>CM076261.1:5214555-7614555 GCA_038380795.1 Pyrocephalus nanus | reverse complement strand
GGTTGTTCTGTGTTTGAAACTTGGGTATGTATAAACTGACCACCCTTTCAAAAATCATGCACTGCAGCAATTTACATTGATACCTTGGAGTTTTGATGTTTTGATTTTTTTTTTAATTTTTGTAGATCTTAGAAGTAGTTCTGTAGTAAATGTAGATTTTAGAGTAGCAGCAGTATTATCCCTTTACCTTTAACACACCAGCTCAAACCCCTGTTACCCATTCCCATATCAATTCCCTAAATTCCTTAGCCTATTTAATCTCTTTTTCAAGGCAGAAGGGTAGAAGAACATCTTAACCCTACGGAACAAGATATAGCCTAGACCCAACAACCTTCAGGCCTAGAATTCTGGAAAGCCTCCAAGGACATTACGTGCTCTGAGGAAGATGAAGATGAAGAAGAGGGGGTCCCAAAACGCCCCCAGACCCAATTTCCAAGAGGTATGGCGGGGGCAGAACCTGGGTGGTGGCTGGACGGGATTGGGTGAAAATTATAAAAAAACTGGGAACATCTCGATTTGGGGAGTGCGCGCGCGCAGGCTGGGGGTATTCCAGAAAGCCTGGGGGCTCATTAAAACCTTTGTATCCTTATCTTATCTCCTACCTAATTTGGCTTGGAGTCTTTTTTTTTCCCCACAGCCATTTAGGCAACAACATTAACGTTCATAACTTTCATTATGGTCGCTCCATTAAACACCTCTTTCTCTCAAGGCAAACACCCAAACACTCAAATACATTTGACTCCCTTCACATTCAGTGGGAAAAACGTGTCTTTTTGCAACTCCAGAGAGCTACTCTGACATGATGGTAGGATATGACCTATCATACTGTACCTACGGGTTCATCAATGGGCCCTTTAACTGAGGAACTTGCCAAATTAAGCCAGAAGTAGATGCTTACATTGAAAGATCTAAAAGGCACTTTATTTGGGACTTTACTCTATAGGTCTGTATCTGACTAAAATATAAATGTCTGAGCTCTCTTGTGAGAGATGTGACAGTCATGCCAGCTTTTTCCATAATAACCTAGCAACTCTAGCATGTTCTCAGAAATTGGAGTCTTGGGTTCAATACTGTTTTCAACCTGAAAGGCTTTCTCTGTACTGCTCCCAAACCCCAGCCATCTGTACACTACTGTGATCGAGGCTGAGGCTGGCCTAGCATGAAAACAAAAATACAAGAAGAATCAGAGAACCAGGAGAACATTCAAGAAGAAACCTGTCTAATCAGATGGAGATTCTCCTTACTCTGTTCATTATTTCTGTTTTTATGTAAATACTATCTAAAATGTAACACATTCAAAGTCACATGAGAAAGGAACGTGGACCTCAGGTCTCTTGCTTGCCTAGGATGAGCTTTGGGTGTACTTCTATTAGAGGTTCCTACTTGTTTACTGAGAACATGATAATACATGAGAACAAGTTGGTGACTCAGACTTGCTAATGCTGAGCTGCCTAAAATCCATCTAACCTATATGTGCACCATTCGCCTCCTGTTAGATGGATTGAAAGGTCCCCAGCAGGGCTGTGGCACCCGCCAGCTACCACTCTTCCCAAAATTTTTAGACATTAATCAGGGCCCATTCCCAACTAGCAATCTGTAAGAGGTCCCAGTGTCTGGGAGCTCTGCAGTGTGAATATGAACTGTTTTAGCCAGTTGGCCTCAGTACAAGAGAACGGTACTGGGCATCCACATTTCACTAGTAAATGCACACACTTGAAGTCAAAACTCAAGTAGGTTAATCTGAGCACTGAGCAGACATTCCTCAGAAAAAGATCATGAAAAAATGACCCTGATCTCTTCCTTGCGTACTCAGAAATTGAGCAGTTCCTTTCAGAGAGTAGATTTAATAAAAAATAGTTTTTATCAATGCTGACTGAAGTTGGCGGTCCAGAGACAGCAAAATATGTATGAGTTCCAAGAGCTTATGATTCATGAGTTGAAATGCTCCTGGATTTCAGCCTTCACCAGGGAGACTGGAAAAACCTAGAGGACTAAAGGATCTTAACGGTGAACTAGCCTAGCTGAACTAGACTATCATGCTGTCAGAATGAGAGTTACGCAGTAGGGAAGACTATCATTAGGAATTATGCAAACATATGGTCTCCACTGCAACCTACTTGAGGCCAGCATGTAGAAGGAAGGTTAAAAAAAAAAAAAAAAAAAAAAAAAGAGAAAGAGCAGAACCCACAAAAGTGCAGAGATACGGAATAATCTATTTTCTCTTTTATTCTCAAATTGCTCTAGCTTGCTTTATTTATCACGGATTACTTTCTATTAATTGCAAAATGACAGACAGCATTATGTGCTGGGTTCTCAGTGACACAAATTAGTACTTAAAGAAATCATGGATCAATACTCTTTACCCCGGGACCATGTGAGAAGTCACAGGAAAAGGACCACGGAAATTTCTGAACAAGCCAGTATGACATGTGAAGCTGCACCATGCATGTCAAAGCAACACATACCATAAATTCTAACTCAGGTCACAGCAAAAAATCCAAGGACAAGTTCTACTGAATAACAAAAAAGAATTACAGCGTTTTTACAGCATAAGCAGTTATTGCACTGTTACCTCAAGGAAACTGAAACTGACCTTTCTGCTATTAAATAATTATACTTGTTGCTATAAAGAAGTGACAATTATGGGCATTAATAAAACCTGGTCCCCTTTGTACCAGTGACATCCTCAAACAAATTTACTGGCTGCCTCACAGGTTTTAAAACTATGATTTGGAAAGAGCTGACCCTACAACATACAATTCAAGCCTTTACTCAACCCTCAAGCAATTGAAGTGATGCTTATGGCAAGCAAATGAAAGAATGGACAGTATGTTCCCTTCACACTCTCTTGACCTTGTGGTCTCACAGTATTTAAAAAGGCTATATTTTGAACACAGCATTTCAGAATACCAGTGAGTTAGTAATGCTACTTGAACACGTATAGTTACATTATTTCAACATAATAATTTCTTTATCATTAATCCACCAAATATCCAGACCAAATATCCCGAACTCTGGAAAGGCCAGAGTTCACTTTTCATTTTATTGTGAAGCTTTCAACTGTTTAATCTACAGTTCTAATATTTCTCTCCTCAGCTGCGTCTACATAAGCTTTATTTTTTTTCTCTCATTATTGCATTACCATTTAAAGTCACTGGGAATAGAAGGAAATTACAGTAACATGCTAGCATTAAATAATGTGCAAGTTAGGAATTGTGAGAGAACAAAGCTGTAAGTACAGATATTGTAATGCCTTTATTTGCATGTGCCATTGCCATCTTTCTGCCCCACACAGAACACTAACACATCTCTTACTGTGCAAATCAGCATTCTCCCTTTTCAAAACTCACTTGTTGATGTGTCCTGAATTTATAATCATACCCATGATATCTGTCTCCATAAGTCATGCATGAGAATGAATGCTGCACTCTTACCATGCAACATAGAAACTCCAATTGAGATACCAGTACCCTTTCTTTGAGAACTGGATTGCAACTTTGAGGCCCAGGCCTGTGGCTGTCATATGCTCCACAATACCAATGCAAGTTTTAGTGTTCTTTTCAAAGTTATGGAAAATATCCTAAAACTTTTTTATTCTGAGTGTTTGAAACCCTGATACTTTCTGAGTTCCAGTGATATCTGCCAAGAGTTTCCAAAAACCCTGTCTAGCTTGCTAGTTTTGTTTGTTTGTTTGTTTTGTTGTTGTTGTTTGTTTGTTTCCTGATTGCCAGGGAAACAATTTAGTCTGCTGATCTCCTGACCAGTTGGGTGTTTTTTGTAAAGATGGCATGCTTCAAGAATAAAAATAGGCAGTGTCTTCTCTGGAAGGCTGTCTATCAGATTGGAGGATCCTGAAAAATCTCTTTAAGGTTTCAGATGATCCCATTTCTTCATGTGCATGACTTAAGTGATGTGGTACATGGAGTGAAAACACCTGCTGCCAGCAGGAAGGGAAAGGAGTAGAAACAGCGACAAAGCAGAGACGATGGCCAAGACATGAGGAAGGCTGATCCTCATAGCACCCGTCATGCTGAAGGAAAGAGATGAGGCCCTAAGACATATTCTCCTGCCATATAATGTGTGTGGCAGGAATAGGAAGACAATTGTGACCTCTGTTTTGTGTGTAGCACATGGTGTTTCTGGCAGGGAACTGCTGCATCACATACAAGTCTCTGCATTTCAAAGGTGATGCCCTCAGTTTAACTCACTCCTTCCTGCTGCTAGTCAGCAAGTACGAACTGCATATACTCTGTCATTCAATTAAAAATTATTGCACTATGAGTGCTGATGAAATGGCTAAACCACACACAGAATGAACTAGTCCCTGGACTTGGGTTGACAAAGGTTTCTTTACACCATGCATCTTCCTCTGAATCACGCTGTTCCAACTGCAGGGACCATGTGCAGAAGGCCTTCATTCCACCTGTGACAATGAACCAAGTATTTAAAGGGTGCCTGTAAAGGTCTGGATAAGGCCAATAAGAAGTCTAAATCTCTGCAAAATTTAAGCAATCTGAACATCTATTGAAGAGTTCTTCTAATGAAGTAGTAGAAAGGAGTGCTTATCACTTTAAGAAACGTAGTTTAAAATTTCTACGTTTGTTTTTGCAGTTGTAATGCAAAATACTTAATAGCTTATTATTGTATCTCTTCAGGGTAGAGAGATTAAAAGTATGTTTCAAAATTAAGCACTTCAAGTAAAGAGATGTTTGCTGTATTTTCCCAGTAGAGTTCTTATTCATGCATATTGAAGAAGACAAAGATGACAAAGGGCACGCATGAAGAGTATAAAGATTGCCTCAACTCTATAACACTCAGCTTTCAACTCACATAATTCAAAGTTTATTTGCTTCCTTTTGCATTTTTTTTAGGTACTTTTTAATTATACTGCTTGGTGATTGCTGCAGTTCTTTGTCTCCTATCTGGGTTTTGCAGCCCTAGGTGCTGCTGGACTGACCCCACATACTCAGAGCAGGAAATACTCTGGCATCCCAAAGTATTGCATCCACAGGGCTTTTCTAGCTGAAATATTTGGTCATCCTTTCTCTCAGTGTAGACTGGAAAAGGAAAGGACCAACTGCCTGTGGAATCTCTAAGAGAAGAAAGGTTGGCTGAGTGGGCTATTAACCGGTCAGAAGGATTTAAGCCAAACTCAGTAATGTAATATGAAAAAGAGATCAGGAGGCAGAGCAGAGCCTGGATGTTCTTGCCTTCTCTCTTATTCATCTCGCTCCTTTCCCCAGCCTGCTGCTCCCATTGTGTTTGCTATTGTCAGGTGGTTTTGGTGTTATCTGAGCCAAAATCTTTGGGATGTTTACTGTTGAAGTTTTTTGAGGATGTTGCAAAGAACAGCAGGAGGAGGTGGTATGGGGACAACATTTTGCTGCTTATGTAAACAGATAAAAGGAGTGGAAACACTTGACCTTTATCAAGGCAAGACTGAATGGAAATAGGTGCAACGAAAAAAACTTGCTCCTCCCTACTGAAAGCTAAAAGCTTGCAGGAAAACTTTTCCAGGGAAGGTCACAAGAACCTTTTATAATGGAACGTGGCAAACAATCTAAAGCTTTTTCTTACACAGATGAATACATAAATAACACTAAATACATGCAGTCACTGAGCATTACAGTTCTCATTTCTGTGTATAAGCCACGTCTTCGCAATAAATTAGCATTCCTTAGTTGAAGTATATGGATATACATTTGCAGACAATTTGGCCCCAGAGTCTTCTAAACTTTCGGCTGATTTGCCCTGAAGAAGTAAAAGATACAAATGTCTCTGCCTTGGAAGAATAACTCACCCCTCAACAGATGTTGAAGAGCCCTCATAGAAAAAGAATATTTGCATTTGTATGCTTTTTATGAAAATTCTTTAAAACTTCACTGACTCTTACATACACATATCTGAAAAAAAGAGAATATCCACAATAAGACATATACTACACAATTTCCATAGAGTCATCACCTTAAACTAAACTTTTTGTTGTTTAATTTAAGCCTTGCAAATTACAATCACTCAAAAAATCAAAATAGCTTAGCCAGCTGTTAAAGAAGTACATACATTCATCATTACTGAATGCATTACTGCTTTAAACATATATAATTCCAAAATAATCTCCTTGAAATAAACACAGCAAGAGCCAAAAAACATGCTGGACCTGAAATTGAAGACAAAGCAAGCAGTATTTGTTGTATTAAAAATCTGACAAAATAAATTTTAATCACGTCCAGTCTTATGAATTCTCAAACAACCTGGAATGCCATTTGGCCTTCATGATTAATGTGTACTTTATCATTGTAACCACTTTGAACATTTCTATTAAGTCTTTTTGAATCAATATTTAAACAATCAGCATTGCCCCTCCTCTCCTTTTATGTTGTGGTGTTGTGTGCACATTCTACATGGCATAAGATATCAGGATTTTTTGTATTTAAGCAGAGAAGAAGAATTTAATCACAATAAAAAGCTGGAATTCTGAATGACCTAAGGTATCAGCTTTGTTGACTTGAATGGTAGAATTTGTGCTCTCCTTATTCATCTCAGGAATTAAAGAATTTCATGTGTCACGGTTGATATGTCAGTCAATAAAACAACAACATTCATTTACACTGCGAGTTTAGTGCAGTTTCAAAAATCTGCATTAACCAAGCCAGTAGCTGTAGTAGAATCAATAGACAAGGCAGCTTGCTTAGTGGTGTGGATAAATGAAGTACGACTAAACTTTTAGCACCCAATGAATACAGATTAACATGATACAATCCATTGCAGAATGTGTACTGCAAGCAATGCGCTTGACAGTGGAATGCACAGGAAAATGTTAGAAGTATTAAGAAATTCCTACTTTCATTTTCACTCTCTGCTTCACTCAGCATTTACACAGTGAGTTTGCAGTCAGCATTCATTTTCTTTTAAGACCTGTTGCAAAGGACCTCAGTAAATTCACTGCTATGTGTTCATCTGTCAGTTCTACGGCTTCATGTCACTTTAAATCTCTCCCTTTATTTTCCTAACCACTCATCCACTTATTTGGCACACTTTAATCTCCTAATGAGCTCCTTCCTATTGTCAGTGAAGTTTCTGGTATGTCAGTACTGCTATAGGAGTCAATCATCTTTAGTTCATGATGCAGACAAAAGGAATGAAATCATTTTTTTATTAATGGCCTAATACAATCGTGTTTAAACAACAGTGACTCCAACTTGTATTATTTTAATCCAGATTCTTGAATTCAGGAGTACACTAAGCTTTGTGAGATAAAGTAAGACAAACATCAAATAATTCTCTTTCTAATCTAACCTGCTAAATCAGTTTCATTAAATGTGTTCTAATGTTTTCTGCTTTTTTCCTCAGGTGGTTTGGACTGCCCCAAAGGGTTACATTTTCTTTTTAAAAAAGCTGTCTGAACCACCAACTGTATAGCATTTCCTAAATGCGCACGTATGAAAATATAATATATATAGCTCATAGTAAAAAACCGAATTATATGAAATGCTGAATATTCTTAGGAAACCTAAACAATGTATCTTTTCTTTCACGCACATATGAAAATACCAGATCCGTATTTTCCAAATAGAAATTACCAAAAAAACCTTATAATTGGGATGAAAATACTTGATAGTCACTCAGGACAGACGGAAACTCTTCTGACAATAATGAAAGAATTAACAAGGATACACAGTGAGCCAAATCAAAAAACATCCTGAAGCTCTGAAAAGTCTCTCATCTAAATAAAGAGCTAATTTCTGGTTCTCATTCAAAATAATCTAACCATTCCTCTGTCTTCTTCACTGAAAAGCAGGCATCTTTTATTCTAGCCAATGAAGAACTTACACAGTACCATCTGGCATGGAAATAAACCTCTGAAAATTGGAAATTTATTAATGGGTGCTATATAAAACTAAAGAATCCAAACTCCTGGTTTTCCGGGTTCATTTTTAGAATTATTATTTCTGCTATCATGGTCAAATAAATGTAAATACTTTATGAATGTGACAGTACATACTGTTTAAATTGGCTAACTTACTAAGAGTTGACTATCTTAAATCTGTGAAGTAAACAAGAAAACTGAATATTAAAGACAGTAGCTCAGCATAAAAAATGTGATATGCCCTTGAACTTATAACACTGCAGTAAGCAATTACCTTAAAGAAGCCACCCACACAACAGAACTATGGCTTTGTTCCTTATCTTCAAAGAACAAGCCACTTGCATCTGGATCAAATCCTTTAAACAATACACGAACAGTCAACATCAAAGCACTTGCATTTTCTTCAGTTATTTAATTTAATTAGAGCTAATACAGACATGAATTTAGACACTGATTGCTGTGTCGAAAATCCCCAGAAAACATGCTCAAGAAATTAATCAATTTGGTTTTAATTTTATAAAGATTTTTTTCCCCCAGTACCTGACAGGAGCGCCTCTGCTCTGTGCAGGTTTCAGCAAGACTGTCACAGTGCTGTCAGTTTGATTCAAAGGTGTTTCAAGTTCATATGGTGGCATAGAGGGTGCTAGAATAAGAAAAGAAAAGAAGCACATAAAGTCATTATTCCTGTGTTTCCTCTTTCAAGAGCAATATCTTTATTTGAATATGTAATTTTAAAGGTTTCTTCAAATACAAAGACCAGGCTGTAAGTCTAAGATACTTTGTGTTAAAATGCAAGTGTGAGACAACTGTTAAATAACTTCAGGAAAAAATAACAAACAAACTCCAAGCAAAGAAATACCAGTTCACTGCCAATTTCAAGACAGGAAACAGATACTAGCAGGATTAAGTTTGCAGAAAGTATTGAGAATCCATGACTTGGAAATGAAAAGTTATCTTGAGAACAGCATCTGCAAATGAGCATGCAGTGACTACAGTTTTTGAAACAGAGCCCAGCTTTCTCAATATGTCAGTTGTATCAGGATGCACTCTCAGTATTTGTCATTCCTGGAATTTTAACTAGTGCTATAACTGTCCTGGGTCTATTGTCCACCACAGACATTAATTTACAATAATGAAGCAGAATTATCACCACAAGAGCTTATCTTAGTTTCAAGCCACACTCAGCACTTTTCCAAACTGTCTTCATTACAGAATTACAGTTGTGATTAAAACAAATGATTCCTCAGTTATTGTCTTTTACTGTTGCTACTTCCTTCAGTGCTATCCTCTAGTCCCATTTTTATCACTACACTGGATGGATGGCTACTCGGTTAATTGGTTGTTTGACAGCCTGTCGTATCCTTATTGTCCAGTTGTTAATGATAATGCACATTAAACAGATTTAAAGCCTATAGTAGCAAAAACTGGTCATTGCAATGGTCTTTTCTGACCACAGGAATAATGCAGGGCAATGAAATTCCCTAAACTAATTCCTGCTTGAAAGAGAAAATACATTTGGTGGGGCAGAACATCTTTTCCTCAGCAGATTCTTCCAAAGGCTAATTATATTCCACATGTTGAATGTGGAGACCCATTTGACATTTCAACTCATCTAGTTTCTTCTTCCAGTCACTGGATAGTTGTGTGTACCCTAACAATGAAGATACTCAAGAGTGTATTATGCTCCACATACAGACAGTATCAACCTCTAGGCTCCTCTAGCAAATTAAATAACTCCAACAATGTGAGTCTTTCTTTCAAGTATATTTTCCAATAATTTTTACCTTCCCAGCAGCACCTGCATCTACTTGAAAGGTAAATGAACTTCTCCCTCCTTATCCATATTGCCCTACATATGCAAGTAAGGACTGCATTAATACTTTATTGAAGAAAACCTCAGTGAGTTGTGAAAATATTAACATCTCCGTTGCTTTTCACTGATATTTAACAGTTTTGAAATACTTCACAAAAAACCTCCTTGGAAGTTGAGCAGGTTTTATTCTGTTTAAAACCCTGGATATAAGGCACAATCATTTAAATTAATCATTTTAAGTAATTTGGATACCCACTTAAAGGCATTGTATTACACAGTATTTTAAAGATTAAGAGACAGTTTACAGTTCTGAATATCAGAACTTGTTCATGTTCATGCCCCATTCTCAACCTGACCATTCTGAAAATAAGGCTGGAGAGTTAACTGCATCTCCAAAAAGCTGAAGTTCAGAGTATGAACTCTGAACATTACTGGAATAGTCTGTCATTTCCTGTCCTTGGTCTCCTGCTCATATCTTCACAAGTCTTTTAATTTTCCTAATTTATGACTCCTAAGTCCCTACTTGCTCTCTTTACTAATTTTAGTGTCCCTATCAAGACCAAACTGTCTTCCTGTGCCAGATAGGATTTGCAGTTCTCCCAGCCACACCCTTTAGTCCTGGCTACTTTTTCTCTTCTCCATTTTCTCCCGTCTAGGTTACGACTCTTCCTTCTCCACACTGCCCACATGGAAAGAAGGACTAAACAGAGAAAACAGGAGATATTCTTCCTGTACACAGTTTTTGCAACTGGTCTTCAACAGCAGAAAGCTCAGACATACTCAGAGGTAGACTACCTGTGTTTGGCCACAATGAGTTGATGAACACAGAGGCAAGGCTACAAAAGCTTGGAGAACTTAAATCTGTTTAGTGAGTATGGCAGCTATAGTGACATACCCTGCTCAATTCTGTCGAGTTTCCACCATTTGTGTGCAAACTGCAACATTTACAAGTTGTTTGAACTGAACAGACTTTCAGAGTGATGGCTGAGAGTAATGTCTCTCTTGCTAAATATTTAAATATCCATTTGAAAGTACTTCAGTCATTTATTGGTCCTCTGAGTTTTTAATTATGTCAGCCATGTCCCTGAAATGGATGAAATTCTTCTCAGAATGAAAGGCAGCATACAAAATTTCAGCATCCACAGCTGACTTTTCACAAAGTTACATGCAACAGAAAACAGTCTCCTAATAGAGTGCCCATCAATTTTGATAGCATGTACTGCTATCAAAAGCTCACTTCATCCATCACTGCCTATCACACAATTGTAGAACAAAACACAGCAACGATTTACAGTACAGAACAGCACTACTAAAATCACTTAAGGCAGGACATTTAGAGAATTTTATTCAGAAGAAAATTTCACCTAGACTTAGACAAAGTAAAATGCAGAAATTGGTCAGAACGCACTGTTGCCACCTCATCTGTTCTAAAGAAGAGTGAAACCTTAGAGCTATAAATGTTTAGTATTGTTTCACATCTGTCCAAAATGGAGAGCACTGGCCAGATGAAAGAGCCTCAAAGCCTTCCAGTGAGACAGTGAAATTACAGACCAACAGCACTGCAAAGATGGTACCAGATTCAACAGCTAAAATGTTCATTTTTCAATTATATTAAAAAATATATATGCATTTTGTTTCTATTCTAAATTCATCAAGAGATTAGTTTTAACTACCCATGGAAAAGTCACAAACATTCCTTGTTAGTACAGTAATGAACAGGAAGCAATGAGAGAGTGGGGTGCAGACAAGATAGTTTGCAGAACCTCACCACATGGTGACTTGGAGGTTGGCCCCGCTCCCTGCATGCCTGCAGTGTCTGTTCCCACTAATGACTTTTTCTTTGGTGACATGTAATTTTAGATAAACACAATTTAAGATCCAGTACTATTACCAAATGTCCAGATTCTAATCCATGCTCAGTATCTCCTTCATTCCTCATTCTAATAAGAGTGCCAACTCTTAGTGCCATTCCAACTTATATAAAGTTTTGCTGTGTCAGAAATTCTGACACAGAAACCTTCTTCTCAGTATAGGAAAGGGGATGGAAAATGAACTCCATTTTTACTAATCAGTATTAATTATGTTCAGATTTTCCATAAAGAGCAATTGTCTCACTTGAAAAGTAACAACTTTTTTTTTCTCCACAAACACCAGTATTGGCCGTAACTTCCACTTTGCATTAACTTCCCTGTCCTATAATAAGAAAAAAAGAAATTACTCTATTTCTCATTAACACTTGCTAGTTTTTTTCATTCCAGTGAGGGCAGAAAATGAGGGATGGGGAAGAGTACACAGAATGAGAGTAAAAGAGAAAGAAGACTTTGGACCCAAAAGGCTTTCCTTTATCCTTTCTGAAAAGCACAGTTGACCACAAATAGATAAGGCAATTTTCTATAAATATTATCAAGGGGCCATAGCTCAACTGCCAGTTTAATTCCAAAGCGGAACTGTAGTGAAGTGGAGAAGAAAGAGATTTCAACTGCATCTTTGGAAAACATTTTGTCTTCAATTACATAAGTATTTTAGAGGATGTAAAAGTATTGCATCCCGACAACCAGAGAAACGAAGTGTTCCTCTGCCTCTGGGAGGGCTTTAAAATATTGCTCAAGGATCTGCAGAAGTGACAGAGTCACACGGCTGTTATTTGAAAACCACTAGTCTTGATGTTCCTGTCTAATACAGTTTCATATCCACTTCAGTCCACACGCCTGCTAGGAACATATGCAGACTGGCAGTTAACTACACTTTCTAAGCGAGCACTAGACGTATAGTATTTCTGCTCTACTCTCAATTGTTCATGGCTCATTAAAGAGATTTTCCAGCACTGTTACTGTACTAATTTAGAATCATGTCAAGGCTGACTAAGCTCTGAATGAAACCCTCATCTTCAGGTCCAAAAAACCCTATGCTAAATGTTGCAACCGCAGCTGGCACTGGCTGCAACACATAATTCATACGGTTTCTTGAGTGATATGATACAGTTGTGAACATGAATTTCAAAGTATTAGCTAATACTGAAACACTTGAAAGTTCTTCAAATATGGTAATATATGTCACTTTGACATCTTCAGGGATGAACATGCTTTTTACTTTTTCAATTTGCTGCTTGTTAAATTATAAAGAGGACGTAAAAAACAAAAGAATTACCCAACTCATTATCATAAGGAAATAATAATATTCTTTGATCAAGTACCTGATATTTTAGTGGTGAACTGATTTGTTATTGGAGGTCCAAACCCTTTAGCAGTGCTGGCTCTGATGGTAAAAGAGTAGGTAGTGCCAGGATACAGTCCAAAAAAGAGATAGTGCGTTTCGTTTCCTAGCTTTGAGACTCGTCCACTTTGATTGGATAAATCTATTTCTGGGTCAAAGGAACTCACTGCTTTGTAGGTGATCTGCAAAAGAATAAGAAAGTTATAAACTGCCTTGAGCAGATGGACAGAGATTGCATCTTTATCCAGTAAACCCTTCTGATGTATGCGCTGTCAGACATTTTGTGATAAGCTATCTTACTCTCTTATACTCTTCAAATCCCGAATCCCACGAAGGGATACAGAAACTCAGCTGTAACTGGTATGAATTATTACTTCTATAGATATAGAGACTTAGAGGCAGCTAGATTACAACTCTAAATGATGGGTTCAGGCTTACATTAATTCCTTCAAGATGCTGGCTTTAATATGTTATGTCATATTTTGAATTCATCTTACTGTTGGTTTTGATCAGCAACAGTAACAAAACCAAAACAACCAGGTAAAAAACTAGAAGTGAACAACACAGGGTGTAGCCCCCCAGTTCCAGCTGACTTAACTGTAATTACACTTTGCCCTGAATAAGGAAGTCTACAAAAGATAATATGTGCAGCTTAAGGCAAATTTTTCAGAAACTGGGTAAAGCTTCTATTTTAGTCTGAAGCTCAGCTATTACATTTGCTAATTTGGAATTTTTCAGGTTATTATATTGTACCTAGGTCAGATTCTCATTTGAAGGAAAGGAGAGATAAAATGTTAAGTAATATATGCAGAGTGTATACTGTATCCTCAGTTTAATTCAAACGGTATTTTTAGTTTTCATTAGAAATAATAATGTAAGTTCACAGTAAAACTTGATCCAGATTTCTTCTATTAATTACTGATTTCTTTGCACTGTAATGAGAATTTAAAAATAAGAAAACCATAAAAAAACCTAAAAAGTAAAAATTATTCATCCCTCCTTTTTACTTTTAAACTTTCATTTTTATGTGAATAATTCCAACACCCTTATTATATAAAGTGATCATTGACATTTTTTTGGCTATATTTACTCCACATCATTATAATTAAGAAGACACATAATACAATACATTGAAACATCCAAGTGTTGGCATTACACACCTCAAAAACTTGCAATTTCCTAAAACCTCTGACTTGATGAAAATTGATTTTTAGACGACCCATATAGTATAACATCAATAAAGTGCTGGTAATTAGTAAGAAAAACTTTGATATCATTTAAATAAACCCGACATTGTTTCAGTAGATTTGGTAGATACTCTATACTCCTAATCCATAAACTGAACTAAAAGTGCCTTAAAAATGATCCCACTGATCCTTCTAATTCTTACAGACAACAGAAGAATACTACATTACCAACTATCTGAACTTTTATCAGTAAAGAAATGGAGGTTATATATTGCTTAAATGAATCTCCCTATCTCATGCTAAGTGTTGTTATGTCTGATTTTGGGAGAGTGGGTCATAACTTTTTTTTGAGATTTTAAAATACAGGTTAAACAACTACATCACAGATAAGCTTTAAATACAGGCAATCCTGTGAACTAAGTGACCTCCTGCAGCTCCCTTTAATTCTGTTTTCTATATTTCTATGATTCTTAACTAGATTTTCCAAAATCTCACTTAAGTTTTATTCAGACTGACCGCAGGCTATCAGAGTCAGCAGTGTATGTTAGATTCTTACAAAAATTTTGCAGTGTTTAGTTATTAGATAGCTAAGTGGCTGATGTTCCACAATGAAACATGTTCCTCCGTGGTTCATGCAGAACACATGAAAAAAAAAAGTGAATACACCTGCACAAGTCCCAGTGTAGCTGACAGACAGATTCATTTAGGAATGAACTGCCCATATATGTATGTATACTCCCCAGCAGAGTAATTAGACATCCGTGCATGTTCCTAAGCACAAGGAGGATTCACCACTGTGTGTTTCTATGTACATAAGGTCTAACATCAACAATAACATTAACACTTAACTAAAACATTCTGATCCCTGAAGGCAGACAACTGTTGAACTAGCTACAAAGTTTTTAGCTTTATAAAAAAGCAATTCATACTTGTTCATAACATTTTATCCTCCTACAATAAAGCAGTTTTCAAAACAGAATCAATAGATTACCATTCAATTTAACTTTTCTTTTACACCGTATCTCATTTAGGTGGGTTTTTTTAAACAAAGCATTTCAATACCAATTTTATAGTAAGGTCAGGTAAGAAGCTTAACAGTGATTACTGTCTGACAGCTTAATCTGTGCAGTCTTTTGTCAATTTTTCTAAGAGGTATTCAGGCAGAGGTTCCACATGAGAAAAAGCAGTGATTTTTTGACATCTAACAACATACAATTTTGTTGAATTTGCATTTAAAAAATGCTAGATTTTTTCTGAATTATGCCTGCTTGTTTCTATTACAATAGGCTTCCTGTAAGGAGTCCTATCTAAACGTGATAGGACTTGACTGTCGCTGTTGTGTTCTGTCTCCTATTTTTTTAAGAAATTCACTGAGATCTGTTTTTCAATCTTTTAAATATTTGATCCAGATTACTCGACAGAATGCGACATCACACGGTTGTAAAAACAGCAGTTCTCTTAAAGCTGGTAAGTCAAGGACATTCTGGGTCCTGCATAATCCACTCCTACATTATATTTACTTTCCAAGTGCTACGATTTTCAAACTGAAGTTAATTTTACATAACTGTAAAAAATATTAATTTTCATACTAATTATGCACTTCTGAAAATCAGAACGATACATAACATTTAAAACATGGCAAATTTCTAGATACCTCATACAAGGTAATAACACCATATGTTTGCACTGGTTCTCTCCACTGAAGAAAAATCTTCTCTTCAAAGGTACTCCCTTGAATGGATTCAAGTGGCACAGCACTCGGGACTAACAGATAAAAGAAGAAAAAAAAGAATTTATTTGAAGGAAAAAATTCAGAAGGACACACTCTGTTTAATATTTGCACTGCTGAGGCATAAAAACCATCCCACTATTATTTCCCCAAGACTGAAGCAAAGGCCAGCGTAGCTCAGGAGGAGAATGACTTATTTAACAAGACAGTACCATTATGTGTCACCTTCAGTTTAAGAAGGAATTCATGAGCATCACACATTTCCTGTAAAACTTTATGGATGATAAAAGGACAAATCAGCTTTTTATAAAGAATTAGGCAATATCTCAAATATAAACTTTTGCAAATAAAATCTACTTGTGATACCTCCTTATCAGCAGTGTTACTGTCCTAAAATGGCAAACACATTAAACATTCACATATGAAAATGGGCAAGCAGTGAAGTAAGAAGGTATAGTTTCAGATGACAACTAGAAAGGTTAACTTGGAAAGACGAGCCATAGGTTGAATAGAACAGCAATGCTCACTGACATTAGGACTGAAGACCTACAACAGGATGAACATAAGAAAATTACGAAACTAAAAATCTGACATTATTAATTATTCACAAAGTCTCCTAATGTATGAAAAAGACCTCTGAAGAATCAGGGAAGTCAGAAGGTTGTGATAAAAGGTATGTGAACCACCTTTGGGTATCAAATTCTGTTTCCCTTTTGTTCTGCAACCATTACCTCACCCCCAAGACAATCTCAATGCAGTTTTCAAAAAAGGAGGCATGTAAACAGCACGTGATCACACACCTGTGATTTTATTTTGTAACAACCATGTCAGAGGAACGTGGAAAGAAAATCCCAAAAAATGCACAGAGGGCTGTTGTGAGGCAAAAGGCATTGAGGCGTTAGCACCTTTCCACAAACTGCAGGTGAAAATCAAGCAAGAAAATACACTTAACATTTTCCACTTGCTATGGAAAGAAGGTGGGAACTGCTTTCTGCATTGGTTGAGATAACTTCTCATACTCCTTACTGAGATTTACCTGAATGGTTAAGGAAGAGAAAGATCTGCAAGTAAGACATTTGGTAACTCCTTCCTGTCGACACTTTTGGTAGAGCACTATCCTCCTCCTGTTGCTCCATGCTGTTGGTACAGGAGTTCACAAGGTCCACAGCTCTCCACAGAGTTCCCTGTTCTACCAAGGGGAGGATCCAGGCCCACAAGTGGGGGTTTCTGAACTGGCCTCTCAGTCCTCTATGGACCAGTAAAACAGCACTTATAGAACATCTTTAATTCTTGGCACTAAACCTTTCTTCCAAGTGGGAGAGAACTGGCAGAACTCATTCGGAATCATGGGGTTAATGATTTATGTGTAGAGAATGAGAAATTAAATATAGCATAAATATACTGCTAAAACAGCAAAACTCTGCAGTAACCCTCTAAAATTATCTGAAGGTCATAAACTCTGAGGAGTTATGCCATAAGCAGGGGGTCAAACACTGGCAGAGGTCACCTAGACATGTACTCAGACTCAAGTGTACAAGACCTTGAGCAATCTGCTCTCACTTAACCTCCTCTGAGCAAAAGGCTAGACTAAGTGAGCTCTGAAAGTCCCTTGCAACAAACATGACTGTGTGACTTGAAAAATTAGGATGATTATTTGGGTCCGTATACTCTGTTGTGTTAAATTCAGATTTATACACCTCACTGAATGTGTATGGTATACTAAAATGTCATAATTTTTGTCCAAGGTACTCTTACAGCCACAGATGCTGGTTTTTAGTAGGTCTTAGACTAATATAAAGTTCCAGAGGGCCATGAATAAGGCAATTTATAAAAAAAAAAAACAAAACATAAATATCCCTGATAACAATAAGCTCTTTAGCTTTGTCATCCTACAATTAAACTGAATCAAAGTTAGAGAATGACACCAAAATTAATTCTAATTAAACACTTTTTTTGTTAGCTACGCTTTGTTGAATCCATTGCATTAGTAACTGTATATTCCTAAATTGTTTAATTTATTCCCTTATATATTTTGATTAGAAATTAGTACTACATAGAACCAGTGCAGCATACATTAAATAATTTAATGGGTTTAAATGACAGACTTCAGGTATTTATTATAAAAGGAACTCATCACTGCTGAAGTTTTTACTAGAAATATTTCCAACATGTTTGCAGCAAACCTATCATCCCTCTGGAAGAAAATACAAAGCCATTCCTGTTCAGATTGCAGACGATAAAAATGGAAGGAGGACAGCTCTTTTATACAAAGCGATGCCAGTCATTTGATAAGGTTTCTTTGAAATATATGCATTTAAAATAGTTAAAAGCAAGGTCCAAAAAACTAAGGTACACTTGTAGAGGGCACTAAGGGACTATATATCAGCACAGAATGTTCTGGAAAGGTGAAACTGATTCCTGGTGCATGACCAATTCAACAGGGAGGTTCCATTTTGGTACAGTAGCTACCAGAGCTCCAGTAAATTCTCTGCATGTGTAATCAAAGCAGTATCATGGAGGACTTAGGAGGATGATATAACCTTTTCACGCAATATTTTTAAGAGCACCTCAAGGACCCAGTAGCAAATTCTGCTGTCCCTGCTTCAAAAATGACATTTGCAAATTAAATTATGCTCCAAATAAAGTATAATTTTAAAAAAAGAGATCTAAAAACCCCATGTGAGTTTAAAATTATTAAAAGGAAGGGAATATCTGTATATTTCAATGCCTATATATGGAATTGTCTAAATGAGCAACTAACATTGTCCAGTGGTTAGAAAGCCAAAGTCAGAGAAACTGAAACTGCAAATCAAGAATAAATATTTATTGCTGAGCACATCACTCAACAAAAAGCTTACATGAGGATACCGTGGACAATCACTTGAATTTCCTTCAAACTGATGCTGGAAGTTTAAAGTTTAGTTCAAGCACAAGTTACGAGTTTAATGAAGAAATTATTAAACTATGTGTGATGTTACAGGTTATGTAAAAGATCACCGTAATAATGCAGCTTTACTCTCTTAAAGTTGGTAAAACTGGTGACAAATCTCTTATGAATTTTAGTGAAAGTGGAACATTCTCTTACATAGAAAACTGCACTGAGTATCAGGCCATGTACAATGTATATGTAAATACAAAAACTCACCATCTTCATCAGTTTGCACTACAAGTTCTTGGCTTTCTTTTCGTCCTTCGGGATTCATTAATACTAATTTGATGCTGACATTTGTGTACGGTGACAGATTGGTAATTGTGTGCTGGGGATGTGAACTTTCTGTATCCCAGCTTACTTCTTCTCTCACTTGCTCTTGTCCTCCCACCTGGTAACGGTAATGGACTGTGAGGTTGTACCGATGGCAACGTGTGACATTATATCCAAATGGTTCCCAGCAAATAGTGATTTGTCTAGATTTGATCTCCACAACTTCTAGTTTTCGTGGTCCGCGCATTGGATCTGCAAAATTACCAAAATAATTCTAGTATGAATATTTATTCATATTATTATAGTAAGTTACATGAGAAATAAGGATTTATACAATTCTATAAATATGACATATAAGCAGAAATAGTAATCCATTGCTTTATAGAATCACAGTGTAACAGAGATATAGGCTTCTGATAAACATGAAAAAAGTGAGGAAAGAAGAGAGAAGCGTCTTTGATGAAAAATGAAGAGCAAACCAAACACTAAAAAGTTCTTATTCTTAGACTCAAATTGCATGATACAGTTGAAATGACACTTATTTTTTAACCTATGTGCTGCTTTCAAAAATTAAGTCCAATTTTTTTTTACAAATAATTTGTGTTAGCATTTTTAGAGCAAAAACTTGTGAAAATAAGTATCTAAAAAGAAAATGTAATTTCAGAGAAAACTAATACAAATACATGGTGATTTTCTTGAAGGACTGTTTATACAAAGGCTAGATGGTTCTTCAGCTATTTCATATTCATGTGGTTTTAAGCCAGACTGAATGCAATTACTTGATCTCTATTTGCCAAGGACATTAAGTTAATAATACAATTACTTTAAAATAGTCCGTAGGGGTTTTTTCTTACAAAAACGTTAGTTGTTAATAATGCAAATACTTCAGTTTGTCATAGTGGTTTAGCAAAGAATCTAAAGAAACAAGACAGGCAACACATCAGCTCCTATTCTACTGCATCTGTGCTTTCCTAGTGATCTCCCAGCTGATAACAAGCCATCGATCACATCTACCAAAATCTACATACAAGCACAAAAGACTGTGGTTGATAAAGTCAAGTTCTCTTCAATGCTACTGATCCCAGCAACTGAGACAGAAAATTGAATTAAAATTTCCACCATATTACAAGCAGAACCACTGAGCTGACACACACCCCAGGTTTTCAAAACACTGCCATTAATAGAGCTATTATACATATTTAGCAATACTCTGGGTTTTTTTCATATTTGAGTCCTCCAGAAGATTAAAGACAATGTCAGGTTTTATCCACTGCTTCACTAGTTAAACACTTAGAAGACTTTTAATGAGTTAGAAGCCTCTTATACATAAACAAATTAATATGCATCTTCCTTCTTTTATGTTTATTAATCAACATGCCTTCACTAGGAATGTTCTAAACAATTTACACAGAATTTCATCTTTTTATTTTTTTATATAATCCCTGCATGCTTGAAATATTTGTTCAAAGATGTTATTCATCTTAACTCCTTGAAGAAAAGGTGTTAAGAAATTTCTTGTTCTAACATCTACAAAGCAGGGTATTTTTTTCCCCCCCTTTCAAATCATCCAGCTTCTTTTTTTTTTTTAATTAATTTTCACTATCAAACAATGTTGATCACCAGTACAGAGTATTTGGCAATTGGTGAAAAAATGGCAAAACAAAACAAATTCTAATCCTCGTCTCCTTTCTAGTGACTCAACTGAGAGGTAAAAATGTCTCCAATAAGGATAAATCCCAGTAGAGCTATTTAACTGCTTCCACACTCAGGCATCCCAGTGTTTGGAGGGTTTGAAATCTTTTTTACTGCTACAGCAAATAAAATTAATAAGAAGCAAATATCAAGGACTGGAAAGTCTTTAAGAGTTTCATATATCCCTAAACATTTACTTCTGTGTAGTTCAGCATAAATTTAATGGAAAATGAATTTCATTGTGTTTGTTTGTTTGTTTGTTTTCGGTTTTGTTTGTTTTTTGTTTTGTTTTGGTTTGGTTTGTTTTTTTGTTTTTTGTTTCATTTCAGCTTCCAAGAATTTCTTCATTTAGGTGAGATGATGAATAGCAAAGGACATTTGATAGTTATTGTGTAACTCCAGTACTATCTGAATGGGCTAAGCAGAACTAGAAAACCATAAAAATTGAGGTGACCCTGACATAGAACATTAAGCAACTGAACAAAGCTCCTAGCTGCAACAATACAGAACAGCCTGCTTAGTTCCATTGTAGGCACATCAGAAAATTCACAGGGGACCTGAGAAATAATTTTATTAGAGACATAAAACTAATTCATAGCATTTTAAAACTGAAATTGAGTGGCTGTACAAAATACCTGGATCAAAACCTATCCAAGATTTCTGCCCAGGAGGAAGATATTCTTATGTCATGTTACCTTAATAAGAAGTACAAGTTAGCTCTCTAGTTAAATCTTGAAGTCATTGCTATGAGAATGACAGATAAATTTTCACTTCCAACAAAACAGACAAAGGAAAAAAGAGATTAGATTATAAAAGATGGAGACAATACAGCTTCTGTTGATATTCACTGGATAAAACTCATCAGACAAGGCAGATACCCGGTTGCTTTTGTTCCTGACTTGATTCTGTAATCTATAGCATCAGATAGGTACATGGCTCATATCTATTTTTCTTACCATTCATTCAGAGACAATGTAACTAATAGGGCCCTGATGACCCCTGTAGCAAATGAATGTTTTAAGGTCACTACTTTTAACCATAAAGAAAAGGCTAAGGTAAGAAAAGAATTAAGGGATTTTAAAAAACACGTGGCTCAAAACAGCCATGAAAAATAGCAATTATTGCAACAAAAGACAGAAAAAGAAATTTCCATTTGATCAAGTTAGCGCTGAACTTCTCTGAAGGTATTAATTAGGAATAAAAAGGAAATATTTCATAGAATAGAATCACAGAACCAGTAAGGTTGAAAGAGACCTTTAAGATCACCAAGTCCAACCGTCCACCCAGCACTGCCACTGTAACCTCTAAAACACTAAACTGTATCACCCAGTGCCAGATCCAGACTCCTCTTAAGCACTTCCAGTGATGGTGACTCCATCACTTCCCGGGGCAACCTATTCCAATGCCTGAACACCCTAATAGTGAAAAAATTTTTTCTAATATCTATCTATCTATCTTTAATGTAATATGGTTCTGAGAGCACAGTACATCACTTCTAATACACTGGAAGGCATATGCTTTTCATCAGGAAGGACACAGGATACTTGGGGAAAGAAAACTGCATAAAAAGAATGACAGCTAATGACTACGATTTAAAAGGGAAAGCTGAATTTATTACTACAGCATGATGACTCAATTTAGTTGATTTTTATTTTCTACAGGATCTTTTTATCATTTTCCCACTGGGAGTTCCCAACTTTAGGTGAAAAAGTGGGCATTCTGTAGAGATGTTGCTCTTGTGCTTGTGAGACTTGCACTACCTATTCACGCATTAGTGGAGGGTTGTCATCCTAGCAATAATCTGCTCTTGGTAACTTGAATCAGGTAAAGCAAGTGATAGCTACATAAAGAAGTGTCATTTCACAGTGCTAATCACAACTGAAATCACACTTTTTGGAGAAGATGATGAATAAGGAGATTAACATACCATACTGATTGTATGACATACAACACACGCGCTTCAAACCACAAAAGCTATTTGCTGAACCTTTGCTTCCTCCTTAGTCAGTGAACTCCTACCTGCAGAGAGGTCATACAGCCAGATCTCTCCACCCACTGCAGTTTTCTAAATGAACTGAGCCTCTGCTCCTCCTCAATATTCTAGCTGTTTACTTATGCCCCACTGGCAAGGCAAATGGAGAAAATAAGGCCTACCAATTCGTGAGAGAAGAGGTTTTCCTCCCAGAGGAGCACACTGCCTGTCATGCCTGAAGCTTAGCCAGGTAGTTCTTACCAATTCCCCTGCTGGTGCCTGCAGCATTTTTCATACTGCTCTCCTTCTGCCAGCTTCAGCAGGGTATCAAGCAGTGAATTCTGACAGTTGCAGCTCTGACCTGAGGGACCAGCAAGACTGGTTCTAGCCCCTGGCACTTCAGCATCCCATTTAATCGGTGATCTTGGCTCCTTCTCTGCTCCACTCTGTTTTCCTGAGAATATGGAGCGGAGACTGACAGACAGGATCAATTTCCATTGCAGCTGCAATTCACAGCTCATTTCTCTGGAACTTCACACTTTACCTCTTACCACAAGTGCAACGCTTTTTCAGAAACTCGATTTCAGAATCACAGAGACATTTACGTGTATTTTTAGCATCCTATCATTGATCATCAAAACTTGGGTTCAGAATTAACATTCAGACTGAAGTTTTGTCTTTTTATCAAAGACTGCATAGACCTATTGAAATAAGAGACAAAGAAAGTAATGGCATGGTGATTTTCTGCCACTCCATGATATTCCATGATACAGGAGCTGCAAACATCTGTTATGAGTTAGATACTATTTGAAAGACATCCAATTAATAGGAATTAAGAATTTACTTCTTGTCTAGGCAAACTGTTAATGTGGTTTAGCTATGTAACAACTCTTGGGACTTAAATTCCAGATGGAACTCTACTGTCCTTCCACAGGAAATAAGGGATAAACAGAACAAGAAAATATACAAATTTAAGATAAAACTGAATCATTTGAGATTTACATTATTATCCACTATAGCTTTTTTTAAACACAATACTTAATTAATCAGAATTAAATGTAAAGACTTTTTCGCAGATTGCCTAAGCAGTCTTTTTAAAATCACTTAACATCTTTTCACATCAATTCAGTCTGAGTAAAGTGTGAGCCACAACACTGTAACATCAGTATCCAACAGACTCATATAGTTTCATGAACACCTGCAAGGAACTTGTATACTATAGTGATGGAGATCACCTATAGGTGAACACAAAATAGATCTTATGAGTCAGCTGCTATCAAAGTAAGAATATATGATTTGTTTCTAGAAAACAAATCTACAGATTTGTATACATCTATCACCAAACAGGAAAACAGGTAAAATAATTTACTTGTTTGTCTTGTGTTTATTTGATTTGATTTGATACTCAATCTACATGACTGCTAACAATTTGAGATTGTTTGACAACTTGGTCAGACACTTTTGTAAAAGACCACATTCAGCTGTGATTTTTGGACTGTAATTATTCTTCATCTGAGTTCTTCAATAACAGACTGAAGTTCAAAAGGGCTCTTCCCTCAAAATACCACATGATCTACCAGACCTGATATCAGATCAGGGTTTTTCCAATTTCATTTTACCAAAAGCTGCAGAATGCAGTGAGGAAAGAAACAATGGGCAAGACTTTGGGTGGTGCAATTTCACACATTTTTATTTCAATCAGATTTGTTAATAAAAAGAACTGCTTTGCAGTTAGGATTAGAGGAAGAAAAGAAACCCTTTACCCACATGATTTTTCATACTGTCCATTATTTGGGTTATAAAAGAAAGGAATACAACAAAGAGAAGGCAAACGAAGAAACAAAGGGACAAATGGCTCATGAGCAAAATCAAAATCCTAATATGAGGTCGGTGGTGTGATTGTACTGCTGAGTCCAATTATTTTAAAGTGAAAACAAAGACTAAGCTACTAGTGTGCACAAAACTGTTAAAGATCCAGAAACAACCCTCGGAGTTCCAAGAGAGACACATTAAAGGTTGGCCATCTTAAGAACACAGCATGTTAAGGCAGCAAGCAAAGATGTTAAAAAACAGCAAAGAACAACTGTAAATTTGTGGAACCCTAGTTTCATATGAAATATCTCTACTTCCTGTCATGGAGCAGACATGGAAATTGATAGCAATAGCTACTAAGAATATTCAGATGAAAGACCACAAAAGATACACAGATACACAGCACCCCCTGGAAAAGATTCCAAATTATGGTAGTCAAAATTCTTAGCAATCTTTCATATTACTAACTAATAGCATTTCTAAAAGAATATGTCCCTAATTCTGCAAAACTAGCTGTCTCCCACAGAAAAGCAGCACTTCTATCAGTCTTCTAAAGGTACTCCCTGACACTTGAAAAAATACTGGGATGCAAACCCTGCAGAGCTTCAGCACTGATGAGAGAAAGAACTGTGAGACAGAAAAACTGAAATGGTAGTCACCTGTAATACCACAGAGGAAGGAATAATTAAGTTTATATATATACATATACCTATATATATATATGTGATGTGCTGGAAGCTAAATTATGCTTGTTTTTCTTTGAGCAAAATCTGGGGAGAAATGGCTTCCTTTTAATTGTGGTTTATTTTTGTTTTGTTTTAAAATTATTCTTTTCAATTATATTCTTTTAATTAAAATAATTTTTTCCGCAAACAAAATGGCAGTGAAAGAAGATGAGCAGAAGGGTGTATATGCCCTAAAGCTGGCATGCTAGCTTCAAGCAGTAGCCAGGGGAGCCCTTCTGCACTTTTGCAAGTTACTGCAGACTTAAGAGCACTGAGAAGCAGGAATTAGCATCCTATACACATTTTCCCCAGCACCTTTAGTACCATGTTCAGCATCTACAGTGTCACAGTGGAGAGAAGGTGTTAACAGGACAAGACTGAAGTAAAAAAAGCCCCACATCGCAGGGCAACACACCCCCCACCCAGAGAGTTTTTTGTCTCTCGACTCCCCAGCATCTAAGAACTGGAAGATTCATACTTAAAACGTGCTCATACTCAGGCTCTGTTTCCTGGCCAAGATGCCAGCAGTCTATGGACAAAAGAGAAAAGCTAGCATCTCCCAAACTACCCTGCTGTTAAGATTATAGCTAAGATCATTCTTCTTCACTGTGGAACCAGATGCAAGACTGTGCTTGTTTTATCATATACTTTGGAAATACTGTGTATTTAAACCTTACATATCTATATCAGGTATGAAAATAGCGTATCACCTAGTTTATAGCCAAAGAAACTCAAGCTCAAAAGAAACTAATTATCTGCTGAAGGTTACGAAGCTTCAGCAAAAGCTGTGGAATCCTAATTCTCAGTGTGATTTCTAAACCACCAGAACACAGCACTAACAAAGTCTTTTCTGTACTTTGTAGCCAGAAGTAGTGGCTAGTTCCAAACTGTAGGAGCTCAAAAAACAATAAAACAGACACTTACAGTTCACAGAAGTAAAATAAACAGGATGAGTTCTCAAAACAAGTCACCTTGAATTCTCACTCACTTCACAAATTAAAATGTGAGAGGTTACAGAGATCTCCTTTTTCCAGGAAGGATCATACTAACATGAGCTTATCATTAGATTTTTTTTCTGCGGTATTTTGAGATGAAACACAAGCTAAAATATAGGAATTTTGGGGAGAGAACCATAATATTTAGCTAATTATAGAAGATTGATTGAAAGCAAATTCTAGTAAGAATCCAAGGAATGAGCTCACTTCTTGAAAAAATAAGTGTAGCTGTTGCTTGAAAGCAGATCAGGCATTGGATTTAAGAACATAGTAATGCATTATTACAAGCACTGGATACAGAAACATGAATGAGTGCTATAATCCTTCACAAGATAGTTTCCTTAACTTTTTATCCCCTCTTCTCCAGTTCACTGCTTCATATATTCCATGAGGCCTATGTCTTCAGACTGACATTCACAGTTGCAAAATCTATAGCTTTAATCATCAATAACAGCCTTTTAATTATCAATTACATCCTTTTAAGGTCAGTAGGATTTTTAAGTATTGGTTTCTATACACTATTTTCTTTCATGAGAGGGCTGATATGAACTTTTCACTTTATAGCAAAATTTAAATCTGAACCAATGCAAATTGAATCTAATATTTCTTTATGTTGTCATTTTATAGGAACATTGTGTCATTTAAAATCTAATACATTTAAATAAGGAGTGAAAGAAAAAACACCATTTGATATATTTTTGTCAAATTACCTGCATTACATGATTACTCCTCCACAATCAAAATCAGATTTTAAGTATGAATGATATAAACAAGATTACATTCCAAATCTGCAACACAGATTTTAGTTGCTTGTTTAAAATGACATACCTAGCTATTCAGTAATCACTTTATAATAACCCCTTTCATTTCTAAATCTTCTTAGCCATCAGCCACTACTGAGGAAAATGCTGGCAGTAGGTTTTACAACTACACATTAGTTTTACATTTCATGACAAGCTAATTCTACAGAGTTTGGAAGACAGACAAGCATGTGTTCTTAAAGATTTCTTTCTTGTGCATGAAGAAAGCACATATCTAACTGAGAAATGAAAAATAAAGAGTGCAGACATATACTTTTCACTTCACATATATGGCAGTGACAACTTATCCCAACTTCACCCCAGAAACTTCCATGAATATGTAAACCAACAAGAATTAAAAGGTGGTGACAAATAACTCTCAGAAGAATTACTACGGTAAGACAGCAGATAAAGTGCCTATTTGCGGTAGATGTTACCTTTGGTAGATCTACCTTTGACAGGTACTTGGACCAGAACAATCTTTGAGGAAAATTAAGATCAAATGACCTATGTCTCATATACTCTCTCTCTCTCAACTGAATCTATCACAGGCTTAATTTAATCCTTTTACTGAGTTACCACATGACTGCTTTACAGTGTCATTATTGTCCTTGTCGATCACTTCTCCATCATATGTTAACAAAGCACATGTCATCACCTCGTGATCTGACACAGAGACACATTTAGGCAATGTACCTCCACACCTGTGGCACCCTTCAGAAGCTGGCGTAGACTTTCAGGCAATTTATACAGAATGCAGGCCAGATACTGCTCATGTTTGAGAAGACACAGAGAACACAAAGGAAGGCCTGAGGCGTTGCTTTTGTGGTCACGCGACACACCTCCTCCACACAGTTATCACGCCACAGACTCGTGATGACTGAACATGAAACCATCTGGTAATACAGGGTCAATACTTAAACTTTCAGAGGTACTAAGGAACGGTGCAGATTGCTGGCTCATAATTAAGCATGTTCACGAGAACAAGAGACATAATTTGACCATACACCATGAATAGGGGAAATGGCATTAATGTAACATACACTTTTCTACTCACTGGTCAAAAAATGGGAACCCAGGAGAATAGTATAAACATTTAAAAGTTCTAGTGTGAAAGAAAATTCCATTCTAGCCCACTTTCCTGGACACGGTTGGAATACATCTATGACGTTGTAGTATGGCAAACCATTCTCTTTATACAAAAATACAGTACGTGTATTTTTTTTTCAATAAGTGTCTCAATCACCTCCTGATTGTGACTAATATTAATGGCAAAACTGTTGCTCTGTTTTGTGATACATCAGCATGCTCAAACTCATTAAATTTTATGGTACAGCTGCTTGAGTTAGCCCTGAAGTCAACTGGAGAAAAGATAAACCATTGTGTAAATTAGTGAAGGTTTCAGCTGTTCAGTACCTGCCCTGAAAGTACAAGCCAGAGACTGTTTATTATGTTGCACGAAAGAATAAATGGGCAATGCTGTTTCATAGATCAGTCAGAATAAGATGTAGCAGCGTATTCTGGTTATCACTGTGGGCTATTGCCACTGACAAATCACATTAATTCAGAGCTGTTACGTACAGCGGTGGTAGCTAAATTGGGGATTGAAAACAGGCCTTTACTGAACCAAGATGACAGGACAACATGGTCATATAAATCTGCGTAAAAGAGAAAATGCCACCAATCAATGTTATTCATCGAAAAGGAGTATTTACCATTCTTTCTAATCTGACATGTGCAATCAACCTTAACCAAATGATGTAGAGTGAGATCAGTTTTGACAAATAACTCTCAAATGCATAAACCTGATAAATGAATTAGATGCTCTGTAGCAACTGGTAAAAGAAACTTTGAACTTACATACATGTCGAAGGGGAACAGAATATTCTGTCTTCCTACTCACTATTACGTGCTAACCATTGTTAACATGTAAGTACAATACTAAATGAGAGGTAAGTACTATAAAATTGAGACAGTCATCTGTTTAATTTGTGACAAGACACATTTCCCAGAAGAATCTCCTATGTAATTGCCACTGAGTCTCAACATAGTCTTTAACTTTCTTCATGTTAGGTCCATCCACGGGACTTTCCCAGGAGCTCCACACAAACCTGAGGAGTTACCAGCTACTGAGTAAATTAAGATGCTTTTTTGGCCACAATCTAAACTACCATCTTTGTCTTTGTTATTTTCAGTAGCTAACAAATTTCACTTCAATATCAGTTGCAACATTCAACTGCTCATGGAATCTTTATATATTAAAGTACTTGAAAAGCACCTATATTAAGAGTATACACTGTGGACTTACTGACTGAATATATTCAGCCTTTTTTTTTTTTCCCTGTTATATCACAGTATCTAGACAAATTCTTCAAGAACTCCCTCAGATTCCTCCCTCTTTGGTAGTTTTTTTTGAAATTTTCTGTGACAGATCAAGAAGTTATTTTCCACCACTCTTCTCTGCTATGCCATTCCCTGCAAACAGAAAACATAAAAAAATATGCTTGCCGATGAAGGGAATTTATACTGTTAACACTGTACCACCAAACATAGAGGAAACAAATCCATCCTTGTTTCTGACACATTTTAACAAGGAAAAAAACTGCCAGACAAGAAGATAGGAGAAGGGCGGAAAAAAATGAGTGTACTGGATGGTAAACTGTTTCAAAGTTAATTTTTTTTTCTTGTAAGATTTAAAAGAGTCATAAGATTCCCACAAAAAAATATATACCTAGGAATTTTATATCTGCCTTAACACAGATATGTATGATCTACTGACAAGAAGAGTAGGGACAAATTAATACAAGCATGGAATAAGAAAGAAAATAGGAAAATAAACAAGCTTTTGTGTAACAGATTAGTTAAGCCTGTGTTGTTTATTTCCTTTAAGCCATGCTTTATTTCCACACATGATCTTGAGCTTGTTATTTCCTTTCTCTAGTCATAAAGATTAATCATTTATCAGAACTACATTTCCCTCTGTTGCCTCCAGCATCCCCTACTTTAATCACTACAGGTCACTTTGCATTTGGTTATGTCCTTTTGTTTCCTTCTCCTCTTCTAAACTTGGTCCTGTCAAATGGATTAAAGAATGTGTGCATTTATGCCAGAACCATAAGTGACATGGAAGAATACAAAGCAACTATTAAATATTCAGGAAAGCAGGGGTTATGGGAGTTTGCTAAAGTACCTGTGCTCATGAGCAAAGGAGAGGGGCCAGGACTAGATTATGGTTTTGCTGGTCAAAGACAGGCAGCTGCTTTACTGTTGAGACATAAACCAGCTCTGCAGGTCATTCACAAACCCCAGATCCCAGTTTTACCACACAACTCAAGGAGAACACAGAAGAGGTGACTGGTAGAAGTCCGCCAGATATAAGCTGGTGTGAAAAATTACAGAACTGCCTAAGACAGCAAATACATAAATCTGAAAACTCTCTATCACCAATGACGTGAGATTCAAAGTCCACTTAGGCATTGGGTTTTTTCCAGCTGAATTGAACTAATGGGAAGTAATTTCTATGCCGAAAAAGGATGTACACAAAGCAATAAAAAAGAGCAAGTATTATACCATCTCTGTTTATATGTTACTCTAATTTGGATTTATAAACTGCTGACATATGTTTCAAATCATGCAGTTTTCTTCCAAATAGAGACATTTTTCATTGCAGGCTTTCCCCTGTCTTTATCACAATCATGAAACTGAAAAATTCAGTATAATAAGTTGAGAAGAGTTTGTGGAGTGCTCAAGTGGAGTGCTTTAATCTTAAGGATGGTTTTCCTAACAAAACTGGGAAGATAGTAAAAAGGAAGAAAAAAAAAAAATCCCCAAAACCCAAACTCACAAAAAGCAACAAGAGCCTACAACTGCTTAAAATGAGCAGTTCCCAGAGTTTTAAGTCAATGAATAGCCAAAGAAGTGTCCTTATTTAAAAATGAAAATACAGTTTTAAAGAAATTGAATTTTAGAAATCAGGAAATATTCAGGAAGACATAAATCATACATTTTAAGTATCAAAATTTGCATTTACATGAGAGAAAATTTAAGCTATTATTGCAACTCACAACTGAACCAAATGAAAAGGTGACAATAGAAGAGCTGATGCTTTTGCATTTGCAGAATGGTGTAGGGGTTGTCTATTTTAATCTTGAATTATGACGATGCTTATTTTTTTGTCCATAGTTTCTGGATTTAGTATATAGATGCATATAGTATGCATTCTAGTATCTAGCAATATTCATATAATGTATAACCAACTTCAACCAGAAGTTTCTTGACAACTAAACATTCACTTTGTGTTGATGCAAGCCTGTCAGCAGCACAACTGCATTTTAAACTATATTTGTTGAAACAAATAAATTCATTGACTTGTAAATAAGATTGTGATATTAAGAACTCCATTTACAATAGTTAATCTGCAAAAACAGAACACAGCCATTAATAAGGTATTCTAAACATTAATTGATATTGTTGTACTAGATCATAGAATCACAGAATGTTCTGAGTTGGAAGGGACCTAAAACCTATCAGTTGAAGTCTGTGTGGATCAGTACTACTCACACAGGTGTTAGGGCTTAGTGAAAAGATCCCTGTACTGGAGAATTTGAAACCTCAGCTCAATTTCTGGCTTAGTTACTTGTCCCTGTAAGATCATTAAAATCCTGCTCACTACCTCCAATTTGCATTAACTAAATCCTCAGTTTGCAAAGCACTTTGATACTTATAGAATCACAGAATAGAATCAGAGAATCATTAAGGTTGGAAAAGACCTTTAAGATCATCTAGTCCAACAATTAACCCAGCTCTGCCAGGCCCACCTCTAAACCATGTCCCTAAGTGTCACATCTACGTCTTCTAAATACCTCTAGGGTATCACTTCCCTAGGTAGCCTTTTCCATTGCTTGACAATCCTTTTCATGAAGAATTTTTTCCTAATCTAAATTAGGAAATCAATCTAAACCTCTCCTGGAGCAACTTGAGGCCATTTTCTCTCATCCAATCACTTGTTACTTCGGAGAAAAGACTGGCACCTGCTTCCCTACAAGATCCTTTTAGGTAGGCGTAGAGACAGATAATGTCCTCACTGAGCCTCCTTTTCTGCAGGCTAAACAACCTCACTTGCTCCCTATAACACCTGTGGTCTAGACCCTTCACCATCTTCACTGGTGGTGCATTGGAAAGAAATCTTTCCACTTTTTAAGTATTCTCTGTAAGCTGAAAGAAAAGCAACATGAGAGTCAGGGTGTCTCTGGCTATTCCATTACTGAGCACCCTCAGCACTTCATACAACTGCATCGAGCTACACATATGTGGCACTCTGCTTTACTGATACATGACATCAGAAACGACGACAAACTGATGTCAGGGAGGGTAAGTGCTTAATTCAAGACAAAGAGGTGAGCTAGGACGGTATCCTGGGTGCAGCTGCTCAGGCACTGGCAGAGTGGCCCCTGTGAGGAGAGGCCGAGGCTGTCCTGTGTCACACACAGACAGCTCCAGCTGGCTCCAACCAACACATTGCAGGACACGGCTGTGAGGATGGGCAATCTTGTATTTTCATTTTGTCTTTGTTTCTCACTAACCAAGTCTATTTGAACTCACATAAATTCGTATTAGTTTTTCCCAAGTTGAGTCTGCTTTGCCTCTGATGGTAATTGGTAAGTGATCTCCCTCTCTTCAGATTGAGCCATGACCTTTTCCATCTTATTCTGTCCCCCATCCTGTTGATGAGGGGGAGAGAGAAAGCAACTGAGTAAGCCAAGGTCAGCAGCCCACCACAGACTGGTATGGCATTTTAACCTTTTTCATCGCATTCAGGTACTAGTGAGTGTTCCCTGAATGAAGAACAAGGTATCAAAGCCTCCATATATAGCAGCCTAAAATATACATGAAATTTTGCGCTATACTGATTTTTTTTTTGTTTAATTTTTGATGAATTCACACTGTATTAAGTATTGGAGGAGAAAGCAATCCTTTTAAATTCTATCAACACTAGCAGCATGTAACCATGTTAATTAAAACAGTATTATTTTTTAAAATTACAAAAGACTACTCAAGACATATAAAAAAGAAGTATCCAAGAAAGAATATCTTTCTTTCGAGAAATACAGTTCGTTAAGTCTGGAAAATTATTAAAGACACAGATATTTTTCACTCCTGCTAAACAATTAGTTAGGTATGCCACAGAATAATGATTTTAATTAAGAATTAAACAGGGAGTTTGCATGGACAGAACTTTCAAGAAGCCTTAAAGCACATTACTGTTAGATGTCTGAGAGAATATTTTGATTAGAATTTTCTTTCTCTCTATTTATATGAAGATTTCACTACCCTAATGTATATTTACAGCTATTATAATACAGGAGTGGTTTCCAAATGGAAAAGCAACCTGCCACCAAAACCCTAAAAAAATCTGTCCTTTTAAGAGTTAAAGCAGCAAGTGCTCACATGACAGCTCAGAAGCATACAAGTCAACTTCAGTTCTTTCTCTGAACTGAACTAAACATCTAGTACTACCATTAAGAACATAAATGAACAGGGGTTGAGGGACTGGTCCCTCATAATCTAGTCCTTGTTTGCGACAGATGAAAAAACTCAGTAGGAAACAGCAAGGAACCACTTAAGTACTGATTTATACAATAATGTTTAGCGTGACACAAAAGCATTTTTTATTTAAGTCGCTGATCTGAAACAACTTCTAACACTGGCTTCTGCCAATAACAAAAAAAGATACATTCTTGGAAGAATTACAAGAATGTTCAATATGGCAAAACAACTATCCCTGGAGAAAATCTGGGTTTGATTATGAACTAAAATAAGAAAAATGCTTCTGCAAGACCAAATGTAGTTGCTTCCTCCCTGAATTCATGAGTGAATTCAGCCACTGCTTAGCCATACATGTGGTTGTCATAGAAAATGTTCTGAAGTCCATTACACTGAAGAAAGATTTGCACTTTCAGAAGACACGTATTCTTTTCCCTTTCCAATGTGCTGCAATTCCCCAAAGGGTCATATGGTGCATAGGATCCCTGTAGTGGCTTTCTACCTACAGCAATGGGACCTTAAAAGTTCCCAGACATTACCTGAAGCCCGTTAGTTAGCAAAGGGAAGTTTTGCCTTAACTGAACAGGAGGGTAGATGAAAAACTACTGATAGGTGAAAGATTTAAGACAAACAAGTCTCACACATTCCCAAGTTTCCCACAAAATACAAAATTGGCACCAGAAGTCAAAATACAACATGGTTACTAACACTAAGAGACTGTGGCATGTAAGGTTAATCTCCTATCATATTCAGGGAACTTCTCATCCTTCCCACTTAGGGTTGTATTTAAACATGCAAACGCCCTGGAAGAGATGTCCACCACAGCATCATCATGTATTCCTGTGCATGTCCCCAATACTATGACATGTCTTATGCTCTGGATGCATCCCAAGAACTTGCTGCCTTTCCTGAGTGACAGGTGTAGTAAAAGCTGCTGGTTCACATAAACAGGAAAAAGACACTTTTGGTTTTCTTCATTTCTCTCCACTGCCCTTGGCAAAATGCAGAAAGAAGTGGAGAGGGGAACAAAGGCTTCAGCTATTTTCAGCTTCCTACAGGAAGCATAAGGGACCCACCACAGATATGAAATTGGATAATGAGGAAGCTCAAGGATGCTGGAAACCTTTGGTTATTTCTGTGGCCATGCTTAGTGAAAGCTTCAAGTTAACCAGACTGCCTGATAAGAAGCAGAAGTCCCAAAAGTCTCATCAGAAAGCCTTTTCTTGGTACTGGTTGATTGTTCAGCTTAGCAGATTCAGGGCATATGAAAAAACAGCTGAATAAAGACAAAGGCTGATTATTTAAATTACGCTTTGGCTCAGAATGTTATCTGTCACTAAAGGGAAGCACTACATGTCAATGCCATAGGTGAAAGAACAAACCATGCTGTGTTTAGGCACGCTGTGCAATGCCACCTTATATATTTGTAAGAGAGCTTTAAAAGCACAAACAAAAAGCAAAAAAATCTGAACCTATTATTATGGTGATTTTGCTTTCTAGCAGAGGGAAGTCTAAATCATCTATTTTCACAAGTTCATGCCAAATCACCGATTCAAAATTTCTTTAGATAAATTTGCAGTAACAAGATTAAAAACACACAGAAGAAGTTACAAATGGCAGAACAAACCCTAGGAGGCTTCTGGCAACTTCATAGGCATTAATCACGGTCCATACAAAAGTATTCCCCAGGAATTCACATTAAATAAGGCAATAATTCCATCTACAGTTGCAACGACATGAACAAATGACTCAAGATTCGATCCTGTTGTTTATGATGCTGCTAGAACCTCTTGATAAAGGTAAAGCCTAGAGTTTACAACTACACATTATTTTTTACATTATGTTCAGCAGACCACAGTATTACCTACACAACTGTATGTTTTTGAAACAATTTTGCTTTCAGTACAACTTTATAGCAGATAAACCCATTTGCTTCAACAGAATTTGCAACCCATTTCAAATTTTAAAAATAGAAATAGGTTTCCTGGTCATAACTTAGAACTATCTCTTAAGTTAATAGGGAAACATAGGGACAACAAAACAAATGTTGCAATACTGTGGAGACAAAAGAAATAAGCGAATGAAGGCTGTCCTATGTGTACACAAAAATACTTCATTCTTGCCTAAGACACTATTTGGAATGCCCCGAAAGAAAATTCCTAATAGCTGGTTTGAACTTTCTCCATTTCTTTTAACAAAGACTGAAGAAGAGCACCTGAAACATCCTAAGGGCAATTTTACCAAAATCACTAATACAGAGTTCCCCATATAAAACCCAGTAATAATTATAAAGATGACTTTACATACAAATACCATTATGAAAACATAATCAACAATCACAAAAATGCCAGACAGTATCACAGACATCACTGAAAGTCCCAAGTTGCTTTAGTATTAAAAGAATTACAAAATTTTATTGTTTCTCAAAAAAGCTGCAGAAGTGCACAAACAATGCTGGTATCCATTCTAGCTCTCTTGTGGTTATCTTGTGTATGGCTTTAGTATTACATTTAGAGGTAGGTATAGCTGTTTGTCTTACTGGGAGAGAAACTTAGCAGTTACCTGCAGTTATCTCACTCCTCTGTAAATATATTTTTATGTGCTTTAAGTCTGGCAGTCCATATGGTAACACTAACTGTTTCAATTTAAAATACATCTACATATCCAAAATTTAACTAAGGCAATATCACTACATGAATTTTTATCTTGGACCATATTATTAAGTAATATTAAAAAAAAAAGACATATTAAAAAATTTACTATCATTTGCTTTCCTGAAAATAGACAAAATAGCTTGTAAATAGCTGGTTTTTTAGTTGAAATAGAAATGGATAATTATAGAGGTTATGGAAAGAAAATAAAGAAAAATCACAAACTGCATGAAGGTACAAGCTGGAGAAGAGCAAAGAGAATAGAATTAGAACTTGTGTTAGCACAGCAAAACACTCTTTTTATTTGAAGCACAAATTTCACAAAATACAAGGTTTGTGTTCTTGACTGCCATCAAGTTTATGGTTGTGATCTCACATAAGATGTTTACTGATAAGCGTGTGTAGAGAAAAAAACCTGAGCCCTTCATGTGACAGCTGATGTACTGCCACAGAACTGCCTTAAGTCATTGCAGATCACAGACAGGTTGGCAGTCCAGGCACAACTGGTCAGAAACGCTGCAACAGCAGGAAGAGACATTTCCAAGTGCTGGGGAGGAAAGGGCAGCTTACACTGCTTACACTTACAGGAGAACACCCTTACCGGAGGGCAGAATTTTACATGGCAGCAACGACAAACACGAAGCTTAAGGAATGGAAGATACTGGCAAGATTCCAGAGGAGGAAGAAGTTTTCTATACAGAAGGACCTGTATGGAAAGGACCTTTCTATACAGAAAAATGAGAAGAAAAAGGAAAGAAAAAAGAATTTTAATTACCATGTTTACTTAGCAATTATTACAATCAGAGAAGTATATGGATAGTCCAATCCATACACTTTTTATGCTGTGAATAGTCATTGCATTTCACTTTGAGTTTATTATTCTAAATAAAGTAATTTTTTAGTAATGTTGGGGAAATAGAAAACTTAACTTTTATAACGCAGTATCTGAGGTTGAAGAAGAACAGAAGTCATTTGTATAAATCAAACATTCATGGCTTAAGGCATACGGAAAAGTGAAACTGGTAATGTTTATGGTTTTCTTTCCTTTTGCAACTGACTCTACTTACTAAAACGCATCTGTTTCACTTGCATCCAAAACAAAAACAACTTCATCAGATGGCAAATGGCTCACCTTGTGACCACAGGCTAACATCTCAATCTTGTATTATAGTAAAACACTGCCTACAGTAAAATACACTCTGTCATTTTGGGTCAGGCAGCCTGATACCTAATGTACACATCCGGGGGCAGAATTGGCCATGTGAGTGCAAAGGAAATAAATCCATCCTTTTGACAAAAGACAAATTGCAATGTTAAAAAGCTAAGCCAAGCACATTGCCTTGGGTATCTGCAAAGTGCTTGCAGACTGTTCAGTTGTAAAGTAAGAAGAGGACTAGAGGTCGTTATGCTACAGTGGTACATCAGACCTGAGGCTCTTGAATCTTAAAAAAAAACCCCAAACAGTACATTTGAAACAGTTTTCAAATCATTACTCTTTTATTCTTAGGTGCATATTTTCACTTATTGGTTCTTCTTTACTCCCCATGATGGTTCTTTAATCTTTCATACCAATTTCTAACATGATGAAACAGTCAGCATCCACTTTCATTAAATATTTGAAGATTACTTAGCTCTCACAAGGTGAAAAGTTCCTATGTAGGTTTTGGATGTTTTGTGAAGTTCTGAAAGTGCACAAAGAAATGTTTATGCCTTAAAACATAGCTAGGCATACACTGTGATACAGAACAGCTAGTCTGCATTATATCTGCAAAATGCTTTAATTCAAAATAACGCACAAGCATTTAATGTGTGGAAACCAAAAGCTTGAGTGCACAGTTTTCTTTTAATCCACTAATTTCAATGTTTTCAGAAGTAATACAACTTGCCTGCGCTATTATGCATCATTGATTTATTTTATTAACAAAACTCACGAAGACATTGCCTGTCAAATCAAAGCATTTACTACAGTGCTTATCTCTAGGAATAGAGAGAAGCTCTGTGAAGAAATAATGTTGGCAGTTGATTTAGTCTGTAAATTCAATCTGGAGACATCTCTGCCTGGGAAAACATTCTCTCCAGTGCTCACAAGCTTTGCTGACTTTGCTTCTTTGGCAACATAGCCCTGCAAGTTTGTGACTCCTAGCAAATGGATTCATAGTAGATTTGGTGCTAATGATATTCCTGGCTTGTATATGCTCCGATGTCATGTTTTGGTAAGTTTGTCAGGAAACCAACCGTAACTCAAAGGTTTGGAATGAGTGCAGCACAAGCCTCAAAAATCCATATGACGACTAGACTGTACTGATTGTCAAGCAAGGAGGCTGCTCTACCAGACAAATGACAAATTTAGTCTTGCAATCTGTCATGACATTTTCACAGAGCACTTCAATTTCTGTGAACAAGACAGTTTTCCTTCGTATTTTTCCTTCAAGGTAGAAGGCTGGCAAAGAGGAGCACGTTTGGTCAGCAGTTAATATCCACTCTGAGATGAATTATCAGATCCGCGTTTATCCACTGGGCAAAAGATTCAATCTACTTGAATCATATGGCTTCCGCATGTGATGAAAGACAAGACGTTAACTTACGGACCACCCTACTGGAAAATGGAACAGCAATGAACAAAGAATGTTGAAGCCTGAGATTTCATGACAGATGTGAAGGTTTCCATGGGGTCTAAGATCCTAACTGGAATACTGAAAGGACATTATCACCACTTGAAGCTAACGCCATAAAGTCACAATAACTGAATGCAGTATTCCTTCCCTATGTGCTATCTCAGCTTTGCAGGCATGTATCAGGAAAACACAATTTCTGGAATATGTTGATTTCTCTTTCTAGAAGGTATGGAAATAAGAGCAGTCCATTGCAGAACTTCCCCCAGGAGTCCAATGACTAGCTAATGATATCTAGAAATACAAGGTGAGAATTGCCTAAAAGCCTCATGGCGTTGTTTTCAGCGGCCTAAGGTACTATTACTATTCACTATTAAGGTGAACTGGAGGCCTAATGGGAGGTCTGTACAAAGACACGACATCTTTAGCAAAAGCTTCTCATTTATTTGGAATTTTGATAAGGAAAGTGGCCATTAGTTTCAGATTTATTTAAAAGACAGGAATACTGTAACTTCTGGTCCCATGCCAGCTCTTTTTCTCAGGTGACATGTGAATCCTCAGGGAGAGAGCAGCTCTGAACACGTTTCACATCTTGCTCTGCTTTTGCAAGAATTGTGCTAAAACATCCCGACTTTGTGGCTTTGTCGCTGTAAGAGTATAATTAAAGGTCAAGTGTGTTTGCTGCAAAGCACTGCAAGTGTACAGACATGTTGGTTGTAAGCTGTGAGCATGTGACTGACATCTAACTATTCACAGAGAGACAGCACAGTGTTGGTATTTCCCGCAATTAGTAGATGAGAGTTGTAGCAGCTGCTGATGCATCCGGCAATACTAGGAGCTGGTAGTGATGGAGTGGCTCCTGTTGTCACAAAAGGAGAGAGGGAGTGAGACTTCTCAAATGATGGAAAGATGGCTCCAAAGATGAGCAAATCCCAGTGTAACATGAGCAGCTGACCTAGAATGACCACTTTTATTAGGTGCCAGACCTGAACTCTCCATATTACTGGAGCTGCAAACACAGAGTCTGGAGAGACCCCTTTCCAAAATGATGCCATTATTTCTATATTAGCATACGTATAAACAACATTTTTCCTCAGCCATTGTGCTTTCAGCATGTTATCCGAACCCTTTCCAAAGCTTAGCAGTATAACTAATAGCAAAGATGTTTTATTTGGCCTCTTCCTTTCTGTTAAAATGCCTCCTGGTAGACAGGTAAAATTGAAGTAGTATAGGAAAACAGACTGCAGAATCAGAGCTTTCTCATACACTGGAGGAAAACTTCCTACTTCTTATTTTAATACAGCATTCGTTTTTATCTTTGATTGCAAATTACATGTTTAGAACTCTTTTCTCATGTTAGCGCTTGTGGATGAACAAATGTGTTTAGATTTTCCTCTCCGTTGCTCTACTTCTCTGCCTCTGACTGTTTTTTTAATCTTACAGTATTTGTTTGTGTGACCACATAGCTTTGGTCCTCTTTCAAGTAGTAGCTGTTAGGAACATTGAAACACAATGCACAGCTTTCCTTATGCCATAATTAAACAAAATCAGATCTCAGAACATAATAAAGAGACTGGCTGAAGTAGAGACCATATTTTTTGTATTTTTAATTGCAGCTTAAACGAAAAGAGAGGGAGAAGGGATGTGAGATAAAACCAAAACCAGATGAATATGTTATTGAAGGACTCGAGCTCACAAGTGAGAACTACTGTTTCTAACTTTTTCATTAGTTTCTCACATACTGTATTTGACAGAATTATTGCTCTGCTTCCTGACATAATCCACTGCCCTCCAGATATTGTGATAGTAATGTCCTGGTCAAACTTGACACCTGTTTTTCATGTCCAAACATTGATTCTCCATCTTACAGCCAACGTATTTCATAAGATTAAATTATCATCAGCAGCAAAATATTGATTAGGCTAAAATTCCTACCTGTAAATTTATAGCCTTAATTTTCAGTAGGTTTCATCAGTTATCTTCAAGCAGATGAAGATGTAATGGAGTCATTAACATGAGTGAAGCAAAATGTGAGCTAGTCTCCAATGTATTTATTAAAGTTTAATTAAAACAATGAATAAATAACTACTTCTATATAATTGGAGAGAAACTAAAAAAAAGCATCAGCACCTGTTTAGGGACAGACAACAGAAACTCAGAATTATAAGCCACAGACTTTACAGCTAAGTAATAACATCGGCAAAAGTCTACAAGGAAAGAACATAATTCTTGTCGCTGCAGAGCAAGAAAGAGGTCTCTCAGCATTCAGCCTATTACCAAGGCCAGTTCTCTCTGTCCCTGTGGTACTACCAAAACATAACTTGTCTGCAGTCCCTGGTTCCTGAAAGCCTCCTTGGGTGAGTTATCCTGCATAAGTGAAGCCCTCTCTGACCTTCACAGTTCTCATATTCCACCTGAAATAGCAGAACCACCTTCTGCCATTTGTTCCTATAACCTGATACATGCTGTCTTTAGTTTGTCATGCACTGTTTCATTATATTTAACTTTCACATCATGGGAAGATATTATTTTTTCCCTACATATTTCCACACTTTTCATCCTCCTGATTCCCTTCTCATTCACTCAGCTTGCACTAATTATTTTGTTGTATCAGTTCCTCACCCTTGGCCCTTAACTGTTCTTCGTGTGAATCTGTGTTCTCTCCTCTGAGGTTTTTTTTTGTGACTTTTCATCTTCTGCCCTTTAACTCTCTATTCTTGTTATTCTTCAGGGCCATGATCATGCTAGTTAGCTACTGTAGAAACACTTTACAATGCTCTCTTGTAAAAGGTTCTGCAACAAGCATTGTGCTCCATCATTTTGCCAGGTGCCTTATTTTGTATGTTCAAGTTGAAATCTTGGACATTAGATTATTGAAGAAGAGGGTCCGAAGTAGCTTTTTTTAGCAGAGTGATTAGTCAAAGCAGCCTATGAATGTAGCTCCTCTGAGCCTTAGAAACACATGAGGACACTTTCCAACCTACAGTGCACCTCTGGGAGATCAAGGGTATTCTTTTTTCTTACTACCCTTAAAAAAAATTCTTTTTTGCTCCTTCAGTTACCAAATCATCACCACCTGTTCACTGGAAGAACAAATGAGGCATTTTCATAGGGAACAAAAAGTAAATTTGTTTACTTGTAAAGTGTATTTCTAAAAATCACACTGTTCTGATCTAATTGATTCAGAATGCATTTCAGGGATCAATTTAAGGATCAGAAGTTTTACTTATTTTTCACACAAACCTGTGTTTTTGCAAATTATAGCTGAACAAAGAAATGCATGTGAATGTACATATTAGTTGTGTGAACCTTGTGAAGTTATTTCATGGACCATATATTCCAGAAGATTATGAAATCTCAATATGCCAAGAATGCAGCAATACATTTCTGATAATGCATGATGTGTGACCTGCTCAGTGGATGAGGGAAGGACCGTGGATGTCATCTGTCTAGGCTTTTCTAAAGTCTCTGACACTGTTTTCCAAAGCATTTTCCTGGAGAAACTGGCTGCTCATGGCTTGGACAGATACACTGCCGGATAAAACACTGGCTGGCTAAATGGCCAGGCCCAGAGAGTGGTGGTGATGGAGTTACATCCAGCTGGAGGGCAGGAAGGTTCTACAGAGGGATCTCAATAGGCTGGATGGACGGGCCGAGGCCAATTGTATGAGGTTCAACAAGCCAAAGTGCCGGGCCCTGTACCTGAGTCACAACAATCCCATGCAGTACTACAGGCTGGAAAAGTGTGGTGGGAAAGCATGCCAGCAGAAAAGGACCTAGGGGTGCTGGTCAACAGCGGCTGAACATGAGCCAGTGTGCCCAGATGGCCAAGAAGGCCAGTGGCACCCTGGCTTGTACAGCAAATAGTGTGGCCAGCAGGACAAGGACAAGATCATACCCCTGTATTCAGCACTGCTGAGGCTGCATCTCAAATCCTATATTCAGTTTTGGGCATCTCACAAGAACAAAGACATTGCAGTGCTGGAAGATGTCCGGAGAAGAGCAACTGAGCTGGTGAAGGGTCAAGCTTTAAGAGAAACAGCTCAGGAAACAAGGGCTGTTTAGCCTGAAGAAAAGAAGGTTGTAGCATGGTGGAGAGGTCAGTCACTTCTCCCAAGTAACTGGAAGGGAGGAAATGACCTTAGGAAAAAATTCTTCATGGAAAGGGTTTTCAAAACCTGAAAAAGGCTGCCCAGGAAAGTGATGGAGTTACCATCCCTGGAGGTATTTAGAAGACATGTAGATGTGACACTCATGGTTCTATGTAATCCCAGAAGCCTCTTTCTCTGTCTTCTCCCTATAACATGTAATTCTCATATTTCTTCTTCATTATCCCTTAAGTAAGGAAGTTATTTTACTTTCTCAAAAGAAGTACTTTTACACTGAAAATATCAATCTAAAGTAAATGTATGTGATTTATTCAACAAACTTGTGTTGTCTTCAGCTGTACTGACAACGATACAGCCAGGAATGAAAATCCTATATAGTGACACTACACTGTTGATAGTGTAAATAGAGTAACTCACCCTTCATTAATTAACCACATATTATGACTGACAAATGTGAGAGAGACAAAATGACTGTAAGAAAAAATGCCACATCTTGGCTATTCATTTATGTCTAACTCTACAATATCCTGGAGCACCTTTATATGGACATATTCAAAGTTTCCCTGGACATCAAGAGATAATAGATGAGATTTACATGCTCCAACAGCAAACAGCATAAAATTCAGGAACTACAAAGGTTTCTGGGGAAACAAATACATATAAATTTTTCAAATTATATGCAAGGCATTTACACTGCTAATGCTGATATGCATTTCAGGGGGAGAAAAATGCACAGTGTTCATTGTGACTGACAGAGTTGTGCCTAAAACCAGAGAGGCAGGTCATTACTCCTTCAATTTACAGTGCATAATACAAATTTTGCAAACTGTACAAACATTATGCTCTTGTTTATTCTGCTGTTAACATAGTTTATGGTTGGTCAGAGTGACATTTTACTTCTGAATAATGCAGAGAATCAACAGTCCAACACAGGAGAGGGGCAGGGGAAAGGGTGCTTTGGGGGACTTGCAGGAAAACTTTACTTGTACTGTGAATATTAAACAAGTCCCCAGAGACCACAGAGTAATACAGATACCTATGCAACCAGGTCTAGTCTGCTATCAATTTCTCTATACAGAGATTGGAGGGCTTTATGCATCTCTAGCATTTATAACCTATGAAATTTTCATTGGCTGCCACATCTTGAAAAGTAGGTGTTATCTTCTTTGGAGCAAAGATGATGACAGTTAAGGAGTTATCCAAGTTTACAGAACCATCCTCTGTACTTTCAAGCCTTGCAGATGAGAAGGAAACATATGACAAAGGTGATGAAATCACTAAGTACAGATGCCTGGCCACAAAGACAGAATCAGTAGGGTGCAGCAAAACTGTGCAACTGTAAAACCAACTATGGTGAAAAGAAATACCAAAGAGAGAAGAGGTCTGCTGTTGAACAAAAAGGAAAAGCATTCAGTATGGACATCAAGACAAATGAAGTATGTAATACCCTACAGTAAAGCCTACTAAAGCTTACAGTAGGGAAGGAACAAGTATGCTGAAAGGTACTCAGATCTAAGTTGGATATTTTCACATCTCTAGGCTTGTCGGTCAGCCTGCTTACTTAAAAATTGGCTACCTGGGAAACTTGTGTGCAAGATCACAAAATGGCAAAAATAAAGCTGTATGGGGTTTTTTTTTGAAGGCTATTTCGAAAACCCTAAAGGAGTTTTAGAAGAATTCAAGGCTCACAGAACAACTAACTAGACCATCTGCAAGAAATGGAACTGCTCCCCACCAAATTAGTAGAAGACAAAAAAGTGTTGCTAAGAACACATCACATGGAAAATTAAAAACATTTTATTTTTATGACAAAGCAACAGGCCCTAAGTTTGGAAACAAAGTAGCAGATAGATTTGTTTTGACTTTACTAAGGCTTCTGGTACTACTTTAAGTAAGTTTTCCATAGCTCAAAGAAGCTAAGGGGGATTAGTCTAAATGAAGATATTGTTTTGTGGACTCAAAATCCCACTGGAAAATCGCACTGAAAATGTAGTGATCTGGTACCCCGCCAAAGTGAAATGTAGCTAGAAGGAAATCTGTCTAGGATCTGTAGCTATTCAAAATTTTCACTAATGGTGTGTGCAACAGCAAAGTTGAGAAGATCTTGGCAACCAAATCTGAGAAAAGAAAGAGGAATAATCCCCATCCTACCATCAACCATGAAGACATTATTAGTAAGTCAAAGTTGCAAGCTGTTGAGGCAGGAACAATAAACTACACAAACTTTCTTTGTTATTTTTATTTAGCAATATCACGTGAAAAAGGTGACACTGTTGGAACCACTTGGGACTCAATCAGAATGCTATGTTCAGGAAGAGAATGACCTTTTCTCTGTATCTATAGCTGAATAAACACAGATTTGCACTGCAGCAAAGAAGACAGCTTAGAGATTAGAAAAATTTCTGATAGCATGAACTTCTGGAATAGGTGAGATGAAGAAATTACAAAACCTAATTTCTTTGAGAACTTTCAGAAAGCTAGTCAAAAAGATGTAACAAACAACAGAAATATAGATGATATGCTATATAGAATATTTCAGGACAGGGAAGGAACACAGAAGGCCTCAAGAGAGCTTTTCCATTCTTGGACCCTATGAAAAGCAAACCATGGTGACACACAGAAATGGAGAAAAATACTAAACAATTTATTTAGGGTTTGGCTTGGCTTTGGTTTTTTGTTCATAGATTTTACTAAGAAATATTCAAATATTATAATTGCACCATTATTTTGAAATGTAGCTCTCAGTAACTAATGTGGTTTGCTTTGGGCAAGCCCCTAGGAAACTCAATTTGACATTGTTTCCTTGAATAAAGTTTCTTAGTAAAAAACACGAGAAATTAAAAAAAGAGAACAGAGATAGCTGCTTTCTTTCCAAGCAGAAGTTTCCCATTAACTGTTCCCTCCCATGCTTACCTTTTGAAATGCAATGCTATGAATGGACTAAATATCTAAAGCTTCCAAAAATCTAGACAAAGGAAAATGTAGCTTCCCCCATTGGCAATACATCAGCATTAGAAATAAAATGTTACGGACTCCTTAGAGACAGCAGTATGTGATGAACAGAGAAAACTGAGAGCTCCAGGCTGACAGGTGGAATGCAACAGTCTCTTCTATATTTTGTGACTGTAGCTTCAGAATTGTATCTCACAGAATCACAAAATATTCTGAGTTGGAAGGGACCCACAAGCATTGTCAGGTCCAACTCTAAGTGAATGGTCCATATGAAGATCAAACCCACGACTTTTGAGTTATTTGCACTCTGCTCTAACCAACTGAGATAATCTCAGGGTATCTGTAGTACTGTGCTCCAGAAATCAAATTCTGATTTTAGCTTAAAAAACCCAACCAAAACAAACCAAACCAAACCAAAAAATAGAACCCAAAAAAATTCTACTAAAAACCCCAAGCCATCTTGCATTTGATGGCAATCACAATGACTATAGTCTGTATACTACACATTCTTCTTTAATCTGCCATTAATTTAAAACAATAGCTTCGGGAGACTTAAAATCCAACTCTGATGTCAAGAAATCCTTAATTCTAAAACCTGTCTACACATCAGCATCATTAAGTACTTGCTCTTGCTGGCTGGCTATTCTCTCTTGCTCCCAAGGCAGAGGCAGTGGCCGCCCTGATGTTAAAATTCAGGATATAATCTTTTGGGGGGCTTGTCTGCGTGTGCAGGAGAATGAATACAGAGGTGCCTGAACTTGAGTGATCATTTACAAATTAGCCCCTTTCTCTCCTAAAAGGAGGTAGTTCATCTAGATATTAAATGGTATCCTAGATTCATCCAGTTGGTATTTTCTTCATCTCCTCAAGAAGCTCAAATGTAATGATGTCATGCCAATAAAAGTTTCATTTCTTTTGATAAGTAGGCCAAAGTAGCAGATGTCTAGTTTAGCCTGGAGGAAAGGATGTTTAATGGTGTGTTGCAAATAAGAAGAAATAAAAAAAAAGCAACATTTTTTCAATATTGCCTACTTTGAAAATGTGGTTTTACTGTATTATTTAAGTTGTACATCCCTGCTTATATTGCATTAGAATGACAGTAATAATTTCTCATTCAAGACTGGGTATTAAAAACCACCACAGTGACCTCTAGTACACTTAAGCTCTTGATTTTATTAAAGTCTTGACCCACTACTTATCTCTTGAATGGCCATCTACGAAAACTGGAGCATGATGGAGCTAAATACAAGGAATCAATTGTTTCATTCCTTTCAAGCCCTTCACACATGTACACTGCAAAATCCACTCGGCTCACTAGACTGGTTTAAAATGCAACACTGGTTTCCTTAGAGAGGATAATGGACTAGTGTATAAAAAACCAGAAATGTTAAAAAAAAAGGCAACAAGGCAGCCCAAGTGATAGAAGCCTCTCAGGGGGAAAAAAAAAATCATCTTTTGAAAGGGAACAGATACTTTAGATACAACATGAATATAGTTTTCAACACCAGTCTACTAAAAAACTCCCATGATAATTTAAATATATTAAAAATAATAATATTATAACATTAACTTATCAACAAAGCAGACAATACTTTACCAGTAGTGCCTAATCTAACACAAATAATAATAATTATCACATATTACCAGTGGGCCTAGATTATATAATTATTCAATATTTCATTGACCTAGTAGCTAAATACATACAAAATTAAATAAGAGTACCTGTTCCCTGTTTGCAATCCTAGCAAAATCAGAGACGACAGAACTGATTCACATACAGGAATGGCAGAGAATAAGTGAAAAATCACATAATATTCATTATATATACAACATGTACTTGATGTTGGGGAGGAAAAATTCCTACAATCTGTATTTTAAAACACTGGGAAAAAAATCTATATTCCTTCATTTCCCTTTTCACATGATATAATATTTAGCAAACCAAAATGTGTTTCTTCTGTTTTTTACCAAAAGTCATGGACACAAACAAAATTTGTCTTTCACTGCTCGACTACGTGTTTTTACATTTCACAAAAATTCATATTCCAGAAGTTCCTTTGGAGAACAAGGTGGAAAAGGTGAGATCTTAATTTAGGATGCTTCAGAAGAACCTTTAAGAAATAAGTTGACTTCCCTTTTACTATTAAGAATGAACTAAGGAAAACAGAAGAAATTGTGAATAACCCTGCATTATTTTGTCTAGTATGTGTGGTGAATGCTGTGAAAGGCATTCTTTCAAAGCAGTGATTAGGGTCAGTGTAGAAAAGAACTGTACACATTGTACTTGTGATTACATACACAGTTTATGCCCTTTCATACTGTGATTTAGTCTGCAGCGGATGCTCTAAATAACACGCGTAACTGCAGATTTATTGAAAGGAGACAATTTCAGCAGTTCACTGAGTTTATCAGAATGAGTTTGCAGATGAAACTGCACAACATGTTTAGAAATGAAATGTGAAGGACAGAGATGAGCAAAGTCTTTTTCTTCAAGGCTCTGGCTGGCTACCAGAGCATACAAGTGGATACTTGTAATTGACAATTTTTCTCTGGCTTTATAGCAATACATTACTGGGATGCAACATACATGCCTAACAGTCACAGGGAATGGTGCATATTTTCCACGGTAGAAGGTTTGTTTTTTTTACAAGACTACAGGCTTAGCTGACTGAAGACTCACACTCCTCATACATGAAAAAAATGTTCCTCACTCAGAAGCCACAAGCAAAGAATGGGTTCCCCATCTGTCAAGCTCTCGCCTTCATTATTGCCTACTTTGATATCAACTTTTCACATTTCACTTAGCAGTAAACAACTGAGGCATAATGTACCCATAAGAGGCAATTATCCTCACAGTGCTAATTGCTATGTAATATTTCTGCACTTTAAGAGTAATAGAATACAAATGGTTGCTGAAGCAGTATGCAGATGAAGATGCAACTGTACTAATCTATCAAGATTTCACCCACGCAAGCAAATAGCAAAATCTGAAAATATACATGAACAACAAATTCATCCACACAATTAAGTGCTTTTGAGTGCAGTTTAGTTGCCTGCTATCTGAAATGTTCTAGGATATCTGACTGATCCGCAGAAGGATTTGAGATACGATGGGCTCTGTGGGAGATCCTCTTCCTTCTGGACTGACAGAGAGACCAGGAGGGACACTACAAGGAATCTCCAAAGATACTCACAAGTTGACTGTGTTTAGGGATCTGAACTGAGCCTCACAATTTTAAGGAAAATAAAGTAAACATGATTACTTAGGATCTTTTAAATAACATTTTGTTCCACACACGACTTCATGACTTCTTTCTGTACCCACTACTGCTGTACTTCTTTTTTCATTCTTCATGAAGTCATAAATGTAAATAACAAAACTAACTACAGAATGATGGAAAAGAAATCCTTCAAGTGCTAGTTCTCTTTCAGCCAAGTGTAATGCTACCTGTCTGTAGCATGAAAAAATTTGAAGGTGTGAAATGAATTCACATGAATTAAGACACAGACTATCAGAAGTTAGCTTTGTATTTCAGAAGTGGCAGTGAATTAAGAAAAGGGAAGGTCTTAAAAGTAACTGATTGTGAAGCTCTTTCTCATTCTTCAGCGCAATTTTACACAGATATCATCAATATTAAGCTTCTAAAGCAAAGAAAAATTTTTTTTCCTATCACAATATGAATTCCACACTGCTGGAGGAAATGAATTAGGGAACATACACATTTGACCTTTGCAGGTTATTAATGTGCTTACCTGCTTGAAAAGTAGTGCTGAAATGAATCAACAAAACATGCCTTGCTGCTCTAGCTGTGGGGTTTTTCATCAGCCTCCCTTTAGCCATTTCCAACAACATTTAAAAATAACCCATCACCTCTTAATTTTGTTTTTTGGATGCTGATGTTGGTATGATATGACGCCACAGGACAAAAGTATGCTCTCAGCTTTCCATGCTGGAGCTTAGAAATGCTTCTCCAGTTGAACATGAAGGACTCAGAGATGTCCCTCCCTTGGCCCCACGTGTCTGTGTAACACAAGCTGGGTTGCACTGTGTAAACTGAGTCTGAGAGCATCATTTGCCTTCTGAGCCATATCCCTTCACTGAGGTAAAACTAATGTCTACAGTCAAGTTTTTCACGCTCTTGTGCAACACAAAGCCACGGATAGGTGGTTTTGTAAAGTGGAACAAGCAAAGAAGGTTTTCCTCATTTGTCTTATGGGTAACACCCATTTCCAACAAACGTTGAAGGTGTGAAAAAAAAAGGAAGCTATTCCTGTTACTATTACTCCATGGAAAAGACAGCCTTCTGCCTTGGAAAATAAAATCATGTGCTTTGTTAAACACTTCAAAAAATTTAAAAATAATTGTTTCTTAATACATTCATAGTGCTTTCTGAAGATGATTACCTTTTTCATTACTGATCTGTTCTAAAAACAATATATACAGGAAAAAAAGGTGAGGGGTTTTTTCTAAAAAAATTTATTTTAAGCTTAATAATGAAACATTTCACCACCTTTCTTCCTCATCCATTAATTTTCCCACAGTGTGTCAGAGCAGCTGTTTATTGACCTTTTTAACATCTCTTTTGCATTGTATAGGACTTCATTGTCAACCTCCTCCTGTACACATCTGGTAGTCTGCAATTTCCATGCTATGTAGGAGGATGATCTGATATTAGTAGTTAACATGGCAGCAATATTAGCACCTTGTTAAGCAGGCAAAGACTTGTTATGTAATATTCCTCTGCTAATTTACCACATATTCCAATCAGGAAATAACAGGCTGAAAACTATTCACCTACATTTTACATCTCCATACCAAAATACCTGATGATCCTCTGTGGGCACCTGTCAGGGCACATGACATCTAAAAATTTTGTAATCTGCAAAACCAGGCATGGGTACTTGATCATTTTGCAAAAATATTCCAGAACAGCCCTGAAATGCTGTCTTTTCCTAACAGTCCTAAGATATTTGACAGCATTAAAAATTAAAATGCTTTATTTTCTTACAAAATTTGCATCACATTGGAGTTAGTATTAAAGAGGTTCATCCAAGTAAGGATTTTAGTTTGTTAATATGCCCCAGAGCCACAGCATGTCCCTATTACTTCAGAAGCTATAAAAATTAAAATGTTTTTTGGGCATTATCTAACTTTTCTCTTCAACACAGCTAGTGTAGTTTTTATGCAGGGCATAATGATTACAGAACTCAGTTTTATTTTTATTTTGTACCTTTCCTGATTTCTTAAGCAAATACCTCCAGAGAGGAGATAAATCTGACTATGTGATCGAGGAAGTACTGAACAGACCCACAGCTAAATACTACACATCTGGTTTTATGGTAAGTCAACAAGTCTGGCAACCCAAAAGCTTCTGCTCAGAGCAGAAGCTACAATCCCAACATATCACACTTCCTGCCACCATTTAAAACCTACTGCTCAGGAGGAAAGAGATTTGCCAAAGCTCTTTTTTGACCAATGAAGCCATTTTTGAGAATATAAAATTTGTGAATAGGGCATTTCCTCAGGACATCAGGCTTTTAAAACTTTAAATGTTCTTGGAGACTTGCTCCTTCTTTGCAGGACTAAATTCAAACTCATGAGTAGGATTTCATAGCTTACACAAAACCACATATGATCCCAGATTTTGTTCCACTGCTTTATAACAGGTTTAACAGAAGTATAATTTGGGTTAGATGGGCCACATTCAAGTGTCCACAGACATAACAGCCCACCAGACCACTGCAGACTAAGGTTATGGAAACTGTACTGGGTTAGATTTCCTTCTCACCATGGTTGGCTGAGAAGGTAGGAAACACAGCCACCAGCAGCTGAAAAAGACTGGAACAGTTATACTTGTAACTATCAAGAATGAAAAATCCTCACAAAAAACAGAGAAGTGGCAAGATGCAAATCTTATCCAGTTCAGATGAAACACTCCAGCCCTTTGTTCAAATTTGCTTGAGAATGCCTTATTTAGCCTAAACAAGTTCCTAGTTACCTTAACATTATCCAAAAATTTAGAGAGTGCACACACATTTTCCTCAGGGTACATCAGGCTCATATACAAAAAACTGGACCAAGAGGCTATTTTAAGACAATTAGGTTAAACATTATGCCTGGTCAAGAAAGATGCACAGTATCTGGAATTTATCTGATTAGCATTTGGCCAACTTGTAGCTCATGCCTCAAAAACCAGTATAAGGCCAGGACTCCAATTAAACCACTACAGCCTTACAGGCATACATCATAAGCTACAGTGCCAGCTAAGTTTGCATGGCTGTGAACAACTAAAATGAAGATACAATCAATTATCTATTGCACAGATTAGTGGTAAGATGAGATAACTGAGATGTAAAACATTTGTATAAATTAGGCCACTGCAAAGTTGAAATGGAATGTACAATATGGGAGTAACATAAAAAAGACAGCCTGTGGAGAAGGCTCAGGAGGAAATGCCTATTCATCCTGAGGGGCCCAATGCACAGTCTCATGCAAACACAGCCATGTGGCTACCAGACCCCAGTTAGCTCACTGGCAGCCAGCTCAGGTCTCTGCACTGGTGGCACAACCTACCCTGAAGTTGGATTATCTTCCATTGGATAATCGTGGGCTGAGTGTGGCTCAATTTCCTAGCAATGTACTTTGTGATGGCAGATCATGATAATTAGAACTGCTGTTGCTAGAAAAATGCTAGCTAAGAAATAAGCAACCCAAGTCAGTAAATGTAAAATAAATATTTAGTGTTGTGGGTTTCACCTGGAATTTCTCTCTAGTCTACATGTCACACAGCATATTGTCACACAGTACATTTCCTTCAATGTATATAATATAGCTACTAATTTTATGTGATATGGCTATAATATATAGCTAGAAATATAATAATAGGTAATAATACAGTTTAAGTATAATATTATGGAAAATATATTTTCTATAGTGTAGCTACTACTTTTATAACCCATATAATTACTATTTAGGCATAACACTACCTTTAGAAACTTGTTTTCTTCTTTAGCCTTTGCAGGGAGTTATTGGTTACTGGGTTATGTACCAGAATTGTTTTTGAAAGGTAGAGAGGGGGGAAAAAAACCCAAACAAAACCCAAAAGATAAGGGAATAATCACATCATTTTCTCTACCTGAATTTCTTAAGTTGTGTACAACCTCAAGAGGGTTCTGCCCGTATGAAAGAATCTGAACCCTTCCAGCACAGGCTCGATGTCTATTGATAAACTAGAACAGAATAGAATACTGCATCCCTAATTAGAAATATTCCTTTAAACTACAAATGATTTGTCTAGGAAGAACAGATTAACATGGTAAGACATAAGTGCACAGAAGCGTAAACAAAGCTTAACCTGTGTTTATTATTCAGGAACACACATATTTTAGAAAAAGCTGGCTATACAAGTTTTTAGGAGGACTGTATTCCAAGAACTTAAATCTTCAAAAGTTATTATCTAATGTCTAAGGGCATTGTGCAAGCACTGAGCATTTTCAGGATCCATTCCTTGTAATACAGAAACTTAACTCAGCTGGTAAGCTTCCCAAAGCACAAACAAGTAAATGTGCATTTTCCAAATTCTCATCTGTTTTTTCACAGGCAGTTTCTTTTTCCTTGACTGAATTTTTCACGGTTTATTTTTTCCTTTCTAAAAATCATTCACAGTTATCTGATATTCCTTACTAATACCTAGAAACAAGATACACGTTGTATTTGATCTTTAAAAACACCTCTTTCTACTGTCACTAAAATAAAACTTGTTTAAAATTGCGTGTGAATAAAGCACACTACAATACCAACACTGCCTTATTCTATGCCCAATATAACCTCTGTTTTGGTATAGACCAATTTTGCATGAAGAACAACTAAAAAAGTGGAAGTATATCTGGATGCTTCTTGCTATTCAAACTTTACCATATGGAACATATTTTTTTTGTGTACTGAGCCATCAATATCAATTATGAGCAGCAGTTATGGCCTGCACTGTTTATGTGAAGTTTAGGAAATCCTTACAACATTCAGCTGAGGAAACTTTTTATGTTGAGCTCTTTTACATACAATAAACTTACTATTATAAATGCTTTGGAGTAAATAGGGTAAATACGGCCTCACATCTGTATCACTATTACTGCTAATCTCTGATCTTATCACAGTGTCTCAAAACTGAGGCCCTCAGACGAAAAGCCCTGGTCTCTTGTTTCGTGCTTCTGCAGGCACTGCTGGGTTTCCCATCGCTTGGTATGAGGCCCGTCTGAGCTCCAGCACCTCTCCTATGCTTCACCTGAGGTGCTACAATAGGAGTGCAACACAGGACTGTGAGGTGGCTCTTTCCAAGTAACACACTATGCTTCCAACCACAGTAAGAGAAACAAGGCAAAGAGAAGTTTTAGCCCCTCTTACACCTAGAGGCATTCTCTTAGCAACACTTAGACAGACCTAATTTGGGTTAACAAAAATCTTATCTATTCCCTCTCCTCCTATAAAAATTCCTTTTTCTCTCTCTCCCATTATTCCTGGGTCAGCAAATACCTTTAACCCACACTGTTCTGAACTGAGCTTTCAGAGATGATCAAATGAAAAAGTCTGAGGAGTCCTGTGTTGTACTAAAAGGCTACAAGAATAGAGATGTATCAGGATTTATGGAGAACTTAGCACAGGTCTGAACCATCTGCTAGAAAACACACCCTAAGCAACTGAGTAACAATCATGTGGATTTACAATGTTTGTAATTCCCAAAGTGTCACTATCCAATTTAGTCTAGATGACACAGTTTACCATAAACCCTTCTATAAATTACCAGGATTGGTGTTTCTCAGCGGAGATTTCTGGGGCTCCATCAATTATTTCTATGTGAACCTTAGGAGGTAACTGAACAGACCTTGAGTCAATAAGCTTATATGCATTATCCAGAGTGCTGTATGCAGCTGTACAGCTGTTAAAAGATTTATGGAGGTCTGCAAATGAAGGACAAGTGGAAAAAAAAAAAATAAAATAGAGTACTCACACAACTGTCCTTTACCTAAACTTAAAACTATCTGATTTATCAACACAGTGAAGGTACAAATTAAGAGCTCTAACCACCCTGTCTCCAAGACTAATTTTGAAATTAAAGATTTCATCAGATTGCAAGCCATTTCTGTGGGAAATATCAATTAAAAACAAAGCACTAGTGAAATTATCCCTCTGCCTGCAATTTTACAGAAGAGATGGTTGTTACCACTATCTGCATCCAACACCAAAAGGCAGTTTTGACCACTCTGAAGATCAAGGCCTGAGACTTTTCACAGTCACAGTGATGCTAGTTACTCTGGCAACAGCAAAGCTCCTGCAGAGAAGACAAGGCCCCAAGATCTGAACTTTTTGTCTGCAGTCTAGCAGAGTCAGTTCAGCCCTAATCCAGTACAGCCACGAAAAAGGAAAGGACCACACAATACAGACTTTTCAGACACCTAGTGGTTAAAATGAAACCACTAACTGGTAACAGAATCAGGCACTATAAAATCAAATCAAAATAAATCAAAATAAAAGCATGAAAAATACATGAAGAGTAAGATCCACAACCCTGTCACAGACTGATTTTACATGACTTATTACGGTGAAAGTCAGGTGGTGTAATTAGTTTCACATCATTACCGCTGCGTGTTTTGGAACCACACTTAACTACAGGTATCATTAAAGTTAAAGAATTGCTTCTTTTATGAGGAGAGAAACATTTGCAGCTCCACAAAACACAGACTAGCCATCAGGGAAAACATACTAACATCTGAATTTAATCATATGTTCCTTCCATCTCAACAAATGGACTTCAGAAAGTTTAGTACCAATGCAGTAGTATCAACACAAGATGGAAAATGTTCTTGTGGTTAAAATGTACTTGGAAGAAATATTTCAGACTGCCATTTTCATATGCCAAGCTTCCCCCAGATTAAAGTTCATAAAGGAAACAAAAACACTTTTTCCATCTACTTTTGCTCTGCCCTTTTTTTTATTTGCTGCTTGCATGCATGGAAAAGAAAGTTGATTTTGCAACATGAAATATTATGACTTACAGCTTGTTGAAAGGATCATTACATATTTCCTCCTATTTCTTTCCTTCTGCTATTAACACTTATCCAAGCAATAGCTATATTCTGTATAAACTGTATCTTGACAGCAGATCTCTACACAAATCAACATTTCAGGTATAATCCATGACATTTAAGATCTGCAAGTATTGTTCCTACCTGATGACGATCTTGCTACTTATTATAGCACAATCTGGTTCTATAAAAAGTGGCTGAATAAACTGGCTTTTTCCAAGAAAGGATAAGGTATCACTTATGTATTTTATAAAGATCTTCCAACCCATGACATAAGAAAAATTTCACTATATATCTGCATGGTAATAGGATTTATATAGGCTGTAAATCTCTTTTCATCCCTTTTTAAAATACTGATTTCATGATTCTTTCTTAGAAGACTAGGCACCCAAAATAGCTTTCTCTGAATATCTGAGTTCTCTCAAAATTTGACTTTCAAAAGCAAAACAGTGAGACTGAATGAAACTGGTCTGTGAAAAAGCAAAAGACCTCCAAGAATCTTGGCTTGTGTGTATCTAATGGCAAAAAATACTCTATGGCTAAATCTGCTTGGACGTTTGGTTATCCACATGATAATTTTCATCTCTGCATTTCCAGAGAAACCCTGAAACTGGTGCAAAAACTACGGGAAAGCATATGAGCTGGGGCTGGAATCCAAACCTTTGGGAATCCAATACTCCTCATGTCTTTCTGCAAAAATACTATTTGAAACTAGTCCAAGAACTATTTCCTAAAAGACTTCTCATTACTAGGGACTTTCCTCAACAATTTAACACTCTCTTATTCCAAGATGCTAAGGCTGTACCGCCTTCTGACTAATGTCCAAATTCCTAACCTTACTCCTTTTTGGAATGTGCTCTGAAATCTAGAACGATGCCATCTGCCAGCAGACCCTCCTTGCACACAGGGTTACCCAGGTTTGTGTCAACTAAAACATTACTAACGGGATCCCAGCTACTCCTTTGCATCCAAGAATGGTTCCATGCTGAAGTTAGCACTTTTTGGGCAGGTTTGGAATCTCTGTGGGGGAAGAAATCAGTTACTCTGAATAATCCAAAACATGATGTGTATCTGGAAATCTGTGCAGAAACGCAGCTTTCATTTTTCTAAATCTGATTTCTGAAAGAGTAGGTCTGTCTCTTTCGGTGTTTATCTGAATCCCCGGAGGAGTCAGTGGTCCACTGAAGATGAGACTGCTTTAGTCTAGATTTATTGCAAATCAATGGGTGCTGAGTTCACAAGTCACTCTGGTTATATTCTAAGTGACTTTTCTCTTGGATGATGGCTTGATAAAACTGTCATTCAACTAAAGAAAAAAGTTCATCACCACAAGTTTCAAAAATGCTTTACTAATTCTTGGGATCATAGAGAAGCCAAATGGCACATATGTATCAACTATAGATGTCCTTTCCATGCTGAAACTTTAGGTTAAAAAAAATCTCCTCCCTGGTTTGAAAAAACATCAAAGAAACTGTCAAGAGTTTCTTGGATCAAATTCAGCTCTGAAGTAGCTCTTTATTTTACAAGGAAGATTAACCAGATGATGCAGGACATTCACACTTCTTTGATTCCTTTGACATTATTCCCTTTGGGATTTCTCTGATCTGTTTCACAAGGCAGTTCTGCTTGAAGCACCTGAAGAGGGCCTATGCCAAATATAATTCCTTCACAGGACAGAAAAGAGCTTCTTCTCCCTTATTGGTATTCCCTTTGGATACTTCAGCAGACCTTGGCTGGCCAAGGACAACGGCTCACAACTGAAAGAAACACTTAGCCAAAGCTCTAGAGAAGTTTCCATTCCCAAAAGTGGAACTAAGGAGAAATGAAAGGGCTTAGAGCACAATCTATAAAATCCTAGATTGACTGTCAGGTAAGTAAGGGTGGGAACATTTTTGTGGTCATTGCTATGGCCAAACCTCTTCTATTCTGTGATAGAAGTTTCATCCTTTTACAAACAAAGGATTACAATACCTTATTTCAAATAATGTGCCCATAGCTTTAAATTTTTAAAGAATTCTTTTGATCATTTCTAGTACTTTGAAAAACTTTAAATCCCACACGTATTAGATTTTTTAAAAAAACCTATTAAAAGTTAGGGGAAAAGAAAAGAAAAAAAGATACTTTCCCTTGGATCATAAACCCTTAGTTGATTTTTTTCTAGCATTTCCTTTTCTGGTGGACAGGATACTAACAGTAAAGAAACATACAGTCTGCATTGTAAAACTAGATATATTTCCCTGTTTTCACTCCATTCAGTCTTACCACACCAAGCAGAGCAAAAATGGAATAGCATAAAATTACCACATTCTTTCAGGTGTGCATATTTACATCACTGGGACTTAAGTGTAATGTGATCCTAAATGCCATGCTTTTGAGGGAGAGGTTGTCTAAACCAGAAGCAAAATATGCATAAGAGGAAGAAGAGTAAAGATTCTAGACAAAAGAAGCTGTCAAAAGAATAAAATAAGTGAAATAAAGTGAAAAAGCAGGCACCACAGGATGTCATTCTAAGAATAATCCGTACTGTGTACAAATGCCCTAAACGCAAAACCTATACTGGAACATTAAAAAAAAAAAAGGGAAAAAAACTCCAAAAGCGGACATTTAGGTAATCTGTATGTCCTATACTGATTTACCTACAGCAATGTATTACATCTATGTTTAGGAATATAATTTAGTCTTTTTTTAACTGTTGACTGGAAATAAGAAAATGTAATGCCCATTTACAAGAAGAGGTGAAACTACAAGCCTCTCAGCCTGACCTTGCACCAGGGAAGGTCATGGAGCAGATCATCCTGAGTGCCACCACACACCATGTGCAGGCCAACCCAGCCAGCATGTGTTTAAGACGTGTTTAACTGACCTGCTTAGCAGATGAGGGAAAGTCCACGGATGTTGTCTACCTAGATTTCAGTAATGTGTTTGACACCATCTCCACAGCATCCTCCTGGAAAAACTGGCTGCTCACAGCATGGATGGCTGTACTCTTTTCTGGGTGAAAAACTGACTGGATGGCCACGGCCAGAGAGCGGTGGCGAATGGAACTAAATCCAGCTGGTGTCCAGTCACAAGTGGTGTTCCCCAGGGATCAGTATTGAGGCTGGTCCTGTTTAATGTCTTTGTCAATGACCTGGATGAGGGGAGCAAGTGCACCCTAAGCAAGTTCGCAGATGACACCAAGTTAGGTGAGAGTGTTGACCTGCTGGAGGGCAGGAAGACCCTGCAGAGGGATCTGAATTGGCTGGATGGATGGGGTGAGGCCAATTGGATGAGATTCAACAAGGCCAAGTGTCAGGTTCTGCACTCAGGTCACAACAATCTCAGGCAATGTTACAGGCTGGGGGCAGAGTCACTGGAAAGCTGCTCAGCAGAAAGAGACTTCGGGGTCCCTTCAGCTGGTCAGCTGAACACAAGCCAGCAGTGTGCCCAGGTAGCCAAGAAGGCCAATTGCATCTGTCAGACACCAGATCAGTAATTACTGGGTCAGAACCACCTTGTAAGGAGTGTGTGTGTGTGTGTGTGTGTGTGTGTGTGTGTGTGTGTGTGTGTGTGTGTGTGGAGGGGGAAGGGATAGGTCAAACCTCACAGAGGTAGGATGGCACTGTATCCCTCATGCAGGCCCCTGGAGCCCAAACAACAGCCCAGGCAAACTCTAACACACCACAGCTCCTGGAGCCCCTCACCCCTCAGCTTAGATCGGCAGGCACAGTGAGGACACTGCCCCTCACCCTGGCCTGGAACCCCAGGGTGGCTGGTGGGTCAGAGGTCCCATCTGAAAGGGTTGGCCACAGGGACCAGAGCACATAAACCCAAAGGCTTATGTTTGCCTCGTGTCACAGCCTTGCCACCTGGATGTGTGAGAGCTGGTCTCTACAAAGTTTCAGTGGTAGCTCTCTCTTCTTCTTTCTCCTTCTCCCTTCTTGCTCCCTCTACTTCTCTTTCTTTGCTCCTTTCTTGATGTTTTGGGGTTTTTTTAGATTTTGACTTAAGTGTTGTGGATTGGTTGGATCTTGACTTAAGTGCTGTGGATTAATATGTGCTGGGTTGGAATTGCGGCAGAACATTTTGTCTAGCTTGTATAGTGCCCTTTTTAAACCTCTGCCAAGTTCCCTTATTTTGTCCCCTAAATTAGTACAGAAATCTCTTGGGAACAAGCTCATGATTATTCTTTTGATGCTATCTCGACATATTAAAGAATCCTATATCTATACTTTAAAGTAAAACTCCTAGCTTGAGCTCATGAGCCCACAGCTCTAGGGCTGGAGTCCTACAGCATCTTGGCCTGTATCAGGAATAATATGGCCAGCAGGAATAGGGCAGTGATTGTCTCCCCATACTCAGCACTAGTGAGCGCACACCTCAAGCTCTGTGTCCAGTTCTGGGCCCCTCACTTCAATACAATGAAGTGCTGGAGCGTGACCAGAGCAGGGCAATGGAGCTGGTGAAGCGTCTGGAGCATAAATCTTACGAGAAGCAGTTGAGGGTGTTTAGTGTAGAGAAAAAGGAGGCTCAGGGGGGACCTCATCACTCTACAACAACTTGAATAGAGGGTGTAGGGAGGTGGAGAATGCTTTCTGCCAAGTCTCAAATGAAAATGTGAGAAAAAATGGCCATAGGTTGTGCCAGGGGAGGTTCAGATTAGATAGTAAAAAAAAAAAAAATTCCACTGAAAGCGTAGTTAAGCAAAGGAATATATTGCCCAGAAAGATGATGGAATCACCATCTCTGGAAGTGTTCAAGAGGTATCTTGAATGTGGCACTTGGGGATACAGTTTAGGGGTGATTATGGTTGTGCTAGTATGACAATTGGACTAGATGATCTTTCAGGTCTCTTTGAACCTTGATGATTCTGTTATTATGTGAAATTTGACAAAAAAAGATCCTCCAGACAGCCTCTCCTCTTCCATTAAGAACTGTAAAAATACTCAATCCTTCTGACAAGATCGCAGAATTATTTTTCCTTTCTTCTAGAATATGAAACTCTGCTGGTAACACTACACTGTTGTCAGCTTATTCTCAAAGCAGCACAACTACCTGGCGTCTCTCACAGTATTTCAAATCAGTTGCATAAAATCCAGAGCAATTGACTTCATAATTTGGTCTTTTTATCTGGTATGGAAATTTCCATATTTATATTAGATCTCTGGACAACTTCTAACTCCACTGACATAACAAACAGTATCATCCTTGAAACAGTTATTGAAACCGAGCAGAGTCAGTGTGTTATACTCTAACCTTGGCAATGGCCCATCTGAAAATTAATGGATACAGTCTGGAAGATTGGGGAGACATTTGTCTTCTCTATTCAGAATAAGAACACATTCTGCTCAGATTCAGAAAGTCAAAGCACCATTTCACATTATATCACAGAACTTAATCAACAATGTCCTAGCAGTGAGGCTTTAAATAAGATCTTTGTTTTAGGAAAATAATTTAGGAAAATAGCCCTTCATCAATGGATATTAGGACTGACACTATCACCGTTTCAATAACCCAGGCAGGTCTTTACATGTTTTATAGGAGCAACTAATCTTGCCTTCATCTTAGAATGCTTTATCTTTATCCCCAAAGAGACTCGTGGGTACTTACAAAGTTGCAAAGATGTTAGTCCGCCTAGAAGCATTTTATCATTAGTGGTAATATAAGAAAATTTAAAAGATTAATGTAAAACAGAAAATAAAAAAAGGCTTTACTTAAAAGATGAGTAAGAACATCTTGCTTAGATCCTGCTTTGAATCAACCTTTTACAAAGCTGTCCTTCCATTCTAACTACGGAACTTATGAAAGATACACTGATAGCATAAGTAAAAGCTGGAGGCAATTCTTAATGAGAAACCTATACTTCTGATGAATCTTAAAAAGTAAGTTCATGGCAGTAATATTTACTGTTTCCATAGGCACTAAGCTGTCTAAGGAACCACAGCATTTCCTTAAATTACTCATAGCAATTCTGGGGCAAAATCAACAGAAAGTTTATTATGAAAATATTGACAAAACCTTTCCAAGTTCGATCACAGAAGGCAAAATTAGTCTAGTCTTACTGGCTGATATTTACTTTTGCCAAAATAAAATGACCTGATGTAACAGCATAGTGGCAATACAATTATATGGCAGAATCAGATTCTTATTAGTACATTGAAAACAAACATTTCTTTGCTTCTGTGATTACTCTGACAAATATCATAGACTTGCCTCAGAATTATTTTTTTTTCAGCAACAGGTCATTATTAGTCAAACCCAAAATCTGGTGATATTTCAATTATTGCTTTATCAACTGTGCTTTTCAGAATTATGCTTACATAACCTACGGCTGACACATGAAACGCTACTCAAAACTGGTGGCTAACATGATGAATAAAATGGAAAAGTCCAAGACAATGAGGAAAGAGGTTTTGTTCATGGATATAAGCAAAAGAAAATGCTGAAAAACAGTAAAAAATGTGGGCCCAGGTGGGACTGGATTAATGAGCTTCAGTCAAAGCAAAACCTTGAACTTTTACCAAAGGAAAGGACTCAAGGTCTCCTGAACATCATCTAGAACACTTCTATCTGAAATAAGCTTACTCCTTTCCTGCTTCTCTCATCAAAAGGAGAGAGATTCCACATTTACTTCTGCTCACCCGCCTCAACAAGCTGCTCTGCCTTTTGCCCTTTTTGTTTCTCTGTATGAAGAGTTAGGATAAGTCTGTAAGGAGTACCAGTTTCTACAAGTCTTAAGCTTTGAGCAGCTAAATGTCTATTGACCCATGACACTTTATCTATCTTCCTGCAGGTATCTCATTCTAGAACAATCTTGAGTTGCTGCACGTTTCAGCTTCTGTTTTTCACTGGGAAAAGTGATTCCATTTATAATCTCCACATCTAATACCACTCCAACAGTGTTGAAGCCTTTTTGCCCTCTCCCAAACAGCAAACCCAGAGATTTTTGTAATCCATGGAAATATAAAACTGGAAAAAAGGTAATTTTTTTTTTTCTTCTATACCATGTGCCCTGTGCCTTTTATTAGAGCAACAAAAGATTCTGATTTGAATTAATCAAAAATTTTGTACTATCAAAGACAAATGACACAATTTTAAGTTTCTTTAAAAAGAGTATCTGAGTAGCATATATTCTTTAATATTTCATCCTGAATAAAATAAAGTATGCTTGACTGCTCCTACTTTAAACTATACTCAATGTATTTTATTTTACCCATACATCATCCACTGCATGTTAAAGCAACTAAACATCTTCTGAATTCATTTGCTAACCTGAAATTTGATATTTTGCATGAGAAATAGCACGAGCAAGTATATGTCTACAGTGCACATAGTCACATTTTATCATCAGTCCCTTACCAACTGCTTGTGAAATTTGCCAAATAATAGCAACTTGGTGTGAAATTACTACTTTTCCTCTTCTATCATGATGAAGATTTTTAGCAAACATAGTTCAGCTTCTGCTGAGAATGAGTTTGAATTTAGTTTATGCATTATTACATGTCTTTCTACCATCATTTAATAGCTCCACCACCGCTTTCGGGCAAGAAATAAATCTTGCGCAAAAAAAAATCAAGAAGAAAAAAGAAATTCGTAACCTGTGCTCACAAAAATAAACCTAGATGTATGAGTTGTAAATCTGAAAAATAAATAAGTCACCATTTATATAGACTATAAGAACTTCATAAAGATTTTCTCCAATCAGTTGCTCAGCTTTGCCAGATGCACCCAGTTTTTATGAAAATTTTAAGAAATTATTTCTTAGGAAGGAATAATTAAATGTTTATGAGGATCTGTGATTTATCCACATTTACAGAATTCTCAGAGAGTTCTCTTCTTTTTCTTCTCCATGTACCTTTAGGGCATTGCAAAGGCAGAACGCACACTTGTCCTGCTATTTCAGCATTTCAACATGTCAAATCAACTGATATTAGATTATAATTGTTAGAGAAGACATCTAGGACCATGCCACTCCAAACTTCTCAAAAACAGAAGACAGCTCAAAAATTTTAAGGAAAAAACCTCTTGTCTGATCCACTGCAGAACTGAGCATCGATAAAGCTCCAAATGCAGAATAAAACCTTAAGATGTTAACTAATTGCAAATTACATAGTTCTAACAATCAATGCATGTATGACTTTGTGGGGATTAAAGTTGTTGTCTGGATGAAAAGAAAGAGACATACTAACTGGTCTCAGCTGCTTGCAGGAACATCCAGGAAGCAGCTACTGTAGTGCAAGAAAATGAATAGAGTACTTTTCTGACAGATTCTAAGATATTAACACTGACTGCTTTCATAAGTAATGGTCTGTAAGTGGAAAGATTAACCGTGGAGTAATAGTACATACAAAAGTAAATAATCACTTCAAATTTTAGGAGACTCTGAAAATTCTCATTAGGGAAATAACCTATTTTCAAGTCACTTGTTTTAGGAACTCAGTACAATATCATATGCTAACTGCTTAGAAGACTGTGCTACTGTAACACAGAATAAACTACATTAGTTTTCGAAGAATCATGCCAAACTATTCTGTGACGTTATCAGAGCAGAAATAATTCCTTGTTTTAACAGACTCATAGATAAGATGAAAGGCATTTTTAATCAGTCAAGAGTCCAACTTTTCTGTGAATGTAGGAATCATATTTTGAGATGAATGGCACATAGGCTTTGTTTAAATAATGAACAGATAGTATAGTGAGAGCAATCAGTGTGCAATTAGACTTGTGTCTAACTAACAGTGATAACAAAAGCACATAAAACACTTCTGTAAATACAGAGCTCAAATAGGTATATTGAAGAAGAACTATCTAATCATTAAATCAGAGTGATTCTGAGCTTTGCTGTTGCCTGTAAAAATTTAGTGCCAAAACTCTTTAAAATACTAATCTTTGTTGGCGCTCCCGTTGAAAGATTTTGTAGGAATTAACAGGGTACCTCATAATGTTTTTTTTTCACTGTCTTTGAGACTCCATTACCAGAAAGAAAAGGATCCATCTCAGTCACTACCTGGAACATTTGGAAATCAGAATATGTTGTCATTTCTTCTATCAGAAACAATTCTGTTTAAGATTAAACAGAATCTTGATAAAATGGCCTTAGAAAGATTCTACTTCTCCATGAACAGTCTTATAGAACGAGACAAAGTCAATGTTAATGAAGGGAAACAGTCTGAGAAGCCCTATCTACATAATATTACTCTGAATTACTGCAAGACTTGATTCAACCACCAGAATTTTTCAGCTCCTTTTACAGTAAGTGAAAAAACAACAAAAGAATTTTTAGTTTCTTTTTAGAACAACTCACAATGCAATGCTGTTTGTCAGTGAAAGGTTTTTTGACAAAAGAAATGCTTTCATTGATTACCCTGAATTATAAATTATAGCTTTCTAATTCTTCGTCTCATAAATGAATACTCTTCACAATCTAGCCTCACATGTCAGACAAAAAAGATGAAACTTTTATAATGGAAATTTAATTACAGTACAATTTTTGCCAGTTGTCATTCCAAAGTCATCTATAATTATGCGCAGGTCATTAAATTTCTTTTTTCCATTTACTTGGCCAAACATGCCAGTTACACATTGGTTCATCCTCTCAAATTCAACACTATACAACAGTAATTAAGTAAATTATTGAATTTTTTTGTATTTTTTAAGCTAATTGCAAATAAAATATCTGCAAAACCAGTCAAAACAAAGAGTAACTGACAGACAATTTGATTTTTGTTTCCAAAGAACATACATTTTTAGAAATGAAAAGGCACTTCTGCATGTCAAGAGTAAACATTTATTATTGCCTTTTTGCTTTACATGCATTTTCCCATATGTATAATTCTAAAAGATAGTCCACTATAAACATAATTTTCTACTGCAAAATTTCTGCACCAAAATACCTTCAGAAAGCTTTTTGAAAGTTCTGAATCATGCATTAATGAATAAAACTAAACTCTCTCTTTCCCAAAAGAAAACCCTCTTCTTTCCTTCCAAGAAGCAGATCAAGTTTCACAGAATGAGCAGGCATGAACTAAATGCACAGATAGTTGTTAATATATTTAAAATAATAACAAGGGTGCTTAAATGATGGTATACATTGAAAGACAGCTAAATGCAGACATCAGCTGTATAAATTTAAAAAAAAAATTGTTACAAGTATTTTAGATGGTTGGGCATACTGAAATGCAAGACTCCTAAAAAATTAAATTCATGGGCAGTTTTGTTTTAATCTCCACTATTTTTCTTTTGATACAGTACCTCATGATAATGCTATGCAATGCATTTCCCAATTTTATTTCTTATTTCTTTTTAGATATTTAAGTAATTATTTGCTTACTCAGTGCTTTCATAGTCAAATGTTTTATTTACTTTGGGGCAGAGTTCATCTAGCCATGTAAGTAGAGAGTAGCAAAAAAAAAAAAAACCAGAGAAACTTTCCTCCCTCACACGTTTGTGGTCTACAACAGTCTGGAAGAATCTCACTTCCACAGGGATGCCCCTCCCTGCCTAACCAACACACTCAGCAGCAATTAGATGGATTGCCAAACAAAACCACTTTTTTTTACATCTATAGAAGCTGAGGTCTAGCGCTCTGTGAACTGTCTCAACTTTGTTTTTCTGTAGTTGTAAACAGAAACGTGATGCACACTTGCTCACCGGAAAAGATAGCACTGCAGTGACCTAGCACCCTAAAAAAAAGAAAGTTGGGGTTTTTTTCTCCAAAGTTAGGATACTTCTTCAGGATCCGCCTTGATTTCAGGTCTCAAACTAGGCACACAGTCTACAGTCTAGATTATAAAGTTGTAATTGCACTTTATAGCAAAAAGTAGTACCAGAAAAGCCAGAAATCACACTACTGGCTCTTCTCCCTCGAAACTTGGAAGTTGGACTGAATTCTGCGTACAGCTCTACATTTGTAAAACAAACAGGTTTGCAAAGCCAATATGCCTCCCAGGAACTGAAAAAACCTGAGTGGTGTCATTGTTCATTTTCCTTTGAAGTGAGGTAAAATTAATATACCATTCATTCTACAAACCTTTGATATTACTTTTTTGTAAGCAATTTTAAAAAACCCCAAACTACTGGAAGGTTTAAAAAAGTGAAGTATCTTTGTGTTTTCCTATAGTTCCTGAATGTTTCATGCTTCACAGATACTCCAACAGAATTTTGTAGTTATGTGTTTTTACAGCTGGCCAAAGCTGCTGGGCAAGACAGCACTTGGTCTAACAGTTTCAAACAAAAGAGCAAGCCTTAAAATATCAAAACCAAGGAGCATGCCTGTCTGTTCATCTATTTCCATCTTTCAACATCCATTATAACTATTGGCAAATTTCATCCAAATAACTTGTTTATAATTTAAACTTATTTGATATGGTGGTGCCAGAATCTAATTCCACAAGATGAGAGTGAGTCAAAGAGTAATGGTCTAGTAACCACAATGGTAGTGAATCAAGGGTTGGACTTGATGATCTTCAGAGGTCTTTTCAAATCCAGCTGATTCTGAGTGCCCTCATTCAAGTGGCTCAGGGCAGGCAAGTGGAAGTCAAATACTCCATTCAACAGCAAATTTGTGGTTAGTTGGGTGCTATTTCTTGCCTTGCAGGTCTGTTGTAAGGGAAGATGGGATTACCCTCGTAATGTGGCGATATTTAGGAGACACATCTTTCAGAAATTAGGCTTCTGTTGTCTATAGGACATCTTATTTTCTGACTCCTCAAACAAAAGGCCTAAATCCCCCTTGGTCATAGAAGCAATACACTCATATATATATGAAGGAAAAGAGATGGAGATATGTATGTGTGTGTGTGTGTGTGTGTCTGTATACACACATACACACTTGAGCACACACAATTAGTTATTCTTTCAGACACTAAGTAAATATACTTTGGACACTTCAAATGTATAAAAGATTTTGCTTTGGTTTTGAGTAAGACCTTCTCCACTGACTAAGTCAGAGGAAAAGCCATATTTTCCTGTCTTATTTCCTAATGTTTTTGCCAAAGGATCAGCATTATTAATAGTGAAGTGTGCCTATAACTAAAAGGCAGTACAGCATAACCGCATGTGGAAACTGGAATAACTGATGTAAAAACTGGCCTCAGGAGAGGGGAGAAAATGCTCAGCAGAAAGTTGTTACAGAAAAATTCAAAGCGCTCATGGAACTTCACAGGGAAGGCACCTATACCCAAAGCATGCCCTTTCCCATTACTTCTAATTGCTTTTAATAATAGAGTACCAATACATTTATTTAAATCTGCAGTAACAATACTTTTGAAAAGAGAGATCCAAAACAACTATGAAACAGTTCACATTCAATATGTTCTCAACACAGTAATACTAAGGAATGCCATATCCGTATTTTTCACAAGTATATCTAATTGATCATTTCTATTAAAGAGGCCCGCACACCAGTCTTTTGTTTATAACAAGTACACTCCCAACTTGCCGGGTTTTTCTCATTCCATAATGAAAAATTCTTCCTGAATTTAAGTTGGGTAAAATAATTGTTTGAGTGTGTGGTTTTTGGAGCTTATCTTTATAATTAATAAAAAATTGCAACAATTCTAGATATTGAGATATGTCATAGGAGATATCATATTATCTACTTTTTCTCAAGGGTCATTATGTTTTCCTCACATTCCCTCTACCTGGCAGATGTGAAATTAATAATTTTGCCCCTCAGGTTTGCTGTAAGTTGGTGAAGGTTCATTTGTCTCAAAGAGCAGGTTAATTTCCTCCTCTGCAAATGTTTTGAAATGGGAATCTAATGAAGTGAAGAACTAAGTCTCCATTTATATGATTGCTTTTCACATGACCAAAGACAGTCCTTCTGGTAGTTCTTTTTACACACACTCAGTTTCCACTCGTGTATTAACCCGGATGCAACCGTCAGGAATACTTTCTGATTATTTTCATTTGGAGCTTCTCAAAACAAACCAATCTTACAGTCAGGTTACATACTCTGTGCCTTTATCATCACTAGAATGTATATATATTCCTTACATACTTCAGCATTCAGAGAGCAGGCCAACAGACCTAGGTATTTGAGTTTTCCTGTCCTCTTTTTGCCCTCCCTGTCAGATGGTGGGAAGATATTCTGTTTCTCAAGTAAGATCTCTGGATGCTGTAACTAACCCAAAAATATGTATTTAGGGGCTGATGGAGACACAAAAGTACAGGTATTACTAATTTCTACATAGCACCAGCTCACTATGTAGATATTAGGAAAGTATTTTTGTGTGATTTCCTCTGCAAAAGAAAGACACAACTGAAATGAAAGGGCAAATACCCTGATAAATGTTTTACTTCCTAAAAGAAAATGTTTATTTTTCCCTATCATTGGCAACCACAAATCTGAAGAAGCATCCAGAATAATGTGTTGGAAATCAAACTTTTGTCTGTGATAGTCTTTCCATCCCGCTGTACCTCACTGTTTGTACAGCTTCAGGGAATGACAGGAGTACAGTGGAGAGATCATGATACGTCCCTGCTTGTGAAAGCAGAGTCTAGGAGAATTTAACAGACATCATGGTCACAGCTCCTCTTCCTAGAGTTTGACAGAAACTCAGAAACACAGAAAGGCTGAGACAGGAAGGATCTGGTTCATCTGGTCCAACTGCCCTCTCCACCAACCACCCTTGCTCAACCAGAGCATCTGGTATGCTCTCCAGATAACTTTTAAGTATCTCTTCTTTTCTCTCCTCACCTACCCAAACCATTTAATCACTTAAGGCTATCATATTCATCAAGTGTGACTTCCTTTCTGTGAATCCATGCTGACTTCTCCTGATTATGTTTTTGTCCTTTATGTGCCTGGAAATGGTTTCCAGGACTACTTGTTCCACCACCTGCCCAGGGATTATGGTGAGGCTGCTCAGCCTGGGTCTTCCCTTTTGCCCTTCTTGAAGACAGGACTGACATTTGTTGCAGTTGCAGTCACTGTCACTTACTGCACTTTTTTTTTTCTTTCTTTCCCTTTTAGGGACTTAAAGGACTCCCAGAGGGGACATTTTAGCCTGTGAGACAAAGAGGAGGAGAACTGAATTTAAAAAGATCTTTTATGTGAGGAATTTGGATTATTTGGGTTTTGTTCTTGACCAAAGATTTCCAGTAACACAAGGGAAGGCTTTTTTGTAAGACATCATCAGAGAAATCATCTTCGTAAGGAAAAACATGGGGAGTTCCTTCCAGTCAAGTGGCTGCCAAAGAAGAATTTTCATACAGTAGTCACAGCTGAACACTGTTTGTGTTTTCTGTACGGCCCTTTACAAGAAGATGTGAATTTTTGTTTCCTCATCAGAAGTAAGTGACAAGTGACACAGAGACATGGACATGCACTTTGTAGTGTTTTCTTGGAATTCTATGAAAGTCTATCAGTTTACTTTCTGCACATCCAAAAGCTGAAATTTGCCTGCTACAGTGCAGAAAATTCAATACTAGCTTTTACTCTTATGAGAAAATAGACCTTATACGAGAATGGTTTGTGTATCAGAAAGGCATTAGGAGAAAGGACAATACAGTAGGCAATTACTTTCACAATAAAACCATAAATGAATGTAAGTTCACTGTGGACTTCTAGCACTGATAAATCAATGTAACTTCCCACTAAAGTTTATTACAGTTTCAGGTTAGTAATGGGGACTTTAAAAATATCATGGAACTTTTCCGCGGAAAATAAAATGGTGCAGTATCTGCAACCCTCCTCCTCAGGGTTCAGGTGTCTGTGACCTGAGGTCTAGCTCTAATACAACACAGCTGCAAAACTCTGGTTCAAACTTCTGAGAAAATTGCTAAGTTCTAAGAAAGAGCTGTGGAAAAGAACCTGCAGTACAGCTCCAAGTTGACATTTTCTTATGATCACAAAACGAAGCCATGTTAAGACTTTGTTATATGCCTGAAAAAAATTTGAACCTCTCCACAGCCAGTCCTCCAAGGTAAAGCAATGAGAAGGAATAACTAAATTCCCAGTAACAATAAGATCCTTTCTCTTTTCTTGAGACAAAAAAGTTGAAAGATCCAAAGAAGCCTTCAAGGACATGGAAAGGCAGCTGCCATGTCAACCCAAAGAAGTTTTTAGGAAGGAACTCATCTTTCCCAATAGTGATATAGAATGGAGAAGGGCATGGAAATAAGCAGTAAATACCACTGAGATTTAAGAAAGGCTAGGGCATGGACACTGACAAAAGGAGGAGACAAACTACAAAATTAATGACAAAAGAAGATAGGAGGGTAAAAAACAGGGAAGACCAACTGCAAAAGTGACTTTGTATTCAGAATGTTGTACGCTAGGGGCTGCAGGCAGTCTATCTTGTAGGACCTGGTAAGTGTTCCATGTTATGGGGCAGGAGGAAAGTGGTGCCATGGAGTGCTGTCTAACATACCTGAGCACACTGAATTTACATGCAGGCTTCAACACAGTTGCTGGTCTGTACCACTTGCCTAAAGATACTTCTGTCTGTGGCAACCTGACGCAGGTCTTAAGTGATCAGAGGGAAGAGGATGCTCATTCCATCAGTGCATTCTGGCACATGTAGATTTTTTTTTTTTGCCATGCCAGTGGTTGCCAGTGTGCAGCACAGAATTAGTGAAGTGATCTGTACGCCTCTGGAAAGTTTATCCAGGTGAAGCCAGGGCAGTAAGCAAAATGAGTAAAATAAAGATTATTCTTTTTCAAGAGTGGGGATTTAAAGAGTTCCTCTGCTCTGCTCTTACAGATTGTAACAAGCCTTCTAGGAGTACCAGACATTTTTCAACAAACCTGCAAGCTGTGTTTCAAGAGCTCAGTTGTACTGGGAGTAACAGCTTTTCTCCTGACAGATCAGGAGATGGGGTAGAAGAGACAGCAAATTCAACTATGTTAATTAAAAAAATCCTGTTACTTCATAGTATGAAAATTGTTGGATAAATTGACAGTTATTGTTTTTGCAAATACTCCAGGGCAATAATTGTTTCTCAGCACAGAGAAGTAGAGTTCTGACTGTTAAAAATCCCCACAGTTTGGGGATAATTCATCAGAAGTTACTTATATTGCAGTCTTTTGGTTTTTACTTTCTTAATTTCCAATAGATTTTCTGGTTCAGCAAATAAAAATATGCTAATTTTCAAGAATTATTCCAAATGTCACAGTGAAAAAAGAAAAATTATGAGAAAAAAGCAACCATTTTCCCTAGGGAGCCTTAAAAATTCCCTCCCTTAGCAAGAGAGAGGATTTTATTTTATCTTTTCTTCCCAAGGTAGCCGTCTTTAAGATGTATCTGTTCACCAGCAGATTCAAGACACAACATTGCTTTAAAATAGTCTCCTACTAGAGAGGCCATAGCAAAAAAAAATTAAAAATTAAAATAAAAAAAAAAATTCAGGAGCTCATTTAGCAGTTCTGGATTTTGCAGGAGTGTTTCAACTGGGGCACTGTCTCACCACTGGAGCGGAGGGACACATACTAGATGAAAATTTGAATCATACAATGCATATTAAAGACAAAACTGAAAGAAATAATTCTACCCACAAAAATATTGATATGGATAAGAAGAAATTACAAAATAGTCTAACATTAATCCTTCAACATACCTACCTAAGTTTTACTATGCCCAGTTCTACTGGTTTTGGGTAAGAGTGGGTCTCATCAACAACTGTAGTGACAGGACAAAGGGGAATGGTTTTGAACTGAAAGAAAGTAGGTTTACATTAGATGTTAGGAAGAAATTCTTTATTGTGACGGTGATGAGGCACTGGAACAGGCTGCCCAGAGAAGCTGTGGCAGAGAAGGAAGAGTTCAAGGCCAAGTTGAATGGGGATCTGAGCAACCTGCTCTAGTGGAAGGTGTCTTGGCCCCCGGCAGGATGGCTGGAACTAAACAAATGTTAAGGTCCCTTCCACTCCAAACCATTCTATGATTCTGTGATTTAGAGACGATTTGATTCAGGACTTTTTCAGGCACCAGAGGATTCCCAATCTATTTCAGTAAGAGATAAGAGGGTGTTTTTTTTAATAAGTACTGATTTTCAGATCCTCAAACTTCTTATATCCCATATGACAGAGCTGCTCGAAGTACTGTTACATGCCCACATACGGGGTGATTTCTTTGGTTCAAATACTTGTGCATCTATTTCTCTGCCAGCAACAGCTGACCAAGCTCTCTATAGCAGTGATTGACATTACGAGCCTCACACCTGGCTAAGAGTCTTGTTCCTCAGAAAACGGTGCTTGAAGTGTGAAACATTCTGATACTCTGCCCCTAAATAGCTCCAATTGTGGGTGACTATTCTGGAATAGTTTATACCAGCCTAAAAATGTATCTTCAAGTAATTTGAAATATACTGTATAATGGAAATGTCCTGCCATGTACCTATGTCTGAATGAATTTTCTTCCCATGTGCCCCCCCCCCCCTTTTATTTTAATTGGCAGCAGTCTTCTAGGTTCAACCATATGTGAAGGTTGTGGGAAGAGGGAGCTCTGAGCACAGTAACTGGTGATTCAAATTCCAGACAACTTGGGAAGGCCTCCATTTCATACCCTGAAATGAGAAAACCCCTTTTTTCTAAGCCTGACTCAAATGTGGTTTACAATGGCCAAAATCCATTAAACTCCTCTTTTTCAAACCTGAACTCCACATTCTTGGTTAAGTCTAATCCAGACCTGAATGTAATTCCTGGACCTTCCTGAACATTATGCTGAAATAACACTTACATTTATGATATATTTCAACAAAAGGAAGCAAAGCACTTCCAAAAGTAGTAACTGCTCCCCTGAGCGTGATGCAACCAAGTCTGGAGAGATTTTTTTTTTTCTTTGCATTCTAATTATAGATGCTTTTATTTAGTAAAGTTACAGATAAGACTTGTCTATTACAAGCCTCTGAAATCTCATTTTGCTAAAATGAAAACATATTTCAAATGCTTTGGAGAACTATTAAGATTACTGAATGCCTAGCATACTGCTTCAAGTCTCCAAGTGGTTCACCATTTTCCCCTAGGGAACAGGCAAGCAGCATACAATTACCTCAGTAATTAAAAAGGTGCAATGATTCTTCTCTTAAAGACTCCTGTTTTATTAATTCTATGGTATGCTTTGGAGACTGGCATTATTTTACTCCTACCCAGCTTAATTATACCATCATTAGTTTATCAGCATCTCTTTTCAAACCCTTGGGCCAGTTATTAGCATGTCACTTGCTAACAGTTAACCAATAACCACTACACCTTCAAAGCAGGATACTCTGCTATAAAAAAGCCAGTTTGTGGAGACAGATTTAATATCATCATTCAATTTACATTTTTCAGTCACTTCATTTTCTGCTTTTAATTTAAGAAGGTTACTGCTTAGCTTTATGAAAACACAAATAATTCTGATATATTACAAGATGTTACCAGGTAGTAAAATAATTCCAGTACACAGTGGTTTATGAAACTGAATGCATGTTTTATTAATCAACAGTATGTACCACTGAAAAGACCAGAAAGCATATGATGTTCCTAAATATAAGTAAAATTCTGGATTTCACTCTCTACCAGGCCTGGCTGAGATGGAGTTAATTTCCTTTATACAGCCTGTATGACACTGTGTTTTGGATTTGTAACTAAAACAAGCTTGATAACATACCATGTTTTAAATGTGCTTTCACAGACTCAAGGCTTTCTTTTTCCCATTCCACTCCCCCAGCAAATATACTGGAAGTGGACAAGAAGCTGGTAGGGACACAGCAGGAGCTGCTGACTTCACCTGACCAAATGGATGCCCAATATCATATGATGTCACAGTCAGAAATCAAAGCTCAAGGAAAGGAGGAGGAAGGGGGGATGCCAACTGTTATGGCACTTGTCAAGTAATCAGTATGTGTGCCAAGGCCCTATTTCCCAGGAAGTGGCTAAACATCTGCCTGCCAATGAGAAACAGTGAATAAGTTTCCTATTTTGTTTTCCTTGCAAGTGCAGCTTTTGCTTCACCTATTACACTGTCTTCATCTCAATCCATGAGTCTTCTTACCTTTCATTTTCTCCCCATCCCATGGCAGAAGTGACCAAGTGAGGAGCTCTGTCGGTACCTGGCTGCTGGCTGGTGTTACCACACTACGCTTTCTAACCCTTTAGTACAGGCAGGCTCACTTAGCACCCACTACTGCATTAACTAGTCATATAAGCAGATGATCAAACTATGAGAAAAACTGTTTTAATTTTAAAATAACTGAAGTATTTGTGTATTAAAAACAAACTTCCCTTGTCTAGACAGGTATTATACGTTACTACAAAGGGCACAGTGACTCCAAAACCCTCCTGAAGGGAACTATAACTAATTTTTGTTTCACTGTTGACTAAGTTAAAGTAACCTTAGTCTAATGCAGAAAATCCTACAAGAACTAAACACTTAACCATTATTATAACTTAGACGTAGTGCTTTTGGTATTTTTCATTAAACGCTTCTTTCCAGTAATGAAAGGAAGAAAAAAAAATCACTGAGTGAGTACTTGTACAAGCTTGCATCTTCAAAACATAAAACTGGGATTTTGAAAGCTGCTATATTTCATTTGGGGTTTGACATCACACCAATTCAATTTAACTGAAATGCCATTTAGTTACTGACAGGTGGCCAAGTGACTTCACAACACGTAACTGTACTTTCACATGCACTGGAAATACACAATTATTTCTGTTGAAGTATGTAATTTTTCCTGTTCAAAGGACAAATAACACCAAGTCATTCTTTGAAAGACTAAGAACAATAAGCTAATACTACTTGCTTACTTCCATTTCCTCTAGGTACACTCCTGCCTATCTTCCACCAAATTTACAGCAGCAGAAAGAAGATTCAAAATAATGGGGGAAAATACTAATGACCAAAAAAAATTTAAGGTCACAGTATCCTCTATTATTTTTGAGCACCTGAATCGCCAAGTAATATTATTTTTTAATCAGCTGAATCCCAAAGTAGTATCACTGCCACTCTTACTGAAAATTACTCTGCTTTGTATGTTTTTACAATCAGAGGTCAGCTCTATTAATTATAGCATCCAAAACAGAAGCCAAGATTGCTACAACCCACCAGCAATTACACTTTCTCATTTATTAAAAAGACATGCTATCAGTCACTCAAGAAAGCAGTCCTTTGCTAAACCTCATCTGCTAATTGAGACTTAACAGTGAATGCTTTTGCTGTTACAAAGGATCTTCTTCCACTTTATCTACAAGTTTGATATGACTGACATTGAAAGAAGTAAAAAAGTAACTTCAGCCAAAACAAACAAAATTTTAATCAAGCTTGGGAAAATAGCCAGAGGGAAAAAAAAAAATAGAAAGAATGAACTAACCTGAAACTCAAACACACACCAGCAAGAGATGGGTGTAATGAAATGGAGAGAGCTCAGTGCACACCAGAGAGGAAAGCAACCTATAAACTACAGTGGCAATGAAGGTTAGTTTCAAGGTCACCACAGATGGAAAATGTTAATAGCTTATACTTAAAAACATTCAGTTTTAAATTCCTGCAGGTTTTAAGACAGATAGTAAAAACTGCTAGCGAAATAACTTTTGCTTTCAGCCCTAGAAAGATGCTTACAACTTTCCTATCACCTTTGAGTACTCACCAGCACATTTCGTTCTTGTTTTAAGAGCTGGGCCAGGGGATCCTGTTCCTCCTTCACCTGGCCTTGTAAGTAATACACTGATTTCATATTCTGTATCAGGATCCAGGTGCCCAATCTTATAGCTTGTGGAGTCCACAGGTTGTATGTCATACCAGCTTCCACTTGAAGTGCGATACTCAACTTCTCTTTGAATAATGGGTCCATCCCCATTGATGGAATTGGCATTCAACTGTATCCACAGGTAAGTTGCACCAACTGAGGACAGCTGAGGTGGAGCAATGGGAACGGGTGGCTCTGAAGGACAGTTACAAGAACAAGCAATGATTATACTTGCAATTTTCCCACTTCTAAAACATTCAAGTAAGCGATGTGTTTCGTACCATATTAGAGCTGAAGACTGCATAAAAATATAAAGAAATATATATATATATATATATATAAAGAAATCCCCACGACAGATTGACTTATTTTCATTAAACTGCAATATGCACACTCTTTTGCTTGTGCACTTGGAGGTTTTAACATGAAGCTTTTGGTTTATACCACGTAACTTCAAATAAGGTGCAAATGGAATTTCATTCATTAGACATTACATGGCAACTTCCAATTTAAAAAGAAAGATAATCTCAGGTTTTCCTGTTCAAATACAGTTCTTCCTGGATGTTAACGTTATTCCTACTCAAAACTAACATTTTTAAGGTAAAATTGATGTTGTGTATATATATATATACTTAGACATAATATATATATGTATATATATATACTTAGACATAATCAGAACAGTAATTTCTGCATAAAAACAAAATGAATTTTTTATTCATCACTCTTCATGTACTTAACTACTCAGAATTCATATTTTCAGACTTCTCTGTAAGCAGAATAAGTATAGTCATTTTTCAAGTCCTATACTCTGGTTAAAATGAAGGAATTTCTAAAGGAAAGCTAGGGGATTTCTGGAGTTTTTACTACAACTTTGATTCTACTTCATGTAATGGCTTATTTTCACTAACTACTACATAAAAGCAATGCTCTATCACAGAGCAAGCGTGCATGTGATATCCTGACAGTTTGGACTCCAAAGATTTTAAAAGTGAGCAAAATTTTAAAGCCATTTTTATTTATTATGTGATGGGCATCTAATTTTAAATTAGACTGCAAAAAAATTTACAAATATCATCTATTTTTAAAGGTAAATAACAAATTGGGGTTTTCCCTACTGGTTAAATTACTCTGCTGCTTCATGCATCACATCTGCAAAAAATTCACCTTCCCACTGGTTAAATATATTCAAGTAGAATGAAAGCAGGCCACTGTAATAAGGTACTGTTTGATCCAATATTCTTAACATATCTATCAGCAAACACTGCCACCTTCTTAAGGGTACACAGAATACGTAATGAATGTGGGACATGTCTTCCCTAAGCTTTAGATTCAGATTTATCCTCTTCTGCTAACCATTTCCCTATGTGTTGAGATATAGGTAGTCAAACAGACAAGAAGCTGAATTTATATATTTCATCATTTTCTCGAGGACTTCAAAGTCACAGTTAAAGCAAAGAACATAAAAGAATGAAACAAAAGGGAAAAAAGAACTCTGGAAATAAGTCAGTATTTCCTGAGAAATAAAAGAATTGCTATTTCAACAAACGTAATTATCCTACAGTATGCTTTTTTTAATTTACAGAAAGAGCACTAAGTACACTGAAGATTAGCTATGCCTCAGATAGATGGTGTTTCTAATTAGCACCATGCACTTGTATACAAACTTCTATCTGCGTGATCCGTTAGCAACTGCTGAATATGACATTACAAAACTGCAAAGATAGGAATCATCACCATATATTCTCATCCTAACAAAACTAATTGATTATTATAATGAAGAAAATTATACAAGGGCAATAAAACAGCATGTGTCCAAAGTTGTCTACTAATACTTACTAATAGGAACAGACATAAAAACAGCTTAATATATTGTGGTAGATTCCAGTATATAAGGACTATTGTTTACATTTTCAAATCAGTAGGGAAAACACTGCATTAGAAATATACGGCAAACTGATGTCATCACTGGGCTAGAAACATACTGCAGTTTTATTGAAACTATTCTTCCTGAAGTATATAAACTATGGTTTCATACAGTGATATAGCATGTCTGGAAATAGTTCTGACTTGACTCAGAATGATTTAGAATCAATTTAAATCATTAGGCTGTTTTGTGAACCAAGACATGAAATGGAACTTTTATAGAGCATCCTAAGGCATTTACTTAGCCATGCTGAAAGAACAGTTAATTACTTTCAAGTTTCAAATGCTACTAAAGGCTGTTGAAGTGCCATTCAAAATGCAAACTCAGGATTTAGGTCACTAAGGTTAGTGGTTACACCAATTCATTCCAAGTATTACAAGTACTTGGAATAGTCAGTATTTTATTGTCTTTTTATACCTCAGGGAATATTATTCATTTCTCTATGGCCACAATGCCAAAGGGTAATGTAAGCTGCATTATTTCAGCAAAACCTGCATATAGTGCAGTTTAATACTATTAGCATAGTTTAATACTAGAAGTTGTCTTCTTACCAGAGATCAAGATTACATAAAATCAATCTTTCATTACAAACATGATGCCTTTATTGAGAGACTGTTAAACACATGAGACTCAGGTAAGCAGATTCTTTAACACAAGCACTACATATCCAAATACGATTTCACAACTGAAGTATGGAAGTTATTTCTCTGTCTTTTTCACCTATGCTTTCTTTAGACAGAATAATTTATTTTTTTTAGGATACTGAGGAGTTTGAATCACTTAAGCCAGGTAAGTACCACACCGCAGCACTGTCTTTCACCAAAAGCAGTTTTATGGTTGCCAGTGGAGCAATCTCAATTAACTACCATGCAAATTAATGCCTTTATAAAATGGTACAACAGATCTGAAATCTTACAGTTGTGCATGGCCAGGGAAGGAATTTGAACTGACAGCAGAAACAAGTTTGTAGCAGTGGCTATTTAGTACAATGACCTAGCTTAAATAGGAGTTCTTCCTTGCAGATCTCTCCTTAAGCAAGTAAACAAAGCTATTCAGTACTGTAAAACCCTTCAAATAACAGTTTTTAATGTAGAATATTAACTCAAAAAAAGAACGTAAGTTTATCCATATATTCAAATTTTACACTTTTTAGACTTTGGACAGATATGTGACCTCTTCTTGAACTCTAAGACAAATTATGATGGGCTCAACCCTTTACAGAATGACTGCCTTACACAGCCACAGGTCTGCAGATCACACAAAACTTTAGGCAGATGCTCTGTCACCCCACACAAATGGATCATTTATATTAAATAAGATAAAAAGACTGCCTTTATGATAAGGAGCAACCCTTCCCTTGCACAAAGGATGAAAACAAATGTAGCCATACATGCATGTAAACTACTTATTCTTATGCACTTCTATATTAACTGAAAATATTCTTGAAACTACAAGTCCTTCATTTAAATGCTTTGTACTTAAATTATACAGAATTTCCAAACATTTTCTACAATATCTTAACATCTTTATGCTTTGCAGTTCTTTAAAAATTTTAATAGGGAGGGGAAAGGCATCACACAGAGATGCCAGCAGAGATAATGTAAATCTCTAAGATTTGAGTTAAAGAAGACCAAAATAATAGACATTACTTCTCTGTGGTTCAGAACCACTAACTTGAAAAATTAAAAAAACCTACTTCAATAGTAAAAATGGCAGGTTTCGATTTTTCTTTTGAGTTACAGAGTGGGAGATGGAGCCATGCTACATTTGCGGAGGAACAAGGAAGAAATATTTATCCTGCAAGCTGATTCATCTTACTAAATAGTAACTGTTAGGAAGACAATGCCATGATATTCTCACGTGATAGTGTTCAGCACATCATGAGCAGCCGAAGTGAAAAAAATGAGGTATCAATCATCTCTGATGTTATGCCCACATTAATAATATCCTAATTATTATAAAACTAATCAAATAACTACAAATTTATACTGTGGAAATCAACTGAACTGCTTTAAGAGTATTTTCTCCCAACTTCCTCTCTAGTTTTTATGTGTATGTATTATTGTGCTCCTTTTTTGAGCATACAAATTATTCCATCGCTTTGGAAACTATGGAGAACAATGCCATTTTGAAGCATTTAACTTTGGATGAAGGGCAACAAATAACCCCACTGAAAACAAAAGACATGACTATGATTTTGAAACATCATAGTTCTTCATGCAATTTTTTTTTAAGTTTTGAAATAATTCCTCCCAAACTATTTAATTATTTAATTAAACGACACCTCTAAACAGTATGATGGATAATATTTGAGCTAACTTTACACTATTCCTTTACCAAGACTGCTCAGGATGAAAACTTTATGTGACTCAGTATTCTAATGTTCCTAAAATTACTTGTAAATTAATCATTAAAAAAAAAGTCATTGTTCTATTCTATACATATTTTAAAATTTTAAAAAAAATCCCAAGTATCCTTGTACTGTCCACTTATGGAGGTACAAACTAATTAGCAGGACACATTAGTAAATATCCTGCTAAGCTCTGTAACAGTAGTAGTACTTTTACTACCCATCCCTAACTTGGCACAGTTTCCTTTCCCAAACAGGATTCCTCCCAAACCCAATTGCCCTGACTTGTGTACTCCAGACATGCCACCTCTCTTTTATGACAGGTGTGTCTCAGCTTGCACTGCACTCGCTTCATCCTCATTTCCTTACTGAAGTGGTCTAAATCCATCCACTTTTCTTCTTCTCAGCTTTGCTCAGTTTTTTCCTCCCCACATTGTGGTCACCATCTCCATATTACAAATACTACTAATTTTCCACTCCAGGTTTCTTTGTGTTATTTTTTACCTCAGGCTTTATCAATAAGCTCTGTGCCTGCTCCTCTCCTTGCCATCCAATCTGCTACCGTTCTAACCACGCCTCTCCTAGCATCTGCTTTTCCTCTACCCTCCTGCAATAGAAAGTTATCCTTTCCAGACAGTTTCTTTTTCCTTGCCCCATTTTTTCATATGCATGTTTGTATATATGTTTATCTTCTACTCCTTGTCACAGAATCATAGAATCAGGCAGGCATGGTGACTTCACTACCTCCCTGGGCAGGCTGATTCAAGGCTTAACCATTCTTTCACTGAAAAAATGTTTCCTGATGTCCAACCTGAACCTCCACGGAATAGCCTGAGGCCATTTCCTCTTGTCCTGTCGCTAACTGCCTAGGAGAAGAGACTGACCCCACCCTAGAAATACAAGTTCTGTTTAGTAGCTTGTAAACTGACTACACTTGAGAACAGACTTTCGCAAGAACAGAAAACAGCACTCTTGACATAACTAGTACTCTTCTGAAAAAATGTTCCTGCTTCAGAGTCTTCAGCACTTTCCTATGGCAAGTTTGCTAAGACGGATGAACTGTGTCAGCTGCTTTGGCTGTAGGTTTTTCAAAACCTACAGGCTGAGGCACACACCTACACTGAAAAATACTACTCTCAAGTCAACTGGCCAAATATGAGCATCTGAAAGCGGAACTTCATGACAGGAATTGTTAGGCAACCATAAAAATAAGTCCCAACACCAGCATTGTTTGTAAAAAAGGGGAACTGACTGATGAATACCACATATACCATAGATAAGCAATTGTTAATATTTTCCTACTGTGTCTCGATATCAAAATGACTTTGGCCTCCAGAATAAATTATTTGTTCTAGAGGTCCTGAAGGGCTTTGGTTCTGTTCCCAGTGTTAAATTTTTCATTTGGAAAATGCAGACATTTAAGCTGCCAGCATTACAGATGGCTACCTTTCTATGCCCTTGCTTAAAAACCTAACCAAACTCCTTTTAACCAATTTGACACCTAGGTTTACCTTGTTTGAACTCAATAAGCAGTCTGAACTCTGTAATAATCTGATGTCTGCTCAGACAGGCTCATTCTGTTCTCCTAAATCTAATCTGCATTGGATCTGCCCACTATTATAAAAATTCAACCCAGGGACCGTATGTAGAACTCTAATTTACTTCACCAAATACATTTAATCAATTCCACCCTACTATTTTCTTTTTGCTCAATGTTTGATTACTTTTATGTCATCTATTAGATACGAACTGCCATTTTTTACAATAAGTGGGTGATCTGACAAGGCCAATTTCATGTCTCCCATTAGATAAAGTGACATTTCAATCCAATTCTCTGACAAACTTAGATGAGGATACTGTGCAGTTTGAGCACACACAATGACAAGGCACTTGTCTTTTCAGCCTTTCCTATCAGAACAAACACTTGGGTAAATTGAAAACCTTCCCTTAAGGATTTATTTAAATAGAGCAATCAATACTTTATTTCACCATCCTCTAAAAGGCATATAAGATAACACAAAAAAGTTTTCAAAAAAAAAAGACCTTTTTTTTCCCCTTGTTTAAGGCCAGACTAATTGTTCACTGACAGCCTTTTTTCTCATTACCTAGACAGTATTCATGTTTACAATTCTTTAATAAGAGAACATGGGATTAACTGACAGCTCTTTAATTGCGCTTTTCCCCCCTCCATACTGATGAAACCTTGCTATAATGTGCCAAAAAAAAGAAAAATTCACATCTCATAGTTTCTGACATATCTTTCATTTCCAAGATTTCATTCCTATTCCTTTGTGATTTCAGGTTTGGTTTGCAGCACCTGACACTGGAAGACCTTCTGCTCATTTCAAAAGTTCTGGTACCTGGTCTCCAGTGCCGCACAACATCATGCCACAGCAGAACTATAAGCCCTAAAGAAATTTACACACATATCAGAATCTACTGAAAATAAGTTCTTATTTTGTGAAACTATGTCTCCAGTGAAGTAGAATGAGTGTTGTACGGAGCTATAACCCATTCTACTGTGCAAATGTCCCTACTTAAAAGCAAATATATTTTGAAAAAAGCCCTATTGCAGCGCAGGACTTACTTTTTGAAACTCAAGTTAGAAGTTCAGTAACCAGAATGAAAAAGAGCATGATAAATGTGAAAAACTGATCCTCTTGAACTTAAAAATGCTCAGTTTGACTCTCCTGTCATCCTAGCAATGTAAATACAGAGAAATTCCTCTGAAGTCAGTTTAGTTACACCAGCGTAAATGAGAAGAGATTTAAATTCTTTGTTTGTAACAAAGAGCGGGAAGTAATTACACCACTGTTTCTACACATACTATTATTAAGCCATCAGTAATTCCCAAGTATACTAAGCATTACATGCAGGGGGTATACGTACATTTTTCATGATTTATTGATGGTAATGGTTTAAAAAAATATATATAGCTTTACTGAAAAAGTTGCTAAAAATTAGGAGATTACAATTTCTGAATTATGCCATCAGTAAGAAAGCATATTTACTAATTAGTCCCTCATGCTATTATTTCGGTATAGTCATCTAAGGTTTTAGAGCATAGTGTTCAAAATGGGTCTTTTTAGGTCAGAAGGAATGACCTGCAGGTGGTCTCATAAAAGCTCCTACACAGGCAATAGGGATTACCATAATTACTTTGCCACTCTACAAGTAGTTAATGGGATTACACCCTAAGGCTATCGATTTGCTCACAGCACCCAGTGCAAATTTTCTGAAAGAATCTGGGTAAGCACAAATGCTTTAATGCTACATTTCATAATTTTATCTACTGTACCTCAAAAAGAGCACTAATAAAATAAAACACCCTGAATCAAAGAAACTGAAAAAAAGCTAACTCCTTTGGCTTCCTATACCTCCTGTCACTGATTCAGTAACTCTTCCATCTGCCTCCTTCAGAGAATCTCCTTTCTTCCTTGTTTTCACTCATGTTAGGTCTGAAAGATGCTTCATCATTCCTACTGGGGTTATATTCCATGCTTCCTTTCTTTGCTGACTTTCATACATACTTATTTGTGGCTACCCCTTTATTTCCTTTTCATTCTTGGACTGAAATGACCTCATTTCTTCCACCATGCTTTATAATTATATTCTCATCCCACTCATTCTATTTGTTTCTCTCTTCATCTGTCCATTCAAATAGCTCATCTAAGTTTTCATACTACAACTTGTTTTCTCCTTTTATCTTCATATCCTGGTATGAAGATCATAACATCTTGTAACATCCTTGTCCTGTCTTGTTTCTCTTTAATTTCTCTACACACATTCACTGAAACCATATTCTTGCTTTTTGAACATGGTCTATCCTTCATTATGGCTCTCTTGCATCTTCTTCTATGGGTGATGGATTATTTCCCAGTAAAACCAGAGAGGTTCCAGCTGACTGGAAGCTGGCTAATGTTGTCCTGGTTTTCAAGTAGGGCAAAAAGGAGGACCACAGCAACTACAGGCCCTTCAGTTTCACCTCAGTGCCTGGTAAAGTCATGGAAAAGATTATTCTGGGAGGTATTGAAAAACTCCTGGAGGACAACACAGTTATCGTTTAAAGCCAGCAGGGCTTCATGAGGCAAAAGTCCTGCTTGTCAAACTTGATTTCCCTCTACAACAGAATAACCCACCTATTTCTTTATCTAGGAAAGCCAGCAGGTGTAATGCCTTTGGACTTCAGCAAAGCTTTCAATCCTGTCTCTCAGAGGATCCTTCTGGACAAAATGTCCAGCACACAGCTGGATAATCATGTTACACGACAGGTGAACAGTGACTCATGGGTCAGGCACAAAGGGTTATAATGAATGGGGTGACATCAGGCTGATGTCCAGTCACTACTGGGATTCTGAAGGGCTCCATCCTTGGCCCAGTTCTTCCTTAATGACTTGGATGCCGAACTTAAAAGAATACTAAGTAAGTTTGCCAACAACACTAAATTGGGAGGAGCTGTCAACTCCCTCGAGGGCAGAGAGGCTCTGCAGGGGGACTCAACAAATTAGAGAGATGGACAGTCACCCACCATATGAAATTCAACATGGCAAAGTGGCAGATTCTGCACCTGAGACAGGAAAGCCCTGGTTGTGTGTAAAGACTAGGGAACTGGAGGCCAGAGAGCAGCACTGTAGAAAGAGACCTGGGGGTCCTGGTCGATAACCATTTGAATATGAGTCAGCACTGCCCTGGCAGGCAGGAGGGCCAACCGTGTCCTGGGAGGCACCAGTCAAAACATTGCCAGCTAGTCAAGGGACGGGACTGGGACTGTCCTGCTCTGTGGCCTCACCCTGAATAGTGCGTGAAGTTTTGGGCACCACAATGTAAGAACAAACATAAATCATTTGGAGAGCCTTCAAAGGAGGGCCGGCACTGATCTCCTCCCTCTTGTGACCAGTGAGAGGACTCGAGCAAACAGCATGAAGATGAGTCAGGGGAAATTGGATATCAGGAAAAGGTTGTTCACCCAGAGGGTGGCCGAGCACTGGAATGGGCTTCCCAGGGAAATGGTCACAGCACTAGGCCTGTCTGAGTTCCAGAAGAATTTGGACAACACTCTCAGGCACATGGTGTGATTGTTGGACTGTTATGCACAGGGCCAGGAGTTAGATGTAATGACCTGATGGGTCCCTTTCAACTCGGTATATTCTATGAGTCTATAACACAACAACATGGCTCCACAGCATAGATGCTAAGAATTTGGGTTTGCCTCTGATAGAACAAAAATAAAACCCTGTTCCTCCAAAATACTAATATAAAACTAAGAAGCAATCAAAATGCAATTTAAATATAATGAATGTTAAAAAACTGCTCTAATGCAGTTTTCCATAATAAGGATGTGGAGTTCCGTATGTATTCTATTTAAGATTTAAGTGTTTCCCGAAGTTTTTAAAAACACCCCCCATATACCAGAATGTGTGATTTTTATGTGTTCATTTTAATGAAAATCCTTCATATTTTGTATTAAGCATATTTTTAGAATACAATCTCCACAAAGGAAGCAAAGAGGCATTATTATGTTCATAATTTAAATAAAAGCTTGGAAAGATGTATAGTTCTAAACAGTGCATTTTAGGGAAATATTTACAACAACACTCAACAAGTAACAAGTTAATTAGCCCTGGATGCTTCTGTCATTCCCTTTTTACAGTTTGCTAGACTCTTAGTATTTACATAAAATCTATTTGTTGAACCTCTTATTGAGTTGATCAGGCTATGGGTGACATTCTTACTGCATTAGCCATTGCAGATCCTTATTCCATACACCGAGCATGCAAATACTGATTTGTATCATGAAATACCTTTGACTATCAGCTCTGCATAGTTTGATACACCAACTCCTCCTTCTGTCCGAATCATGCAGCGATAGTTGCCAGCGTCCCTCTTCGTGGCATTTACCACACTAAAAAGAGCTACAAATCGTCGAGCATTGAACACTTTTATGTCCTTCAAAGGTGCATCTCTTACATAAATTCCCTAGGCAACGAAACAAAAATAAAGAATATTGTTAGTCATATTAAAAAAAAAAAAAATACTGACAACCAGTATTATTTCTCCCAAGTTCCCCAAGAGGGAAGGCGAGTTAAAAGTACAATTCTGTATGTTACTTTTGCAGATATTTATGCTGTGTGAGACTTTACTGCCTTCCCATGTGGGTTAAACCATTCATCATGAGTGGGCAACTATTCATCTGGAACAGCTGCTTTCAACTCTTCATAGGTTAACTAATAGAAAGATTTAAGAGCCATGTAATATTCACTTGCTTAGCTTGTCTTACACAAATATTGAAATTAATTTCTTTTAAAGAAACATGAAATCCAGCATAGTCAGTCTCTGCTTTCTCTTCCTACCCTGCATCTGCTACTTGGCATACGCATTTTGCACAAATGCAGTTGCGCAGATACATCAGTGGATGGTTCTCAAGGCAGCACGCACATGAGGGGCTATCAGCAACTCAAGTAGAAGAGACTAGGTAAAGATATACCCAGCAAATAACCAGCAAGGCTGAAGCTGTCTCTACCTGTCACTTTCTCAGCATGGTACTGGGAACAGTTTCTACTCCACTGCAGTGTCTTGTTCTCAATCCAACATACTACATTTATGTCACAAGAAAGCGAGCCATGTAACAGCCAAGGAGAACAAAGAGTGAAAAAGAGAGAGCAGAAGACAGAAGAGTGCAGCAATGACACTTGGCATGTTCTCTGAGGGCAGAGAGACTTGGCTCTCAAGTCCTCATCAGAACTCATGCTCTGAACCTGGCCATGAAATAGGATATGTGCACTGTGAACAATCAAAAACCCTCAGAAAATGTGTAATCATCGAATTATGACAGCTGGGTGAAAAAACAAACAAACAACCACCACCAAAATCTAATAACATTTACTCAAACAAGCAAACAAGAAAAACACACTTTTTATACAAATATATGTATTTAAACAAACTGAAGACTGCAGCCATTATCAAACATGACGAGAAACCGGAAAACCCCAACAATCACCTCACAAAACCTGCTCTCTCCACAAAGGAACGTGCTCAGTCTGATGCTATGTAATGATACCAGTCATTCTTAGTAGGTTTTCTGACTTAATGAGCTTCAAGCAGGTCAAGGGTCCTGCACTATTGACCTTCTATAAACCATCATCACACCTGGTGATATCTTTTTTTCTGCCCTAGAGTTTGTATTTTCTCCAGCAAACTTTAAGACATGTAGGAAATACTGATCTCATTTTGGTATGACCTTTGTTTGACACTATATTGGAAGCACCCAATGCTAGTTATAACCAAGTAGAGAGATTCAAACACCAGTCACACAAAATTAAACTCATCCATAAATCACAAAATCAAGTCTAAGTTAACCATGTTGTTAACATCAAAGAAGCAACACAACTAACAATTAATACTGATTCTCATGCACAGTAAGGTAATTTCCTCTTCAAGAGCAAGTGTGGGTGATGCACAGCTTATTGAAAAGAAAAAAAATGCTTGTGAGATGCCCAAAGAAGAATGTACTATCGAGCCTTAAAAATTACTTGGTTGTAAATTATTACTTCAGAATTATTTCCGATAATTGACAGCTCGTTAAAATTCCTCCAATTTTGAGCTGCCAATAAACCAGCTTGTGTGATGTGGCATGGCAGTTACCAAAAACTAAACTTGGAAAATAACATTTCAGACTACTATTTCAAAATTATTATTTTTACTGGTTTCGCCACTGTAATATCCTGCAGCGAGGATGGCTGCAGATAGCAGGAAGCAAACAGAGTGGGTTAATTAGGATTTTGGAGAATGAATATTTCTTAAAAGCAACATTATTTTTTACCCAAGACAATAACTTATTAATCCTAATTATCAGAACTGGTAATCAGTCACAAACAACAAATCAATTTAAAGGTATGTTACTACAGCTTCTAAACTCTTTAAGGATCTTGTGCATAGCCAACTCATGTGCTCACATTACATCCACCCACACTAGTTTTTCCTTTTCTCTAGTCACAACATCAGGAAGCTTTACACAGGCTATTTCATCCTGCCAAGAAATAGGGTAAGTTATTCTCTAGAGAACAACATACTGCCACATACTGATTAATTCTAGTACCTAAACTAGCTCAGCTTATTTAGAGTGTGAACAAAGTCCTCTGCGCTCCATCCTGCATAGCGCATTTACCCTTCCACACGGGGCACCTGCATCCAGAATTTACCAGGACTCCATGAATTACAACACAATTGAAGAACCATGTAAATAACAACAATTTCTACCACCTCACCGTGCCCCTCAGACCTCCCAGCACCAGGGAGAAATCCTGAAACACACAGTCTTGGTCTTCATATAAAGTGCTACCAATGCTCAAAGGGAACCACTCAATAGCCAGCCCCACAGGGAATTATTTCCCGTCTTTTTCATGCCTATGTAGAATGAAAATTGTAGCTAATCAATGCATTGCAGCATTTACAATAAATTACTGTCTCACTTGGGTCCCATAACCTTTTTCACCTTCTGCTGATTCTCGAACACACTGATCGCCTGATTTCAAATGTTTTAACTGCTGTTCTACAACAGTTTGATCAAACAATTGGCTTTGCAACACATGCTATCCAGTCACATACCAACAATTTTAACTGAAAAAACGAGAAGCCAGAGCACATTTTAGAGGCACACAATTTGCTCAAATGAAGGAGGTACACGAGCCTTAAATGTAACTCAGCTTAGCTCATTTGAGCATTTTTATCCTCTATCAAAATTCAAATGAGAAAAGATTATTAATAATGGCTTCAAAATTCACTAAGAAGCTCTGGAATAAAAAGTCTTTATTATTATTACTATAACACACCTGTAAAATATATGTGAGATTATTATCAATAAAGATTGCCTTGACTGACTTCTCTTGAACATTACAAACTCACAGAAGCAAAGTGTACTGTGGCTAGTTAGAACTCAAATAGTCCCACAGAAATCACTAGCATGACATTTTCTATTAGAACTCAAAGGAGTAAAAACCCCAGTTTTTTTCTTTAGTCTCTGAGAAAAATATTTTCAAGGAAAACATAGTGTCTGGAACAGACAAAGACTAAGGAACATAATTGCTTCATGTTCCACCAGAAAAAATACAGCCCAAGAGAGCAAGTCTTCCCTTTCTTTTGGGACAACAACAAATGAGTAGGAGAGTTGCCTAACTGATTTAAGCCCAAGCATAAGGGAACAGTAATGAAGGTAATGAATTCAAGTATAAGAAAAGTTCAACACATAGACATGGAAGAAGGGAGTTAACATGGCTGCACAGTAAAAAAAAAAAAAAAAAAAAAAAATCCCATAGCTACAACCTCTCCCAAACTCTTATTTCAGCAACAGAAGAATGGTAGAAGACTATTTTTTGTCTGAAAAAAAAGCTAATTATAATTTGATAGGATGAATACAGAATTGTTTCTGTTGTAACTATAGCCACATGGACAAGCTTTGCTTCCTTTATTTGTGATTCACGTTTTGTTCCCTCTGACCCTGCAATGACTTCAGTAAGCTACCAAGGTGTATCAGTGTTTACTTTTATGGGTTAGTTAACTATCTGAGATTCAGAGGAGAATGCAATAATATTTTCTTTTCCAGTATTTAACAGGCCCATTTAAGCTCATTGTATGATAAATTACAAACTCTCAGTGCTGACTGTCAACAGCTATTTCATTTAGAATGTCCAAAAATAACATATCCAATGAACATTTGTTTATTAAACATATTAGCACATCCTGCTACAATTGCTTTTATGAAGAATTATTTTTAGTAGCATTCAAAAAAACCCCCAGCTTTTAGCACTCACTAATGCAACAATCTGAAATTCCACAAATAAGTGTTCTCTTTTGATATACTGTTTTACTGATTACGGTCATTAAAACTTAAATCTCAGGTTTTTTAAGAGATTCTGAAATTTACCAGTAGGTCTTGCAAACTCCCACTTTTTATGTGCAAGCCTGAGTCTTCCCAAACACATCACATTTTATTGAAAATTAAACAAAAAAATTACAAGTCTGTAATTTACTAATCCCATTCCAGAAAACAGTAAAAGATTCATGATTTACAATGCAACACTGGTGTTCATATTAAGACCCATTAGAACAGCTTGTTGGAGCAAATGTGTACTATCTCTGTTTTCTGGGTGGGGCATATTTCTTTGTTCTAAATACAATTAAAAAATAAACATGGTTCTTTTACTTTCTTTACTTTAGCCCTGATTTGCCACATGAAAGGCTGTGGCTTTAGTACCTATTAAGGCTGTTAGCTTTTCCTGCCTCTGGGACTTGGAGAACTGTGTGAACAGGGCACTTCAAGCTTTGGAAAGAGGAAACTGCTGAAATCATTTAATGCTAGACCTGCTTGGACTGCAAAGGCCACGTCCCCAGGGGAGAGCTATCTAACCTTCTTAAAGCAGAATTACGACCACAAAATAAATATTACAAAATGCTGAGATCCAAAAATGAAAATAACAGATTCCAGTGGCTGCTAAGTAACCTGTGAGTTTTCAAATACTCAGGGAAAGCTTTTAAAAAAATACCAAATACACATATTTGAAAATGCTACTTAAGCCAACTAATGAAAATATTTAACTGGTAAATCAATTGTAAGAATAATTTTTCTACTAAACAACGAGTTATTTAATATATAGGGATATAAAAAATAATCTTAATTAAACCTCAGGATATACACAGCTTGAAAATCCATATTCCTAGTATCAGCATATTAAACACATATAAAGACAGCTTAAAGTACTTTAAAATGCACATTATTTTTCCATCTTCGGCAAGCTAGAAAGAAAAGAAATAGGTTCATAGTTATTTAAATTAGACTTACAGGCTCTTTTAGGCAATAAACTAACTCTAAGTCTTTTAAATTAACAGCAATTTCGTCACAACAATCTATATATTAAACCTTTCAGAAATACTTTTAACAAAAATGCAGCACTAATTCAAAAGAATTGAACTTCTGGGATGTTATATCCAGCACTACCACTGCATTAATCACTCTCAAGGCATGCATCAACAATTTTGCCAGAAGAGAGTTAAAAGGAAACATCAGTCACCCTCTGTCCATACAGGTAGATTTAAGCAGTTTTTCAAACATTTAATAAAAGAAATAGTTTGCATTAGCCCACTTTCAAATAGTCCCATTTATAAAACTGTGATTAGAGTTATACCAGTGGGATCTCAAATAACAACAGCAGGGCCAGAAGAAATTTTGTTTAAAATATGCATAAAATCTAAATCAAATAGTAATTAATACCTAAAGAAAATTGCTTTGTAGAGTTCATATAATTCCAGTAACTAAGACAGTTGGCTCTATCTCTGAATTTCTAGAATTGCTTTCATAACCAAGACAACCATTTGTCAGTCCAGATTAGAGCCATCACGGATCCTGTGATTATCTTGTATTTATTCCATCTGTGTAAGTTAACAAGTATATTTCATTCAAATAATGAGGCCATGCTGGAAAAAGATTATTATTGTTCTATTTGGATTTATTCTGCTGTGAGCCAGAACTGCACTCTGCATGTGAAACTAATGGGCATGCAAGCAAACTGTTATTATTTTACCTTTCAAGAAAGATTTCAGCTTTCATTATTTTAATGTTTGATAACTGAATCTTTTCTTCAAATCCCACAGCTCTCTGAAATCTCTGTTTATTATGACTAAACCTAAATTCTGGCTGGAGCTGTCAGGTAATACCGTAAAATATCACTGAAGTTACGCATCCGAGCAATCATGTTATCAAACATTAAGCACTGATATTTATTTGAAAATACATTTAAACAGACAGAAAGTAAACAAAGACAATGAATTTTCTGGAGTCATTAAACTCAGTGTAATTTACCAAAAACAGTTACTCTGTACTTATAAAAGGAAAAAAACAAAACAAAAACCCAAAAATCTATTCAATCTATTTTTTTATTTTTACATTAAATTCAGAGAAGCCGAGAAGAGTTAATATTCTATAACAATTTGTCAGTGCTCACAAAATACGCAAAATTCCAAATCTTTTTTGGATTCATCTTTAATAGCACACAGTAGAATACAAAATGACTTGTAGGAAACTACATGCTCAGAAACATCTGGAGAAAAGAAAGCATCAGGAAATCTCTCTCTAACGGGGAGTTTAACACTTTGGATAGAAATTCTGGCAATGATCCATGCATCTGCTAAGCATTTTCTTGAACTTGTAGCTCTACTTATAAAGTCACTTAATGTAATACTGTATTTTAATTCTTTAAAGTATGCAACACTTAGTACTTCTTACCATCCTTTTACTTGTATTTAAAATTCCAAGAATTAGGATGAGCATCTTGCTAAAAACTGAAGAGAGCATACACAGGATTTTAAATACTCTGGCTTCGTGTTCTGCAGATGCCAGGCTTATGGGGGCTGGGAAGGATCAGAGTGAGGAGGAGAAAATGAGAAAGCAGAGTTCATTAGCATAATTTTCATCCCTACACACAACACAAAGTATAGTAATTTAGGTATTTGCCTTTTCTATGCAAATATATAACAGGAGACTTAAAAACCAGAGCACTCACATCCCATATTGCCATCATTGGGAAAGTGTCATCTTGGGAAGAAAAGTAGCTCTGGGATGAAGAAACTACAACATGCAAGTTCTGGGGACAACCTGAAGTCTATTCCAAAGTTGACAAAAACCAGAACAGCAGTCAAAACCAAAGTGATACTGGGTCCTACAAAGCAGGTAAGGAAGAAGGCCAAGAAAGAACACATCTATTTGATGATGAGACCCCATGCCCTCTTAAGGGCTCAGCTCAGGCCTCCTGAAAAGATGTTTCCAAATGGGAGGAATGAATGGTGAGAAGACAGGCAGGCCTATGGTTAAAGCCAGCTGTAGTAAAAAATGTCACACCTTCAACAGTGACATTGCAATTTGTGAATTAAGACAACCATATCAATGATAATCACATGTTGGTTCACGTAACAGGGAAGCTAATAGAGGGGTTTGGCTAGAGGTGTTTTGGTCTTAATTACTGAGCCAGTCACAGTAATTAATTCACATTTAACAGCTCCCACCCCCAAAACTCACCTTCCCCAATGCTCTGTTTTCATCCCATTATCTTCCCTTTGGATTTAATTTAAACTTTACTTTCGTTCTCCTCACCTCAAAACAGTTTTCACAGTCCTTATTCTTAAAAAGAGAAGCCTCTGCTCAACTCCAGTTTGAACATGGTACCTCCCAGCAGTAAGTTTGTAAATTTTGCCTACAGTATTCAACGTCATTGTTTCTTTATCCCAAAGGTCCAAGATACACTGTAGAAAGCTTGCTGAATTTATTTCATCAGTTGGCTAATTCTTATGTGTTTTTAAGAGATTCTACTGCTGCTGACCTCATACCAAGGAGGTCCTTGAGGTCCAGAAACAGGATGTCTACCATGGTCTTGAAAAGCAAGTTGAATTTAACCAGCCCCTTGTGACAGAGGTAAATGATTCCATTATCTTGGGTGTGGCTAGTCACCGTATACTATATGATTTAACAATCCAGACTAGCTGGAAGACTAACACAGAATGACACAGGATCACCGAATCAACTGCTTTGGAAAAGACCTCTGAGATCATTGAGTCCAACTTACGAAACATCCCACTGATTTTAAAATCAGACATGAATTTCAAAAAGGTTTGACTGATAAAGGTAATCCCAGAATAGCTTTTATTATAGGTCACGTTATCAAACTGTAATATATATGGGGTCAGATGAGGATGGAGGAAAGGGATAGGTTTACATATATCCCCTCTGACTTGCATATGTCCATAGATGTCTGCAGGTAAGCAAATTTTCTGTAAATCTTTGTATGCAGCCAATTCATTAATATTTGGCAGTTTCTGAATACCTGAGACACAGATCCAAAATAGGGGAAAAAAAGAAGCAGCAACAAGAACAACTACCTGTTACCAGAAGTTTTTTGTGCAGAATCCAAGTTTTACATCATCCTTGCTATATAAAAATAATAATGGCTGTCTTACATGTAACTTCTGACACTCTTTATAGATATAACGTGAAAAAGGGCATCTTCTGCAAATGCAGAGGACCAAAATCTACTAATTTTTCAGGTTACTTGCAAGCAAACTTTGCCAAGCTGTCTAAAGTTCATTAATTTTTTGGATTTATTTTTTCCCCATAATCTCTTTTGGTTACAGGAGATTACCACAGAAACAGAGAATTAAGAGTAATATTTTTGTGATAAAAAGGCTTTTTCAAGACAAAAATGTTAATGCTTCCATTACAAGTTTTCAGACTCTAAATAGCATTCAAAAGCAGGATCAGTTGGTATACTAGCTGAAAACCAAATGCGTATTTCAATATTAAAAGCACACTCTTGGCAGAGCAGATTCCACCTCTGCTAGACAGGTGCTGAAAGAAGGCCTTTGGAGAACACCACCCATTATCACTCCTTGCAACCTGATGGATGACTGGCACCCCTATGGAAATAAACAGCTCTCCATCTACAGTACTTTTTTCCTACTGCATCAAGGGTTGCTTACTTTTCTTGTAAAAAGAACAGCCTTAGAAATTAAATAATCTAATTTCCTCACAACCACTAAAGTTCTTTCTTTTTTGGCATCACTACCAATGTGGTCTGTTGTGCTCATGGAAGAGTTTCTGATTTAGGGGTTTTGAGTCATGTCATGAAATTCCACAGGTATTGTCACCAGAATTCAACTATTTTGGATAACACTTGCTTTCACACCCTTTAGGAATGGTGGAGGTGGTACATGAGGATAGGAGTGACGTTTATTCTTCCATTTACCCTTATCTGCATTATTTTACTATTAATAAGAAAGCTCACTGACAATTCTTTGTGGTTACCAACATTTGACTTTTGTGCCTGGCATTGCTGTCTGGGTGGGTTGGGAGGCTTAGCCTTTAGAGCAGCTTTGCTGGCCAGGCTTCTGCAGTGTTTCTGAACAGGAGAACATAAGGCTTATTTTTGCCTCCACTATTACAGTGGCACCATCTCATACAAGTCATGTAAGGCTAGAACACAGACCCAGAGTAATTATGGCACCATAGTTACTAGTTATGGCACCATTTGAGTTTTTTCAGCTGGGCATTTCACTGGTCACAGTGTAAGTGAGATACACAGGGTACACAGCACCTGATGTACCACTTAGTGTCACTGAAGCTAACCTGTAATGGAAAAAGCAGCGTCCAAGAAGGAAATTCACCCTTAATGTACATTCCTATTGCACTCCAAACACATTCTGTAAACACCGCTGCACATGGTTTACTAATAAAAACACCAGGTTCAAATGTTTCTGCTGGTCAGCTCTAAAGCACCACTGATGTCAAAATACCTCACAGATAGATAGATTGATTTCAAGATGACTTTATGTTTCTTGCCTATGTTTGCTGGGATTCATCCTTAACAGTCCACAGTGAATTAATTTCTCCCAGTGGGCATCAGATTATTCATATTGAAGACAGATAATGAAGCAACAGCTTTCATCAAATATCACAGCTCCTTAGACGCTGGCTAGCATGAATATGATACACATCACAAGCCTCCTATATTCTGTTTTTCATAGAAGTTTCTATGCCATATAGTAAGATGAGTATGCAATTACTGAAAAACAACTGAAACTGATTAATATCAATTAACAGAAAATACAGAATATATACTGCAAGAAAGCCACTAAATGTGTACTGGAGTGGAGAAGGGGACAGAAAAAAATTAAGATACCAAAACCTGGAAATAATATTAAATGATCATTAGAATAAAAAAAACCCAAACATTTAACTTTCATCTATGCAGTAATGGACAGTGTCCTTTCCTACAGGGCATTAATTATTCTTCCAAAGTAATATCATCTCAGCTGATATACAAAAAACCACATCACAATGCACATTCAGGATACATTTAATCTTGGCAAAATCTTTAGTTGCCTAATGTCATTAAAGGCAATGGATGTCATTGTCAAGGCAATGGATTCAAGACAATTTGCTGAGCACAGTTTGGCCAGCCTCAGAAGAATGTGCTAGTTAACAGCAGGAGAAAGAATGATCCTGTGCACTCCTGTAGTACACAAATACACCTACCGATCAAATTCCAAACATTTTAATATTCAAAAGAATGTCTTCTATCCCATCGTACAGTTTAATAATTTCACCTGTTTCTGTTATCAAGTTGTTACATATGTATATGATTTAATCTAACAGGTAAAGTATTCTTTCACTATCTTAGTACTCAAAAATGGCTGAAACATTTTTTTCCTCAAGTACTTCAAAACTTGGCAATGGAAATGGTAATTACGTGACAGTCTCAGAGAGTTTACAGCACAATAAAAAAAATTCTTATGAAACTCCAGGACTTTGGTTCACGTTCTGGGATATTTTATGCAATTTATGTAAACAAGCACATGCGCACACACACACAAACTATTTTGTGTATCTTATCAATATATTTTATTTTCATCATCTGTCAAGAGTCATTTCACTGGTTCTACATTCTTACAAGGATGTGTTTGATACCTCTCATTTGTGTATGTGTGTATTCCCGAGAAAAACAATTTGCTTTCTAGAACTCGCTCTGACACAGGACTATATCTCTTCCTTTGAAAAAATAATAAATAATAAATAATTCATACCTTCAGCAAAAGATTACTAAAGATACAAGAAAAGATACACTGAATAAGGTGAAAGACAGCTTTCAGGAAAGACAAGAAGAAAAGCCAAATCCTGGATTAACAGGTAATAAACTCTTTACATGGGGTAGAGGAGAGATTGGACACAGGATTGATACTGTTCTTAGTTTCTTGGCTGCAAACAATGTAGTAGTACGTGTTCTGCATGCATAAACCACAGGTATGAGAGATTTCACCCTCTACCCTTCTATCAGAGAATATCCATTAGTATCTTGCTATTGGTAAATCTGATGATGCTGCTTACTACAGCTGTCAGACACATCCTGGGATCCTATTGCTATTTGCTTCCCTTCAACAGATTTTTACTCTTAGTTCTCTATTTTTGCAATGAAAGTTATATGTTTGAGAATTAAATTTAAAAAAACCCCATATTTTAGAATAAAGCTAGAAAAAGTAACTTTAGTGAAGTTCTCTTTCCCATCAGCTGCAGCTTTACATTGTTTGAGAAACCTCTCCTAAGAAAGGCTACTCACACTGAGTCAAGGCACACGTGTGGAAAATGCCACATTTAGTGACACTACAACAAATCTTCAGAAACGAATGTAAAACATTCAACATTCCCAACACAAATATGTTGGGAAACATATTAAAATGGAATTTCATAATATCTGGGTATCACGTGACAGCAATTTCCCTGAAGTCACACTCTAGATCATTCTAAGAACAAGTAGCATGCAGAGGGAACTGAATGAAACCACTGCACATCAGGAGAAGCAGCAGATGAAGGTGGGAAAATGAAGAGGAGGACCCAGGCCTGAGAAGCTAAGGAAAAACAAGCCCATGGTTTGCAGCTCACAGGCTGCACTAAAAGCATGTTACTTCCAAAAAAGAATTCTACCCTCTCTGTCCTATAATATAGATTTATGTTTCCACAATTTACTAAATACTAACAACAAGCTTTACAGAAGACATTTTCTCAGCTGCTTTCCTTTGACTATAAACTGTTCAACCTGTTCCTTTTTTCCCAGCAGCGAGAGCAAAGGAAAGAGCACAGGAATGACATTTTTGCTTAATTATTCAATAGAAGAGAAAGAATCATCCCATACTGGCAATAACCATTATTGTCCACAGATGTGAAAAAAATGAAAGCAGATTGGATACATCTCTTAATTAGACATTCAGATTTATTTTAAAGGTATTTTTATGTTTAGAACATCCGCTAATAGGGACGTGACTTCATAAACGTACAATCTAACCAATGACCTTATTAACTGGACCCTCATTATGATATCAGAACAAAAATTGTATGATACTGTGCTGTGTTTTTCATTTGACTGTAACCTTAAATGGTATCGCTGAAAACACCCACAACTGTTTTCAAATTATCTGACAAGCTTGCAGTCATAGCTCATGCACCAGGGTGCATATCTGCCTAGTGGGGTGAAGAAAAAAGTTTTTCTTACAAAGCACTGCACTACACAATGGTTAAACAGCTTTCTTTCTTCCTGAAAGAGTAAATACTGATCACAGCATCATGAAATAAATTTCATGCCTCACTGGTCTAATTTGGGCAGCTATTGTACGAATTGTGATTCCTCATCGCCCTTTCAATTTTAAAAGCTGTCATAATACTCCATAAATTAACAGACTTCATATTCCCTAGGGAATAGGAGCGGGATAGACTTGAAAAAGGGGGGAGCACAAAAACTATTATCTATGGATTTCACTTAGGAGTGCTTCAAGCCCTTGGCATTATTAAACCAAGAGCATCTATGCTGTTTCCAAAACTACTCAGCAAAGACAAGGATACTAAAATAACCAACCAACTTAAAACTATTCATTTGTTTTAAGAAACATACATCACTCACAGTCTTATAGACTGTAAAAACTATAACATTTGTTCACTAGAAAAATGTGTCCTACTAAACTTGAAGTCTGGTGCATAGAAGTGGAGAGGTACTGTATTAAAGAGACAGAAGTACAGGAGCAAAATCCTGCCACCAGTGGAAAGTGCAGAAATATTCACTGAATTCAGTGAGTTTGTGATTTCAATTTCACCCTGGCAATTTACCTGTACTTCAGACTGACTATGTCAATCTGAAAAAAAAAAATGACAGGTACCAGAAATCATTTGGGAGCAAATTATATCACAGTATTCTGGAATTGCCACATCCAGACAGATTAAACATTCTGATATGACTAACATGGAAGAAATACTGAGAGACTGCATGATTTGTTCATAGTACTACTAAAGCCTGAATCCCTATGACCTGAGTGCTACTGGAAATGTTTCCAGAGAATGGTGTTCATTTTATTCTGGCTTTAGTGCATATAAGAATGTCTTTCACTGAGATGTTTCGTAGTTTCATATTGGTTCTATCGCTATCGGGAATAAAAGTATCTTTCATGTCCATGGAACCAGTCATATGATGTAGAAGATGCCATGTTCTTTGGCTACTACAGACAGTTGCATTGTACTCATGGTCCTGTGGCAGTGTCATGAGATGTCATAGGCAGGCATATAAAAAAACTTCTCAGTATCACACCATGAAACCAGACAGTCAGCTGATTGATGGAGAACTGCAAGTTCTGGGGATCTGTTACCTGATAACCACAGTATCACTGAATATGCTGAATTGAAAAGGACTCATATATATAAAATATAGGTCATAATGACCTAGCATGCTAAAATAAAGCTAATCCTTTAGGGAACTGTATCTCATAGCCTTGATTTGCAACATCCCACACACAGAGCTGTTTGTTCAGTCTTACTGTAAGTTGCAGCAGACATCTGTGGAAACTGCCAAACAAGTACAAAAATAAATCCAAGCTACCCAGGAGATCCTGTGCACTTTTAAAATGTTCTTATGCAAAGGCACACCTGGAATATGCACAACCTTGGTCTGATTACCAGAGAGACCTCTAGCTGTCTAGGCAGAATAAATACACAGTGGTCCTGCAGGAAGATAAAATTCCTCAAAAAGACAATCTGTCACTACTTTCTTATCCTCCATATAGAAAAAGAAATCTCATAATCATGCATAAACAAGGAATTTACTTAACTAAGCTCAGCAAAGGTATTCGGGAATTGCTACTGCTGTTCAGAAAATTGTTTTATATTACATAAAACCTAGAAGGATATTTAATTTCTACAATAAAGAAATTACATTCCAGACTTGTAAAGAATTTATGTGTGTCCTAAACTCTGAAAAAAAAAAAATTAAAGCTGAAATTATATTGTCCTGAAATGTACATAAAAACTGAAAGGAACAAGGATTTCTCTATATTGAATTCTACCTTCAATTTCACAATAGAGAATTCTGCAGAAGTTCACAGGTTCTAGAAGGGTATCATTGAAATAGCAACCCATTATTTTCCCCTACATGTTAAACTCTTTTCATGAGAGTAAAAAATCATTCTTTAAAAAAATCTTGGTGGCTTAGGAAACACAGGAGTCTAATTCTACGAATTCAAATGTGTAATATTGTCTTTAAAAGCGTTAGAGAAATATCGGCCTTAAATCAGCACAGAGGTTGAAAATAAAATCCAAATAAAACCAAAGCAGATTTTCATTACCTTCTACTCTATTTGATCAGGCTCTTTCTGAACAGACATATCAGTTCATAATTTGTATACAGATAAATATGAGTCTTTGCTTTTCAAGTGGTTTTACTTATTTTTTTGTGTTTGCTAGATTTCATATAAGTACTCAGCTGTTTAACCCGTCACACTTACATGAATAATTTATGAAATACAAATGCAATGATAAAGGAAAATTCTAGTAAAAGCCTGAAATTGCTTAAACAGCAAAAATACAGAATTTCATCTCTAAGTCCCACCTGTTACCATTGCTTCAAATTCTCTTTTTCCTCCTTCTCCCCTAACTGCAGCTTCATCTGACTGATCTCCTTAGGCACTGTTTCATTTATTTTAATTGCCCTCACTTCATTCTCACAGACAATGTCTCAGTTCTAGCATGTTGTTTTCCATGTATGTAAATCACTGGGATCTGGAGGTTAGTATATATACCTAATGCTTAGTTCAAATACTGACCATTGTTTGCTGTAGGGAATAATTCTGTAATAATGGCAGGAAGGCAGCAGTTAAACCTGCATGCCCATTACTGAAAGAGATCAAACAAAAAAGGCATATTGTTGATACAAGATTACACATATGGATAAGGGAGACTGTCTTCACTGAAAGAAAATGAGTTGGAGAAATACTATGAACCAGGATCTGACACCTATTTAGAAGCTACATTACTGATTAAGTAATAAATACTGGACTCAATGAATATAATATAATATATTATAAAGAATATAATATATTCTTTGGCTCTATAATAGAGAAGGTCAGATTTGACTGTCATATTGGTCTTCTCTAGACTTAAAGAGTAACAATGCAATTTTAGCTTAAAATACTAAGCAGAGATAGAGGTTAAAAAAAAAAAAAAAAAAGTGTAATACTGCAGTTAGCCAGCACAGACATTGTAAGAAAGTCATGTGCTCTTCCTTGGGGATTTAGCCTTTATTGATGATAGCCACATGTAAGAAAAACAGTATCTTTATTTTTAATAAGGCATTCCACTGAAATAAGAGAGGAAAATCTTCCAGTATAATTTTCTACAACAGAATACCTACTATGTAGCAGTTCAAAGGCATTATAAAATCCAATATTGATGAAAAGGACAGCCCTATAATTTTTGATGTCTTACATTCCTCTCAAGAGTCTCTCCTTTCTCCAGATCTCAGTGCATCAGGAAAGAAAGAAATTACCTGTAACCAGAGTCTGTCACTTGAGTCTGTTCCACCATTGGCAGTGCATTGAAAAGTAGCAAACTGTCCTGCATTGACTTCCACACTCTGAAGACGTAAGAAATGGGGAGTTTTTGCTGTTGGAAAAGATAAAAGTATTGAAGTTATGCTAGACAAAAGTACTTTCTATGAAAGCAAATGAAACAGTTCTGCTTTAAAAGATTAAACTCACTGACTACACATTAGATTCTAGGTTGGTTTATTTCTGTACCTGGGAAAGAGCAGAATAGAAGGATGCTGTTTAATTGTTCCTGCTGTGTAAATTATCTTAGCTCAGCATCCCTTTTGTAATGACGTTCTATTAATAAAGATCATATTGGAAACTAATAATGTTTTGAAGGAAAACCTGTTAGATGCTTACACTACCAACTAGAAAAAGAGTACGAAGTTCAGTGATGTTATCAAGAGAACAGGTTTTTCTTTTCAACCAAGTACAATGTCTACAGAAGAGATTAGAAAATGCAGAAATGTAGCAGAACAAACAGCTAAAATACTAACAGAACACCAACTGCAGCTGTATTCTTTAAATGCAATTCTTTTCAACAACACTACAGGAAAAAAACAAAGCATAACACATTCTCCATAGAAATGTTTATTTTTCATTTAGAAAGAGAAAACAATCCAAGTAAAAGTTACGGAAACATACCTATAACCTAACAAATGAAATTTATCTTCAAACAACAGCTATGTCCACTAAAGGAGGAAAGAGAGCGTGTGTATTTTTGTTTTACTAGAAAGAGTCAACCACATGACACAGAAAAACATAGATATTTGATACAGAAACTTATCCTTTAAAACATAGTATTCCCCCAACACAGTCTGCAGACAGGCAGACTTCTTGCACTGTCTATACTAACAGATAAGCCAGGCTCTGAAGATTGCTTTTTGACATGAAAATCTTAGTACTAGCTTTAGACTAGCAAACAAAACATCTATTTTCTAGCAGAGCGTCACAACCATTTAAAGTGTTGATATTTTTTAAAAGACCTTATTACTAGGACAAAGCACATTTTTAAGGAATTTATAAATACCCAGCTACTATAATCCAAGAAAAAGTTGCTAAATATCCAGTGCAAGGCAGCATAAGAAGGATGAAATGGAATAAAATACCCCAAATAATATCTAAGTACAAAATAAAATATTTTCATGGTAACTATCCTTATGGTAAATTTATTACACATACTGCTTTTTTTTTCTTTAACACTTCCCACCAGTTAAAAGAGACCGACTTTAAGCCAGAATCATTCTCTTTTTTGCCTATCAAACTATTAATGTCCTACTGCAGTAAAATTCTTCACTATACTCCCCCTTTCTCAGTCACACTTTTTTTTTTTTTTTTTTTTTTTTTAAATTTCTGCTTTTACTCCACTTTTTTCTGGGTCTTCTTAAATTCTGGAAGACTAGCTTTATTGAATTACCAAGTATGGCCTAAGTGGAGAAGGGCATAAGGTTTTAAAAACAAACAAACAAACAAGCAAACACACACACACGAAAAAACCCACCCACCACAACACAACCCTTTCATTTCTACATGCTCACAACTTGACTTCTGCCTGGTTTTTGTACTACACAAGGAATTGTCTCTCAAATTTTTCCTCATTTAAATTTTTTGTTTAAAGAGTTAATCATTCCAAAAATATTTTTGCTGGCAATATACAGGAAGAATAGCATTATCAACTTTGCCAAGTTTTAGACACAGAGTAATTCTATTCCAATTTTCACACTTTTTCAATTTTCTTGTAGACAATTTAACTGGTTTGATGTCTTAATTTCTAATATTTTAATTACTTCATCAAAGAACTTTTCATTAAAGCTTTTGCATTTCAACACTGTCATGTTAGAACTCTAGGTGCTATGGGCTATAACTCAGTCTCCACAATAACAAGAGCAGGTTTTGAGAATGGAGTGGTACAAATGCACGGATCAAACCTCTCAAAATCCTCAAAATCTGTACAGAAAAAAATAGTAAGCTGCTAAAATGCTGCTTTAGACTTACCCTACCTGAACTGAAGATATAAATTCAAAATGCAGAAGCACATATATTGTCTAACAACCTGAGAGCCTGCCGTGTTTATTAGAACTAAGTGATTCAGAAATAATAGCTGCTGATTCTGCATAACTGTCTCTGCATTTGAAGAAATGCGTGTGTCTTCTTGCCACTAATACTAAAACCATTTTTATGACAGGCTCCGGTACCAACAGATACAGTACTTTTTATTTGGAATCACAGCTCTTACCTTTAGCCACAATAAATGCATAACAAGATCAAAACGGTATAGGAAGAACAATTACACAGCAGTTGGTGTCTTGTCTTCTTCCACTCAGTCATTTGGTCAATAAGACTACAACCTACTATTCCATGTATGATCTTAATACACCTTATTTGACGAATAGTGTATATATATGCATCACTAAGTTATTTAAGTAGTCTGTTCAATTACACCTGGATTACTGCATTAAGGTTTGATTTACAAGGCTTGGTTTTGACATCAGTTTCAAGAGAATTTAGGATAGTTAATTATTATGTATCCTTAATAATGGAATAAGAAAAAGTATCTGAAACATAAGGAAGTAGAACAGTGCAGAAACTGAGCCATGAGCCTTGGGAAGTACCCTAAGTAGCCTTGCTAAGCAAAGCCTCAGCCCTCAACCAACTGAGTTTTCCTCCTTCCAAGCCTTGGAAAAAATAATTGTACATATATTCAGCTCTTGTGTTGCTCATCTGTTCTCACTCATGTCTCAGCTCGTGGCAGCACTGAATTTTTGATGCAGACAGAAAACTCATTCACAAATCTTAGAATCACAGGATCATGATGACTCGATGATTTTTTTCTAAAGGAGTTGCTATATGGTGCAGTTGGGGTCTGGGACTTATGCAAAGTGCCACACACAAGGTGCATATAAGACAGATGTCTTTAAAGCCAATAAGGTGCAATGATGCTATGTTAGGAACACTTTGGACATACTCAGCCAATATTGTCAGCAGTGACATTGTTTTCTCACATTTTCCTTATCTTTACTCCACATTTATTCAAACATAATGGCACACTGATTTTAGGGGTCTGGCTTTACAACAGAAGATAGGTACTTACTACATGGATGTCCTAAAACTTTGACTTCATCAATAGCCACATATCCTGGGTGACCTGAAGTAACCACTTCAAAAACAACCTGAGAAGCAAAAAGAGAATTTCAGTTAGTGGCTTTGTAATACAAGGAATATAAAAATATTGTGTTTTATAAAAATATATCAACATTTTTAACATGTTGAAAACACCCTGAAAACAAAATACAATCATAAAACCCTCAAAATGTGTTGCTCATATAGTTAAAATTAACCAGAACATTTTTTCATGTTTACTTCACTTTTGGAGAATTACAAGTGGGATCATATATAGCTCACAGTAGAAATAACCAAATCTCCCCAATATCTGGTCTGCCAAAGTAGTTATCTAATAATCACCTTAAGTATAAAGACTGGTATTTCAATTTCAGTTCTCTGTCTAGCAGAATAAACTGCTTTCATTTTAAAAATTACAGTTCTGTAGTACACAGAGATTTGCAGAGTATCAGACACAAACACACCTATTCTCAGGAATCTATTTTCCATGCTGTTAATCTTCCACCAAATGCAGAGAATTAAGTAAAGCAGATCCATTTGCCACGGTTTGTTTAATGGCTATAAATAGGTCACAAAATAAATGGACCGTTCTTGTCATTTGAATTAAGTACACTCTAAAGTAAACCTCTCCAAACTTTGGCAGCCTTAGTTTTGAACATACCGAGAATGTTTATATGGAATAGAAGAAAATATGCCAGTAATGTTAGCAGGTACGTTTCCAAACCATTGCTCAAGAAGTTCATGCTAAAATCCAGGTTGTGATTTCTTTTTTATTAGTACTCCCTTTTTGCTTGGGAAGTTAACTCTAATTGCCTCTTGTAACTAATCTCAGGAAGCACACTGAGGAGGAAAAAGTTTAGAAACTATTTTTCACACATATGCTGTACTTGACCTTGGAGCAGATGTAGACACTATGTTCTTTCAGCAGAAGGAGAATGATACAGAGTGCAAACATATTACAAGGATAATATACAGCTCTGTAGCATATCACAATTTCCTGATGCTGAATAAACAGTCAGAGAACTGACTCTGATTCAAAAAAAAAAAACATCTTGAGGTGAGAAAAATCTTCACACCCTTTTGCCTCTGTCTTCTCACTTCTTTCTTATTGTTTTACCTGTGGACACCGATCCTGTTGTTCTCTCCCACATATCAACTTTCTAAACTGTGTACATTTCTCTCTCCCAGCCTCCCTGGAGTGAAATTGATGTAAATACGACTTTAACTCCACATGCCAAAAATACTTTTCATTCCAGTTCTGCCTCCTGTCCACACAAAAATTTCAACCTACAGCGCCAACGTTGCCCATAGATGAATCACGTGGCAACAAGGAAAACACAAGATGGGAATGAGCAAAGTCCAAATGCCACCAAACACATTTTTCAGGAGTAAGTTCTGCCAGAAAAGGATTGCTCCTTTTCACAAGCCTCAGCCTGTAACCCTCTGATTGCCGGTTGGCACTCTACTGGTGTTTAAAGTTGGTATTACTGATCCACAGCAACAGGTTGAACAGGGTATAGACTGGGTTTCCAGCATTCAGTAGAGCATCCAGAACAAGACTATTCAAAATTTCCAAAGATCCCTTTCCTACAGAGTGAAAGAATCTTCCGGTGGAACTGGTCTTAAGAACTATCTTGGGAAACAGAAGTTCCTAAGAAGAAAAAAAAGCAGAGACTCATAAAGAATAATGAATTGAATTCAGAGACCCAAAATAGCCTTTCCAACCGTGATTATTCTTACCCTCACCTTAACTGCTTTGAAATGAAAATACAGAGAGAGGTGATGTACACAAAGTAACCCTAAGTTTTGATGGCAGTGCAAGACCCAGAACAAGAAGCATTTCTATTAACAAATGTGACAGAGTAGCACATTCTCCAATTGTATTATTCTATCTGAAAAAAAAAAAATATGCTGGTGCCCCTGGAAGAAGGCGGAGATTGCTCTATTTCTGGAAGAGCTACCAAGCCTATTCAAAACAGAGAACATCTGAAAGACCACAGGGTATGAAAACCATGGCATAGCTCTGGGAACCTGCACTTAGAGCAGAGATGTTACAACATGGCAGTGAAGAACAGGGAGTAGACAGACAGGTCTCAGAAATCGTCGAAAAGTTTCCCAGGGAAATACACTGTCCCAAAGAAAGTCCCTGATATAACTGAATCCATCTGTGAAAGCAAAGACCTGCCTGTAAAAACATAGGGCTGGGGACAGTTACTGATTTATTTTCTCTATTCTCTTAATGGCTTTGAGTTTTCTCTGTTTAGAAGAAAAATACTCCAACAATTGAATTTCTGGTTTTTATTGAAATATAACTTTTTTAACAAAATAAAACCTCTCTTTCTTATAGAGCACTCAGTACGGGAAGATCTGCGCAAAGCCATCTGAAAGGCCTACCAGATCCACGATCCCATCACTGCAGAACAAAGTGGGTCTTTACAGGTTCTCAACTTTTAGACAAGCTAAGTTCTAAAAAACCCCATGAGGAACTGGCACACGCACACCTGTGGAGCAGCCAGCCAAACCAGTTTTTAGTTTTCTGTAAAAAATATTACTGCCAGACAACAGGGGCTTTACTATTATTTTAAAATGTCGCATAGTAGTGTCTTTTCTAAAGAACTACCTGACTTCCAGCAAGACCAATAACCTGAGCTTTAGGAAAGAAAACATATACAGTACCTGATTAGATCTCAAAATTATTTCTGTAATTCCAGTACCTAAAAGGGACCTAAAAGAGAGCTGGAGAGGGACTTTTGACAAAGGCATGTAGTGATAGGACAAGGTGTGCTGGCTTTAAATTGAAAGAGGATAGATTTAGATTAGATGTAAGGAAGAAACTCTTTACTTTAAGGGTGGTAAGGCACTGGAACAGTTTGCACAAAGCTATGTCCCATCCCTGGAAATGTTCAAGGCCAGGCTGGATAGGGCTTTGGACAACCTGGTTTAGTTAAAGGTGCCCCTGCCCGTGGCAGGGGGGGTTGGATGATCCTTAAGGTCCCTTCCAACTTAAACCAGTTTATGATTCTATGAACATGACAGCTATTCTAAGTTTTGTAATATAATCCCCGTTCTGTTCACAGGCTGTGAAATACTATCAGCTGCTGTAATCAAATCCAGTATTTTATTAAAATTTATTATTATTTAAATTGATAAATGAAGATTATGGACTCAAGTATTCCTTATCTAAGCATTTTCTCTTTTTAGACTAAAAAAAGAATTTCATTGTATGCATGACACATTTCTGAAAGTCCTAGCAAGTGGGCTGCACACTGTGAGTGTGCTCAGGAAGGGACCTAGAAACACTTCCAATAGCTCATTTATTCACTGAAAACGTTATATTAGGGATACCAAGACTCTTCACAAATCTGAATCAGTTTTGCTAGTAATTTCACCAGAAATGAAACTTAGTAACTTATTTCACATCCAGTTCTCTCCATCATTTCGCATTTGAAAAGTAACCTTCTTGGTAAATGTTAACATTTTCAGTTGTGCCTCCGAACTTTGTCTTTTCTCATGGCTGACACAACTCCTGCAGACAATGTAAAAGGCTCCAGTCAAAACAGAGACAACACTCCAGCAACGTCAGACTGGGCGGCCCTTGGATTTTTTGCCTATTATTCCACCACCTTATCAGTCCGGAAACAACTGGTTAAAACACTGAATTCATTTGCTCAGGAAAAAGTCTGCTGAACACTGCCCTCAAAGCTGTATAACAGCGTTCTCCCTGCTGCAGGCCTGCCAAACAGGAACCAGGGAAGCAGCTTAGCACTGCACTGTCCCTGATCCTCCCTGCTTCAGTGAAGAGCAAAATTAGCTTTTCATTCCTGCCATTTCCCCTTGCTACATATGAACAAAGAAAGGAGGTCTGCTCACCAACATAAATGCTTACTGCTGAAAATGTGCGACTCAAGATAACCCGCCTGCGCCAAAGAACAATAGAAATAAACAGGTTTTGTTGCCACACAACCTCACTCAGTAAATTCCTGCCTTTGTTGCTGCAAAATTACAACGCTTTTAGTCAAAAGGTGGATTGTACCTCATATAAACACTCTCTACTTCACACGACTTAAAAATAGCACTTTGCAAAAACAAGAAAGAGAAAGGAGTATTAAGAAAGCTGCTTAACGCCAGGCTTCAATCCTGCCCCGCTGCATCCCCAGCAAGCAGGCAGTGCTGTACCACACGGTGCCGGTATCACCACGCTTCCTCTCCGCCTGCTCTGCTTTACTGCAGAGTGCCTTTCTTCGACTCAATTTTACAAGGTGCTGGGAACAGTTTCTCTCCAGAAAATTGGCACTGACTTGCACTCCGTGTGTTGAGTTCTTCTCCCCTTTCTGACTCATACCTGCTTTCTCACCAGGCCACGATCACAGCGGCTGTTTCCTCATCAAAGCCATGTGAAGGGAGGCTCCCGACCTGGTCCTTCTCAGGCCATCACAGCTTATTGACTTGGGCTGCCTAAAATGTGTTCGGGCCTCCCTGGCTGGGAATTCCGCTTCATGCCATTTCCCTCCCCACCTCTCACTCCAACACAACTGGCACTTGGCACTCACATGTGCACTCAAGCACACCAAACAGCATTTTGGTGGCTGCTGCCAATCTGAGACTACAAAGTAATCTTTTAGAAGCAAGAAGGACTGAAAATCGAGCTCCTGACACTAGGGCTTCTTAAATCTTATTCTTCTCTTTTTGTTTTTAAACCAGTTCTTGTCTTAATATTTCTCTTCTGAAGGCCAAGAGGCTTTCCTGGTTTAGGAATAACAGAAGGGAGAAAATAATAGAGCCTTGTGTATATGACAAAAAGCACATGCCTGCTGACTCTTGGCCATTTTTAGACTGCTGGGGTTTTTAAATTTAGCTATGTGGTTTGCCCTGGTGCATCTTTCTCAAAATAACTATTCCCAAAGCACCCAAGGCAATGAAGAACAGCTATTTAAGATGCCTAACACAGGTTTTTGATTCAAAATGCAATATGCATTTCAAAGTTTCTCTGGAGTTCAAAGTGCAGTTCAGGAACCGTATGTGTGCAGTTGAATGCAACACACAAAAACACATGAGAACGTGAGCCTGACCTTTACTGCACAAGAAGCTTAATTCTCTGTCCTGGCTGATGACTTTCGCTCATTGCATGAGCGAAACTCCAATCAAAGCATGTACAAAGCAGGTTATGAAAGAAATGAAAGTTTAAGTCCAGATTTGAAAAGGTAGGATGGATCTGCTGCTTCTTATTCCCTAAACTCCTAATTTACAGTGTAAAGTGTCAGAATGGTAAAGGGTAAATCTCATCTCTGTGTGAAGTGAAACCATGTAACTCCTTTGTGTCCTTACTAAAAAAGATCAGGAATTACTGCCAGGCTCTTATCCCATTTTTTTCATTCCAGCTTCACAGGAATTTATGTTTAAAGATGGTGCAGTGGCATAGACAGTTGCATTACTCCACTGGAAGTTATTTTTAATCCTTTCAATTCCATCTTTGGATTTTAAGTCTGCAGAGTTTGTTGTTTTATTTAATCAAGATTTGTTTCAGTTCACTGCTGCCATGACTGACTCCCAGCAAAGTACAAAGCAAATAATTCAAAATATAAAAACTGATGGGGGGACAGTGTGTAGCTTTCACCAGTGCTGTGCTAAATGGCTTGCTTGCGGGGTTAGAAGCAGGGAACACAAAGCCACTCACCAGACTCAACCCAGTAGTCGTGTTTTGCATATTGTAATGTTCCAAAATGGCAATACTTCAAAAACATAAAATATATCTTAAAAACTATTAACTGCTCTGAGAATCATTAACTAACCCAGGGAAAAATAAAAAAAAAAAATAATTACTCTTTCACCCCAAACACACAAAACAAGAAAACAACCTTGAAATCAACAGATTTTACTCCTGCTAAAAAATCCAAACAAGAAAAAGAAATCAAAACCTAGAAGAAAATAAAAACATACACCAAAAAACCCTCAAACCCTCCCACCCTCTCCTGACTATAGGAGCTGCCTTTTCAGGACCTACTTGTCAAAGCATAATTTTAGAGCCTTTCAGCCTGCTGAGGCTGCTCCCCAAAAATCTAAAAGCAATCTCACCACTAATGATAGAAATCTATGCAATGTTTAGTTCTCTTTTGCTGTATACATTTTAATTCTGTTCAAGTAAGGAGGAGGGTGAAGGTCTTAGCAATTATGTGAAACCTTGTTTTGTTTGCAGGCTGTCTCTAAAGGCATGGTACACTCCTTGATGCTCTTGCTTAAGATGCACCAAGCAGACAATAGCTCAGTAAAGCAAACAATTTCTCCCGTGACCAACGATAAAAAGAGGAAGGCAATGCTCCCTCAGGGGAGCACTCCTAAAGCAATTTTATAATACAAAAAATAAGACTAGTTCCTGTAGAAATATACCAGCTTCGAAACAAATAGCTCAGAGACCAGGAGGCACAGCAGAAAAGCACAAGCTGTGCTGATTATCTTTGACCCTCAGAAGGTGTTTGGAAGCTTGAATCCATGTTACTGCAACTATACCGTAATCACTAACCGGACTGCAATGCAGACATACCCTGAAGTCAATGGCAGATGTTAAGCAGGGGTACTTAGAAGAGCATTAATTATGGAGTTAAATATATCCTTAATCATCAGAATACTTGACAATTTAGGTTTAAATGATCAGTAAGTAAACAACAATTAATGTTGTTACATGCAGGTTATAATTGTGGTTTATATATGTAATACAGCTTTCACATGGGGTGAAACATACACAAATAACTACCTAGTAAAAAGAAAAGGGTACATTAAATGAAATTAATTACTTTGTTCAGAGACTACTTCTGAAAAGTCGATTCTAAATGTAAACCCAACCTGAAAGGTATTAACAAGCGTGGACAACTGGCGATACAATAATAAAGTACTGTTAATTATTAAATCTTTTGAATGCTTTGCACGTACACATTCATAATACATGGTTTAAACAAATAAATCTTTAGAAGTTGGATTAAAACTCACTCCATACTACATAATCTGATTTGTAGTCAGCTACATTTAGTGGGAGTTATTTTGCCTATGTTTTTCATGAATCAACAGCAAAACAGACACATCACACTGTGTTTTTAAAAAAACTGAATTGTATAAATAACTCTGAAATGTTATCATATAAAATTTGCCCTCAGAGTTCTGTAGTACGTTTTGGTTTCATTTGCAGCTAGATATCTTTTATGTGTTCCATTAATGGAATGGAATTATAAGGCATTCACAGACATGCAGATGGATACATGGATTATGCAATTCAAAACACAACAAAGCATGATTACACTGCTTTGTCCCTTCATCTACTAATGCCACATCTTCTCTTGAAGATTACTTATCACAAACTTACCAACCTTCATATACATGAAGCTAAAAGGCCTTCACCATTCCTTAAAAATCTTCTTAGTGGACTTCTCTTAATTTTGTTCAGTAAGGTCAGGCAACCTCCAAAAATCCCTGGGAGGAAGTCTTGTACATTTTGGAGGTTTCGTGAGGAATTCATGGATTTGTGCCAAAAGAGGTTGGGAGTTGAGGAATCAAATGAATAGCAGCTTAGGAAACAGACTGGGTACTGTACACCTGTCAGATGGGTCCTCTGCCTTCTCCCACCATTTATGCAGTCATCTGAGCTGTCACCTAACTTGGAGGCACACTCTCACAAGACCCACATATACCTTCTCTCCTCTTCCTGCCCTTCTCCCAGCTGCTTGCAGCTACCATCCTGACTCCCCCCACAACAGCCTCTGTGAAGAAGAAAAAGCATGAAAATGGAGGAAAAGAGTTCAGAAATAATGAAAAATCTCAAGTGTCAGCAGGTGAGTGAGGAAATTGCATTACAGATTTCTGAGAGGATGCAGGCAACCAAAAGGGACACAATTGACCATAAGCTGTCGAAATGGTGACAGCGCTTCCTCAAGAATAAATTAGCTTATCTACAATAAACCCAGTGAAGTTACAGTATTTAACACAGATTCCTTGCACCATCAGGGATATTAACACAGCATAAGATGTTGTGGCACATCAGCTGAACTGCAGTACCTAACCAGGTATTATTTCAGACTAGATGCAGCAAATGCAAGGAAAATGACTTACTGTACTCCTCAGTGAAAGAAAGATTATGCAAGAATTTCTACGTTTCCAGAGGCAAAGAGAGCACATGGAATCCATGACAGACAGACTCAGGCACCTATTTTATATATCTGATGACGCATGGTAATTTGCCAAACTGCAGTACCCCATCCAAGCATATAAGGGTTCACCTGTGAATAAGGGCAAACAGCCCAGATGGCAGGTTTCGAGGAGAAAGAGGACGAGAAAGGTTATCTTTCTATTTTGGTGGCCAAATGCCCACATTACTTAGACATCAGTTAGATGTATCACACTGTTAGAAATCTGACACAGATAATTACTAATAACATTAGTAATAACGTTCGAAACTGTTGGAGCTTGCATGCATTTTTATGAATATGTTAATTTACCTTAAAATTAATAGTCAGAGTCAAGGTTTCTGTTAAAATTCTCCTGTCCACATTAGCCGTTTGGTTCAGAGCTACAGTGAGGCTTTGAAGCACAACTGTCTTCTTTACCGACTGATGATCATGGAGTATCTTGAGTTGGAAAGAACACTTGAAGATCATTGATTCCAACTCCCTGCTCCTCACAGTACTAACTAAAACCAAACCATATTACTAAAAGCACCATCTAAACACTCCTCAAACTCTTACCAGCAACAATTAACACTATGGCCTTTCAGCCTGAGAGATGTTAAGGTATGGCTAAACCACACTTGGACTCCGTCATCTGGGTCTGCAAGTAATGCATGCACTGACAGGCATCCCAAATTCCAATAGAGTAATATGGTCCTGGCACTCCAAACTCATCTTTTGGACCAGAACTTTCTGTTTCATTCTGGTTGAAACAATCACAGAGGTAAAAACTCTGGGAAGTCCTTCATCTTTTTTTTTTTTTTTCCTTAGAAGAAAAAGCATTCAAAAGGAATGGGTTCAGTTCACATATATCAGTTGCTGCAGCTACAGAAAGAAGTCTTCTATAACCTCCTAGAGTTCCTCACAGTGGACACTGACAAACTCATCATGAGAAACTTAGTCACCTGGAATCGCACATGCAGGAACAGAAACAAAACTCTGCCACACATGACACTGATAATCGAGGCATTGATGTAGGAATTAAGATGTCCACTCCGTGGAACAACATGGTGGAAGAGCAACATTGTACTTCCTAGGGAGGTCTACAGTCAAAGAACCGCCATCTCTGGGACAGCTTTTCTTCAGAAAGCTTCACACCATAATTATGGTGACAATATTCAGTACGGGGGACCAAATAAAATCCAAATAAAACTTTCCAAACTGCAACTGATGATGGAGGAGCCTCAATAACATCTGTGTTTTTCTGGTCTGCTCTTATTATACCATATTACTTGTTTGTGCAGACACAGACTATGCTTTCATGAGAAGGAGAAAAATTGTTGGAACTACTACACAACAGTAAATAACAGTATAATCTGTAAACCTTCCTACAGAAAAGCAGCACCCTAGGGAACTGTCAAGTGAAATTCTCCCTAAATCTCTAGGATGCAATCAGAACCCCATTCCTATGACAGCTACTATTATACTTATTCGTACTACTGGACAGAACAAATATATATTACGTTCAGAGTGAAGACTTAAACTGAGGATTCAAAGGATTCGGCTGGTTTTAAAGAAACACGTATTGCTGATCTGAATCAAACTTGAAGATTCTACTGTAATAAAATTTACCGGCATTCGATTCCAGCATCCCTAATGAACTGAAAGAATGAGTGAATGTATTAGAGAGAAACTGAGGTAATTGACTGAAATCAATGGCAAAATTTCTTAATTGTTTCAACATAATTAGTTCATACACATTTAAAGCACATGTGTGTGCATTCATTTCATGCACATCTATAAATATATATAAACTTATAAACACATATAAACATATGTATGTCAAAACAAACATTTAGCATCATGTACAAAAAAGTAATTAAGATAAATATCAACTAGACATACTGAAAGGTATTTTGATTTAAAGTCAAAATTACGATTAAGAATGAGGTGACTATTATAAGAAACAAAATTTTATAAAAAGTAAAACATACCTGATAAAAATTGGGCCAGAATGTGCTAATTGCCAGTTCTGTTCTGTTCCAAGCACCAGTGATAGATGTGTTCCAGACCGGGTTACCAAGAGGACCATCATTAACCTTCACATATATATTCAAAGTGCCAGGGCTAGATCCACTCTTGCTTGAAACATAATAGTGGAAATCAATACAATGTGTATCATTTTCTTTCAGATGGGGCATCAAGAGGTGAGCTTTCTGTCCCGCAAATCTCCCAGATGTATTAACCAACATGAAAGAACCTGCAAAAACAAAGTCACTGGTTCAATTTTTTTTTTTTATTTTATTTTTCTCTTCCTAATATGGTGATCTCTAACTAAAGAACCATTAAAAAACCAATAATAATAATTCATCCATTTTGCTTTGCTTCTATTAACATAACAGTAATTTGTATTCAGTAGGTATTTAATCTCAAATTACTTTTGGAGGATCTTAAGATTCTTTTGCAAAGCTAGTAAATATTGCAATCCTTATCCTACAGTTGTAGAAAGAAAGACATAGAAAAACCCAAACACTGAAGCAACCTGCACTGCGCTAAATCTAAAGATGTTAGTACAGAATCAACTGCAGGTCTTAATACCTGAGGGTTTCTATATGCAAGTCTTTATTGGGTTTGCTTGGCAAGGTTTTGGTGGGGCTGGAACTACAGAGGTGGCTTCTCTTTAGAAGCTGTGAGAAGCTTCCCCCCATGTCCAGTAGAGCCAATGCCAGTTGGCTCCAGATGGATTCATCACTGGCCAAGGGTGAGCCAATCAGCAATAGCAGTAGTGCCTTTGGGATTACATAACTGGGGGGGGGGAGGGGGGGGGGGGAAGAAAATTACAGAATTGCAGCTAAAGAAAGGAGTCAGAATACGTAAGAGAAACAAGCCTGCAGACACCAAGGTCAATGAAGAAGGAGGAGGAGGGAGCTGGTGCTCCAGGCAGTGGAGCAGAGATCCCACAGCAGCCCACGGTGCAGACCGTGGTGAGGCAGCCCAAGGAGTCTCTGGATGGAGTAGATATCCACCTGCAGCCCATGGAGGATCCCATGCCAGAGCACCTGGATGCCTGAAGGAGGCTGTGACTTCATGGGAAGTCCACACTGGAGCAGGTTTACTGGCAGGACTTGTGACCCAGTGGGGGACCCACGCTGGAGCTGTCTGTGCCTGTAGGACTGCACCCTGTGAGAGGGAACCCACTCCGGAGCAGGAGTGGACTGCGAGGAGTCCTCCTTCTGAGGAGGAAGGATTGGCAGCGACAATGTGTGATAAACTAATCCCAGCCTCCACTTCCTGCCCCCCTGCACTGCTGGGAGGGAGGAGAGAGAGAAAATCAGGAATGCAGTTGAGACCAGGATGAAGGTGAAGGCACTTGGCATCCAGTCCAGGTCAATCCACACAAGAAATGTAATGAAATTTAAGAGAAAATATGTGTTCAGATGGTGTGTATGACACAGATGGAGTCTATCTAAAATGTTCTCAATTCCTTAGTCTTACTCTAGCTAATCACAAGTTATCTACTTGACTAAGTGTGACAACAGTCTCCCATACTCAAAAGCTGTCAACAGAATGAACAAATTAAAATACAAGCAAACCAGCAAGCTTTACAGGTAAAAAAACACATGTTGGTGTGAATTTTATATTATTGTCACAACTTAAAACAACAAGTGACAAGAAATGTAAAAATATTCACATAAAATTAAATTCAAATAACCCTCACATGAGCAGCTAGTCAATTTATGCTCTGTTTTTCAATGCCTAATAAAGTGTTTCATTGAAGTGTACCTTCAAAATAATCATGTTACAGAACAGATGTGAAACGAAAGAATCTGTATTACTATACAGACATTAGAAAAATATAACATGATTTTCAATGTGTCACTGAGATGTGCTGTTTTAGTGTTTCTGATAAAATGTATCTGGTAAGCTCTTCTTAGTTCATGAGAGGAGTAGGATGTAAACCGATCCTTTTAATTGTTTGACTGAAATATCATCTGAATCTCAGGAAATACACTTGGCAGTGTCATGACAGGTAAATCACATCACCTAGGTCTTTTGGGGCAATTTGATTTCTCACTTATGCAAGTCTCACCAACTAATGCTTTCAGAAGCTGAAGTTTCCTCTGTTGCAGTGCAACTGGAGCTGCAGCTTCACTCACAGAACTTTTGAAGCTGAAAACCAAAGGACATTCAGCCATCTAGTGTGGCCTTCTAAACCCAGAGTTGATTAAATAATGTGTAATATCTTGCTGTATCAAACACAGTAACTTCTACCGTGGCCTAAACTTATCTTCTAGACAGAATTTAACAAAACTTTCCTGGAGCAAGAAGGAATCTAGATGATGGATCCAGGAACACTGTACTGTAGGAGTCTGCTTCTGGCTTCATAAGAGAGCAGACTTCTTGCATCAAGCACACCTTGTGTGCATGAAAATGAAATCCTAAAGAGTCTGTGGATTAAGCTCTGTAAAATCAGCCTGTTCAATGCAGAGACATTTCCAGCTAACCAATAACGAGAGACTGATTACAGATACATCTGCAACATTACTAATTTTTTAAATTACATCGTTTGCTACAGGTACAAGAATGTGCCTGCCTCCCTAGAATGGCTAGCAGTGCTCTTTTGAATGCTTAGGTGTCTTCTTCCAATTGGCCAGATGAACGTGAAACATGCACGCAATGTTTTGGTACACACCATCAGCAGCATATGGGGCAAACCTAAATTTCAGGTGTAAGCCATCAACACTGTGTGGGTTTCACTGAGGTCAAGCAAAAAGAAAACATGGATAATAAATGTCATGGAAGCCCCTAGCTGATGCCTTAAACCCTTGTCTTGGAGAGGTTGCCACATAACATAATTCAGTATTTGGTTTGACAGTACCAGTTTTTCCAGGCATGTGAATTCCGATAAAGATCAACTTAGCTTCTACACCTAGCTTTAACTATGGATCTTCCCACAAAAAAACAAACAAACAAACAAACAAAAACAAAACCCAAAACCACTAATGTGTATTAAAATGAAATGCCGTAATCACCATCACAGAATCAGAGAATGGTTTGGGTTGGAAGGCACATTAAAGATCATCTAGTTGCAACCATTATATACACACATATTACTTAAAGTTTTACTTTGGTTCAGTGCTTAGACCTATGTTTAGGCGTTACATGCAATTTGATAGTTTGAAAGTAACACTGAAATCTAACTGAGGATAACACCTAAGGTAGCTGATGGTGCTCAACATCCATTAAATTCAGGCTTCTTTAGTCAACGAACTTGCTGAATCACTAATATTTCATAATTTTAGCCAGGGGGTTTAAATAAAGAAAGCAGTGAATTTCCCAAAGTGGCTGGTGTTGTTTATAACTCCTTATCACAAAATGTTTCAGCAATAATTCAGCAAATATTTGGTTCATTAAAATAATAATTCTAAGAAGATGCAATACTTGAAAAATTAAAATATAGAATTACTACAGAGTAAATGAGCAACAGAATATCCTGATTATTCTCATTAGCATAAATGGAAATTTTCTGTGAAGTAAGCATAAAGGAAAATTAAATATTAGACACAAAAAGATGCCCAAAAGACACAAGCATGACAAAAGAACTGAAAAAAAAAAAATTTGTTTAAGAAAATCTAATAAGTGGAAAAGCAGCATACTATCCTACAAAAAATGATGGGAATAGCACAAGGGAGACTTTTCCAGTCACTTCTGCAAGTTTTCACCTTGTTAAGATACACTTTTTATACTGGGAGTGTCAAATTCAATGAAATTGAATGCAGTATCATTTTTCATGCATGAAGAAAATGTCACTAGTGAGCAAATACAACTACTTTGTTGATTTTTCACTACTCATACATGATTAGTTTTACTAATAAATATAAGTAAAAATTACTGGTATTCAACTTGTTTGGGCATCGGGATTGGTTGCTTTTGACTCTCAATTTTTGAAAAATGTGCTAAATGATGGAATGCAGAAATTCTGATTTTAAGAACAGATTTTCTATGTATCACTTTACTGAAAAAGTATCCTTCAGGTGCAGAAAGATATCAAAGATGCTGTGACTGGGCAGTGCACAGAATCATGGAAAGGCTGGAGTTGGAAGGTAAAACGTACATCATTCCCTAAATGCCAGCCAACACTACTGCCATCACTCACAAGGAATTGTAACTACTGTGAGTGTCCAAGACCAAGCATGGGACTGTTGAAGACTCTGGAATTGCTGTGCATAAGCAGATGAACTGTAAGGTTCAAATGTAATGGTAACCCTTTCAGACAAAGGAAAGCCTACATATATGTTCTTTCTATTGTATTTCATAAACACGTGTACAGACCACTTTGCAAGTATTGCAGAAAGCAGAAGACCTGAATTCAATATCAGCCCACCTTGCACTTCAACCTCCAAAGCTTGGAATAGAAGAATTTTTGCCTTGAGTGTTTTTTCATACTATTTACTAATTTTACAGATAAAGGAAAATAAATTCTCAGGTAAAATTTTATAATAATGGGGCTGCTGTAATTTGAGAAAGCTCTCAAAGCATGACTACCACTACCTAAAGAAGCTGGAATTGTCATTCAAATGACATCACCCAAAAGGTACGTGCACACAAACATCAGTGCCACTTACACCCCTGAATTGACATAATGAGGTGTGCCAGTTGAGAGTCTTCCCTTCAGTGCCTCAACTAACAACCATCAGTTCTGCTCATTAACTTACAAGGCATTATTGTCTCAGGTGAATTTTAAGTCTTCTCTTGAGCAATATTTACTCATATTAAATTTAATGTGATAAATTTAATCATTATTTATTACCCATCCTAAAAACATCATTAATCTCAACTTTCAAGTTGTTTATCTTCCAAATTTGCAACTATTCAAACTCTTGGAAAAAAATCCATTAAACTATTCCATCATAAGTCCTGAATATCATTTGAAAAGATCAATTCATTTCTACCCATAATGCCATCATCGTTTTACCAGAACTAATAAGCCTAATAATTCTTTTACCAAATTCAATTCTTAAAATTCTTCCTCATCTCATATGCATAGATACATCTCCCATTTTTTGTTAGAAATTGCTTTGATCAAGCTCAAACATGAAATCACATATTTCTGAATCTTATATTACTGCAGCCCCTTTTCCAGAAATAGCCAGTAATAAAAAACCTGCTTCCTGATGAATACTGCTTGTTTTTTCAAGCCTTTTCAATATTTAATCATTTTGACTACTCACCCTGTAATCTTTTTACTGTTTTCAACATGACTATTATGCTTACAAACACTCTACTGGCATTTCGAAGGCTGCTTCTTATATAACTAATATTATCTCTTTGCAAAAAGCAAGCAATGTATATAGTAGGTCCATACAGACACGACTTCACAAGCTATCAGAGAAAATAACTGCATGTGCATAAATTCTGAGATATTTGTCTCAAGTTTCAGATTCAAATTCTGATGCAATCATTGCATTTTAGGAAAAACAGAAATCAAAGTAAGAAAAGACTTCAGAACAGGCAGACCCAGGGAGACTATTAAATGCAAAGCTTCCAGAAGCATCTCCCCGGGTCTGGAACAGTCAAATTCAGATTGAGGATTCTAAAGCAGGGAGCAGGTATATATTGGAAACAACTAACTGAAATTAACTGAAAAGTAATTAAAATTACAGGACAATGTGGATCTTTCCAAAGTCCTAGTATCATAGAATGCTTTAGGTTGGAAAAAGACTAAAATGTTGACTTGGAATAAAGATTAGTTAATACTGGGTTTGTATAAAATTTTCTGAGGGGTGGGGAAAAGGGGTCACATTTGAACTGCAGTTCCACTCATGAACAAAACCGGAAAGATTTAATTTTTGTTGTTGTTGTTGTTGTTGTTAACAGGAAACCTGACTTGCCTGAATTCCAGGTTAATGCAGCTACAAGGTAACTCTCGATCTGCCTGATAAGGAGGGTCATGTGCAGTGTGGGTTATGAAATCTCCAAGGAGTTGTGCTACTCCTCTCGCCCCTGGAGAGCCACCTTACATACAGTGAGGCAGTGCCATCACAGGTGGAGGGCTTACTTAGCAGCCCTAATCACTCAGAAAATCCACAGGCAGATAATCAGCTGAGGTGTACACTTCTTGGGAGAGTTTTTCACTTTTAAAAGAACTGTGCTCTTTCTGAGGTTCAAAGAGATAAGTTTGGTGCAGGACAACTTTCTTCTCTGCTTTAATTTCTGTCATTCCACATTTGGCCTATCCCAGTATGCTCTGGCAGCTCTACTATGATCTTCTACAGCCAGTGAGAACTGTACTACAAACTCCTAAAACTGTGAACTAATTTATCAAACACACAACAGAGAGGTTCCCACAGAAGGTATGCAAGTTTTCTTCAAATCTCTCAATAGTTCTCATGATGCAGTCAGCTGGATTTCTCTAAAGGTAACCTAATATATTTCCCCAGCTATAACATTTTTTAAGTTTTATGCTATGACTAGATCTCAAACATGCCACAGCTTTGAGACAGATCTGTCTGCACCTTTCCTTTAAAGTGAACACACCAAAAAATACCAAAAGGGCTTTGAAGAAGTGATGTTTTATTAGAACATAAACTTGAACAAACTGTCTTCTGTCTGAAAACCCAGATTCTTTTGAGCGAGAGCAGTAAAATACAGCCATTTGAAAACAAATACCTTTTCTGTCAGTGTCTTTGCAACAAGGACCCTTTTCCTCCAGACCTGCTCTGTACCGTAGCAAGCTTCAATAGCCTTTATGGATTCAACAAACTCTACTTGTTCTCCTTTGGGTCAAAAGAAAAACCTTTCCTCTTCTCATCATCTCTGGCCTAGTTTTGTGTACCTTCTCTATTACTTTAAGAAAACCTCCCAGGTGCGAGCTCTCCAGTCAGCACATCTATTTCCGCCTGTCCTGTTCTTCCATGGAAAAATTTCTCCCATGGCCAGGTGCTCTCAAAGAAGGAATCCCCTTCTCTCCTGAGAACTTCCCCTAACCAAAAAGCATTCAGTTCCCAACCATGGACTTATGACAGCATATAACATACATACAAAAAATAATTTTAAAAGACACCTTGAACCATTACCTCGTCACACAGAGAACGATATTACGTGCACGAAGAATTTTCTGCACGTTCCTTCTGTATTCAAGGAAATGAGATGAAGTTTCCAACGTCACCAACAGAATAAAACTTGTGCAGCACAAAGGCTCTCTCCCTGCCTCTGAGGCTACACTCACAGATGTTTCCTTGCCTTGTTTATCCCTAATAGGGCACAGGTCCACTAACTGATTGTTTAGCCTGCGTACCTGCAGTGAGATTTAAGAGGTCTGCCAGACACATCTGCTAAGTCTACCCTGAACATAAAGAAGGGAAGTCAAAATACAGGATACGGTATACAAAAGATTAAAGGATAGGACAGAAATAGTAACAATCTACATTGTAATAAATGAATAGCCCTTGCTAAATAAAAAACCAAATCAACTCTTGGTTTTGCACCTGGAGGGGACTGCAAGTATTACTGAAAAATAGAGCAGCTAAAGATATAAAAGATTTCTGTGAAGTGTTAAACGTAGTAAACAAACTGAGCAGCATAACAGAACACATCATGCGTATTAAAAGCTGAGTAACTGAAGCAACTGTTAATGAAGAAATTCCAGGAAACATGGGATGAGGCTCTACTAGTAGGATTATTTGCATCACTGTTAAACCAGATGCTATTTAACTTCTTTAACAAGGACATAATGTAAAATTTTCTCTAAGAAAAAAATGGAATTATACCAATACTGGCTAAAAACCCACAAAGCGTCTGAACAGTCAAGTCGAGGCTACCCTCAGGGCCCAGGATGAGTCTTCCAGCCTGATGGGCACAGGGCTGCTGCAGTTCCATGTCCCTAGATCCATCTGGTGATGAGGCTTCCAAACACAGGCAGACATATACACACAGAGAGGGAGATGGCCTCACAGATCAAATACAGACAGAAAAAAGTGCCTTTACCAGCATCCCTCTAAACCCACAGAACACTCAACACAAACAGCATGGACAGCCCCACCCTGTACCTCCTCTCCAGCCAAGGGGAATCTCACTCTGCTAGAGGAACCCACACCCTGCTCCTCCCCAGGCACTGGTCCCCACACCCAAAAGGCTGTGACTTCCACAGTCTCACACCAGCTGCTGGCACTCAAATCCCATCTAATATTTCCTGGTTAGCCTGGTTTGAATTTTATGAGCATTCACACACACACTGAAGATCAGAGCACATCCACACACAAGATGGTGAGAAATAGGATTTAATAAGAACTCAGGACAGATTGCAGTGATCAACCATCAGGCATACTGATATATGCACCAGCATACTGAGGTTTCAGATACATACACGTGATAAGACTCTATTTCTCCCAAGCTTGACCCTTCCCAAAACAACTTTACTCTTGCCTTTGGTCCCCACATTAACAGCTGCAAATGCAGTGAGAGCAGCAAACAAAATGGCAAGCTGTGTTTTCCAGTGAGTTGCTTACCATATTAACTTGCATTTTATTATAACTTGGCATTCAAAGCATGAGACAGTTGTTCTGTCACTGAAGATAAGTATCTGTAAAACTAACCAGCACATGCTAACAATTACTGCTGCCGCCCAGAAACTCTCCCTTCTGTTCTAAGCACATTCCCTTTGCTGCACCACCAATAACATTAGTCCTTATTTTTGTAAACCATTCAACCATGCAACTCAGCATTTAAGAAACAATACTCAGGAGATAAGCAGAAATCAGCTTTAGCAGGTTTCAGGGGAGCTCCTGGGGCAAACCAGTTAGCTTTCAGATAAAAGCTTTGGGGAAGTAAATGTAGGAAAATAGGTAGAGGGGGGAATATGGCTTGATCCTGCATGTTAGCCTTATCTGAAAAGGGCCATCTCCAAGAATAGGGTTAAGTGTTACTGGTCCTCTTCTCCCTTCCCAATGACAGGCTGAAAGGTTTGTTGAACACAGAGGTTAATATAAAAAGCTTCTGAAGGCCCGAAGACAGTGAGCTTTAAGACTTTTATAGAAATTCTATTTTCTTTCAGCCTCAGGTTGCTAGGTTAATGTTTGACTAACGATCATACCTATGTATACTCTTCCAAATTTTAGAACACCTCAGCAATAAGTTACTTTTAATTTAAAAGCTGACTGTCATTGTACTTTATGCACACAGTATTTCCAGGAAATCATTCTGCCACCTGGCTGATTACTGATTTCCTAACTACTGGTAAAAGCAAAATGTTATCGTAATACTATCAGGTGTATATACTGCAACTAAGGTGTTGCACAGATGAGTATCTGCAGTAACAAAGCACATGCAAATAACATCCATCTTTTGAATTACACTCAAATGTCTGACAGTTTTCCACAGATCTTTAAGGCATAAACCAAAAAATTACTATATTGCCTCTGGCACTAAATCCCACAACAATATAGAGCCTTCTGTAATCTTGTTTGACATTTCAGTAATTTCAGAAGCATATTAGCCTCAAGGGCCTTTCAGTTACTGGAGTAATCTAGTCCTGGTTACATGAGTGTGAAGAAAGATAACTCATAAGAAATCTACATTATCCATCAAAGTATCTATCAAACAAAACAACTCCACATATCTACAGTAGATGACAATGTAATGTCTAACCTACTCTTTCCAATCAAAGCAGTCATCTTTGTCTCATCTGTTTATTACATTCATCTGAAAGTTCTCTTAGCGTGGGCCATGTATCACCTCAATTCTTTAACTTCCACATGAAAAATCTTCCACAGAAATTAGAAGTTAACCAGTATAATTACAATCACAATGGCTTCTCTAAAATATATGTTTATGCTCTGTTTTTCTAAACTGAATCACTCATTGAAACTCCAAAACACAAGTAGTGGGCTTTCTTCCCTGGTTAAACTACAAATTACTTCAGATTAATAGTCACAGCAATTTTCTTACACAGACACACTTCAGAGACCTTAGACAAGACTTGCTGAGTAAAATTTTAAGCACATCAGGGCCTGGGTTTCACTGATGAGCAACAGGATGGCTCAGGACCTTTACTCTTGAGCTCACGTCTCACAGGAAAGCGTTGTTTACACCAGCACAGAGGCAGGCGTGCACCACATGGCAACAACAAGGCACTTTTAGCCTTAATAGATGAATTACTGCACTTTCCACAGGCTAAGTTATACACTTTAGTCAAATTATAACAATATGAAAGCTTTAAAACTGATAGAACAGCATATGCAATTGGGGCTGTTACTTTAATCTTAAGGAAACCACAAAACAAACAAAAAACCCCCACTACCATGAATTCAAAATTTGCTTTTAAAATGGAATTTAACATTGGTCTACACTGGGATTTACATATGCATGTGTGTGCATCGATCAGCTTGGAATATTGCCTTAATTGGACTTTGTACAGGAATGAGAGACCCATTACACCTCCATTTCTGGAATTCTTTTTCTCTCTCCTTTTTTTTTTTTTTTTTTTTTTTTTTGTAATGCACTTATGCCTTTGCCACAAAAGCAGCTGACATGATTTTCTACAAATTGCTTTATAAAGCCATATTCCACATTGTTTTTCTCCTCTTAGGGATCCTGTTTCACTTAGCAATGATAAAGAGTGGCATATCTTGAGTTCAGATTTGTTTTTTCTTACCTGATTTCCAAGTTCTAAAGCAAGTAAAAAGTATACACGTATTTGTTATCCAAAGTCCAAGTTATATGAAGGGTTTCAGTACATGACAAATGAAAAAAAAAATATTTAAGGCATAAAGACTGTCTTTCCTTAAAGAACATATTTAACTATTAATTCAATGTATTTGAAATATCACCTCTAAAATAAAACTCTTTTTGCAAAAAAGTGCCTTCTTGGCAGGAAGAAAAAATACTTACTCTTGGTTATTTTATTTTTGACATATTAACCACTACAGTACAATCTATCTTTAAAGGCTGTTATCTAGAAGGGATTACATCACAAACTACATCACAAAGAATGAATACTGTGCAGGTTGCCAATTTATCTGTGTTTATTCACACAATAATTTCCTTCACTGTGGCAACCGGCAGACTTCCCAAAGCCATCTGCACACTGATAAAATGGGAATTTCGCTTTTCATTTTTTTAAAGAGACTTTTTCCAAGCCACAGATGGAATTGGGTTTAAATCTTGCATTACTATGGCTATTTGCAATCTCCTAGTTAGTCTCCACTTGCATCCTCCTTAAATACAGCAGAAAACATTTCTAAAGCATTTAACTGGTATACATAATAAAGTTAACATATTTACCACATGGAACTATATATTGCATTTTTCCTGTGCAGTCCCATGGAGGATACTGTTTGATGTACTTATTTTCAAGTTCTAGTCTGCTAGAGATGCATTAAAAATATTAATTTGGACCTGATTCATCCCTGAAACAAGCCTTCCAGTTTCCATGATTCACAATCCCAGGAACTAAGATTGTCATTAAAGAGAACAACAGGATCAAGATTTTTTTTTTTTTCCAAAAAGGAAAGCTTAAGACTCTAATTAACACAAGGGCTTAATGATGTGCTTAAAGTACCATTCAGGAAAGCACTTAGACACTTACTCAATTTGGCTTCAATAGGATTAAAAATTGAGAAGGTACATACATAATGTTTCTACATGATGCTTTCTGGAGTTCTGAGATCCTGCTATTGCAGGAGCCTGACATTTCACAGCTTATTTTAAAAATTGTTGATTGCGATGACATTGTATTGACACACACAATTTTCAAAAAAACCCCCATGTAACATAGAAATCCGGGAGTTGATTTCATGAGAGCTAATTTGTCAACAAAGAACAGCAGCTAAAAACAGCTACTTAGGAGCTGCAAGCTGTAAAATTTTATTGGCAGATATATTTGCTATGCATATTAGTGGTGCATCTGAACCAACCCTTGCCCAGAGAAGGAAGTCCTAATCAATTCAGCAACTCTTAAGCCCTGAAACTACTTATTTTTGAACAATATTCAAGCTTTTCTCAATAGCTTTGCAATTCCCAGATTTCATAGGGAACATGAACCACGAAGAACCATATTCAGCACCATTCAGTATTGTGAAAACAGATAAATCTTATATTAAGGGTCGCTGGTGGTCTGTAAGAAAAGTTAAGGCTTTGTAGCTGTGCTCGAAGCAAAAAAGTTTGGACAACACTGACATAAACTCTAGAAATGTGGGGGGTTTTTTTGAGCCCTGAATTTAATCCAGAAGTTAAATATTTGGGCAGGTGAGTGATTCTGAATGGGAAAGAGGAATAAGTAAGTGTTTTCACTGCTGTGAAATGGGAATGTATATTTACATATATTTAAAATATGCTGCAGGATAAAGCAGAATCAAACAGAAACCAAACTAAAAGACAACAAATGCTCTGCACTTTTCTTCTTCATTGACTTTGTCTTACCTTTAAAAGCTTCTACCCCGAAAATTGGATAGAGTAGCAGAATCCCCTGGATATAACTGTGTATCAGTCAAACAAAAACTAGAGAACTGAAACAACTTTTTTTTTTTAATCACCTCACCCTTTTCTGCAATAATTTTAGCCTGGCACCCTCATAATGCATTATGCTTCTCCGTGCTCCCCACAGAGATGTGTCACTCCCCACTGAAGCTTTCAGGGGCATCTCCCGAATGAGACCTAGACTGCCATTTGAGCCACTGCTCCATTCTTGCCACGATGTGCCTGCCCCTGCCAAGCTGTACCTGGCAGCTGGGAGGACAGAAGGAACCTTCCAACAGGGCCATATTGCCCAACAGAACAGGGTGAGATGCCTGGAGTGCTGAAGTACTACAGACCTTTTGTTATTGTTACATTCAAACCCTGTTTCATATAACCAAATAAGCTATACCTCAACAGCATCTTATGGGACAGAAATCTTCTATTATGAAACATTATCATAATGAAACAGATTACATTCAAATATTACGGGAAACTGAAAATTTTATAGTGAATAACTGGTAGGCTCAATTATACCTTAGAGTATAATAAATACTGTGTGTTTCATTAAGACTACAACTTCATGTCAAAAGGAGAAATGCAAAACATAGCAACATAAATTCATTTTTAGGCAAGCAACTTGGCTTTACTTGAGAAACTGTAGCATTTACTTTCACTTCACTTGTTGTCTTCTTATTCTGCCTAATATAGTTATTTTTGTTTTATTTACCAAAACTACACTTGCAACAACCACAGTTTGTTCTCCTGGAATTTTTGCTGTGATCCTTTAAAGCCTGGATAACTTAATTTTTTGAGTATTTTCAAATGTTTTAGTGATGAAGTTTGAACTAAACGAAACATGTACCAAATGCTAAAGATTTATCTTCGATCAGACGAGGAATAATTTAGCAAGGAAATCATACTAGTGGCAGAACACACTCAAACTAAAAACTCCACTTCTAGCACAGGTATTTTTTTAATCAGCTATTATTAAAAGCAATACCTACAGCTCTAGTACTTAATCAAGATTTTAAAAAAATATATCCCCCATTTTTCAGTGTACTTGGTATGTATGTCAGGCAATACTTTCTATACACAAGCGTTGAGATTCCAAGCTGGAGATGGAATGGAAAAAGAAAAGAAAAGACTGGTGGTAGATACGGTTCCATAAACACATTTAAAATTACTTTGGAAGTTGACTTATTTTGAAATAGAAGTCCACTTTTCCAGCTTCTTTAAGAGTGTTAAGTCCCTTCTTCAGAAAAGGTAGAAAATAAACTATAAACTAAACCACACCTTAGAAAACACTCTCTGAAAAGCCCAGATCCTCAGGCCAAATGGACTGTTTGCTAAATCTGCTGAGTTAATCTGAACACTGAGCACTCATTCACTCACTCACTCACTCGCTCTCTGTTTATTACAGTTGTCATATTCTTCATTTCCTTCTTATCATCTGCTGAAGACAAGCAGAAAGTTGAGAATAGTCTACTGGAAAGAGAATGCACACTTAGCAGCATGTTAGATAGCACACTGCAATCTATTTCACGTGTTGCACAATTACAGATTTACAAATTGAGAGATTAAGATTAAAGAACACATTGAAAACATTTGAATGCAAATTCTTCTAAATGTATTTCTTGAAGTGTGAGGATATATTAAACAAATATTCTGAAATGCCTGCTCAGACACAGAAGTTGCTATATGGAGCACAACAAACAGATATGTACTGAATGCTATTTACACAAAGAATGAATTATCTGTCATTCCCAAAAAGCTGTGCACCAATGTTTGCATTTTGCTTAAAGTTTGCACTAACTTTTTTAACTAAAGAAGCCTGTTGAAAATAAATCCTCTTTTTACTCTCTTATGTAAGTCTCTAAAGACACAGTGGGTTTTTTTCATCATTTGAAATGTACTTATTTTTAAAAGAAAAAAAACTTTTCAGTCAGGCAGTGACATCACTCATTTCATAACACTCAAGCCTGATTTTTTGTGCAGATTGTAACTCGACAGACTTTGCAATATGATGAACAATTACTAGATAAATGCATCTAGGCTATTCCTACTCTTTGCTCATCATTTTGATAAGGCCTGTCATGAGATAGGAGGCAAGACTCGCCAAGCTTTAACAGAATGTAAGTTAATTTCCTGAAAGAATAATGCAAGGGAGATTTTTATTAAAGCCTAATTACTTCTACTTCATTATCACTTCAGTAGGTGGATTGGTTGATATCATTATCGTAATGGAGGTCAGTGAGAATTAATCAGTCCAGTCTTACAAATATACTGCTTCCTCTCATCTTTTTGTAACAGTGTGCCACCTTTTCATGTATTTCAGTAATAAAATTCAGAGAGGTCTTACCAGGAAAGTGAAAAAGTAGTGACTGAAAAGGGTCAGTGACAGACAAGCTCTTACTGCCTTTTTAAAATAAAAACCTCATTCAGAACTTCCTCTACGTGTATGGGCTGGCAATATTGCTAACATGAAATAATTTAACATTCAGCCTGGTTTGGCAGATGAGAATATGTTATGAATCTCTTGGTTTTGTCAGAAGTCAGGGTCAAAACTTCTCAAGCAAGTAGACTGGAATAATCTTGAACTCCTGTTTTCTCTAAAAAGCCCTTTTTCCCCCAGACAAATATTTTAAAATAAGATTAGAACTAAACTTAAATGTTTACAATTTATAGCCTGTTTCAGTTATTTAAAAGCCTTTGCCCTTGATTAAACAATTGCTGTCTTGATACACTTCGGGTAAACTTTTCATCAATAGTAGTCTGCAACTACTGCAATCCAGAATAAAAATCCTTCAGAATAAAAAGCAAACAAGGGAACAAAAGTCTAGGAAAAAGGCAAAATCCTACAAAGCCTAATTCCTTTTAAAAACAGAGTTGCTTTAAAAAAAAACCACTAACAACCTATTTTTATGTAAAGCTAGGATTCCTAAGAGGAAAGGTTGTTTTTTTTCTGATTGTAGCTAGGCTCCCTGTGTTATTTTTAACAAATACTGGCATTTATTTCACACCTACAAAAACTCGTCTAAGATTCTCACAGTTTATATGTCTAATTCTTTCTTTAATTTTCTGAAGTTTCTTGTCCTGCCACACTCTACTTAGCTGCTTTGCTGTGTGAGTGATGCCAACCTCATCAATCTCTTTGGCTTCCTCCGGACCATCTCCCTGCATACCTTCCTTATGACTCAATATTCAACAGCCCAACCCCCTTTCATCCTTCAACTAATTTAGTTTGAAAGTGCACTCAATATGCTAACAGATTAAAGAAGATGATTTTTGAACTTTACACCTTCCTCTTGAAAGGAGGATTCCTTGAATCATGATTCCTTAATTTCTGTTAATGAGGGATATGGACACCATAATTTCTAAAACTGTAGCTGGATTGTGTATATAAGTATTTATACTGTCTGGCTTGTCCCCACTTCATGGGTACCAGGACGATTGCTACACGGTAGATGAAGACTTTGAACTTCAACAGAAATATGTAAAATTATACAAATAGCAACATAATGTGACCTAAACACACAAAGAGCTTCTTAAAGCTATAGAAAGCATTCACAGCCTTACATCCCTCAGTTATCTATCTACCCATTATGTGTTCTAAACTATGTGTGAAAACCATTCTTTAGATGAACTGATTCTAATTCTGCATTAAACAACAAAAATAGTATTTCACACTTTTAAAATCTCAAATGATTTTCTAACAGATGGAAAAACAGAGATTGAGCCAAAATACAAGCACTTCAGTTATTTTTCTGTAGCATTGTTTTTATTTCATGGTAGCTAAAAAGATTTTTTTTTTTGTCATTTTCTTTCTAAAAAGTGAAACACTAGCTCCGTCCATTAAAAAAAAATCTCAAAAAGATTTTCTGAGATGCTACTTAAAACGTTGTTTAAAGGTTCTCAAATGCCCAAGAAAATCATTACCAGGAAATTACTTTTTAATCAAGCATGAGGAGGAAAGCAGAAAGTATTTTATTCTCTCTAACAACATAACACATGCTTAAATAGTTAGAAGCATTATTTATACTTCAAGAGAGACTGCATCCCCAGAAATAACTAAAATTCTCTAATATTTAGCTTATATCCACAGGGAGAATTAAACTCATATTTCCCTGTAGCTTACCTTTGCTTACAAATTTTTAGCATAAAATCATATTTATGATTTTTCATATGTCTCAGCTAGGACAGTAAAACTAGCTGTTTTTCCTTTTACACTATGCAACTTCAGTAGTTAGGTTACTAAGACCTAGAAAGATCTTTCCAATTTTTCCTTTTTTCTTTATTTTTTTTTAAATTGTCTGGTAAGAAGAAATGGATACTTACTACTGTAATTACTTAACAATGACTCCAATACCTCAGTAGCATGGATAAGTAGTATTTTAGGGTTGGATGTGTTATGAAAGCTCAGCTAATATAATAATAGAGTAATATAAACATTCACTATTTTAAAAATATAGTTGAGAGTTTTTATTAAAAAAATCCAGTGGAAATAATTCTGAACAGTCTACTACAAGCTCTGTATTTATATACTTTTCCTTATCCTTCTCCTTTGCTTTTCCATAGATTTTCACACAAACATGTTATAAATTTTAGTCTCAAAATGGTCAAATTTATCCTGGGTAACAAGGGATTCCCAAGACTTTAAAATCATCACCAAAGATGCTGAAAAACATGACTAGTGACCATCTAGACTTGCATGGTGACTTGGTCTCTAAAATGAAAGCCTTGGCAATGGGAGACTTAGAAATTTCAATAGCCAAAGAAAATCTCCAGCTCTTTAGAAGCAATCTGCATCACAAACCTGTGTCACCTGATAACACTTAGAAATTTAAACAATATATTTAGTATTGCTGATAAGTAATAACAGAATATTACTGTTTATAAATGACTGCAAAGTAAAATTAATCTGGAGAGAAAATTTCACATTTGGAGCACTCATACAATATTCTGTCGCTGAGTAGAGGCTGAAGAGGTTTAGCTCAGGCTTTCTGAAAAAAAAATTCCCTAAAGAATAAGAAGGACTTTTACCAGCCTTGCACTAGTATAAAGAGATGCTTCACCTGAGTCAGCTGTGAGCTGAAGCTCACTGCAGTGAGAAAGATACACAACATTCGAAGCAACATCAACATCTGTTGCATTATGCGGGGATACCTGCACTGCTTCTAATGCTTTTCTTTGTCATCACCCACTGCTGAGTGCAAATATCAATTATAAAAACTTGGTATTTTACCAATGCCTCTTTTAATAAGGGCTTTTTATATTTCAGTGAAAGCTTGGGATAAAGGTGATTGAAGATTTTAAGTCAGCATTGGTGTTCTGGATTGAAAAGCAATATAGGCGTCCTGTTAGGAATTGTAAACAAGCTTAAGTATTTCTCATCTTTATTTCACACTCTGACACTGATTCGTTATCTCAAGTGAGTCACTTAACCTGCATAGGTCAAGTTAGATTGTCTGTAAATTATGCAGGACACCCCACAGCCTCATGGTTGATATGAGGTGTTACTCATTTCTGGAAAAAAAACATTTTATGTTCTTGGATAAACAAGAGTGTAAATTTATTACTGCCAGCTAATGGGAAATTAGCTTATGAGGGCCATGTTATGTGCTGTTTGCAGTTATTTTTGCATGATAAATGATTCTCCCAAATAGTCATCAGTGATCAATGTCACTTTTCTTAATCCCTGCCCTGTTTTTCATTTATGCAAGCTTCTATATTACCGTGCAAGAAAATAGGCATGAAACACGGACAATAACTGTCAGTTCACACAGAACTGAAACAGAAATGGGCACATAGCATCCACAAAAACAAGATATAGAGTTCATTTTGTTCTGCAAATTAAAACAAATAGTAACTTTTTGGTCATGATTACTATGTCCTTGACTAATTTTTTTTGTTTTCTGAAAAGCAGAACCAAACTGTGTAAGCAGTACTGAGTCCAAATACTTAGTTTACAAAGTACTATTATTTATTTGTCAGGTACGTTAGAGTCAAGCCCATTGAAGCTGTTTATGTGGATTTTATTGTATTATTATTACTAGCAGAAAGTTGGAAACAGAAAGGCTGTTTACTACACAGTAATAAGCAGTATTTGCCATTAGCAGGCATAAGAGATATCAAGGTCATCAAATTTGATACACTTTGATTGGTTAACCCACAGGATCTTATTACTATCACCTTCCTCTGGACTCTTTCCCGCCTTATTTTAATTAACACAGGACTAAACTATTTTTGAGTTTTGCTAAACAAACAGAAAACAGACCAAGCTGACAGAAGAAGAAAAGGTCTTTTCTCAGGAGACATTTCTTAAATGCATAACCTTCAATTACCTTATCTTCAATAACCTTTAGCTTCTCTAAGTATAACATGAAATTTTCTTGAAGTCAAATGCAATTGTTTTTTCAATGGGCAAAGAACTGGTTGAACTATTATTGATACACTATCTCTTACATATCAGCTAGACACATAGAAGTTAGTCTAGGAAGCACTTCAAAGCCTACCTATGTAGCCAAAACTGCTCTTTAAGCCCTAAAGAATCATGCTGCTACTAAAAGTGATTCACACATTTCTACCTTGCCTTCCTATGTTTCTGTCCTATGAGGCTGCAGAGTAAACCAAACCAAGGACTCAACTGATTTTCTATTTTCTCTCTGTTGTTGGGGTTTTTTTAGTGCTGGGAATGTGAGAGATGGTGAGATGAGGCACTATCAGGCCATACTGTCCCATCCTTTACCTTGCCCATGGGCCCTCATTTCAGCTCAGCCCTGGGCCATCAGTTCCCGTATCAACCACTGGCTCCGTCCCCTTCTCCTTCAGCTCCTACGCCAGGCCTTCAGTTGGACCCCGGACCCAGGACTTCCCTTGGATCCCATTAGCATGACCTTATTCCTGTTACAGGCTCTGCATTTAGATGCTGTGGAACTACATCCTGTCTGTGAGGGCACAGCCAGTGCCAGCCCTTGCTGCTCCCTAACAGAGAAAGGAAGGCGTTGCTAGAGTTGATATAACCATGTGGAAACTACTGCCTAAAAACGTGGCAGAGTTAATCCATAGGAAATAAAAATAATGTCTGTATTACCTCTTCAGTTTCACAAACCTCAGTAAAAGTGAAATCCTAAGTAACTCTGATATTTAAACAATCCTGTTTGTTATGTGAGATAGCACTTACCAAAACAAAAAGCTATCGCTTCAGGTCTTCTGCAAAAGCAGTTACAGAAAACTTAAAAAATTCAATCACATTTTAAGTGTTTGCAGTCTAACAGCTAGAGAGTCACTTCATTAATTTCAGTGAGAAAACTTATGCAAGAAATCTATCCCTACCCTAATAACTGCTTGATCCTTAATCTATCTTAAGAAAAGACATTACGGCTCTCCCAGTTCTCATGCTAATGACAGACCAGGAAAACTGACAGGGATGAGCTGACAGGGTCTACCTCCGGCACAGAAAGTAACAGCAGTGTGACCTATCACACTTCTTTCAAAGGATGATTTTGTACTGCAGGAAAATGGGAGCTGAATGCATAGCATGATCGTGAAAGGCTTCTAAAAGCAGGAGCTATTCCACTCCATTTCAAAATGCTGAAGAAAGTGTTTCAGGATTAGAAAGGTAGATTCATTTGACAGAACCCAGAAAGGACTCATTTCAACTTTATATTGATTTAGGATAAAAAGAAACTACCAAAAAATACCCAAAACAACTGCTTTGGGAGTTCTAGTATGCATTAGACTTGAATGAATGTAAACATGCAATTTTTCAACATCATATTGGATGTTTTATATTTTAAATGCATCCTGCCTTCCAAATTTTGTTCCACGAGCTACCAATTTTACTGACCACAGATCATGATTGACCAACTTGCCCCACTCCAACCACAACATGATCTTTGTCTGCTTATCTAGCACAGATTCTTCTGACTCCCATGACAAGATAAAAAGGGACAACATTTATGAATTGGATGGTGTCTTGAACTAGACTTAAAGGATGATTGTTGACAGACAGTATGTACTACAAGACCATAAAATAAGTATGTACTTTTCCTATTTTCTTATTTTCTAAGCACTCTTTTCCAGTTGTATATTGTATTGTATCATACTGTTTAACAATATAATGTAACTAATGAAAAAAAGTCTAAAACTCCAAGAGGAACCTACCTTTGAGCTATAAATCTGAGCAACATTTCAGCTCCTCTCTTATCTCTATTGGAAGTACTGCAAAATACTGAGGGGAACTGCAAGAACCTCAATGTGGCAATACTAGGTTGGATCAGACGCCAATCTATTCCAGCAGTTGGCATCTGGATTGGGCCCAAAAACAAAAGCAGCCCTTTGGAGATAGGGGCTACAAACCATAAAGTAGGGTGGCTTCAGGCAATTTGGATGCCATGCCAGTCTTTTCCTGACCTCTAGCAGTCAAAAAAAAAAAAAAAAAAGAAAAAAAATATTTTATAGAGGCAGAGAAGCTAATGCTCCCAGCTTAGGGAAAAAGCATACTACAACACAATGCAGCCATATGGTCCACACAGCTTTATTGCCTTGAATTTTTTCCTTTAGGTATTTGTGTGGTAGCATTTAATATCTGCTCTATATTTAGCACATCAATATTTAAATATTATGCTACTTCATTATACAACTGCTTATAGGAAAGTAGTTGATTTATTGTTTCAAAAACTGCAGTGGTTTTGGTTTACTGGATCTTGGGGTTTTTTACGAGTTTTTTTGGTTTTTTTAAAAGAAACCTAATATTCCACTCTCATTGACCAGAAGTAATACATATATATGAAAAGTGTTGCTGTTTGAATATACAGAATACTAAGACATGTAGTAAAGAAACAAGAACCAAATATAAACCCTTCTCCCAAAGGACTGTCAATAAAATTAGAAGCACATTCCCATTTGAGTCTCAAATTAAAAATATTTTCTTACAAACCATTTGGAACTGCAGAGTAAACCTACAGTTATATTTCCTCAATATAAAAGAATTAGCAGTATAATACCCCAAATTAAGGTAATACAATTATACAGAACAAGCTACTCTTTGTTGTTCCTTGAAAAGGATGTGAAGGCAGAGGGATGAGCAGTAAGACAGCAGGAGAGGAAAGAATAAACCAGAAAAATTATTCGATCATGTCCTCTGCATAGAAGTTTATCGTTATTTTGAATTACAAGCAATTTATACACCCCAAATACAGTGTACTACCATTGAGTTATGAGCATTTGGTATATCTAGCCTAAAAAAAGAAAATAAGGTTCAGATGAAGTCAATGGCAGCGATGGACATTTTAACTGTAATTCAGCTTCAACCTCCAGTCGGATACAATATCCTTTTTTTTTAGTCATTACATTGCTAAAAATAAACATGTTGTTCAAATTTCAAGTATCCTGTCCTCATAACTTCCATAAGAAAGTTTTGTCTTATTATGATAAACATTTCTACTAAAAAAAAAAAATTACTTAGAAATTTATGGGTCTTGTAAAAGACCATAAGAATATTTGATGCAAAATACTTTATGACACTGTAAGAACGAACGTACTGAACAAAGAAAAATAGTAATTAAAATTTTCATTACAATGCTGTAATTAACACGTCATATATAGCAAACTTCAGAATTGTAGACAAAGAATATCAGATGAGGGCAACACTTAGTGTCATCTGCTATTTGCACTTAATTAGCAACCAAAAAATTGCAGAAAATTTTTATCAGTTTATAAAAACATGCTTTTTCACAATTTAATCTTGACATGGAGAGAAGCAGCTGTTATGAAGCTTTGTGTTAAGTATCGAAGCATTGAAGAATGCCTTGGAAAAAAGCATTATGTTATTTATCTTGAATATAAGTAATGCATCTGTGTGTGCAGAAGCCAAGTGAAACCAAATCTCTTCATGTGTTCATTTCAAAGTAAAGGCAACTACCTTGCTCAGAATATCCTGTGGCTCAGCAGATGTATTGAAAATCATCAACGTGGTTACATCCAATTGCTAGTCAGGCCTTCCGGAGTCGAAATACACGCAGCCATAAATATTAATGTGTGTGCTTTTCTAGACCTATCTTCAAATGTTCCATCAAATTTTCTTTAAAACATAAAGGAACACATTTTAATAGGCAAAGCAAAGCAAAGCTCAGGCAACTAATAGGTAAAAAAGGATATCCCAGAATCCTTTAGAGAATTTAACAGTCTCTGCTTCCCTAGACTCTGCATCATTGACATGTTTAAATGCGGTACACCAACAAAGCTTTCTCTGGGAAATGAATCCATTGAAAAATAACAATGCTTAGAAAAAGCACCTCGAGTTTAGAGATGGCAAAGAGAGAAATTTGGCACACAATAAACAAACATGACAGCTGATGTAAAATGTAAAGTCTGTGTGCGGCTGGAGGATTCAGCAGAATTTAGCGAGGCGCTATGAAGACTTTCTGTACACAGAAATCTCATGAACATACTGAGCTTAAAGCAGAAGGATGAGAGAATTAAATTCTTGTACATAAATATATTCTCCCAGGAAGGGAGAATGGCACATGAACTGTACAGAATAGGAAAAAGAAAAGAACCTTGAAGCAACAAAACCCCAGAATCTCAAAGTAACAAAAATGAATAAATGTTTTGGCAATTAAAGTTTGCTTTCATTGCAAAGACCTGTCATTTAACAAAGGTAGTACAAAAATTAGAAGTTTTTTTAGGCTTCAGCCTTAGAGTAGTATTGAAAGGCTCTTAAATGGCAAAATAAAGGAAAATCACACCTTCAACATAAAAGCAGCCTACCTATTTACACACAAAATAGTGGCCTCGGGTTACATAATTTCAAATGCTTTTCTTCTCAATATGAATAAAATTCACCAGTGAAAGAAACTAGACAACCTGAGATTATATCAGAGGATTTTCTATATTCTTTATCCTATATTACACAGCATAGGTTTTATTTGCCAAACACAAAGGATAAATAGCAGCATCACTGCAGCATCCATTTTTATTTCCATATTACAGGTGGCAAAGTAGCTTTAGTAGCTTTTCCAAAGGAGTATTTTTATTTGAATGACAGTAATATGGGTTAATAAAAGATCTCAGAGGAGCCCTTTTTGGGAACTTTAAAGGCAAATTCATTAATTGAAAGCAAACCCACAAAACTTTTTATTTCTGTCTGGGTAATTTCACGTGTGCGTTGCTAAGTATCTTTCAGTATATCATAACAATTGTGGATTTTAGATTCCAGAAATAAAACACTTTGGTGAAGATTTCTTTATGACCCATTTGCTGTTGAGTCAAAACATCACTGCAGTTTAGTGAAAATGACATCTACCATCTATAAAGGGGAATAACTTGATAGAAATGGATGCATTTATAGTGAACCCTAATGCTACAGAGAATGTCAAATCAAGAGTTGGAGGCATTTCCCTTACATTTAGGCTTCAAGAGAAGGTGGAGACAAGAAAGATGAAACTACAGGGGAGGCAGGACAAGGTTAATTAACATATATGTGTACCACCAGAGAAATAGTGTCATATTGCCAGTGCTATGCAGCTGTAAAGACTACACCTAATATAAATTCACTTTTTACATGTAAAAATCCTGATGATTGACTTCACTGGTACATACAGGCCATATCCAAGGTGCCAAGGTGTGTATTCCAAGGGCTTTTTCTTTTTCCTTTTTTTTTTTTTAATTGAAATCTGCTTATTTATAGACTTCACAGGAGATAAAATGATCTGCTTTAATACTTTCTGTTACCTTAAAAGTACAACTCAATGTATACAATCTACAACATGGATTATTTAAATTCAACAGGCACTGTAATATATCCTTGCAAAATATAGTTTTCCTTGGTGTAACTAAAATAATAATTAAATTCTTACTAATTATATAATTGCTAGTACATCTACACTAAAAAGCAGGGAAAAAAATCTGCCAGTAAAGCTGCTTGCATTTTGCAAGCCATGTCAGTAAAGTGCCTGAATTGACATTTCTCTAAACAACTTTCTGCCTTCACAAATGTGCCTCACACTAAAATTAAACACAGCAAGAACACCATAGCCAACGTAACACCTAAATGTGACTGCTGAAAAATATCACATATTTTTATAAATGGTACATCAATTTATTCCACTAAAATTTCAAGGCCACAGGCTGCCTTAAAAGTTTCACATAGCACAGGGTGCACTCATGAAGGAAACTTAATGCTGTTGCTAATCAGGTCTACTCTGGAATATGATGACTTTTTTGTTTCTGACACCTTATCATTACTACTGCTGCTACGCAGTGAACTTCCAGAACTCAGGTAGCATCTTCACATTGTCCTGTCTCATGCTTTTTAGATTAATCAGCTCCCAGAGGCACTAGCTCGAGAGCCAGTGCACAATATCCAACCCATCTCCTTGGAAAAGGACCCTCATCAACTATCATCCTGGAATTTTTTAAGCTGTGGTTGCTTAATAAGGAAACCTCAAAAGGAAATGCCAAGAAAAGCAGCAAGTTTTACATCTCGTTCTTCAGCTACCCTGCTAGCTTCTACAAAAGCACCCTTCCTTGTTTGGGATACAGAAGACTCCAGAATCCTCCTCCGAAAGCCTGTCCTCTCTTTCAGTTTTTTCTTGGGATATCACTTTCAAGAGATTGTGACACTGCCCTTTTAAGTAGCAGCACAATGGTAGGATCTCTTTCCTAACATGTGAGAACCACAGGGTAAGTGCTCTCTGCCACTCAAACAGCAATTGGCTTTGATTCCTATTAACTGAAAACTGCTGAAATACTGTAGGGGCAAAAGACTGGACCAGGACTTGCTTCTCTTCACCTTCTGTTTTCCTTTCCAGAGCCTTCTCAAATGCCTGACAAATCTTAATTTCTCTTCTACAGATTGATTTCTTCTCTACAACGTGTCCATGTGCAAAAAGAGGGCAAATAGCAAACTTAGGTTTTCATCCTGGGAAGAGCCATGTCCTTGCAACTTAAGACATGAATGTAAAAAAAAGCTTCAGAAAGAAGCATCTCCAATTCCTTTTGAGCAGTGGTCTTATTGCACAGGCCTTGCATGGAAGAAATCTTCCTCTTTAGCAAATTTTCATTCCCTTCCCTTCTTTTGTAGCTCTTAACATATAAGTAAGAGAATACACTAGGGATCATCCCATTGTCACTATGTCTCCGATCTCTTTCTCGTGTAACTGCAGGAGACAGCCATGCTGGGAAGAACCACCTCTGACTCCCGGGTTCAGGATGGTGCCACCATGCTCAGCTGCATGTGCACCAGGCCCTTGGAGAACTCCCCTTCATTACAGTGTGACTTAGGTGGGTGCTTAGGTGCTTCCAGGAGCAGGTAACAATGCTCTCTGCTCTATCTATTAATGAGTTTCCATCATCATCGTTTTGAACCTGTGCACCTTAATTTCACTCTTATCCTACTGTGGGTTTCTATGTGCCTTTATGAATCTAGGTCTCACTCTCACCTTCTTCTGATGTGAAAGTGTTTGCAGTGTTGGGGAAGAGCTGAATGCTGCAACGCAGCAACTAATGAACTGTGAAGTATATCCTGCCCAGTCATCCTTCAGCAGAAACCAGAATGGAACAAGATTTGACTGTGACATCTGGAAGAGGTAAAGACTGTAAGAGTATGGGGAAATCAGGAACTCAAATCTGGCAGAAGAACATTCCTCCCCTCTAAGGTACAGGGAAAAATGAACTAGTAAAAATTTAGGTACCAACACAGTCATATTTAAACTTAATGCAAAATCATAGTATATGAAGTTACAGGAGAGGAAAGTGCATCCGTGGCTTCCATGTTCTAATACGAATACATGTGTACTGAAAAGTTTTTTTCAAATCTACTGTAACATAAGAAGCATAGAACTGTGATCAACTGCTTGCATGCAATTATCACAAATATTTGATGTTATTAGCTGCTGCAACATTATCACTTGGGTAATTACCTGCACCTGTTTCCTCATTAAATGGCTGTGTACATCATTACATTTTCAATGAGGTCCAGACAGGATTTTTTTTCCTTCATGCTGCTGTAATACAGGTGATTGTAAATATGACTTCTAGATGCAGAAAGCATTATGTCCACTGGTGATGGAAATAACTACATTGCTTTAACACTGAGAACGAAAGCACTCAGCTCTTTATTTCAGCTCATGAAGTTCATGAAAACCTTTTAATTGCTTCTTCTCTGAGTTCTGTAAGTATATATAAAGGATTAAGACTGTGTCTGATATGTTGGGAAATATCAGAGGACTTAAACTACAACCCAACCATTTTGCTTGTGCAATAACCGAGCTCTGCTGCCACGTTTGCCACACAACAAACCATCCTATGACTTTCCCCAGCTTGGGAGCAAAGTCCAAAAAGTGTAGAAATCTGTGAGCACTTGAAGATGCCTAGGAAGCAGAACTTGTAGGTGGCAATACGTAGTCTCCTAAGTGTGCTGCTTTTGGCCGAACCAATTCTTTTCATTGGAAAAACGTTGTGTATGCCCAGACACCGGGTCTGCAAAATTTTAGCCATTTTCCAATACACTTCTACTGTGTATCAGATTTCAAAATACTACACAGAGCACTTCCTATGAGGCTTGATTAAGGTTAATGAAGTAATTTAAACCACGCAATTCTCTGGTAAAAGAAGAAAGACAACAGGAGATATTAAAAACACACCTGTTTTTAACTGTGACGAAAATATCAGCATACAGGCCTGGTTTTTGACACTGATGAGGGAGAATCTTTCTTTACCACTATCTTGTACTTCAGAGTAACTTCAAATTCAACCCAAAGAACCAGTATTCTACGAGCAACAGGCTTGCCAAATAGCTTTCTGATACAGCATTTAATGACCTCTCCCTCAAATCAATGCTTTTTTGGCCACTCTTACTACAGTCATAGTAACTGCTAACAACATACTATCAGTCATAAATGCCTGCCAAGAAATTAAGTTTTGTAAGAAGGGATGAAAAAAATCTCCCATAAATCTAACTGAGACAAGAAATCCCTCTTAAATTTCAGCAGAAAACTTAAAGTTTATGCTTCTGAAGAGGAGCGATGGAATCCATCTCCAGCTCACTGTCACTGACTTCCAACTCGGGAAACAACTGACTTAGGCTCTGAAATGGAGGCAGTCACATTCCCCACTTTAAAGCCTGTAGATGCAAGGAAAGGTTTTGATCCACACTTTATTAGTTTCTAAAGGGCAGGAGGGATGAAAAGAAATCTAATGGGATAAGTATGAGACTGAAAGAAAAGCCCTGAAGACTGCAAGAATTAAGAGGCTTTTTTTTCCAGTAGATTAATTACTAAACAAGAAAAAGCTTATTTAGGAATACTCTGATTATTCTCCTTTCTCCTGATCCTGCAATGTAGTGAGTGCAGCTCCTAGAGGAAGATCTTCAGACTCGCTGTTTATTCGCATTCCTCACAGACTTTTTACTGGTCACAGCTTTTCAGGAACTGGTAAAGTATTTTCATTTTTCAACAGAAGAGAAAAGCCAAACAAAAAGCACAAAAATGGTATTGCTACTTAATAGAGGTCTGCTAAAACTAGAACAGAAACTGTAATGGTTTCAGTAGAGACAGCCATGGCAGGGTGCAGTAACATGCCTTCAGCACCAAGTACCTAGGGAACCCTACACTAAAGCATGTGCTACTTCTTTATAATTTTAGAGTATCAAGCTACCTAGATTAAAGCTTCCTGAGGTACATTTACATGTTTTGGGAGTTTGCCCAGGACACAAAGTTTACATTCTTCTTGTGGTCTTTTCTGAATCAAGAGCCTGCACCAGAAGTAAATTAATTTTTCTTTTCCAGACCAATATTCCACTTGAAAAACGACATTTCACTAGAAGGTAATGCAAAAAAAAAAAAAAAAAAAATATTTTTTTAACTGGCTTTACAATTTTGTCTCTCTCCTGTTGGGATTCTTTTACCTCAACTTCCTCTCTCCTACTGGAGTATTCCTACCTCATCTGAAGGAAGTCCTCCTGAATACTCCAGGAAGGGAAAACAAACACACAAACAAAAGCCCACTTATTCAGAGTAGTTCTACTTTTAATCTAGCAGGGAAATATGAGACTAGATTTTGATGCACTTAACCAGCAGGACAGTGTCTGGCACTATGGGTGGAAGACGGTGAGGGAGACTGGGTTTCCAATATGTAACAGTAAAACTTTCTAATCCTAAACATTTCTGTTGTCAAGAAACCCATTTCAAACTCGGCTCCAGTGTCTAGCTTATTATGTTAGCTGCTTCTCAGCATATATGATGGCAGGTGTTAGATATAACCTCAGCAGGAGACATGTAATCACAGCAAGGTAAATGAATTAGGCTAGAGGACTTGCTTAGCACTCTGTGGCTCTACATGGTGTTACACAGAATTACCCTCAGCAGTCAACTTTGTCTTTCATGTTACTTTGAGAGTACTCTGTTTTAATGAGAAGTGATTTCACAGATCTTTCATACAGCCTCTGTCTGTCTTCAACAGAAGAGTTCCTCAAATATTAAAAATATGCCATAATTTATTATATCATAATTTTCCAGCCAAACATCTTAAACAAATCTTTATCATCTACTGGTAGCTCTAATATAGTGTCTCCCACTTAATTCCATGAGCTGCAGCACATTCTGCAATTTTGTACTCAAATATGAGAGGGTCAATGCAACTTGTAAGAAAACTGATATTCCAAAGTTAGTTATGAACACTACAGAAACCCCATTGCTTCAAATGAAAATTCTGAAGTCAGTAATCTATGTTAAGTATTACTTCATGAGCCACACTGTTCATATTCAAAATACTTTGTTCTATAAAAGAAGAAAAAAACGTAAACTAAAAAGTCATATGTAGAGAATATCTACAACAAAAGAGTAAGGAAATCATTAGCACTAATTTCTCTGAAAGCTACTGGGCTTTTTGTATTAGCCTTTATTTGCAGGCAAAATATGTTAAAATAACTTGTCTACTTGGCCTATTAAGCAAGCCAGGAACATTGTCTGTCAGTGATTCAGAAAACGAGTTTCTGATGTTGATTAATCTTTTACTTCTCCTTGCAAGAATACCAGATGCTCAGAGTTTGAAATAAACCCAGAATTTGTGCCAGGTTTTGAAATCTCTAAGTCAGGTCAGAAGTTACAAAATTTACTGTAAGATTCCTGTAAGTTGTAACAACAAGCAACACCTCAGACACAGCTGGTGGCATTATTTGTTTTTTGAACAAACATGTTAAGCGCCCAACTCACTAAGTCTTCAGGTGTGTTTTTAAAGTAGCAAACCCCTCCAATGCCTGCATGGCAGCACAGACGTAGCTGGGTGCCTATTCTGGTAGTTTGTTCAGTCTGATCTCCATGTTGCTCCATGGTATTAACTTACACAGTTAATTGGAAACTGCCTTGAATGTGTCAACATGGGCTGGAGCTGCTTTGCCAAAAGGCATGTCCTTTATGGCTGCAGCTATTACCTGGATGTGCAATAAAATGCTAAACATGCTAGTGCTCCAGGTCTAGAAAATTCTATGAAAAAATTTAACTTTAACACAGTGAGCAAGCTGCAACTCCCACACCTTGATAGTACTTTTTGTTATTTCTTGATGGCAATCAAATGAATTAAAAGTACAGCTATTTAAAGTGATCTGGGGGAAATAGAATTGAGAAAGAAATGTATTGGATTCTCTTCAACATGAATGAAAACAGAAGAAAAGCAGCCCCACTAACATAAAACATAAACACAATGCAGCGCTAAAAAATATTTAACGATGAAGTGCCCATCACAATGCAAAATCAAAAGAACTACAACTTTACATGGCAAGACACTGCAGTTGGCTTGAACTACACACTTGCCAATTGATCACTTTATCTCTCTTTTTAAAATGGATTAGAACTCTTCTATGCACAATTAAACAACAAAGTACATTTTTCACACAACTACTTCACATTCTATAATATAAAATACTCCTTTGAATCATTGTCTAGTTTATAGGATATCTGCCAGCTATGCAAGTCTGGTTACTAGGTCATTTAAAACATATTAATTAATATAAGCATTTTCTGCAGATGTTGCATAGGCATTGCTAAACATTATGCAACATTAGATATTCAGACTAAAGCATAGTAGGTCATTCAAAAAAATCACACACACCCATAAAAATCATCTATTATCACCTCAAACAGCACAAACAGAATCCTCTTCCTGGCTATGACCAGCACTATATTAAATACAGAAGGTTTCATTGCAGGAAACATCCTTTCAACGCACTGAAAGGCAGCCTGTGAAGATTTGATTTTTATTTGGATTTGAACTGTTTTAAAATGAATGAAAGGCCAATGCCAGTGACTCATTGCAAATGCAGTGACATCCCCTTAGAGACATCAAACCAACCACTGCCTCGAATAAAAATGATGCTACTGTCCTTTAGAAATCAGCTGTAACTGTGAAACACTGTGGAAAGATTTTACACAACTGAACACAGTGTTTTGTAAAAAAAATACAAGGACATGAACAAAATTATATCCAGCAAATGATAAACAGAGCAGACTCTTGAAAACATTTGTATTTCCTAACAGTAATCCATAACATTCTAATTGCATCACTGTCAGTGATGACCTCCTGTAGCAGAACTAATACAATGCACTAAATTTCTTAAAAAAAAAAAAAAAAAAAAAAAAAAAAAAAAAAATCTCTTTCCACGGGACACAGTCCTTCAGGAACATACTGCTGCAGTGTGGATACCCCCACAGGCCACAGGTCCTGCAAGAAATCCTGCCCCTGTGTGGGCTCTTCTCCATGGGCTGCAGCTTCTTCCAGGGCATCCCCACCTGTTCTGGCCTGGAGTCCTTCACGGGCTGCAGGTGGATCTCTACTCCACCATGGACCTACAGGGACTGCAGAGGGACAGCCTCACCATGGACTTCACCTCAGGCTGCTGGGGAATTTCTGCTCTAGTTCCTGGGAGCACCTTCTCCCCCTCCTTCTTCACTGTCTTGGAGCCTGCAGGGCTGTTGCTCTCACGTATTCTTACTCCTCTCTCTGACAGCAGCTGCCCAGTGTTTTTTACCCTTTCTTAAACATGCTATCCCAGAGGTGCCACCAGGACCTCAGCTGTGCCCAGTGGTGGGTCCACTGGAGACAGCTGGAATCAGATGTGTCCAACACAGGGCAGCCACTGGCCTCTTCTTGCAGAGGCCACTCCTGAAGCCCACAGCTTGCCAATAGAGTAATCTGCTGTTCGGGCATATTTTTCTGAAGACATCTTTACTGGACTACAACTAGAGGACTTACAGTCAGCTGTAACTGTGAACGTGTATTATGTAAACAAATTATTATCAAACCGATGTAACTGTTCTGTTGGATAATGGAAGATGGCATTAATAATGACTAAGTGTTTCTATAATTATAGTTGTGAACACTGTTATAAACACATATTCTTGGAACGGAAAGACAAGGAGAAAGACAGGCTGAGAGGAGGGAAGAGCCGCTCTTCCTACAGCATTTACTCAATCTGACTCACAGGCCACTTGAAACAGAAGAGCAATGGATTAACCACTCTGATTTAATTCATACAAATATATACAGAAATACATATGTGTCATTACCTTTTGGGTCTATTTAACACAATTTCAGATTAGTACTCACTGACTAAAGGCCATGCTTTTATTTATCAAGAAAATTGGAGCACTGGCACCCTACTTACTTCAGTAGAGGTAACTTCATATTTCTCTGATACAGTAACAATCCAAAAGGGACTAACTTGCATGGGTAAGAAACACTTTTAGAAACTTTTTATTATTATCTTTGATATATCTCTCCAATTTTTATCTAAAACAAGATCTCCTCAATAACTACTAATATTCACAAACATTTAAACAGATAATGTGTACATTAGAGCATGCACACATATGCACGAATCTTATATGACATTTCTTTTGTCCCACTGAAATAACATACCAAGCCAAAATATTTATCTGAAGTGCAGCCATTATCTCAACAGCCTCATGTGGATTAAAATAAACCAAATGCCATAACTAGTGTGCTTCTCCCTGACTGCCACCAAATTATACAAAATATTATATATCGACATCAACTCACTTACTGGAGCATGTTGCCTGAAATTAGGAATGTTATATGCATTAATTTTTTCTACTGACAAGGGAGTACTGAACTGAGAGTTCTTGTTTCAGTCTAGTATTACAACATTGTTGCATAAAGCATTTTGCTTTCAAGCCAAGAAATTCCCCACAAACCATTAATCTAAGATGTTCTATTCATTATCATCTGAAGTTATTTCTTCTAAAATATGTAGCTCAGAAACTGCTGACAAACTACTTGAAATCATTTTTAAGTGTATCACATAACCCTCTGGCTAAGGCTAACTGAAAACTAATTAAAATCATTAAGATGATGATTTGAACAAGAACAGGAAAAAACTGCCTAGATGAAATTATGAGGAAAAATTAGACATCACTTGACTGAATCGTGCCCTTAGACACACTGCTTCTCATTTGCAAAAAATGAGCATTTCTTTTCCTCTCAAAGGGGTTTTTGACCTTTTAAGGCACCAGTATCCTCAACCCTCCTCAGACTAACTCGTTCATCTTCTGACCCAAGGCTCTCAAAGCATATTTCACTTCCTTTATGGGCAGAAATAAAACTCCCCAAACTGTAAATATAACTTATCAAATTTAATACCTTTTTACTTGATCATCAGAACATTATTTCAGAGTTCTGACAAAAAGGCAGGAACACAAAAAAGAAACAAGCTGTATGATATCTGATAAATAAAATTATATGTATCATTTTCCCTCTATAGAAACACCATCTCCTAGTCTGGACTCCTGCCACTGGGAAAATAAACGAAAAGATCTTCAGGCCTATGGTCATCACAGAAGAGAACATTGATCTGGACCTGTTCTATCTGCCAAGAAGACTGAACATCACATACCAACAACTGCCTTCACAAAAGACAAGTGTGGTAAGTAATTAATGAAATTTAGAACAGAATTTCCAGTGTCTGAGAAAAAGAATGTATACCTTGTACTGAAAGCCAAGATGACTGATAAGCTATGTGTGTTAGCGCCCACTTGAGAAACAGTATTAAACACTAATGAAATGGTTCAGAAAATGTTTAGCAGTATTTGCCAAGATCACTGGACAAAAGCCAGTTTAAAAAGGAATTTGAAAGAACCTCCTTTCTCTGGGACGATGAACTTATCATAGAAGGATGATCCAAGTGCCAGATAAACTGAACATTCATCTTCAAGTTGAGAGTGCTGCCTTTGCCAGAGGAAACAAGATGCTGAAGGAAAAGGTACTAAAGTTCAGCCATGAACCTCAGATATGATCTCTAAAACACAGGGCAACATTGATAAATCTACAGTGAAGACCACTGGAGGCATTTTTGTAAGTGAGGGACCTCTAAGGCCGATTGATACACATCATATACATCACAGTACATTTATTAGTACACTATTGATGAGTGCATGTGTTCAGGATTTGTTTATACAGTCACTTCTGAACATTCACATTGTTTATCTCCTAAATGCCTTATTCAAAAACTAGGGAGGAACATTATCTCAAGAAGGACAACTGTTACAGACATTTTACACAAATGCCAAAGTACAATACAGGTCCTTTCAAGACCTAATTGAAATGGATTTGAAATACCAGGACATTCATCTGCAATGCTTTTAAGTGTCGTGGATATATTTATACTGTTATGAGGCTAATACAGAAGAAGTCCCAAGTTGCTACAATCAGTGACTTTATGTAGCACCTTTTTGTTTTGCCTGCTTTAAGGTGACAATAGACACAGGAGGCTCAGTCTATAAGGCCAAAGCAGATGCTGAGTTGGGCTTAAGGCAATCATCTCCCAAGAGATGGAGATTAGTACAGGGGGGAACTCTCACCATGTCTAGTAAAAATTAGAAAAAAAAGAACAACTGATAAATTTTAGGCTAGTGAATAGTTTAAAACCAATGGAAAGATACTACAAACCTGTGTGGGTGAAGCCCGAAAGGAATGACTGCATTAACAGAGCAAGTTCATAGTTCAGCAGAATCCAAGGGTTGTTGCTATGGAACAAGGTCCAACTGCATGCAGTGCACAAAATGCATTAACTAATAGTATCACAACTGTCTTTTAAATGTGACAAGCATATTATCATTGAGATCCTTTTTTTGGGATATCTCTGCTTTTTCTCTCACCTCTTTTTCTTTTCATAGTAGATTTTGATTAATATCTCTTTCAATTAAAAGCCTAAGGCCATCTTTGTTTTCTCTCTTATTATTCCTTCTTCCTTTGAATCTCAGTAGTCCTGTCTGCCTGTTTCTAATACTACTTCAGATTCATTTTCATGACACCATTCTGTTTTCTTTTTACCTTCCCTGATGACACCAACTTTCTATTTTCTAGCCTTTTTATTTCCCACATAACAAAAGAAAACCTTTGATTTGCAAAATACCCCTCATAAAAATCACTTGAAAGATCTGAGGATTGCAATTAACAAAGAGATTTAGATGAAGCAGCACTTCCACAACAGTACTCTCAAGAAACGCTGAATAAACACAAGAGGTAACGTCAAAGAGAAACAAAGCAAAATAAAGACCAACCCGATGGCATCCCTTGACCTGAGGATGGCTTTATCGGTGCGTTCACCTGATCCCAGTTAAGATCATCATCATCCGACTGACTATAGCCACAGGAACTGAGGGGCTCATCGAAAGTACAGCATCCTGTGAAAGAAACACAAAGATAAAAATTAAACAAGGCATGCAGATAACAGATGATGAATAGCTAATCCTAACAACTGCAACATCATTCAAGGCAGGCTATGTCCTTTTTAAGCATCATTTAATACAAATCTATTTATTAATCATCACTTTCTGAGAGGGCATAAAACCTTCCTGTCATGAAAACGAAATCTCAAAGGTAAAAGAGCAGATTTAGAACTGCAGACAAATTTTCTCTTATGATGTGATCATCAGGTATCAAAAACAAAACAGCAAAATAAAAAGCAGCAGAACTCAGAATATTAAAAGATTGCAAGATTAGCATTCCTCGGGGAAAACAAACTAATTGATGCCTGAGGACCTAGATTTTAGAAGAAAACCATAAAGGTGGGAACATCGGCTCCCATGTACCTTGATTACCAAGTAAGGGAGGGCCTGGGTGCTCCCAGGTGTGCTGCACTGCAAACAAGTACCAGCATGGGCAGGATCAATGTCTCAAAATGTCAATCTATGCTTAGTCTCAAGCTCTTAGAAAGAAAACAGTATCATTTTCTCTTTTTTTTCTCTCACTCTCTTATAAGTAAATTAGAAAAGAATGACATGTTATAAATGCACATGCTATCCCAAGCTGAGGTAGGGAAAAAAAAAAACCGTCCTGAATTTAGAAGATTAGATTCTAACATTATCCACAAGAAAACGGAAGAGGTTTGCTTTTATCCTGTGGAAAAAAGCAGGAAACTTCTCCAGCTTTTTTACATCGTTATCATCCAACAGGAGACTAACACAGAGTTACAAAATTCTGTTTTATTTGATGTTTCACTCCAGTGAAGAGTGACATCTTTCCTATTTGGGAAAATAAATATAACCCTAGTCACAGATATTTCTGTCCATATTAAAGGAAATTCTGCAGCTGTTAAAACAGAAGTAAACTTTAGGGCTATTCATCATCTTTGCTATCTCTCCATAGCTACAGTAGGCTTAGCCTTGCCAAGCTCTATTAAAACAGGAAACAGACAAAATCTAGCTTTAAAAATTACTTTAATAATCTAAATTTTCATAGAAAATGGCACTACAGAATACCTTAACAAAACGCAGAATAGAAGGCAAAATTCCATTATACCTGACAAACTTCACGTAACTGAAGTCCAGCCTTCCTAATTAGTCCAGCTGTATTTCTGAGATTCATGGCAAGAACTTTGCAACTTCAATACAACTTATTTTTATATGCAATAGCTGAATAATTTAATTTTTTGTTCTCTTAACAGTGAGAACATTGGCCTTTCCAGACATACTATGTTTGATCTGCCCTCAGATACAGGTCATCCTGTACTAGTCTCTGTTCTAAAATATCCTTCTGTAGGAAGTCTCTGTTAAGATCTAAGAGTATGAGGGAAATTGGCACCTCTGGCCACTGTTTCTTTCTGTACAAATTAAAGTGCAAAAGATTCAATTAGATAATCCAGCGGGAACAGAAAACCCATTAAAAAACTGACAAATCCAAACTCTAACATTTCACCTCAATGATAACAACATATATAAACTCTCTCTCTCCTGAAGTTAAACAAATTGAGAATTATGAGAGATTTTTATAAAGTGTATTAAATAACATCTGCAACATTTCCAAAGGGAAGGCTTAGAAATGTGGGCAGTCATTTAAACATTTGTTCTAGTACCTGCATTACTTGCATAAATATTACTTCAACCTTCATAAAATAACGTCACAAGCTAGGTTTCAGGCATAAACGCTAAACATCAACTTTCACAGACTGTGCTTTTTTATAAGGATTAACAGTAAAAAACCAAGAGGTGAAGCAAAAGGTAGTTTTCTTGCAGAAGTACTGCAAATGATAATAGGACACAAATTTAAATACCAAGTTATGCAGTGGACAGTGTACTCAAGCTTGGCAAAAAAATACACACCTAAAGTAAAACCTGGCATAAATCAGGGTTTACAACCCAAACCAGGACCAATGAATGTATGGAATAGTTCCCACACCTCATTTCATCATATATATCTCCAGTGATAATACAGAAGAGTTTAAGGTGTCTTCTCACTCAAACCCAGAAGAAGCCAAGCACTGCAAAACGTCCAATACTGGAAAAATGGCACAAGTTGCGATTCCAGATTGTTAGTAAAGGCTCCTATGCTCCTCAGGAATTAGGAAGATTTCAAAAACGTGGATAAATAGAATTACTGTTCTACTTGTCTAGACTCTTGTCTGTCCCACTGCTTGGTTTTTTTCATTTCTCTTGCAAGTCTATAACTCTTAGGATTTTTTTTTTTTGTCCTTTATGTCCTTTTGCCATTTACATCCTTCAAAGCTTTGCAAGTTTACTATTACTATTATTTCTTCCAAATGAGTACCTAACCTTCACATCTGCTGTAGGAAGAGTTTTAAAGGAACTTCTGAGCTCCTTCTATTCCTAAGCCCTTTGCACCCACAACTAATAAGAAAAGTGTAGCAAGTATTACTATGAGTAATCAAGCTGTACAGTCACCTATCCAGAGAATCGACCAGCATACAGAAGATCTTTAACAGCACAGATGCCAAGCCATGTTTCTTTTTACAGCCAGCCACGAATGGTAAGATGAACACTAATGAAGGCTTTGCACAGCCATGACTTTTTGTAAAAGTCTTTCGGAGATTAAAACAGAATATATACATGTTGGAAGTGGAGGCAAGCTTACAGACTGAACATCTTAATGGAAAAAAAAAAAAAACCCAAAACACAAAAAAATGCTTAGCCAAATTAGCCAAGATATAATTACTGTAAATCAAGAGTCATTGACAGGCCTAATGGCTTATGCTTTCTCCCTAAAGTTCTGACCCTCACATCTGACTCTACTACAAAAGGTGAAGTTCTTTAGAAATGGGTCCTAACATTTGACAAACCTCTACAATTGCCACTGCCGAAGCCCTACTGCCTTCTTCTGCAGCACTTTGTCTGTTTTCCAATCATGACGCCCTTACTGTACAAGGTTCTAGTTCATAAAATGTTATGGACACATGGTATGAACAACCACTGCTAAAATCTGAGCAATTACCAGCGGTCTTTAATGTCTCTCATCGTCACACTGTTTTGAAACACGAGCCACTGCCAAGACAGGCAATTGTTTATAATCAACCAGCACACTTGAGAAATTCTGCTCATTTTTTGCTATTAGAATTGAAAATAACAATCAAAATACATATTGTCTGTTACACAGTTTAATCAAGCAAAGCAATTTCCCTTCCTGTTATACTGACATCACAGTTTGGATAACCAAACTGTATTTTAAAGGATGAATTCTGCGCTGACTGAAATATTTATAACTAAAACAGGAGATACATAACCCGTTAAGATTCTTTGGCTTATGGTGCATTTTATAGATATTTTTGGATTCCTAAGAGGACATGAATTGACAAATGCAAACGATGCAACGCAGTCTGTTATAGCCTATGGTTCTTTCAACTGCAATTATCCATTTAACCACCATGAATCCAGTTCAATATAACCATGCCATTGTCTAAATGTAGTCCTTTTTGGATGCTTCTATTTTTATTTGGTTAAATTACTTTAGATATTGAAAAATTTATGAGTTCAAACAGGGAATATAATTTAAGATGAAAGCAACCAATTAAAGTAAAAGGGATAAAGAATACACTATATTTTTCCTACTGTGAATAAAGTTTTATTCAAATTATTTTGTGTTTTACAACTATGACATTTGTTATGAAGCATTCTCAAAGAATATCTTAACAAATACTAGGATAGTAAAAGAAAAAATCCATTAAGTGACAAAAAATAACATAGAAAAAAGTTCAAGTTACACTGCACACTGCTTTGTTTTTGTTGGGTTTATATACTTAAAAGATTAATATGTACTTTCCATCAAAAAATTTGCCGCCAAGTGTACAATTGCTAAAACTTGTGTTAGTGCTAGCATTGGCAAGGAAGGTATATGTATACCAGAACTGGTGCGATGGCCCTTCTTCAGTATAAAATTGATTTTTTTTTACATCAAAGCCCTAGGGTTTATGGTCTGCCATAGTACCATGAATGCTATTGCAGAATATGTGAACCCAGAAGACGAGTTTCCTGAATTCCCCATGTTACTAGTATTCTCCTTTATCTAATTTTAAAAGTATTTTTTAATTCCGCTGTCTCTATATTTTCAGTTTCATACTGGGAACATGTTTATGTCAATTAACTCTAAATACAATGTAGCAACTCTTAGAAACAGAAATAAAGATTTTTATATCTGATCTAAACACTCTCAAGACAATTAGAAAGTGATCTTAGAAACACGGCATTAGGAAAATGGGATCCTGAGCCTCTAAGTTGAGAAACCATCCCATTAGAGAATAAACAACTACTTCTTTGGGGGAAGATAAGCAGTCATAAAGTGGAAAACAAAAAATCAATCCCAATTATAAACTCAATAACGGAGAAAGCAACAGTGGGAATTAATGGATAATTTTTCACATTAAAAAAATTAAAATACTGCCTTTAAACTTGTGTCACAGGTCTGGTCTGCAGTGTAACTTTTACTATAGATTGGGTGATGACAGGAATTGCCTAATACAAAACTGTTTGCTTCCCTGAAATCAATAAATTGTTCAGCCAATAAAGCTGAAATAAATTTCAAGTTTTACTTTAGTAAACAAACCAGAGGTACATAAAAGGACGGTTTAAGGAACATATGAGAAACTGGACATAGCGGTCTGGCTGGATCTGCTTTCTGTGTAGATTCTCAGCAAAAAAAAAAGGCTCTATCTGCCCTTTCAAAAGTTGTTATAGCATTGCATGTTTAAAGGGCTTTCCAGACATGCTAGCTCAGAGATAGCTACTAAAAGAAACTCTTCTCTGTGTGCCTCCAAAGTACACACAGATCTGCCACATGTCTGCAGTGACAAACAGGAACCAAAAATTCTTATCCAGGCTTTACAAGTGAGCTTTTAACAGTGGGTAGTCTGTTTTAAAATGGAGCATTTATTTTCTCTCAAAATACACCAAGTTTTTCGTTTCTACTAAAGGCGAATGTTCACAGTTCTAAATTAATCTTGCAATCTGTATTACCGGTCAGGGAGTCTGAAAACCCATGTGCTGCATAAAATTGATCAATTTTAAAACAGTATCTACATCCTGTCATGTCTACATATGCATGGGGGTAAGAAAGAAGAGCAAAAGGAAAAAATTTTACAATTAGATAACTTCTTGATGGTGACTGTGCTCAGAAAGGGTTTTGAAAACAGTAGAGGATGGAAGAATTGGCTGGAAAAATCTCATGAATCAGAGCAAAGATGATGGGGTAAAAGTATGCTTTGCAACCAAGAAAGGCCAGATATTAATTCTGTCCATGAGGGAGAATAACAGATAAAAAAAATTATACAAAAATGCACTAAGACATGCTGAAAAGGTGGTATGAGAATGCTAGAGTTACGAATTCATGGACACAGTTCCAGCAGTATCATAGGTGATGACAGTATACAGAAAAAAAAATAATTTCAGACAAACATTTAAAGCTGTTATTTATGAGACTTCAAAAGCTCACCACATGTTCATAAAACATTTACAGTTGCTCTCTCTGTTCTCTCTCCACTTACCTGACAGAAACTGAATCAACATAAATGTCACCAAAAATGTTTCAGTTTTTATGACACAGGACACTGTAGCAAAGTTGAATTTCATGGAAAACTTATCTGCCAGTTTTAACTTTCCCTGGAAACCTATCCACATTTAGGCAAATAAAATGTTTTCTAAACAATTACATTTGCCTAATGAATACTAAGAAGGACTCCAGGGTTCCTGGACTTAGGTGAAAAACCTTGAAAAACGTTTCCTCTCAAAATGTGTATTTAAAGTCCTTTGAGCTACGGGACAGGCACGGGAACAAACACCATTCACCAAGGCAAGACACTGAATAAGGGCTCTTAAAATAAATATCATTCATCTTATGTAAACAAATAATATCCACACATTTGTGACATTTTTGAATCAGTGAATATTTATGACGGCCATGGAAAAATGCATGCATATTCCATGAGCAAACTTATTTCTGGCATTTTTTTAATGCCAGGGTGTTTGATTTTGCAATATTAGTGATAGCTAATATCATCATTACTTTGGATATCTACCAAGAAAAATATCTGAGTGTTCAAACCAATAAAGAACCTACAGAATTACGCAGAAATCGAGTTAGGAAACCCTATTTTGAAAGGTAATATTAAAACAAGCATACTTGCAGAAGCCATCAGATTTTATGCTTTAGGGCAGGATATCACACTAGGTGCAAAAACAACTAGCTGGTCTTCCAGTTCAACAGAAGTGAATACTAAGAGATATTTCTTGTATGAATATCAGCTATGGATAAATTTTAGTGGTAGGGGGATGGTTGGGATTTTTTTTTCAGTTTTTATTTCTTTTTTGGTATAAATACTGTTGCCCTTTTCAACTATTAATTTAATGCTTACACTGAGTTCGAGATTAGGGAATTGACTTTAGAAATGTATGTTACAATAACTTTCTTTAAAAAGCCTTATAAAAAAGGCTTTTTTATAGGAGAAGTACTTTGGAATGATTTTCCAAGAAAAACTAGAAGTCCAGTTTGTAACACCTATTTAACCTACAGATGTATATATCTTATTAAAAAGATCACACTGGACATAGGAGTTGCAAAAGGGAGACAGGTGATTTACATTTTTATTGCAGCTGAGTGAACCTGATGAAATTCTGGACCGTGGTCAAAACCACTACAAAAATGAATAAATAAAATGGAGATTTGCCATATCTTTTGCATCTTGTTTATCACAAATACATGACAAAAATGTTCTTCCAAATGCAAAAATATCTTTTATAAACTTTCTGAAACATTTTGGCATAAAACTCTGACCCATAAACAACTAACAAAAGGAACCTTCTTTTCACATACTTAGAATTAAAAATTCAAACGATATTTTGGCAGCGGAATAAGCCTACTGAGAAGAACGAAAATGCAACTGCACACCTATTTCATATAGTTTATACCATAGGATTTACTTAATTTATTTTTCTAGCTACCACCCCGGAACGCACAAAGCCCCTTTATTAAATATGTAAAAGCATTTAGTCATCCTGGCTGGCAAAGAAAGCAGATGCTATGGAACAAAGATGCAGGAGACATTATTTTTTCCCCATATACTTGGAGACTAGTAAGGACATAAGCGGGAGTATGGGATGTACATAGTGCATTAACATATACAGAAGGTAACAGTAAGGCATACATTCTTTTGACACCATGCAGTACCTCTTAAAGGACTTGAAATGACACCTCTGTTTTGAAAAACTACAGTAAAACACATGACAGTGCTTTCTGTACTCCTTCTTAAGGAAAAAAAGAAAGAGGGGAGATTTTCAGCCCAGCCTCTGGACCACACACACATCCCTACCCCCAATTGTGACTCTGAAGCAGCAGCAGCCTGCAGCACTTCACCGTTCTATCATCTGAGGGACAAAAAACATACCATAGGTATCTCTTTTCCATTCAGCATCTATTTGTGATTTCTTATATTGGTAACAGATGCTGCCTCCATTAATTTAATTATTATGCAGAATGCCTCTATCCTTTCCTCACTTGGATTCTATTGTAATTTTACCTTCACTTCTCCTTTCAATTCACTGAGATCTATCACCAAAATATGCCCAAGCATGTGCAGCTGCAATGAAAAAAAAATATCTAAACATACTAAGTAATTACTAATTTGATTTCTTTTTTTTTCCTGGTTTAGTTTGCTCTTATAGAGCTACCAAGGCCTAAGGGCAAAATCCTAAATTGTTTCCTTAGGTGAAGTGTTGCCCTGAAAAAGCTAAGCTCAAGAATCACTCACTGTTAATCTGGTATTTACTAGGGATGTAAGCAGTTGTGCTGATCTGTTGAAGATAAGCAAATTCCAAGAAAAGAAGACAGCTGAGACAGCTGTCTGCTTTCAGTATTTTCATATTCATTCCAGGTTTTTAACTGATTATCCTAAAAACGCTTTAGTCCTTTTCATTTCACCTCACCAGAGTACCCCAGCATCTTTGTAACTCACTAAAATGCAGTAGAGCTGCCCCAGAAAGATTCATTCAGGGAAGGGGAGAGCAGGGGAAGACATTTGGGAAGCCACACAAAACTGCACAAGTGAAAAACAATATGGAACTGCACAGATTATGTTCAAGAAAGAACCTTATATAATGGAAAATCTGAAGTGAAATAAAATGCAATTCAGAAGGAAAATAAAAACGGGGTGGGGAGATCCATTCTTCCCCCCCTCCCCGCCTCCCCAGGCTAGCTGGGAGGAAGAGATTGAAATGCATGCCTTGCAGCCAATATTTATCATAATAAAGGGTCTGTTCACTCCAACACTTTATTTAAATCACAGTATAACCTAGGAAACATACAATCATCAAGACTGTCCTTATTAGACCACACCGGACCATTTCTCTAACATCTGTTCAGGAAACACTGTATTAGACTTTCAGTTTGTCTTAAGGACAAACCTTTTCATGCTACATCCATCCTAGGGCTCTGGGGAAATACAGCCTAATAAAAGACAGTCAAACCACCTTTTCCACAACCAGCACTGCCAGCCATTCAATTCACAAAGCCATTAAATTCCTGATCCCACTGGATTCTGATTTTCACTAAGGTACTTTTTAATAACTTTGAAAACTAGAACTTTTTTTCTTAAAATTAGTAAAATCCAACATGTTAATTCCTAGTTAGAAATTGTGCTACTCAACTACTCCCCCCGCAAAATTTTTCCCTATTCCCCATGTAATGTGTATGCATCAATGAATGGATGTGAATGAAGGCAAAAGTAAGCAATACAGTAAGCAGTCACTGTTCTTTTGCCTATGGTTGTGACAGGAGTCATACAAGTTTTCACAAAACAAACAGCTATGAGCTGCATTCATGATACGATACGATGAAAAGACGACTATGTTGCTTCAACACACTGCATAAATTTACAATTCAGATTCAGCTAAAGAACACTTGTTCTGACTGAACAAACCAAACCAAAGTGTTACTTGCTAGGTCACTATTGCTTTGTTCACTCCTTGACTTACAGCATGAGGTAAATGGACAGACACTGACAAGTAATCCTTACGCTCTCATAGACTAATCAAAACCTGTGATATTTTAAATTACTTTAACTACTGTTTAACAACTATAACTGTATCTGTTAAAAGCACAGATTATATCTGAAAAAAAAGGCAAGTAAGAAGCCACAGACTGATTTAAAAGCTCAGAATCATGTTTACTAAAGTCAGTAAGTACAACAGTGCAAAACAGTTCAAAGTTTTGATTTGTTAAAAGCCAGTTCTAGGACAACAAGCACAACACAAACTATAGGATACCACAGCTTGACTGCTAGCACAAGAAGAATATCCTCAAAGCAAGCCCCAAGACTCCTTTCTTGCCCAACTTCCACAACATTTACAGGCAGTTAATACTGCCTCTGAAGTTATCAGATAACAGGACTGAAGACAATGTGCTTTATCAAAATCCAATTTTGATAGCTGAGAGATTACCTATCATTTCATTCTACTACCAGGACATTCTGAGCTGAGTAAGTGTTTTGGGATTGGTTGTTTTGTTTTTTTCCTGATGTTGTCAAAAAACTACTAAAACATGCCATTTATCTCTATATAAAGGGATTTCATCGAGAAACCTGACAGGATTCTTCTCATCTGCCAGTTGAGCTTTTAAAATGTATCTTTGCCTTTAAACTCTTCAAGCTAAAAAACAAAAGTGTACTTCAAGCTCAATCATTCTCCCTGGTGCTGCTCATTTTTAATGAGCCTCTTGTCTTTACCTCTCCCAGCAGACTCCACAAAGCAATCTCAGGTGATGTGAAGCCAATGCTTGATGCTTCTCCAAACCTCTGTCTTTTTGAGCCTGAAATCTTCCTGCTAAACCCATATGGGACTGATGGGCCATTTCAGTCAAACCCAATTTCACTTATTTATCACAAGCCCCTACTTAGAAACTCTACTGTGGATTGCTTGTACACACAATCTGTTTCCAGCTTTTGAACTTTAAAAAGGATTTAAGCAGTCAATCTCAATATCATTATAAATCCAATGTGCATTACTTGTCTATTGATTGTGAGAAAATAAAAGTTTGAAGCTTGATTTCAGGGGTAATCTTTCCATTTGCTTGATGAGTTCTGCAGTTGTTAGAGAACACTTAATGCATCCTCTTAGATAACAACATATTAAGCTTGGATGAGAAATACAGACTATTTACAACACAGTTCTACTTTAAGTAAAGAACAAAGGCAGCATTAGCTTTGTTAGTCTCAAGAGGCTTTTCAGCTATGCGACAATTAAAAACAGAAAAAAAAACCACAAAAAAACCCTAAAAATTTCTTTATAAAGGACTTCACAGCATCTGTGCAATATATCAGAAGTTTATACTCTAGTTCTTCAATGGGTAGAGCAAAAGAAAAAACAAACAGGACACACGGGTATTCATTCCTCTCCTTATCAGACTACATTATAAATAGTATTTTTCCCTATAAACTAAGTGAAATAGTTTATCATCTAATTAAATGAGCTCTTAATGTTTTGAATTCTAATGTGTCTACCGAGACATCTGAGAACAAATGCCATAAAAGAATTTTATATATAGAAAGAATTCAAACAGATATTGAAGCCCATGCAGCCTCTCTCCTGCCTCCTAATCCAAGAATTCTCCCACCCTTTTTTTTTTTTTTTTTTAACCCGTGGATTCTCCTTCAGGTGAGAAAGGCCATTACTCTTCTTGGTTTGCTTTTTAGTGCTACTATATATGCATTTTCCCATACAGTGAGTATGAACTTCTACAGATGCATCCCCAACCATTTAGTTCCATGATACAGCTCTACCTACTCGATCAATAATTCAGGAAAATATTCATCTCGTTTTAGTTACTGCTGTCAGTACAACTCTGTGCGTAGATGAAAGGAGAGCAGGACCTCCATCTGGAGGTTTTACCTGTGCTGCTCAGTGAATTAACCTGTAGGAGGTGCCACAGTGATGAAGCAGTCAAAAACCTCCAGCAGGCAATTTCATCACACGGGTAATTAGTTCACTACATCAATAACGCCTCCAGTCATCAGCAGCACTAAGGCTGAATCCCAGGTCTGCTTGCTAAATTCAGTCATCACAACAGGCTTTAACTGTGCTACAGGTATAAGTAAATTTCTATTTTTAAATGTAGTTAGCTACTGCTTTTCTTCCCTTTGTTTTAGTCATTATCTCTTGCAGTAAATTATACTTTATTTCATTCAACACATTTCTAACCTTTTTTTAGAAGGAAAAGAATTAAATTATTTTAGAAACCTCTGACGAGGTCTCATCAACTATAAGAGAGATCCACACTTGACACTGCTGTAAACATTACCACTGCAACACTGACATGCCCAAGCAGATACGACCCAAGGAGTGAACTCTTGAACCTCCCACACAGAATAAGGGGGCACTATCACCACACTACCCAGATAAAATAATTATTTTCAATTCTTGCCTATAAGAGGATTAAGTCAGTAGTAAACTCGCTTAAATATTGTTCTGTAAAACAAACAAAAAAGAGAAACGGAGGCCACACAGAGCTTCACACTTCCTAACCTTGTAGAAACTACTTCAGGTCTCTGTGTGAGGGACTGTAGTCATCTAGGTACACGCAAATCCAAACACCGTTAATTCAAGTAATTTTCTGCTTTCCATTAATTCCTGCTCCATGCCTGATGCAAGGATGTTTTGTCCATAAGGGATAAGCATCTCTGATCCTTTGTAAAAAGAGTCTGATATTCCTGGGACCCCAGCATGTTACACTGGGAAGGTCTTACTCTCTCAGTTGCCAAGAGTTTGCTTCAGGATAGGCCAGTCTAATAAAAGCTAAGTGTATGCTCACATCTCCAAACGATATAGATTAAGACAGTATCACTGATTTATGACAGATTAGACTAGCTCAGAGGCTTTTGGCTCAATTATCTGAAAGTGACACACTACTGTTACACAATTAATTGTTATATATGGTGCATACGTATATAAATTTTAAGTGTGTTTTGAAGTATCTTTCTTGGTTTACCTTTAATTACTTAGAAAACAATAAACACTTGAGCTTTTGGGGCAATTTTCTTCTTGTATAAATGCACTTTCAAATGTTTTAAAGTCTTTATAAAAGTTATGTTTGGTCTCTGTACATGAGGAAGCAAATAGATCTAACGATTTAAACGTGTGGTAAGAATTGTGTGCCAAGTGACAACACCCAAACAGTTTCTGAGTATCTTTAGGGCTGGAGACTCCACAACCACCATGGGCAACCCATGAGAGTGCTCAGTTACATCTTTCACAGCTTCCTGCTGTTCAGAGGGAATCTCCTGTGTTTCAAGTTGTGCCTGTTGCCTCTGGTCCTGTCATTGGGCACCACTGCAACGAGCCCAGCTCTGCCCTCTTTGCGTCCTGGCTTGAGGTATTTATAGATGTTGGTAAGATCCCCCTGAATCTTCTCTGCTCCAGGCTGAGCAGTCCCAGCTCACTCGGCCTTTTATCATAGGAGAGATACCTTTGCTGCCCTTCACTTAACTTTCTTCGATATGCTCACATCTCTGTTGTACTGGGGAGTCCAGAACGGGCCCAGTACTCCAGTTGTGGCCCCACCACTGCAAAGCAGAGGTGAAACATCACCTCCCTTGACCTTCTGGCAACGTTCCTACTAGTGCAACCCAGGATACTACTGGCCTTTACTGCAAGGGCACATTGTCTTCTCATAGTCAAGCTGGTGCTCAGCATGATCCTTGGGGCCTATTCTGCAAAGCTGCTCTACAGCTGGTCAGACCCTAGCCTGAACTGGTACAAGGGCTAGTTCCTACCTAGTACTTTACACTTCCCCTTGCTGAACAACTCTTTAGTGTATCAGTCACCCCTCCCAGTTTTGTGTCATCTTCAAATTTGCTGAGGGTGTGCTCTGCCGCCTCATCCATCCGGATGAAGGTGCTCATAGCACTGGACCCCCCAGGTGCACTGCCAGTCACCAGCCTCCAACTGAGACTTTGTGCCACTGGTCACTACCCTTTGGACCTGGCTGCTCAGGCAGTTTTCTGCCAGCCCCACTGTCTGCTCATCCAGTCCATACTCTGCCAGCTTCTTTGTGAGTTACTGCGGTCAAGGTGGACAATATCCAGTGCTCTCCCCTCAATCTATCCAGCCTATCATTTCATCATAGCAGGTTATTAAGGTGGTCAAGAAGGTTACCGAGTTGGTCACTTCCCCTTGCTGAATTTGTGCTTACTGCTCCTGATGACCTTCTCGTCCTTCCTGTGCCTGGAAATGGTTTCCAGAATTAGTTGTTCCATCACCTCCTGAGGTGACGCTGACCTGCCTATCATTTCCTGGATCCTCTTAGTTGCTCTTTTTAAAACCAGGAGTCACTTTTGTTTTCCTCCAGCTTTCCTCTCTCCCAGGTTTCATGATCATTCAAAGGTTATGAAGAATGGCCTCATAATGTCATCAGCCAGCTCACTCTCATGCATACCTTTCACATCACAGTTACCAAATGAACAGCAACTTCAACTCTTCATTTTTTCCAAAAATTAATTCACTTAATTCTCAGTCCAATTTTGTTTAGTCATTCCAGCCTGTTTGACTAGTGGCCTGCCTCAATTATTAAACAGCAGTTCCCTACAGCATGCTTACAAACCCAGAAAAAACATTTTAAATTTGAATTACTGAATAGATTCTGGTGGCAGATTTAAGAAATTTATAATATGTGCTTCCAAACACTTAGTGTTTCAACACAGCTCTTCTGAGCTCTCCTGAGTTTGTGGTCTTTTGTGAGTTGTGATTCTGCATGAGCTAGATCAAGTATTCCAATGACACAATAATAATAATGCCAAGTATTCCTCCTGTTTCAGATACATTTGATCACACATCAAAAAATATGGTTTCCAAGTCTTTTTCAGTCACTGTTTCCTTGATAGTGTTTCTTGAGGCTGGAGACATGTCTTCATTTCTGTATCAGAACATAAAATGCTTTCTTGCACTCCAGCTTGCAAGATCACTTAGCTCTCCTCTGATCACTACTTACCATGGCACTAGCCCTGTTGTCATCTGCATGCTTTCATCAGTAATGACTGTATTTCTCCCTCATCACTAATAAAAAGGTTAAACACCATCAGATTTAAAATTAATTCTCAAGAGGACCTCCACATACTCCACACTGATTACCTATTAACCATTTTTTTAAAACACACTTGATGTACCCTGATGATTCTGTACCATTCCGATTTCTAAATCAACATATCCCATGGCACTAAATCAAACATTTTACAAATATTAAATGTCACATATCTCTGCAAAGTCAAACTTGTTCTCAAAACATCACATTTTCCTGAGAAAAGTACTTTCCACAACTTTGGGCTGAGTAAAATTACCTAATGAAGAATTACAGATACATAGCACAGTGGACTCCCAGGCAGCCATGCTACTTTTTGCCAGATTAATGTCTGTTTGACTTAGTATTCAACCTTTTACTGCTTTGTCTTACCACTTTTAAACAATTCCTAGCATCTTTTTTAATGCACATCCTATTCTCCTTCTCCTCTTTTCCCCACTTCCTCTCTCTGTTTGTAACTTTTTTTTACTTTTTGTCCCTTCTTAACAATGATAAACCAAGCAATTCTATTATTGCAACCAGTCATACTCTGCATATAAATTTGACTATCTCTTCTTCTACTCCTTCCAAATCCACATTACTTCTGCTTCCAGAATAAATACCTATGGATTGTTAGAAAGAAATGTCTTATCCTCATGATAATTTATGATGCTAGTAAATAAATTGCCAACAGCAGAGACAGAGACAGTACTGGGTAACTCCTAACCTAAAAAGGAGTTCTGAATTGTGAAGCAGGGAAATTCTTTAGCAGGTCTATCCTTCCTTTAAAAAAAAAACAAACAACCCCCCCCACACACACACAAAACCAAAAAAAAAAAAAAAAACAAAACAAAACAAAAAACCCCAAAACAATCAAAAAAAAAAAAACCCACACAAAACACCACCAAAAACCAACCAACCAAAAAACCAAAAAAAAAAACAAAAAACCCCTCACCTAATCCAAACCCTAAAAAAACTCAACCAAGAATTAAACATAAAAACAGCAACACAGATAATTTATAATTTTACAGAACTTACAAGTCCAAAACGTCTCATGAAAATAGCATATAAAGCCAAACACTCAGAGTAGAGATGCAAAACAACCACCTACACCAGAAAATATCCTCACCATCAGCTAAGTTACTGCCCCTTCCAATAGTTCCACTAAGATGGATTGAAACTTTTAGGAACACACATGTGCCTTTTAACGCAATTTGTTTTATTCACAATGGTAAAAAAAAAATTCTTATTTAACTCATCCATAGCATGAATTGATTAGCAGTGTCTGGGAAATATGGCATTTTATTTGGAAAGGCATTGATTTGCAAACAATAGGGCTACAGAAATAGAGCTCAATCAAAGTAAATAAAGAACTGAACAAATATTCATTGAGACAGGAAATTCTGTACATGAGAATTTTCTGGAGAAAAATTTATAAGGTTTTGTTCTTTAAAATTAGGCTAGCAGTTGCAAGATGAATGGCCAGCTTTACTGTTTGTAATAGTTTCTATTCCTTAGAAGGTTATTTTATTAATGTAAAATTTAAACCATGGCTGACAAAATGCACCTCTGTTTCTCCACAGTTGTGAAAGTTCTAGAAAATAATGGATCTCTTTTCTTCAGAAAACTACCTCATTTACAAGACAAGTGTCCTACATTTTATGCACACATTACATTTAGACATATTTTCCCATATTCTTAAGCATTTTTCCTTTTCTCTCTGTAACCTCAGGTAAGCCTGAGAGCAACCAAGAATTAACCTATAGCAATCACAGTGAAATAAAATTTGTATTTCTTATTTTTGTTACTGCTGGTTAGCACATTTACCTTTCAATTTTTTAGGATAGTATTTTAGTCTAGCTCCAAATTCGTGCACAGTGTAGACTTACAGTAAATGGTGTACTAATCCTATGGTAATCTTCCTCCTTCACTGATTTGCAGCAGTGGGCCTGTTCTTGGATGCCAAAGGACTAGTGGCATTCACCCATACTCCACTCCTTCCACCTTTTTTTGGGGTGGTGTGTGTGTGTGTTTTATTAGGAATATTTTTTGTTTTTTGCAAAATAAGCATATTAAAACAGAAGAAATGGCCTACTCACAGTCTGTGCTTTTAGCCAGCCATACTTCAGAGACAGGTAGATACAGGATATGAGGGTAATAAGGATGTTGCACATTCACTCAGCTGCCCTTTGATCACATTCTTCCTAGGCACTAGAGCCTCCTTCTGTGCTTGTTGGCTGTCGATCTGATTACTTACATATATGCAACGCCCAGGATCTGGCATTTTCTTTGCAGGGAACTAATCCCTGTGTTACAATACCCTCAACATTATGTGGAGCCATTTGACATCACCAAACCTGACAAAAAAGAAAACCTGAGGTCTTTTCTGATAAAGCAAAAAGTAGCCCCTGAGAAGGTCCACCCTCAACAGACAGAAAATGAAGCCACAAAGATGGCTTCACTATTTTAAAAAGGACACACCACTATCATGCCAAGTTATGTGTGAAGAAAGTTTCAAGATAACATCTGAAATTAACACTGCTGCAGCAGTTCTCACAGATGGTAAATCAACAACAGCTTCTGTGCTGTAAATCCTTCACTAAAAACTGTAAATCCGCGCCTTTAAGGCCCATCTCTCTGTAATCATCTTTGTTCATCTTTCACTCCATTGCCAAAAGCCTCTAATTAGTATCATCTTAGGCTGCCTTTCACTGCTCCTCAACCTAATCAGTTGACTAATTACCTGCATATAATCTCAGAGTTAGGTTAAAAGATGTTTTTTGAATGAAGATAAGCATGTGGAAGAATTCCCTTAACTAGAGGGCACAGAAGATAGCCCATAGGCAGCTTCGAGATGACCCTGAGTAGCAGGTGGGTAAAGCTATCAAGCCTTGCTTAAGGGAAGCAAAGGGGGAAGAAGGATGCAATCACAGCCAACACCAAATTTACAAACACGATAATCCACAAAAGCCGACAGCAGGAAGCTTTCAGTGAAGAAGGCAAGTCAAGGGAAAGACTGCAGTCTGAACACTCGTTCTAGCCTAACAGTGGGGAATGTGACTTTGGATTACCAATGGGTTATATTTAGGAACACCAGCAAATGCTGCAGGAACTGATGGAGAGGGAGAGGAAGGCATACAGAAGGGCTTTCTGCTAAGGCAAGAAAAGAACACATCTGATTAAAGGAATATATGAAAATATTTGGAGATGGTATGCACATGTGACAGAAAAGAAAGCACCACACATGTACCCCCCAAAAAAAAAAAAGTAATGAGTAATTAACCAAGAGCATGGGTAAAACCAGAAAGAAGAGCAGTGTCGAGAACAACACTCAAGAGTATTTAACTGCCCCCCAATTCAGACAACACTGATGCAACTACCTCAGTGTAAGTATATGCATTAATGAGTAAAGGAGATAATGCAGGAAAGAGGAAAAGGACTGGATTAGGAATGGAATAATTTTAAGACTCTTCTGCAAAGAACAGACCTCACACCTGTGTTGTTATACCAACCAACAGCCAAGGACGTGGCTTTACAGTACAGCCAGAATCTCCAAGCTGATGCTATGCGTCCGATGGAAACCACATTCCAATAGTTTAAAAAAGAAACCCTGACGGCCCCTAAATTCATGGTATTTCAGGCAGAGGATGAAGATTTAACTCCACAGTTGGCAACAGTGTTGCAACACGTCAATCCGTAACCTTCCCAACTGGGCAGCATCCAACAGCCAGTGCATCCTGCCCTGTGGATCATGACCGGGCACTGCTGTTACTGCATCCTCTCAGTATTTTCTACCCCCCTTTGCTACTCTCCTTCACAGACAGTGACATGACCCAGAAGCAAATGCTTACTCTAAATCATCATGTGCCAAGAGCCGGAATTCAGAGTTAGCATGCCATAATTTTTTTTCCATGAAAGTTTCTTGTGGAATATCACAACTCCAAAAGGGAAGTATAAACTTGTTCTCACTTAACACAGCGTGTGGATCTGATTAAATGGCTGTCACATATGTAAAAATTACAACAAAACTATTTGGTTAACTGGATTCTCCGCGTTAATTAGCTTATTTCTTATTAATGGGGAGAAAGTTTAGTTTGGCTGAACTTTCATACAAGCAACATACAATGTTTCTTTATCTTAACAACAGAAGAAATAAACTGAGGCACCTACTAAACCTAAGGGTTAAAGAGTCTCAGCGCTGCAATAGGATTCACCTCCCGTTTACTTTGGACACAACAGAAAACCAGTTCCCTGGAGGTCCTGGCCCCCCACTATCTAATCTAGTGGACTTCAAAAGGACACTTGTAGTATGGGTTCCTATTTACGTTTGAGTGCTGCCATTTATGTCTCTATGGAAGCTTGTTTTTAAAACAGCTTCAAAAAAATCTCCAGTTCAAACTAAATGTTTTGTAACACATGTCAAAACTGAAAGTCACTGAACAGTAGCAGCAAGCTGACAAAGAAGATGCAACTTGCTCAATACTATTCACTGAATCTGCTACGCCAGAAGTTATTTAATACAATTTATCATACCCTGGAGTACAGGAAAATAATTGTGATGGATAGCAGCATGTCTTAGTCTTTTCCATTTGTTAAATTATGATAGATGAATTATGCACATTATTGAATTTCAATGTATTCTTTCTGTTCACCACGCCTGTTTCATGAAAAACATCCAGTCAATAAACAGTCTAGATCCATCTCCATCAGAACCGTGCGATGTTCTACAATTACAATAAAGAAGCTGAAGGACAAAAATGTTTCAGAATAAGTCCCTTGGCATTAAGACAAGCAATAAATATATGCATTTAAGGTAACTAAGACTTGCTACTCTCTCTTTTTAAAACAAAGTAACTCAATCTGTATCTGGTAAAAATCTTGTTACTAGCAATTTATGAGAAATTTTGGGGAGGGAAGACTATAATGAATCAACCCCCCAAAAGACACAGACTTGGGTGTTTTTTTTCTCTCTAGCAATTAGCTAACAAGGGTATTGAAGTCACACTGATAATTATGTGACAACAATTCTTTCAAAAAAGAGGAGTAAAAAATACATCGCTAAATGTAATAGAATGTTTCTAAGAATAACTTCACTTGAGCAGCCATTAAGTCTGGTCTTTTGCAACACCATCACAAAGAGTCCTAGGATGTACAGTTTTTCATTTTAATGAAATCCCATAGCACTAAGCTTCAAAAAAGAAAATCCATACCATCTACTATTTCAAAGGGTTTTTATCCTGCAATAATTGTCACACGTGACTGCATCTGACTCCTAGCCATCTCCGGTATCCATGCTTAACCAGTGAGGCACTTCAGGAGAACGTTTATTTGGAATTATTCCTTCAACTGGATATGTCTTTCTTTAAATCACAGACTTACAGCATCATAGGTTCCTCAACTGAGAGAAAATTATAAAGTGAAAATGACTACTATGGATTCCCTTCAGAAGAGGACAGTGTATTTCTCCATGTATAACTCTGTATATATTCACAAACTACCACAACTCAAAATGTCTGACAGATGTACTGAAAGATTAACAGAAACCACTTCTGATTTCAGATGTGCTGATGTGCGCCAGGAGCACGTCTGAGAAATCTATGGAGATGCATCAAGGAAAGACAAGTCTGCAAGACAATCTAGTCAAGCTTTAAACGTGTCCCTCAGGACTTATGAAAAAGGAAACAAAAGCAAGAAAACGAAAAGGATTTGGTTTGACAAAGTGCCACACATTTCAAAGATTACAGGTGTTTACTTTAACTGTTGGTGAGGTATAATTTAAGACAGCTGAAGGACAGCATTATGTATATGATTCACGCTAAGAGACTAAGGTACCTTCCACAGTAGGTTTTTGTAAAAAATAGTTGGAGGGACTCAACTTAGAACGGTTCCTCCAAAGTATAAAAGGAGCAGAAAAAAAAAGAAGACCTAAAAATAGCCTATTAACTTCACTAGCGAGTTTCTCCATCTTTGATGAAAAGACTTATAAAAAGTTTATGAAAGTACAGACATGAGGCAGTAGCTCTGTCAAATCTCAGCGATCTGGTCTGACTGACAGGTATACAGCTTCACAAACACATCCTGACAGTTACACACACTGCAGCACAAGGAATCTTATTTTAAGTTTACAAAAACTAAAATGTGACATTTACAAGATTTCTGAGCAAAAAAACCTCAGGGACAAATTCAATCTGTATTTACCTTCATTTCATCCTAGCTTTCCTTAAATATATTGTCCCAGGGTTGTTCTTCTTATATCTCCTTTCCAGATAAAGACTTAATGCCTAGGAACTACCTTGTCACTTTGTGTCTGCCAGGAGCTTTCAAAAAAGATTTTTATCTTAAATACGAAGTGTTTTCCTGCTGGCAAAATGGCACTACATCTTGCAGAATTCTTCATTCATCCCCAGTGATACCACCTACTGTGGAAGGTTAGACCTGAATCATCTTCCTTAAAGGAAGCTTGACAGTTCATTTCAGAGGTTCCTTTTTGTCTCCAGTTTCAAGCAGAAAGTAGTGTACATTCAGAAATTTCAAGAAGCTGTGCACCACTGCAAGTGCCACAGAACTAAAATAACATTTCTCAGAATTAGCCTGTCATAGTTTAAAGCATCAAAATTGTTAAGCAAATCTCAATTGACAATGTAATTACAGAGTACAGCCTCAGTGATGCTATATACTTAAGGTTGAAAAACGCTATTTCAGTCTAAAACACTATTTTCAGTTTCTTGCAACTTTCTCGGTACCCTCCCTTTAAGGCATACCTGACACAGGACAGAGAGAAGCACTCTTTTTTGACATAGGCCTCCTTCACAATTCCAATTTTGATTGGCTAAACAAGCTCCTGTTCCTTGGAGATGTTATATTCAAAGAGAAAAGATAAGAAATTGCTATACATAGACATCACAGAAAAATAATTAATTAAAATCATTCACTCCTGTCACACTAGGTCCTACATAGATTACAAATGCATTATCTATGCATGTAGAAAAAAGCAGGTTATGACAGCAATGTGGACAATATGAAATGTTAAAAAAGCCCCTGTATTGCCTGTAGTACAATTTGGAGGAAACTGTAACAACAAATCAGTTGTTACCTGTTGTCCCTACTTAGTTGCCCCATAATCCCGGACTGCCTAAACTTAATGAGTGACAGAACTTCACTCTGAATTCCCTAGAGCTAAGGCTATGATGAGCCCAAAAGGGCTGCATGAAATGTTTGCATTTGACTCCTTGCATTAGTCTGATTATTTTTGAAAGCTCAGCTGAATAATCAGGTATGAACTGAGCCTCGCCACTCTTTCTCCACAAGTCTAACTTGTGCCAAATGCTATCATCCCTACTGAGATCTAAAAGCGAGACAGCTTCTAACTGCAGATTCTTGAGATGCTATTTGTAACACAGACCATGCCTAGCATACACCCCAGGGAAGGAACACCACACAACACAGCAGCAGACACATTTCAAAAAGCAAGAAAAGAGGGTTGCCCTATTCCCTTTTTTAAAGCAACAGATAAGATCTGAAAGTTTACTGGCCAACATAAAATCATCTTGCTGTGCAGAAAATGATGCAAGACTCAGCAGCTGAAAGGTGAGGATACAGAAAGATGATGACACTACAATTTCACAATAAAGAGAACTTAACCCTGTGGATGAAAAAATTTTAAGTTATTATACAATAACAGAAGAGAAAAACAAAAGTAAAGAATAAAAAAATAAATTCAAACAAGCAAACAAAGTAAAAACACAATCTAAAAAAAAAGGGGGGAAAGCAAACAATTGTATTAAAGAGCAAGTTACAGACTATTGGGAAGATGCATCCACCAGAAGATCCATGAAAACTTTTGAACATTGAGCTGTCCTCATCGTTTTCCTGCTGGTTAGATCTAAGCAGGTTTGGCAAGGTGAGCCAATGAACCTGCCTGCCTACTCTGCCAACCATCCTGGAATTCCTGTCTTCCTCCTTGTTTCACAGAGAATACCTCAAATGTATTAGGAAGACCCCACATGCCCAATAACAAGCCAGCATTTCACTGCAACACCCAAAAAGCTCCATGGTATGACAACTTTTACCCAATGCTCCTCACTTCAGGCCCTGAAAATCGGAAAGATCATGGCTCATTGATAAATTGTGTTCACTGCTCGCTCTGACCCATTTCAGCAGATCTGTGGTTAACAATCATCAAGGCACACTAAACAGTTTTTGCCTGCCCCTTTTCACAGTAGCCTACAGGACAGGAATACAGCCAGCCACAGTTTTTTCCTTTTCTTTCTCCTTCATCACTTCTAATATTCAATAACTTCTTAGTTCTGTAGCTTTTTCTGGGCTTTCTCAAGTGTTTATTCATTTACAAAGATTTACAGTGCAGGATGTTGTCACTTTTATACAAAAAATAGCTTTTTTACCCCCACTAGCAGTCATCTTTAGTAATTACCAGTCAATAAGCAAACAATGTCTGTTTAGTCATATTAAAATTCTTCCCAGAATATGCCATAACTGTTTCCTTACTAAGACTGCCTTTTCAATTGTTAAAGTTGATTGAAGGACACAGGGATAGAAAAATCACCCATCATTCTTTCCATCCTACCACATCTGTGTAGTACTTAATCCAACAGACACGGCAATTTATCGTACAACACATGCCAAGATCACGAAAATACAGATTTTGTTATTCTACTTCCACATTTTACCAGATTTAGTTACTGAAACTGGTCCCTGGGCTGCATGTAACAAGTGAATGTGCTGAATTTTCACTGATATAAAAATAGTAAATTCTCTTGGATTTATTTATTTATGTATCTGGGGAGTAGACTCTATTTCTTCCTTTTCCCTAACCAACACAGACAGTAACTATCCTTGATTTCTGCAGGTGAGGTCCCTAAATGTCAACTTAATAAGAATTTATTCTGAAGAACAGGAGAGGGTGAAACAGAAATATGTCTTATAAAAATAAATAAATAAATATATAAATAAATAAAATGAGTGGGAGGTCCTTTTGGCATACTAGAAGTGAGAGCTAGTGATCTTAATAAGCAACTTTAATTCAAGACTGCTTAAAAACCACTAATGGCTTTAAAAATAGAAATGAAGGTAACTCCTCAGATCCTTTCTTTCTTCGAAGGAAAATTAAGAATGCAAAGAGATCAAAAGAGCCATGAAAAATGATTATTCAGCAAATTTTCACAGAACCACAGAATATGCCAAGTTGGAAGGGACACACAAGGATCAGAGTCCACACAGAATCATCCTCAAGAGTCACATCACGTGCCTGAGAGCATCATCCAAACACTTCTTGAACTCTGTTTGGCTTGGTGCTGGGCTCACTTCCCTGGGAAGTTTGCCCAACACCCCCCCCCGCTCTGAGTAAAGAACATTTTCCTAATACCTAACCTAAACCTTCCCTGACACATCTTCAGGCCATTCCCTTGAGTTCTGTCACTGGTCACCACAGAGAAGAGATCAGTGCCTGTCCCTCCACTCCCCTTACAAGGAAGTTGCAGACTGCATTGAGGTCTCCCCTCAGTCTCCTCAAGGCTGAACGGACCAAACTACCTTGGATTGCTCCTCACAGGGCTTCCCCTCAAGGCCTTTCACCACCTTTGTTGTGCTCCTTTGGACACTCTCTAAGAGCTCGATATCTTTCTTGTGTTGTGGTGCCCAAAAGCGCACACAATATTCAAGGTGAGGCCACCCCAGTACAGAGCAGAGTGGGACAATCCCCTCCCTCAACTGGCTGGCGATGCTTTGCCTGATGCCTCCCCGGACACAGCTGGCCCTCCTGGCTGCCAGGGCACTGTTGACTCATATTCAACTTGCGTTGAGCCCCAGGTCCCTTTCACAACACTGTTTTCCAGCATCTCATTCCCCTTGTTTTCTGTACATGCATCCAGAGTTGCCCCATCCCAAGTGCAGAATCTGGCACTTTCCCCTGTTGAACTTCAAATGATTGGTGACTGCCGAGTCCTCTGATTTGTTCCGGTCTCTCTACAGGACCACTCTGCCTCTGAGGGAGTCAACAGCTCCTCCCAGTTTTGTGTTGTTTGCAAACTTGCTTAGTATCCCTTCCATTCCTCCATCCAAGTCATTTATGAAGATGTTGAAGAGAACAGAGCCCAAGATGGAGTCCTGTGGAACCCCACTAGTAACACGTCACTAGTTTGATGTTACCGCATCCACTATCACCCTCTGTGCTTGAACCATGAGCCAATTGCTCGCCCACCACATGATGTGTTTATCCAGCTGTGTGCTGGACATTTTGTCCAGCAGGATACTTAAAACAACAGTTGAAAGAAATTAAAAGAAATACAGAAATTTGTGAAACCTATCACACAGACTGAAGACATAAAAAATCATATTTATTATTAGACTGACTAAAATTTTTTATTTATTTTGTTCCTTTCCATCTTCCAATCATAAAACTCTACATAAATTTATTTTGTGCAGCTTTGAAATAGAGCTCATGAGAGAAGAGAATATGGGTGGGTAAAACCAGCAAATACCTTCTCCATCTGCAATGACCAATCACTGAAATGCACCAACATTACTAACCAGTCCATTATTTTAAACTTGAACTAAAATTGACATTCTATCAACAAAGTGTATTACCTGAGTTTTATTAAGACATTTTATTAAGACCCAATAAAAATTCTTCCTCTTTTGTACGTACAGTCAATATGACATTTTTCCTTCCTCCCAAAAGCTGGAGACAAAAGAATTAATTTCATCCCATTGTGAATAACCTAGGCCTATTTCAATACTTATTACATTTTCCTGCAACAATTTATAAGCCGAACACTTGCAGTGACAAACACTAGGACACAATTTTTCAGTAAAATGATGAAAAGAACACAGTAAGTAAATAACAGAAAATGTTTTCAGCAAACAAATTGCTCCCTTAAAAGTATAATCTCCAGCAGATTCTACAATGGAGGCCTGATTATAATTTGCAGTCCTTCAGACCAGGTTAATTTAATATAAAGAAACTGGAAGTCAAATTGTTTCACAATTACTGATAGTTATGTTTCACATAAATCACCATCGTAAAATATGTCTTAAATTTAGCCTAGAAAGCTTATTTTCTTTCAGTTCAGCTATTTTTTTCCCCAAAAAAATCATGTAGAAGCACCTTGGATGTGGACAGGTGTCAAACTATTATACGTGAGAGAGGCTGTTAAAAAAGTCAAAACCAGTCTTTCCCAAGATGAAATACACAAGGTGAGAAGCAGCAATGCTCCTCCATGCCTTCTGCCTACTGTCAACAGATGGTAGTGAAAACAATGCAGGAAAAGGTATTTCCAGTCCTTCTACCTACAGACATTTCCCCAGTAATTTTATTTACTGTAGTGAACTACAACATGTACAGGTTTCCCTATAAGAATAATTCATGCTCTAATGTTTAATAAAATGGTGGATTTTACCTGTATCAAGACTCTACTGAGACAGCTTATACAAACCCTATACACTTTCTGGCTGTAAAGCACAAAACAAATACAGGACTTTGCAGCTTATTCAGTCACAACAACTGGACATTACTGCTAACTTCAATGCAATCAATAAAAATTAAATGCATACGTTACATTTAAAATAACTACAATTGTTTGAATAACTTACAGATATGTCCTCAATAAAGATCAAAATACAAACATAAATGGTAATTTTTTTTTAATGGAACCTTTCTCATAGTCATTAAGCTTTTCAGAAAATTAGTCAAACATAAATTTTGTATCAACGACTAATAAAGTTTGAAAATAACATGACCAGACCTTCAGCCTTCAGAACTAAAAATGCAACACTCACTTTAGACATCTTTTTCGATGTAATAATGTCATTTATTCCCCCTGTTTTGGCAATTTGCAAAAGGTCAGCTTGTTACACACTGTGGAGAGAATTCTTAGACCATAAATTATTAAACTGAGTTACATGACATTCCTCATCAACCCTAAAGTTATTCCCCACTAAGAAGTTTTGCAGAAAAAACATTTAACTGCAAGATTTTATAACTACACCTCCAAACTGTAAATGCTTAGCCTTTCTAATATATATTGAGAAGCAGAGGGAAAAATCACAATTATATCCAAAAGGAAAGGCACTCACAGAAAGGAATTGTTTTTTAAAAATTCTTAATTCTCCCTGTGCACTACAGAACATCAGAAATCCATTCTTTGATGATGCTGTAATGAAAGTAAGTTGCTCTGGTAATATACACAAAGCCCCAGATAAAAGCTTACAGGATTAAAGGATTACATGAAGGTTATTAAAGGGGCTGGGGAGGGAGGGAGCAGGATGCACGCTCTTTTAAATAATGATCATCATTCTGTTTGGAAACATGGTAAGTTTGTTTTTAGGTTGTGTTTTAGCTTTAGTAATAAATGCTCTACTTACTGTCTTTTGAGCAAAAACAAACCAGTGATATGTACAGAAATAAGCGCTGAACTTGGTCTTCAAATGTAGAAGAAAGATTTGTTTGCAACATAAATCTGTTGCACTGGCACAGCTTCATTAAATAGAGTTTTAGTTCCAAACTGGCACATTATATATACTGCATTTTTATCCATAAGACTGTCAAGCACCATATTTTCAGTATTTCTTCCTATGGAAAAAATGGATCTAAATGAAAAATTGACATACTGGTGTAATGAATTACACTGTTTATTGCTCCTAAAATAAATACGTGACTACTGTTAATTTACTCATGTTATCCATATACATTATTCATGAGTGTCACAAAGTTTACAGTTCACCAAGATTAAATCCACTGTGGCATCTTATTTCACTTATTATTGAAAGTAAACGCAACTCATCATTTGAGCAACCATCTTTTATAAATAACCTGGAGTTTTCTCGTACATCTCAAATCATCAAGGTTTCAGCTCATCCCCAAAAGAAAATTCCAACATTAAGAATATATAACTGCCTCCCAAGGGGGAAATCCTCAATATGATTAGGAGTTATTGTGATTATTTAAAAAGCACTGGGTGCACCATACCCACTATGGTTTTATCGACTTCAGTGTAGTTAAACTGACTTTATTAAATATAAAATACTTGTCTCAGACATGTAAGGTATTAGAATAATGGGCTATTATTTTCTTCTAATGCAGTTGTACATTTAACAATTAAAGCTTCCTTGAGAACTATCTAATTTCTTAAAACTGTAAAAAAATTAGGAAAAAAATTAAAATCAAACATTTCTTGATTCTGAACGAAATACTCATGTTCTCAGAGTACCAGGTATAGCTGGTATAGAAAGAAATGAGTGAAGTAATTGAAACAGCACTCTAGCTCCTTGTAAATATAATGAAATACATGACATCTCCTTGGGGACTCATTTGTTCTTAATAATTAAGCATAAATTTAAATTCTTGCTGAGGGCAGATCTGTAAACAAGTATTTACCATAGTTATCCAAGAAAATAGGGAAGCCTGTCTATTCTGCTAACCAGCAATTACTAGCAACTCTGAATAGGCTGGGTTGGAAGGGGCCTTTAAAGGCCATCTAGTCCCTGCAACGAGCAGGGACGTCTTTAACTAAAGCAGGTTGCTCAGAGCCCCATCCAACGTGACCTTGAATGTTTCCAGGGATGGGGCATCTACCACCTCTTTGGGTAAGGTAACTTTTAAGGTAACACTTGGATTTAAGCTCAAATATTTGGACTGTACTCAGTAAAAGTATTTCATTTTACACATAACAAATCCTGTTCATATATTATACAGTCCAATGAAAAAGATCAATTCAGATAGTTTATCACTTTCCAAAAGCAGGTTATTTTGCAAGTTCACACGAGAAAACATTTTACAGTAAAATATTTCTTCTACATCTCATAGTATATGTCACAATACCTACCTAAACTGGTACAGAAATAGCTGAAGACTTTGTGATCAGGGTTTTTTTTTTTTTTTTGCAAACCTATTTTAAAATAATTCATGTAAAATATATTCACAAATTATGTAATAACTGAAAAGATCCAGAAATCAAAAACATAGGTATGTGTCTGATATCCCAGTTAAGACGCATTTGACACCAATATTTTAAGTCTTTTTGCCAATCACTAAGTTATCTTACAGACAACAATGGGAAAAAAGGCCAGAAAGCGAATATGCATGAGAATAATGAAATGTATGAGAAACCCAGTTAAAAAAAAAAAAAAGTTACAATTAATACTGAGAGAAGATGAGAACATCATTTAAACATCAATTTTATCACTTCAATAGTCTTAACTTTTAACCTTAATGGAAAGAAATATTGCTAAGTAACCATGGATAAGTACAGAGGATTTACAGCAATAATTTTATCAACATTATTGGGTGCCACTAGCATAAACTATAACCAGAAAAAAACACGGTATAAACCTCCAAACAGAGATGCAATATGTACATAATTTTGCTTGCATTTATAATACATTAATCTACTATTAAATCCTTGTGTTGCACAGCAGTTGCACAAAATCCTATCTGGCACCTTCATGGAGAAAATGTCAAAAAAGTTGGTGGGAAAATTCCAAGCAATTGAGAACATGATTTCCCAATTTCCACCTCAGTTTTTCCTGTGTACCTTTCATTCATAAAGATGAGGGGATTTATGCCCATTAAAGTTATCAAGTATTCATAAGTAATTTCCTTCCATTCTGCTGGTAGGGAGAAACTATTAAGAGACACAGGCTGAAGCATATAGAGAAGTCACACTTTTCCCAAAACATTGTCCAGCTCCTGGCATGAGAAAAATCAGTAGCAAGACCCCCAGCATTCCAAAGCTGTCTTGCACAGTAACCATTAGCAGAACTTAACAATGGCCTGAAAAAAGGGCACAAAACTGAACCACTCATTCTGAGGCCAGACTCTGCCTTGGACCTTTTTCTCTGCTGAAGAGTTCCGCATTTCATTTAACTCCAGTCTTCAGTACAAGCTCAAATAACCTGCACCCCAAGGGTATGGCCAAAATTTTCTACAGATGGGCAGTACTCACTACACTAGAAAGCTCAAAGATGCAGCTTCTTTGGGTAGTTTACTAAAACACATCACCATAGCAGGCACATTCATAAATTATCTTTGTTGTGTTTCATACCTTTCACTTGCAGTACTTGCCCAACTTGCTCCAGTTAGAAAGCTTCATACATATGGATAATGCTCCTTTGTATGTGCTAACAATCCTGGCAGGTTTTCCTTCAATAAACCACTCCAGATGTTAGTCTCAGTAATTATGTCTGACATCTCTCAGCTTTGGTAATGAAATACTGCTGATACAATTCCTTGTTTGTATTTCTATGGATCATTTTCAGACATAAAAACTACAGAGTTAAAACAGCCACATCGACGAGCACAGAATGAAAATCTGCTAAAATGAATACACAGCAACCGCATGATTAGCATAAACAGGATAAATATGGAAATACAGTATTCTGCGAGAAAACTATCAGTTATACAGTATACTTCACTCTTCTGGTTAACAAAGTTGCCCTTTAAAATACCATATATACATATGTATGAACTACACAAAAGACAAAATTACGACTGTTATCAATATCATCTAACACCATATAAGATATAACCTCTTTCTTGCTTCAGAGACTCAGAATTCAACTTCACACAATAGATCTGTTGCCAACAAGGTATGAGAAGAAAGATGCATAGGGGAATTTCTACCCTGGGAGGTCAAGATTCAATACTTACTTTGCCTATGATATTATCACACTGGCTAAAGTGAACATTAAAAGTGTTTAGGCAAAAATGTAGCTAAATAATTTCCATCCAAAAACCTTGAACTTTGCAGATTAGAGAATGCAGATTCTGGAAGGCATATTATAAAACATGTACAGTTTCTACATTGCTAAATAAGCCTCCTCAAGAAGTCTTCATAAGCCCATACAGTTCTCTTGGGGTTTTTAAATTACCACATTAAATGTCAACACTAACAATAAAGCAATTAAATCAGTACACAGCTACTTCCACTGCCCAAAATTTCAAATATTAGTAGTTCTGTCAATGTTGTATGGGGTCCATAGAAGGGAATTTAAGCAGGAGCTGATTTTTAGAAATAAATATAAATTAAAAATAAACATTTCTTACAGTCTTAAGCTGTAAGAGGTGCCAAGCCAATAATTCTGCTAACATTATTTTACATCAGATAAATTAACAAATAGCATTGACAACTTTTTAGTGATAATAGCTTTTCTATATATCACACAAATTAAAATCAGACATATTACACAAACATATTAATTACTATGACTGCCCAGCACTATTAAACCCCTTCATTAAGAAGCAACTTTTAGAATCTATTAGCACAAACCAGTGTTTGGGAGTTTTTTTAAGTAAGAATGTAAAAGTCACTTTAACTACTGACTTCTGGAGGAATGAAACTAAGTCAAAGTAACTTAAATCAGTAAAAAGTGAATGCTAATTTGAAGAGTCCTTAATTGAGAATCAGGAAGCTACTCATATATTTACTGAAATATGCAATTCCACCATTTTCATCACATAAACCAAAAACTTCAGCACATAAAGCAACAAAAGAACTTCCCCACAGGCTACATGAAGTATGAGAAATGGGCTGTTTCCCAAATAGTATTATGACTGTTCATATTGTTATTCTGCCACTTCATACCATAACTGAAAATCATTCATGAAAACACACAACTGCCATAAGGATGTCCCATCACTGAACATTTTGTTTACATAAGCATGAGCAAATGTTTTAAACAGAAATATGTGGATGCACATACAGCTGCCCGTTCCCATGACAAAAAAACCCAGAGACTCTTACAAAAGCACATGCAGTACACTGGATGTGCTTTTGTAAATTCAAGGTCATCCAAAACAGTTAATGGTTTTGGATTTCTCCAAGTATTTTGAGGCATTTAAGTCAGCAAAATGTTTGCCTAACTAAAACATGCAGTTAATGATCAAACAAGAAAACCAGTTAACTGGCCACCCATGACAAAATCTCATGACTAGACTTTACTACTGAAGCAATAATTATGTTTGTAAGAAATAAGGAAGTATATATTTCAAAGGGAGGCATATATTGCAAAAAACCCCACTTTATTATCTCAGAAGAACGAATTAGGGGTTACCCCATCAAATGAGAAAAGAAAGGTAAAAAGAAGTCAGAGGACTATTATCTGCAATTCTGAAAATCTCTGTTTGCCCATCACATGAACTCTGTTAACAACAACTATCGTATTTAAGTGGAAGAAGTGAAGATGCCAATGCTGTCATTCATAACAAGGTATATGAAGCATCCTGATAATAAGATGATTTTATTTAACCTAGACTGTGCTAGTTACTTTGCAAGTTATTTTTTTCCTGGTAGGATAAAAGAAAAGGACTAAGAAAAGCTCACCAGAGTTGGAAGCGAATGATGTCAGCAGAATATCAGCACTGTATTTTGAAGGGGAGACATGAGAAGAAATATACCAAATGCTTCAGATGATTCAAAAAGTTCAAATAGGTAGTGCTACAGACACTTAAGATTTTAAGACACCACTGCTATATATGACTTTAAACAGAGAATCATCAAGCTCAGAAATAAAATTTTTTAAAAAGCTGCATATTTTAATTGTGCAGATTCATTAAACTCCCTGTGTTTTCTTCTAGAAAAGTCTGGCTGAAGCCTAGAACCAATCAATAGGAAGAGCTGACACTGAGGATTACACTCTGCATGAGTACATCTGAACTTACAAAAAAGAGTCAGCTCCTTACAGAGAAGACAGAAAGACCAATAGAGCATTAGTACAGGCTTTTCTAAGATTCAGATGAATGATTTAATGACTTAGGACAAAGATGATATGTTGGTAAATTAAATTCAAAGGCAAACCTTCCTTGTCCATGCACATGGCCCATCCTGAAGGTACACCATGGAGAGTGATAAATTGAATCTCTTAGAAGCAGCAGTGCAAAGTGGCACATCAGAGGCACAGAGCTCTGTCCTTCTGTAGCCTAGGCCATCAACCTATGTTTTTAAATATTCACACCATGCAAAATAAAAATGTTAAATCTTATATACTGACTAAATGAAAAGAAAAGAAGAGCCAGGGAAAGATAAAGCATTAACAACTATTCTTTGTGAAAAACAATAAACTATGTGTTAGGACTATTTTTTTATGCAGAGCAGATAAAATACCTTTAAATAGCTCTACAGTGTTATTTTCTGTGTCTTCTCTGAGAAGAGAACCACCTCCAGCTAAAGAACTACCTCTTGATCACTCTGTTCTTCGAGGAAAACCTTCCTCAGCACTAACACTGTATATAAAAATGTACTTACTTAGGATCCAAAGAGCATCATTATTTTGACAGGTCTGCCTACAGAACAATATGCTTGTGCTAGACTACTTTGCTTAATTGAGATCTGAAGGCTGAAGTAATGAGAGAAAAAACATGAACTCCATCACATTCTCCAAAGGCAAACTGACTGACTACTAAGTGAGACACCAATTTCCACAGCCAAAAGTTTCTGTTAAAAAACCTTTAATCTGTGATTCCTTCCAAAATGGTTTAACAGTAGACCTTAAAGACCTCAGTTTAAGAGGGCTCTCTACAGAGAATCCAACACCACTCTGAAATCCATCAGAAAGAAACAGGTAGCTTATGCCATGCCTGGATGTATTTCCCAAACAAGGGTTTTTCACAGTATCAAAACAGTATGAATTCAAAGACTAGTTTTATGTGCTCTCATACAATATGCAGCAAACCTGATCCTCAAAAAAAAAGATCCTTTCTAAAAACACAAGACCATACTAGTCTTCCATTACCAGGTATCATCTTTGCTACTGTTTTTCAGTACAAACATCAAGTAAGCTCATGTTAAAAGTTTCTAGAAGAAATATTAACTCCTAAAAAGCATCATTACTGCCTTATAAATTTCAAACCACATAGGAGGACATGCACAAAACAAAGCTGCAGCCTTCTCCCTCCTGGCCTATGTGGTGCTGAACCAGCTGGCCATTCTTTGAAAAGGCAGACTCCTATTTGTGGTACTTAATGCCAAGCCTAAGCTAGCTACATCCAGAAAATAATAACTACTTTTATTACTTGGTTTCTGAGATAAGAGGATTCTGTCATTAAAGCATTCTCTTATGCAGTGCTTATTCCTGCTCTAGCATACTGGCTGAGACTGGGAAAGCTTGGAGTTGATCACTTCCATTTGTTTTAAGAAACTGCCCTACTAAACTCCCGAGGCTGTATTGGCTTCATTCTCCTAGACGTTCCGATGACGCTGGTTAAATGTGTCATTTTCAGATTACTTCTAATTACTATTTTTAAAGGAAGTATTAATTTATTACATATTTTCCAGCAAACTACACAGATATCCTATGCAAACTATGAAGATATAAAAGCCCTGTTTCTATTCTCAATGGAATAAGTAGCACGTTGAACCAAATTCCTGTATGCAAAGAATGCGACACAAAGAATTATTATGAGTGTCTTTCTGCACGTGAAAATATCTTGACAGCTGCGCTGCTTGAATATTGTTATGTGTTTACATGACCATATGGTTTCAGGAGGTTTTGAGGATGTTTTCCAAGTAAAGTTCTTATTTTATTTGAATTCTGGCAGTGCTGTATCCAGGTCAGCTGAACACTGTTACTATGTGCTTGTACTGCGTTTTAAGGAACAACGACTGCAGGGGGCTTTGCAGTATTTCCCCCCACACTAACTGTGGAGAACATGATCAAACCCAGTCTCAGAGGAATGGGTACATGGCAGCACCATGCTATTAAGACTGCATCTTCAAGTAAGGACAAAAGTGCACACCCTCTGTAACAAAGAAGCCTCCTGCAGCACTGAGTCACAGCACAAGTGAAAGGTAAATACAAAGATACAGACATGAAAAACAGAACAAGCTCCTGAATCTTCTCAGGCTGCAAGTCTGTGACAGAAGTAAAGAATTGATCTGGGTCAGAGGAAAGGTCTCAAAACCTCAGATTCTTCCCCATAGTTTTTTGTTAACTGCATCACTAACAGATTGGAAAGCACCATTTTTCCCCTTTTATCTCCAGCTATTAACACCAGATTATGCTCAGTTCTGAGATCCCCAGTACAAGAGAGATGGATGTACAGGAGAGAGAGTCCAGTGATGGGTCACAAAGATGATGAACAACTGGAGTATTTCCCTATGAGGAAAAGCTGAGAGAGCTGGGACTGTTCAGCCTGGAGAAGAAAAGGCTCAGGGGGATCTTACTGACATGTACAAACACCTAAAGGGAGGGTGCAAGAAGGATGGAGCCAGGCACTTTCCAGTGATGCCTACTGCCAGGACCAGAGGCCTGGAAGACAGGAGGTTCCCTCTGAACATCAGGAAACACTCTTCTCCTGTGAGGGTGTCCAAGCACCGGCACAGGTTGCCCAGGGAGGATGTGGAGTCTACCTCCTTGGAGATATTTAAAAGCTATCTGGACATAGCCCTGGGCAACCTGCTGTAGGTGTCCTTGCTTGAGTAGGGGTGTTGGGTGAGATGACATCCAGGGGCCCCTTCCAACTCCAGACATTTTGAAATTTTGTGAATTATGTAGAGGCCAAAAATAATGTCTGATCCAGGATTTACCTGTTACACCCAAATGACAGGAACACTTATTTTTAAGTGTCCATTATAAACCTGACCAATTCCTTCAAGTTTTGACTGCTAGGAGATGCATACAGTATTTTATATTACCCCAATCAGACTAAATTAAATGATTGTAGGAAGAAATTAGTATTTTCAAGAAAGTTGTGAATCCCTGTGTGACTTAGCTTCTCTAAATTCTAGTATATTTTGAGGCATCACATCAATTTTTAGAAACTCAGAAGTTTATATATAACTAAAGCACCTAACGGAATATGACTGAAAATAATTGGTAAATACTTCTATCTTACAGAATATTTACTATATATTTATGTTGGAACATGGTTAAAGTAATGAATTTTTTTTTTAGCTTTTAATAATATGGTGTATGTTATTCTAAGTTTTAACATCAAGTAAAATGTACTAATTTTCCCCCTTTTAACATATTTCCTTTCTGTTTCAATATCTCATAACATGATGCAAAACCTCTGTCTGACCAGCATAATTAATTTAATATTACACAACATAACCATTTATATTCCAAAGTCAAATAGCTAGCCAGTATCATGCCAAACATAACTTATTTCCTGTATATTCACAGGAATATTAGTTTAAGAATCTATTTACCAGAAAATGTGATTTTCTGTAGACACAGGAATACACTTTCTTTTGCAGTAGTTATTTGTCATAAAGCAAATATCACAACCTTTTTTGGCAAGCTGTTGCTCTCCTACTTGAATTACATCTTTCAGCTTTCTGTAGCTGTCATTAACTTTGGCGTCTTCTTTATCTTCAATCTGAAGTTAATTCTCTGGCCAGCATGTTGCTTGCCGCTTTGAGGGATTAAATATAAGGGTTTATGAAGAAAAGCAGCTTTTCATACAATGCTATTACACTATGATAGCTTTCACGGAAATTGTTGACTCTTGAAAAATGCACGTTAAACATACATGCTGTTCATTTTAAAAGAAATATTATCATATTGCAAAATAATAAAAAAGGATTATTTTAAAGCATTCACTAAACATATACACAATCCTATTACAAGAAGCAGACAGTAACACACTGATATTGTCAGCACAGCACACAGACATTGGGAATGCTGTTTGCTCTTTATATGCAGTGTACCATTACTCTTTTGAGACAAATTCAAAATACCTAAATTTTTACTTACAGAGGAAATGCTTGAAAATGGTAAATCTAGAGAAGCATTCTACTGTTGCAGAGTTACAAATCTGTGTTGCTATTGTATCAGCCTTTCATTTCACCTCATTTTAGCTGCTGATGAAGTGAAACGTTCATCTACAGACCAATTTCGAAATTTAGGACAGCAATTAATTAGATGGTTTATGCTAACCATAGTAATGTCTAAAATCCGTCTAAACCAATGGATGCAATAACAGAGGAGAAACTTTGTGTATTTGTGGACAACATTTCCTTTCACACATACTTCAAAACAGAAACTCACAGGTAGTTCTTCAGTGATAGTACGTACTTCAATTCTTAAAAAAATTTGCAATTTCAGCTGACCCTGCTGATCCATCTGAGTACAAGTACAGTACCCCAGGTTTTTCAATCAAAAAAACCTTGGAAAATCTTAGAAATCTAAAGTATGTGTGAGACGCTAGCCAGGGTTAACATGGACCAGGTCCTCAGTTGGGAATAACATCAATATCACTCTCATTTCCCTTCCCAACATGTTTTCTATTCCATAAAGTGGAGAATAGCATAGGAAGCTCCAAGAGACAATATTGCTAACAATTTAGCTACAGAAACATCTCCACAGTTGAGGGAATTTTCCATAGCATCTCAACATCTACCACTACCTAATACTATCCATTTAAAGACCCAAATTCTGCATAAAAAAAAATAAAGAAAGCCACCAAAGGTAAATTTCAGTCAATGGGACAGCAAGCCTGTCTCCGTGGAAAGAACACGATGCACCATGATTTTGTTTCACTGAAAATCACATTACATGCAAAAAAGAATGTACCTATCTCAGTTTCTTCTACAAGCAATAATCACTCAGATGATGTGTTCTCTTGCATGAAGTGCTCTGAAATACCAAAATAAAGACTATTTCTAACTTCAGTTAATTTGCACTGGATTATAGTGAGACTTAAGTAAAAAAATATATTATTAATATTACATCTGTTACAGATGGAATAAACATGGATAAGCGTAATCTTTTCATTGCTTTATGGACCCACAATCCACCAGCAAGTGTACAAATCCGCATGATATCCTTGAGTGCTGGATTTAAATTTGGGTCTTGGAGAGGTGAAAGATGTGCAAGAACTTAAGTACACAAAGAATCCTTAGCCGACTAAACATATAAGCTAGGTTTTGCAACTCATTTGCAGGGATAAAGCACATCTTTATTCCAGTATAATCAACATAATTTTTTACTTATTCCTGAATTTCTAACAGGTCAAAGAATAAACACACAAATGGATGCAACTGGGGCCTTGGGAACCTGCCGCTCATCATAGCACACTGCACTATTCTTTCCACAAGCTCTCCATGAAAATCAGAGACGAAAGCTTTGCTGGGGTAGCTCTGAATGCACTCAGCAAGGGAAATTAACTGTCAGCAAAAGAATTTTTGTTCCAGTATAACTGTATATATGCTGGACTTCAGCACTGAAGAGTTAGCAGCCTACGTAATGTATAAAGTTATTTATATTTTGAAATACGTTAATACCCATATCTCACTATTCTGGATGACACTGTTACCTTTGAAAACGTTTTGAGTTTATCCCTTTAGACTTTGGCTTCTGATTAGAAAAAACTAACAGCAGAAACACTTCCCCTGAAAGTGTTCTAGAGGACTGAAGGACATTAAATATTATGAAATATGTCAGATAATCAGACAGAATGAAGAGTTAGATGTCCTTACAGTCAGAGATCTGAAGCATCACTACTTTCCTGCTAAGTACAAAATCTCTCTCCTTTCCCTAAGTGTCCACCACTGATCATGCAGTAACTTTCCAGAAACCTCTTCAGCTCACCTTCCATTTTTAAACAAGCTGAATATGCAAGCACAGAATTGCTGTTCCGCCCATCCACAAGAGATTTGCCTTGGCAGAATACTTTTCATCTACTTTACATGCACAGGCCAAAGGGGAAGATGGCAAGCAGTCCATCATTTTTACATTCCTTGTCTTCCTTAAATACTTCAGGTAATTAATTCTGAACATTTATTCAAAAGTTAAGCTACATAAAACACACCTGTCTCCCTGCTTGCTGGCTGTGTATTAGACCAGACTTTATACTGCATATTCAAGAGATGAGAAAAAACATGCAATCAGTGTGTAACAAGCAAGGCACGGAACTGAATAGGCAGCATATTGCCACATAACATACAAAAGTTAGCGAAGTAACATATCCCAACAATACTCACCAGTTATTATAGAAGATTGTTGAATCCAACCTTTAAGCAAACACTGCCATGTCAACTACACCATGGCACTAAGTGCTATGTCCAGTCTTTCCTTAAACACCTCCAGGGATGATGAGTCCACCACCTCTCTGGACAGCCCATTCCAATGACTGACAACCTCTTCTTGAAGAAATTCCTTCTAATGTCCAGTCTGAACCTCCCCTGGTGCAGCTTGAGGCTATGTCTTCTTGTGCTATCACTAGCTGCCTGGGAGAAGAGACTGTGCCCAGCGTGGCTACAACCTCATTTAAGGGAGTTGGGGAAAGCAATAAGGTCCACACTGAGCCTCCTTTTCTCCAGGCTAAACAACCCCAGCTCTCTCATTTGTTCCATAGGGCATGTGCTCCAGATCACTCACCAGTTCTGCTGCCCTTCTCTGGACTCGCTCCAGAAACTCAATGTCTTTCCTGAATTGATGAGCCCAGAACTGGACACAACACTTGAGGTGTGGTCTCAGAGGTGCAAAGTACAGGGGGAAGTAGCCACTGGAAGCTGATGGAAAGACAAAGGTAGAAGGGATTCCACCCCTAAATGTGGTAACTCGCATGAACACATAGATGAAGCCCTCCAGCATCTAGGAAAGAGGGCTTTATTATTTCAGCATCTGCTCTTCAACAGCATCCTGCTGAAAGCTGAGGGGAGGCCTTCAACTATTGGAACTCTATACTTTGGGAAATGTCTCTTTCTTTTTAAACAAAATTGCTTAGTCTAGACCTCACATATTCTGTTATTTATTGTGAGCGTGTAGGGGGTGTTAATTGAAAAGGGCAAATTAGATATGAGGTTCAAAGTGAAGGCTAACACTGTACTCAGTCACTTCGATTAACCAAGCAGCATTCAGACAGCACTCGTCTCTGAACACTGGCTCGGCCTGTATGTGAAATACAAAACTGATTTACCTAATTATCATTTTAAACTAGGCATGAAGCCCTTGAAACTTACAGTACAGGTATAACAATGAACAGTAAACAAACTCTTTACAGAAAATGCCAGCACAGGTGTCTATAGGATACTCTGTGTTACACAAATAGCAGATGAATTATTATTTAATTAAGCTTGCCTTGAAAGCATATCCAAAAAAGCCCTGAGCATCTGCTTCTCACAGAAAATTTTGCCTTCATAATGTTGACTATCTACAGACAAATACACCACACTTCCAAAATTTCTGTCATCATTCCTCTTGGCTGACTCTTAACTTCATCTGCACAGCTTAAATAAGTTGATGTTAGTTAATAACACTACCGAGACCTATAAAAGCCCCTTGATGGCTTGAAATAGTAAATTAAGAATAATTTCACAGTTCTAGATCCTAAAAAAAACCTAAATGTATTCTGAATAAATTCAAACTTGAAGCACATCACCCACTAAGTTTTTGGACACCATCAAACCCACATTGCAGTCTTCAAAACATAAGAAATGCTTATTTAGACAACCTATTTAGACAAGAATATTCTTTCTTTCCTCTGCTCCCTAGCTGGGTCACAAACCATTTGTAGTTGAAGCTAAGCTATTTAGCTCTCAAAGGTGGTTTAGAGTGAATTAAAAAAACAACAGCTAGGGAAAAAAACACACAGTCAACATTAAGGAATATTACGTTGTGAATTGGAGTTTTTTAGAAATGTAGAAAATACCTGAGTCTAGTTCAGAACTTCCAGCCCAATAATATCCATACAGAACCACCACAGGAAGTATTCTGCTCTCTGTAGATGCTATCCAGTGGTTGGTAGCCTGCTCCTGAACAGAACCTGAACTCAGTCAAGAGAATAAAATTAATCAACTTTAAAGCCCAACTTCACATTGCCAAAATTAAAAGTCTACTAAAATATTAAATAGATTAAAATAATCTTGCGAGCATGTAAGTTTCAATTAAAATCTTAGTGGAAAAAATGAGACAGCAGTAAAAAGTAAATGTGACATGGTGTAACCCAAGGACAATGAACCAGTTTACACAGCACAGAAGCAATGAAGACTGGGAACAGACTAAATCCCATGCCGCCTTCTCAGAGCTACAACGGGTTGGATTGAATACCTATCCAAAATAATTAGTGTGGGCTGAGGGAAGCAGGTGAAAATATGGTGGCAATCATCTCAAAGCTCACTGCGGAGAATGTACTATCACTAAACAGCTCAATGACCCCTTTCCAGGGTGTACATCAGCAGTTCCCAGGTTTATGCTGGGCACCCCTGCCAAAATGACTGATTCAGCCCAGAGCGTGCTCAGTATTCGGAGTCAACACTGAAACTGGACTCGGCATAGGATGCTGCAGTTGCTTAAAAAGCAGAGCTTTGCACCATAAAAACTCAAACTAAGGTAGCCATTACCTTTTCAGGTGAAATTCAGTTTATTCGTGTTTTTAAAAAAATAATCAAATAGACCTTATAGATCACCTACCCTCCTCATACCAGGTTCCTCAGGTAACTTATGTGTTCTGGTAAGAATTCCCCTCTTCTCACAGAACTGAGAATTCATATGACAAAGTTTACTGTACAAGGCTGTTAATATCGGTACTTTGTCCTCCATTTCCATTCCTTGTTAAAGTTTTCTTCTTGTGACTTTACAGATTACATGCAAGACCTGATTCCGTCTCCTCCACCTCACCTCAGCCTGACTCTGTGGGCTGTAATCCTTTAATTTATCATATTTGAAGACATTCATTCAGTAAAACCAAGGAAAAAAGTATTTTACTATATATTTTTTGTGTATTCATCCTTTTATTCACAGGGGAAAAGTCTAGAGCATTGAATAAATACCTTGAGGAAAATATACAAAAACATATTTCAATCAAAATAATTTGCCTCCAGAACAAATTCACCTAGTTTCTCCTGGAAACTGAATTTTCAGATAGTTATGTCTGAACAAAGTAAACCTGGAATTTGTTAGACAAAGGAAAAGTGGGTCAATCAAAATCTCAACTGTTCATGAAGCAGAGGATGGTTCAGTTTTGTACGTTAGGATCATAACCAGTTTCAAGTTTGTCAACTGCAGTTTCTCTGACAAGGGCTGGTAACAAGTCAACTTCTATTCTTTTATCCCAAGGCTGAGAAAAGAAGAAAATTCTTGAAGGAACATTACACTGACCTCACAGTGCTAACTCAGTTCACTCTAAAGTGATAAATGACCAGCTCTACAGGGCTCCACTTAGAAAAGCTTTAAATAGCACAGCTGACCACTAACACTAAAAGGTTCTTCAGTTTTGACCCACACTTTTCCTTACAGATGCAGGGAAAGGGAGGGGGAAAGATTTCATCCTGAGGGCAGGAAAGAGATGTTGATTGAAATCTTTAATGATACTTCTACTTAAGACGCTAGAGAATATACTTTTTTGTGTTACTGAGAGCAATAAATATACTTACTACATGTTTAACCTTGACTACTCGAATTTTTCTCAAATCATCTGAGACACAAATATGGTAATACAGAGGCTATAAATTCTTTTTCTGGTCAAAATGCTCAAAGGTTTCCAATTTAATTAAAATCGTTGTTAATTTATTATCAGTTTCAGCTGACTTGTCTCTGTGTGTTAGGAGCATTGATTTTTTTAAGAAGTTTGGTGGGGTTTTGTTAGGGGGATTTTTTGTGATATGGTTTGTTGGGGTTTTTTTGTTTGTTTGTTTGGTTTGGGTTTTGTGGGGGCTTTTTATATGTTGGGGTTTTTTAAGCAAAATTTTATTCATTGTGTTATGATCAACAGTAGATGTGTAACTAAGTCATCAATTTTGCTTATACTATTGAAAGGACATGCTTCACCTATTTGAGTAAAATTATTGATTCCTGTTGATATCAAAGTGCACTGAATCATAGGTTTTTTCAGAGGTTCAAAAAGTATGTTTAAGAATATCTAATTTACAAATTATGGTTACATAGCAATATGTCATGCCAGCTATAATTTTTTATTAACTCTGAATTTCTTGTTGGAAGTGCTGAAAATAAAGGACAGATTATCCTTAAGACAGTAATTTCATAAGATTGAAATATTCATGTAAGATCTTCCAAAATAATCTCTTATCGTTCCTATACCCACAGCAACTGCATATAGCTATCCACCATACAAAAAATTGGGCTATGAACTATATAAAACACAATCAGATGTAAAAAAAATACATATTAAGGAATATTGCATTGATAATAAATTCATTTATTTCACAGATTTACACGATGTGAACCTTCAGAAGACACTGGAACATTTTTTTCCCAAATGAATAAAATATAGCATTCACCCATTCACTTGAAAAAACCCAACAAACAAGCAAACAACCCTCCACACCTACCAATGAACAAATGCCTTCACTCAAACTCCCCAGTATGCTCCTACATACAGGAGAAAAGTAACACAGAAGTTATGGTGGTTACTCTACCAATGGACTCAAAAGTGTCAAAATGAATAATTGATCGACTGTGACACCGCAATAGCTGGGACTACACAGCAAAAGAGAGAGAAGGATCCCTAAGGACCAAAGTGCACATCTCTGTAGTGGGAGCAGCTGTAATAAATCTAAGCTGACAAGTATTCAGAGACTGAAGCAATGTTCCATCAAATATTTTTAAAGTCAGTTCCACACAAGTCAACCCAGCTTCGCCTGGAGATTTATCAGACATTTAGCTGGTGCACGTGATCGCTTGTTAAAGTGAAGAGGAAAGCAAAAGAAGTGGACAAATGAGAGATACTGGACCACGGCACAGTAAGATTGTAATGCCTAAGGATGAACTTTCACATTTCATTAAAGTTTAGAAACATCTAAAAAACTGTTCTCACGACTTGCATTTTTAAAATACCTTTTGTTTTCCCCTAAAGGTTTCCACTTAAGGAAAATAACTGAGAAACTACTTTCTTTATTTTCCTAAAATTAGGAATGTGTTCCAATCAAAGTTTCTGATTTTTTTTTTTTTTGAAGTTGCATGCATATGTTGTTCTTTATGTCCTAACACAGTTGCACATTTTAAATTTCTGAGGTTGTATAGAGAAGTTTGTAAAATGCTGCTGGGAAACCCAGAAAAGAAATCATACAAAAGCAGCCAACGCATTTGATTAAAATGGACTTCAGGAAACTACTAGAAGCATAAGATCTCATTCATTCAAGAAAAATCAGTTTAATAATATCCTTCACAGTATCAGCAAAAGAGTAAGAAGAGTCATGGAGTCCTGTTCAAGAACCACCATCCTTAACGGTCAGATCAAGTCTCTTTAATACTGGGAATTCTTCAAAATACCTATCAAAAGGGACAACTTGGCAAATCCTTATGTCAGAAAAAAAACCCCAAAATATATTGAGTACCTGATTATTCCAGGCTGAATCTGTATCCTTCTTCAACCCCTACCTCCACAAGAAATGTGAAACAGCTCTCAAATGCTGAAACTCAAAGCAGTTCAAATGCAGACACCACTAACCAAACCCTGCTAAGATCAAGCCTTCCCCAAAATATAGAAAATGATAAAGCAAGGAGTGGAAAAAGGAGATGGGGAAGGGAGTAGAGCAACAGAGGAAGCAAATAAAAAATCAACTGAAGGTCATAAAACAAGATGAGAAGGCAGAAATCCTGTACCATTTCACAAAGACTGTTCAGGGAGAGTGGAACTGAGAATCAAGACATTCTCCAGCGTGAGCTGTGGCTCCAGGCTCCTTCTGGAGCATATGTGTGGTAATAACACAGAGTGCAAGCACAACGCCATTCATGGTGTTAATGAACTTTTGTTTCAGTTTCATACAGGTGAAACGTAAAGACATTGTGGAAAGTCCTCAGTGGTATTCCAGACTCAAACAGGCTCTCTGCTCCCTAGAGGTTCATATTGGTAAAACTTAATGGATCTGAGTCAACTGATTTAGGGATTCTGTAGTCTGACGGTATTTCTACAGAAGTCTCTGAATCTCACTGCCAGCATGAAATTCGGTGACTCTTCTATTCATTTACATCCGCATTTTCATATCCAAGTTTGATGACAGCCATCTACTGACAATTAGGCTTATGGAGTGAACATAGATGGATAAACTGTCACACAAACTGACATCCACAGTTTTACTCATCTGATGATGGAAGCTGGCACCAGCTCGTCTATGTGAATGAGAGAAGACAGCACAGGGTGGAGACGTATCGTACGGGCTGTTAAGGTCCCTGAACACAAACACAAGGACTTTATAATTGATGAGGTAAAGATGTAAGAGCCAGATGGATTTCTATCACAGAGGTTTTTTTCATCCTCATTTATGTTCTCTTCTGTTGAAGTATGCAGAAGCCGCTGGTTTCAGTGATGCAGAGCTACCCTACCTAATACCCATCGAGGCAGAAATGTGTCATTACATCTGGGAGCCCTCCTACTGCAACTGCCACGGAGAGCTCAGCACAGCCTATTCCCAAGAAAGAAAATGCAATTCTAGCTCTGCTGTAGAACCAATACTGCTACAGTACACAAAGAATCAAGAACTACAGCAAGACGACCAAATCTTGTTTTGAATATCTTTTTTTTTTTTTAATTTTAAGCTTTTGACTAATTTTAAAATTACTGAGCAGCTTCAGAATCCCAGGTAAGCATTTTTATGGACCGACATTTATCAACTACAAACTGAACAGCAAAACCTAACTGTCATAGAATGGTTCAGATTGTGAGGGACCTTAAAGATCATCTCATTCCAACCCCCCCCCCCCTTGCAAAGGGCAGGGATACCCTCCATTAGATCAGGTTTCTGAGAGCCCCATAAAACCTTGCCTTGAACACTTCCAGGGATGGGCATCCACAGTTTCTCTGTGGAACCTGCCTCAACACCCCAACAGTAAAGAATTTCTTCCTAATATCCAACCTAAACCTACACTCTTTCAGTTTAAAGTCATTATCCCTTGTCCTAGTTTCCAATACCATTCTGTAACATTATTAATTTGTTATCTTTGATACTGAGACCCTCCAGAGTTATTGTATTATTTACTAGTCTGTGTAGATACTAACATGTAAAGAAGTGTTTTTTTCATCAAAAGGTACTTATACAGAATGACACGTGTTAATTTAAGTTTATGGAGGGGCCAGGGACAGATCAAGGAAAACAAAAGAGCGCCCATTTATTTCTGCTTTACAGGAGCCCAGTAATGACAGAATTAATGCTGATACCATACAGCTGCAGCACTATCTCTGAAGAGGATTCCCAAAATACCAATGAAAATACCAATGAAACCACTCACTGTATTTCATGACTCTACAAGTCACTGTTTAAGTTAGTCATTTACAACCTTTCTATAATAAAGGTTAGACAGACACTGTATAAGATAATTCATCCCATACATTTTTTTTTTTCAGTCAACTGAAAAAGAACGTAAAAGAAAAAAAAAGTTTTGTCCCAGAGTCCAGACACTTGGCTAGAAGCCAAGTCTAACCTAAAACACTAAGAAAGGCAGCCAAGAAAAAGGTAGATGTGTGACCCTACAAGAAGTGTCTTGCCACTACCAACTGGAGAAGCTAAACTTACACAAGATGTCTGACTTAACACACAAAGTCAGAAGAAATAATGCAATCTCCTTGTTTGCTTGACTGAGTTGCAGTGCTTGATTTTATGTTAACTGAAGAACTTACTTTCCATGAACTTCTCTAACTACAAATAGAAGACAATGCTTCGAATGAAGCAAAAAGCAGCCAATGAAATTGATTTATTTTTAGCTCTTTGTCACACTTTAAAAAAAGACAACTCAAGGCTGTTTTCATTCACAGAAATGCTATAAAAATCATAGAGTGGCAAAAATTAATTTAAAATAATATAGATAGAAAATTTTCCAGTTTTTCTGTAGTGCTTTTTAAAATAGCTGAGAGGCAACATGGACATTGCCTACTCCAGCTACTGCAAAGCAGAGAAAGAGCTCTAATAAGTTTTGCACTTGTTTCAGAGAGGTTGGAAGATTGAGTCCTTATCTTAAACACTAAATATGATTAATTTTATTTAATGGGACTACTCACGTTAGCAGAAGTATTTGTATATATGCCTGTTTGCAGAGTAAGAGCTAAACCAATTTTGTTCTCCTTGACATTCTTTCATGCATAGGCCTTTTATTTTCCACATATGACACTCATATTTTATACATGGCAGCTTGGAGAGCCCCACTTTCATCAACCTCGGCACCTTTTTGAAATCCTCTGTTGCACTGAAGCTCATGTCAGAACACAGCAAATCTGTATTCTGCACTTGAGATAAAGGAGGAAGCTGTAGTTTGAAAACACAACATTGAAGAGTGAAATAAAGTATATAATTTAGTGAAGAAAAAGAAACATGTAAGATTCATACATCTTTCATGGGTTTTATATCACGAAGACAATGCTTGTGAAGTACACATATATTGTGTGAGCTGGACTCAGATAATTTAGGATTAAAAACTCAATAAAATAAGTAAAATAATTACCTGAATAAGCAAACATTAATAGGAAGTAATTTCCTTCATTTTCACTTCTCTGAATAATTATACCTGTGGGCTATTATGAATAATTTATGAGATGGCATGCAGTTTACATGTAGCCCTGAAAGTCTATGCATTTATAATACGATCATTCCAAATAATTCTGGGGCAAACCATGCCTAGTAAGTGGCTTCTGCACAAATAGTCTTTCAGCCTTAGGATACTTTAGGCTTCTGTTAAATGAGCAAGGCACACTGTTAAAAAAAAAAAAAAAAAAAAGTATTTTTAGTTATTTAAATCTCTCTCCCGCAAGTCGCATTCAATAATTCATTAAAATCTTGTAACTCCAAACTTCCTTTAAGCTTTGCGAAATATTGAATAACTACTTTATATATTGATCTTTACAGTGATTAAATTTTTAAGGCACTTGAGACTAAATTCTGGTAAGGGCAAGATCTTCTTTTTCCCAGCAGCATACAAATTATGTCGTGCAGCCCAAACCCAAACCACTCTGAGTACCCTGCTCTAGTTTTAGAAGTACAACATTGTGTCAAGAACAAAAAACCAACTCAATCACAATGTTCTATTTTCTGACACAGTGCAATATATGGGGAGCATTTAAAACAATTACATACCATTCTATTGAAACTCCTGTTTGCCAAGAAATAGTTTACTGTAAAGATACTAAAAAAACCCCCAAGAATATGCGAAACCCTTTTTTTTGTCTACAGTGAATTTTAGTCTTGACCAAAGATGAAAAAGCCACTTGCAAGAATATAATAGGAGTACACATTCTTCTCTCTCAAGATCACTGTGCAGATTTGTAAACACAGAGTACTTTGTCTTCCAGAAGAAGTAAACTACACTTAATGACGAGAGGACCACTGTATGAAGAGATAAACTAGAACAAAAGGCATTCTGCAAAACACAATTCAGTCTTTATGCATAAATTAGCCATTCACAATACTGGCGCCTTTTAATAAATCTTGGCCTTTAAAACTTTATTAGCTTGCTTTGTTTCTAACACATTTACTGGTTTTATAGTACATTTTACTCCTTTCAAGATGCAGTGGAAATAATAGTCCAACAACAGAAACTGTATATTGCAAAGCCTGAAAGTTTATTTATGAATTCTTCTCCACTTAAAATGTGTATCTCCAAAATATGCCTATTGTGTTCCTCTGCACTTTAAATTCACAGGCTGAAGTTTGTTGTTTCATCCATATTTCCCTTGTACATCCGAAACTATTTTCACAGTAAACTACAATGTTCCTTAGAAATTAAAAAAAAAAAGAAAAAAAAAAAAAAGGAAGAAACATGTTCCTGACAACCATCCAAAGCACTGACACAGCTCTATCTTCTACCCACTGCGTTTTGCTAATTATATCTCAACAGCTCAGCTTTCATAAGACAGAGAAGGGAGCAGATGACACCACTAGTATGCCAGGCAAAAGAGTTGGGGGAAAGAGTAACATAAGTAAGCAAGGGAACCCCATGAGGGAGGAGAATAGAGAGTTGCTAAATTTTGCAGCAAATACCAAAACCCAAAACAATTGTATGTAAAGATCACATGTGCCTCAAACCTGCACTAAAGCCACTCTATGCCAAGAACTACCATGTGTACTCCTTCTGTGCATAAAAAAGGTTGGTCTGCACACAAATTTTATGTCAAAGATGTGAGAAGAAAAGAAAAAGAGCCTGTTCAAAATAACCTGGGGAAAAAAAAAAAAGACTCAAAGGTTTCCTCTTAAAATAACTTTCCTTGTCCTAACATCCTCCATCTCTTGCTACTGCAGACTTCTCTCCACCAAAAACATGAGCTTTTGAGCTTGGACTATATTATCTCTTATATCTTCTCTGGTTCAAGATCTTCCACAGTAACACCAAGCATCTTGCCTACCTTCATCCAGAGCAACCCTCATCCTTACTAGCACTTTAAATTACTGAGCACATACCAAAAATAACGATTTTTATAAACACAGTTGGTACTGTACCAATAACAAAACTTAGTAACCTTTAGCCCTGCCTGGAAAGGGCATTGAGCAATACCTACCCTACTTGGAAGCTGTTGATGTATCTGAGAAGTTCATCAACTTCCTTTACGAAAAAGGTCACTGGTCAAAGAACATGACTCCAGATGTCCTTTCTTGACTTCATTATTTTCCATTTTGCTCCAAGAGTGATTTTACACATAACATTTTCCTTCCATAACACGTTACACCACATTCAAGCATATGCTTAAATTGTATGTAGCACTGAAGTACAAAAGCTAGTTTCAACATCAAAGCTCTAGTATCCTCTTCATTGTAAATGACACAAACATTTAAGATTCTTAACTTAGAGACCCATTCATGCAAGCGAAGGGGAGAATCTACACAGCACTTACTTATGATCCGAGGAAAAATAAGTTAAGTTTGAACGGGAGGAAAAGTAGCAAAAAACATTCTACTTTAATTCTGAATCAGCAATGCGAGTATTCACATTAACCCACCCTTTCCTGCTATCTATTGCCAATGGCACAACACAAGAAAACTTCATCGAAATTAGTAATAAAGCTATAATAACTAGAAAAAATTTCTGGGGGCCAGATAACCCTGCATAAGACTTTTACTGCACAAGAAAGAGAGAAAGAGATGCTGTTCATGTAATGATTCTCTTGATAGGATACCTTAGCCAATTTCATACCCTTCTAGCAGAAAGGGCATGTCAAGAGGAGAGTTGGCAAGACCAAAAAAAGCCATGTTCAGCCATATCCTAGGAAACGCCAGTATAAAAAGAGCATTAAATGCAAAGATGATTCAGAGAAATTTGGCTTAACTTTATGTGAACGCCCATTCTGTTGTATAGTAAGGAAAAAAAAAGCACAAAACAATCTTTTTATCACTTGCAGTTGAAATGAGAAAAATTACATATAACGTATCATTATAAAACATTTTCTGTTTTATAAGACATGGACGGCACCAAAACAAAGTGTAATTTCTTACAGAATACTGATTTTTCATTTTTACTGAATAAGTGGCCATTCAAGAAATTTAGTTAATCTTATAACAACCAACATGGCTATTTCACGTGAAAAACTCCAGTAAACTGGATCTTCATTTTGTATTATCTTTTCTCCTGAGAAAACTACTGGTCAGGCTTCACCTACCTATGCTAGAAGTCATATGAAAGCAGACAGATTTCAGAAAGCACAGAGGTCCACTCGATACTGAAGACCCAGTTAAGAGCCAGTCATTGGGCAAGCGGAGTCAGGAAAATGAGACACAAATGGGGAAGCAAACTCCATCAGGTTTTTGGATCTGAAGCATGGTAATATCAAGCAAAAATAAGATGGAAGCTGCTTTAATAATTGCATGTAATCCTTGTCCTCCAAAGAGGGAACTATTTATGAAGGCAGTTACAGAGTAAATCAATTTAGTGAACTTTTGGAAATTGAAGGCTTCACAGAAGTTTTATTTGCATGGTGTACCAAGATTCATGTGCCTACAGAAAAATACCATACTTAAAACTTTCTTTTTTCAGAGTTATTATTTGACACAGACTGGTTTTGCTTTCCTGTCCAGGCCTTATTTATCTATGAGGGTGATTTTTGTAAGTCTCTGTATTCTGGAGTTAAACACAAGTGCACAAGTGCAAGCGAATCATGCATATCTGACTGAACCATCTATGATTAAGCAATAAAATATCCTGCCCTCATTTCCACATACATTTAAGGATAAACATGCCTTAAAGCAGAGGAAAAATAGCTAGTAGACAAGAAATTATTTTTAATTCATGTTTGTAAGGAAATAAAGAAGAGATGCTTGAGGGGCAATATATGTTAAACCAAGAGGCTGTCAACACAAAGAAGGCTTGCACGTTTATGGCATGCAGTATTTTACTGCATAAATACTAAGAACTAAACCAAACAATTCACCTGAAGAAATCTAGATTTTTAACATGGGAACCTGGTGCTATATCATCACATATGAAGTCTAAGTCCTATTAAGTACTCCTCCTCAGAGTACAAATGTCTGGAATAATACAACTTGAAATAAGTAATTATTTTAATGAAATCAGAAATATCATCTGCAAAACTCTTGCCAGGCACACTGTACTTTAAATGGTCTATTAAAAAGGAAAGCTGGCTTATCTCTGGAGATCATTCTTTCAAATTAATATCTTTTAAGTTCTAAATAATGTATTGTAGCTCAGTAGCAGAGAAATTGGAAAATTTATGAGTAACATTATAGATGATTATAAAAAATTAACCTTTTCATTTTTTTCTTGAATGAATCTGGCATACTATTCTTTTTCAACTCACAGTAAAGCAAATGTGCAAACACTTATGATATTCCTTTTTATGTTTTCAAATAGCAGCTTTTCTGTATTAATACTAAACATGCAGTAGCAGTATCCTTTTGGGATTTTACATGTAGTTTTTATCCATAAAATAAAGCTGGAGAAATAAATCAGTCACAGTGGTCAGCAGAGCTTCATAACCCAGCCTAATGAATTTCTCAGTGTAATAACAGACACTATGAGGATTTTTGTATTTTCAAGAATGATGGATTAGAGATAAATGAAAGATGTACACGCCTTTATTTTGGAAACAAAGCCCAAATCTTTCTCTGTCCTCATCATTTTTCCCATGGCACCTCAATGTGCAAGAGGATTAAACAGCATAAATGAAGATCTAATATATTTTGTCACAGAACAACTTCCCTCCACAAATTTTGACCTTAATTGTTTTGTATACAAAGGAAGAACTGAGGAGAAAAAAAAAAAAAAAAAGGCAGCTTTATTTTTTTATCACATTGTTTCTAAAGACATGACAATGTTAGAGTCAGGAGGGCTGCAATGATAGAAGGCAAGAGACACACAGCCATTATAGCTCTTCAAAATCCTTAAGTAAATGAGCATACATTGCTGAGTTCTTTAACAAACAAAATCCATAGCTGAAGAGCTTTCTATTTTCACCCATACAAAACAGTACAAAAGCTCACACACTCAGCTGACAACTGAGCAGGCTACAATTTGTCTGGTCTCCAGCTTGCAGGTGGGCCCCCTCATCTTAAATAATCCTCTAGAACTTGATTTAAATTCCCTGAAATTCATTAAAGAAGTGTATTACCACAGCTCCATAAACTGTTCTACACCATACACAGGAGCATCTGAAGAGAGAAACAGCAGAAAACTGGAAGTCTCACTTTAATTCACCCTTACCACTGCCATTTGTATCTTCAGTGTGTTTCAGTAGACAAACACTATTTCCTATTCCAAAAGACTACTTTCCTTCCCTTTCCAGATTATTACTTCAATCATAAACCCACACTCAAACCATGGAATATGACCACAGATTTGTAATGGGGTTAGTATTTTTGATAGTTGTAGTAAACTCAGAAAATAGTTACAGAGTAATGAACTGAATACCTGCACATTCTTTAGTATCGATGCTTCATTAAAAAACAATGAAAAAGCCCCAAAGAAGTATACAAAAAAACCCAAACCAAACCAAACAAACAAAACCCAAAAAAACCCCCAACACTTTATCCTGAATGATAGTTGCATAAGGTCAACATCAATTAAATCTTAAGTGTTCCGTTCATGGTTCAGCTCTTGAGGCTCCCTATATAATTTTGCTAGAATATACAGCATATAAAATGAGTAATGGAGCTTGTATTTGTATTCTGTCATTCTCTATTAGTGTTGTGTACAGAAAACAAGCCCCAAACAGTTAGTGATGAGTGAGGTGAAGAAGGGAAATGAAAATGTCAAATGCAGGAAGAAACTGTTAAATGGCACCAAGTGCCTGGGTGAGGTGTTTGTCTACCCATGTGCTGCTTGTCTTTCTCAATCTATCATCAGAAAGGACAAGGAACCTCAGGAGGGATGAATGTCCTGAGTCAGAAGGATGGAGTGGGCTACATCTTTGACTGCCTCAGGCAATAGCATGCTTGCCCTAAACTGTCAGTTTATGGTCTTCACTGCAATCTGCCTCCTGTCAATGTAAAATTCAGAAATTGAAATCCAGTGTGACTTATAGCCCTCAAAAATAAAGACTATACTTTTTTTCTCTGCTCCAAAAAAAAATGGTGGAACAATGATTACAGGCATGTTCATGGGGGGGAGGGGGTCACAACATGGGAAGGGACACACATTCCAGTGTAGAAACTCGCCTGTTTTTCACGCAGACTGATGCTGAGAGATAAGAGACTGACTGGGAGCAGTTGGCCCAAATGACCATCTGACCATGAAAGAGAAATATGGGCTAAAATTTGAAAGGAAGTCCTAATGGAAATGTAAAACAGAGAAAAGTCACACTGCCATTACTGTCAGTAAGAAAAGACTGGAATACCACGTGAAAGTTGATCAAAACAGTTAAAAATGAGAAAAGGCACAGAAACATGCTTTAGTTTGTACACGTCATTTCACCTCTCCTGTTTCATAACAAGCAATAAGATGACAAACAGGAAGCAAGCTAACAGGTAGCACACTCACCATTGTTCTCAGAGATGAGCCACAATTCTGCCTGAAAGACCAGAGGCCACCTACCTCTACAAACAAAGCATCATGAGCATGGTAGGTACATCTGATTTTATCCTAGTTCTGTTTTGCTGTTTTCTTTTTCCTTTTTTTTTAAAAGTATTTTTATTTTTTCATCTGATGTTGGGTGTCTGAGCATATTACAAAGAGAAGAGGTCTCTATGAGTGTTAAATTCAGAATGGCTGTTTCCCTTTTACAGCACAAAAGGTTACTAAGAGGGTTATATCCTATTTCATCACCAAAGAGCAATTTAGAGTTTATTTTGTTAAATCTATCTTGTAACTGGAGATTTTTAAAGAGTTATTTTCACATTTTCTAAGATTATGTTATAAATAAAGGCACATTATTAATATTAATATTCCAGAATACTTACAATATTACCAGAAACCATGGATGTCATCCCTTGGTCAGGCACAGACACAACGTCAAAGCACAGATCTGACAGTATTTTACCAAGAAACTCTAAAAATCACAACCCTTTAATGAAGTCTAAGCCACACTGCACTCTTGCACTAGAAGTTTTTATTATAGAGTGTTCTCACTGAGTACACAGTAAACTAATTAAACCAAACACATTTTGTGTAAGATCTCCAATAGAGACTTCCATTTAAAGTCAATTTACAACTTGAAAAATAATGTTATATGACTTCTACAGTCATAAAAACCAACAATACAAATTTTTATTTTTGTTTGTTTTTTTTTTCAGAAGCAACATAGATCTACTTTTGATTTTTTACTGAACTCCACAGCCAGGATACCAGTCAATTAAATGGCAGCAAAGCTAGGTCATAGTTTAAATCTGAGACCCAAACTCTACATCCCCAAGGGTATCTAAAAGGGTGAACGTGGCAATCTTTTGGGTCTTACACGTAGCACACTTAGGACTAGATGCTGTGCTACAGCAAAGCCTACTGCTACTCTTGAGAAAAACTCGTGTCCTCATAACAAAACACTGAAGCCCAGAGAAACACATGCTGGTAATTTACAAATAGCCACTACAGGTGAGAAGGACGTGGAAAACACAGGCATGAACACATATGCTCTGGCAATTCATGCCCAATTTGCCTGATGCTTTAAGCAGGAATCCAGACAACCTGCACCCAGCACAGTTACTGTCTCTAGGGCAGCTGCATCAGAATCAACAAGATTTTTTTGAATAGCCTCCAGAACCTTAAGTAGTTGCTGGCATAGGTTACACCTTGGCAAAGGGGCATGCTTGAAAGCTGATACAGACTAGAAGCTGACTGTATAATTCTGACAGGGTTCTGTGCCAAGCCAGGCCATGTTTTCACCTTCTCCCCTACATGATGAGCACTGCTTCCAACCTAATATCCATATATAAACAGGAAATAAAACAGTTGGTGGAAGACTGTCACACAGCATGAGTACCTGTTCTGGATTCCTCTAATGGTGGTGTATAGTACAAGCATGAAAAAAACCATAAAGCTTCGTTTGTCAACACATGCATTACTGCAAGAATTTTCAATCTATTTAAAGGTATTAAGAAATGCAAAAACTTCTTAAATTGAGAGTAACTGCAAATCCTACCTTTTGTTGTTGTTGCTGGTTTTGTTTTTAAATGCAAAATTGTCCAAATATCTTGAATTGTAGCCTTTTCCACGCATCTCTAAGATAAATGCAGTGTGTGGATCCATCTATCTATCTATCTCCATCCTCACTACTCAATAATTTGGTGTGATACCAAGTAACACCATTATGACATCTTTTCCCCCTTCCACCCTGTTCCCTCATGTGTCCCCCCCAAAAAAAAATAAAAAAAGTTTGAAATTAAATTACCCACCTTACACTATCTTGGAAAATATGCCCTAGCAGAAGACCAGACAGTTTATTGAAGACCCTCCATCCCCCTTCTCACTGCTGACTCACAGCTTGTTTTCCTTTCCCCTTCTAAGCTCCCCAGTCTCTGACTATTCACAGGCTGGGTTTTTGACCCTTCAGCAGTCCCTCTACCTCTCACTGTCTCATTTTCCTCCCAGGACTCTGCTTTTGCACAAGCAGATATGGCAAAATATGCAGCGTAAGGGGGAGACAGCAGGGGAAAAGACTTCTAAAGACAAAATAATTTTTAAGGAATCACACAACAGTGTCTCTGTATTCACTTTCACAAAACAAGAGTAAATGTAGTAACTCTGCAACATTTGCCATTCTCCCTCAACAGCACGATATTCTCTATAGGAAAGTACAGAGACAAACAGGCATGGGGGCATAGAGGAAGAAGAAGAAAGAAGCAGCCTCAATGGCTTACGACACAACATTTCTCTCCTAGCAGGACTAATCTCCATTTACTCTATTAAGATGGAGCTTCTTTATGGAACACTTCATATACAGCAGGAGATTATTGATTCACTATCCATCAGAGACAAATTTTATTTTTTCGTTTTTAAACCAAATAGCTTTGTATTTAGAGTTCTGCTGGATACATGTAATAAGACTGCTTCTTATTTAGTGGCTTATTCCCAGGTACAGAAATAACATCCCAAATATAAAAGTAATTCAGCTTCACCCTCATCCCACCATAACTATATAACTGTCTTAACAGTATGATCATCACTGACCACAGGTCAGATTGCCTCGGGTCAAGTGAATTTGCAATGATCTTACGATGCAAAAATAATTTAATTTGAAGGGAAGAGAAAGCCCCAGAAGATACAAGTAAAACGCCAAACTGCTCAGTCCTTCTCTCTAACTGCAATAATCACAGAAACAGCGGCTTGCTCTGCAGAGCAAGAGAAATCCAGCCCAGGTTTCCTAAATGAAAAAGGGACTCTCATCCCTGCCCCCAAAACACCAATCAGCAAAGCCAAGACAGACTTACAAATACCAAAAGAGGAAATGTAGCTTTTTTATTCAGCCCAGCATATGGAGATTCTGATCATAAAAATATTCTGCTGGGTTTCTTACTGAATTTTTTAATAAATAAATTATTATTGGTCAGCTATTCTCCAAGACCGGACACAGTCTCTTCATAGCCTTAGCTAAGGGTTCGTATTAGGAAACCTAGAGCCAGCCAGTGCATAAGGGGAAACAATCACAAAACTGACAATGCAACTGTACCAATTTAAAAGCTGAATCCGACATGGTGTTGCTTTTACTCCAGCAGCTCTGCTAAGTTGCTTAAGGTTCAAGCTAATAAAAGGTCACTCTGCAGCATTTTTTTTACTTTATTTTTTAATGTCAGAGAAATCCCCAGGGCTGTTGCCAGTTGCTCTGAAAATGCCATAACACAGGATGGAAGAGAACAGCTTTCGGGCTGGGGGCAGGCATCTGTGAGAACCCAAACTTTCTTGGTCCCCAAGGTGACAGTAAAGATGAGCCCACTGTATAGATTTAGGAAGATGGACAGAGCTACTGAAGGATATGACATTCTGCTCTCAGTGCCCTCACATAAAATCTGCAGAGTGAACACCTTTTTTACACAACCTTCCACCTGCTTGTAGCATACACTGATCACCTACGGTTTCACCAAGTCAGGAGAAATGAGAAACCTGGAGAGGATAAGGACTAAAAGCACACACAATTCAACGAGAATCATTCAAAAAGGGTAATTTGGAATATAGGCTGTTTAGTGCAATAAAATAATCACTTCCAGACAGAAAATTCTCACTGAATAAAACAACTAGAGTGTTATACGAAAATACTGCACATCAGGAAGACTATAATTGCCCTCTGAAGAAATTACAGAAGGAAATTACAAGAAAAACGAATTAGAAGGTAAAGTCAGTAAGTTTAAAGATTAAAATCATTACTTCTTGCAGAATGAAGAAAACTGATCTACTACACTTTCATCTTTATATATAACATTGGTAACACGAGGTAGTCATTCAAAAATATGGAATCTATGAAACTGGGCACCATAGCTAGCACATTTCTGACCCACTCCAGCTTACACTGACTGTATTTCTTCCCTCAGTAAAAATCCATATACAGCAAAAACTGTTAAAACACAAAATATTTCAAACTGAAGTTAGAAGGCAACACAGGAACTACATACAAGTCTGCTTTGTGCTTCACATGGTCACAGCCAAATCACAGTACTCATTTTTCCCCTAAATACCAAACACTGGAACAAGCATCCATACCTGTCTCTCCTCCATATTAGACAGCTGATGCTGAAATGTAGCCCACAATAGGAAATCACTTTAAATTCTGTGCAGAACTTTGCAGCCCGTACACCAGAAAATGCAGCTACACGGGCTACCTATGGCATTAATGCAGTCCCAAAGTAGACTGACTCTTATTTATCTGAAAGCTCTCGTTTCTTCAAAAGAGACTTAAGTCACACTACTGCAGCTGCAATAAATGTGATACTACAGATAGAGCTCCAGTACATAAAGGATGAACAATTTACACGGTATTTTCTAGACATATTGCAAAGTTGCTAAATGTCCACAAACACAGAAGACCCAAAACATTCTCACAATAAAATTACTTTTGGGCATTTTTTACCACTGGCAGTAAGTTCACATAAATGGTCAACTTTTACACCATGAGTGTATCACTAAAATTTAGTAAATATGGGTTTGCTAAATGGACCTCTCATCTCAGACAGCCAACTGCTTTCATTCATTAATCTTAAGGTGTATTGAGTTTTTTATGTTGAGTTTTTAATGTTGAGTTTTATGTGTAGTTTTTAATGACCATGTTTATTCCAATAGGGTTCTGATTTGAAATATCTTTAGGTCTACCATTAAAAACCATTACACATCTGTCAACAATCATTTTGCAGGAGTAGTGCCATTATATCCAGTCTAAATATTCAAAGGTGCAGATGACCACCACAAGATGTCAATGAACTCCACAGATAACGGAGTCTAATAATAAAACATTTGTTCAAGCAGTTGTTGCTAACTTCCAATTAAGAATACAGGGTACGTAACAAGCCAATGCACTAAAATAAACACAAACAGAATTCCACCTGGCTTTGGTTTCACCTGTATTAGGTGATACATTTCAAGGAAAGAAAGGAAAACAAACATATTTGCTTCTCTCCCACCTGCCTCCATATTGCATCTAAGCAGGGATCTCTTTGGCCCTAGCAAGGACCAGAATAGGACTGCCTTCAGTTAAATCCCCACTACCCTTCCAGTAATGGGGGATAAGGCAAGAGTACATTTTGGCAAGTGTATTTATATATATAGGTCATGATTGACCTGGAGGCTGTGTTGTTTTGGCAGCAGAGTAAGTAGGAAGCCCTCAGCTCCTCATTTTTTGTGGAGTTTGAAAGCCAATCAACTGACCTAAAAAGCAAAATATACTAAAGAGGCTAATGGACCTGGAAGCAAAGACAGTGGCTGACCTGCAACAAGAAGTAGTCAGATGTACCCTGAGCTTTACAAAAAGAAGTCAGAAACTATGAGGCCAGAGTGGACAACCTTTCTTAACCCAGTGCAACACAACCCTTACAAAGGACTTTGATATTTCTTGATAACAGAACTAATATTGTCAATAGAGGGGAATCAGAGCTCATTCATGCCTGGTTCTGATTAAAGACAAGTTGGGATCTGCCATTCAGTCCTACATGATGTCTCTCTATCCTTCCTTCCTCCACGTGAGCCAAATAGGATTGCAAGGTTTATCACTTCAGCCATTACTGCATTTACAGTGCTCTTGTGAAAGCACTATTCAATCAAAAGGAGAAAGCACCTATAAATCCTCTTTTATCTCTATAATATTAGGGCACATAATCTGCAAGTTCAATATACTGCATAAGTTACAAATTAAATCAACTGCTAGCATTTTGAAGAGTTCTCATTTTTAAAAGCTTGTCTTTCAGCACAGAAATGAAGCAGCTTGTTCTAAAAGCTTACAAGGAATATAAAAACTTCTCTGGTTTAGTGGAACTGCTGTGCTTCATAAGGATCAGATATTTCAGATGCACTTTTGCATTAATAATAATAGTTAAATGCATCTAGATTAAAAACACTAAAAAAAAACACCCAAGCTCCTTTCAGTATGAATTTGATATCAGAGGTGTTATGGCTACATAGTAAGTGATTCATACAACAGGACACTATAAACACTAATGAAAATAACACAGTTATTTCTCAAATTTATGTAAGCTGCAATAGCTGTTTACTAGCTTAAAAGGTACAAGACACCAGAGCTGTCACTTGATTTGAAAAGTATCAACCACACACCCCGTATCTGCTTTAGTTTACAGTTCTACCACTATTGCTGTTAATGACACACTGCAGTCTGATACATCAGAGGCTAATCCTGAGGTTTAAACAAATGATTCCCTATTATCTCTTGGCCTTAGAATGTGCTACATCAGAGATCTGATGGATTAATGAAACACTGCTCCTGCTAATTGCTGACACAGGAGTATTTAGAGCACTGAGGCAAGCACAGGAATAAAAATAATTATTAAAAAAAAAATAAAAGAAAGAGAGGCTTCCTAGCTTTCCTCTGTAGTACATTAATCAGTCATAAAATGTCCTATTGTGAAACATCACTAAACATATGCTTTATTGCTTGGTCCCAAACAAATTAAGTCTTTTCTATATTAAATGTTCTTTGGTTCAGCAGCTGTACAACCAACAAAGATACTAAACACTGACACAGAGCAAAAGATAAAGATAAGTTTTACTGAATTCAGGTAAAACTGTGCATAATGCAGGAACATGCTAAGGAAAATAAGAAAACTCTTAACAATATAAACCTTGGCGCCTGATCCCTAGGAAAAAGTGCTGGAGCATTTGCAAGAGTACACTGATCAGCCTTACTTTTACTGACATAAAAATCTAAGATTGTTATTAAACAATAAGACAGGTAGACAGACAATTTCACTCAGCAGAAATCACAGCTTTTTTGTTGAAGAATGCGGGTTCATTGTGAATACCTGCAAAGGAAGTGGAGGTGCTTTGTTTTATTTTGAGTCCATGACCAGAAAAAGTCCCTAAATACACAGACACCTGAACTGCTTATTATCAGTGTACCGAGCTCACCACTGAGCTCTTCCACACTCTCACCAAGTTATCCACTAACAACATAAAAGTTTAGCAAGTTCCGTAAATTTGAATCAAGCTGGTTCTAAAGTCCCTTTAAAGAGCTCCACCATTAAAAAAAAAAAAAAAAAGAGAGAAAATAAATGAAATGGAATGAGATGGAAATATGGCAAATATGTAGATTACAGGGAAGCATACAATAGATTTTCTTTCTACTTAATGAAAAAATACCAGTCATTTTCTGTGACCCACCAAACACTGATAGGCATGTTCACTTGCTATATCACAAATTACAGAAACAAAAGCACAAAACCAAACAAAAATCCCTCACGGAGGTGAACAGAAAAGATGGCCTTCCATCCTTGGACAAAAGCAAGGGACTAAACTGCTATTCAATGATAATGAGAAAACATATGTAAAAAACTTCCCTACCTTTGCCTGCACAATGAGAAGACAGGACCTTGGCATGGCAGGATAAGGCAACATATAGATGAAATTTAAAGAGAGTTGACCAGAAAAAAAAAAACCACCAAGACATTTATGTGTCTTACTTTTAAGACAAATAACATCAATTAATGAAATAACATATCAACTAATTTCTCATGATTTTATGTAATGATCTCAGCATACAGACATCCACTCCTAAATTTCAATTAATGAAAAGCTATGTAACATTGTCACACCATTTTTCAGCACCATATCCAGTTTAGGATTTCCAGAATATAGAAACCTCTCGAACTGCCAACACATGAAGGTTTAATGCTGCAGCAGCAGCAAGAGGCAGCATTTCCAATGAAAGCAGGAGAGCGTGTTCAGCCTGTGCCACACCATCCCAGCTTCCCACAGCCTGGGCACAGAACTGGCCTGGATTTTTAACTTCACTGCAAGACCTCTTTCACACATTCAAAGTGAAGTAACCACAAATACCACAATATTTAATGCCTGGGTATCCCAAAACCCTTATCAGTGCATTTACTGTGGTTTGCTACCATGACCAAAAGTGGTTGGAATCATTCCCCGTTACCAGCAGATTACTGCCCAGAAAACTCATTTCCATGAACTTAAGAATTTTAATTCAGCAACAGACATCCTGAGAGAGCATTTCTATTCTATCTCAAAGAGTGTTAAAACTCCAGAAAAAGTGATACTAAGGAGATCTGCTACCTCTTACTGATATTATACAGTTAATGGTGCTCCTTGTCAGTGTTTTGAAGAATTTTTCTGAGTGGAACAAGCTGTAAAAATTATTTGCTAATTTAACTGCTTCACAGAATAAAAATGAGGAGGTAAATAATGCAACACACAAAGAAGTGTGTTGAAATTCTCATTTATTTTTCTTATCATACACATCTTTACTAAAATATCATTCACATGCTCTTAACACATTATTTACTGTTAATCAAATATGAAACTCTATCTTAGAAATCACTATGAGAAATCATTAAAATTATCTATTACAATATCTGATATTATCTGAAGATTAAAGAAAGGATTAAGATGCTTTTCTTTAGGAAAAGAAAGAGTCAAAGTAGAAAGACTTGCTGTTCTATATTTTTGAATATGTAACAGACTGAAAAAAAGAATTTCTGAAAGCCTGAAATTAAATATCAGTACAAGCATACTAGTGTAAGTTTCACACAATTAAATATACTGTATTGCTTTTTTAAACCTAGATATTTATGAAAAACATTAGCCACTTAGAAGTGGCTAATGCAGTAGAGGCAACCTTCAAATGTCAAAATTCCCAGCAATATTACACTATGCAGTCTTTTGCCAGAGGTGAGTAACATCCAAGTCACACAACTTCTGGCTGTCACTTCCAAGAACATGAAAGTTAGAAAGTTAAAAAGGACTGCTGGAAAACTGAAGATTATTGAAAGCAAGACTGGGCAACAATGAACTAGTACATTGAATTTACTCCCCCCCCCCCCCCCAAAAAAAAAAAAAAAAGAGTTTGAATTTAAAAGGGATCTTTTTCCTTCTTTTTTTTTAATCACCTGAAATGATTCCCCTGGTACTCTGGTACTAAGAGAGCATTGAGAAAACATCCAGTAGACTTCAGCTTATGCTGTAGTTCTGACCAACGTTATGTCACAGGAATTGCTGCACTTCAGTGGCCTGTGTATCCCAGGAGCAGAAACCAGGATGAACACGTGTATTCTGTTAAGGGCAAGCAAAATGCATTTTGTTTCAGAGAGTAATCTAATTCAGCCCTCCTAAATATGCATTACAGTTTTTGGGTTCTAGTTACCCTGTGGCTGTAGCTACATCAACCATGGTAGAGGTATCTCACACCAAGCCTTTGCTTTAATCACTACTCTGTACAGACTTCCCATGGTGGAAATACAAGAGCCAGCAGGTGCTGGAACATCTGAGTGAGGTTGTTATTATCCACACATGCAGCACGGAACTAGGGAAAGACAACCCACGTAGACAAGTTACTAAGCAACTCGGAGACATCAACCACTGCTCTCAGTGTGTGATTCTAGCAGATCACCTACGAGCCAGCAACCAGAACTGTTCCCAGGTTTAACCATGCACTATGCATCTGGGCAGTCAGTAGAACAGAAAACTGGAAGATTGGAAATACAGTTATACAAGCTATGGGAGCAGTTAGCAACTTCCTAATTCACTCTCTAGCCTATGTCCAAATATTACCAATTACCTAAATAACTGCTTCCAATGAACTGGGATTTCTTTCCCTGATTACATTTCAACTGATTTTAGCAGCCATTATTTTCTATGCATGTTGCTGTGGCCACAGTGGCATAAACAATTAGAACAGTGAATGACTGAGTATGTAGAAGGTGATAGTTGGGAGTAAAACTTACGGTCGTGTAAATCTTCAAGACAAAAGAAAAAAAGAAGGGGAAAACACAAAAAAGAGATACTGTGCAATATCATTTAAACTATTAAAAAAGGCCTTAAGCCAGTTGTAATTTACAATACTTCAATAAGATTACAGATTTTACTGCTTTAAAACTCTCCCATCTCTTTTTTTTATTCAATGGATAAATTAGAAGAACACTCATAATGTGTCATTGCACTTCAGCTAATCTTTCTATCTAATAAAGCAGTAACAGTAATTTTAACTGAAATTATCATTGGAAAAACGGCAAATTTGTCATTTGGAAAAGATCAGATTTTCATGAGCTTTTCCAAGACAAATAATATCCATTATTTGCTATAATTCTCTTTCAGCCTTTTTCAGGTCAAACAATGATAATAAAACTTTTTCTACTGGGAAACATTTATTAGTTGAAATCTGCCTGTGAACTATTGAAAAGATATTATTCCTTCTTATTTTACTACTATTCTGATAAAGCAACCACATCAGACTAATTACTTGTGCTTTGGTATCTACTCCTGACTAGAATGGTTAGATTTTGATTTTAAAAGTTTGTGGAATACAACCAATCCAATATTATTCGGCAAAACCAAACCACAAGATATGTAGATGAAACCTTTTTTTTCCCTCCAGGACAGTAAAAGCTATTTAATTATTTAAAAATTCAATTTAATTTTTGAGGACATATATACAGACTGAATCTTCAGAGACAACAGTAATGTCTCCTCTGCTTAATTTAGTTCTTTATATTAGTATTGCAGTCCTAATGTTTTCATTATTTGGACTTTAATCTCCTGATTACTTTCTGGCATAGTTTTATTAATGAATGGGTTTAGTGCCCCCAATTAGTGCTTTTAATTATTGGTTCCTTGCTGGATTTTTCCTTTCTTTTGTAGCTGGTAGGCAGCCTTCAATTACTTTTTTAGTTTTTTAGTTTTTTTCTCATGCTTTTCTTAAAGAGAGTACATTTGCTTCTGTAACAAGAACAAAAGTATATTCATAACAACAGCAAGCATTAAACGACACTTTCATAAGCAGCACTCTTACCAAGGTCATTACATTCAATATTGTTCTTTGTTCCCTTGTTCTTTGTCACCTTTGTGAGTGATGCTTTCACTGCCAGAACCTCATTCACATGCTTTATTTTCACTTGCTTCCTCTCCACGTTATAGTGCAGCTCTTGTAAAAATTCTGATGTTATATGGACCACAAAGTGACACATCTGTTTACCCAGATCGTCTCTGATTTTCCCTGTGTGGCAGCTGATTGCCAAGGGTTCAGTGAGGTATTTGTGAGGGAAAGAGGGGTGGAGGTGTGGGGATTGGCAGCACTGAAATGAAATTTGAGTCAGCCACTTAGGAAAATATATTTCTTTTTGTATTATACTCTGGCAGGGCTTTTCAGCAAGGGACACCTTACTCTGAAATTGGTTTATTCTGCAAAACTACAGAACACTGACCTTCAAGAAAAGATGCAAAATGTTCCAGTTCTCTCAGAAGTTTTCAAGTAGAGGATGGTTAGTAAGGAATAAGCATATCAGGAAGGCCTGCAGCTTTCCTGAAGACCACTGTTTATGTAATATTTTGTTTCTTACACTGGGTTAATAGTGTGTTTAATTGCTGGTCAGGTAAATATTTTGCCATAGTATTTTATTTCAACTATCTTAACTTCCCGTCTGTCTTTGTAAGAGAGTGACTTCAGAGCCCCTTGTATTTTTGAACATTTTTTCAGTACAGAGATGCACCAAAACACAAGCTAGCCAGAAATTCCTACAACATAACTCAGCTCCCACACAAAAACCTTGTTAGCTGCTATTCACTCCACCAACAAAAATGATGAACTGGCATTCTTGTTGGCAACCTGCATCAGGGCAAGGGGCTTCAATGGCACTCTCCCTGTCAATACATGGTACAATTCTTCCACTCTATGTCACTTAGAAAACCTTAATGGAATATTTATCTAATATTTAAGTTTAACCATGTTGAAAGTAGTGTCGCTTCTTTTTCCATGAAACCTTGTTTTATGTTCTTAGTTTTTAAACAGCATCCAAGTTGATGATGTTTTCTTTTACTTACTGTTTTACTTTGTTCCAGTCACATAATTATCAACTGAGACTTTTATGAAAAGTTTGGCTTAGATAATGTCCACGTATCTAACTTCAGGGCAACAACAGACTTTTGAAAATAAGTTTAGCTGCCCTTTGCCACTCCTGTTTCATACCAAATTAGTTCTCTTGATAACAGAAAAGGTACAGACCTCAGCATTCCCAATTTTCAGTCAGGGTGGAGAAGGAAGCAACCTCACTAAATGTAGCACTCTTAGAAAGAAATGCAATTTGACAGGAATGCAAGCAGCCTTCATAATTATTATTCTTCTGTTCTCTATCAGTTTTTTGGTTAGGTTTTTTAACTACCATGGAAATACATAATCCATGCTTTGTCATGCAGATCTCCTATCTGTGTTTAAGCCAAGATCACAAAAGCAGTGGCAGACCAACCAGCTAATCATATTCTTCAACTTAGAACCTCAGGCAAATGACCTTAAACACTGCAAAACATAATCTTCATCAAATCCAAATAGAAGTAATAATTAATTCAGTAATGTTAATATTCAGAAGCTTAAAAACCTGTCCTGAGGACACAGTAGAATGTTAAATACATTAAAAATAGCCTTGAAAGAAAATACAGAAATGAAGAGGCAAAATATCTTTCTCAGAAGCCCCCTACACTGCATGCCACTTAAAAGGGAATTTTAACTTGCATATTTATGCTTTATCAAAGTTAAAGGAAGAAAATCAGCACTTCGTCTTCTTTCATAATGGGAATAATATGAGTTCCAGGAAATATTTTTGACCAGGATTTCCTGCCACAAGCTTTCATATTGTATCACAAATTCCACAAAGCGGCATCCTCGCATTTCCCTCAATACCCCTAATGTTCCCTTCTGCCTCCCATGAGCTGTGACAGAACTCCACTGTGATGGTTCCAGGTGGGAAAAGCAGCTGACCAGGAGCACTGCAGCAACCACTCCCCTTGCACACACTAACTCAAATCTTGCTCCTTTACCCACTCACAAATTTACACAAAACTAACAGGAACTAATTACCTCTTCTTCTGAGATGTTTTTCAGCTTATAAATGCGGAAAAGCAGGTTCCAATATTGCAAGAAGGGACTGACAGAGCAAGAAGCAGAATGGTCACATAAACCACAGCACTTAGGACAGTAAGCTGCGGACACAACGCATCTGGCAAAGCTAAAGCTTTTGTTTCTGACTCAAGGTTTACATAAAAAAGTATGTACAACCTAGATAATCTGTACTATATTATGTCTGAAATTCCCTGACATTTGTGTTCAAACAGCATACTTGGTGACACTAAGGTGTGAGATTCCAAGCCAGTTTTCACTACTTATATCAGTACCAATCACACAGGTATAATCCTATGCACCTTCATTTGCTTCCAAAGCATTTTCCTTGTTAAATTCCAGATGAAGTTGGCTAAAATTGCCCAGCTGTATTACTAACCAACAAGCATGGTCTGATGAACCTGGTCAGTCACTGTCTGCTTTTTAGGGCTGAGGAACTCAAACCCAGAAAATTCTGTCAAAGTCACCCAATTCATTAAACAAAGATGAAATAAGGTTCAATTTTAGACTTGCTTTAGCCTCTATACATGAGAAACACTAGGTAAAGCATCCAAGGCTGCAGACACGTTACCTGTGTCAGAAGACAGAGGAGGAATTCTTCTCATACAATGCAGAAACATACTATTTTTTTAGTAAAGGAGGATATCAATCAATAACAAACATCCCATGGGCAGCTCTTCTAAGATCATGTAGTTTAGATTTTCCAAGACAGATGACTTCAGCAATTTCTGAACCATGCATAGTTATTTCAGGAAATAACTATGCAAGAACTGAAGTCCTGGAATAGCAGCAAATTTCAGGAAATAAAGCTGTAATCAGAAGATAAAGCTGTAATGACAGAAAAAAAAAAAAAAAAAAAAAGAACAAGAAACCTCTTGAACTCTCCCTGGATCCTGGAACAATCCCCAGTGAGGGAACAGCTGTTACAAAGTTCAATTAAAACAAACTACCATCAATTAGCACCACTTAATGGAGACTGCCTTAAAAAACCTGAAGCATGTGCTTATAAGCCAATTTTTCAAAATATAAGTTTTGAGGCTTTTTTTTTTTTCATGAGGACTTTGCAATAACATATCAGAAAAATAAGAATACTACCAAAAAATTGTATTTCTTAATTTAAATAAAACCTGGTCAAACACATATGGTAACTACCTGGAAAAATAAAACACAAAACCTGAAGTAGGTGTGCAGAGGGAGATCTTAACAAAAATGTTCAACAGGACAGTGTTAATAACCTTTAAGAAAGCTACACCATCCCCAAACTGAGTTTCAAGATGACAGAAAGACTGAGGAAGAAACATTAAATAATAAAGAGCATTATACAGCAACATCAGTAACATTCAGTGAGTCAGAGATTAATATATAATCATGTTGACAAAAAACCTACAGAAACCTGTGTTTAGAAGGAAAAGATGAGTATGGAGAATGAGCGCATACATGCCAGGAAGGAAGGACTGAAAGAAAAAATGGAAAACAAAAGCATTTAAAAACAAACACACCAGCCCAAACAAAACCCAGATGATTAATGAAATGTGGGTTCTTCATAAAAGGCTGGGGCCAAAGAAACAGGCATGAACTACTCAGACACTAAATGCTAGGTACAAGGAGGACGTAACTGTGCAAGTTGCTACAGCCTAGAGCAGGGAGTCAGACCATATCTACAAATACCAACCCCACCTCAGTTCTGGTATTATAATCACGTAAAAACTTCCATAGCCCCAAAACCAGATTAGCTTCCTTTAAAAGGAAAGAGAAACAAAAGAAGGAAACTGGCCTTTAACAGGCAATTAATAATCTCCTAGCCTTTCTCTTTTTTTGTTCAAAAATACTTTCCCGTATCAAATGACTTGTAGGCTCAAAAAAAAAGAGGGAAAGTTCTTTCCTATTAAAATCAATTTTTCACAACAGCAACCTATGTTGATTTTGTGAATAAAAAGAAATCTCCACCAGATCTCCACAGCAAAGGATAAAGACCATTAGAATTTCAGTAAAGCTCTAATACAGGATGCACAGGTCAGGTGGATACCATTAAAGCAACAAAACACAGAAATACTAAAACCTACAAGAAGGGGCAACCCTTGAGGTTATAGATATTCAACTAGCAGGACTATAATTAGTAACCTCTGGAATTTTTCATGAACTCTTGCAGCTTAATTGCATATGCCACTGTATTGTACAGAAACTAAACACTAAGTATGCATTACATACATACACAAATTTCTGCCTTGACAAAAACAGTTATATAAATTTTCTTCTAATCATCAGCAGTTTCAAAAGCAAAGAAGTATGATAATTCACTGGTTTTGGAATGAAGGAGCAATGGCTATTGGAGGAAGCAGCACCCCCTTCTGAGTTTCTAAGCACTGTTAATATCCATAGGATGACTTCGGAAGTACCAAAGTTGACCTTTTCTTTTTCAATATTTTACAATATTATTGGAGGCTAAGGGCTGGAATATGATCCTGCTTTTAAGCTAAGAACTTACTCAAGTAATATTAAAATGCTGAGCAGAGATGAGCCAGGTAACACAATGCATAGAAAACAAAATACATTCCTGAAACATTCTTCCCTTACACTCATTAAACAAAGTAACTGATAAATGTATGCAAAATATTAGCAGAAAAAATAGAGCAAGACAAGGAAGGCTGCATTCTCTCAAAGGTGAAAATTTATTCCTCAAATTCAGCACTAATAAGACTATAAATTGACAACAGAAACAAGAAGAGAGCTGTGAGCTCGTCAAGCTGGGTTGCCTCTTAGCTTGGGTGACCCTGAGCTCAAAATTTCCTGCTACACAAACACAATGCAGGAAGCCCAGAAGACTTCTTTGTGAGAGAGCCATCAAGAGCAGATTTATTATTAGAAAAGCTCCCCCACACTGACTCAGTCTGCCGTAAACCACCTCAAGACTGGTAAACAAAGTTTTCACACAAACTGCTAAATACCAGTAGACTCAGGAATTGTACTGCTGTATTTTACAGAGAGTGCCATGGATTTGCCAGAGTTGCCAGTATTTGCAAGAGCATGCACACTAGCCTGCATATACTAGCATTTTACATTTCCGGAATAAAGAACAATTAAGTTCTTTTAATTCCATTAATACTTGCTCTTTCGTAAATTATTTAATGTTGTAGAGTATCCACTTATCTTGTTTGCCAAAATATTATATTTGAATTAACTGAGTTCCTTTCAGCACCATGAGTTGCCATGATTTGCTTATGGAAGACTTCAACCCGTGCTGCAATGACCTCTGTATATACAGCTGGAATGTCACCACAGGATTTCTGATTCCCGCCCTCCTCTTTTAGAAGTATGCTGTGGAGAGCCAGACACTAAACATCAGGGGATTGTAATGATCAGATCATTAAATTGCCCAAACTAATATGAGGACACAGAGTGCTGTTCTTGAAAAATATACATTTCAGAAGTCTGCATTTCTTTAAGAAAATTAATTCTCTGGCATGCATACACTCCCACAGCAACTAAAACACTATCTTTTTGCCAACATCTTCTCAGCATTAATCCAGTTATTTCATCAGTGCCAATCACCTGATTTTTCAGCCCTTTGCAAGTCCATGTGACAGAATTGCTGAAATTGTACCTTGCCTATGAGGGTACAGGTGAGGATCAGCCACCTGAGCAATTACTTTACTTTCCAGTTGATTCCACAGGGAATTCATCCCAAACACTTAGCAGAGATAGTAGCAAATAGCAACAAAATGCCTTACTTCATTGGTTCCCAAAAGATTAAAGGAGAACAAACCTGTCCCATTTCATATTCCTCATTTCAGAAGTCTTGTGCCTCACTTCACCATTGAAAAAAGAGTGCTTGACCTGGAAAATGGCACTGACTTTCCTTAAAATGGGAAGAGAAGCTTGTGAAGCTGACTATGCCCTAAAAACATGAGCAGAATCGTAAGCATGCTATTTCTCAGATAACAGGAGGTGACCAGTCTTTAGAGTGCCAAGAACATTTCACAGTTTAGCTAACGAAGTCCCTGAAGAGATGATCATTTTTAAAAGGCAAGTAAATGTAACAATATCTCAGGATGAGGTCTGCTGACCTGAACAAAAGTGCCCTTACTTCCACAGCGAGAGGTCACTAAATGGATTGTCAACCAAAGGAAGCCCTGACCAAAAAAAAAAGGAAAAAATAAGAAGCAGGTGAGTGACTAAAAGATACCACATAGCTTTCAAAGATTCTTGGAGATGGACAACATTTTCCTATTCTCCCATGGGAACTATGAATTATTCTACCATTTTGACAGAATCCTTACAGAAGAGAGCACAGGTCCAGATGGACATTTCAGATATTACCTAAAAGCCTTTTGAGGAAGACTTGAAGCTTTTCTTAGAGGTTTCACTCCTTATCATGGCTCTTTCTTAGAAATAAGCAAAATATTTCATGTGTTCTGCTATGTGTTCTGCTTTGGTTTCAGCCTGCTTGGAAGCAAGGTCTGCTCAACATCGCAGTACCCTCTTATCCTGGCAGTAGGCTTCATGATAGCTTCCATTTGCCATTAAATTCCACAGACAAATTGTTGCAAAGACAGCAAGACAAGACCAAATTAGAGTGGATATTCTTTTTACCTGCAAGGGAATCTAATCAGAGTGATTCTGACTCTGCTGGAGACTAAGAGCAATGCATTAGGTGAGATCTGAAGGGACCAGTGGCAGATACAGGCTTTCATGATGCAGTTGTAGTAGTAGCAGTAGTTGAGCCTTTTTGTCAGACATGAACTTTAGCTTCTGAAGTCTTTGGATGCTATGGTTTAAGGGATGGTGGGGGGTGGGGGAGGAAAACCAACTTAAGGGAAATAACAACCTCAAGGATTAAAAACATGAAGCCAAGGGTAAAAGCCTTCTACTGCCAATATTACAATCAAACTACTCAACAATAAAATACACTATCACCTTTTTTTTTTTTTTTTTGCTAGATAACTTAGCAGACTTCAGTGTACAAGAGATAATTTTTCCAGAATAAACCAAAGAATCGTTAGAAGAAATGCAACCAATAATGAAGGTCTGGAAAATCTGCCATTTAATAACAGACCTGTAACATCCAAATAACTATTTCAGAAAGGTTTGATAGTCGATTTACTTATAGTCTAAAGAATTTAAAGAACAGTAACATTTCTTATAATAGGGAACTTCATCCAGCAAAAAAAATGCATATTGAAATACAACAGAGCAGAACCTCAAAGCTTAACCAAACTCAAATTAGAAAAAGCCAGTCATTTAAACTCGACAGTAATTTACCACTGAAACCCCTTACTCCAGGATTTGGGGGTTTTAGCCATCAGACAGACCTTTCCAGTTATATGTCCAAAAAACAGTGCAAAATGTAATGGGAAAGCCTGTGTAGGCAACAGAGAAGTAATTAGCATGGGCAGAAATAAATCAGATGAGCTGAACAGGCAAGACCCTTTTCAAAGCACTGAAAATTATCCTAGGTTTGTGTGTATTCAACTAGAAGATTTTCTCATATTACATTTTGATCCCTGTAGTAAAGCTTATAAATACTAGATATCTCATTAGCAGGTTTAATATGAAATTTAAAGAGGGGAAGGAAGTATTGGAGGGGAAGGTTTTGTACTTTTAAAATTTGGAATCCTAAATAATATTCTTCTACTTGGCAGAAAACAAAGGAAATCCTAGGCCAAAAAAAAAGTGGAAACCTGATTTACAGGCAGGATAGGGGTTTATCCACAATCACAGACCATCAGTGCATACTTCCTAAATGTTTTAGTAAAGACCTTATTAAATATAATTTATCAAAAAATCATCATAAAGGAATTTAACAGTAAACATCTCAAATTATGAAATAGTTCAATAATTTTATGCCATCCTCACAAATGGAACATCTTTCTTTTTATGAAGAACATCTTTGAATCTCAAACACTTCTGCACAAAACTCAGACAATCCCAATAGATTTTTTTCCTCTTTTTTTGAATCATCAGTAAATGTTCCCTGGGGCAAAGCTCACACAAAAACTACAGAATGTCTCCTGGTACTAAACCTTCTGTGAATCAAGCTTTTAGATACTTGCAACGCTCTGGCATCAAGACATTCATATAACTCTGAATTATTTATTCATCAATCTTTGTGCAACTTCCCAAACACCAATGGAGACCAAGACGATTTCAGCTATTTGATGTTACATCTTCTCAAGTGGCTAAAGAGGCTATAAAGCACCCCATTGCTTAAGCCTGCCATCTCAGTTCCATTAGCAGTAAAGACCTCTCTATTCAAACTGCTAAGTAAATCCTCCGAGAGCCCGGGGACTGTTTCATGCTTGAAAGCAACTGTTAAGAATTTGACAACAACCAAACTGTTCCTATTTAATCCTTCTCCCAAGGTAAAAAGAATTATAGGTAAACATATGCCTTCATTATTTGCTTTGCTGCATTTCAATACTCAATCCCACACAAAATTGCCAGCCAAGGATTTAATGCAATCTCTTCTGTATTTCAGAGCTATTGCCTTTACAGAATGGAAAAAGCTTAATAAGGGATGTAGAGTTGGTTAGAAAACAACTCTATTTCCTATAACACACACTAGAGATTTTGCAAAGGTAACTTTAATAATGCAAGGAGTTTGGGATTTTTTTTTTTTAAGTCAGGATTTTCAGGTAAACCGGAATAGTTGTTAATTCATTCAATCTGCCAATAAGTATTTTTCTTTTCATTTCAAAGAAACAAAATTGATCTATTATGGAGTACAACTACTCCAGTTTTAGTACATACACATATTTACACAGGCTTTTGAGTTAGTAATATGTATGCTAATCAAACACTAGAATATCGAGGAAAGCTTCTTCGATACACTCAGGAATGCAGCAGTATGAAAACTTTAGGCTTTTGGTCAAGTTTAATTCAGAAATTAAAGAACTTCAAAGTTTTTCAAGGAGCCCAACACTTTGTTACTTAGTGATGTACAGTGCTCTCACCCATGCAGTCACTGTGCAATCCCTCTTCTTTCTGAAAAAAACATGAACCATTACAGACAGAGACTAATGACTGAATGAAAATAAACACACATTTACGCTCTGTTGCAAGAGTCACCAACTGACAATGAGAAAAAACTACACCACAAAGCAGCAGCAACTCCTACAGACAGCTGTCACAGTCCTGGCACTAGAAGCCATGGACTTCTGGTCATCTTAGCCGTAAGGGCTTCAAAACAAAATGGTGCTGTGTGCTGGGAGGGCCCTGCCGGGCAGGACAACCAAGCTGAGCCATAGCCCACACTGCTCTTGACTTGAGAGTAACTGCAATGCAGTCTCAAGGAGTGGAAACCCAATAGCATCAGCAGACGATGCAGCTCCTGCACTGCATCTCCCGTTTGAGTTTCACCTGAAAAGAATCCAAATTTGCAAGCTCCAAAGTCATGTGACAGTGCAAACTCAGATGCACAAACCCAGGCAATTCCAGAGTTCATTTCAGAGGTACGTACCTGACTCAAAATATAACATGAATATAAGTGCTCCCTAAGAATGTAAGCAAGGGGAGGATATAGAGAAGTAAGTGTATTAACCCAATTATTTATTTTTTTTTAACTGAGAGAAAACAACAAACAAAAAAGACCTGCAAAGAGCAGATAACCTTTCACAAGCATTTAGTCAGACTGTAATCTCATTTGGAGACAAAACTAGGGCTAATATTAAATTGATGAGGAATTTTCATTTAAAGGGATGAAAGAAATCCACAAGTTTAAATGAAAGCTGTGGGCAATTCATTAGACATTAGAAATCAAAGATTAAATCCAGATCTCTCATTAAATTTCTTGCATTTGGACTGAATATACACTATGGTAAAAGTATCAAATAAAGTACAACAGGTAAGTTCAAAATAATTTATACAGTTCACACAATCACAGAATCATACAGTAAGCTGATTCGGAAGGGACTCATAAGGATTATTGAGTCTTAGCCCTGCATAGGACAACCCCAAGTCACAATATATGCCTGAGAGCATTGTCCAAATGCATCTTGAACTCTGTCAGGTTTGGTGCTGTGACCCTTCCCTGGGGAGCCTGTTCCAGTGCCCAGCCACTCTCCGGGTGAGGAACCTTTTTCTAATATCCAATCTAAACATCCCCTGACAGAATTTCTGACCATTCCCTCAGGTCCTTTCACTGGTCACCAGAGAAGAGATCAGAGTCTGCCCCTGCTCTTCCCCTCAGTCTCCTCCAGGCTCAACCGACCAAGTGACCTCAGCAGCTCCTCATACGGCTTTCCCCTCAAGGCCCTTCACCATCCTTGCCACCCTCCTTTGGACACTCTCTAATAGCTTAATGTCTTTTTTTATATTGTGGTCCAAAACTGCACACAATGTTCAAACTGAGGCCACACCAATGCAGAGCAGAGCGGGACAATCATCTCCCTCAACCGGCTGGTGATGCTTTGCCTTATGCCCCGCAGGACATGGTTGGTCCTACACGTCAGAGGACTTTTTTGACAATTGTCCCTTTACTACCAAGAAGCAAAAAGAAGAATCATATATTTAACTGACAGAGGACAACTAACCACTAGAAGAGCTAAACCTAAAAATCAGAACCTTGTACTTTAATGCTTAAGCTAGAAGTCAAAAACAAAACTCCCAAACAATTTTTCACACCGTGCATCATTTATCATACCCCACTTTGGGTTTATCACACACACCTTAGTGAGCAAAGCTCGTGACTCATTTTAATAATACTTCCTGCAAGTAAACAAGGAGGTCATGAAAACAAACATGAGACTTTAAGACATGCAGACAGTTACTGTAAGGCTACTTATGCTATTTAATGGAAAAGAAAGACTTCCTAGCTTAATTTAAGCAGCAAGAAAAAGCCACTACTAGCTTTGAAAGCTGCAGCTTTCCCTGCCATTCAATTAGGCTTTCTTCTTTTTCCTGCACATTCACACATTAAAACTTCTTGTTCTTTTCATAAACATTTAAATAATAAATTCCCTTTTCTTCTCTGTATTGCTTAAGGAAATGGGCACAGTACTGCCTTCATATTACTTCTACGCTTTTTTGCCATGTCAAGTCTCTACAGATGCCTTGTGCTTAACATAATACTAAAGCACTGCTGAAAGCATTATGACTAGAGCAGCAGATTAAAGGGAAGTATCTTAATAGGTGTTACTTTTCGTTTACATCAACTCTTTAGAAATATCTAAAAACAATTTGGCATTAAAATCATCATTCTTTTTCCTTTCTAACTCATAGTTCTGTTCTAACCTGTGATTCCCCTACAATGACATTTGAATACAGCAGTGCACCTTTTGAAGGGAACAAATATGTCATCCCATCCATGTGCATAAAGAAGCTCAAATGAGGACCTGGGTGGACCGATGCTAAAGTAAATATTTTGAGACTTCTATATATTTAGCATATTTCAAGTTTCTTATTATTCTTCCTTGAGAAATATTGCTCTGCTGAGGAGCTTGCTTGTTAGCAAAACTCTATTCTAATGGAAAAGAGTGGTAAACTAAGTGCAAAACCAACACAATAAATGTGTACAGTAAACTCTTTCATTCAAATGGAGATGGAAAACAAAGGTCATGATGGAGAGTGAATTATCTCAATGATCTGCCTTAGGTAGACTGGCAAGGTTTCGTACATTTCTTCCATACTATATCATCTCTATGTAGCATCATTAAAAACATCACAAAGTATAATAAAAAATTTCACACTCAGTAGTCAAGTATAGAGTACGAAAGCAAACAAAAAGTATCTTGGTAAACAACCAGCCACTTAATAGCAGCAGCCTTGAAACACTTTTATGTGTCACTCATAATTTTACAAAGGTTACTGCTAGACAAAGATGTCTGCTACCTTATAAACAGCGGATAAGGCTAACCAGAATCTTATCTAGATAGAACAACTTCTTAAGAAAATAACTAATACTGCTGTGATCAATGTTTTGTTCTCTGCATCGTCCCTTATCTGCAGCTTGTAGGCTTTTCCAGGGCCAGAAAGCATCTACTCCTCTGCTTGGACAGCGCTGGCCATGATGCTCATTTGGTTCTAAAGAACTGTCCTGCTACTCACAATGAACGGTAACGTCTTTCTTGCTTTACATCTGCTTCTGTGCTCCTTTTTTTTGGGCGTTGTAGTTTAGTATGCCTAAATAATAACCAAGTGCTCCTTCACACTATAGACTCGGGGGCAAGAAACTTGAGGGTTAGGTGCACATACATCACATGTATTGCTCGTAAAAAACTCAACAAGGCACAACTCATCTATATTCACGCCCCTACATCTGTACATTTCTTTCTATAATTATGATATTGTACAGTCCACAAACAGCCTAAGCACTAAATGATACACTGTAGCTGTTGCTAAGGCAGCAGTACATTTACATGGGTGAAATCTAGCCAGTGTACCACCCTTGTAAATTATCAATAATTACGCTGCTTCTCCATTAAGGCTGCCACAGTTTAAAAAAAAAAAAAAATTAAATCTTTATTTGTTATGAAAACGTAATGTAAAATAAAGGTCCATACAGCAAAGAAACCAAATATTTTCCAGCTTTTAGAACATTTACAACAATTGTGGTTTTTTTTGAAAGTGCAGCAGCGACTCACAGGCTGCCTGTGTTGAGTCACACGAACTTCTTTAGGAAAGAAAAACACCAACCCAAAAACCAGTTGTGTCAAAACTGTTTCATAACCAATTTCACTGCAAACCATCATGCTTCATCTAGGTTAACTGCATTGCAGGTATTCCCATCTTCGGGTAGTTTCAGTAAACTCCCATCTGTGTCCCTCTTTAAGCCAACACAAGGACCCACAACAGCAAGAATTTTGAAGACTTTTCCGCAGAAAAATAAGTGAGTTTTGTTTACTGTTTTTACCTAGCTGAAACACTTTCAGATGAAGAGTAAAAATAACAGAGTTTTTATTCTGAAGCACATCACGGATAGAACTTTGCTAAAACAAATTAACAGTCAAGCATAGAAATCTCTACATATAATCCATTTATAATTAAGACCAACTGTGAGTCATTTAACTAAATTTTCTAGAACTTATTTCCAAACAAGTGGTTGGGTTTGTCTGCACACAGTTTTTGGAAAACAGAAAACATACTCTCAAGCAAGTTGTGTATCAGAAAGTGAGCACAACTTTCTATACTCCAACACAGAGTACCAAAGCCATAGCAAATTATTTATATCAGCTCAACTGATTTTATTAGAAGTTCCTTTTATTATGTTAATACAGAATTAGTGGCAAATTAGTAAGTCACAGTAGTTGCATTACAAGACAGTGATATTGAGCATGATAGTTTAAATGAGACTGGTAAAATATACTTAAGCAGAACATTATTTGCATAAGGAGCTTCATAACTGATATGTCTTTTTCTAATTAAAACAAAAATTAAGCTAATTTTTTCTATCTCCCATGATCACTCCAATCTACACACACCAGATAAGCATTCTAATCTATACTGTGTAGTATTTGCTGAGAGGATTGTTAAAAGTTCGACAACTTTCAAATAAAAGTTGCTTTGAGAAAGTTTACATTGCATAACCTTCCCCTAAACAGAATGTGTTTGATGAATGAAGAAAAATGCGGAAGATAAAACTATTATAAATGCCTGCCTTTAATTTCAGAGAGAGATAACTGTCTATATGCACATTTATGTTGCCTTAAATTCATTTAAATAAAACACTATGTTAGGAACCAAGTGTTATATTCATGGAGATTTATTCAGCTTAAATACCTAAACTTTCGGAAATACAATATCCATAAAACCCAAAACTTTTCCTTTACTCCATTTAATTTCTGCATTGGGTGAGGTAAATGAGAAGTTCCACAGAAGGGCCATATCCAATCATATAAAGAGGTATTGTACCAGAATGCTTGCAGAAGACAATAGAATTGTGGTTCACCATTAGTGACAGCCTGCAAGAGATTTTGAGGCATTTACTGTTGTTATGGCATATTCAGGAAAGAAAAAGAAAAAAGTGTGCATTAATCAATAAGGCAGATGACCAACATTCCCTCCATAAAATATGGAAACTTATCTTCCTTTGTAATGCGCTCTGGGATCTGCAGATGACAGATAGCTATAAATTATGAGAGCAGAGGAAATAAGCAAATATCTTTTCAGCTTGGCACACCTGCTAAATATTTTTTAACCTTAAATAACATATTTATACTTCTTATCTAATATGTATTTTTCTGGACGTACCATTCCCATATTTTAAGAAATAAAACTATCTCTAGCTTTAAATAAGAATATATATTTATTAAGAAGTTACAATACTTAAAAATTGACCCAGATAACCATATCAGAATGAATTAAGAGATCATAGTGAACACACTGACAACAAACAGCAACGTACAAAGTTTTGCTTATTCCAAGGTTTTACTGTTTTAAAGTTATAAATACTTTGCACATGCATACAGAATTCTGTCTAAAGTAGAACAATATGACTAAAACATCTGAAAACTGGAAAACTACCATGACATCACCCTTCCTTTCTTAGATTATTGTCATATTAAGAAATTGTCAATTTTTGTCAATTGTCGTATTGCCAATTCAAGAAATGTTAAGAAAGCAGCAGTTCAGTTGCAAGTATCAGCTAAGTCAAGATAATTAAAAGCTGTTTCTCTAGACATTACAAACCAGTATTTGCAGTAATCCCTAAGGCGATTCTGTTTTTCCCATATCACCCTGATTGAGAACCTGGTTTTCCCACTGCAACCAGCATAACTTTAGAAGGAATAAAGAAATATTTCAATTATACCAGCAATGAAGCATACAATGAGCACCGTGCCCACAAAGCAGCAACTGGACAAGAGGAATTATGTGAGATCTCATTAATCTAAGTTTTGAAATGTCTGAGAACACAAAATAAAAAGGGGGGGGTGAATGCTATAGACTCTATTAAAAATACACACAATCATAACCGTATCGATTTGTATTACACTACTATTTGAGCTCTACTTACAGTTTGGACACAAGTTTTGAAGGGAGGTAGATGATGTGGTATAGTTAATATTTTTGCTTTGAGATCTGCTGAAAAAGTAAATAAAGAACACTGCCTAGCTTCTTTATTACTCATCAATTCACTCTTGAGAAACCCCTTGGTGCAAAGTGAGAATAAATCAGTGTAAGAGTAACTACTATAGCCCTAAGCAGAACTGGACTGTATAACACCACAAATAGGGGAAAATAACCACTGAAGGTGATTCTTTTTCTTTTATTATTTCAATATTTAATTAAAAAAATAGAAAAAGTAAACAGTAACAATAGCTGTCACATTTTTGCACGCTCATCTAACTTTGAACAGCTGTGGCAATGTAATTCGCACCAACAGCAACAAATTCCCATCTCCGTGTGTATGTTTCTTACATTGTCTCTCAGGCTTTTACTGTTGTTTCTTCATTTTAGTAAGATGCCAGAATCAGGAACAGCTACTGCAAGCCATCCAGTAACAGATACAGAGGAGGAGTGGGAAATCTTCTGCAATAACCATAATCTTTTGGCCAACTCAAAAGATTCCTTTGAAACTACTGCAGAGGACAGTAAGAGTGGAATGAAGTGTAATAAACACAGAGCAGAATGAAATTAAAACTTTCTTTCATTAACATATTACACAAGATATGCACAAAAAGAAATCCCAAGAAAAGGAATTTACAGTATAAAGCACTATAAAGATTACATAGATACTTTTCATAGTGCAGCTGGAATATCTTCAAGCTGGGCTGCCAGCTCTGCTTTGCAAATACTGGTGGTTTATGACACTATTTCACATGCAGAGCCTCTAGAGAACCCCCTCTCCACAGCTAGTACAGAACTGTCAGTACAATGTAAATCCACACCTTAACCTAGTGCACAGTAAATTTATTCATACACAAATCCTAAAAGCAAGATAATTTACCATGTTTTTCAAATAGTTAGCCACATTGTCAGTGTCTATTCAAAAGGAAATTAGTGCCATCTGATCTCACCCTAACTCCTGAGCACTCCCCTCCTGATGCTCACAGGTGCAAGCGTTACTTGTTCATTCAGCAGCAATTCTTGATCTATGCCCCAGAGATCAGGGGAGATCATGATCTATCAGTTCCATCTAGCCTTAAACCACATTATGTTATGCATTTGCACTAAAACCAATTAACCACTGGAATTCCACTATGTACTTAATAAATATTTAAAGTCAAAAGATGATTTAGTCATAATATATAGGGCATTTTCTGCAAAAGGCAGAATTTTATTTTAAATAATTCATCCCACAAAAATGTACCCATAAAAGACTGTGCAACACCAGTGGAAAACCACCTGTTCAATCAGACATTCCCCTATATAATAATAAAAAAAAAGGAAATAATTAAAAAAAGGACTGATTAAACAAGTTACATTTTACAATTACCCACATAAGATCCAAAATCGCGTTTCAATCACTAAACTTACATATACCATAGAAATCCTTTTCCCTGATGAAGTGACAGTTATGCAATATCAAATCATTTTCCCACAGCTGCCTGATGAATTCAAACACCTAATTATAGCTGTGGCAATTCAGTTTAATAATGTACATACATGTTATAATTCAATAAAATAGGTATGAGAATATATCAGCTGAAGTTCAACAGTGTATCTTTCATGTAAATATATATATATATATATCATGTGTTTTATAAGTGACAACCCACATAATCCCATATAGAGATCTACCAGACTATTTCAAAACATCAGTTATTTCCTTTGTGCAATCAGCTTGCTTGATAAATGGATTGAGCACCAAATAATTATATTTTTTTTAAACTCACGATGTGGGGTTTGTTTATTCATTTGGGCTTTGTCTGCTTTGGCTTTTAAGTTATAAAGACTATGACTTCCGAAGGATGTCAAAAAGAAATTAAGAGCAACACATTAGCCTCAAACTTTGCCCCAGTGCAGTTTTGCCAGTATTGACAGGTCGGATAAAACCAACTAAGTCAGTAAACAGATCTATTTTAATTTCATGCTCAATTAAAAACACAGTGGGTTGCCCAGACTGAGAAGAGTGTGGAAACTTTTTTTTTTTTAAAGTTTCCTGATTTTAAAGATTTTTTTTTTTTAAGGGCAAACTTTCATTGCAAAGAAGGAAACAACACAATACATACTTATGGCTGATATGCATACAAGAACTTGAAAAATTAACTTGACGTCTGTTTACAGAACCAAATCTACCTGCTAGAGTGAAAAATGCATGTGCCATCAGGTACATACGAAAAAAAGCAAGCTTTTCAGACAGCATGTAATTTGTTCAGCTAAAATATACTGTAACTAGTTTTCACTAAGTAAACTGAAAGCTTTGAATTTGTTGCTGGCTTTCATTTAATTTCATTTTTCCCTTCCCTACACATGAAATACACAAACTTCCATATGTTCCACATCCTTCACACTTTTTTTTTTTGCCTTTCTCTTCTCTCTGTCTCTGTACTCAATAATTTCTTGCTCTTCAGCTCTGCAGAATTTTCCACCCTGTGTTTTTCTATTCCCTTTCTTTTTCCAGTTCTGATCATATCCTCCACCTCTCTCCATGTTTCAAATCCAGCACCACAGCATTATAATCAGACAAATTCATTTAAAATATTCTAATACAAGATAAGTACAGCCACAAATATGTGGAACTGCTGTTGACTGAAAAGAATCATGCATCTCTTCTGGTAACAACCTTCATGAGCAGCCAAGTTTTCCCCAGCCTAAAGCCTCCTTCTCTCCCAAGGACCAAAAACCCAAGGGCATTACCACACGCACAAACCACTGCACCAAGACTTCTGTGATGACATTCCAGTTGTCAACTACTGACATAAAACAAAAGGAAAAGTAAAATGGAAATGCAGACCACCATTCATTGCTTACTCTATTTCTCCCATGCAGGGGTAAAACTCTCTCTTACAAGTAGTAATGGTCCGTGGCATATAAAAGCCACTGTAAAATTAGCCAGAATTTGAAGCTTCGAGTTGTGGCAGCATTAGCTGCTGTTCAAAATGACCTCCCACCAAAAGCAAGCAATACTTGGACAAACAGCCACAATTACTACTAGAGTAAGAGGGATGGTATATCAATGCTGAAAAAAATAGGCTAAAAGTAGCATGTTGTGTTCTGGTAGTGCCAAAAAATGAGACTGCAAATGAAAAAAAAAAAAAAAAAAAAAAGGAAATCTACATTTTGGAGGTTTTGCTTGTGGTTTTTTTTTTTTTTTTATTTCCCTGCTGGCCTAAGTCAAATGTTAGCTCTGGGGAAATGTTCACAGATATCTTTTATGTACACTAACTCCAATATTCACAAGTCTATTGATTTGCAAGTGTAAAGTGGTGGTGTTTTTTTAACTATTTATATTTGTCTTGCTTTGAACTGACAGTTCTTAAAATTGGCATTTACGTGCCCATATGCATGGACACACAGATTCAAATAACAGCAGCTACGTGACTAAATGCAGAAGCATGCTACTTAGTCTTCTGCATTTTATCCCCTGATAAGACAAAATCAGCATGCTGTTACCTAAATCAGCAGTAACTAAATAAAAAGAACAAAGAAGGCCTTTGCAATGTTTTAAAGAACTTAAAAAAAAACCCCTACACCCACTGTGCATTTTAAACAGTGTAAGAACTGCATCTAGAATCTGGATGTGGTGTTGACTCTACAGAGCCTGTGGAGATTCTTGAAAAGAAAGAAAGAAATTTATTTTAGTCATTTGTGAAACCTCAGCTATAACATACCAACTCCTAATTAGAAGTCTGACACTGTAATTAATTTAAACATGGGATACCCTATAACCTTATCACTGTTCAGTGATTGCTAGCAAGATGTTTTTACTGTGACTATAAACTCTAGAATTCTCTGAAAACATGAACTTTAATCCCTTGGAAATGACCATCATGTGTCATCTCATTACTTAGCACTTTTCTGGCAGGAACAAAATTTATTGCCGAAAGGACAAATAAGGAAAAAGAACAGCAATGGAGACTTGTGTTACATAAATCTCAAAGTAACCAATACCTCTGTGAATAGCAGCATGCCTGGGATCTAAGGGGATCTAAGCATGTCTAGTCAGGCCCATTTCTCTGAGTCTTTTTTTTATTTGTTCTCTAAACAAAAAGAAAGATTCAGGTTTCTACAGCACTTGGAATTAACAGAACCCTACAGAAATGGCAGCCAGAAATAGTTAAATGAATTAGGAAATAAAAAAAAGAAAAGAATCTTTGGACATGGAATAATAACCTCTAGTTCCTCTGCATCAGGAAAACATGTTCGTGCTTGTTGTTTCTTTCAGTAGCTTCTCTAGAGGCATCATTCACTCTTCCTTCCACTGTTTTAAAACTCCCCACAGAGTCTCACAGTTAAAAGTAATAACATTTCTTGCCAGTGTTATCTGGGACAAAACGCAGTTACAAATTTGTACTTCTTATCCTCAACTACTAATTTCCCTCCACTGGGATTTTTTTTTAAATACATTTTACTCATTTTGTTGGTTCTGCAATTTGTTTTCTGCTCAGTATTTTCCTGTATTTTCTCTTTGCTGAAGATTTTAACGGGAAAAAATACCTTCATCAGGGACAGCTCCAGGAGCTCTGGAACAGAGCTCTGTTCAACAGGAATGCTGGTACCATACAATGAAAATTTCTATGAAGGTAGCTGCCTGTGCCTTTAAGCGACATGAATTTGAAAACCAAATCAAATGTTTTCTGGAGCAACTCGCTTACTTGATATAGGTCATCATTTTATTATTTGAAAAAATAACACAATCTGAAACTGGTACAACCACATTCAGTCTGAACAAACCTAGGACAGAAAGAAACACGAATTAATATTACTGACACCCTTAAAAGTATCTGTCAACAGTATGGAAAAGTATACAGAAAGACCTTCCTGATAGATGCATTTCAAACACAGAACATTCAGAAGCCTAAAAAAGTTCCGTAACTTTTACCTTTTATGTTTTAATATGTACTGGAATATTTTTCTTTGTACAAAAGCATTGCTGTAACTTACTGAGAAATTTTTAGAGTTCATATTTTGTTTTACAAGTTCATATAACGAGGTTGTAGAACCTCCCTCCATCCTTGAAGAACTCAAAAATTAACCCGACAACCTGAGCAACACTATTTAGCTTTGAAGTTAACTCTCACAGCACCCAGCAGGGGATGAGTCAGACAAGCCACAGAGAACTATTCCTATTTTAATTTTCTCTGACTCTAAACCCTTCCAAAAGCAACTGAAAAGAAACTGCAGCACATAAATGGAAAATAAAAAAAACTGATGGCTTAAAAAAAATTGCTGCTTCTACCTATGTAGGGTATTGAGTGGAAAGGCATTTCTCCAACTCCTCATCTACATTTCATAATCTCTGAAAAGCTCTTTAGAACAGCAATAGTCATTCTTTGAGGTGGAGAAATCTAGTAAGTGTGGACCAAAGCCGTGTTACTTCTCCTCCTCTTGGTTTCTAGACCTGCTTCTTGAAGGCAAAGTCTGTCAAGAAATATCCAGGGAAAAGCTGACAGCAGAAACCTCACAGTTGAGCCTCATTTGGCAGGTAGTGGCATTTTCTGGCTCCATCTTCTATCTCCATCTGGCGAGGCTGCCTTTCAAGATTACAGGAAGACAGTCAAAACACAATAGAGAGTGAAAGCCACAGTTGCCAAAACAATCTCTTTTTAGGTCTAAATGCTAATTCCTCTGGCGTCAGATTCTACCTGTCACTGCTGAAAAGCAGGTGATGAGTGAAAGAGCTATCTCCTCAATGCAGCGCTCATGATAATGACAACAAGGCTCATTTGCAATTTTTGCCTATTAACTTCTGGTAACACACTATTCAATACAAACCAATTTGGCATAAACATCAAAGTTGTATATGTATACACATTTTTGTTTGATCTAGTACTCTATTTTTTTTTAAGGATTCTTCAGCACCTCTAGTAAGTGATTTGAGAATTGGCTGCTAATACAGCTATGGCTGGACATGCAGTACACCCCTTCTCCCAACAGCATCCAGCCCAGTAGATGCAGAGAGAAACCATTTCACTCACACTTACACACTTACTATGTAGGAGACAGACACTAGAAACAAAAGCTTAAAAGCTTAAAACTTAACTTTCAAAAGATAAAAATAAAAAACCAGAATCAGATATTCTTCATCAGTGATGTTTTTACTTTTTGCGCTTAGCCAGCAAAACAAAACTGATTTTTCCTAATGCTTCCTGACTTCATAAGCAAATATGGCAAATGTCATGGGAATTTTGCATGCAAACACTATAGGAAAATATTTTAACATATAAACTATGTTAATAAAGACACCTTTCAGTTTACTAACTTCCTTTCAATTATTAAGTGGCTCACTTACTGTTATTTTTATTTCTATGAACAGAGTTTCCTACTTGGACCTAAGTTCTTAACTGTCCTTTGAAATGTTTGTATTGCCTAAGTATGTAAAAATACAACAGTTACACAGGTTTTAGCATACAAGGTCAAACCCACCACATTTTCAAGTGCTGCACACTGCCTCTGGCAGAAACCATTAGCTGGAACTTCAGAAAATAAAATACCCATAATGCATCTAAGTAGTTTTGTTGAGTGTTTTGGTGCACTTTAGAAAAACAATACCGCCATCAACAAGTCTAAACTACTGCAGGTAATAAATTTAGGCACTATTAAAAGTTCCTTGTCTTTAACAAGAGCACTCTCAATCAATAAAAATGTCAAAGCCAAATCGGTTTTTCTTCTTTCTTCTTCTTGATCGTACCAACTCAGAAACTCCCAACGCTACAAATTACCACTTCTAATCCTTCTCCCATACAGCAGAGTCCCTCTTCCTTTACAGGGAGGGTCAAGGTGAAATGCTTGTGATGTAGAGCTGAAGCCTTGCAGTTCCCTAATTACCAAGCCCTCCAGACAAGAAAACTGGTGCATGTGAACCAAATCCAAACAACACTAATGCATTAATGACTGACATGTGGCAGAGGCACAGACACACAGATGCAGCTTGACATTAATGGAGAGATTTGCCTGTGGTCATGCACATAGAGGGGGGGGAAAAATAGACCCACCTGCCTCATGTTTTAACCTGAGTATGAAATCAAATGTCAGACAAGATTAATTAGATGCCTAGAGTTTTATTCTTTTCCGTTGATAGAAAAAGCACATTTCCATAATGTGAGGAAGCATTTATGTGGATAGCAAATCAGGTTGACATTGAGAGAAGGTTTACTTTATTGTGAATGCTAGCTGTGTGGTGCTTGTCAGTGCAATTACTTTCTACTCAAGTGGTTTGCTTTTTAACATTTTATTATCTTAACAATAAAAACCCTGGAAGCAATAATTATTTATTATGCTAATTCTTTAGCTTTTTTATTATTAATTTCCATCAGACCATTAAAAATTGCTGTTTTCCAGAAATAAACCTGATTTATTAATATTCAGCCAAATAAGAAAAAAAAAAAAAAAAGGCAAAAACAATCTCTTTACTGGTAATTAGTTACTAACCAGCCAATTTGTACACTTATCAGCTTCCCTGTAAGTTCTATTTTCATTTATTCAATAACCAACATTTCTAACATCATTCTGATCGAAAACAACTTCAAAACACTAAGTCCACTGCAGCATTTTTTATAAAGAATGATTTAAGCAGTCTGAGAGGCAGCAGGATTTTAGACCACTCTGAAAATGCACTATACTCAAGGACTGCATTTTAATTATGGAAACCTTTTAGAACATCCCTGTTTTATTAACAGTAAGTGAAAGACTATAAACAAGGCTTCAGTATGCACCACTTCTTCTCAATCCTGCCTAAAGCCCTCAAGGGGAAACAGCTTCAATGTGCTTTCATTTCTTCCCCCAAGCATTCTCATCTCTGAATGCCTCTTCTCACCAGCTTTAAAATTCACTTAATGTAACAACCACACAGTTATGCTTTTTTCTTCCCCCCCCCTTTTTTTTTAATATACAAGTGTTCCCTCCTTTAGGAATAAACACCAAGGCCACAGCTCTCAAACTCCCACGGCATAAATGCAATATAGGAGACCATAAACAATCTAAGCAGAAAAGCACTGCAACTAAATGTACCTTGAAAAGCTCTTAGTTTGCAATGCTTTCATAAAGCTTCGTGTCCGTGCACAAACTGTCCCCACATTTCACGCAGTGACAGCAGTAGTAATCCCTGGAAAACTTCTGGAACAAATTCTGTAGCTCAGAGCTCAGTTCTCTCTAAACCCGTGCAGCACGAGCTGCTTCCATAGCAAAAGTCTCAGAGCAGTCCCCCCCAGCTTCAGTGAACAATTCAAATTCCTGTGCTGCCACACACAAGAGCAGAGCCAGCTTTCTCCATCACCCTCTGCTTCTGAAGCAGCTTTCTCCTGTACCTCCCACTGGGAGATTTTGCCTGTGGCAGCAGAAAGTTCCCTATTAATTTGTAATATATACCATAATTAGCACTGTAAAGTAGGTAGTTATCTCAACTGTCCACACATCCCTCTCTCATAATCAGAAAAGTTTATTTACAAGGAAAATAAAGGAAATGGAAAGAACCACACAATTTATTCAAAGACCAAACTATTTTCTATAGGATCCCGGCCTCTTGTACAAGAACAGCACAAGGAAAACCACCATAGGAGTGTTACCAATGTTCAGTTACCACTCAACATCCTAAGGGAGAAAACAAAACCAGACTATGAAAATTACCAAGACTATTTCACAAAAATCAGAGTAGAAAGGCACATTTCATAAAGCACTTTTTAAGCACAGTCAAGAGTTGAAGGAAGTCACTTGCTAAATACATGCACATCCTTTAGTCCTTCCCAGGACATCAGGTTAGGCCTTTAAGGTTTATAACATTAGTTCATCCTTTCTAATAGTGTGTGCCTCAATGACCTGCATTATTCTCTTCTATAGAAGCAGCAGCCTGATTTGGTACAGTCACTCTATTCCTAGCCATGCCTCTGACAAAGCATGCAAAAACATTTAAGTTCTGTCAGTTCCTGGATCCCAAAATCATTTTGAAAATCTAAGTCAGTACAAGTTGCATTTCCTACTAAAAGTTAGGTAAGAGTTTCAGGCTGAAATTCAATTGTGAGTCTCAGCCTGATTGCCCCTTTTCAGTAGAAATTTAGAATCTAGTGCTCTTAAGCTTTGGTATCAAGATATACTGTATTTGATTAGGTAAATGCTAGATTTATTTTTTTTTTTTTGTAAAACATACAAAAACTCTCTCAAAAATTATTCATCTATCAAAATACTTCAATAAGCAAATAGATTTGGGAGCTACTCATAAACTTCTAAAAAAATAAAGCTTCTACAGAACACACCTGAAGACAATTAGCTTTTGGCAATGACTTTTTTGGCTCTACTTGCCACAAACATAATACACAGTGTGTAGGCTGAGAGAACCAACATACATGGAACAATAGAATACCGAAACCTCTGATTTTTCTCTGTTAGGACAGACACCACTTTTTTTTTTTTTTTAATATACTCCACAAAGCATATTACTACATGTGATGCAGAAATAGAAACAGAAAAGGCTCTTTAAAAATATAAGATTTACAGCCTATTATTTTCATTTATTATCCATGCTTTTCAAATGGCATTAATTTGCAAAGCCATTAAGTACATCCAGGGCTCTGATAGTTTCAGATGCAAAACAGACTACTTTCTCACAACAGCTTAGAGTTCTTTTGTGCACAAAGTGTATACAGTAAAACTCGATGCCAGTGCAACTCTATCTCATGTATACATAGGAAAATGTATGGGGTAGCTGTAAATATTCACTCAAAGAAAATTAATTGCCATGGGTGCAATATTCACGTATCAAGGCGCAATAGTTCACAGTTACCTTCCACATTAACATTAAAATTTATCGCAAGGGATGTCAAAATCCATTAAGTCCCATGTTGTTTGTTTATTACTGATCCATTGCTGGAGGCAATTAGCTCCATCCCTAACCAGGCTGCATTAGCAGGCTGACTCCAGTGCAAAGTCAGAATGGGGAGCATGAACCACCTCTGAAAAAAACCAAATTTGCACAGAAACAAACTGAGGAGTGCTCATGAAATCTATCACATAGCTGAGTAATAAGGGAAGTATCTCCATATCTAGGTGGGTAGTGAGCATCTTTGGAAATAAAAATCTAAGTCAAGTGATTTGTTGAAGTTATCATCCACCTTACAGGAACACACCTCTACTAAATTCATTATCCTGTTATATAACAAGAGCCATTTTAAAGCTTTTGAACCATTTCAACAATTTCCACATAGCTGGACCTGCACACTGTGTGTACACAGGATCAGAGTAATCCTTTTCTAGTCCCAATCACGACCTCACCTCAGCTAAACACAGAATATTACTTCTTTCTGATATGCAGGCCCATGATTGGAAACCTTGACCTACTCTCAAAGTCACCCTGCTTTTCAAACATGATTCTGTTGATACTGTAGAAACCAGCAAAAGAAATCAGCTGCAGTCTCAGAGCTACGTAACTGAAGAAAAGACGCCAGCAAAACTTGCTCCTGTCATTAAAGAGAGGAGACAGAACTCAACCAGCATTCAGCTTCCCAAAGCTCTATGATCTAATTCTACACAAAAGGCTTAATAAGGTTTAGGCTCATAATACAATTAGTAATTTAGCTCACAAATTAGACTATCTATTAACACTCCAGCAGAGACATCAGCCATATGAGGATTAAGAAGGAATCTTCTGCTCTCGATATGGAGCGAGAACTTGAATGCTTTAATAGACCACTTCAGCTTCTACTAATGTGAACATATATTGCATTGTACAGAATGATATGAGCATGGCCAGCACACTCTCATATATTGAATTTTCATCAATGGGAACCATGATCATAATTTGCATAGTAAGTACAGAGTGGAAACTTTTGAGCTCATCTTAAAGCATAATTTTAGCCGGTAGAAATATGTACTGGTAGTGTAGAATAGACTGCATATGAATTAGATGTGCACATAAAAACAAGGGCCAAAATTAACATGTAAGCATGGACGAAACACAGGTTAACCCAAGTTATGGATATTATATTATGACATTTAACTGCAATATTTGAATAAAGAGGCAACTGTTATCCAAATCTTTGCATATAACATTTATTCTGTATCTATTAAGAATGAACACATGTAATAAAACATACCTCATCATCTTCTCCCACAAAAGCGCACAAAAGATTTAGAAAATAACTGATATCTCTGGCATACTACTTAATGGCACATTGTTCACACAGAAAAATTTCCCAGATGAATTTTCAGAGGTAGGCTAAAAAGACAAAAATCCCACTCATTACAAGGAGCTAAAATTTCAATTGCTCTGTCTGAAAAGTGCTGTTCTAACTTACAGAAAACTGTATGTGTAACTACATTTCTACCAAAAGCCAATATTGGTGTGTTCATGCTGACTTGTGTTAACACCTGATTTACTTCCAATTATTATGTCAACAGGAGCTTTTTGTAATTACTTTCACAGTATGCCCAAAATGGACTGTATTCATATTGAGGTTTTGAGTTTGTGTTGTATAATTAGGGCCAGCATTGCTAGCTCTTTTCAGCTTGAAAAACAAACAAACAAACACAATCTTCATCAGTTTACTTCACACTCTAGTAAAAACCATTCACACCCAAATAATATTATGAACAATGTCCATCTGGTCTGAAATCTAGATCTGGCTGCTGTATCTCATTCCCCACCTGCACTGCCTGCTGTTCCTATCAAGTGATCAGTGTAAATACATTCAGTGCAAAGCAAGACTTTAACTTCACTTGTTCCTAGTACTTCCTCATAAGCACATGCTTTGCTGGCGTGTGTGTTAGCCCATGCATGGGACCATTTTGGTCTTATTTATGTCAATTTAAAAAAAAATAAAAAAATAAAATTAAAAAGAGGCAAAACTCCCTAACTTGCTATGACTTAGGCAGTCAGGAATTGTATCCCCAAGCTTTTACCATAGCCTCCTAGAGGGTCTGGGGCTTTCTCCAAATGAGCACGTAGGTCTCCAAACTGTAAGGCCAAGAGAAGTGGCCCATATCCACAGAATATCCACATCAGAGCTACCATCCTGCAGGCTCAGGTCTCTCCTCAGCTCAGCCACTGCTGCCCAAAGGATGGAGCTGGCAGAGGAAGACACAAATTATTTGAGGAGAGGAGAAGAGAAGGCTGCATGGAGACCTCATAGGAGCTTTTCAGTATCTGAATGGGGCCTACATGGACGCCAGAGAGGGACTCTATTTCATAAGGAACTGCAGTGACAGCACGAGGGGGAAGGGATTCAAACTGAAAGAGTAGGTTGAAGTGTTCAAGGCCAGGTGTGATGGGGCTCTGAGCAACCTGGTCTAGTGCAAGGTTCCCTGTCCATGGCAGGGGGGTTGGAAGGAGATGATCTTTAAGGCCTCTCCCAGCTCAAACGATTCTATGATTCTATTTGTTTCAACATAGTGATGAGGAGCCAAAATCAACAGAGAAAAGGAGGTGGAGATAGCACAGGAGGTGGCAGGTAAGCAATATATTTTAGAAAGTGGCCTGGTGGTTATCAGCTTTATTAAATATGTATAATATTTGCTGTGGAATAGATGTTACTGAAGTGCAATTTTAGAACTGTGAGCAGGTAAGAACCCTCCTTCTTCCTCTGCACGAAATTCCACAGTACACAGCTCTGGCAGATTACTATAATTGGCTAATTCTTTCTTTTATTGCTAGACCACTGGGCAGAGTCAAAGCACTAAAATAATAGAAATGTGGCTGCTGGTGAATGTCACGTATTTGCTCAATGCCAGTTTCAAGCATACAGATCCAATTTTTTTGCAGTTCTGCTCCCAAAGGTCCAGAAATACACATCATCTATGTCTGGCATACAAGCAAGAATTAATTTTTCACTGCTGCAAATCTAGCATGACAGTCTGCAGTTTGTGAAGACTTTAACAGAGTGAGTTTCGGAAAAGTGAGATTTCTCACTCACAGAGAGTGAATGGTTCCCAAACTGTGGTTGTGAAACTGTGATCCACCCCCTATGTGCATTGATTTGAAGCAAACAAGCCTGTGAGATACTACTTGACTTGGGGAGATTTATTGTGAACCAATTCGTGAAACCACAAGTTTATATTCATTTTGAAATTGGGATCTTCAAAAACACAGTTAGTTTTCATTGCAAAGTCTTTGAGTTTGGGCTACACACAAGAAACTGACTCCATTTTTTGCAGTAGATGCAAAGGAAGTGACAGGCAAGCTGTATCTTTAAAAACACAGATTTCCATATTGCAGTCTAAACTGCATCCATCGCATGTAACAAGAACCTCCAAAGTAGTTTCTGACTGATGCCAGAATGACTCCACTGGTTCTGCTTTCCATTTCCACTTGTCACCAAGTTATTACAGAGATCTTTCAAAATAAAAATTTAGACTTCCAAAGGCTGTACCTGTTTGTCTGCAGAAATCAGAGAAAAAATTTCAAATGCAGCAGACCATGCATGCATTATTTACATTCCCGCATTCCCCTTGAAGTGACCTTGGCCATTCAGCTAGATAAAGCCCAGACGGTCTTTATCTGAACTTCTCAATCTGAACATATGCTTCACCCCTACTAGTCAGAATTACTATTTGCTCTCCAACACTCCAAGTCCACTATATTACAGAGGAAGGTACAGGTGGATAAGGCTGAATTTCACATTCAGCAATGATCGGCCAGTCAATCCATCCACAAGCACCACAGCATGTTCTTCTACAATTGAAAATAAGAGTAACTGAGCAATATTATTCTTAACTGTTTATTTCCACGTCATTTCCCTGCATGGATAATCTTATTCTAGACATTGGGCTACAATTTAAAAGAACATTTTAAGGCTTTTTATGTGTACATCTTTTTGTGGCCATGTAAAGTTTTTAACATGGGTAACATTTAACTGCCCAATTTTCAGGATGCAAAGAAGTAACAGGTTCTAGCAGACAAACTTTCTGAAGAGCAATTGTACATGTAAGGATCCAGCTCTGAAGCTTCTGCAAGACTCATTTAAAAGCCCAAATCCTCATCTGCTGTTGGTGCATGACTGCTGCAGAAGTCTAGGTTTTTGTTTGTCAAGAGTGCATTTCAACTAGTCTCAGGCTCCTGGGCCCTATGTAATTTCAATGCATGTTTGCTTCAAAGGGCGTGTGCTAGTCTCAAACACTCCTAAATAAATAAAACAAACCCCAGCATTTTCCCAATCCCTAAATGAAAATTCTAGGCTAATTCACATAAATCCCATACTAGCCTATATTTATGTAGGCAATTCTAACAACAACTCCTGAAGTAAAAATAAATAAAACACACCTCAGGAACTTTATATGTGATCTTCAATGCACGTGCTTTTGCTGTCACTATAAACAGTAGTAGTGTTGGGCAACATACAGGCTTTCATTTGGCATTTTCAACCTCTAAGGTTTTAAATAAATATTAACTTTAATTGTGTTTTGGTTTTGTTGGTTTCTCAACCCCAGAAGATTTCTTTCCTATTTAGGAAGTTGCTTGTTCTCCTGAGCTAGCACCAAATCAAGATGACATCTCTCAGACACGATAAAAAGGCCATCAGCAGCACAGTGCCTTAGAATTATTACCAGGACAGCAATTTATCTTACATAACTGAGAAATTACTTCAGTATCAAGCTGTCTCTGCAGAAGTTAAAAAAAAAAAAAAAAAAAAACAGCTTAAGTGATGTGTTATGTAGAGTGCTTATACTAAAGTGTTAAATGCCGTGCTTTGTAAAATAATCTTCATCTACTCTGCAGAATTCAGGAAAGGTAACATTAAAGGAAAAAAGGCTATAGCAATTTTCTGTCATTAACATAGGAACTACCCCACTGAGAACTATGGTTCCTAGAAATGTCCAAAACTCTCTCCATCTCCTAAACATGTGACAGTATTTAAGCACTTTGATGACTTTCTAGGGAAAACTGAAGTTACAGGTGGTGACAAATGACTGCTGTAGATTTTCTCTAAATATTTCATGGGGTTCTGAACTGTCATCCTCCTTCTTTTATTTTTTTTAATGGAAATTTAGTAGATTTATCAGCTATGGGGGATGGGGAAGGGAAGAAATTCCTACCAGTCCAAACTAAACAAAAACCCCATAGAATGAACAGAAAGGAAAGTTTGGCCACGAAGATCCTCGCCCATGTCACAGTCAGATTCCAGAGCACAGATTTAAATCCGGGTCTCCCACACCTCTGTGGGAGTTCTGATCACTAAGCAACTACTACAACAGGAGTTAAAACATATATCTTTGTCTTCATGCTGTGTTCCAGGGGTGTGATTCACATTAGGCTATGTCATCCCAATGTGGAAACAGAAAAATCTCCAGGCTCAGAAAGTTTCACTGAGAGAAAATCATTTCCCTTTAGGAAACCTCAGCCTTTGCTTGAGATAGAACCTGGTAACATTCTTTTTTCAAAAGTGTGGATCCCTTTTCTCAGAAACTATGAGAAACTCTGCTCTCAGAAACTATGTAGACTTGGTAACTAAAACTTTAAGAAGTGCAGGTAGATAACCACTTCTTAGTCACAAATTTCTGTATCAGCAATAGCAGAATTATGAAGCATCAGCTCCCAAAAGAAGGAATTATTTGACCATAGAGGGAAAAGAAGGAGAAAAAAAAAAAAAAAAGTAACTTCCCTGCAACTACCTATGCTGCAAGTACACCAGGAAAAATGCAAGAGTCTGCTAATGAGTAATAATTCATCAAGATGAATCTTAATCTTTAAGACAGACATACAAACTACTGCATAGATTACAGATATATATATAAAAGTAGATAGGAGCAGGTATCATGGACGGAAATTATTTATTCAGTCTAGTGTATATTCACCAGAAGAACAAATGTGAATAGCCACTCTATTCTTTTATCTGTAACAACCCCATTAAAAAAACCTTAAGCATTACGTTACTGGTCCACTATCCATCCACCTGAAAGTGCACAGAAAGTCCTGTAATATCCTTCTCAATCTTATGTTAGGATCTTATCAGCACAACTAAACAGTCCTTTCACCTAATCAGCCTACCTTTATGCTCTACAGAATTAAAGGGCCACTGACAAAAATATTCTATCCACTTTATTACTTATAAATAGAGTTTAAACAATATTTGATTTTAAAGTTAAGGATAAAAGATGTGATAGGATTCAAGATAATAAAGCACCATCTTCCTGAAAACTTCCTCAAAATAACTGTGCCTTAAACTGTAAAAAACCCCACCAAATCACAAAACAACCAACCTCAAACAAAAACCGGGGGGGAGGGGGGTGTCAAATAAAAACCCTGCTCTACTACAGGCATGTGATGCTCTATTTCATTCTCCTAAAAGATGAAGAGCTAAAGTGATGAAAGAGGTAATTAGCTGTTAGTTATTCCAGAGCAAAACCACATTTCTAGTGATTAACAAAAAATGCTCTAAGAGATATTTATAATAGCTTAACATTGAAGAAGATTAAAAAGAAAAAGGAAGGGAGGTATAAAAAAGCTAATCTAACCCGCAAAAAACCCTATTGTAACCAAAACTTACTGCTCTCTAAATTAGGGTAGATTACATGTGGGATGAGGGGAAGGGAAAAACAAACACATTCATAAGCAAAATCTTGGGTTTAGACCATTCCACAGAAAAAAATTAAAGAGTCATTAACATCATTACATTTACCCATATGTGTAAAGATAATCAACTATTGCTATGTATAGCTGTCAGAAGGCATATTCGAGCCTTGAATATGTTATTAAAAACAAATGCGTTCAAAAGTAAGATAATAAAAAATAAGAAAATGTAAGCAATTATAAATTTATTTTTGCTTTCCAAACGTAATTTAGCTTTATTTTAGACTTCAGGTTTTTTGGGCTTTTTTCCTCCATCGCTTCCATTTTTCCAGCAAATGTTACACCTTCCTTCCCATGTTTCCCCCCCAACACCCTAAGTCTAACCTGTTTTCAAATCTGCTTCTTGTTAATACTGCCATGGTTTTGTCTCAACAACTGTGGTCATTACTTTCTTTTCCCCCTCTTACCATTGCTCTTTATGCAGCAAAGAGTCACTGTTGAGTCAAACACCTCTGGCTTAGACACTTCTTTACTATTCCCTGTAGCTACTAAGCATGAGTATGTGTTAGAGGCATAAATACACCTTCATTTTTACTGTCAGAAATCTGGGCACAAAAATGTCTTTCCTACATTTTTAAAGCATATAGGAGACCTTACCCTCTGAACCTCCTCGTAACATTAATGGAAGTCACATGGCTTAAAGAACAACACAACACCTTAGCCAAAAGTAGAACAGAATTCCACTGACAGCAACATCACAGCTGAAGGTAACTATTTTGAATGGAAGAGAAATGTTCTTAATAGGTTGTGAGAAGACATATGCTCACACAACACTTAAGGTTGTATCTTAACCATCTCGATTGAACCTTAAACAAAAGCTTATTGTATCTCTGCAGCAACAGCCCTTGCATTTAAAACATTAGGAAAGTACTGACAATATCTTTGTAGTTTCCTGAATTTTATTGTGTATTTTAGCCATATTAGAGCATTCATGAGTCTTTGTGATGAATACTGAAATCAGCCTTTTTACAAGTAATTAAAAGTTCATTTGCATTATAATCAAATTGATGCAAACAAGCCACCATGGATTAAAATTCTCTAGGTCACAAAAATCCATCATCTATTTTCACACCTCCCCAGCTCCAAATACATCTATATTCTTACAAAGCCCAGTTTATAGCCCTTCCTCTTTCTGTGCTTAGAGAAGTGGATTTAGAGATGCAGCTACACCTAGTGATCAGCAGCAGGTCACAGCAGGCAAAACTGAAAAACACTGCAGAACTCTCTGAACACAGTTGGGTCAACAGAGTGACATAGGAAAATTTACTGCTAGACTTTTATATTTTTTCCTAAATATATGATCATATGCTCAAAATTGGTTATGGTTTCTTGAAATCCTGTTTAACACGTTTATAATATTATACATCAGAAATACAGAACTGGAAGTTATCAGCAAAATCAAGTTAAGTAAAGAAGAAACTAATTTTTTCCTTAAAAAATTGAGCAGATAATTCAGCTGCATTCACACATTTACAGTTTATTCCTGTTGTGAAAAGTTCCAGAACTACTACTTATTTACACAAGTCATAAATGTGAGCTGAAAGGTTCATAATTACATGTCACTTCCTGGGGAAACATCTTCAAAACTTAGTGATTTGGCTACCTCAAATTAAGTGCTTGACAGTGATACTAACAAGTTTGAAAAACAAGAGATACCCCTCTCAAAATAGCATTTCATTTAGGAAGAAGTTGCAACGGGTAAAACACAGGTTTAGTTCACAGGTCCTGACCCCTCCAACACCACTGGACTTTTTTCCACCAAGTCTACACCTATTATCTTTCCCCAGCTGAATCCAACAATGCAAAGTGAACAGATGGTCTCAGCAGTAATATGTAAAACTTCCCTGGCCACCAGCAACGAGGCTGTTTGACATATTCATTCACCACCGCAGTGCACGAGTGAACGCACAGGAGAAACAAACCACCTCCACAAGTCTTCAGGTCAGACTCAAATGACATCAGTGAGATGGAGTTCAGGAGCTTGCTCACCCTATCCTAACACATTTTGTGATTTGCCTGAAGATTTGCTCTCTCTAGCTGTCAATCTAACAACTTCTGTGAGCACTAAATATATTATTTCTTCATACATTATATGCTGTTATATTGTTTCAGGATACTGTGATTTGTTTTCCTCATTAATTCTGATGACTGGTAAACTGTGAGACCAAATAAACACCACAGCATTTCCCCCCCTCCGAGTTATTACATTCTCGTAATAATTTGTAGGACTTATTTAAAATTTCTGATGAGGTTTCATTACTAACTTCATTATATTTATTTAGCTGTTCAAAACTAACATGCAGAACAGCTAAATAAAATAGATTTAGAAAACCAACTCACATACCCACCACACAATTTTTTTTTGACGAACTGTGTTACTTCCAAAGCCCAGACTCATTTTTACCTGAAGCATTCTTAAGTAAATTCCAGTTTACAGGGGAACAGAAACTTTATTTTATTTAACTGTAAAAAGTTAAATCCCACCACATTTAGAAGCTGACTCTTCAAAATACTTCCATTAATTTGCTGGACTATTTTGATGTAAAACACAAATCAAGACATTCACCTATTCACCTAACAGCTGTAATAGGAGCAGCGAAAATCTCTAACAGCAGGAAGTTTGGTTTGAAAATCTTCTCCCACAGCTCTCACTGTTTAGCAAGGCCAAGTCCACACTATAACTTTACTGGGAACAGTTTTCTGGATGAGCTGACAACTGCATCAGCCACTAATAAAGCTGCATTTTCACTACCATATGTTACCTCCCTTAGGAAGTGCAGGCATACAGATTTGATGGATGGGTGGAAAGAAAGAAAAGCAGGTGAAATAAACGATGCAAACAAAAGCAGAATTCGTTAAAATGAGATATAACCACACTTGGAGATCTTTGCTCTGAAGTGATCAGAATAGCTATTAAAGGTTTTCAAACTGAGAACCTAATACTATGAGAAATCTCTTTAAACACTGTTAATTTTACCAGAAACTTATTTCCTAGACATTGGCAGGAACTTCATTTCAGCGACAATAGGACCTATGAAGACTTAACCTATATTCTTTCTTTTCATTTTCCTTCTCTGCAGTCACCAAACATCAATGTGATCACAGTAAGTTTCAACTCCAGCATGTCAAACTTCTCCTTACATCTCTTTTATGGAAAATGTGATCCTTCTTTTTAGAGTGCCTACACCCAAAAATGAAACAGATGAATCTAAGGCACAACTTCTATTTAGAATGCAAGTTTTCGTGTTTTTAATTTTAATCTATGAAATAGCTTGAGGATTACTGTTCTCTATATAAAACCTTTACCAGTCACTAGGAAAAATAACTTTCAAGTTTTGTACAGCACCCTTCCTCCTGTTCCTTTCTTCGTAATTGCCAGTAGTCCTGGTGCAAAGTTCATTACAAAAGCACTTTAAGTCAGTCCATCCATCCCTCTCAGTGCAACAGGACTCACCCCTTTTCAGATAAAAACTAAAACTTTTTAAACCAGTATCGAAGAAAGATAATATACAACCTTGATGCTTTTCATGGCAAATGATAATATAACAGACTAATAATAGACCTCTCTGAGTAAGATTCTGTTTGTAAGCAAGAAGCATCAATTTCAGAACTCAGGCCCTGTGCAAATTTACATCTATCTGAATGATGACTTCATAAACACAGTTCAGACCCTTCATTTTAGGCAAGGCCAAATATTTAGGTTTACAATGTCTCTTCTAAATTCCCACATCTCTACGTTTGACCTAAATCCCTTACAGGAGTGCTTTCCCTAGCCTGAATAATCTACCAAGTAGGTGGAAGAAGGAACACAGTGGAGTCAGGTGGTATTTTCTATGACAGAACACCACGTTTCAGAGACTTTTGTAATATTAGCATTCAGTCTTCACACAGAACCACTTAATAAGATTTATGCTAAAATTATAAACAAAAACCAGATAAATTAGGTGTGCTACAGTGCTTCAGAAAGAAACTAAAAAATAGTAAAAAAACCCAAACCCAAAACTAATCTTGCAGAAAGAGGCCAGCTACTTTTAAAAACTTAGGATAAGCATCATTGTCCATTTAAGAAAATGTTCTCAGTAACATCTCTTGAATTCAAATTCATGAGATCATTTGCTTCTTGAATTGATGAATCCAGAATTTTAAAATCTCAGAGAAAATCTCATTGTTATTAACTGTTAAGCTGCTTTCAAAAGATTACTTGAAATCTCCCAGGCCTTAAAAAGCCAAGATCTGATCTTTAAGTAAGATTATTTTCTAAATAAAAACCTCAAATAAAACAATAGCTGAACATAATGTTAGAACCAATCTTTGTAAAACAAATCCGTCAGTTTAGAAAAGGGTAAAAATAAAAATGGAACTCTAAATGCCAAAGATTACTTAACACACACGCTTCTATTCTTTGCTTAGAACATGTGTGGAGTTGGTTTTGTTTCTTTTTTCTTTGTTTGCTTTTAAACTTTTTATAGGTTAGTCACATAACTCCCGTCTGCAGTAGGGGACAGCTATTACAAAAGACAACTACCCAACTCCAGGATGTTTTTTTCCTGTCATTTAATTTCTATGACACTGATGCATCAACGTTTTAACAAAAGAAAAAGCATTTTTTTCCCCTAAGCCAAAATGACACTCAGGCACACGCTTGATATGGTAAAGTATAAAATGGGAATTTCGTCAATTTTGTTCTTAGTGCCAAGTATCAATATTTTAATAAAAAGAATTCTCCATGTGCATCTTCACAATAATCTTCACAGTCAATATGTAACATACCTGTACATATGCACACATAGGGAGAAAACAGGGCAGATTCTGCACCCCATGCCATACTTCCCAACCTCACTACAGTGTGTGAACTGCAGCCTCTGTTATTCAATACTTCAGAAGGTATGGAATCGCACCTTTAAAAAGCCTATATGCACTAGTCATCTGTGAATTGTTTGTGGTTTGTAGCACAGTTCTCTCCACAGTGTGTGTCAAGGAAGTGAATACACCAGATACAAATCAAACACTAATGTAGGATTGTTCTCCAGCAACATGAACAGCACTTCAGTGCTGACCCTAGTATAGTATCAGCACATCACATGCACAAGCCATTTAAATATCCAGAAACAGAAGAGCTGCCCTAGCTTAAATTTAAACAAGAAGAAACACAGTTCACTCAAGTCAGCAATGAGTTACGGATTTATCTTAATAAACCAAGAGCTCTCATTGAAGTCTGGACACTAGACTCTCAACATTAATGAGTTATAGGGCTAATTTAACTGAGTCCAATTCCATAATTCACTGCAGAGCATAGCTTCATCTTAACAGAAGTGTTTGGGAAATATTTCATCATTGTTGTATCACCTCGGAACAAAACATTTTTCTGCTCAGAGATCTTCTGTCTCGTCTGCAGTAAAAATGCTGGCAAGAAACTAGGGGAAATGCAGCTATGTACACAAAAGGTCCCTGGAACCAAACAAAATCCAGAATTTTTAATTTTTTTTAAAAAAGTTTTAAAACAGACCACCAATTCCTAGCCATAAAACTTGGTTTAGCTACAGTGCTGCATAGAAACAACATATAATGTACAAAATATAAACTACTCTGCAGCCTGAGCAACAAGGAGTCAGAAATATTACTTCCCACTAGATCAAAGCACACTTCACATGAGCTGAAGACCAGATGTCTTCAATTTAAACTGCTTTTCTGTTGCACTAACTTCATGTCAGGAACAAAACAAGCTAAAAAAAAATCTGAAGTTACTCTTCGCAGTGAAGCGCACAGAACTATTTCACAATCCAAATTTTTGTCTAAAATTACGCGTTTCTCCAACATATAAATAGGACAGGGGTGCAGGCAGGGGGCTCGAGACCAAGATAACCATCTGCAGGTCCGAGGCTTCGGGGAACGAGAGGAAAGCCGCTGATGGGGCACTCCGCCGTGCTGTTCCCCGGGTAATGCATCCCTGGTACCGCTTAGGCGAGGGCAGCTTCTGCCCTGCCCTCTCGGGCGACGATCTGAGAGGGCTGCAGAAAGCGCGGGGCCAGGGCTGTACCTCCGGCTGTGCCGGCGTTTCACGGCCGCACCCCTGGGCAGCGCCGAGGGCAGGGAGCGCCGGGGGCCAGCGCGGAGGCACCGGCGGGCAGGCAGGGCAGGCACCGCCGGCCCCTCCGGGAGCACCGCCAGCCCTCCTGCCCCCGTCGCCAGACAGAGCTGCGGACGGAACGCTGGGGGCCGGCGGCGGCTCACCTCGCCCCTCCGCCCCCCGCGCCGGGCCAGCGGGAAACTTTCGGGAAGTCCGCGGCGGAGAAACGCCGCAGACAGCCCGAGTCCCGCCCGTCCCTCCAGCCCTGCCCTGGAGCTGCCCGAGCCCCGCCAGCCTCTCGCCCTTCCATCGAGGCGCACGGGCGCGAACCGAACGGCATCCCGGCACCGCCGCCGCCGCCGGACACTTTTTCCACCCTGGGAACGCAGCGGCTCCGAAGTGTCAACCCCGTCAGGGGGACGGGAAGAAAAAAAAAAAAAAGGCAGAAGAAAACAAACAAAAAAAAACCAAACCAAACACCCCCCGACTGCGAAGTGGCAGCACTCCCCCCTTGCCCCTTGGCCGCCCGGTCCGGGGGAGGGTTGCCTAGGGGTAAGGCGACTCCTTACCTGTGAACGTCTGCGCTCCCGCTGCCAGCAAAACTCCGGCCAAAGTAACCAGGCAAGTTCCAACTTTCCCCATATTTCCACCCCTTCCTGCTCCGGGTCCAGCAAAGTGCCAAAGTGTTTTCCAAAGTAGGAGGCGCCCCACTCGCCCCCCTCCAGTCCGTGGGGCAGGCGAGGAGGGGGCAGCCGGACTCCCGCACTTGGTGCCTCGCGGGCTCTTCTTCTTCTCCTCGCCCTCCGTCCGCTCTTAAGGGCAGGGGAAGAGGGTGCGAAGTGGCCGCGGGCCGCCCGCCCGTCTGCCTTCCTCTGGCCGCGCCGCTGTCCCGGTGGGCGCCGCTCGCCTCCCCCGGTACCCGAGGGGGGCACCCTTAATCCCGGAGCCTCCTTGGCCGGCGCCGCCGCTAGTCCCGGTTCAGCTCGGCTCCCTGACTGACTCGCGGTCCCCCGCGGCGGGCGGGCGGGCTGAAGGGAGCGCGGAAAGTCACGCCCAGCCGCCGGCGCCGCCGCTGTCCCCCGCTAGAGGGCGAGGCGGCCGGAACCCGCCGCTGAACAGCAGCTCGGGGGCGGCCGTCGCCCCAGGGGGGGACGCGCTCGAACCTCCTTCCCGACCCGCTGCCCCGAGCGCGGCTCTCTTAACAGAGGTGGCGCCGCGCCGTGCCGGGCAGGGCGATGTCGAAAGTTCGCGGACAGTGGAGGGAGGAGGGGGAAGAGAAAGAGGAACGAAAAAAAAAAAAAAAAAGCCACGCATCTCGGTAACTTTGCCGAGGGCCGGCCCCGGCCGGAGCCGCCGGCGCTGGAGTTGTGGCCGCCGTGGGTACCTGCCCTGCCGGGACGGGGCCCCGAAGGGACGAGCGGCGCGGCCCCGGGGCAGCGAACTCGCCCCCGCCCCGCCGCTCTGGCGCTGCTCCGGGCATCGGGACAAGGAACGGGAAACGCAGGAGCGGGGGAGAGCACTGGCTTTCCATCACCGCTTCGGTTTGTTTGTACAGGCGGTCTGGAGTCTGTCTGAAGAACTAATTGGAGGCCGCCACTCAGCCTTCCTGGGGAACCGCAAGCGTAAGAGTCCTGCCCGCACAGCGCTCGGCTGATACCGAGAGAAAATTGACATGTAAATGGGCTCTCCGGGTTGGCGAGGAGAAGCGCTGTCTTGTAAATTAAATGCTTTGCATTCGGGTGCAGCTCATAAAACTTGAGCGCCTTGCTTAGTTCTCGGTGACAGCGACTCTTGGCCTCTCCGGAGCGCTCCGGGAAGGGACCTCTGGAGATCGCCCAGCCTGGCCCCGGGCTCAAGACACGTGGGCAGCTCCTACTTCTGCGACTGAGAATAACGTCAGGAATTGGCAGGGTTAGCGAGTGAATGATGGAAATAAAATCACATTAAAATGGCAGTTATCTTTCATTATTTGCAGCGTGTGACTTTTGGCAGTGATCTCCACGTCACCTATGAAACACTGCCTCTTGACAGTCGTCCTCACACTGGGGGCTTTGGCTCCTGGTGTCCATGGCACTGCAAGGATGTGTTTGCTGGTTTTAAACCCCTTCTTTCTAAAGTGTGGCTCTAGAAGTGGAAATATTTTTGTTGGCTCACGCTTTCTATGAAAGCTTTTTCTTTCAAGTGCAGCTGTGGCCAAATTCAATACCTTGCCTATTCCATGTGGATTATTAATACAACAGTAAAAACAAGAATCTAGATAATGCTGGAATTAAGGGTTTGAGGTTCTAGGTTCTCATTTTTCCCCAGCACGGGTCCTCTGTTTTCCATGCTACTCTTACATATAGTTAGCTTACTTCACTCCTGTTTCAACTGAAGTCAAAATTCCAACCATCCCCCACACTGTCGTGCGAGTTACAACATATTAGTGATTTGTGCATATTTTATATTATTTTTACATACAACACGTTATCTTCAAACTTAGGCACACAGCTGTATCATTTCCAGGGATCGGCCAACCACGCTGTTTTCGGGACGCTGCTCTATTGTGTTTTGGGTAATGCATCCGTTACGTGACGCAATCTTTGCGACGGGACATGAACTTTCAGATGCGTGAGGGTCCGGCAGCTGCCTCAAAAGTTAACGCAAGGGGGCAGAATAGCATTAATTGTTGTGTTTCCTGACGTCAGACTTTTTCTTTTGAATCGTGAGCCTTCTCTTAGTTTATTGTTTGCCTGGACCTCCACAGCCTTCTCCCCTGCCCCCCGAAAAAGTTCCCTCAATTCCCCAAAGCCTTGGTAACCTAGGGGTATTTCGTAATAAAAGTGGGGGTTTTTTTATTTTAATTGCCATTTTTTCCTTGTTACATAATTTATGTATTTTGTATGTTCTTTAAAAGGTGTGGTTATAGTTTCTAAAAATTAGAAACTCTAGGTAGTCTTGAAAGTGCTACCTTTGTAACTAAAAAACTTTAAAAACTCGAATCTCATAAATAACCAACAGTAAATTAAACTTTAAATGTATCTTCTAGTAGGTCTGTACTAAAAATAATAAAACAAGCAGTTACACCAATGCTAATGATGACCTCTCTCAGTTCAGGATGCCCAGACACACATAAAATTGTATGTCTGGTCAGCCACTGTCAATCCCAACAGAGCAACTCTCAACCCCGACTTTGTTACAGAAAATCAAAAATTCCATGTCTATATCCACAGCTATCTGGCGTTAGCTTAGTGAAGATGAGATAGGAAGTCACTGAGTTCTGAGGATTACAGAAGAACATGTAAGAGTGTTTGGTCACAGTTACAGTAGGACTAAGTGCGTGACCTTCAAGGACACAAATGTTCTGCTTTACTTACGGGAAATGTAAGAAACAGTTAAGCTCCGGGGAATAGCTAGACCAGCAAGAACAATGGAAACGCAGGTCATGCATGGCTGATCGGGAATTGTTAGCCATGTCATAAATATCACAAAATTATTCCTGCAGAAAGGAGTCAAAGAATGAGACAGTAAGACGTGGAATAAGAAGGAAATCTGGAAATTGTCATAACTGATTTCTAAATTTTAATGTACAGCAATAGGAAATGTTCATAACCAGCCTTCACTGCTAAGATTCTTTTTTATTTTAAAATAGAGAATTTGTATACGATCCACTGGGGGGAAATTAAACAACTTGATAAATTGTGAATAATTACACTGTTTATTACAGAAACTTCTCTGGCACAGCTGCTCTCTCCCTGCTAATCATTCTCTTGCAGAACCATTTCCAATATTACAGATCTCTGAGCTACTTCTGGCAAATGATTTTTGAAAATTTCAAGTTGATCAAGAACTGTATTACTGGTTAGAGTGGTCTGAGGTCCAAGTACTTATCATCATATGGAAACAAGACTACTTGATCTATGTCAAGGATAAGTGCTTAAAAAAGCATACATATAGGCTTAACAATTAGTTATGTATTGTGTCTATCTACTTGGCTGTTACCTTTCCTTTAAGATGCTAATGATACTCAGTGCTGTTCATTCTGTGTTGTTGGTGCAAGATCAAGTAAACATATCTCAAATTCCATAAGATATGAAGGCCATCCTGCATAATCTGTAGCATGAAGTCATCCTTCCTATAAAGAAACAGAGCTGGAACACTCTCTTGCTCATGTTACAGCAGAAATAGAAAAGCAAAGACTAGTATTCAAATATTGGAGGAAGGCCCAAACATCCTGCCTTTTTTTGACCTGTGACAATGCTGATTAAGTGGCCAAGAATGTGGGCTACACAGCTGTCACCTGATCTTTTGGTTCAGTAGCAGATAACATCACTCTCACAGCTCAAAGCTATTTTTTGCACTATAAAGTAGTCAGAGAAGACTGATTTTTGCTAGGCCACTCTATCTTGTTTTAAAGCTCAGACAGACAAGCTTCTGAATCTTTCAATGACACTACTGTTTAAATATGATGAAAGTTAATTTTCTTCACAGGACAGGGGCACATTTTCTTAGTTAAGTACAGCTAATAAGTGAAAGTATGATGTGCTTTGTTAGAAGACAATGATTCACATTCTCTGTTTTTATCAAAGCTGCTTCTCTGCTACAGTGAAATTCACACCACCTAAGAAAAATCACATCGTCTCTGTAGGTCAAGGAAAAATATGCCGAACTGAAAAATGGGTGATTTTTTTTTTCCATTTGAGGCTCTTCTTAAATACAGAGCAACCTCTTCTCCTTTGCTAATGTTCAGTTATCTTTAGGTAGCTTTCTCTTCTCACCTAGTTTTTTACTGATACTCTTCATCTTTTCACTAAGTCAAAAGCTTTTTAAAAGAAGGGTGTTCATATCTGTGTGCCAGGATTTATTGATTACATTATACACAATTATGTTCTCTTTCATAATGTTGAATATATCTGTATCCATAGATGCTGTAAAGGTTTCATTTGTTACTGAAGAGCTATTTCAGTGATGAGTGTAATGTTCTGAATAAACCTTCTAGTGTTTATTCAAAAAGTCAGGTATGCACCCCTCTGCCTTTTGTTGAGGGGTAGGGTAAGGATATAGTAGTGTCCTTAAAAGATCAGATCCACCCCATACCCCATGTTTCCTTGCCTTCAAGGAACAACAAAGAACTCCTTGAAATCTAAGGTCAATGTAAAGCAGCTGCAAAAGTTGCTGCATACAAAATGTTCCATCTTTAGCAGAGGCTCATCATCTTTCCTGCTTATTGCTGCTGGGGCTTGCTGGCACTGGAACTGATCCCTGATCATTCATTTGGCAATGAGATGCTCTAATCACAACTGTAGCTGCTCCCTATCAGATATTGTCATGTATAATGTTACTGCCTCTTTTTTTTCTTTTTTTCTTTTATTTTTTTGTTACTAATGATTTGTGCAAGCAACAGTAATGATCCATTTTGTCCTAAGGACACCTTGCCTTATTCACTTGATCACTCTGAAGTTTGTGGTAATAAAAACTAAAGTCCTCTTTGATTTCAGCTGTTAGAAAAACATTTTTTTTGCTAACTGAGGAAATGCTATATGGCCACTCCTGGACTTGATATTGAACCATAGTTGGGGCTTGAGAGGGAAAACACACTGGTATCTTTGAAAAGTATTTAGAAGACTAGAGAGAAGCAATATTTAATCGGAAATTATTGAAATACGAGTGAGAAAAAGGTCTGATGTATCCGAGGAAAACAGTGGGGGAACTTCAGGATCTGAATGTCAGGAGGGAAGCAAAGAGCAACAGATCACACTGTACAGATATGGTTACTGCTAGTTCAAGCCCAAGAACAAAAAAATAGCTGCGTTGTGGAAGCACATCTATTTCAGAAGCTATTCTGATGTTTGTTATAATAAGATGGATAAGAGAGAGTGTTGCCTACGCAGGAAGAAGACTGTAAAGTCATAAAATATTTAACTCTATGTACGGTGCTCTGTCTTCTGCTGGAAGCAAAGTTTTTATTGCCATGATCAATATCAAGTCTCCTTCAACCACTGCTGTGGTTTGTACGAACAAGGAAGAAAATGCACCTCACGCCAGACTGTTTGGTGTATTTTCATGTCTGCAATCCAAATTCTGTCTCGCGTTCTGATTGTCCGCATTTATCAGAAAACTATTGTTTTTAACAATCTACAAAGACTTAAAACCATTTGGCTTTTACCTCTACTCTTAGAAGTATATCACTGTATAGTATGTGTAAGAAGCAGGCCTCTTCAAACTAGAGCTTTCTGCCAGGGAACAGAAAGGGTCAGCTGTTTCCTAGGGGATGGGGAGGCAGGAATTGAGTGCAGTAACACCTTCCAGCAGGAGAGGTCCAGGGGCCTGATCCACCAGCCCCAGTTAGGTAAGTACAACAGGCTGAGAGAGCATGGCCACATTCAGCCAAGGCTCCAAATCATGAAGCAAGTTAACAATGACAAGGAAGCCAGGAAGATGATCTGCAAATCAGGATTAGAAACACGTTCGGTGATCATCAAGCAGGTCCGCTCTGATAAGACAGGTCCAAGATCAAGTCCAGAAGTGAACCTACAGGTTGGGGCCTGGGTCAGCAGGGCCTATGACAAGATATGTGGAGACCAGTTTTCTTACACCATAGCTCCATCAGAGACTAAAGGCCCCAGAGTGAGCAGAAATGGTGCTTATGGGACAATGGTGCTTATGGTGCTTGTGGGACAGAGAGTATGGGTGAGGGCCCTAACTGAGGCTGATCAGAGGCATAACTGAAGTCAAAAATCACCCCACTTTCTACCTTTGCATATTCAAATATATTACATGGCTTTTAATAAATTTTAATAATTCCCATGCCTTGTAAAGAAAAGTATATACACTGATTTTCTTTTACTACTTATTCTTAGCTTCTCCCAAAATATGTATGTCATTAGCTGTGTCTCTGTCCACGTTTTCAGGAGGTACATACAGGAAACGAGCAAAATAGTCCAAATGCCTATTACTGATAAACAAACACCTACCAAGAGTATACAACCTTCAGATATGTGTAAGGGTGAATGGGATTGGTCAGAAGCAGAAAGAAACAGAAACACTGGATTGATCAAATGCAAATACTTGGAAATATTCATATATTCAGTCTTCAAAGTCTGTACAAATACAGACTGTAATATCATCTTTGTCACTCGTTGCTTTGATCTTGTCATTCATCTGGGCTAACATCCTTTTCTATTACAAATTTAGGCTTAATTTCATTGTCTTCAAAGTTCTGTACTGTTCCACCTCTCCCTACTCATTTGAACTTCAAGTTGCTATTCTTTCTATTCAGTGCTTCTATAATCAACCGTGTCAAGGAGACAGACCAGAAGAATCGAAATTTAGATGAGCACTGGGAAGTAAGCTAACTTCTTAGTCTTCCAAGACAGAGTAATTGTTCCAAAATAAATTAGTCCTTATTACATAATAGAAGAAACACACACTGAGTTTCACCAGCAGAGCTATAGCATTATATTTTTTCTGCTAAAAATATTCTAGTCCATCCCTCTTCACAGATAGACCCTTTTTTAGGGTTTCTCTGCAGGCTCCTGTTAGATGGAACATTCCCTTTAGGAGTAATCCCTAGAAATGCTTGGCAAAAATTTGATTTTCAGATGTTTACTTAGAAGGCGAAGAACTGAAGCAGACGACTAAAATACTATCTGTCTGATGCCATCAGTGCTAACACTGACAGATCATCTGTGAGGGCCCTTCAGATGGTGTTTACAGTTAGGAAAACATAGTTCTGACTTTTTGGATACATTCCATCAAAAATGCATAAAAGCAAAAGCCAACTGAAAAACCACATTCAATATAAGGTTAGTTTTCTTTCTGCCTGTGAACTTCTCTTGAGTTTCTTCACTCATGTATATTTTTCTCATTTTTCTTCAATAGCTCTGAATTAGCATCAGATAATAGGAGCTGTGCTTTGGCATAAGATTAAGTTTTTCCGAAAGTTCTCTTACAGTTTATTAGGAGTTTGTGAAGTGAAGAAGTGAAGAAGTGAAATATGCAGCCTCTTTGTTTCTTTTTGTGGGTCTTAAAAACAGTCATTGATGGATGGAATTAGAGTTTCTTCTGACTCTTTATTACTGACTCTGATTTAGCAATGTAGCATTCATGTTGTCAGCAGCACCTCTACACAACTTCCTAGTATTTGATTCAATTGTCACATGAGGTGCATGAGACGTCATTAAATTGGATCCTATTGAAACATGAAGTTAAGATTCTTATTTTCCTACAGTTGTAGTTGAACAGAAGGACATGCACTTTAAATCTTGTCTTTCAACAACGAAAAAAAGATTTATTTTTTTTTTCCCGTGAAATCTACTTTAATAACAATTTATACTGTTGCAAAACACTGCGGTACCTTCTCATCAGAGGCAATTCTGAGCAGGCAGGCACAGTAGTCAGTGATGCAGAATCCATCAGAGGCAGCATATGAGCATAGATGTAAGTACCACCTCTCATACTACCACCTGTGCTGACTGCAGGTTTTTACCTTAATATGTTAAAAAGTTGTTGATAAGTAAATTATATGTTATAATGATGACATCTCTAAATTACACAGTTTGTCATAGTCATTTGTAGAATTTATTTCGTATTTGTGTCTTTGGAAGTATTTGAATTATTTTTTTTTTTTAATTATAATAGTGGGTCAGGGGAGTTACTACAAAGTTGAAATGTTCATGATTAGAATCTATTCTTATTTGGTAGATTTTTTCCTATTTATTTTCTTTTTAAAAATATTTCTGTTTTTTTAGAAGGGGAGGAATATATTTCGATATACTTATGATTGAATTCTTGTTGGTGTTCACTTGTGCAGAATGATGAAGAGGCGTGAAAGTTAAATGTGCTTCATACTATCATTTTTTCCTCTTGATTGCTTTCATACCAACAACAGATGTCCAGTGAAGGGACACAAATATTTCCCTTTAGGAAGTCATTCCACTGAAAATAATGGGAGCTTATTTAAATAGCATAGCCCTGAGGAGACAAAGTGGGGAGCAAGCACAGAAGAGAATAGAGGAGAAATTTATTCAGTCAAAGAATTACTTTATATGCATGCCGTGTAATTTTTTAGCATGTTACACATAATAAAATGAGTAGGAACTCAACTACCCATTGATTTGTCAAAAGCATTGGGAATGATAACTTGAAATTTGGTGGGGCCATGGATGTTATTCATTCTCCTGCTCCGTGCAGTATTGTGCTAAAAAATAAATTATGTAATATTTTATTTTATACTGTTAAATTATTTTATTAAATATAAATAAAGAATTATGATGGATACAAATGTATGGGCTAAAACGTAATGCTGAAGTGGATTCCTCTCACAAGTTAAATAAGCATTCTGATGAGACAGGAGTGATTGCCAAAATAAAAGCATGATAAGTAGAAGTCAGGAAGACTTTGCAGATGTGGTGAGTCATTACATACTACTTTATTTTTCAAAATCAGTGCTGATCCTTCTGTTGCTTATTGTGCAGAGCTTAGATTAAAGTTAATGGGAATTATATGCAGAGGAAAGCTGCATTGTGGAAGTTCTGGTAGTTTTTTTACCCTCACACCACTATTAATGGGAATTACAGGTGTGGTTTGGGGCAAAACCACTACCCATATAAAAAAAGTCTAGTCATATTCAAAGGGCTACACAATAGTATCAATTACAGGTCTCAAAAAGGTGAATCTCTGTGGTAAATGAGGAAGTGTTCTCTCCCGTCTCGTACACAATGATCAGATGTAAGCATAGCTGAGGAAAATTTTTTCATGTTGAGGAACTGATCAGGCATTGTGTGAAGCTGTAAACTAATGGTGTGTTGTTTCTGGAGTCACAGATGCTAAATCAGAGGCAGTACATTTTCATCAAAAATCTCTATTGTTTTTACAGTACAAACAAAAACATATTAGAGGAATACTAATAAAGATGAAGCACAGGTTATAAAACACCTAGATTAAAACAATTCTGTAACATCAGGGCTATACCTCTACCAAATTCAAAAGTTCAGGTGCAAACATTGAATTGACAGACTTCTGAATGAATGAAGTACAGTAACCTTTGTGGTCACAAGCACTGACGTATGAGCTAAAAGTTTCCTAGGTTAGAATTCCTCCCTTCTAAGCACCAAATACTTTGGAATAATCCATATCATAACTGAAAGTAACTGCTTGTGTTACTGAATTAAATGCTAAAATCTCCAAAATGCCTCAAAACGAGGGACATGCAGCTTCTGGAACAGAGTAACTGCACAAACTCAGAAGGAGAAATTGAAATACTTCTTCATTTTCATGATCACACTAGTAGAAGAACAAGCTTGTGGCTGATTTATCTGCTTTTACACTCTCACCATTAGAGGTGTTCCTTTTTGAGCAGCGGTCCTGTTCCCAGTAGTAGCAGCGTCTCTCCCTCAGTACTTAGGCTGCACTTCAGATACTACAGCACCATCCTATCCTTGTGACAGCTCCCTGTTTTCCGTACTGATTCTGCTATGCAGCTGTGAAGAGATGAGGTGAAGATGACCGTGAAAGGCAAGAGCGAGGCCTATTTGTTCTGTTCATATGGAGAACACATGGGACTCCTGAACCTGTGAGTTCACCATTATGACTCATGGGAGCCATCCCATTTTGGTGACTAAGAAGCTACCTGAAGTAGATAACCAGTGTGCTTTGGTTGAACATCAAGATGGGAATATGGAGCAATAGGCTGCCCAGTTATGAAAACTAAAAGGCATGGCTCTATCCTAAGGCCATTCCCCAAAACATGAATATCCACTAATGGATGATGGTGGCAATATTCATTCAAATATCTTTGTGTCATAGTTCACTGTCAGAAGGCCATGGTTTTTATTTGGTTGTCTTTTGCCACAATTCCAGGAATATGCTTGTTAATGCTGTAGGTTTCTGACCACTCTCCAGAAAAATTGTTCTCCTGTCTCCCATTTTGATAAACATTCATTAGTCCTGGATTTTTATTCCCACCAAGTTTGAACAGAGGAAAAAACCCTCCCTACTGAGTAGTGTGTGTTGTCTACTATCTAGAGAAAAAGCGTTTTCTAACATGCCACTTTGAGAAAGTGACAGCGTGTGACTTTTCATGTGTGCCTTTTACCTAGCAGGACTTCTTTTAGGAGAGCTGTTTGTCCTTTGATTCCTCTTGAGAATCTCCCAGAATGAATGTGTTTAGTATGAATGGCACCACTTCTCACTGTCTGGGCACTTTACAGCTCCATCTCAACCCATTGGTTCCCAGTACTGCTCACTTTGAACTTTATACGGATGTGAAGGAAATCCCAGCAAAATTATAAAGCAAATCAGGAAATGCCTGTGTCATAGCAGATGCTGCAGCATGCCTGTATGAGGTGACACTGCATGGAAAGGGTGCTTGAGAAAAACAAGCCATAGGTGTCCCATCCTGACAGACAGGAATGCATTATATCCAAATAGAAACCACCGGGTTTTTTTAAATAGGCATAGCTTTGTATTTTTGCACACTAGCTTGAAAAGACAAGGAAATAACACTGGTTTTTTACTGACCTCCTCTGTGCTAGAAAGAGGACTGAGGAGACGTGATAGACAAGAGGAAGCAGTGGAGACTGCACTGGACCGCTGGTCCACAGATAAGTCTGCCTGGAAGCATCCTGGGCTTAAATACAAGAAATTACAAGGCACACTCACAAGGCAAATGTCTGGTGATTCTGTTATTCTAGAGCCACTTTGAGCGGAAAACATAGTTGTGAAAAGTGGTCTCCAGCAATGAAATGTGTTAAAATTCCCACGTTTCATGATTGCCAGTCCTCTGATTTGTTGAGGTCTCTCTGCCTTCAAGGGAGTTAATACCTCCTCCGAATTTTGTATAATTAGCAAATTTATTTAGTATACCCTCAAGTCCTGTGTCCAAGTCATTTACTAAGAAGTTGAAGAGAACCTAAAATTGAGCCCTGTGGAACCCCCAGAGAGGTTTGGCAGAAGAGTTCTCTTACTAATTTGTATTTGATGGTATGGGCAAAGGCATGCCCCTGTCAAGAGTAGGTTCTCTGCCTGGCAGGACTGGAACTGCTGGTGGCTTTGCCTAATGACACAAAGCCAGGTTGTGTAAACCTTGGCCCAAGGAGGATGTCTGGGGACACTTGGATCAACGGAGAGTGAGCAGTATTCCTGCAGCTGCAGTAGAGTGGATTTGTGGTACCATAGATTATGTTCTCTGTTAGGGGTTGATCTGGAAGCTATGTTCTCTAGGATGATCTGGAAGCTTTTTGCATTATTCTGTCAACAGTTTGGGGATTAATAGTCTGAAAACTGTTGTGAAGTTATTCAGCATGAGTGGTCTTTATAGTGCATTTGGCCTTAAGGCTGCCTCTGAAGACGCTCTTACAAGACAGCACAGAGGTAGCTGTTAAAGCTGCTAGAAGGAAATAGCTGGTTTTATTCTTGCCTTTTTCTTGGCCCAGTTTTGAACTTTGTGTGTTTGGTTCTGCTAAGAGTCACCAAGTGCACTGGTAAAATAATAAATTTGATTTAAAAATTAAGTCTTAAAGGAGTTGGGAGGGGTTGAAATTGTAAAGCTAAATGACATTAGTCTAACTTCTATGGCATGTCAATATTTCTGTTAATGTTAAAAATAGTGATTGCACAAGAAGACAATGTCACATATTTGTAACACTCATAGTGATTGTTAGAAAGCTGTTGCTCTGCATATCCCAAAAAAAAAAAAAAAAAAAAAAAAAAGGAACCAAGAATTACATAGAATTCCTTCTGTAATAACAGTCTTTTTGCCCACTTAAGGTTACTTTCTCCAAAACCAGTGCTTAAATTTCCAATCACTCTAAATTATATTTTGACCTTTATAAATACCATTTTGACATAAATGTGCTGCAGCTTCTTTTGCAGCTCACTTGGTCACAAGACTTTCTTCACTAATAGCAGATGTAAGTGAAAATGTCTCTCATATTCACTGTATTTAATAGGCCTTACTGAGAAGCAAACATTTCTGGGCTGCTCCTCATGCCCTTGAGAACAATTTTTCTCATTTTTCTTAATTCTTCTCTGTGATTCAGTTTCAAAGCAGAGACTCTAGGAAAGACACAAAAGTCGGGAGAAGGAAAGGAATTGAAGGATAGCAAAGAAACGAAGAAAGGGAAGGTGCAGTTACGAAAAAAAAACAGTACCAAGAACCACCAGTTCTGACTAATAACTTTACTTGACACAGGACTTCTGGTTCACCCTCAAGGACCAGTTCTGGACAGATTTAAGTGGAAGAATGATAGATTAGTGTGAGTGGTGATGTTTTCATCATCACTGAACAGAGAGACGTTAATATGGGATTCAGCTCTGCAGAAGAGAGGATGTTGTTGCATAAGAAGAGATCAGGGAGGAGAGAGGAGACTTATCAGCCTCAGTTGCTGACAAAAAAAACCAAACCAACAAACAACCAAAACCAAAACAAAACCCCAACCAAACAGAGGCAAAAACAAAAAAACCCACCTAGATTTATAGAAGAGATCAGTTTAGTTTGGGAGGAAGTATGCCAAAGCACCTGTAGATTTCAGAGTATCTCCTAAGGTAAACTCAAAGGGATTTCTTTTCTGAACTTGAATTCCAGATTTTTCTGGCATATGGAGTCTGAAAGATATAAACGTGATCTGCAAATCATTCTGTCACAGTGCATGACCAGAGGGCTTAGGAATGTGTAGATGCTGCAGTAAAGACTGGAGGAGAATCACTATTTTTTAATTTAAAAAAAAAAAAAAAAAAAAAAGATGCTAGATTGCTAGACAAAAAAAATCTTTAGTTCAAGAGTGTTAATTTCAAACTAGACACCTGAGAAACTACGAGAGGACTTGAAGCAGAGCCACTTTGCCTGAAAGCATCTGAAAGTGAACTAATTACTCTATTTGCCCCAGTTTAATGGATAATTGGGTTAATTTGTAACTGGATAATTTACCTCATATTCTGGTCTACCTTGCTCTGTGCATGTCTTTATGTATAGCTACAGAAAACAAGCATATTTATATGGGAATAATTAAAATAGATATATGTATGCATGACCTGCACAGACATTTTTGGAAAGATCATTTGCTCCGAAGATTACATTCCTGCTGGTAGAATGCAGATCTAATTTCATTTAGACAAACCTTTCACAGCTTTTTAATAACAAATGAGCGACAATGCTATACATTAAATATATGGCTAAAATGTCACACATGCTGAACAAAAATCATTGCTAAAGCAAATGAGCATTTGGGTGATACAATGATAAGAATAATGTAATTAAATTCATTTTCATACTGCTGATTTTATCACCTCATTATCACGTTGTTCCTTCTAGCCATATGCTTTGTTTCCAATCCAAGTCTACTCATCAAGTAACAGTAACTAACATTTGTTACACACAATGTAACAGAAGATCAGGTCCTGGGCTTGCTGGAGTAAGGTTTAATTCAACTGAAGAAGGAACAACACAGTAAGAAAGAAGAGAGAGAGAAGCTGATATAAATGGAAAAGCCCATGAACACAGCTGGGTAAAGAACTGGGGAGCTGAGGAGGCAAATGATCAAAAGGATTTGGAAAAAAAATTAAAGTAAGGGAAAATGAAAAAGACGTAAACAAGGATGAAAGGGAAAGAAGGAAAAAGGATAAGAAGGGGAAAATGAAAAGGAGCCTGTTAATGGTGGCTGAAGATAAAAGGGGAGAGGGAGGATAAGACATAAAATGGGACAGAATTTAATTATGCATACTTTTCTTTAAATGGCCATCTAGCCCCAAGCTCCGTGGGCCAAGTGTCTGTTTCAGTTTGATTGGTGGAACAAGCTTATTGTGTATCACAGCTTAAATATTTAGCAACAGTGGTACACTGAAAGGAGCTCACTGTTTTTACAGAGGCTCTAGGCAGGATACGATGTTGGGGATCAGACTGCTAAAGTAGCAGGAACTCCGGTAGAAATATTCATCCCCAGGACCAGGCTGGCAGGATCTCACGTGCACTCCTCCGCTCGTATGAAAGTGGCACTTGTGAAACCAGGGACTCCTTTACTCTTTCTAGATGTGTTTTGACTATTTTCTTTGTCAGGGCTTACAGGGCCAAAGTAGTTGGACCATTTAGCTAAAGTTCCGTGTACCTGTTTGACTATAGCACTCTGGCAAGCTATTTTGTCTGCTGCAGACCTTGCACCCATGTCTGCCTCCAGCTTCACTCTTGGCTCTCTGCTGTGCTTTTGGCAGCATGGTTCCTTCTCCTCCCTCAAAATTGGGCATTGAGAGGGGAACCAAGCAAGTAATCATTCTCTGATCAGAACTGGCTGTTCTGTATTAGAAGCAGGGCAAAAGTTAGGATTAAGCCTTCTTCTGTTTGGCACTTTTAGTATTTGAGTCTTGGCGTTTTATTTAACCAATTAGCATACAAAGGGTTTTCTAATAGCTATGTTTATAAAAACTTTTGTTTTGGGAAGTCCTGAAGATCACAGATGAATTCAGCTCCATCCTTAGATAAAGAAATGTCTTTTTCCTCCTGGTATGTTGTGCTAACACTTGAAAGGAGCTTCATACATTCCTGTAGGAATAGCTGGTCAGGGAGGAGAACCACTGCCATGCTAAGAGAGGACTGGCCTCTGCAACTGCAGGAAAAAGACACAAAAGAGCTTCTATGAGATGCACATTCTTTTTGTCCCAAATGTTCTCAGGTCAGAGACTAAAAATAGATTATTTTTCTCCTCTTCTGCTCTTTCAGAGACAAAACACCATTGTCAGAAATGTTAAAAAGAATCGCTCTAGAGTCATGATGACTCACAGCATTGAACCACTCTTCGTGATAGGGATAATAAGATTTTACATTTTGAGGCTTGTTTTCCAGTTCAGTCAACATCAACAGTCTTTGGATCTATTTTTCTTTCAATATCTGTGGTACTGTTGCAGTACATTACTTTTTGATAGTGGGGGTCAGGAGGTTATCTTGATATCTGCTGCCACCACAGAAATAATGTGTAGGAATGTGCAATACATTCCATCTCTCCAGGTGTGTATAATTTGTAATAGGTCTAAACTTGCTAAGCAGTGAGGTCATGACATGCTCTGACCTCTTGGTTCCTCAGCAGCAAACCAGGGTGTGATACAAAGCCATTTCTGCTCATACAAACTTTTCTTATTTTGATAGGAAAACTGCACATCTAGTGAGTGATTATGGCGGGGGCTCACGTGACAGAATAGGATGATGCACTTGCTCATGAGACCAGCAGTTTAGACATAACCAGAAAGACCACTTTCCATCTTTTTGTCCAAAAGGCTACTTTATGTAAGGCTATATTAACTTTCTTTAAGGCTATAAGGCTATAATCATTAAGATCATATCAACTTTACTTTTTCATTAGCTTTCTTTCCTCCTTACCCTGTCATCTCATTTTTCTCTCTCTTCACTTCATGTAGCTGTGATTCTGTCTTCTCTAAGAAAAGGTCTCTAATAGAATCCCACTATTTCCTAAATGAGCTCAACTCCATTTGGCTTAGAAACCAAGTGCCAGGAGGCCACTGCTGACATTTTTAACACTCCCTGAGATTCTTCTCCTCTAAACCTCTTCTGAACACACGAGCAAGGTGGGAGTTTAGAAGGACACCTAAGGTGTAATGCTAATGCAATAGTCATATTCTGTTAGTATACAGTGTATATGTTACTACCCATTACACAGCAAGTTGATCATAGTTTGGAACTAAGAGAAAACCACAGACAAAAGACGGAAGCCACCTATTGTCCTGAACATTGAAAGACCTAAAATACTGGTGGTTTTCTGCACTTTTGTAGATGTATCATCATTTATCTAAGTCTTGACTTAGGTAAAGACTTACTTTGCTGGGTATATTCTTACACAGGTACGTAGTTATAACATTTGACTTGACATGTACCCCTTTTAATGTATATTTTGTAAAAATAAATATATCACTGAAGGTGGGGGAGAATCCAGTTTAACCAGCAAAGAAACAGGTTATTTCAGCTCTTGGAGAAATAGCTAGCAGCTGTTCTTCTTTTTCTGCTACTGAGAGGAAAACCAATAAAAGAATCATCATAGGATGTATATTATGCCAATTAGATGTCTGCATTTAAGGAACTTGCGTCTAAAACACTTTTCTGGGCATTGTGCTATTCCGCCAATGGGTTCGCTGTTTTACTTTTTCTAAAATAACATGAAGAAAAGACAAATGAAGAGGACACAGAATGTTAACTTGCCCTCAGAGCCAAGTCTAATCTTTGGATTTAAACACAACCTCTCAAGGGATTTCAAAAAAAGCTTTACGTAGTCATCTAGAGAAACAACTAAAATGAGCCAGCAAAAGGGAATCCTCACATCTGCAATTTCCATAGTTATCAGTATTTCATCTTTAGACATTTTGTGGAGAAAGGGTTGGAACCCAAATTTGCTGTAGGTTAAAAAGATACCCTAACAGCTAGCTTATCAAATGATCCTTTTCTTATTTTCTTTCTCTTTTTTACAAACAATTTTACTGTAGGGATTTAGGGATTTTTTTTTTATTCTTTAAAAAGTTGAAAGTAGACATTTCAACAATTCATTATTTTTCCTCAAAAAAAAAGAAGTCTGTTCCATAACAGACTATTTTAGGTAAAAACTGTTTTGGTGTTTGATTCTTTCCAACATCTTCCTTACTTGTAAAATCAGCATGGCTGCATTGTTGTATTTTAAAGATCATAAACACTTATTGTTCTTCTTCAAGAAGGAGAGTAAAAATTATTCTTTTTACTTCAGTAAATAACATAATGTTTGAAATGACTCACAGATTTCAAATTCAGATTTCTAGGAGTTTATATTTGTTTTGTAACAGACCTAGAGAACATGTGTTCAAACCTGTCCCTAAATCATATTTTACAGCGAGAGAAAATGGTCAAAAAAAAAAAGTAGGGTGTCTTGTCCCCCGAAATCTACAGCTCGCACTTACTCAAATTCCAAAGACAGAGGCAAACATTTTCAGTGATTTGTGTTGCCACCATTCTGTGGTAAGCAAATATGAAATCATGGGCTATTAAGAGCCTTTGAGAGCTTGCTTGATCTCACTAGTATGTTTCAGACAAGAATTAAGGCCTCATCTGCATTCCCAGATATGGTGAAATAATTTAAAAATAATTTAAAAGGGTTTCATTCTGCTATGAAAACCATGCCATGTCTTGAACGGAGTACAACATTGGAAAAATATTTATCTATTTTTAGTATAGAAGATGGAGTTACATCCTTTTTTGTTCTCCTCCTAAAATCTTAGGATTACTGTACCTGCTTTAGCCAGCTACTAGCTTAGCTGGCTTCTGCTCCAGCTGTCAGGGAAGGAGTGCAAGCAAGGCTGCTGTCAGTCAAGAAGGCCTGTGGAAAGGCTAGTCTGAGCCTCTGTGTGTCAAGTAATAACAAGTAAATCATTTCCCTTCAAAATACTAAGACTGATTCTGCACTCACTGTGACACAATTTTCTCAAAAATTGTGGGATTGGTGCAGCGAAGGAAAAAATGTAGGGCTGTGTCTGTTGAGAAGTTGTTCTGAACTTTATATACAAATTTTCTTTGCAATATCAATTAAAAAGGCAACCTTTGATATGCTTTTTTAGTTAGAATATTATTTGTTGTTAGATAAAAAGAAATGCTTCTGGTATGTTATGAATGCCAGCTATCAGCTCAATAGGTGGACCAGGTGGACCATTTTGGCAGATAAATATTTATTAACTGGACCATTTTGGCAGCTGAATATTGATTAACTGGACTGCTTCCTGTGTAATTGCTGGCTCAATTCTGAAGCATGCCAAATTTCATTAACAGGTAGCCAAAAAATTAATCTGATTTTTTGATTATTTTCATTGTTATGGAAAATTCCTCCTCTCTGTGTAGTGGCAATCTGCTTTAAAAAATTGAAACAGTGAAGTTAAAATTATTTAGTCATAACTGAAAAGTAACAGTGAAAGAAAAATGCACAGAGCAATTGCCTTGCAAAATTGATGTAACAGTACACATTTAAAATTGTACACAAGTTTTACGTAGTAAATCATTTAGCAAGTTGTTTCATTTACTGCATCCAGAGTCTTACTCAAGTCTCCCCTTGTTCCTAGATCAGCTTTCAAGAATTATAAATACCCCCTTAAGGGGATATATTTTAAAACAAGTAATGACTGCCACATAATTTATCACATGTAACCACTGGTTTCCATCCTTAATTACTAGCATTTAATTCTACTGTTTATTTAAGAGAAGTTAAGCCTAATGTCTATTCTCTGTATATTCTTCATTTCCCCCAAGAGCTTCTTTTCATCATGTATTCAGAGTTTAAACCAAACTGTCCTTTTTTTTGTGAACAAAAGCATTTCCGTGGGACTATGCCTATGGGACCCTGTGGCAGAGAGAATCCCATTTAACTCTTGGCATGAGACATATAAAAGGAGTCCTTATTTGATTCAGGTTCAATAAACAATAGTGGGTACTTATTTGCATAGGGTAAGCTCTATGCTTAACTTTTGGCTGGTTCAAGTTTTGCCTTCTGTTCAATATTTATTTCTTTCTTTTATTTAGTGCAGCAATATTTGGATGGTGTTTTTCTGGGAACTGAAACAGAATGAAGTCTGACTCCTTGTGGTTTCATTGAACTTTTTTCAAGGTCATAAGAATTTACTTGGACATGACTGCCTCTAAGACCCAAGTTAACAAGAATTTATTCCACTTTTAAAATGGTTTGGCTCTAAAAAAGAGGGAGGACAAAAAACATGCATTTTTATCTAGTTTATTTCACTAAGATACCGAATAACCCAAAGATGATATTCTCCTCTCTTCAAACAGATACAATTCCTCTGACATAATGTATTTGTGTAAGCAAATGTCTTCCAGCTTTTAGTGTATATTAGGAAGGAAGTTTTAAATAGAACTGATAATTTTAAACAGTGTTATAAATCAGCTTTGATTACACAAAACTAAGAGATCTGCTCCTTTACTTGCAATTTATTTTCTTAAAGTCACATCCTCATCTGGAGTCATGGAACAGAAAATGAACAGGAGTGATCCTGACTCTTTTCATTACACTGATGTGTTAAGCTAGTTTTGTCAGCTCCTTAACCAACAGATCACAGTGAAAGCTGGACTCTGCAGTGATCTGAGCACTACGCATGGCTTAAGCTGGATATGGTTCCCAGGACAGATCTAGATAGGATCTATAGCATCTAGGGAACATCATCTAGGTGAGAAGTTAAAAAAGCAACATCTCTACTTCTGCCTAGGCTTCTTGAGCCTTGTGTCTTGATGCAAGTGTGACTACCAGTATTCAGAGAGACAGTGATTGACCTCAGCTACTGCACACTAGTACATGTCTGCGGAATAAGAACTGCATCATCAAGACATACCTGTAATAGTTGAGGCCTCTTGGGGCTGCCCCTGTTCTGCTACCTCTGATCTCTTGTTCACTGATCTAAATGTCTGATCAAACTTGTGGAATTGAAGATGTGTTCTGTTTGGGGTTACAAAAGGACTGCTGAGAGTCATACGTACAGACCTGCACTCACCAGCTGCCTGGAGAGTATACCTGAGCAGGTGTTTTGCACCTACCTAGAAGTCTAAATGTGAGTACAACTTTTCACAGTGGCAGGGACTGAACTGCCAAGATCCCGTTATTTTCATCATTTAAAAGGGCTAGACAGAAAACTTGTCTTTAATACAGAAGTGGCAATGCACCTCTCATCTGAGTGGCTTGCACGTGGAAGAGTAAGACTTGAAATGTTGCCTGGTCTCTGTGGTGGAGCTGTAGAGAAGTGCACCTCTCAGTTTCTCCCCTGAAGTAGCAAGATCTGTAATCAGATAATGAAATGTTTTTGTGAATCAAAACTAGTGTATTTCACAGTGTATTAAGAGATAAAGCTGTTTGAAAAGTGGTTACATCATAATGAGCATGCTTTGTGTTCAAAGCAGAGGGAGCAGTGCTGCATTTTGTTCAGCACTGAAGTTAGATTAATGGATTGTTTGTCTCAATGTAGATATTTCAAAAAATAAAACGGTAGTTTTGTTATTTTTTTTAAGAAAACCATCTTAGCAAAATTTTTATATATATAAATATAGAAAAAAGCAGTAGAAGTGCAAAGCAATATATTAGAATTAAAGCAGTAATGTGTTTTAGTACCTATAGATGCATGAATTAATTTTCTTTTCATTTGTTTCTTTTACTATACCTTTCCTTAAGTAGCTTGAGGATGTATGTGAAGTGGTTGTTCCATACTTCCTCATCTGTTCTCACCAACAAATTCTATAGCATATATAGGATAATGAGTAAAACAAATTCCCTGGATGTGCTCAAAAATAATTGAAATAAGTCCAATATCTGTCTTTTCTTTATCACAATTTACATCCTCGAGAAATTTCAGAAAATAAATTATTAAAATACAAGTAAAAGATTAAATATGTGTAAAAAATAAAAGTGGCTAAAATATTTCATAGAATTGCAAGAAAAATATGAATTGTGTTTTGGTTTGATTTGTTTTCTTAGACTGTAGGAAAGATATTACCCCCAAAATCATAAGAAATAGAGCCAATATAATCCAGATTTATTCCTAACAGAAGGCTATATTAGGAAACTACAAGATAATCAAATATTCACTCTAAACAAATAGAAAAATTCAAGGCTCATTTTTCCAAAGAACTGAGGGGCAATATTGACAGTATAAGGTTTTACTGGGGAAATTAATGCAATTCCCCAGAGGACTCGAAGAATTCAATGCTAACTGCTGCAAACAGTGGAAGTTTTCCCTAGAGAGAACACACTAGTGAAAAATTATTATTAGCTGATTCCAAATGTAAGTTTGAAAAAATAAATGCAGAATGCAAAAGGGAGTAGTGTGGTAGTAGAAGGTTTCTTGAATGAGTTATTGTCCAATTCTAAAATACGGACAGAAATTAGCAGAAAATTCATATTCAGTGTTGCCTTCCTCTGTTGCTTATTGCTTATTTTTATAGCTACTTCCTTTACTTACATAATTAGAGGAATTTATACATTTCTAGCATTTATAGATTTAGATTATCCCATTATCAATTATTAATTCTTTACAGACTCTGAAAATCAGCAGGCATTGTGGGCAGTCTCGCACAATTGCATGAAGAGTCATTTGAAGTAGAGCCTGGAGTATGAACACAGCTTGTTTGTGTCCTGCCTGCAAACTAAATATATTTAAACCATACAAATAGCTAACATAGGCATCACAACTGTTGTCCACTGATCACAGAAGGAGTCAGCATCTGGCAGCCCTGACTATTTGCTAGGCAGCTTGAAGTGCATGTTCCTCTCCGGAACTTCAGTGGCCCCACAGTAAAGCTGTAGGAAAAGCACAGCCTCTCTCAGTCTGCCAGGACTGCAGCTCAGACACCTGCTTTTGATGGTGGAGTCCATACACAGAATCAGCAGCAGAGGAGAAAGTGTTTAGAATTGATGATCCTGCTATGAATTGATCTACGTGCAAGTTTGATCTCCTTCAGGCATACACAGATCTTGTCCACTTAGTCTGACTTACCCTGTATTAACTGTGGGATTCTTAGAGGCAAGATTTTGAGGAAAATTCGTGTAAGCTGATGTTTATTGACATTTCCTGTGAAATATCACACAAACAGGGTTTGATAGACACATTTTTATAGATCTTGAATTTAAACAAAATAACACACTTAAAAATGGAGTTGTATGCTTGTTGCCCTATCCTAGTCAACAGAGTTAAATATATTACATATGCACATTCACTTTTTGGGTTGTGGGCCTGATGTGCTATCCAGAATCCTTCCACATTAACTGTAAAAAATTCATGGGAGCTGTGTGGAACAAGTCTGTGTGGAACTGTGCAGAACAGTATTTAATCTTAAAAAAAAATCCAAAACCAAACCAAAACAAAAAAACCCAACCAAACAACAAGAAACGCTGTAAAAAAAATTTACTAATATAATACCATCACTACCTAAATTTATCTAAATGTTTGTAATGCAAAGTGATAATGTAAATCTTGTGTGTATGATACACCATGATCAAATTTTAAAAGATGAAACTTTTCAAGAGAAAGCAAATTTCTAACAACCAAAAAAGCATGGAATCACTGAGTTGGAAGGAACCTTTAAAGGCCATCTAGTCCAGCTCTCCTGCCATGGGCAGAGACATCTTCAACCAGATTACGTTGCTCAGAGCCCTGTCCAACCTGACCTCGAATGTTTCCGGGGATGGGGCATCTACCACTCCTCTGGGCAACCTGTTCCAGTGTTTTACCACCCTCATTTTTAAAAACAGGTTAAGTGGTGACTATCCCAAAGAAAGAAATCTAAGTACTTGATAGTTAAATGCAGATAGTTTTATTACTTACCTACTCAAATCAATCAAATCAAAAGAACTCAATGATTAAATTTACAAATGATAGATTGATCAGTACATTTTTTTAAGTATTACAATTAATAATCAAATAATTACTTTTAAAGCATGCTAAAATTTCCTGATTTCAGTACATCAGCACTAGTAAAATACCATAACTCAGAAGTATTTTCTAAATTTCTTTCTTCTGAATTTATAGAAACTGTCTCAAGTTTTTATTTGTCAAAAAAACTCAATCAGTCAAGTTTCATTTTATTTTCTAGATATATGCTCTACTTTCATATCCCTTTAGGAATCTTAATTTTCCTACTAATCAGCACTGAATGGTCTAAGGAGGTGTTCAAACTATCTATTTCATGCAGTACAGAGCATGTTGAGTAGAGCAGTCTAGCCTCTCTATACTAGAGATGTCACCAGACATTCAGGTCACCTGCAGCTAAAAATATACAGTGCGAATCTCTTGCTGGAGGTCTTAGACATATTCAGACTTAACTTGTAAATTAGTTTTCTTCCAAAGGGCCGTTTCCATCACCACCATTCTGTTCACAGTTCAGAAAGGAATTGCCTTTGCACCCTCAAGCACAGGTAACAGTACTGAAAAGTGACAGTTCACATATGGATGGCTAAAGCAAATCCTCTTGGCTGTTGCAGCTGCTCTTGCATACATGTATGCCTGGAAATACTTGCTGTGCTATCAAACATGAAGCCTTGGTCTCAATCATATTAGCAAATGTGAATATTACTTCAAATGCCTCATTTCTATCCAAATGCATAATTTTACACATTCAGTTTCTTTTCATCTCTTTCTATTGTGTTTCTGGTTTGGCCATGCCTGCAAGATCATCCTAAAACAGATAAGATGTAATTTCATATACTCTATAACTTGATTATGAGGTCAGAACCCAACCTAAAAGCTGTTGGCAGGAATCTAATGAACCTTCATAAGAAGACATCAGTTTTTAAATATTATGTAAGCTAGTATTAAAAGGCATTGATCTCAGTAGAAATGCCTCTGGGTCCTTGTTTTTCTGAAAATGCTAAGGCCTTTGTAATCTCAGCCATTTGCTTTCCACCTCCCTGATGTTCCGTAGCTATTTTATTTTGTTTTACTTTATTACCTGTCCTATACTTGAAAAGATCATGACACAATAATCCATCATGTCTGAAATTAACTACAGGTTTGTGAAAATCCAAATATGTTAAATCTGCTGGCTCTGTCTATACCAACAGTTATTTCATTAAGTACTATGATTTGTCTGAGACGATTTACCTTTCACAAATCCACAATGACTCATGCTTATTAAATTGTTCTCTTCCAAACTGAATGAATATTTAAGATAGCCAAAAATAGCATCCCAGAAGTTCTGCTACTCTTGGCTCAGGCTTTGGAACACTGCTGAGTACCTTTCTTCACTAAATTCCAATTGGGATTTCTTTTTCAGGGTATTTTTTATTATTTATTATTATTAATTATTATTATTTATTATTAATCTTGAATAAAGGTGGCAGACTCTTTCTCATGGATGTTTTTCTTAAGATTTACTGTGGTGTTAATCACTACAACTTCTGAAAATGATCCATTCCTAATCTAGGTTACTTTTCTTTATTCTCAGCTGGTGAGACATTTGTAAGTGCTTACTCATGATATTTGAAAGGTCTAGCTATCTAAGACATATTAATTTTTGTTCACAAAGACAAGGCATTAGAGATGCTTTTCTACTTATCTGTGGAGGGGAGAGAGAAGCTTTAAAGCACTGGGAAGACTAACTGTAGGAAGCTGTTGAAACACCTTGAAAAGTATTTATTCTACCATCTCCCTTGATGAGTACAAAATGTGTCTGGTTTTAAAACTACATTTATTTTACCATGATTATCCTAAGCAGTCATCTTTTTCTAAAGCTGCTGTTTCTTTGTGGGATTTGTTTGTTTGTTTATTTGTTTGTTGGGGTTTTCTTTTAGTTGTCATAATCTTTTTATATGTGTTTCATATGCTGTCCAAGTTAGGGAAAGATTAGTAATGCTTGTGAAATCAGTTCAAGACTTGTATCACTGTTGTTGTTAAGGCCTTTTTATACAGTGTTTGCTGCTTCCCCTGCCCTCCTCACTAAGTTAAGGACTCCTTTTAGTGCAGCCTATTTTAAGTAAGCTGTACAAGAATAACAAAGCAGAGCTGGAGCGGAAAGTAAGACAGCATAGGCTAGTCTGTAAGACAATCAAAATTAATGGCATATAAAGGAAAGAAGTAATGTCAGAATAATATGTCAGAGAATGAGGAGAAGAAAAATAAAGAGCAGGAAGGGAAGGTGACCACAGTACAAATGAAGTCTTCATTATTTGAATTAATTTTTGTTTATCCCAGCATGCTGCACTGTTCTAGTGATGAAGTTGCCAAAATTCTGGAATTGTTTCCAAAACCCGGGGAAGCATCTCTAATTTGTGCAGTGAAACATAAAAGAGACAGTCACTGGCACATGTAGAGACAAGAGGCTTCCACTTGCAGTGACTTTCTCATATTTATGAATATATCTTCTAAAAAGCAAAATTCGCTCCATTATTTTCCATGTCAACACCACTCAGCAGTTCATTGAATTTGACTAGGAAACCTAACAGCAACTCCTGCTTCCTCTTCCCCCAGTATTCTCAGGCCATTTTCTCTTGTGCAACTCATTACTATAGAAGCAATCTTTTCTTAGGTGTTTCAGTTTCAGAGAGAAATGCTGTATTAAAGCCATTCTGCTTATAGAACATTTTGTTTCTTATGGAAAATGTCTTAGGTGAAATACACCATGACAATAAATGTTTTCAAAAAATGATTTCCCCTAACACAAATGAAATGAGCATTTACTGCTATGGTGGTACTATCATAGTTTCCACAATAACACCAGTGAAGGTCATGTAAACTTTCATATTGCTCATTTCATGTTTCATCTAGTTCTATAGCTATGTGTGTGTAAATTTGATATATGGTAGAAATAGGGGCCTGGGAAGATTCATGCTATGTAATTGCTTCCATGGAGTCATCAAGGACCACGTTTAACAAAGGTGGCGACTCTACCTAAGAGATCCTCCAGAGTCTAATTGTTAGGAAACCTCCTTTTCTTAGAAATAGAAATCCAGTTGCCACTCTGATTTTATCCATGATTAAGTTTCTCCCTCTTAGGCAAGTTCAGTCCTTTAGTTAAGAAATTCTCTTCTCTCTTTGGTATGTATCCTTACAATAAAAACAAAGACAACAATAAGATGCACAGAGTCTTCATTTGGCTAAGCTGTGCATGCCACATCATCTATGCTTTCTTTGTAAGAAGAGATCTCCTTTCACAGTGCATTTTCATTTTTTTCTGGGTTCCATATACCTCTTAATTCTTTTGTCTCGTGTCTTTCACATTGGTGCCTCTATATTCCTGTCTGTCTCCCTCCTTCAGCTCATCTCTACATCCCCCACTTCTTCACCCTTCTGTCTCACCACCACTTTTGAAAGCTACCTGCACAACCACTTTCTTTCTTACCTGCCATTGCAAAATTAGGCTTCAAGCAGCAGCTGGCAGCCTTTTCCTCTGCTTAATTAAAGGCAATCCTTTATGTTCATAGGAAATATTTGTATTTGGGACCTCAGGACTCTAGCTGTGCTTGGAACAGCAAGAGAAGTTTTTGATAAAATTCAGTGCATTAAATGCTGCTGGTGCTAAGACTTCCAAAGTGGCTACCGGAATCCATACAAAACAACACCCTAGAAAACCAGAAATAATATTTTTTTTCATTAATTATAACAAGTTAAAGGTAAAATGTATGGAACAGGAAAAAAATAATCTACTCCATATGCTTTGCTATGAGAAACTAAAAGTCTTAAAGAATAACCAGTAATTGTTGGGATTTTTTTTTCATGAGCTAAACTTAGTTTTGCACCACTGTCTCACAAACACCTCTGCCGAGTCAGATGTTCTGAGAATTAAAGAGGAAGGAAAGCAAGTCTCTGGTTTGAGAGAATAACAGCTATTCTCTCTCTCAAAAACATCTGAGAAATAGAAGATTCATCATCTTCTGTTTAAAATCACTCTCCAGCTGTATTGGTTTTAAGTGTCACACATTCCAAATGTGTGTCATATATTTGGTCGGAAGTGTTTTAATGTCATGAATCTTTCTGAATCATCTCTTCCAGTAGTACATCCAGGACTATCTTCCCCAGCAGGCTGAGAGCAGCCCAGCCTGGGTTTGGGTTGCCCCAGCCCACACATGCACTCAGGCTGCACTGATGAGAATTGCACAGCGATGATAAATTCTGCTGGGAACATAAATGGCACAGGAAAAATCCTGTCCAACACTTGGAATCACAAACAGCAAATTAAGAGATGCTCACAGATACAATGTATGTGAAGCAAAGAGGGGAAATTGTAGTAATCACACATTGTGTTTGAGTAGTACTTTGTATTGTGAAAAAGCTTAGCATATGTAACTAAATTGCAGCAGGCCTGTCATTTGAGAAGTGGGAGGGAAAGAGTTTATCCTCTCCTCCAACCCTCATTTGAGTTTCTCTTTGTAAAGTCGTTTCAAAAGCAAGAAAAAGGTCACAGTGCAATAACCATGAAGGTAATCAGCTTTCAATGTCCCCACTTCCCCTGGATTATAAATAGCAGAATCCCCTCAGCATGGAAGAGTTTGGTCAGAACGCTTTGCTAAAATGGGGGCTCTGCTGTTGGTATTCAAGGGCAAACTCTATTCTACAGGCATATTCATCATCCACAAGACTCAGATGTTCCACTGGGCTTGTCAGGCCTTGCAGAAATGGGGTCATCCACAAGTATGGGGAAACTCAGGACAGTGCTAAGTACCCTTGTGGGACTGATTACCTGCAGAAAATGGGAGCTGCATAGAGTGATGGCCACTGAAGTACAAGCAGCTGTTGTCACCCTGCACTTCTGGCACAGAACCTGAGATGATAACCTGGGAAGTCTGTCTCCACAGATCCAAAGTTTCACTTGCTTTCATCTTTCATGTAGATTTTATAAAATAAGCGATATTAAAAGAAAAAGGCAACAATTGGAAGCCCCAAAAATAGTTTGTATAAAAAACCGCTATTTTGTATTTTGTGAGCAAAGCTTGTGCTAGATTTTAGTTGCAAAAGAGCATGTGAGCTGCCTGTGAAATGTCCAATATTCTCATCTGGAAAAACTTTTAGATTTTATTCCTTTATTTGGCTTGAAACAGAGCTTTTTTTGCTTTTGTTAAATCTTTAACTGAGGTCTGGACCACAGGAAAAGTAAAAGGCAACATGCTGGCTAGAGGCCATCATTTTATATTTTAGAAGAAGGATTTGGAGTGAAAACAGATGAAAGCTATGGGGGCCCTGGTCAGATGGCAGTCAAAAGATCTGCAGGAGCCAGAAGGAACAGAGTCCAACATATTTGAGTCCCAGCTCAGAAGAAATCAGTGATCAGCTGAAACTGGGGATGATGCAAGGAAAAATAAAGAAACAACATTCCTTGAGGTATTGCTTCAGCGCTTTGTGTAGTGAAGAATGGAAAAATACCATCAAGAGGAGATTTCATAATTCCGGCATCAAGAATTTCTGTGAAGTTTTGTTGTTAGCCGCTGTCACTCCAGTGATATTTCTAAAAAGAACAGAAGCTGCAGAGGCACAGAAAGCAAAAGATGGCCCAGAACAAACAAGAAGACCTGGAAAAACAGAAGAGAGCAGACTAAAGTGTTGAACAGAAATCTAGTCCATGCTCAGCATCAAATGGGAATTAAAGAAGTAATTAGGGAGGAAGCATACTGACTTACACTAGATGAAGTAACCCATCAGGTCAGAGGAAGAATTCATTTTGAAGAGGGCCATGTTAAAGGAGATGTTACTAGGTCATTGTTTTTGTGAAAGCTAATGAGTCAATTAACATACAGGAACTCCAAACTTGCTGCCTCTGAAGCGTCCCATGCCCTTCTTTGGAAAAGTCGTGGAGGTCACAAAGTGCAAAGGAACATTTTAGCTTCACTACACAATCTTAAAGAGGTACAGCCATTGTAGGAAACACAAGAAACAAGGAAGTGCTGGAGGTGTAACTGGAAACAAGGAAAGCCTCAGCTAACAGCTCTTTTCTGTTCTTAGACTCTGAAGAAAAACAGTTCCAAGCATTTTTATTAGAATGGATTAAGAGAAAAACATGTCTCACAAGAAATGTTTTACTTCTGTCCTTTTTAAAATTAAAAACTAAGGCAATCATGCAAAACACTGAACATTGCACTGACATAGTTCTCAGGTTGATCCTGAGATACTCCCGTTTGGAAAATCCTTAAAATCACAGAATCATCAAGGTTGTAAGAGACCTTTAAGATCATCAAGTCCAACTGTCAACCCAGCGTTATCACTGTAACCAGTAAACCGTAAACCACTAACCACCTAGCACCATACCACCCAGATCCAGACACTTCTCAAAAACCACCCAGGATGGTGACTCCACGACCTCGCTGGGAAAACCTGTTCCAATGTCTGACCACCCTGACAATGAAAAAATATTTTCTAGTATCTAATCTGAATCTCCTCTATCTCACCTTAAGGCCATTTCTTCTATTCCTCTCACAGTAGAAGAGACCAATCCCCTTCACTCACAATGGTAGCAAAACATGGCTTATATGTTAACCATACTGTTGTTATAGGTATTTGTATTGCTATAGTTACTAGATGAGCCATTTCAGTCAAATCTTGTTTCCTTCGTCATCTACGTATAGTCAGTGGAGATAGGATATGCTCTTCCTGCTCTGGGGCACAGTTTTGTTTTCCTCACTTAATATTGTTTTCAGCAGCAGTTTGTGTAACCATGAAAAGCATAACTGAGGCCCTACATCCCTTCTATGCTCTTGAAAAACACCGTGTAATGGATATGACCCAAGGAAATTATCAGTAACTTCAGCTTTTACTGCAGTGCTGCACTTATGTGAAGTTACTGGGAGAAAAACAACCCAACCAACAACAGAAATATAGGTGAACTTTCTGTCACCAAATTATAGCTATAAATTTTATAGTGACTGAGGTGGTGGTGAGAGAGAGAAGACTCAGTTCTTCCTCTGTTTCAGTTCTCCTTGTTCTGCAAAACTTTGTTACCAGGAAAAGACACACATTAGAGATTTATTTTCATCAGCTAGTTTGTGCCATTAAACAAGATAACTTAAACAAAATCTCTTACCTCCCCACCAAGCCTTCAAGTTGTTATTGACACTTAATGCATCATATTACTATTTTATTTTATAAATGCTGAATCTCCAGCTATGATATAAAGATCATATACATTTACTGGGGTGATGAGGAACAGGGAGTGAGAAGGCTGAAGGAAGTTAGATCTGAACATTCATTGTTCCGGAAATTCATCACTATTTTAAAAAAATTAAACAATTTTCCACATGTGCTATTGTTAAAGACTCTGCATGTCACAACGGATGATGGCTTGTGCAGCTGCACCGGGCCCTTGAAAGGAAATGGAGTTGTTCAGCCAGTCACTTATTTTTCAGCTTCTATCATTGTGTCAAGGTTAAAGTTTTCTTTCCTTAAGGATTCCAGCTGTAAACAAGCACGCACTAACACCAAAAGTCTTAAAATAAAAATTGTGGGTTTTCTTTTAACAGAAGTTAAAACACCTGTTAGTCTTTTAGATTGATGCTATAATGCACACTTCAGTCTACATCACTTAGCATTTAATTTAAAGGACATTTCCTTCATTAGAAAGTTCTCTCACTACAGGAGAAAAAACATAAATGAAGTCTCTTTAGAGACATTTTGCTTTTAGTTCATACTCACAACTGCCTTACACCCTCACTCCCCCTCCCCAAAAACACCCTCCCCGCTCAAACACAACCTCCCCCCCAAAAATGCTCCCCAAACCTTCTTACATGGCTCTGTTTATCTGGACTTTCTCCCTAAAGAGGAACTAAATAAACTTTATTTGTAGAAACAGGATTTGCTAGCAGAAATAAATTTCTAAATGCATATTCACAAATGTGTAATCATTGACTAAAAATTTTGGAAGTACAAAAATAAATATTGACTACAGCTTGTTTACAATCCATTTTTATCAGTCTGTGCTGACCCATAGGAACAAAGGAGCTTAACACTAACACATTTTATAATTACAAATTAAAGATTTTGTGTTATTATGATGCATTTGTATTTAATAATTACAAAATGGGAAATAAATGTTACCTTTTTTTTATCTTATTTTAGTAGCATTTTCCTTGGAAAATGGAAACTGCTTTACAAACCTAAAACTAATACAGAGAATTTCTCTCTCCCTTCTTCTCTGCCATCATGGGTAAAATCCTCTCAGAAAAAACCCTCTCAGGAGTATTACATTTTAGAGATCATTGATTGTTAAACTGTAGAACATTCTTTTTCTTTGATCTTTTCACAGTGAACACTGCAAAGACCCAAATTGTTATTTGCTAGCATTATTGCACCATTTCACGTTGTTTCCGGTGGCTCATAAAGTCTATGTATCATCATATCCTCTTCCTATGACTTTATATTAGCACTGTAAAAGCCCAGAATAGAAACTAGTATTTTGGACTGAATTTTGTTCCTTTTTTTTTGTATTATTTTTCTTGAATAACTTCTTCCACTAAATGAAATGTATGTCAGATTAACAGCACCTTATTAAATAGCATGTCATTTTGACAGATATGGTCCAACTGGTCTTGAGTTGCTCTGGTACAAAGAGGTGCAGTCCATTTTTGCCACGCTTGTGCCATACTCCTGCCATAAACAAGAATTTGGCATTGACCTGGGTCTGCAGAGAACAACGAAGAAAAGATCAGGAGTCAAATGCAGTATTTTTAGGTAATTTTCACTGTTAATCATTTCAGTGCTGATGGAAAAAAAGTAGCATCAGGCGTGAACATAATGTGAACATCTGCCCAACGTCTGAGACCTTTACCTTGCAGCTTGGGAACTCAGATGGATGGTACTTGGGGTGCCACCTTCTTTTCCCTCACAACCCAGGTTAAATATTGACTGGACTGAGCTCAAGGCTGTTTGTTATGTGTGAGCCAAGGTCATTATTAATGCAACAGCTCTCAGGGTCCAAAATGTGCTAAGCGCTTTACAGAGATATAGGGCAAGCCAGGCCTCAATCCCACAAAGCTTACATATCAGTGTCAATTTTAGACACAGTGACCAAACCTGCCACTCCTCCCTCTCTCTCCTTCCCTCCTGTTCCTTTTTCCCTGGGCTGTGTTACCTCTCCAGTCACTTGGAAGATCAGAACACATATTTAGCTTTCGGAAACTGAAATTTGCCTTAGCATGTGAGTTTTGAAAACACCCAAACCCTTTGCAAATGGAATGGGGATTAATAGCAGACTGTGGGATCAGTCCCCTCTGGTTGCGTGGTGAGTAGAAAACCCCTTTGGCCATATCAAGGGCTAAACAGATAACTGGAATCATTTCTGCCTAGATACAGCAATGGGTAAAGGCTCCTGCATGTGGTGGCAAAGGAAGTGGGGGAGTGACAGCCTCCATCACTTATAAACCCATAATTAAATTATCTATTTTCAAAGAAGAAATATTGCAATTGTACAAATATAATTTTTTTTTAAAGCAGCTTCACATAGACTAGTTCCCACTTCTCTGTAAGACACTGGCAGAACCGTAACATTTTCAGAGAACAGGTTTTTGCTTCTCAGATGTTCTGCCTCTTTTAGTCCGTTCAGTTGAAATGACAGTTCAGGGTGAACTTGCAAAAAGTTATTTAGTTTAGATCAAAGGTTAAATTTTCAGCTCCCCCCTTTAATCATAAATAAAGTTTTGAAAACATGTTTTGTAAATGATATTTTGTGAAATGAATTTCAAGGTGGCCTTTTAGGGTAGTCAGAATTACAAGAGCCAATGTGACACACATTGTGTAGGAGAGGAAAAGAAAGAGCTCCTGTATAAGGGATTTAAGTAAGCTTATCAAAACTGCTCATGTTGAGTTGCATTTTTCTCCAGCTGAATTCCTGCTCAGTTGCAGTTTACCAATTGGGTCCTCCTTAAATTAAATCTACAGTTTTCTCTGCGAGGGAAGGGAAAAAGTAATAAATCAAAACTAATGAGATATTCTTTATATTATTGACGTCTTTATTTTTTTCTTCCTGCGTCACTGTTAGATTTGAAAGGAGGAAACAAGGAGTGATATTGAATGTGAAAAATGAAAACTGCCCACCCGGTGAAAAGAAGGGAAGGAGGAAATCAGGAGGGTGAGTTGGCAATTCCTTAAGCACATGCAATGTCTGTAATTTTCAGACTTGACAATTGCACTGAAACACAGAGGAGAAGCGAACTGATTGGGAGAATGTTGGCTCTTTCACAGACAGACTGGTGAGAGAAGTACATCAGTCATTTTGCCCAGGATGTGTGTAACACATGCACATCTCAAAGCAGGCACAGAATGGCAGCCACAGGAGGGTGGAGGATTCTCAACTGTTTTTCTTCCCCTGCTCTCTGCCTTCCCAGCAGGGAGAATATTGACACAGCCCTTCTTTTCTCCAACCTTAAAATCTAGTCAGTTAAAACATTTTCCCAATCCTTCTCTAGATGCATCCACAAAAGCCTGTGTAAATTTCTTTTTTTCAGATTTAAAGATCATATTATGCTATTTCTTTCTTTGCTATGTGATGCCTTTGTCTCTGTCCTTCTCCAGCCCCTCCCTTAGCTCCCTCCCCTCAGAATAACAAAGTGTCTAGACTGAGCAAACATTGAAACAGACAACATACAGATTGCTTTCAAATGCACAAAAAATGAAACCATGAGCGAAGACATAAAAACTGATAGGTTTTGTTTTCTCCCTCTCTAATCGTGGGTGTTATTATAACAGTACAGGTAAAATATTTTCCAATGGAGGTGTTATTTTTAAGTTGATAATGTCTCTAAGTTCAGACAGTGGTTGAGAAGTTGGCACTCATCGGCTTCTGGGTGCTGGAGCACTGGCACGTTAGGCAGAATGAAGAGTGCAAAGGTGCTTTGCTGATCTGTGCTCATCCATATCATTGCACCTGATTAATATCACATGTAGCCTTCTTGCAGTTCTGTAGGAAGATATATCTAGACTTTGACTGTCACCAGACTGTATTAAATTTAATGGGCATTTCTGTTGCACTCACTGCTTGATTTTTCTTGTCTGGCAGCTTCTGATTGTTATCCAGAGAGCTATTCCAATGTCTAAGAAATTAATTGATGCTATAGTCTTGCTAGGGTTTGTTTTCAGCTGCTACTGATTACTTGTCTAAAGGCAGTTCTTCAGATACAGAAATTTGAATAAAATTAGCTGTGAAACCAGAACATTTTCTCGCAAGTAAACCTTTGTAGTGAACGCCCAGACACTGAATATGATGTGTAGCATTCCACACTGTTACTGAACTTGTCTTTAATGCAGGCATATGTATCTAAAAGACTTGGCATTATTTCAGAGATGCTGCATACTCACACTTCTGCCTTTATTGGGGGCTGCAGAACACGAATTCTCTACAAACTGCCAACTTGCAGAAAGATAACTTACATTCAATTCATCTTTTCTACAAGACCAGATATGTAAATATATTTGCTCATGACCAGAAAGCTTCTGTTATCTCCTGATGTACTATATTAGAACGTTGTTTCTGTCCACCTATCTCAAAAATTAGCTCACACTCTACAAGAAGCCATCATTTGTTTTGCCTGAAATGTATATCTGTGTGTGCAGTAGAGGACATTGGTATACACAGGACATAGGAAGTGAAACATCAACCTGTATTTTTGATGAGGCAGTGCAGAAGGTTTGGGTTTGAGTCTAAGTCCAAGAACATAGAGAATTTGTAATCAGCTTGTGTGAGAGAAAACTCTTTTCCTTGCACTTTCACTTATTTTCTTTCAGGATTCAAAAGATCACTTTCTGGAGCCATCAAAAATTCCTCCCTTATATGACAAACTGGAACTAGAAGTAGAGCCTTGGTTGACAGACTGACTCATCTGACTTCCCTGAACAAGAGCAATGCATATCTTTATAGTCCCTCTCAGTTTATGTTTGGTGGATATAACCTGTAACTGTGCAGTTAACAGCAAGTGTCTTGCCTCAGTATATTGCAGACTCTCCAGGAAACTCATCAGGGCAAAAATACACTGGGATCTAGAACTCTCCCTGGCTTTCACTTTCACCTGACCAAGGCTTAAAAAGTGACCATTCCTCATATTAATTCATTATAAGTCATGGATGGTAGCATAAATTCTTCTGGTAGCCACTACAAGCATACAACTCTATACATTGCAGCATAGATAGAAAGGACAGTGTAGAAACTAGTGACAAGAGCTGACCCTTCCATCAGAGAAAAACTGATTATCAGTCAATTTTTTATTTGTCTGCGTGGCACTGAAGACACCAATTAATTACCTGTCATTCTCCTATTACTAATATCTGCACTGTGCTATGCAGGAAAAGAGTCTTAGTCAAAATTAACAAGGCAGAAAGCACTAGTTGGATAGCAATTAGCAGACAGTGTCATTGCCATATCTTGCTAATAAGATGAAACAAAAGAGAAGGAAATGTATTCTGTGTGTCTAATGGATGCTGTAGATCAAATAACATCTTAGTGGTTTCTGAAGCACCGTAAACAGAATGGCTCCCTGTTGTGATAAGTCATCTTGGATCAATGGTGGAACTGGAATAATCGCTGGCATGTAACTGATATGAAGAAGGGAAAAATACAACATGCTGAATTTTGTGTTATCAAATGAATGGTTTCATTTGAGTCTGCCAGAGTGTTTGACCAGCTCTGCACTGGGCAGGAGACAGACACTAATGGGGCTGGTTTGTTTTTGCAGACAGATGTCTACAATTCCACCTTTTCTCCCTCTTGTTGCCCAACCTCAGCCCAAGATCAACATGATTCAAAAGCAGGTTTCATTTATCTGACATCCACATGTGCTCCTTTAGGGGATGGGAGCTTAGATAAATGGTCTGGGTTTTGAGGTCATCTCTGTAACAGGATTAAAAATATTAACTGGCTCATAAATTTGTTTTACCAGGGTAGCATTGCCTGTCTGAGCCTGTATCATTTTTATTGCTAGCTACAGTTATGTTTATTGACAGACAAGGATTATAAAATGATGACACAAAGCAGTAGTTATTCTGGGTTCCAGGAGGAACAATAAATTCTCTGCCTCCAGTTCTGGAAATGTTTCAAGGCTTTTTCTTCATGAATAGTTACTCTATAAAGCCACAGTGTTTTCTTGACTAACATTACTCATTTACTTCACCTATGTTGCTCCAATCAGTACAACAAAGATGCAGAAAAAAGTGGTATAATAATATAAAATTTACAAAGCCCTAAATACACAGAGCTGAAATTATATTTTTTTCTGTAAACCTTGGTTGCCAACATCAAGAGCAGAGTTTCATCTGTCTAGGGATATGTCTAAACACAAAGAAAAGCATCAAAAGGCAAACAAGAAAACTTGATAAACATGAGGATCTTCAATTGGAGGAAAGAAATCAAGAAATAAAGAACATCTACTCTTTTAAATACACAACAAAATGACACAAAATCAAGCATGCATCAGGTGTCTGTTGAAGCCCAAGGTTTCAAATGTTAGTTATGTGTTTTAATGACACTAAGAAGTTGGATGACATTTGCTGCCCAGTGCAGCACATGACAGAGGTGGTCTACTTCAATTTCAGCCTATTTCAGCCTATGTCAAGTTTTTCAAGCCTCTATCATTTATCTTACCTTCCTTTTGCCCTTTCAGTGTTTGTTTATATCTTTCCCATAGTCTGAAGCCTGAAACTGCACTCTAACTGAGGTATCACTGGTCTCAGTAGCTGGGTTGATTGACAAACACAGAAGGGTTGAGGCTGGAGAGAACCTCTGGAGGTCATCTGGTTCAACCTCCCTCCTCAAGCAAGGTCACCTAGAGCCACCTAAAGCCTCTTACCCTTTACAAATGAAAATTAATATATCCAAGAAAAAGAAGAATCTTTTTTAGCATAGTAGTGTCACGCTTTTGCCACTGTCTTTGACCCCCTAACTTCTAACTCCTTCTCTGCCTTGTAATGCTTCCTAACTGTGTTTTCCTCATTTTGTATACACAAAGTACTTCTGTTGCAATTGAATGTGTCTCTATCAAATTTCCATCAGCTGATTTTCAAACAACTTTCTAGTTTCTGAAAGGCCTTCCAAATTTAAAATCATACTCATAATTTCATCATCCAGATCATTGATCAGAAAAGGATTGAGTAGAACTGGGCTCAGAAATACCCCATTTTAAATGTCCTCCCAGTTTGACAACAAACCAGTGATAGTTTCTCTTTGATTTTGTTTTCTCAACCAGCCATGAGCCTTCTCTGCAGTGATTTAATCATATACCTTAATTTGCTTACGAGAAGGCTCTGTAGGAGACTCAAAAGCCTTTCTCAAGTCAAGATATATCACATCTACTGCTTCCCTCTTATTCACTTAACCTGTCAAAGAAAGAAATTAGATTGGTTTGATACAATCTGTCCTTGACAAATTCACATTCACTAGACTATTATTACCCTCGAGGTGTTCATAAATTGATTGATTGATTCTCCACCATGCAGCTTCAGTTCAAGGAAAAACACTTCACCAGCATCTACTCTGATGTGCAGCTAATTGGGCTCAGTTTTGTGATTTCAATTCTACTTCTGCAGCTTTGGTATTGTCTTCCCAAAAAGACCTCCTCACTATATTGACCATATGTTCTCTTCAGTCCCAAAGCTAAGCAGGTTATATGAGCTTTATCTGCCATACTCAAGAGCACCAGACCAATGAACACGATCTGTGCTCATAAAAATAGCATTCACCCTTTAGACTACTGCTCTCTAATGTACTATCAAACACAAAATCACTACCTATTGGTGAGAGTTATGTATCAGTTCAGGGGTGCGTGCTACTCTGGTGCATAAGAAATAATTGTTTGGGATTTATGAAGAGCAGAATGATGATATTATTAATAAACAATATTTGTAGTTTATGTAAATGGAACTGCCCAGAACTGCCTCATCTGCTTTTTTTTCCTACAAAGGGGAACAGAATTTCATTTTTCTAAGCCATTGGACCCTGAGGCTCACATTTGGAATTCCATGCTGATAGACACTACATAATTATTATTTTAATTACAAAAGCTGTAAAATATTCTACTGTGTCTCTTAATTCTAATGTTACAGCTGCCACAGAGGGCTTAGTCCTACAATGTTTTCAGTACAGACTTGAACTGAGCACAGTCGACTTTTTGCTCAGAACAAGATCAATATTTTGGTATGGCATCCTCACAATGCAGAATTAGGTAACGAAAGGCTGTTAGAACTCAAGTGGAGCACAGGTACACTACACTATCATACACTGAAAATTTGACTTTTATGACATACGAGCAGAAGATTTTTTTTTAAAATCATCAACATGCAGAGACCTACTTTTCTAGTTCTTATATGGGCAAAACTCCTGTAACTAAGAAAGAATAGTCCAAGTTCAGTGTTAGGTGATCGCAATGTGAGCTCAGTGTGAGGTAAGCCTCAGTAACAGTCTTCTCCTAATTTTACTTTGATAGTTCCCTATTAGATTCTGCCACTGCAAAACTTATGGATAGAAATTCATTGGGACCACTCCCAGTAGTAATTAAGACTTTTAGAATCAGAGTATCTGTTTCCTAATCATGAATCAGAAATAAATATTACTTTCCTACATCAATGTTTGAAGAGATGAGACACATTTTTAAGGGCCAGAAAAGTACCAAAATAATAGACTATTTGTTTCAAAGATAATGCAAAACACTGAATAGGTCATTATGGAATAATTTAATTTGAGGAAACACTACCACAGAGCAAAATGAATAGATTAATGGTATAATTTTGCTGTTTATTTTCTTTCTCTGTTTGCAAAGATATAAAAGATACCATTTGCAGAATGATAACATTTTTTTATTCCATCATCTACCAGTGCAAATATATCCATTTACTTCATTTTATAAGCAGTTAAATTACTGTGACTCCTTATACACTTCTGTGTAAAAAGACATCTACCTTAAGATTTACATGGCCCCTCTTCCAGTCATCACTAAAGACATGTTTGTGTTTGGCATAGGGATACAGCATGATGCCTGAGGTAGGTTTCATCCCAGTTTGTATGTCCATACGCTGCTATGCAGAGCCCTGCTACTAACAAAAAGTGTAAGCAAAGGAGGTTCTAAAACACAGCACTGTACCTACACAAGTAAAGCCTCCCCTCTCAGCCACTGGACTGGGACCCAGACTGTGACAGGGCTGGGCTGCTTCCTGTTCTTCTTTTCCATGCAAGCCTACTCCAATAACAGTCCCATCATTGCTTTCACGTTCCTGCCACAGCTCTTTCAGCAAGATATGAAAGCTAAGGTGATACAACAGGAACACAAGCAGAGCCTCAAATGTTCCATGAAAAATTAAGAGCTGTGAAATAAGGAAATATATTTAAAAAACCACAGGGAAATAAATTTTAAAATGCATTTCAGCTTAATTACCGATTAATTTGAATATGATACTTGGATTGTATCTTACTTTTCTGCCAAACCAACAGCAACAAAACTAGCTTACTTTGTGGCTCTGTAAGTGCAGCTGGCTAAGATCATTGTTCCCAGAGCTGTGTGTGCTTCTCTTGACACTGCCAAGGTTATTTGCGAATAAGAGTCGTGTTTGCTTCTGCTGCATCAGAAAACAATTAATCTTCATTGTTTGCCAACCAGGAGTAATCAAAAGCAGTAGGGAAATTAACTGTGTTTTCTGGTACATATGAAGATATTACAGAAACAAAGGTAAAAATGCAAACTGTAGCTGTGGACAGCTCCTAGACTGCCTCTTACAGGAAAATAAAGGCCTAGGCATTTTACAAACAGAATTGTTTGGTTTGGGGTTTTTTTTTCACATTTTAGTGAAGACATATTTGATGGAGTAAACTCCAGAGGTGTGATAGAGTGATCCAGAATACTTTATCTGCCCTGAAAACAGTTAAGGTCAGAGTGAATATACAAGAGCTGCTTTATTTGCTTGGGTTTGATTTGCAAAGGTGATTTTAGCATATACCAGTGGGGAAATTTGGCTCTTTTTTACCAGAGTAGAGGATAAAATTACGGAGAAGAGTAACCAAGAATGTATGTTTAGGGTACTGACACACTGCTCACCACTGTAATTACAGGGATAGATAGTTATCTAGGTTTGAACAGAGCGCAGAAATTAAAAGAGTTGAACTGCTGACTCCATATTACTGAGAGTTAGAAGTAAGAAAGGATTTGTAAGTCTGCAAATTAGGCCCTGCTCTGTCTAAAACAGAAAACATTCAGTTCACTGAGCAGAAACTAACACTCAGCTTGTCCAGAGAATCCTGAGCAGGTACCTGCTTTCAGATAGCTGGCTAGCTGCTGAGCGGGTTTAAAAAATAAGAAATCATAGTTTCGGATTTATATACATAAACACTGCAAATGCACTTGTGGAGAGCTTTCTGGGGTTCAGCACCCCATGTTTTGCAGTGTACTGCCAAATTACAAGCCACTACAGTACAGGAGTCCACTACAGTCCCCTGCACTGCAACCCACATGAGGTTTCTTCTGCATGTGGCACATATTTGCCACAGGGACTCTGTATCCCTTTGACTCTGTTGTAACTTCCTTTAACAGAGAACATTCAGCTACAGACTGGCTTTAAAAAAAAAAAAAAAATCAGATTTGGAAAGGTAAATCTGTCAATTTTATGCATAGTAGAATATAATTTGGAAAAAACCTGCAAACATGCTGACAGTCAAATCAAAATAACTCAGTTTGTAGTAAATACCACCAGGACAACAGGCAGTCTTTCTTAGACTCGCATTCTAGGCTAGTGTTATGCACGTTGTTAAAACTTCTTTTTCCGTGTAAGCTTTTTTTACAGAATTTATCCTGGAGTATCTAAGCCTTGTACAGCTGCTCCCTCACTGTTTAGTGATTATCTGAGAAGCCAGCTGAAAGCTCGGTTTTAGGTTTCTCCTTTTTCACATGGTACTGCTTTACTGCAGTTATTTGATGAAATGCTGTGTGTGACAAAAAAACATGTTTCAAAACATAAACAGAAATGCCTTTGTAAAAGTATTTAAAGCCTCAGGCTTGTCTTTAAGCTGCTCACCAATGGTTGTGGTCTCCATCAGTGTTGCTCCCATGGGTGTCAGGATACTGCAGAGTTCCATGGGCACAATGAGGGATTTGAAATGGGAGACAAATGCATAAAAAATAGGAGAGAACTCACTGGTAGTTAGAGTGGTTATTTCAGATGAGGTAGAGAGGGGCTAGGTGAAGAGAAGGGCAGCAGATAGTTGTGCAGCAGTAGCCCTTTTCAAAATGGTAGACTATGCAGGGATGCAGTGGTCCTCTACTGAGGCACCCTAGCTGAGACACAGGGGTAGTGGGTTATCATATGCTAATGGACATCCAACACGTGAATCGTAACTGTAGAACTATCCAGTAGACTCAGGCAGGAATCAGCATCTCCCTGCATGTAAGAGAGCTGACACAGTGAAAAGTTAAGAAAAGGGGGAAAATATAAGAAGCTTTAGAAATAATATCTGTAGATGAGACCAGTGCAAGGTGCTTGTTCTGCTTCCAGAGCATAACTCTACCAGGAAGCTTTGTACTGTTTACCTTACATACTGCATGGCAAAATTTCTTTTAGGTGACCACTTAAGTAGGCAAAGAAAAATATTTGTTAGGAAAAATTGTCTTCAAATAAAGCAAAGCATAACTACTCAACAGGCTGGGAATGCTTTGGGACGGTCTGCTAAGACAGATGGCTGCTTAACAAGAATGGTCTCTTGACCAGGTTTCTCTGTCTGCATTCCAGGTGCCTGCACGTAAGGAAGCAGATTACATGCGCTGTTTCAAATGTGTATCGATTTGCCAATGGGGAGAGAGAAAACTCCACCTTTGATAAAGAATTTGATTTGATGATCATTTACAGACCACACCACATGAAGTCTTGACACTGTTTCTTCACCCTAATTACTATGTGAGCCATCTGGTGCACCTGCTGTTACAGTGAGGCAGGAATAACAGTTTTACACCCTCCCTCCCTTTTCTTTTCCTTTTTCTCACACTGAGATGGATCTTTTAAGTGAACATCCACCTGACGTGGCCAGACAGTGCAGATGTAGACGCAGGTGCAAACTCGGTCAACCATGCCTCCAGATGGCTCTTACTTATTAAGGCAGCCAAAGTAATAACCACAGACAAAGGGCCTCCAAGAAAAAAAACACAAACCCAAGACCATTCTGCAGGAAAACATTAGGTTAAGAGATGGAGTTTGTGAGGATCCCAGAGAGGTAATCAGCTTTGAATCTGTGGTGAAAACAGAGCTGGTCAAGTCCCCTTGAAATTTGGATGAAATGACAGACTGATAATTGAGCAATCGGGAAAATGGTTAAAATGCAATATTCTCTCCTAAAGGCTGATTACATAAGCATAAGTGCCAGCATCTAGATGCCAAGATAAAAGCCATGGCTTCCTTTTCTCCTACTGAGTAATATGCTCTGCAACTGAGAAAGCCAAGAGAAAAAACAATAAGATATTTTATAGTCTGATTTCTTTTAAACATCAGAGGTGTCACACTTCCAATGGCTGAACTCCAAGCAAACAACCAAGCAAACAAAATGAAGCAATTGTGCCCTTCCTCAACCTCTGCGCTTAATATCTTTAATTACTGGCCAACAAAGTGCAGAAGTTCAAAGGAATAAGTTTCAGGTTTGGGAAGCTGTCTCACTAAACAAGTTCATGTGGGCAGAAGAAGCTCACAGGAGTCCAGAGGCCACCTCTGCTCCCACAATTGAATGAGCTTCCCCTTGTTGACCTGAATACTCAATAGGGGAAAGGAATCAGGAAAAAAAAAATCTTTTTCAACCAGCTATTTCAAAAAATATCTTTTTCAACCAGCTATCTCCTTCAGGACTATCACAGATGACTTGGGGCTTTTCTGGCCTTGAGGGACAGCATAAAAAAGTGCCCTCCTCTTCAGTGATTGTCCCAGCAGCCATGCTGCCTAAATGAGTGTTCTGCTAAGCAGAATTCATTGCTGATTTCCACCTGTGTTTTCATGAGAGAGGATTTGTGGCAAAGTGCCCAGCAGACACTGTGCTACTCAGGACAGCGGGTCCAAAAAACCAGCATGCAAAAGTGATGGGAGGTGCAGATCCACAGGCAAGACTCCCTTGGCCCCGCCATGCCGAGTGTGGCACACAGACACCTGCAGTGTTGGCTGAAGAGCAGACTCAGCCCTGCTCCAGCTCCTCTGCTAAGTGAAAAGGAAATGCTGGGGGTGGGAAACTTCATAATAGCAAACCTTAATGAGAGGTAGGGTTGCAATACACACAAATCATGCTAAGCTCCACAGTTTCAATCCACAGTGACTATGAAAATGGCTTAGGTGTATGTCTCCTGTATATAACACCTCCTTAGATGCTGTCTGAATTCTTCTGCCTAGAGGGTTCCTTAAAGCCTGAGGCCTCAGAGCCATCAGCCCAAAAACTTTCATCATTATGAAGGCGATGAGATCCCAAAGTTGTCTTATAATTCCTGATATATCCTGGGAAATCAAATCAATTTTCTCACGTGTCTGATCAACACCCTTTGTACAGCTTGCTTTCTTTCTCAGAGTCTTACTCGCAGGCTGCCGAAGCAGATTTGGCTTGCACAGTTTTGACTTTCTGAAAGCTATTCCTCCCCAGCACCTCCTGCACAAACCCACAACAGCGAGACATCTCCCTACCACAAGAGCTATAAATGCTGTGTATTAGGCAGCAGATGGAGAAGGGGAGTGTAGGGAGGCAGTAAGACCTTCCTCACCAGCGTGATAGACTCTGTTCTTAGGTGTGTTGAGAAAGGAGAGTTTTATTGAGGTTTTGAAAGAGCATAATACAAAATAAAACAGGAACCATACTCTAGATGATCATCTTTTTCAAAATTTCTTTTTAAAACAAAACACAGGGACAGTAAAGCTAGTTTTTAAGTCCTGTACTCTGTGTTGCATTGTGAGAACAAACCTTTCCCCAGAAACCCTGTTTTATTTATTGCCCATTCAGTTTTCGAGCCATATGTAGAGCTAAACCTTTGCTGGTCTTCCTGGAAACTAAGCCAGCCAAACCACTGAAGAGATATATTTAGGATGGAGGAGTTGTAGGGGACAGCTGGAGCATATCTTTACTGTAGCACTATTTAGCCTTGTCACTGGGGCCTGGAGTGAAATAGCTGGTACTCGTATTTTAATGAATGACAGTGAGGTAAATTCAAGTGATGAAGCTGTAATCAGGTCTTCTACAGTAAAACAAGATTTTGGCTAAACCTGTATTTGGTTTGGACTATAAATATATTGTCCTATCAACGTCACCCAAAGGCAGCCTTAAAACTGGAACAATTTGTTTTTCTGAAATCAGGGCTTTCAGTGGCTGCTGTGATTTGGATGTAAAATCCAAGGACAATCTCTGTGTCTTTTTGATGCCAGAGATTCACTGGGCAATTTCTGAATTCACTGAGGGGTAGTTATCACCAGTATTGGGATTTGCATGGCAAGACTGTGCTGTGTAGGAGGGATTAGTTTTACAATGTTGTCTCTTTTCTGGGCTCACTGTGATCTACAGTATGTGTTTATCATTTTGCATCCTGCATTCTGAGCAGCCTGCTCTGGCAGCAAGACAAATTTTATATCACTTATTAGTGATATAAATCAAGCGTTCCAACATTTTATTAATCTGAGGCTCATAACCAGAAAAGGGAAATCAGGATCCCTCTTTCAGCATAAGAAGATGATTCTTGCAGCACCCTGTCTCCAAGCCCAACTTTTTTTGTGTGTTTTGCAGCTGAATTTCTATTTGGAAATGCAAAATAACAGGGCTAACTGAGAGCCTTTGCAATACACTGCTGTATGCCAGAAGCAGAAGGAAGAACTTACAGCCTGGCTAAAGCAACCCAACTCCATAAGAGGGCAGTGTAAGAAATGAGCACTGAATTTCTGAACTCTGAAAATTCAGAAGTTGTTGTCAGTAGCACTGGAGTAAAACTTTCCACAGAGACAAGGTTTCCAGTGGGTTTAGGTAGCTAGGGGGACATGCTCTCCATTGAGCAAGGTTTCAAGGATTGCACTGAAGCCTGAAGAATTACTGCATACAGAAAAGTGTCCTTTTAGCACTCCACTCACACTAGATTTTCTGTCTAAATCCATGATTTAATTTGGGTGAATCCTGATTTATACCTCTATGAATTAAAGGGAGCTGAGGCCATCAGTGGTATAAATACAGTCTTAGTTCTTGCAGGCTTGCCTGTGTGAGAACTGCAGGACCAGGCTGTATAGCACTGGCTGATCTTTGGCATTTGATGAGCAAGTTACCTTTATTTATAACATGGTACAAGCAGGATGTGTTGCTGTGACTGACTTATAACAGCTGCAAGGTCAGAAGTTTGATACGCTGGGAGAAAAGTGTCCTGGCAATGTATATCTGAAGATTGTGTTGAATCAGGGATATGTAAGAGGTTAAATAGGGTAAGTCTAGAAGCTTTGGGCTTTTTTATATCTCAGACTAGCTTTTTCGACACATCCTTGGAGGATACTAAAGAGTCCTCTTCTGTAGCAGAATGCTGAATTCACCCTTTTTGCCACCTTCTGTGACCTTTTCACCACCTCCTTATTTGTGCTTTGTAAAACAAGAACGACTAAAACAACCCTGTCATCAAATCCATAGCATGTATTCCTTCATTGATTCTTGAGAGGCGATAACAAGCTCAGCTAGGAACACATTTTAATAATTATACAGCTATAATTATCATTTTGGCTTTGCTAGGATTTTTGAAAGATAAACTGTGCAATCTATTTATAAGCTTGATAAGCAGGAGGACCCAGTGCCCTTTCCTTCTAGTAAATCCATGGGAAGTCTCATATGCAGAATGAAATCATCTAAAAGACCATCAAACAAAACAACAAGGCTTCTAATTAAACATACTCTTGCAGTAGGTGGGTGCAATAAATGCCTCACCAATGAAGGAAAAGAAAGCTTTGCATTTTACACAGAAATACAGATCTTTCAGTAAATACTTGGAAAGTGATGATTTTCCATGAGTAGTCCCATCCGCACTAGCACTTATCCCAGGGCAAATAGTGAGGGTAAAAAGCTACTCCAGGAATACTTTTGGTGTATACCAAGAAGATAAAATTTGAAGGAGATCTCTGTTTTACACAGCTGGTTAGTTACATGATATGTATCTTCACATTTGCACAATTGGATTTTGTAAGCAAAAACAAATGGAGAAAAGTAGCAAGAAAGACAATGAAAAATGAAAACACAATTTCAAGGATGTCAGAGCTAGGGCTTTGAGTAAAGTACGAAAGCAGTCCCAAAGACAAGGCTTATGGATGGGGTCTTGATAACTGTTTCCTAGCAACAGGAATACTATTAAGGTGGATGCTGAAGTCCAGTTTAATACGTTTATCCAGTGCTCTGAAGGACAAGTAACTAACGTCAAATTCCTCATTTTGTACAGGACTACTCAGTCAGGTTCTGTATCTGTCTTTACAAGAAGAGTTTCTACTCTTCATCCTGCATAGTTGCCTCTATATATCTGTATATATATGTTAGTCCTATTCTGGCAGAACAGAAGAGATAGTGTTATTTACTGGGATAACTACTTTGCATTATTTAATTAGATACAAGACCGAAAATTACTTAAACACAATTATGTGAGAGTAAACTACAATGCCTTCTGGTTTTATTTCTGGGTTATTTAGACTGCAAAGCTCACAAAAAAGTCCATTATGATATTAACAACTGGCTATCATAAAAGCAGTTCATGGCACAGCTTTAATAGAGAATAACCATCAAAAGGAGAGGATAACACACAAAATTCTAAAAAGGAATTTGATAACTTGCTTAACAATATTGGATAATTCAGTAAAATTCCTTAGAGTTATAGCTCAACAGCTGTATTTATGTATGCATTGAAGTGACTAAGACCAAAGCCAGAACTGAATCAAGATGCTGGAAAGTATAGAGAAAATTAGATATTCAAGAGCCAAACACTGAAAAAGGTTAGTTGCTGCACATCATCATGCTTATAGCAGTGTAGCCTTACTCTAGTAAGCTTCAAATGGAGATAATTAATGATCACCATACCCTGGAGAGCCTCCCAAGCCAACCCTCGGGGGATTGCCATCTGATTTCCATGGCAGATGACCTTTGAAAATGATTCTTTAAATTTTGAGGGGAAGGGGACAAAACATCACAGGATTCCTATTATTTGTCTATTTGTTTTTTGCTGAGACTGAGGGTCTCGTTAGTACCCCATATTTGAGGGGTTTGCAGCACTGTTTCAGAGGTCTGATTCTCCTCCGCAGCATTTGGCAGGTCTTTAGATCCAAATAACAAATACGATGCAAATAGGCTATAAGACCTAGAGCCATCATCTGGGAAATTTTCAAAGGAACCTTAGGTAGAGATTACCTACCTAAGTAGATTTGGTTTGGCATCTCTTGTTTCCCATTTGGAGTATGGTGTTTCATTAGCCAACAGATGCAGTAGACTTGACAGTAGCATTGTTAGGCTAGAACTGGCAAATTTTCAAGGTTCTCTTATTATAGCAAGACAACAAGTGGTTTTGATACTTTCCTTCCATTTCCCTCAATGTGCATTGTTGTCTGAGTCCACCCCTGCTTTTAAGGCAGCAGTCTCCACAGGGGCTGGAAGACTGATGTGTCCCTATCTCATCCCATTTCACAGGAGACCTCAGCAAAAATACCTCCAAAAATGCCTGCAGGCAAGCTCTCTAGGTGGGCCTGCTGGGGTAATAAGCTGCCTAATGGCATACTAAGCAGCAGAGCAGCTGGAAGTGCTTGAGCCATCAATTCAGGTGACTCATATAGAAAGTACCTGCATTTTCACAAGCTGTAGAGATCAGTCATGTCACTTTTTGGGTTTCCTGTCAGGAGTGGAATGAGACAGAACTGGCAGCCATGGTGGAAACAATTTCCCACCCAATTTGGCATGCTTGAAAATCACAGAATATTCTGAGTTGGAAGGGACCCACTAGGATCATTAGGTCCAACACCTGGCCCTGCACAGGATAGCCCCAAGAATTGCACAGTGTGCCTGAAAGCATTGTCCAAATGCTGCTTGAACTCTGTCAGGCTTGGTGCCATGACCACTTCACAGGGGAGCCTGTTCCAGCACCCAACCACCCTCTGGGTGAAAAACCTTTTCCTAATATCTAAACTTAACCTCCTCTGACACAATTTCATGCCATTCCCTCAGGTCCTATCACTGGTCACCTGAGAGATCAGGGCCTGCCTCTCCACTTTGCCTTCATGAGGAAGTTGTAGACTGTCATAAGGTCTGCTTTTCTCCAGGCTGAACAAGACAAACTTGCTTAGTATCTCTTCAAGTCCTGTGTCCAAGTCATTTATGAAGATGTTGAAGAGGCCTGGGGCTAAGACGTAGCCCTACTGAACCCCACTAGTCATCAGTCACCAGCCTGATGTCACCTGAGTCATTATAACCCTTTGTCCTATGACCATCTTTGCTTCTGGAAATGTCTTTCTGTACAGCCCTTTGTGGTAGTCTGACTCAAAGCCTGTTTACATCAGTTAAAGGATGGGACAGCCACCTTTATATAAAGCAAGGCAATAGACAGCTGCTTTTTGGCATAATTTCTAAAAGTAAAAGCACAATTTTAAAAAATTAATGTTCTTATCTTTTATCCTTCTTGAAGAAGTTCTGGGTTTTTTGCCTGAAATAAACTAATTCTGTCGTTGAAAGGAAAGTTGAGGTACTTAGGATACATACACAGAAAAAAACATTCCAGCAGTGAAATCACTTTGCTACTTTGAACACATCTGCAAAAAAACTCTGTGTACTGCTTCTGTAACCTTCACACAATAAACAAAGCCCCCACGCAATGCATCTCTAGGGAGAGATTTAGGCACTTAAAGTGTTTGGTGAAATTCTTCGGACACCATCATGTCAGCTCTATTGTCACCCACAATTAAAGGGAAGCCAATATTTTTTTTTTTGTAGTGAAATACATTTGATACTTGTGGAATCTGCCACTTCTGTTACTGTTTCTCACCAGTTTCAGCAGCAAAGCAAGGGTCTGTGCTACCCTTTTATTTTACACATGAGCACTTGCTCACAAAAATGTAGTGTTAATGTAAAATAAACAAAAGGAAGGAAACAGCTTCTTGAGCCCCGAAGAAACAAACTGCATGAAGCACACAGAGGCTCACATCTTTTGCTGTTCCAGTTAGGAACCGGGGGAGGTTGTTATGATCTTTTCTTTCTTAAGGTCTGATGTTTGAAAAAATGACAACTCTTTCTGCCACCATCAAATGGCTGTGCTCCTTTTTCTGTGGTAATAGTGGGAGACGAAACTTGGGGGATCTAAAGGTGTCAGGCTTAAGCACCTGCTGAGTTGGATTCCTCACAAGAGCACAGCAAGGAAATGCCAAATGAAGGGTTTTCTGTGTTTGACATTTTTACAGGTTGTTACAGAATAGTTTACAAAACATCAAATGATAAATAATCTTTCATTTCCTCTGTTAGCTGCCTAACCTATGTCTACTTCCTTAAAACACGAACTATGACAACTCAGCAGACATAGCTTGTCTTTTACACATTCTTGTTGAAAATTATAGATGGGGATACTTATACATTGGATATGAACATACAAGTAAGCTGTCCAAACTAGATCACATTCAGTCTTATCTGCCTGGATCTGAGGCTGAATGCCACAATTTGTTAATTGTGGTGCCATTAACGCCTAAAGATTTTAAGAGACTAAACAGCTGCATGTACAGTTTGGCACTGTGTTTTACTGCTCCTGCTAGTTAGAAGCAAACATTGAAGAAAGCTTCAAATGGATTAGAGCCTGTAGAACCCAGCCTTCAGTGTGTGGTTCTTATTACAAGGTTATTTAGGGGCTCTCTTTCGGGAGTATCTCTGGATTAAGGATTTATGGTACTAGACCAAGGATTTCTTGGTAGGTACTTAGTAGTTACATATGTACCATATGTTGCTGTTTTTGAAGTTTTCCTACATTTAATAGCGTTATTTTTTGGCTTTTCCTTAACTTTATTTGCAGTTATGTCAGAGGTCCGCAGTCCTAAACCCTGATCTGAAGGCACTGCAAATACATAGTGTTTGAATCCAGTCCTTTTCATTAAGCATGTATCAAGTAGTAATCAATTCCCAGCTGAACTTAACCCAAAACCAGACGTGGATTACAGGAGACAGATCTGATAACATCAAAAGAAACACTAGTCAGAAAGCCCCTGGAAAGATACTAGGGACCTCATGAAACTCATGGTGAAATTCCATTTACTCAAATCAGCATGAGACCATGTGAAAGAGGTCAGAATAGAAAAACTGAAATGCAAACAGTATTCAACTTATCAATAAGCATTTTTATCACAACAGCTACTGAAAATCTGTTGGTTAATGGTGGTCAAATAAAAACACTTGATATTTGCCTATCCACCTACAATGAAACGAGTAAACATGTGGGCATACCCAAAAACTCAGATTCATATTTGATGTGCATTTGACTACTTCCCTCTTTGATTGTTAGTTTTCTTTTTATCAGTCGTATCCTGAGCTTACATATTATATATTACAGTAATGACCATTAGGTGTTTGACACAGTTCTAATAGTAAAGGCTTGATTTCCCCACATTAAGTTACATATGTATTACTTAATATGGTGATGGATTTTTGCTCTCAGGAGCGTTTTGGAACAATAAAAATTGCTCGTTCTGTCAAAAAATGCTTTGATTAGAATAGGCAGAAGCTTGATTTTCACCTGCTTGCCTCTTCTGCCTGGGTAGAGCAGCTGTGAAACACTCCATAATTGAGCAAGTGGTTACATCTGCTCTTAGAGTCCCAAATGAAATTATGATAAAGAATTAAAGAATTAGTTAACCAATAAGGACTTAAAATAGGACAGAGTATTTTGCTTCCATGGAGGCTTGATTTTTTTAATGTTGCCGCTTAAAGCAGTTGAAGGTCTTCTGTTACTGGTCATGATCCCTGCCCAGAAGTCATTTTTAGACACAAACATTTAATTATTTTATTTTGGACACTCTACTGATTTTTGATAAGCAAATATCAGTGCATATGCTGTTATTGGCAAATCATGGCAGATCTTCCCATGGAGTTCATTCAGGGAGTATCACTCTATCACAAATATTAGGCTGTGTCAGCTTTGCTCCTGCTGTAACAAATTTTAAATTAAATTTTAAAAAGCAGAGGAGGATAATGATTTCCAATAAATACTGTGAAATTCACTTCCTATGTTAGTAAAAGGCACACAAGTTACAGCACACTAAAATTTATACATTTGCCGCAATTCACCTTTAAGGAACGCAAGAGGAAAGTTAGTGATTTTGAATAGTTGATGTGTTTTATTTTATCGTTTGGAAGTATGCCCATTATTTAGGATCACAGAACTCATGAATTGATGATCCGAAGGGAGGCTCTTTTACTGTTGCATCTCCTGCATTGCCTCTATAAATATCTTTTTTTATTATTATTCTGCATTTTTTAGATTTGTTTTATGGTTCTGGTTATTAATGTTCTACCTCTGACTGTTACGAGAATTCATAGCTCTGTTAGAAGTCTGACATGTCTGGGATATTTGCTTGTGTAGGTAGTTTTCATGCAGTAAACCAATCTGCTGGACAGGGAGGGGAATATTCTGCCTTTGATAGTGGATATATTTCTGATTACAGTTAGTAGGAATATGTGGCTTCAAACAAAACCAGCAGCCCCAGAAGTTTAAATTACAGGAAGTGCCGAGTGTATAAGCTTTTTGGATGTGATTGCATAGCCTAGACAAAGAACAAGGAAATAGCTACTGCTGTTTATTCCTACCAGAGTGAGAATCAGACATGAAAATCTCATGCTCCCAATTAACTTCTCTGGGAATGTAGAGGATTGTCCAGCCATAGGACTGTGTTTTCAGCTCACTAAAAACTGCAAGTAAAGGAGATCAGTGTTACTAACAGCATCAACCTTCTTTATTCTTTTTACAACCTCCACAGTTTCTATCCTGAAAATGCTACTGTAACTATACTGAGGTTCCCCTTCCCCTGCCCTCAGGATATTTTGAGCCAAGAAGATACTAAAATCTTAGAAGATGTTATTTTGTGTTTTACTTGCATCTTTGGGGTGTAATGAAATGACAAAACGCAATGATGAAAAAGAGTCAGCAAAACTATGGGAACGAAGGCTTTTATTTCTCCAGCAAGACGCACTAACTTGGAGTCTGCAACCTACTGCAAATCACCTCTAACAGACCAAAGGATTCACAGACATTTAGTGCGTAATTGGGTAGCTGCTGGTGCAGCAGCTTGACAGTGAGGTCAGTCAGGAGCTGGTTTATCCATGAACACTACAGTTAAAAAAAAAAAAAACCACAAAAAAGCCTCTTTTTTTCTTAATTTTTTTCTTAAAAAAAAAAAAAAAAAGAAAAAAAAGAAAAAAAGAATAAGCACTCAGGAGGTTAGATAGCTCCTACCCTGTAGGTGTGATTTTTGGAACAGAGGGCAGAGGGAGAAAATGCATGCATTGCTTTTTACAGCATGTTTTGTCATTGTAGGGGTGATGAGGATACCTGGGGGAGCTTTGCACCTGTCAGCTATGTTTATAACACAACTTTCAAAAAGAAAGACCATCTTTAAAAGCCCTAATATCACATTTAAGATCCTCTCCACACTGGGCTTGTTTTACTTGCCTTCCAGCTTTCTTCTTGATGAGGGAAGAATATCTCTTTCGACAGACATCCCCACAGGCAAGCAGGAATGAGAAGGCTGGTTCTTGTGCAAAAAACTGACAATATGATCTGGACTCTTCTCTCTCATGGGAGCTTTGCTATTGACTTTAGCTGGACCAGGATTTCACCCATTGCTTGTGTCAAGTTTGACAAGGATTACTGGCATGCAGCTGATCCTGAGGGAAAGAATCAGACCACTTTTCTACACAAATGCCCAAATGTCCAATGTGTACTACAAAAACTGGAAGGATCATAAAAAAGATTAATGTTTTAGACGTGCTTAGCAGACCTGACGATGCTCCCACTGAGGCTGTTGGAGCTGACTGGAGGAGCAAGCACGGTACACCAACACAAGCACTTCACCTCTGTCCCTTGTCAGGTTTCCTTTACAGCCATTACAGGGTAGCTATTTCAACACTGTACAGCTCCAAATGAAAGAAGCTTGAGTGGCCCAGGAGACATTTAAGCTGGTCACTGTAAATTGATTCACACAAGTGTCTCTGGTGTGAGGATGTACTACTTCTTAAGCAGCAAGAGAAGGGGAAATGAAATGGAGAGGTTGTACTGCTGCTCTCAGGAGAACATCAAGCTAACAAGAGCAGATTGGTGTTAATTTAGCTGGGACAAAAAAGCCTCTCCTCTTTTAATTCTTGAGGATTTGAGATTCCAGCAACATGTCGGTGAGGTAGTCACTGGGTAGGAGTGGGAAGGAGATCACTCTTTCTTTTCAGAAGTGTGGAAATAGGTTATGGCAGATTAGGGAACAGGAAGAAAAATACGTAAGTGAAAGAGAAACAAAAAAAGGGGAGAGCACAAATCTGGGACAACAGCCGGCTCTTTGCTGCTTCAAAGACATCTCTTTTGGGAGAGTGGGGCAGGTAATTGCTGCTTTGCTCCACAAAAGTTTTTTTTAAAAAAACCAGAACCAAAACCCAGAGGAACTACTCCCACTCTGCAGCAGTACAGATCCCGTATCCTGTCTTTCAATAGGGTAACATTAATATGGAAGCACCGAATGGGTTTGGAGCAGTGCTTATTCATGTCAGATAAGACTAGAGCATGGCAGGAGCAAGCTACAAGTTTGTCTTTATGTCAGCCCAAGGAAATGTGCTGTAGCCATGATCCCATGCACAATTTCAACAGTTAGCACTGCTAATGAAAAAGGCAGTTCCCTGTCGTGTGCTTCCTAGTTCAGTGCAAAACCCCCAGACAGCCTTGCTTGAAAATGTAACCAGTGTAAATGAGCAACTGTGGGAAGGGACAGAAGGTTAAAGCGCTCTTTCAAGTCTTAGAGTGTGTGTGAAACTATGGTTGAAGATAGATCTGTAAAGATAAGAGAGTATCCACCAAAGAGGTATTTTTTTTCTGGACAGCCAGAGGTTTCTGATTAAAAGCTGCATTTGAGAGATGCTAAACATAACCTTGAAGAAGGGTGCTGCTTCATATCTGATAACATGACATAGCATGTGGATTTTTAACACGATATGTCATGTATAAGAAAATAATAATAATAAAAGCATAGGTGGTTTTGAGGTCTTCTGCATCCTAGGGTTATTGTTATTCTGGTTTGTACTGTCAAGATAAAGCAGAAACAAATGGTTATCCAAGTGCTGAGTACCCTTCAGAGAGCTAAAGAACAATTTTCTGGAGATGGAGAATGGGATAGATTGGCATGAGGTAAAAGAGACACCTGCTTCTGTTCTTTTTGTTGATCCAAAGCTTCTGTTGATTCAAGAGATAAAAGAAGTCCCCTGATGGGATGTGCCAAGAGACACTTTTAATGTCTTTTGCTGGGGAGTGAGAGATTCTACTGCCAACGCTTGCAGTATGAACTTCTCCAGTGTTTATTGTGTGAAGAGACAATATGAAGGGATAGCTTTCCCTGCACCCCTCAGGCTTAAACAGAGGGGTGAGAAATAGAAACCTTGGGGAAAGGACAGAGAAGAGATACAGGTACAAATCCATAGGATAAAAAAATGCGTACATCTTTGGATCTCAGGAGATCTTTATTTATATTTTTAATGTGTCTGATCTCCTGAAGAATGACTACTTTATTGCAAATTTAACTCAGTGTGGTGAAAAAGCAGTTAGCAAAATGTCAGCTGATGAAACACCGAGTGAACGAGAGGCCTGGGGCACTTTCATCCTAAATTCAGTGCAGAATGATGTCCAAACACACCATCTGGAAATTTTCATATCACCTGCCTGGTTACATAAAGGAGATTAATGGCTTCTTATGGCTCTTTTCTGTGGAGGACAGCAGTTGCAATTCCCTGAGTTTCCAAAGAGGTTAACTTGCATGCTCATCTGAACAGTCAACTGAAGTGCTGTTTGGTAGGAATGGAAATTCATATTGAAACTAGATAGCTGTTATGCATTCTAATCTACTTTCCCTGGCTACAGCAGGATTCAAACAATAACAGCAAGAACAACAACAAAAAGCACAGGGCAGTGAGAAATTAATCTCTTTGAACTAGCACCCAACCCAAAAGTTCTCAGGGTTTTTTCTCTGAAGCTGTTCTACCTGTCCTTCTATACCTATCATATATGTTCTTTGTTAGTCTGTTGTTTGCTTCCTCCCTTTTTTCAGCATCTCTGTCCTTGCAGTAGTTTCTCCTGCAGATACATAAAATTTCCAGCAGAACAATGGGTAAGCCATCTCTGCTCCTGCCTGCCTGTGCTCCATCTTTGGGGTGTAGAGGTGAAAATGCTATAGTATCAATTCTCCCATATGTAAGAGAAACCAGAACCACCCACTGGTTTTCTTGCTACTATACTGAAGTGGAGAACTGTGATTAGACATTCGTCCGGCTCCTGGTTTCAAAGGTGTTTAACCAAGTGTTTAATTACATAGTCATTTCACCTTTATCACCTGGGGTTCAAAATTCTGACAGTTCCAGAGGGCAACCCTGGTAAAGTCTCATTGCATTTGACTTTGTCAAACCTCTTCACTTTTCTGTGGGATTCACATAACCCCTTTGCATTTGTGAGACTGCCCCAAGCACTTTATCCTGGGCAGAAGCAAACAAAGAAGAACAAAACAAAAATTGGCAACCAGAAAAACACCAAATACTTCAAAAATTAAGGTCAATACATTCTTGAGTGGCTTTGCCATTAGGACTATGCTCCTCATTGGTCTACTAGACCTGGATGGTCTAGTGAAAGCAGCATTCTGAGAGATTTGGACATATTGTTTTATCCCCCAATTTTTTTTCCTATAAGGCATTTGACCCACCCGTTGTTGTATCAGACTCCAATGTAGACTTCTGCATGTTGTCACCTTAGAAGTAGGCCATCACAGTTGATGAAAAATTAGGCTCACTGAAATTTCTCTTATCTCAGTATGCTCCATATACTGCTGTTTGCAAGGTACTTTTGGACCAGGGATCTTTAAGTAATTTGCATCTGTATGTCCTGTTTTCTGAGTTAGTTTTCTACATTTTGCTTGCATTACACCCAGTAGTATATTCTCTCAGCTTTGAAAAAGGCTTTGCGGCCCCAAAATGTCCAGGAGTTTTACAATCATCTTGTAGCTTATAACTTAATCTCCCCAGTTCCTCATTTAACTGCTCTCTTGAAGTATCATGTCTCAGCTTATATCCTTCCAACTCTGGATGAATGAACAGCACTAAACATCAGAGAGAGGCAAACACTGTGATGCTTATATGAATATTCATCTGTATTTTGAAGGGAACACTGCATTTCCTTGGTTTTAATTTTCACGCCATAAATTTTCTCACAAGTAATATCAGAACAGAAATAGTTGCTGAAACAGCTTATACTACTATAATCGCATCAAGTACTACTAGAATGTTAATATTCAAATGAATAATTGATATTCACATCAAAAAACTAAATCAAAGAATTATCCAATTGAGGCAAGAAGACACGCCTTGTGATCTCTGTGTTAAATTGGATCAGACTGAGTTTCTTTTTTTGAAAACTTACAATAAGCTGCCTGTGAATGGGCCTAAATTTAAGTTTCACTCAATGTAAATCATTCTGAACGACAAGTAGACTTGTTTACAGACAATTTCCAAATGGAAAAGAGGTAAATGCATTGAAAAAAGTATTTACCCTGAAATATTCTCCCAGCTGAGCTCTTAGATAAGTTACTGTCAGGCAATCCAGCATGGTGCTTTCTCTTTGCATTCCCTTGCTCTTAAATTATGCCAATTTGAGGAGCAAAAGATTATTCCAGTGACCCTGGTATGTCAATCTTCTGCTTGTCTGTGCGGAAAACTATCTTAGAGTCAGTGGACTCTCCTTAGTTAAAGTACTCTTTCACTGCCTGGCCAAAGTGTGCCCATATAGGGAGTTAAATTATCCATGAATATCCTTGCTTCACCCACTGACCTATATTGGTATGACCATTACCCAAGGTGATGCCTTACTGGTATTTCTGCTCCAGTAAATGAACATTTTCAGACCTAAAATACCCTTTATCAAGACATTACAAGGAAGCAGCCATAAGCATGTAGTGGGTTGACCCTGGCAGGCACCCACCAAAGCCACTCTATCACTTCCCTTCTCAGTAGGCCAGGAGAGAGAAAATATAACAAAGGTTCATGAGTTGAGATAAGGTCAGGGAGGGATCATTCACTAAATACTGTCATGGGCAAAACAGACTCAAACTTGAGATATTAAATGAATTTATTTATAAGAGAAGTAAAATAAATCTTAAGAACACATTGCCTTCTGCCCTCCCTCCTTCCCAAGCTCTACCTTTTGACCTGCCAGTGATGCAGAGACATGGGGTATGTCTCTGCTCCAGGACCTGGAAGACCTCCTCCTCCTTCTCCTTCTTAACTGACCTTGATGTCTACAAGGCTGTTCCTCTCACATGTTCTCACTTGTTCTTCCCTGGTTGCAATTATATCTGCTCAGTAACTTTTTTTTCCTTCTTAATATGTTACCACCCTTTCTGTTTGGCCCAGCCTTGGCCAGCAGCATGTCTGTCTTGGAGCTGGCTGTCATAGACCCTACTGAACATTGAGAAAGCTTCTGGCAGTTTCTCAGAGAAACCACCCCTGTCTACTGCCCCTGCCATTACCAAGACCTGGCCAGGCAAACCCAATACAATTTACTAGAGTGGTCACCAGTACAAAAAAACTAATCTTTTCATGAGGAAGATCTTACGAAATACTCACAGTCAGTGGGAAAAAAGGCAATCCCCAGATGAGCCAGCACTGCTTTATTCCTCTCAAGGGGAAAGTCCAGTATAGAGAGTAAGAAGCCTTGCAGGTTGTTCAGCAGCTTGGTCATGCAGTTTGGGCCATTTAATATGCACTTAGAGACACTATTTAATGGGGAAGGGTCCCCGAGAGGATACAAGGGGCTGTACTGCTGGAGGTCCTGGGGAGTTCCAGTCCATCTGCCAGCTGCAATGGAAGAGCTGGAGAGGAGCCAGCTCATGCTTGGTGACCTCAAGGCAGACACAATCTAGAAAAGTCCTCCTGGAGAAAAGGAGGCTAAGGGAGCAGCACTGCAGACCTTTTAGTGAGATAAGGGAAGGGAAGGGATGCCAGGCTGCTTTGGGCTATCAGGCATGTCATTTGCTTTCCCTGCTTGGCAGTGCTGACTGAGAAAAAGGTGGAAAAGACAGGAATCATAGTGAGAGAATCAAGAAAGCTGTATCTTAAAGAGGTCAAAATGCCAGCAGGCATGGGAATAGGTGAGATGACTCACAGGAAAAGATACTATGCTTGCAAGGAAAGGGGAAAAGCATACATCAAGCAGCAAGGGGTTTAAAGACCTCTTGAGATCATGTTTGGTTTTGTGTTTTTTTTAAAAAGAAGACAACCAAGAAAAAATCCCGTGATCTGCCACAGGAACAGTAATTTCCAGGATTATGGAGCACCAAATGGCATGGTTGTAAGCAGTGCAAGCCAAATAAGCATTGTTTGGCCCATAGGAGAATGGTGAGGAGGGAAAAACATTGGTACAGCATTCCCTTCAACATGCTTTGACAGAGCCAGTGTCCCAGGAGCTGTAGACTTTGTGGATCTCTTAACCCTCACCCTAATCCTAATAGCAACTCTGGGCTGAGGTCCCCAGTGCCATGGGTGGCCCAGATAAGAAAGATGTGGAGGCAGTAATGCTGGTGCAGTGCCATGCTCCCCTTGGCATGGGTAGCCATGATCTGGAGATACTGGCTTTAGGGGTCCCTGAACCCCAACCCGAACCCTAATGGCACCTTAGTTCTGAGGCTGAGATCCTCAATAGCAGGGCTTACCCAAATGAGAAACGTGTTGAAGGAATGTCCCTGTGCCCTAACCTAAACCTGATGTCCTCTGTACCAGCTTACCCTACATATGCTGGCGTCCCTGAAACCTTCTTTAACCCAGATGAGTTATGTGTGGATAGGGCAACGCTGGTGCAGTGCCACACTGTTCTTGGTGAGACTTTTGCTAGCCCAGTGTCCCTGGAGCTGTAGCTTTTCTGTCTCTCTGAACTCTCACCCTCACCTTAAACCTCATGGCAGCTCTGGGCTGAGGCAGACGTTCCCCGTAATTGAGGTGGCCCAGATGATGAGCTATCCTGCAGTAGGAGATAAGCTCACTTTATGTGCCTTGAGATCTGACAGCAGTTGTTCAGATACGGGACCGTTTGATCAGCTTTCTTATATTTTTTACACCGTGAGCTGTAAGTGGGTTGAGGAATCTTGTTATACTTTAGGTCACCCCATATCTTTTTTGGTGCCTAAATATAGTAATCCTATCATATTCCTTGGCTTTTTTTACTTTTTTACATTATCCATACCTTACATGTAATAGCAACTCTCTGTTGAAATTCAGATTCAGGGCTTATGTCTCCCTTGCCTTTATGTTTACCCGTGAGCTCTGTGATACCAGGATTGTTCATGAATCAGTGTCATAACACTTAAAAAAATCTGTCTTTGCTGTCACTTCTCTTGCTTTTTTTGTCTTGTAATATTTGTGCTAAGAGGAGAGCAGACAAATAGCAATACAAAAAAATTCCGCAACAAAATCCTGTACTAAAAATTGATAGCGCCCTATTATTTGGAGAGCTACCTTCTAAACATCAGTCTTTGCTTGCTGAGTCTTTACATGTGTGGAATTGTGAACACCCTCAGCATTCCCAAATTAAGTAATCCAAGAGACCAGTGGCACTTTGTTGCAGCTTTTTGACTCAATCTCCTTGCAAGTATTCAATGCATAAAGGTGTTATTGGGCAGTGTATTCTGGGAATTATTTAATCTTCATATACAAAGGAAAAGCCATTTATCAGCTCAGATCAATTCATTATCCATTGCTATAAGACAATACCTTTTTACCTAGATATTGCTTTCCAAAAGCCTGGCCATATTGTACGAAACAATAAACACTGGAGCTATCGCTGAAAAGCATCTTTCCTGGCTTTGCCAGCAAACCTTCTCTTCTGGGGAAATGTGTGCAGACAGGATGCTCCTCCTTTTCCTTCCCTCTGATCTCCAAGCCAGCAGCTGTCTGGGGACAAGAGGCCTCAGTGAATACTGTGGTTGCTGTTCAGATGGCCTTTCTAGGCCATGATTAGTCCATCTAGAAGCAAGTAGGATATTTCATAGGTTTTTCACCATCCATGCAAATTCTGGATTATTTTCTCGTCTGCATAAATATTCAGTTTAAAAAAACAACAATAAAACAAACAAAAAAAATTAAACCAAACCCCTCTCCCCTTCAAAAAAAAACCCCAACCAAACAAACAACAAACAAACAAACAAAACAAACACCTTCTTGCTAATTTGTTTACTCACTGAATGTCATGTAATACAGCAACTGGAAATGTGGTCCCTGAGCTAGTTCTTCCACTATCATCACATCAGTATTCAGGAGTCCAACTGCTGCTGTTTGTGAATATGTGTAGATGAATGCAGTCCAAAATGTACAAGTTAGACTTAAACATTAAACTCCATTTACTGTATAATTAAAACTAAGTCTTCAACAAACAAAAAATGAAAAATGTGGATCTGAAAATATGAGCAAATAAAAGCTTTGGGTTTAATATGTTTGGAAAAGGGATTTTCATGCAGTTTCTATCTCTGACATTGGTCTGCTTTGCATACATTTCCTCTCCACACAAATGTCTGGACTTTATAAAGTAGATTTTTGAGGCTGAGTATTAAGTTGCAGCATGAACAGCTAATGAACATAGATAATGAGTCGTTATCTATAAAAGTTTTGTGCAAAATTCAATGCCAAAGATTAAGGAAATAAAGCAAAGACTCTTTTCCCTGCCAGGCAAGGCACCTTAGCTAGACTTCATACACACAAATACACACACCAGGGCCCAAAAGGGTTCTTGTGATGCTGATATGAAGAATGGTCTGCAATGGCTTGTGACATGAAAGCCTTCAATACATCATTAATTTTTTTGAACTTGCTGAGTGTACTTCTGTCATATTTATATTACCTTTTTTTAATACATGGTAAGCTTTCTTTACTTTGGGTGTATTTGGCTACAGAGGCTGATTTTAAATGCTCTCCTGAATGAACCCAGTATAATATGCTGCATGCACAAATGAGAGAAGACCATCAGTGATATTTGCTGTGCTACTAAGGCACTCCCTTGATCCAGATAGAGGAATTTTGAAAAGACATGTTGTGTACTAGCAGTAAAAACATTTCAGCACCTGGAAGATTTGGAGGCCAGCCCAGGGTAAGAGTGGGACCTCTAGGTACTTGAACTTCGCACTGATGGAACTTGAGGAGCATCTTGACAGTGATGGAAATGAACCCTAGACTGAAAGCTGAAGTGGAGACAAGCAGTTAAATTAATGCAACAGCTATCCAAAGTTCAGAGCATCGCTGAAGCCAACTGTGTCACAACTCGGATTGCTTGTGAAGGCAAACCATCAGCAGTGCCACTTTCATCCTGGCAAACAGATGCTTGGACAAGAAACACACGCCCATGGGAACATGCATCCATGGAAATCTTTGCTGTGTTTGAAAGCTGACCTGTCTCCTCAAAGTGCACCTTATAGGCATGGTGCTATCTGAAGAACGCATTCTGACTGAAGCAATTTCATGTTCAAGGAACCAAAAAAAACCCATAGATGAAGTGGAAAATGGAGTCCTGGGAGAAGCTATATGCCCACATAGTTTCATATTAAGCAGGGGAAAAGAAAAAGTATATTGTCAATGTAGGATTTTGATGATAATAAGAGCCTTTTTGTGGTTAGCCACTGCATTGCTTAAGCACAGGGGGATAAATAAGTTTCATCCCTGACTGATAGAAAGCATGAATCTGACCTGACCAGCCTACAAAGCTCTCTAGGAGGAAGCCTAGCAGGCTGGTTCTGCCCTAGATACCACACCGCAGCTGCTAGCCCACTCATCTGGACGTGGGGTGCACCTGGATCACTGCCTTTTGGATCTCTGCTAATTAATTCCTTCTTGTCCTGGATAGACCTAAACAGTTCAGTTGCCCAAGAGCAATTCACAGGCGTAATGATGCTTGTTAGTGCATGTCAGTCATTAACTGGGGTTTGCACATTTTGCCTAGTGCCCACAGTCAAAGCACACAGGTGCACACACTCAAATGGACATGAGCCTGTTTGAGCTTTCATATTCCAGTGACTAAACAAAGCAAAGAAAGCGATTTCTCCTCAAATCACCCCAATTTGCCTGGACATATTCAATCTTTAGAGTTTTCCAAATCAATCAGCGGGCAGATGGGGGTCCCTCTTTCTACGACTCCTCAGAGGAGTGACTGATCTAAATGGTCTTCTGCAAAGGTGAGGCATCTCATATGTCTTTGTTCCTTTGTGGCATGAACACAGAGAAAAAAATAGAGGAAATTGGTCAGGCTTGTATCTGATTTATTCAAGAAGGTGATAAAACCGAGAAGCAGTCAGAGTATCCACTGAACTACTAATTAAGTATGACCACAAAGAACCCTGTATGACCTACAGGCTCAGCTTAGGTTGTTATGAAATTTTAGCGTCCATTCAGGAAGTGAATGGATGCCTGGCTTTCTATAGATAGTAACTGCTACTTTGGGTGCCTTTGGCTACCGTCTGGCCTGACATTGTGAAATCTAACTTTACAGATTCAGATGTATTTGGCATTTCCTTGGGTCAAGTCTGAATTTAATCTGCAGGGGGAAAAAAAAGGATGAATATTTAGGAAACTGAAAACGCTAAGGGAGCTCTTGGATGCTATGCTTCTCTTCCCCATCTTACTGCATGCAAATAACAGCTTTCCTTACAATTTCCGACAGAAAGTATTTGGAGCACTCATTTTGACTTCCTGATTTGAGTATGTGCTTGACTCTGTGCAAGTGGCTAGAGTTACCAAAAGTGCTGAAACAGAATGCTGTGCCTCAACATGAATATTCAAGTTCTTTCAGGAGGACACCGCTAAGATCATTACAATTGCTAATTATAAAAGTGGTAGCCAAAACTCCCGCTTCCTTCTATTATTCTTACATCCTGCAGATGTCCTGATTTAGCCAGTTAATCATCAGATTCTCTTGGGAATCATCTGGTCGTTCAGTCTTGTGCTTCTTTTTTTAAAAAAAGAAGTTGCTTTGAATTTTTAGTGTGGTGTTTCTTATTTTCTCAAATGTTATGTTTAATTACTTAAATATTGTATGTGATGTTGCATTTCTTAAACACTGTTCTTGGCAAGTGTGCTTGCACTTAAAAGGTCTCCGAGCCACATTTTAGTTCCTGGGAAAACAGCACATATCCCTTTAGTCACAGCAGACATTTCATTTTGCCTTCACTCATTATACCACCTGCTCACCCTCAGCCACAGCAGCTCTTTCAACAGCTCTGTCATGCGGCTTCTGTAAGTTTTGTTTACATCTGAAAATATTGCTCCTATGTGGCAGCACTTGTAAGACCCATACCAAGGACTGTGGTGTGCTTGTGATGGGGCTGCTGTGATGCCCTTCTCTGCAGCAGCGCCTTGTGAAATGGTGCTTGGGGGAATGGTAAGCAGCGTGAATGGTTGGCTGGAGTCCCCCGGCTGTTCCAGCACTTTTGTGCTACCTGTCAGCTCTAGATATCTGAATGACCTCCTCATCTTTTCATATGCTCTAATTTTCCCATAGCTAATGAGATAGAATGGAACTGCCACATCATAATCTGTGAGGGAAAGACTATGAAGGGAGGAAAGGTCACCCATTAGGAAACCACAACCCCGAGGCCTAGGAACACATAGCTGTTGTGTTCCACCTACTGTCGCAAGAGGCTATATTTGTAAATCATTTATGCTGTACTATGTTTGTAACGCACTGATGGTGTGGTATTCACTGCATGGCATAGTCTGACACTGTGAAAACTCATATCCTTTGAAAAGGCCACTAATGGAGATTGGGAATAGAGATAATTATGAGAGTTGGCAGAGCTAAACCATCAGATCACAATAGCAAATTTGGCTACCGAATTGATTAGCAGCATGAGAGACTCTTCTATACCAGAACAAGTTCTATTTTTTCCTCCTTCTTTCTTTCCAAAAAGCCAACTGAGCTCAGCTCCATGGTTGCAACAGAGTCCACAGATTATTCTCTGTGCCTAACTCGTCTCTTTTCTGTTGATTTTCTTTCCAGCAAATAGTGCAAAAGTTCTGTTTATTTCTTCTTTGTGGGTTACAGTATCTGAAGATAAATTCTCTGTTTTCCTCTGCACATGCACTCAACCTCTGTGCTGCATTACCACCAAGGATTCAAGTCCCAGACCGTGTGTATAAAGGTGCAAAGCAAAAATCTTATCATGTTCATGTTACTTGCTGATTTTTCAGTCAAGCCTAAAACTACTGGCAGGTCATTTTACTGAAGCACTGGAGCTCACTGCTCAGAAGCCAGCCCCAGGGACACGCTCTAGGCTCTTCAGAAATGAGAGCCAAAGCCATGGGAAGAGAGGATGTCTGAAAATGGAAGAGGAATGTGAAAAGCAAGATAGGTGGGTAGAGTGGGTGATAAAAGGGTGAGTAAGGGGGGAGGGAAATAAGAGACAGAAGTAGCTCTAATGAGCCTTGGAAAAAAAATTTAATACAAAGAGAGTTTTAGGGAATGAAAAGATGCCAGACTTTTTTTTATTCTTTTCCCTGTGGATGAGTCCAGAGGAAAAAAATGCATCCATACTGAATCGATGAAATTACTCTGGAATTCACATTATCCAGCTGGTAGGATGTTGTTTCCCATATCTGTGTGAATTTATGATGCCATTACAGAGAACAGATACTGAAACCTCAAAGCAGTCAGGGTTTCCCCTTGCTGCCATCTTGTACTGCCTCTCCTCATCTGCATCAGTGTGAAACACTGCCCCTGGGGTTCAGCATCAGGCAATACCTGCTTTGTGGTGGAGTAGATGACTGCACAAAGTATCCTGCCCAAGGCCATCCACCATGCCCACGGTGCAGCCTTCATCCAGTTTCTCAAGCCCCATTTCCAAGTCTGAACCTCAGGAACAGCCTTCCTCTCCCAGAGCCACGCGATGCACCAAGTTGCCCTGTCCTCATATGAGCAGATGGTCTGACAGACCAGAATGAGCTGCTGTGCAATGACCCACGTGAGAAAACAAAGTAAGGCTTTCCATCCCCAGTTGCTTTTGTTCAGGAGTACTGAGGGCTGAAATCATATGAACGGGCAAGCAGTGGGCATTTACGATGCCACGGGACCTCCAGTCCACTGGTCAGTATAACAGGTATTTGAGCTGCTCGTAGTTTTCCTGCCAGGCAACAGAGGCATGGGAGCCATGCAGCATTCATCTTCTCCTGCTGGACTGGGCTCTCCTACACTGACCATCCCATCCTATGCATTTCTCTCAACCTTGCCTTTTGTGTAGCACTTCACATCTGTGCTCTGCAAAATCAAAACCTTAGACAGCTTTCTTAATCATGGTTGAATTTATTAGCCCAGATTCTTCTCTTGGTTACTTGAGGCAAATCCAAATGTTCTCCCAGGTATATCAGAGGGCAAACCTGTTGAAAATTTTTTGAACCTCTGCCTTTTTGCTATAAACAATGCCCTTGGAATAATTCTTCCTTGCTTTATGGACTTCTTTTTCACCGTTTGGAAATACTGAATAAACTGAACAATTTTACGGCGCATTAAAGCTTGTTTGAAACCACACACAAAAGATTTTGTGCAGCTCAAATGCCAGAGAAATGTGTTCACACGTGATTGAACACAACAGTCCAAGATTAGAAAATCTAGCAGGAAGCAGGGGGGATTAAGAGCATGGCCTCACAAAAAACTTCATAACTTTGGATGAAAGTCGAGGCAGTGAGATAACCAGATGAGACCAGTTTGCCGAATTGTATCATTCTACCACAAAATGAGCAATGTAAAAAGAAGATTTTACTCATTTCACTTCCACTCTTATCCTGCATCTAGGCATGAATATAAATTTTTAAAGCCTTGCAGTATTAAAGCTATGCATTTGTGTCAGCAAATTGTATATAGTCTGTTTTGTAAATATTAGGAGCTCTAAATCCTTGGGCCAAAATCTGCAATGAGATGCACAGATACAACTCTGACAGTCTTTAGTTGAAGCCATGCATGAAACAACAGGAAGCATAATTTGACTAAGCCAAATCTATACTTTTTTAGTAGCATAAAACACTGGAAAAAAAAATTGGGCTAAACTCTGATCTCAGATACATTGTTATAATTGAGATAATAACACAGCCAGTTATGTTACTCTAATTTAAAAATATACTAGCAAGAAAGAGCAGAATTAGATCTGTTTGTTGTAGAGTCTAATAGAGAGTTTCTCCTTCTTGATGAGATGCTGGCTCTTCAAAGAAAACATTAACACCTATTTTTAAAAAATTAAATTCTTACCTATGTAAAGTGTTTTGTGCATTTTGACAGAGTGGAACTACAAAACAGCAAGTCATCAAAGAGGTCTCAAAAACTACTTTTTCTTGTTCAGTCCACCAGAAGGATGAATCTGTGAGATCAGCTAAAACTGGTATGTGACTCTGTTGCTACTTCTCACTCGTGAGATTAGAAAATGAGATTTGAATTTTCACCTACCATATCCTGAATGAAATAATATGGTGTATTCCTCCTCCAAAAAATTATTATGTTTAAGTGCTGGCCTTCACCCCTCTATAACGGAGCTGGAGTTTACTGTTCTGGTGACACATCTCTATTCTTATGAAATTTAAAAAAGCTTGTTTCCTTAAGATTTTAAACCCATGCCATACTTTTCTAGTTCTATAAGTCCAAAGTATCCAATCTAGAAAAAAAAGTTCTATAGCTCAAGATGACATTTATCAAACATCTTGCATACTTTTTCTCTGTTCTACACTCTAGCAGAACCTTCTTGCTCCCATTTCTTGAGCAACAAAAATGAAACATAGTTCTATTTTACAATGACCCTGAACTGAATTATTTGGTCTTTGGCACAGGTTTTAAGGTGGAATTATTTAGATTTTTTTTTATTTTCAAGGGGAAAGATTTCTTTCTTTATATTGTCTCGTTTTGTTTGCAAAACTAATATGTGGATCTAGAACTGGATTTAAAAAACTGTGGTCAGGAGTTGTCTGATCTAGGGCTGGGGAATGGGTTCATCTCCTTTTATCTCTGTGATTTATACTGTTTTGTTGCAAGGACAATAAAATGTTATTACGATTCAATGTGTGCTACTGCTGTCTAAGGAAAGGGCAACCTATTAGGAAAAAGGCACAAAACCCAATGCAATTTGAAAATAACACAGCATAACTGATATTTCTTTAAAACAGGCTTATATGGAAGGGAACCAGAGGTTAATTGTGCAAAATAGTATTACCGCACATCCAAATGCCATTTCTAAATGTTATAGTACATTAAAGTATTCTGCAGTGAATTAATAGTCCTAAAAGTGATGATAAGTGTGAGTGGACTTGAGGAGGTATCCTGCAGCTGCTTTTGTCAAATATAACAAGGAAACAAGGAACTCTGCTTTTGGCCGGAGTTAATGAGATATTAACAGTGAATAAAGCAACTTCAAACCAAAATTTCCTTTATTATATTTTAGAAAAATATTGCCAAACACTTTTCCTGTAGTGAACGAGATGGAACGACCTTGCAGAGAAATTTGGCAAGCCTGTATGGTGTATTCATTTAAGGTGTCACTAGTAGGTCTACCTCATGCCACACAAATGTCCATCCAGCTTAGCTTGGTGCAGCTTAATAATCTTTCCACACTTTGACATGACTCAGTGGCGGGAATTGGTGTGGTGTTCCCTAGATGTCTGGACTTGTATTCAGCAAAAGGCAAGCCAGTGCAGCAGAGGCTGAACAAATAATTCTTGCCAGCAGTCGTATCGAACTAGCAGCTTTTAACTGCTGAGGTATTAAGAGAAACAGTGGGGGAAATGGTGACTGAGCGTCTGTCCTGAGAGCCCTGTGTAGCTTTCAGTGTCACCTGGCTCGTAATGGTAGAGGTCACCTTTAAAGGAAGGTACTCAGTGCTGTGAAAGGGTAAGCTGACTTTTATGATAACTTTTCTAAGGTAACCAAAGGACTCAGATGCCATTTATGTTTTTATTTTCAGAGAGTGTGGGGCACATGCTCTGCTTTCGAAGAGTCTCCCCTGGAAATACTCCAGAAATGTATTGGAAATTCTCTCTCTCCATAGCCCCTCCATAACTCCAGTGCTCGTTGCTGCTGGACATATCTGAGGGAAGGACAGAGGCAAAAGGCTCATAATGGAATGTGTAGTGCTGAAAATTGGCATGCAAGTTACCACTGAACGATTGTAGGGAGAAACTTCTCAGAGTTTCACTTGCATCTCTTAAGGAAAGTTCTCTCAAGTAATGAGACACAACAATTTCCTCTGACTTTCATATATGTACTGATCTATTATTGCCTTAAGCAAAAAGGTATGGCATAAATCAGTGCATTACAATGCAATGCACACTCTAGAGCATTGTAATCATAGATACAATTGTAACAGCAGGTCTATGTTGTCCTGTTAAATAGAGATCTGTAATTCAGACCATGCAGAATTGAGTGTGGCTTGTACTGCTTAGGATCATAAAACTAAAGTGGGAGTTTTACCTCTCAGCTTTCTTCACTATGGGGATTGCCATCAACTGCAAGGATAAGCTGCTTCATCAATTCAGTGCTAATAGGACTCCCTGGGTATCATCACCCAATTGTCTCTGACCAGTTAAAGTTTTTAACTTAGTCAATCCAGCATAAATATTCTTTAATACCTATTAGCACAATCTGTTCATCATAATAGTAGTTTTACAATCATGCTAGCATTTGCAGATCTTGGAATACATACAACATGGAGAGAAAACCCCACAGCCTGAATGAAACATCATCTTGTTTTTGAAATAGCATCCTGGTATTTTCACATGTAATGTTCTATCAGAGAATGAAAGAATGCTCCAGGATATATGTTCAATTAAATCTCTTGTTTTTATTACAGAAAGAGTGCAGCCATACATTTTAGATTGTTCTGCTGTGCTATATTATTAGGAGCAAAATATATTATTAAGGTTAGTTAAAGAAGGTATCTCTTCCCTTTAAGCTAGTGGTACTGGGAGAGTTTGAGGATATTTTTTCAGCCCCAACAATATTACTTCCCCAAACAAGATCGTAATTACAGTGTAAAGGAGAAAAACCAGATTTACGGTTTGATGACAGTGAAGGCAATAATCCTAACAAATAGAAGACAGAGCCCAATAAAAAACAGTTATGATTTTTGCCTTGTCCCTGACTATGTAATTTCCTTGTTCTATCTGTGAGAGGACATACATTGCCTGAGCTACTCCTGAGGCTCTCCAAGTCATCTTTCACTCTTACATTTCAGCAGCAAGCACTTACAGCAAACTTTCATTCCATATAACAGCTACGTATTACCTAAGAAACCTCAGCTGCAAGATTGTTCAGTGTGATTCTTGGAACATAAAAATGATTGTTTTTCATTGAAATGTTCTGGTCCAGTTTGACCCACTGAGACTAGCAAATAGCAAGTGCCTGAAATAAAGCATTTTCAGGTGACAGGAGAAAAGGACTGGGATTTAGGAACTGAGGGTGTTAGTTCTTGCTCTGCCACTGGCTGCCTACACAGCTTTAGTCAAACTGCTTTTTTCTCACGTTTCTCTTCCCCTGTTCTTGCTACTTAACTTGCAGTCTTTCCATATTAGTTTGCACAGACGGTAGCACAGTGCAATTCCATCTAAGAAAGGGCATATTTACAAAACCAGGCAAGCTTTCTCTCTCATTAACTTCACCAGTCCTGTGCTGTCATGGGGCTTGTTGGGGGTTTGTTAGGGATGAGGATTCAGAACAACAGCTGCTGAACCGTATATTTTTGTTCTAAGAAAAAGTAATTTTCTGGGGTTTGAGCCCACTTCCTCTTTCCTACAGAGCTGTGGGTGCAGCAAAACGTGTGTAGACAGGGATGCTGGGCAGCTGAAAAGAGCTGCCGGCAGCAGCTGGTACCTATTTCTCCCCAGGCTACTTCTCTGTCCTGGGCTCACCTCACCACAACCAAGAGGGGTGTTCCTTCACCTGACTTCAAGAAAACACTGCTAACTTGGCTCTGATATAACTCAAGCAGGCATTTGGTGGAAAAATTACAAGGAAGGTAGAAAACAGCGTAATTGTGAAAGCCCCTCATGCCTAGATTACACTGGGATTTGTATCCAGATAGGTTTTTAGCTGCTCCAGTCATTACCACATCTTGAGACCTTGGGCAATTTTCCTCCATCACTGGATTGATTGAGACAAGGTGAATTCTTCCACTTTTCCAAGGAACCTGGCTCAGTCACTAGAAAGAGTAAGTTCAGACTGGCCCATTTCAGGAGGCGACAGAAAGCCACTTCAGACACTTATCTGATGACAACCTCATACCTTGCCTGATAAAGCCAAATCACGTCAGAGAACAATAAAAGGGAAAAATCTACTTTTCCTAGGCCTTAGTCCTTGCATGATCAGAGAGAATCAACATTAGGCTGGGGAGTAGCTATAGAAAGGAGCAAGGGGGGAGATCTCTGCATGGCAGGGAGATAGCAGGGAGTAGGGTGGAAGGGAAGGAGGAAATAGCCCTGCAGCAGGTGAAAACAATTAGGGAAGAGACTGTGACCTATCCTGTGCAAGTTATTAACAGTTGTTCCCAGATGGCTTTTATTAATAAAATTTTGGCCTAATTATGCCACTGCACTTCAATTTTGTTTTACTTTCTATGCTTCTGGGACAAAAAGCAAAATATATTCAGAAGAAATGAGAAGATGGTCCTGGAGACAAAAATCCATGACACTTTTAAAGATATATTAACCAATACAGTAGCAACTTTGCTCATGAGAAGACAGACAAAATTGTGAAAACATGGAGATGGAGACAAGAGAAGAAACAGAGTTAAAGGAAGAACAGAAGAATGTGGAAGAAAACAATGTGGAAGAAATGAAGGATACAGTGTAGCTTCTTAACTTGTAAGGGAAAAATGTTATTGTCAAATACCGTGCATGACATGTACAAACAATGAATACTTTCTAAATCCTGTACAGAAGCGTGAAGGGTATAGAAATGCCAGTATTGCCTTTCCTAAAAAGATCCATCCATCCAGGGCAAAATTATGCAGGCAGCCTCACAAAAGCCTGCTCTGCAGAGACCAGTTTTCTCCCCTCCTCTCCTCTAGTATTACTAGAAGAAGAAAACCTGGAAAAAAGGTGCTTTCTTTTTTGCTCTTGGCAGTGCAGTACACAGGCCTTAATTTATGAAGACTTGTTCTGAATAATCTTACTGTAACCTCAATGTACCTGCCAAAGAAGTTCAAAAACATTGCAGGCTGAAGGTGTCCTCTAATGTGTTTTTTTTTTCTTATTTGTTTTTGGTTTTGTTTGTTTGTTTGTTTTGTTGTTGTTGTGTTTTATTATTATTTTATTTATTTTTAGTTTGCAGGTTGCTTTTAAAAAGCCTTGTGTTGCTATGGTTTTAACTGTGAGGTCAAAGGACATGGGTGAGCTAAAATTTGCAGGTCTTTACTGGAAAAAGTAGTACAATGGGAAAAAGGAGATAATCTTCCTGGCGTGCAAGCCCTTCCTGTCTACTTTTTCCGACTATAGGGGTTGGTCTGATAAAAGATGCTGCTCCCACTCACAAACCTTACCTCACCTGCAAAAAGACTGTAATTCATTTACACCTCTAAAGGCCTCAGACAACTATTTATTTTAATGCTGGAATAATCCTGAACAATGTGCCTGTATATTCGATAGTCTAAATTTGAAGCACTAAAGGCAATTTGTGACATAAATCACTCAGGCTTTTTTTATTTTTTGGTCCCAAATGCATAGCTTAACTCACATAATCAGAAAGTGGATTTACAAAAGGCATTGCAACTTTAATAGTTGAAGAAGCATTAGCAATTTAGGAAAAGGTAGTAGATAAAAACACCTGAAATTTTAGAAAATGTTAATCCTTTTCCTGACTGAAATATACTTGCCTTGCCTGAGGCATCATTCCTAGAGGGGGAAAAAAAATGAGGACAAAACCAAGCTGCATTAAAATTTACTGCGGGATTGAATTTAATTTTCTTCCATTACATCTGGACACAGATGTACACAGGAAATGTATATGAATAACAAGTCCTTCCTGCACAACGTATCATCAGACCATTGTCTGATATGTTTGTAATTGCTTATTCAAAGACTGAGGAATGTGATGGGGAATGCTATGTCCCAGCAGTCATACGCTGTGTTAAAATCCAGTATAAAATAAACTATTGCTAGTTAAAGTATTTAAGACGACCAGCTTAAAGCACATTCATTGCTGCTTGTGCAAGAATAGCTCCTCTGTGAGCATGAAAGAAGAATTTTGTTCATCTCTAGTATGTAGTTATAAATTGTTTATATTTGGGCTGGAATCACATGCTGTTTTGTTTTTTATGAGAGTATTAAGCATGTTTTTGATAATGGACAGGTAATGAAAACCAACAATATTAAGGACATAGCAATACATCCTAGGTACCTATTGCTGCAGGAGATGAGAACCTTGGCAGATACAGATAACGGAGACACAGACTTTACCAATTCAGCTGTCATTTCCTTGTATCAGCTTACCTTCTAAACCTGTCTGGAAAAGAAAGGGAGTAAACTGCTGTTTAACATACATACAAGAAAATTTGTTCTGCTGCTTATGTGCGTGTAAGATTGAAGGATTTCTTTTGGGTTTATTATTAGCATAATCAAAAACATTGCACTCCATCATTTTTTTGATAGTAATCCTTGTTGTTGTTACAGGGGCAAAATAGATAGCAGGATAAATTCTTTTGCACTTACTTTTGGACAAAGCCAAAATAATCAGGTTCATAACACATTTACTCTGGAGTTTACACTGGAGTAAATGAAATCAGAAAACGTTGCAAACATATGTATTATGGGCAGTAATGGGCACCAAGTGTAGAAAATGCAGCGTTACTGCTTGAACACAATTTTACCTTTCACAGCATTATTGGACTGCTTTTTTGCTCATGTCAGCTGCTTAGAAGGCTAACATGCCTTAGAAAAAAAAAAAAACAAAGTGAATTTCATATAACCAATTTTTTTAAATCCTTGGATTTCCAGATTTCATGCTCCATCCACTGTGATTTCTTATGAGATCCAAAATCCACCACCTTTTAAATTGACAATATTATAGCTGAAGCAAAAGTTAAATAGCGCTCTTAAGACTGGATTAGCATTTTTTCTGGCAAAGAGGTAAAATTATATTAACAGATTTTGCCAAGGACATTTTTATGTGTGCTTAGGGAGCAGGCAGTCTGAGAAGCAGTTAGATCCTCCAGAGAAGTGGTTCATTGTTGGTTGGGTGATTCTAAATGAACTAGCTTGTTTAAATAGCAAATTATTTTAAATATGAAAGGAGGCTTCTTCCAAGAATTGTTACATTGGGCATCACAAAATTGCTGGTGTGGTTTTTTTGTTTCTTTTTTTTTTTTTTTTCCCAGAGAACTAACCTCCATCTGCTTCTGACAGAGCTTAGCATTCATAAAGTAAGAAATTATATTTCAGAGCATAGCTTTTTATCACTCACCAGTGTGAAAAAGATTTGAGAAGATTCTTCCGACTGCAGTGCAGGCTCGGAAGAAACAAAAGCAACCACCTGGAGATGTTGTGAAGGCATAGTTATTTGATTACAACTTAACCTCTTGCGATCAGAAGGCAATGAAAGGACACATGACATTTAGGTCACTACAGAAGATACTGGCATTTGACAGGTCATATTTCAACTGAGTTCTGAAGACTGAAATGCTATTAGGCAAGCAACACAGTGAAAGGAACACAAAAAGAGAAAGCACCGAAAAATGCAAGAGACTAATAGTGAAGGACAACACCTTTTAGAGAATACAAAATTATCAGTTCCTTTCTCCAGAAGCAGTGATTGTTCGACATATCATTGACCAAGATACTTCAAGGACTTGGGATTCCTCTCTGTGTGCGTGTGAAAGCACTGGAGAATTTAACTTTGTATTAACCACCCAACTCCTGTTTCTTCCTCTTGTTGATTATTGTTGCAAGGTTGATGGTTGGCTATTGTATGTTCATGGCATATGAGGGGCAATGCACCAGCTTCTCCTGATAGTAACTTCATAGTCTGTGAGCAAACTGCTGCTTAGCACAACTCTTCTTTGTCATGGTAGGGGTTTTTAACAAAAGCTTTCCCTCATGTCCCTTTGGTTCCTTGTCTCAGTGAAGGCAACTGAAGGAAGGCCACCCAGTAGATAAATATTCAGTGCATTTTTCTTATCTAGCCCTTCATTTGATGCTCCTGTGTGTTACTCAGTCTGAACCCTGAATACTCCAGAGAATTATTATTTTCTGAATAGGTTAACTCATTTTAAAAATTGCTTTAATTAGGGCAAAGAAATCTCTCTTGTCATTAACTGAGCTCACTAACAAAGATATTTGTTCCCTCCCACCCCCAAAATTAAGCTCCAGGCATAAAAACCCATGAAAAGATCAAAGAGTTAAAAGCAAATGAAAACTTGGATCTGATAATAGACAATTTTCAGTGTAGCTGTCACTGCTGGTAATACGTGAATCCTTTTGTAAACACTCCCACGTCTCTCCAGAATATACATAAATGAATACCACATATAGCAAATAATCACAAATGTTGTAACCGTGACAGTTTTATTAGTGCTAATGATATTATTTTATTCACTCACAAAACATATGGCAAGTTAATACTTTTAAATTGGCTAAATCTCTCTAGTTTGACAGTGCTGTACTTGCCTTGAATTTCCAGAATTTATTGCAGTTTTTTTCTCCCACCTTCAGGACGATCACTCAGAAGTGCCCTGGAGGGGCTCAGTATTTAGCAACAGATCAGCATGTCTAAGGGCAGCTCCTCCAAGGCTACTCACCTCACAGAAGTCAAAGTATAACACATATATAGCACTGCCAACAGCATAGGAACAGCTGTGGTACTGTTCAGCCGAAACGGGGAGAAAGGATGCATTTAAGGAGACACAATACATTTCTCTGGTTGACTTGGCATAACCTGATGCGATTTTCCTTTCAATTTGCTGCAGTCCCACGTGTAAGTCAAATGGAGCAGTAACACATGTATCTGCAGCAGTTGCAACAGCAAACTTGCTTGGACACTGCTGGTTTGTTTGAAGGGGGTTGTTTGGTCGTTTGGGGTGGCTTTTTTAATGTGCAACCTTTGCTATGACTTCAGGGTAGAGACATAATTTATTAATTTTTAATTTGGTATATTTTAACCTGATGATGTTTTGCCCTTATGGTTTGACTGATGTGTGTTTACTAGAACAGCAGTAATGTTTTTCCATTCTTAGTAAACTGAACACAAATAGAAAAGAAGGTAGGATTTTGGAGGTTATAAAAAGTTATTGTTGCATGCCATCTTTTTCTGCTAGCATTCCCGATGACCTTGAACCCACTAGCTTCACCACCCACACTCAGTTTGAAGGTACACTGACTGGAAAGTCTCATCTTTCAGTCTAAAATAGCATCATTCTTTTCCATTGCAAAAGCAATCTGCAAGACTAAAACCACTACAAACATCAGTTCACTGGGTTAAGTGAGTGTCACTCAGCTTTCAAGTACCTCATTGTGAAATTCCCTTAAGTGAGGTGAGAGGAGGAGGGGGAACTTAGTTCTCTCAGTGTTGCAAAAGCCATATTTCTGCACTAGGAATGAGTAGGAATCCATATCCACTGGGAAGAACCAGCTGCTGTCGAGCTCCAAAGCTCAGAGACAGTTATAGTCAGCAGCCAACACTCAGGAGTTGTTGTTGGAAATCCTGTCCTAGAAATCTTGTTGACTTTACCAGTTTAGCAAAGATCTTGAACCTGCTCCTGGAAACAAATAAACAAACAAACAAACCCTTAAGTCATTTATTGCACAGAGTGATAAAAAGTGGGAAATAAAGCCTTGCACACTGCCCTGGTACATTCAGTATGATCAGAGCTTAAAGCATGCAGCCTGCACTGAGCAATTCTGTTCTTTGGAGTATCTGCAGAAACGTTTGAGAGCAGCATCCTCCTCCTCCTCCTCAGTCATCTAAGTGTTCAGCAAATGAGTTTGCGTTGTTGCTAATGGTATTTGATTTCTAATACCTTTTAACTCTCACACAGTGAGAATGGGGACAACCTCTAGAGACAACAGTAAGATTTTCTGAAATGTGGGTGATAAAGATGCTGAAGTCTGCAGATGTAAATGGTTTTCAATGAGGAAATCTGAAAACAAGAACAATATCAGCTGAGCTTACTTTTGGAGTCCTTCAATTTTACTTTGTGAGGGAGAAGAAAGCAGTAAGCTTATTTTATGCAAAATCAGAAGAAAGCTTTAGGCTTTTGATTTTTAAAAAGTAAACTTTATTATTATTATTATTATTATTATATAGTTAATAGCTGAAAATGGTAGCTTCTAAGAAACCTTTTCCCTCCTAACCAATAAAAACTTGAAAAAAATCAGCTAATCTCAAAATCCCTCTGTATCCATACCTGACAGGTTTAAATGGCCTAGTAGCACTAAGTGAAAAGTAGTTTTCCACTGAACAGAGCAACTGAATAGTTTTTACAATTCAGCATATTTAAAGGCTGTTAGAAGAAGGAGAAAATATAGGGGGAGGGAGACAACAAAGAAGTGTGAGCACACATGTACATGCATGTCTGGGTGCATGCACGTATGTGTGCTTTCAGAACGAATTAGTAATACACAAAAGGTGCAGTATAAAACTGACCCTACTGCTGCAATCTCAATAGTTAAGGCAGGTGAAAAGGAGTTGTAAGATTTTAGCTGCCTCTATTGAATGCCTTTTCCTCCACAAATACTTCATGTTGCATTCTAGCCAGAAGGGAACTTTCATGCTTATTTTCTTGGAAGGCACCAATATGTACCTAATCATATGCTGGCTTAAGGCTTGGATCATAAAAAAAACTTCATTCAGTAGCATCAGCACTGCTATTGTTACTATTATGTTTTCTGCTAAACAGATATTCTGGTCCAATGCGATGTGGAAGTAAATTTGCTTCTTAAAAATCATAGAGATGGTGGAAACACTTCCATAGGTTTCCTGCTAGAACTGTAGGGATAAAACAACCACCACACCACCACCAAACCAAAGAAAAAAAGAGACTAAAGAAATTCGTATTTTGCTGCATAGTGTTGACATGTAAGAAAGTCTGACTGAAGTAAACTGGCAGTACTGTAGTTGACAACATTTTACATGCCCTGAATGATGTCCGTCACCATTCTGACTGATCAACACCACCAGGAAGCTCATACCTAGTCCTAAATTAGGGGGACACATCAATGCACTGAAGGGTGGGGTTGATACACTCTTACAAGTCTTCACAAGCGGGAGAAATGGGTTGACAGGAGCATCCTGAAGTTCAAAGGAAAATGCAAAGTCCTTCCCCAAGATTCTTGTGCTGTAGCAGAGGCTTGGGACTGGCAAAAAGGCAGTTTTGCAGAAAATGACTTGAGGCCTTGGTGACAACAAATTGCACAGGGGTCAGCAATGTACCCTTGCAGCAGTGCAGGTGGACCTCTTCTTGGGCTGCATCAGCACAGGTGTAGCCAGCAAGCTGAGAAACATAATTATTCCCCTCTACGTGGTACTGGAGGGGCTGCAAATGAAATATTGTACTCATTCCAGAGCCACCCAGCTCAAGAGAGATATGGACCAAGTTCAGTGGAGGGCTATCAAGATACTTGGCAGCCTGGGCACACGACACATAAAGAAAGGGAACTGGGGTTCCTTTGTTGCAGAAGAGGAACTGGAGAGCTAACCACCTTCCACTGCCAAAGGAGGAGTTACAGAGAAGGCAAACCAAACCCTTCTCAGAGGCACAAAGGAAAATTGAATAACAAGCTGCATCCAGGGAAATTTGGACTGGATATTTAAAAGTTTTTCTTTACAGAAAAAGTGTTTAAGTCTTGGAGCCAAGTAAGTTTGTGGAAACTCCACCACTGGGGATTTTAAAGCTGGACAGGTAAAAGCCATGAGCAACCCTAATCTTACTTCTGCTTTGCAGCAAGAAGTTGGACAGCTTGACCTCCAAAAGTCCCTTCTGATAGAACCTTTCTATGATAGCATGCTTCTTTGAAATTATTTATTCATGTGGGGAATTTATCTGACTATGAAGAAAGAAAAGCAAAAGTTTAAAAAATCCTATAAAACTGAGCAGGAATAATTAGAATTAGAAAACTGTTTCTATATCACTACCCTAAATTCCTGATTCCTATCCATATATCTAATTTAGCTAATGCAAGCATCCCAAAGACTAGCAGATAATGATCCAGATCCAGAAAGGAAGTTTAATGCAACAGTATGGTGTGGTCAGTCTAGGCAGGAGGAGGCGGGGAACATCTGTGTTTTCTGCCCTTTCAGTCTCTGGAGATTGATTAAATGCTGTGTCTGAGAGCAGGTTTGCATCCTGACAGTTTGGCTTGGGGCATGAAAAATTTGAGTCCTAATTCCACCTTTGAAGTACGGTGAGGAGTTGCCTTTAGGCTCTCAGTGGAATAAGCATGTGATTCTGGGATCTGAGAAGAGAGCTGCCTATGCCAAGAGACAAAGCAGAGTTTTCTGGTCTGTGGTTCTTGAGACAGGAGAAGTGGATAAAGAGCACTCATATTCCTTTCTTCTCACAGTGTTTACAGCCTGACACCAGCTGGAAGTGAGTATGGACAGATTTCGTTTCAGAAAGATCTAGGCAAGGCAGAGGAAACTTACTGTCTCTTTATACCTTAGCAGCAGTTAGTGAGCTCTTTGTGGAAGCAAAAGTTTGCTCAAAAGCAATACCCTCCCTCCCACTCCCTACCTTGAAGAGTGTCTTATGTCTCAGGACATTTACTAATTGTCAGTCTTCAGCTTTGTGAGAGTGGAGGAATGGAAAGGGAGACATTCCCAACTCTGTTGTGAGAGCTCTTCATCTGATGAAAATACAATAATTTATTTTTACTTTAAATGGAGAGAGCTGGGTCACATCTCAGAGCCTTATGTTTTGCAATTATACATACACACTTATAATAAAGGCTGGCTCTGTGGCCCTTGACAGTTTTTGCCTGGGTAATTACTTAGTCAAATATGTATGCAAGCCAGAGAGCATTACAGATGTGTTTCACTCTTAAGAAGAATGTTCACAGAAACCAGCATCCCCAAGCTCAAGTATACAGGGAGCATTATGCAGATCCAGCAACTTCATCCTTGCACGATCCCATGGCACCTTCACATTCTCATTTATATGAGTGGCAAGAGGAGGAGGAGGTCATTCATTTCACAAGTATGGACAAATTTTTTCTTCAGGGTTGCGTCTTGAGGTGTATTCCCCAGTGCAGGGCACAAGGGAAACTGCAGCACTGATTGAGCACAGAAGTAGTGACTGGGCCACAGAAAAGAGGTGGGAGTAATAGCTCCTGATATTCCCTGGCAAATATATGCTAGAGGTTTTTTGCTGGTAAGCTGCTGCCTGTGCTAATGATATTAATGAGTAGTTTAGTGTTGTGTGTCTGTCTGCTATTTTGGCAGTAGCAGCATAAAGCAGAGCTAGTTCCTTCTCATGAAATGGTAGTTTTATGTGTGTAAGTCTCTACATACCTAGCTCCAGTGTTGACTAAATTATAGTCTCATTCTACTTTATCTACAGCATATTTACTTATGGAGCAAACTAAACAGAGAAATATTGTCCCTGTTACCAGACACTTTATCTACTAATGCCCTATGACCTCAATAATAAATTATTTCAGGTTTGTGATATCAAATACCTGTTTGATCTGACTACACAAATAATACTGATTTGCCCCTTGTGCAACATTACCAAATATTTTGTATGCTTGTTAGAAATTCATAAGTATTTATTGATTCAAGAAAACTCAGAATCCAAACTGTTAACAATGAACTTACCTGCAATGAGTGGTTTTTTTCCAAAAGAAAATGGTGTAAGATGGTTGCTTAAGAGATAGGAGTTAAATCCATGCAGTTTTAAATTTGCATTTTCATAAAAGTAGGTCCTTACTTCCACATTTACATCAAATCTGCTTATGTTCTTCAAAACATGATGTACCACATCTTTTTCTTCACAGAGGTGAAGCCCCAAGCCTATCAAAAGAGGCAGAATGTAAGTTAAGCAAAGATATATTTTTAAAACCTGCTTCACCAGTGGGTTTCAAGCTGTAACTTGCCCCAGTTACTCTGTTAGCTTCAGTCAACCTGAAAGTTCATTATTTCTTTTAAATTTATAAAGGCTGTATTCATATGATAAAGCAGAAGATAATCCTTGTGAGGTACGATAAATCCATAGACAGTGCTCACTTTAGTTCTAATTCTAATTAGCATCTGCATGTTTATTATGGAAAATGTAAGCTGTATGATTTAATCTTTCATATTGACAGCACTGACTATATTATTTCTGTATTATAAGTTTGCTTTTCAAAGATATAGCAATATAAAAAGGATTATTAACTTAAATCCTGTATTACAAACAATGATCTATACAGTGAAGCAATTACATTACACCAGTTTAATATATAGGGGCATGGAACTCTTTCCACCACAGTCAATAGCAATTTAGCCATTATCTTAAATGAAAACAAGGTTAGGTCTAAAAGAGGTAAAATGCCTTTTTTTTTTAGCTACAGTTAATGACAATGTCAAAGTAAAAATAATGAGTCACATAATTCACTGTGTACAACTGTCACTGCTATCTAAAAAAACCTACTCAAACCAAAAATCCTTATTGATAATGGCATTTTTATCATCAATCAGTTTGCAGCATCAATTTGCAACATCTGGAGAAGGAAATAATTGCTTCAGCGTGGTTCTAAACTTCATTTTGGATATAAGTTCAGATAGTAATTAGCAGGGGCTTACCTTCATCAGATCTCAGTGACATCAAAGCTCTGCAAGCTGCTGAGACTTGTGCCTACCAGCTCCCTATATGTGAGGAGCTTGATGCAGTAGATGGTCTCTGAAAGCACCAGTTGTCACTAGCCAGAGCTGCCTGTCTACCCAATCTAGAGTACTAATTAGTTCCTCTTAACAGACATTATGCTGATTCCTTTCCACTCATAGATATATGTATATACTTGGTATATGGAGATCCTGGTTGGTGGCAAGTTGAATATGAGTCAGCAGTGCCCTGGCAGCCAGGAGGGCCAACTGTGTCCAGGGAGCATCAGGCAAAGCATCACCAGCTGGTCGAGGGAGGGGATTGTCCTGCTCTGCTCTGCACTGGTGTGGCCTCACCTTGAGTATTGTGTGCAGTTTTGGGCACCACAATATAAGGAAGATATAAAGCTATTACAAAGCATTGGTGATCAGTGACAGGATCTGAGGGAATGGCCTGCAGTTGTGTCAGGGGAGGTTTAGAAAAATATCTTCACCCAAAGGGTGGTTGGGCACTGGAACAGGCTCCTCAGGGAAGTGGTCATGGCACCAAGCCTGCTAGAGTTCAAGGAGCATTTGGACAATGCTCTCAGGCACATAATATGATTCTTTGGACTGTCCTGTTCAGGGCCAGAAGTTAGACTTCAATGATTTCTGTGGGTCCCTTCCAACTGGGGATATTCTACTATTCTATGACATACTTAAGGCTGAAAACTCTCACCTTGAAAACTAGAAACTGAGGTTCAGTTTTCTCCTCTGTTGTGACCCCCCTGGCCTAGCTCATAAACTAATCAGAGGTGGAAGGTACCCATATACTTGCTCTTGAAGCAATTCCACCACACACAAAAAGAAATGAGGGGATGAAAAATTAGCACAAAAGATCCCACACATACATGCAGAAGACCTACATAGTCACCCATAAGGGAGGTGAAGTAAGTTTCTTGCTAATGGCTCTCATAGATGTGTGAAACTCTTATTCATTATGGAATGTCTTCACCAAGAAGTGCTAAGGCTTTCTAGCTTTGCTTCTCCTTAGCTGCTTCAGGCAATCAGCTTAAAATGAGCATGTAGCAGGATTCTCTACGATATGAAAGACAAGAATTTGATTTTCACAGGCTACAGCAGAGAAATGAACTTGTGTTTCTCATAGCCAGAACTCTGACTTCCACATGGTGCTACATTTTTTAATCACATCAAGTCTTTCAGCAATTTGAATACAGATTTCTGGCTCCATCTCTGTGTGAAGTAAATCTGTGCAACTTCTCTCTTAAATTATTATAGCTTCCTAGAATGGCAGCTGTATGTCTAAAACAAAGGCTGGGAACTACTAGGAAACACACATAAGTGTTGGCAGAATTGGGAGTTAAATGCTGGCTTCCAGCTCTGAGCACATTCCCAGAGGCTGTTAGGCATTTTGTATTTTTGCAGAACATTGCCTGTCTTTGCAGTGCAGGAGATGAGGCAGCCAATAGGAAGAAAATATGGCAAAATCCAGTATACCTAAGAGGAATGAAAATATCAGTGTTTTCTGCCCCAAGGAAAAGCTTGAGATTAAATAAAAACCAAACCTACCTCTTCATCTATTTGAAATCAAACATAAGTGAGAGGCTTTTTGATGCTTGAAAATGCTTCTTTTATTCCTTTCTTATGGACATTGCTGAAGAAATGAGTGGGTGGTAATGTATTCAAAGCATGTCTTGTAATGTCTAATTAACTATATAAAGAAATAAAATAGCCTTCCTCTTCAAATATATATAGCACATTAACAAGAAATAATTATTTTATTGATAGAGCTGACTATTGGCTTGAAGAAAAAAAAAATGTTCTTGAAGCTAACCAAGATCCAGATTTTCCAAAATGTTACAGAGGACCATTATCACTCAGCTGTCTAAAGAAACCTTCAATAAATTGATTTAATAAAAGCAATATCAATATAACAAAATATTGTCAAAGAATATGTCTCATAGTTTGCTAAACTGTGTCTGGGATTTGATTTCATAACTGTCCCTGATTTGTCTTGGGCTTTTTTAATCTCACAATTGGAGACCATTCTCTTATGATGAAGTTCTAACCAACTGACATTCATTCTTAATTATTTTTGTAACTTATTCATTGCAGAATTTGTTCAAGTAAGAAGTTATTCTTTAATTTCCATGATGGATGTGCTCATTTCATGAGTATTAGATTAGTAGAGAGTATACAATTTGTATTAACATGCATATGTCGTTAAAGAATACATTGTTTTCCAGCTGTCTTCAAACAAATACAAGCCTATGAGATACTAATTTGCTTTTTCAACATCTACTCATGTGGATAGTTCCAGTTAATATTCATGTGAGTAAGGATTACATAATTCAATCTACAGATTTTGCATCTATTTTACTTTGTTTTGCCTGATTTTTCTTCCATGTTCATTCTCCTAGAAAACACACACGCAGTGTTTTCTTGAGACTGCTTTCATAGTAAGATTAATTTTTAAGCTAAATGCAGCTAGAAACAAACCTAAAGAGCAAAACATTTTGCCTAAAGAGGATGAACATTTCTGTGCTGTGAAGGACAATCCTGGACTTCTAGGGAAACTGAAGGGAAGAACTAACCATAGGTTTCCATTCTCTAAATCCCTTAATGCCAGTTCATTCCTGTAACAAACACAAGAACCAAACATTTACAGGGAGTCAAAAAGGGCAGCACAGACTTTTACAATTTCATGCCAAATTAGTAGTTCCTGTATTTTCCATTGTCCTAGCAGCCAGGAAGCTCCCGCACCCATAATCATGGGTGTTCCCAATTCAGCCAGTCCATTGCTCCCATGTGCATCCCCAAAGTTTTGTCATGGCTTAGCACTCATTGGGATTTACAGTTCTGGAAGATGTGTGGGCTTCAGTCAGACACAAAGGTCTGTCTTAAATTGCTGGGCCTCAATTATGCTTCTAGATCAAATCTACAAGGCAAAAGTGATGAGGGAAGTAGTACTTTCAGTAATCCTCATGCCCACCAGATCTAGGCTGGGATATGCTGAATTACACTGCATCACCCTGCACGAAACTCAGGGCACAAAGGGACCCTCAAAAGGATGATGGACAACATGATTTGTCTCAAAATGGTGGGACTGCATGATTGTGGTTGTCCTCAAGAACAGAAGGTGGGAAGAACTCCTGACTTTCACAGCATAGATATAACTTTGATTACCAAAAGAGGATTCAGTGCCTAATTTCAAAACTCCAACTGTGGCCCTGGCACTCAGCAGTCACTTAATTCTGCTGGCACCTTTACTGAGTTCTTTGTGGCCTAACATGCTGGGAAGCTGAGGTGGAAAGAAGAGCAATGCCTCAACCACCTGAGGGATCTAACATCCAAGATCTCAAGTCAGGCTTGCTTTGAATTGTATCGTCCACGAGGGTCACTTTTATTTCTTGACTGTTCCCCCACTTCCACATGAAGAGGTAAAAATAGGTATGAGAAATCTCAGTCTGGTGGGCAGGTTTCCTACTACTCAGACAAATAAGAGCTGAATGCCAGCACCCACACCTCCCATGTTTCCTCCCATGTTCCAGAGTAAAACAGTGCTCTGTGTCCAGCTCAAATAAAGAAGATATATGGGTCACTACCCTCAGAGAATAGTTCTCCCTGTTGTATTCAGGGACACAGCAGATCTTCCCTGCAACTTTTGTTCAGGACACAAAATCAGAGCTGTGGAGTATGATTCAGACACTCCTCTGTGCCCAGGGTTTCCTATAAACTGCACTAGGCAACTTCCATTCTCCTTGTGGGACACTCATCTCCCTGATCTGAAACATCAAACTATTTTTTTTCTAAGAATGGTGCGAACTAGTGGTTTTCAGTTTCCATGCAAGTGTCCAGGCACCTCGGAATTACACATTTTGGCACCAAGACTATGGCTTTTAATAGGACAGAGTCCTGTTTGAGTAAGCATTTGCCAGGGCAGACATAAAGTAGTTGCAATTCCTTTTTTTTTTTTTTTTTAATGACTTTATCTTCAATAAGATTCCAATTGCCTTGATGCTAGTTGATTTTAGTTGAAGCTTTCAGCAGCTTTCAGGATAGGATTGCATTAAAAAGCCAGCTCATGCATATGCAGCTAGTGGTAAATAAACAAGTATGTCTCTAATTAAAACACATCTAGGAAAGTCTAAACTAATTTACCATCTAAATGGAAGGTTATAAAGAGGTAAGGAAAACCCAGAAATATTAGCCCTTTAAAAATTGTTTGGAGTAAGAATTATAAAATGGAGATAAACATCAAGGCATCTAGCATGAAAAACCAAATGAAAAAAAAAATAACTGAGACAAAGTTATGGAAAGAGATAAAAGTCCATATGTGCTGCAAGTGAAAAGACATGGCAGAAACGTGCTCAGTGTCCCCAGCATGCCATTACCGTCTGAGGGAAAAAACTACTGGAATACTACAAACTAATTAAATTGGGCATACAAGGCAACCATTGGGAATATATTATTATGCAAATGCAAAGTTTTCCCTACATAAAGCAAATGATAGGAGTTGGTGTGGTGTCAAGCAATGAGCGGGATGGATGCGGGGCTGCCTAGGAGGTGATGCTCACACCAAGGGGTCCTGGTGTTGCAGCATCTCACTAGGGTGTGGATGGACCTGCTCAACAGAAAATGGGGTAAAATCCCACAGAAAGAGAGGGTAGAAAGGAAAAATGTACCTGGGACTTCCTATAAAAGGGAAAAGAGACTGATTCAGGACTGCTAAAGCAACAGTGCCATCTGCTGCGTACTCCCTTATGGAAGCCAGATGATTTTAGCTGTCTCCTGCTCTGCTGCAGTGATGGCAGCAAATCTAAATGCTCCCATGTAGCACTGGGCTGAGGGGGACAGGATGAAACCCATCCTTCCCTTCATCCCGGCTTTGTACCCAACTATTTATACAGGCCTCCTGAAAAAACATTTCTGGACTGTCCTTGTCAGAGACATTGCCCGTTAAAAAAAAAAAAAAAAAAAAAAAAGTTTTTCTTTCTCTCAGTGTAGCAGGACCTCAAGCTCACAAGCTCACTTTTGAAGGATCAGTCCTCTATAAAGCTGTCCATCAGCAAGACACTCGTTGTGAATGCGTAAGCAACCAAACAGCTGCTGTCCAGTCCCTTTCCGATGATGTATTTCTATCACCTTGTAAAAGGGCTTTCCGTTACTTCTGCAAATCTGGTGTCAGTTTCAATCCATATTTTTACATACAGTCCTTTTCACAGTGTTCATTACATCTCTGAATGCCTTTATACATTATATTATCTGAAGCAATTATAACACGAAAGTCTAATCAATATGATGAATTTTTATAATGCCTTCCATCACAGTTCTCAAAACTTATTTCAAAATCTTAAACCTGACAGAACTCATGAAATGCAGGTGTAGCAACTCCATGCACAATTCTGGTGGAGTTATGTCTATAAGCCATATATTCAAGTTTATGCATCTAATACTTTTAGCCTTTACTCAACATCCTCCTTTTTTTTAAAGAGTTCCCCAGAATCATATCAGGACAGAGTAGGAATGGAATTATGACAAAATGATTCCCTTATGTACGATCTCCTTCTGGATGTATAACCTATTCCTTAAGGACATTTTGCAGGATGGATAGTCTTACCTCATTAGCCTAGGAGGTGTTGTACTTAAGAGGCCCCATTAAAAAAATCACCCATACTAGGACCATTCTGCTTAAAAAATGTTTATAGGCAAAAGGCTATTTTTAACATTCTCCAACATCTACTTATTTTCCTCATTAGACCATTGTTCAGGCACCTATTCTTTTTGTACATGTGCTGCAGAATCCCCGCAATTTGTCTGCTGTGGGTTTTCAACTTCGATTTTCTGTTAATTTGCAGACTTTCAAGCTGTCCTCTATGTCCTCTGCTACTGTTCCTACACTCATTAACGACGTGTGGAGGCGAGGCTTTTGGAATTAGAGTGGGATTCTGGGGCAACAGATGCTCTGTGGTAACTTAGAGATGCTTCATATTTCAGACCTGATCTTCACATTCAAGGGTTTAAATTTGAATTTTCAGAAAGGGGTAAGACTTGTGATGAAGTGTTTGCTATGATGAGACATGACTTCCAAGAACTGAAATCAGCTCCTGCATGGGTTCAAAATATGAATCCCAGTCTCTAATGGTAACGAATGAACATGTGTTCCATCGCTAAAGTACCTGAATCTCTGCCTTAGCACACACAGGCTGCATCAAGGATGCATTTCTTCTGACTGATTCTTCCTTGGCTTCTTAGAACTTTAGATGATTACTTTAGATTGGAAAAGCTATAAGATCTGGAGGCTTCACATTAATTATTAACCTCAGTATCTGACTCCTATATTTTAAGATCTACAGCTCTAAAAAAGGAGACACTTCTGGCAGTAGCTACTTTGGGAGGGCTGAAATTTATTAGAAATCAAACTAATCTATACTGTCTCCTGCTCAGGAAATTGAATTCTAGAAGTTTGTGAGAGTCAACAGAGTTGACTGAGAGTCCTAATTCACACAGATGAGCAACATTTGCATTGAGATAAGAAAAATCTCTTGATCTGTTTCTTGTTGCAAATCACATTTATTCATTCTGGAATCCAATATCCCATATTTAAGTTAGTTAGTGGGACCTTAAAAAATGGAGAGCAGAGACTTTGTTCTTTAAAAAAATAGATGCAATGAGGTTATCTGTTAGAAATAAGAGACACTCATTTTTTGCATATTTAGCCAACAGATATTTATAATCAAAGGGTGATAACAAGTTCCCATTGTTTGGTTATGGACCTCTGCTGGCTGAGGTCCCACAGTGGCAGTTTTTGAGAGAGTTCTTTGTACTAATGAGCTTAATCAAAAACAAGACTCATCTCTGTATTTTCCTCCACAAAGTCAATGGACTAAACTCATCAAAGTCATAGGGTTAAAATTATCTCAATGTGTCTTTGTTAAAATATTTATAATGCAAATGGTGGCTATTCACAAAAAGAAGGAACAGAGAGTCTGTAGATGGATTTGTTTTTGTTGTTACCTCACTGGGCAGCTGGAAGATTTCTCGAGGAAGAAACACGTCTTCTTGTGAGCCTGAAGAAAATCCTACCCTTCTATTGTGTAAACTCTTGGCTGCCCATTTCCAAGAAGGTGATTGACATCTTTGTGTCAATGCTTATAAACTATAGTTAAGAACATTATTAAAAGCTCACAGATGCAAATTATTCCAGCTAGCACAATAAAACCTAAATAAAGTGATGGATGTTCCCTCTGAAGTCAGGAATTTCAACATTTGCTCTGCCTAAGACCTGATGAGGAAAGTAGAACTGAATTTCAATGAGGGATGGCTGTGGGAACTCTCTGGGAAGCAAGGAAGGGTTGTAACCTCTACAAACCACGGACAACCAGGCCCAGTCTCAGGTGCCTTTGTCACAGCAAATGTCTGCAGGAATCTCGTAGGTCTAGAAGCATCTTTCTGCTGCTGGCAACCCTCTATGTGGGATGAAGGCATCTGACACTGATGCTAAGTGAGCAAAGCCCTTTGAAACAACTGGATCTCAATGCCACAGGCATGCTCTGGGTTAGAAGCAACAGTGGGGGGAACTCAGATGAGGGTTGGGGGGATGTATTACACTGTTAGCAATATCTCCATGCTCTGGCGATACCTGTGGGAGCTGCTCCAGCTGCTGTGTTCTGTCAATAATGAGTTAAATTCTTAGCACAGACAAGGCTGAAGAACATTTCTTGATTTCCAGCTTTGCAAACACCTTTGACCAGCATCTCAAAGTGTGACAGTCAGAGAACATATTAATAAGCTTCCCATTGAGAACTGTTACATCAGCATTTCTTCTCCCTGTGTTGTTTCCTGCCGCTATCATGAGTGGTAACATAGATGTGCACGAGCAGCTCCAAGATGACTGCAGCAGTATAGGTATCTAAAACAGCCAGGAGGCCTTGGGATATGGAAGCAGATATCCTCACCTTGCAATGACAGCTCTCTTTCCTCTGAAGATAGGGTTATGAATATAGCATTTACTTTTATACCATCAAATAGAAAAGATAACATAATGGACCGGCACTTCTGCTGTTGTTCTGCAGCTACAAAAGCATACTAACTGAAAGGCCAGGGGAATGATTCTTTTGCAGTTAGCCTTAATTCCTCTGCAGATACAGAAGTTCAATGGGAAGCCAGAAACAGACATCTACAATGCCCTATTTAAGCTATGGGAATCTTTCACTAGAAAAGGGGGTGGGCACACTGTGTCAGAAATTATATACATTGCTAATGATATATTAGACAGGAGATAATAAGCCTTTCAGGGATTCCTAAATGCACTACTTGTTAATTTAGGAGGTACCCTGGGTGCAACTTATGAGGTGGTACTAATTTAGAAGGTATCATGAGTAACTCTGCTTGCTGGAGGGCTGAAATGTAAATCCCATTGTGCAACAAGGAAAATGAAAATGCTTCTTCCATTAAGTCTGTGATCTGTCCTGCACTTGCCACAGGGAATAGCATAATTTAAAAAGCTGCCTTCTAGGATGTTGAACAATCATGCCTCATCAGTGAGATCTCTAGATTAAAAATGAACATTTTTACATTACTAGAGGGATTATTATATTTTGCTTAATATTTTATATATTTGACATCAAACTACCATGTAACAAGTGTAATGTATGAAAATGTCCTTCTAGTCATATTATTTGCCTGCTTTCATGTGATAGGACTCTAACTGCATTTGTTCAGTGAAACCGTACAGAGGTTTGATTAATATTTTGCAGTGTCAGGCTGAAAGGGACTTTAAAACTGATTGTCATAGTCAGTTCTGATCTGTCTCTGAGTTTCTATGGGTTCTGAAACAGGACGTTCACCTCGGAGGCAGAAGAGTTTTTGTATCCTTCCCTTAAATGTAAAACTGATGCAGCACCACCTTCCATGTAGCTGGATGCACCTTCAGGCACCCAGCAATATGCAACAATAGTATTTTCAGCCCTGATTGATTCCTTCTAGAACTAGGAAGAATTCTGGAACTTTCAGGTCCATCCCTCTTCACTGCTGTATACCCACAGCTCCTGCTTTGCTGGGGTGAGCACCTCATGAAAGGAGACCCCCTCCCAGAAAGAAGAAAACACCTTACAGTCATGACAGAGCAGTGCTGAGCTTCAGGCCACACATACACATCAGCTAGGTCAGTCCAAACAATGAAGCAAGTTTGTGCTTCTTTACTGGATCCTGTTGTCTTCCTGTTCTTTATTCTACCTCTTTCCTCCTGTCCTGAAGTTAAAGGGAGTGCCTCCCTGTGAGCAATGTAATTGTTACTGCTCTGTAGTTGTGGCTACGCAGTTTCAGACTGCAGTTTCCCTTTTATAAGACCAACACCAAAGAGTAGGAGCATTAGACACAGGTGAAAGGGAGCAAGGCAGACTATTTTTACAGCAGAAAAGGAGAACTAGACATAAATCCCACTGTCTACAGCACATGGTAAAATCTGGGGCTAGACAACAGCATGTTATGTATTTCTAAATGTGTTTCTAAGTCGTTCTGCGCCAATATGACAACAAGGGGACCAAAATCCCTCACGTCCAAAATACAGATAACAGAGGCAGTGCATTTATGTGGAGCTTCACTGCGAACAGGAGGGAATCTCCGGGGAACATCAGGAGAGGGCAGGACTTATTTCTTCAGAGTGGCACACTGAACTCTTTCCTATGTCTTTAATGTTTACAATAACCCTTAAGGAGCTGGTTAATGTAAATGTCCATCTAGAATCATAGTGAAAATGGAGGATTGATGAGCTACAGGGACACAGAAAAATGCCGCCAAGTGCAAAGTATATTCTACTTTTCAGGCTAGATGCTGCTTCCTGAGGCTTGTTCTCCAATTTTTACTTATTTTTTTAGTTGGGTTTTTTCTTCGCTCTCTCTCTTTTTTTTTTTTTTTTTTTTTTTTTTTTTTTTTTTTTTTTTTTTGCTATTCCTCTGTGTAGTTGATGAAGAGAGACTTCTGCTAATGATTAACTTGTTTTGGATGGTAAATTCAGAAAAGGAGGGTTGAACTGGCATCAGTCAAGCAGTCAACTTTAATTAAAAATGTTCAAAAATCATTAATAAGAAACAAAGAGACTAAAAGAAAAGAAGGAAGGAGAGTGGCTGGCAATAGGAAAGAGAGAGCATAATAGAAAAAGGATGAAGGACAAAAGAAAGGAAAAGGCAACAGAGTTAATGAGGAAATGCAGACAGGCAGTATAGAAGCTTTAGTACATCAGTTCTGGCTTCCTACTAAAGTGACAACATGTCTGCCAGCCTCTAAGTAGTAATCCTTTCCCTTTTGTCTCCCCTATATTTACTGATTGCCTGATACTTTAAAATATTCTGTTGCTAGTATGAACTGCATCAAGGCAACTATGAGGCATTTCTGCTGGGCATTTTTTGTTGAATATGCACACAAGCCTAGGTTCTCCAGGATAGCCAGCTGCTGGTTTGGGGAGTAGATGAGAGGACAGACTGTTACAGACTGTTGGGACAGTTTGGTGATTATCACCCTGGCAACACTGGCAAGAGAAAAGCAATGCTTATCTTTATCCAAATCTAGACTATGTTAAATTGATGTAAATGTGAAAATGACTTACTGAGAAAAGCTATTAGCTCCACAGAGAAGTCCTGAAATGTCACTGCTTTGCAACATATTAGCCTTACTAAAGAACATTAAATAGCCTCTCTAATGGACACCTGAGACACCAGGGAGAATTCTGAGCCTCTGGTGACTGCACATACAGAAAATGAATGTGTCTGCTGGTATGATTATTGATCAATAAAAAAAAGACCAAATGAGAATTCTTCCATATTTTAAATCCCCACATCATTTGATAAAAATGCCAAAGAACTTTGTGATATGTAACACTAAAAACACACAGAAGAACCGACACACAAGTAATTCAGAAGCAACATAATTTAGCATCATATATTTTTAAGTTCTGTTTTGATGCTCAATTACCAGCATTTTATTTGCAGCAGAATATGCTACTTTTCAGTTGGCTCACACCTATTCCTCAGATACTACATTGCAAAACTCCAAAAATACACGCATGCAAAGGCACACATACACACGTGTTCAGAAAGATTTTATTTAATGAATTGAATTCAAGATTAGTATCTTTGTGGCTTCATTTGTATGTAGACAGAACACACAAATGCCATTCTTCACAGTGTTGTTTTCCAACTGGAAACAGAAGGTAAGTGTGCTGAAAGATATACAGGACCCTTGTGCACAGAAATGACTGTGCAAAGGCATTATCTTAACCAAGTCACACTCAAGTGAACAAATTTCCCAAAGTGAAGGTTTTATTCTTTTGTATTCTTCAGCATTTCTATCAGTGCCATTCAAAGGGCACTGTATTACTCTATGCCAGAGAGACTTCTCTGCTTACACGGGCAAACAATTTAGGGACCACTAATAGCCTCTGTTGTTCCCTATAGTGAAAACATGTATACATGCATGGTCCAATATAAAATGCCATATATGCATACAGACACTTCCATTACATTTTTAAGAACAAAAAGGACAAAGAACAAGCAAGGAAAGTATAATGAAAATAACCATGTTTTCCAGGACAAAACAACTTTTTTTACTGTAACAGTTTTGCTGTTACTGGGTAATTTCTTTTAGCTGATTTTGGAATGCTGTTTCTAAAAAAAATACAGGGGTTTCTTTTACAGGTGTCCTGCTTACTCCTGTTTTGAGGTGGAACATTTTAATTGTGAGGGAGAAAGGATTTTCTGACATCAGAAGCATTTGGCACAGAGTGTTGAAGGTGCATTGGTGCTCCTGTGATACATCATCTCAGTAAATCTGAATGCTATACTCTGTTGACAGTACTTTGTGCCCTCTGCACACACGCTGCTGAGGGAAGGAAGGCCAGGCAAAGGAAGGCATCTGTACCCTACAGCTTCACTGACCTTACTTCAGATGCCCAAATAAGCCTGCAGATGTCCTGGAGCTCTCTCAGGCCAGAGGGGAGAGACTGCAGGACAGCATGAGGTACTTCAGCAAGTACTTCTCCTGGGAGAAGCAAGTGCCCTGGGACTAACCACTATCTGATACCTCAAAGGCAGGTGCATAAAGCTGGCATTGTGAGCACGACAGCTGTTTTGGGCAGGTTACCTATCCTGTTACCAGTTATTGCAGAGCCTGCCAGCCTCCTCTGTCCTTCACTCCTTGCATGGAAGGTGAGAGATAGGACTCTGTAAATTTTCATGCCCACCCACACCTAGCAACACTGCCTTTACAGAAGGAGAAAAGCAATTAGCTGCTTCTGTGAATACATCAGTGGTGCAAAGGCCAGAGATCAGGAAGAAAATGGAGCAGTACCTATTTGCCTCAAAGAGTTGTATCAAAAGAGCAATTTTCTTTTTTTTTTTTTATGTCTGGGAAGTGGAAATTAAAAACAGGCTATCCATCAATGAATTTATGGTATCTGAAATGCCTCTGAGCCCTAGGAAAACATAAAGCTCTGCCCTTTGGTCTTCTTTTCAGTCTGCCTGGGTAAGCTTACTTTATGAGGCAGCGTAATTTGCAGTGACCTTTTCTGAAGCTGTTGATACACTTCCTGCTTCACTGGAAACCACCTTTTTAGCCATGCATGATGTGACTCCCCATATATTGGAGTACAAATTTCAGGTTTTGTCATTAAACCCTGCAAAGTAATCCCATGTTGTAGGTGGCTGTACTGGTGCAAAATGCTGTCAGTACTGCTGGGCTGCAGAAGACAGTGATGAGGGATTGTTTTTCAAGGCTGGTTGGCCCTTGTTGCACCACAGATAAATGCACGGAATCAGTGAGAGAGGGGGATCTTTTATAATTGTTATTCTATCTCTTACTTGTACAGAGGAAGGATCATGGAATTTTATAAAAAGATTTTCAGACTTACTCCACATGTGAGTATTTAAGTGTACCTCTGTGCCAATACATCTAAACCCTTATGCAAATTTAAACCTCTACTGATTTTTTAAATCTTGGTTTTGCCACAGACAAAATGGGAAAAGTATATATTCTCATAGACATGAAGGCCCTTCTACAGCCAGAAGTTTTCCCTCAGCTGTAACTATTTCAGGATTTCAGCTCCCACATGTGAGAACTGCAGAAGCACATGTGACATAATAACATGCTTATTTTCTTAACATTTTACAAATTATTACATATTGTTATTTTCATAGAATTATTTTCATGCATACCAATTATACTTTGTAGAACTGTGGAAGGCAGTCTGAAACACTCCTTAAATCACTCAAGAACTGCTGTCTGAAGGCTGTGCAGCAAATTTATCCTTGAAATTTAGTGAAACCGTACTGAGCAGATGATTAGTTCATTTTCTTTGCTTGCTTTCTTTATCATTCTTTATTTACTTTTATTTATCTCTCACATGGTAAAGACCTTTGAGGCTTCTCTTTTTTTTCATTGTTTAAAGAAATAAACTGAAGCATCAATTATTTTTCTACTTGCAGAAATTATGTGCTGTGGCATGTTTTTTCAAGTAATGTGCTGGCCTAGCAAAGTAAATAATGAATCCAAATATCTCCATAATCAAAGCAATATTTTTGGTGTATGCTCCTTCAATGAAATGCTGAGTTAAAAATATTAACTGAAAGATACGGTTTCCTGAAGCTATAGTGTAGTAATAGAAAATTTATTCGTTTGTATACTAAAAAGTTTAAATTGCAGAATGCATATTCTTACTGTAAAAAAACCCTAGAAACTGTTCTTGCGGTTGACAAAAAGCAGAAGAATTTTGATGAAAAGGAAAAAAAAAAAGTATGCAGATAATACTGGCAAATTGGCAAAAAAAATGACATATTTTTCAACAAAATTAATAATCATAAACTTTTTTTATCTGAATTTCAAGAGGTTTCAGCTGGGATCTGAAAAGCTCTGTTTTGAAATGCCACTTCAGTTCACATCTTAGAAATTTTCTACATCTTGGAAATTGGTCGTTGTAGGTTCTTGCTGCTTTGCTCATGCAATGGGGTGGTGTTCCTGGCCAGGTTACGTTCCTGGGACATGGCAATTGATTTTGGGAAGTTACCAGTTACAAGTGGCATGAAGAAGTTTGCCAATGTGCCAGAGTCGTCCAGTAGCCCACGAGCAGTAGGTACAACGCATTTCAGCTTTAACTTCCTGTGAGGTATTACAGCAATACTTCAGATGAAAATGTTTTTCTTTCGGTCAAAGGTTGAAACACTAACTTCGGTTAGGCCAAAAGCCTGACCTTCCAGTTTTCAAAGGCTTTTCTGGTTGACTAGACTTTAAACTTTTCGTGAATGCAGCTTTCTTTTCAAATGTACCACCAATATATTTGATGAGAATTGAGCAACAAATTGTACAGCCCTATTGTATATTACATTTATCCCAACCATTCGACCCTTGACTGTGTTCTTTCTACTTTGCTCTTGGTTTTGTCCTTTGTTTCATTCACATCAAGAGTTTGTTCTAAGCACTTTCAGACCTTCTCTGAGTGAAAGCCATAGAAAAGTAACCCTGCCTAAAGAGTATCCTTTCCATGATTGGATCCCACTTTTTCCATTCCTCTAAAGAGCACCACGAACAACAAAAATAATAGATGCATCAAAAATTGTGCTGCTTTGAAGCTTAGGATGAGACAACTTCAGTGTGTACTAGAAACAAGTGTAATGTTCGGCATACAGTTCTCTGAAAGGTTATAAACTTGTATCATTTGATATACATAAAAGTGGTACTGTTGTCATATGAGATATGACCACAGTCGTTGCAGTGTTTCAGTTCCTTTTTTCCCTGTCATCTGCACAACTAATAGCAGATGACAACTCTAAGATCCACCAGTTCTTTTCTAATGCCCTGCTCAAAACTAGAGCCAGCATTTGACATAATGTGTTTTATCTCCCTCTCGTGCCCTTGTTTGCTTTTTCTATCTTGCTCCCTCTCAGATGCAAATATCTATATCTTTATTTGCCTCTCATGCATATTTCTATACTTTAACAGCAATATACAGTTGTTTCTTTTTACAAGAAGAATTCAGAACACTACCTTCAGTCCTGTGGGATCATTTTCTGTATCTCTGAGAAAGGTATTTATAAGAGTCTTGATTGAGGAATGAAAGAAAAATTAAACCAGATCAGTAGAAATTATTTTCCTAATGGTAAAATCTGAATTATACATTAAAGTACCATTTATTCAATCAATTTTATTATTCTGTTTAAAACAACAGTCACTTTTATGTGTTTTGTATGCTAACAGAGGTTTATTAGCTTGAGTAAAAGGTTACTATTATTCAATTGAATAATTGAATTTTAAATTATTGGTATTGCACTTCATATTATAACTGCTTTTCTGGATGCATTTGATTATGTCAAATATGCCTTTTAATCCCCTGTTTGGAGACCATTTTCTTTCTCATCCTGCACTCTTTCTTGCGCTTGTAGTGATACCCTAATGAACACACACAGTCCAGCCTCACATCTTCCATGTAAATTACTGTGCATACCTCTCCTAGTCAGATCACATCAGAGGCTATCTGGTGTCATATAATCCTGGATACTGATATGTGGAAAATCTTTGCAGGTGATTAATGCCGTAGGCATCTCATTTTCCTGCAAAGCAATATTGCAGTGTTTATGTGAATACCAGACTTAGGGATATGAAATGGACATTTAGAAAAGTTAATAATCCGTGCCTAATCCTCTCCAAGAATTATCTGTTGGTATTTCTATAAATAATTGCAGCTTTATTTCTTGTCGCTAGTGAAATCACATATTAATTTATTAAATGCGTTGTTCATTAAAAACTTGGAACTTTGCTATAAATCTCATTGCATGGGTGAAATATATATATTTAAAGCTACACATGAAATATCATTGCATTTGAAACATATATTAAATAAAAAAGTCATAAAGTAACTGTGCTTTGGTGTTTGTTTTCTTGCCTTGTTTGTTTGCTTAATGCTTTGAGCAAATGTGCCCTTCAAAAAGGTTTCATGTTTGCTAGAAACATGAGATTTGTTCTTGACTGTACACATGGATACTGTGATTCCTAGGCCTAACACTGAAATTCTTAATTAAAATGACAAACCATACACAAAACAGTCCAACACAATAAAGTATCGGGGCAGGCATTCCCAGAACAGAATAGTCTGTGAGCCTTCTTCATTGCTAGCATTCAATACCCCACTGACAATGTTAGCGTGGCCAAAGGTGCTGTGTATATTTGCATGTACCTGTGAATTACATAATTTTCTGCTGTTATCAGACGGCTCCTAGCTCTGCTGAAGAGTTTTTCCCTCAGCCAGGGATTGTCCATTAACTTCACCAGAAGGAGGATAAGCCTTTCACAACCTTCCATAATTTTAAGCAAATTATATTTTAGAAAGTAATCATTGATTCCTGAGATTTGACATGGGAAGCACTTTAAAAATGGCTTTGAATACTCTTAATTAGCTCAAGAATTACAGTTCCATTCCTCTTCTATGGTGCTATTACAAGCATTTATCTCAACTGATTTCAACAGAACTGCTTCTGTTTTACACTGGTTCGAGGGAACAAAAAAACCCAGGTTGCATAAATTGTTAACAGCTCTTTCATACTGCCTCTTTATTACCAAATAAAACTTTGATGAAGGACATTCACAGAAGATCAGTATGAGAAACCACATAAGACCTGACTTTATGGTACTGGCTTATACAGAAAATCACAGAAATAACTACTTGTTTTTTAAGCTCTTACTTAAGGTGATGACTGGTTTGGTGCTGCTTTTCCTGAAAGAAATATTTCACCTTTAGGAGATGTACTGCCTCCTGAGTAAAGTTAATCCATAGCTCTGATTAAGGGGAGGAGGAAAAGGGAACAGAGAGCAGTTGTCCATCTAGCAATGAGCAACTCTATCCTTTGTTTGAGGGAAGAGCCCACTGTCTTTTCTCTGCTTTGTGCAGATGCTGTTCCTGGCTGATGCGATGCACTTCTGTTAGCATCCAAGGAGGCTCCATTGGAGGGCTGCATGCCTCATGAGGGGACTTAGGAGCTTTGGCAAAGTTCGGGATCTTCTTCCAAAGAACTGGGAAATATCACCTCATCAACAGCAATCTTTACCTGTAATTTATAGAGGCCAGAGCACAGCTGTGGGGTAAACAACAAATGGTATTGAACTAGCCAGTAATATATTGTCTGTGAGCTAATATAGCTCAGGATGTATTCAGTGCCAAAAGCAAACATTTTCCTTGAGATTCACTTAGATGACAGTGTTTGTTTATGTAGTGGTTTATCTGTGTATGAAGAAGTGAGCAGGAATAAAAATGCAATTGCAATCACATATAGTAAATCCAATTTATATTAATGTTTCTCCAACCTAATGTCTGTCAAATACACTCTTCTGCCAGTCTGGCAGTCTGCCTTAACTTGTTTCTGCCAAATGAAGAACAAACATTTTATCACAAGTTTGTTGTTGGGGTTTGTTTCTAAAAAAAACCCCCAAGCACACCAACACTGAAGCCTAAAGAGGTGGCTATTTTTAGAAAGTTTGCTCTTCACACACTTAATCAAGACCATCATACTTTACTTGCTTTCCTCCAGCTGTTACTAAAGCCATCCACAGCCTTCGAAATCCAAGTGTTATGAAGTGGAAATGCCTGTGCAGGGAAGCTCTCTGATGAGAGAGTCTCGATGATAGGCTTAATCCCAAGATCAGTGGAAGCTCAGTTGTGCTCCTTTTTCTCCCTGAGGTAGCTGAAGAGGACATCCAGGCCCCCCTCGACAACCTCGGGCAGGGGTCGAGACAAGGGGTTGTGGGCGATGTGGAGGCCTTTGTCCATTGGGTTCCAGGCAATGCGGCGCAGCCGGCGCAAAAGGTAGAGGTCATCAGGGAGAGTCTGTATGGCATTGTAGTCAACGTTTAGCAACTCCAGAGTGGTGATGTAGCAGAGAGACCGTGGCAGACTACGTATGTTGTTATTCTCCGCAATAAAGATTTGCAGATTGACCAGATACTGGATACTCTCTGCGATGTTTTCCAGCTTATTGGACCCTAGGTGCAAGAAATCTAAGCTCCTCAGTGCGAAAATGCAGAGGGGAATTTGCACAAAACGATTGTTACTGAGGTTCAATTTCCTCAAACTTGTCAGGTCAGTGAAGCTCAAAGGCAGTTGCGAGATGCGGTTGTGCGAGAGGCTCAGAACCTCCATCTTCCTGCATAAGCTGAGCTCTGCTGGCACTTCTGTCAGGCAATTCATATTGACAAACAAGACCTTCAGGTTCCTCAGCAGCCCGATCTCTTTAGGCAGACTCTTGAGACAATTACCCCCCAAGTTCAGTACTACCAGCCTGTCCAGTTTCCCCAGCGAAGGAGGAATCACCACCAACTGGTTGCGTGAAAGGTTCAGCTTCTGCACCTCAGACAGTCCCCACAAGAAGTCAGGCGTGCTGGTCATCCCTTTCATTATGAGGCTCAAGCTGACATAACGCAATCCCCGTTTCAGCAGTGACTTGGGCTCTCTCCCTGAGAGAAGGGCATCTTCCCATGCAGGCAACTTTGGACCTTTCCTAAGGAAAACCATGCTCCTTCGCCCCTCGTTCTTCGACTGCTCAGTTCCCATAACACTCTGGTTGCCTCCTGAGAGAAGTGAGGTTTTCTTCCCTTGCAAGTGCTTCACCAATATGCAAATGCCAACAGAGGATGACAGCTTGCAAGAGGCGGGAAAGTCAAAGCAAGGAGAAAAGGAGGAGCCTGTGAAGTGCATCTCAGTCCACCAGGGCAGTTTCCATAGCTGCTGAGGGAAAGTTTCACTTTTGGGGGCTTATGTTGATCTTGGTGCAGAGTCTGTAATGAAATACTTGCTCCCTGACTTGTGAGCAAACCTGTTCAATTCAAACTGAATGCCACAAGACAGCTGTCACTGTCATTTGGCCTGGGCTTTATTGGATAGATATGTATCTTCACTGCAAAAAGGTCACAAGCATGCTGTATATAACTTCACCATGTCAGCTTTCTTGGCTATCTGGTACATACCATGGCTGCAGGACAATTAACAAGAGTGACTTCAAAAAAACAAACAAGCAAGCTAAAGAAGAAAACAAGCAAAGAAGACATCATTTAGATTCAGATGTAAAGGACATTTTCATGATTTTTTTTGATGTTTCTCATTTCACTGAAGTAGTTACTAGTGTACCAGAAAATTTTGCATGCTGCAAAACATTGAATTGTTATGTCAGTTCTTGTTTCTGTTTAGCTTAAAAAAAAAATTCTATAAAAGAAAAAAAAGCACTCACAAAAAGTGTTACCTTTTGTATCCCCTTTGTGGTGAGGATAGTCCTCTTTCTTTTCAGAAAGGGTACCACCTTCACTTGCAGCAGTGACATTTTCCAGTGGTATCTGCGCCCACTGGGATGATTGCTACCCACGCTGCCAAATGTGAGCAGTCATACCTCAAAGTTCTGCCCAAATTACTTTGTCCTAAATGTCCTGTGCTAATTTCACATCTATCAACCAGATTTTTGGAGTTTGATTCTTTTGTGCTCCAGAAAATAGAGCCTCTTGATGTCCCCTTCCCTGTGAACTTTCATGTCTTTCTGAGCTCTTCTGGGGTACAGGGGGACTAGCAGTCAAATAGCTTGAACTATAAATGACATTTAGATCTGAGATAGAGGGACTGATGGGAGAGGAAGGAAGCGGTGAGGTATAATAATACTCAACAACAGCTGAAGCAAGCTCTGCTGGTGAAAGGAAATTGTATTGCTACAGGAATATGCATGCAGTGAGTTTAAACTCAGAGGGACTCTGAGTTTAAGATCTCCAAAAACTTTAGGCACCATTTAAACTGGGTGAAAATTGCAACAAATAGTACAAGATTTTCAAGGCTTTTTCTCTCCATTGGATGATCAGTGGTGATGAGCATACCCTCATTTCAGAGATGCTCTCCTTAAAACCTTGCATCAGCTCTGATGTTAAGGGATTATGCAAGAAGCTGCAGCTGGGAGTCAAGGCTCTCCAGCAAACTCTTTAGAATCAATCCCCACAGTCCTTTCTTACTGACAAACACCACTCAGTCTCCTTTGAGCTTTGAGTCCCTCATAGAGCTGCATCAACTTGGGAAGAGAGGGGAGAGAGGAGGCATCCCTGCAGTTGTATCTGGCAGCTGAGGAGACCACTCAGGACCACAGTGAGAAGCACAAGATGGTGGCAAGCTGAGTGAGCCACACAATTAAAACCTGTGCTTTAACAGGGCTGCCAACTGGTCCTGAGGCTGAAATATTGTATTCCCTGGAGTGCCTGGGTGAGCCTGAAAGGACTGAGGCCAGTTGCATCTGTTTGGTTAGAGCGGTTTGGCAGCCTGACTGTGAGTCACAGATCCCTCCCTCACAAGCACTTTTTGCCAATATTTGTCTGTTTGCAAACAAACATTACATTAAATGCCACTGCAGCCATAAGCTCTGACTCTTATTAACCATCATTCCTACATGCTGCCCAGAGTGGCAGACATAACCCTGCCACTGCAGGCGGAGGAGCCCTCAGTGGAGTAAACCCAGCAGCTAGCTGAACTTGGGCTTGATTGGGCCTTGCATGATGGGGGGCATAAGCCTAAAATGTGGCCCTTCAGCCCAAGCAGGTGGAGAAGCAAAAGCAAGAACCTCTCATGAGCTCTGTCTCTGGGTTGTCAGCCCAGCTGGTGTTAAAAGTGTACCTATTATCAGAGAGCCTCCATGGATTTCAGCAAGGCAAGAAGAAAAGAGCTTTTTAGAGAGCATTTATAAGGTTAGGTATTTCCCTTCTTTTAGTCTTACTGCTGGAATGAAGAACATGCCGCAGCTCTACTCAGGAACTGGCATTGCTCCCTTTGACTGGGCTCCCACCTGTGACCTCAGCCCCACGGTCACTTCAGAGCCTTTCCTTCCACCGGTCATTTTAGTAAGAAATAAAAACAAAACACAAAGGAAACACAGTCTTCCTGTAGTTACAGCCTGCCCCCATGGCTGGCCAGATATTTTTGGATGAGAACGTCATCCTAGTCTCCAAAACACATTGGAGTTCACTGCCTGGGGACTTGGAAGTGCCCACTCTGGCCTCTCACCACAGAAATCCTTGTTTCCTAACAGCGTGACTCAGCCAAAGCACTCTGTACCCCTCCCTGGCTTTGCACCATGCTATCCATTTGAAACTAAGCTTGTGATACAGCCCAGTACAGTCTGGGCTGGGCTGTTGCTGGAAAGCTTCACCCGGGGATCTCTATCAAAGAAAAATGCTTGCTCTGCTTCAGCCTCAGAGCGTCTCCTGCTATTGCACTGCTGTATCTCCCCTGCCTGGCAGGCAGCGAGCAGCAGCAAAGGGGATTTTCAAAAGAAATTCCACATCTGCAGCTCTCATTGTCCGGTTCCCTTCCTGCCTCCACGAGTACCGTAACTGCTGTGTGAAATAAAGAAAAAATAACCATTTCCTTTTCTTTGTTCTCCAACAGAAAAACAGGCTATTGAGCACACTTGTAGTTGTGGAGACGGAAAACTCTGAGGTAAGCAAATTAATTTTCTTTCTTGAAATCGAGATAGTAAAACAACAGTGGCCTCATCTGGACATCTAAGGAACTAAAATTCTGAACAAAAATAGTCCTTATCCCTTGGTGTCCAGGACTGGTTTTGTTCAAATATTTTTCGCTTTGCTTTTCTCTGCGTTTCCTGCTTCCCTGTCCTGATCCATGCTGTGCTGTGCTGTGAGGATGGATCAATTCCTTTGGGCTGCTGTTAGGTGGCTAGGCCAGGATAAAACACTGACCTGTGTCCACACAGCCTGGCAGAAAGCAGAAATGAATTTTGTGCATGCATGTTTGGAAGGGAAAATAATCCAAGAAAATTGCTGGGCTTTACATGACACAGCGTGGTTGATAATTGCTTTGTAGACTAAACAAAAAAGTTAGTGTGCAAGGGGAAAAAACAACCCACAACTTGCTAAAGAATTTTTTAGTCTAACTAATACAGTAAGAGAAACTGCACTACTAACAATGATAAAAAACTGATAAGCTGACAAAAATGACAAGTTATATTTTCTGACATTCTTTGACAATGCAAATTATTTGATTTTTTTTTCTTAAGGAAGCAGGATTGTCAGCCCTAAAAAAAGCTGAAGATGAGTTCACAAAAGAACTGGAATTTTAAAGTCTCTTATCTATGGGTTCTTTTATTTGTCTTCAGGTTTGGAGTCTATAGAATGCATTTGGGAAACATTTTCAAGCTTTTCTCTGCAAGCATTCAGAAGTTGCAATAAAACCAATTGCATCGTTTGTAAGTAAAATCATCACATAATTACTTTTCCATAGGATTTGTGCTTTTAATGAAATATCCATAACACCAGGATTTTAAAGAAAATATAACCACTTTGACACACTAAATTTGTTTTGTTTTGCTTCAAAACAAAATACTGTCATTGTCTTTTAAATTGCTGAGCACACAATAGATGCCTATAGTTTTGTTAGCACATATTTATAAGTTCATAATTAATTTTGAAGCAAGTTCTACGTTCTCTATGGATCAAAATCATGTATAGTTCATCTCAGCATTATTAAAAATATAGTAATATCAGAAGGAATCCTTTAAATCTTTAAGCATAGCCCTTTCTAAAATGCTGGTAAGTTCAAATCATATTCTTTTAGAAGAAATTTTCATTTCAATTCATTATTTAGGTCTTATAATAAACAGCCATCTAAACGAGGATTTGGAAAATAGCTAACACTTCCTATCACAAGAAGGATGCTTTGGCTAAAAGGGGTTAACTGGTTTCAAGTTCAGCAGAAAGCAACAGTCATGCTGGAGAAATATTCAGTAAAAATACAGCTGCAGCTACTGAACCATCTTCTCTTGTGCTATTTCTTTCCTCTGAAATAAATAAAGAGTTTAAAGAGCATCAGTGCTATTCAGACTGTCAGAGATATCCTCTGGTCTTAGTGCTAAGGAAGCAAATTTTGTAGATTTTTAACTGCTTTGCAGTGGTTTGTTGATCTTGCAGCTATTCTGAAATACTAAGTCAAATTTCAAAGGTAATTTGAGATTTATGAGATGTGGCACAAGACAGGAACAATTCTTCAGGCAATTTCAGATTTCCTGTTAATTTGTTTTTAATTATGGTGCCGTTAACAGCCTTTAATGACTGTCTGTCCCTGGAGTTTTCCTGGAATGTTTTATTAAAGTCTCATGTGGAGCTGCTGGATCGCCTGACCCATGAAGAATTGGACCTGGAGGTGAATGCCTGCCTGTGCAGAGGCTGATTTTTCTGCAGACCTCTTGACAGAAGACAAGCTTGAACTATCCATAATATGGAATAAAGAGAGAGAGATTTGGGTTTGTAGCCTAGAAATGACAGGCTCTTCCTCCTGATAGTCATGGCCAGCAGTAATTCTCATGTTACACAGAATTACTGGAAGTTTTATTTCTTTTCTGCAAACTTGCTGTAATATTTTAAAATCCCAGCAAATGCATAAATGACTGGTTAGTCACCTCCTACTTCTCCCACAATTTCCCTGTGTGTATGCAAGCCAAATAGCTGGTCTGTCTGTCTATATTAAACAAAGGCCACCCATGATCCTGCACTGCACAATCATCGATGTTCTCTGGGGCACTTTTTCATCCAGTGTTCGTGATAGTTCTCCCAGGCACGGCCAAGACCCGCTTGCCTTAGGTGCTTGCTCACGCCTCTGCAGGAAAAGGAGAGTTTAGCACATGGACACGCCCTAGGGCACACCTACTCCTACAAGAGTACATGGAGGGCTCTGTCCTGCTTTATTTAACCATCTGCACACAGTCTCCATGTCTCAGCCTTCTCCTACTCTTATGGCTGGTGTGGTGACAGATATGACACCAGTTAAAAATACATTTGAAGTCATTACATGGGGGATACCATTGCAATATAGAAACCATACACTGTTCTATTTTTCATTACTTTATTTATGAGCAGTCACACCTACATTCATAAGTTCCAGTAAAATAGCCTGTCTAGTAGCGACATGATGTTTCCTAATTGCTAGTTGTAGTATGTGGCTTTCTAAATCAAACTGGAAAAAAGTGGAGCAGATTGTTCAAACTGGATGAAGTAGCTTTTACTATAACTGCTGCCAGATTACCTCTGCCTCAGGTACTCTTTTTCATGGATCTCTTGAATGTCATTTTCTTACATTTTCAATTCATCATAAGAAAGAAAGCAGACATTTTTTGGAAGGTAAAAGAGAGACCCTGAATTATCCTTACCTAAATCTAATCCAATATAATAAGAGATATTTCTTGGCCTGTCTCACAAAAGGAGTCAGATCACTTAAGTATCCTTCACATGCCTACATGGTTGGCACCACAACTCCTCACAGACTTATTTTAACTCCCAGAGAAGATTCAGTTCAGCTGCCTGTGGTGTACAGTGCCCAGCTTTCTGAAGCATCTTGACCCATCACTCTGAGATAAGGGAATATGCCCACCTCTTGTAAAGCTGTTGCTCAAATTAGCAGGGCTTTCTTAAACATCCATCCATGGGTGCCAAGAGTCCAAAAATAAGCATGACTCTATGGGCTGCTGGCATAATTCCCAGTCCCTCCTCCAAAGACTGTTTAAGTATTCTACATTTAATGGGTCATTGTAGTTACCTACTTTTCAGGAATATGAAAATCCATGCTCTGTTCTGAAAACAGAAGGCAGAGATAACCCTGAGGGTCCTGACTGGAGACAGGCATTTCCATGGGGTCCTACGTGTAGTTCAGAGACAGATAGGATTTAAGCAAGACCATTAATTCAGCATTATCCAGTAAGAGCCTTAAAGACTCTCCCCACTCAATCTGCCAATATGCTGATTTTGATAGACTTTTTAAAGTATGCAATTCTCTCCAGGCGCTGTAATGTCAGTGTGTCTGTGTCCTGGCTCCATGAGAATTTGCATGCCACAGTAAAGACCAGGTTATTGCAAAGTTCATTGCTACTGTACCAATACCCTTTGTTTTTATTCTAATTGTTTAGGTGTATTTGAAAATGCTATTGTATCATAAAGTCTTTATGGAAAAAGCCAGAGGGAAGTTGAAAACTTATTTTAGAAATAAAGCACCAAGTGATCCAGTTTTTCGTACCTGATTTAGTGTTTAAAATAAATGCATGCTTCTCCATTTGAAAGTACAAGCCCTTCTTACCTCAGTCCTTGTGAAATTGGGCAAATCAGTACAGCAAATCAATGTGACCCACTGTGAAGGGATCCTGGCATTTCCATCCAGAGTCCATTACAATAATGATTGCAAAAAACAACTTAGGAAATAATTCAATCAAAGCTTCTGTGGAGCCTTAATCGCAGATCCATGAGTCTTACACAAATTTTACTGATATAAGAAGAAACTCTGCATTTACCTTCATATGCCTATAAATGATAAAACAGAATCTAATTAAAACTCCCTGAAACAAATACCAGTGTCTCAGTTTGGGATTTTTCAGAGACATTATGAAATGAAAGGGCAGACATCCCTCTAGACATTTGAAGACTCAGTGCTGACAATTAATAGCTTGACTTTTAAATTTCTGAGCTCCAACTTGAGGAAACATATTGAATGCTTAGCTCAAAGAGCTTTAATGAACAAATGAAACTTCTCAAGCTATTGGTAAAGCAATGCATCTAAGTATTATTATATGACAGTGATATTTGAAATCCTATGAAATAATATGGGTCACTGTATGGTCAAACAAAGGCTGGTGAGATCTGAGCCAAGTTGCAGGTAAGGGGAGCTAAGGACATCACACAGAGCACAGCCTGAAGGCAGAAGATATAGCTCAGTAGGTGAAAAAAGCACATGAAAAGCAACTTGCATTAAAAATTACCTTAAAAGTAATAAAACAGAGCAAATCAAAGGGAAAATACAATCTTCGATCCTGAGTACAGGCAAAATAAAAAAAGGGAAAGAAAGGCCCCCCCTATAATTGTCATCTGTCTTATTTTGCACCTTCTAATGAGCAACTTCCCAATAGAGAATCAAACATGAATCTGTTCAGTTCTTGAACATCAGAAGAGATTAATTGTGGTGTACAACCACAGGGTTTCAGCACTTATTGGACTGTGAGAAGACAGGATATTTTAGTTAATGATTCCACCTGGGGTGCAATGACAGTACATTCAGCAGCCATGGAGGTAAGTGGAAGGGGAGCACTGATGTTCTGATGTGTGGCCAGGTCAGCTAACAACAAGGAAAGCTTTTTCAAAAAGGTAGAAAATTATGTGTCACTTGAAAGGAATGCAAATGGCATTTAAGAATTAAATTAAAACGGGAAGTTGGAGTGGGGTGATCAGGGCAAGAAGTTGGAGTATTTTATTTTTAATCATATCTTCCTGGACCAGGGAAGATGACAAGCAATATTTGCAGAGGATTTGAAACAACACTGGCTGGCACATTTGTTATTAAAATTTACTACATGCAGAACTCAACAAACTGATGAAAGTCATTCTGTGATATGGTTGCCTGAGAGATTGGAGACTAGACGTGGTGACCCATATTGTCTCTTCCCATACTGTGGTCTTAAATCTGAGCTCCTCTCCTACTGTCTTCAGCTCCCCTACACGTGCAAAATTCAGGAGCCTTGGTTCACAGGCCTCTGCGTTCACATTATCTTTGGTGCTGATCTACACATTTTCTGCCTCGCTGCATTTCACTTTTAGTTTATTGGATTTGAACAAATGTAGGCAATTAGAGGAAAATGCAATTATAACAGAGTTGCAGACAGTTGCTTTCCAAGTGATAAGAAATCTTATCTGTAGCCGGGGCTGAGTGCAGGCATAACTTGGGCTGGTGGGCTCAGAGCAATGTGCTGGCAGATGCTAGCAGAAGGTTAGAGTCTGTTTCCCTCCCTCGTCTATGGAAATGCATTCTAGTTTTCCAAGGCTAATGAACTTTGCTAAGCCATTTCATGAATCCAGGCTGAATATACAATGTGTTACAAATGTCTTAATTGAGTCAGTTTGGCAATACAAAAATTATTATCATGAGAGGTATTTAACTAGCGGTCTGGAAACCACCAGCGTTCTATGGGTTTAGACAGGTAACAACTCAGGAATATAGATTTTGGCAGCTTTGCTTTAAAAGCCACTGGTGGAATGGAGCAGCAAGAAAAATGTTTCTAATATGACATTTTTACCTCCCGCTCAAATGATGGTATCATGATACTGAAGTAATAAATGGTAATTTATGGTGACAAAGGAACGGTGCTATTCCCCCACTGATAAGGCAGAGTGAACATTTGTCTGCAGCCACCTGTTCTTGAACTTCTCTAACTGCACTTTTTCACTGTCTGACTCTGGAGCAAACTGTGTGCAGTACAAGTGGAAAAGAGCTAAGTGCACTTCCTTGGGTGGAAAGTGATATGGAAATACTGAACACTGTCTGCTACCTGACACAAATACTGATCTAAAAATATACCACCTTCCCCCCAAACCCTCACTTTACATCATAAATGAAGCATAAGCAGACCCCAGAAAGATTGAAGCAGAACATCTCCTGAATTTATGATTAATAAGCATGTCAAGTTTTATAACAGCATCCTTATGTGGACACAGCTAATGGCCTTAACATTGCTTCCAGAATCAAAATTGAATGGTTGAGCAGATTTAGCCTCAGGAAGGCCCACAGTGATAAGGGAACCATCAGAGAAAATAGGTGTACGCATTTTTCAAACTGTCAAGTGAAAAAAAATCAGAGATGATGATAAGTCAAGGATATGCCCTCTCCTATATGAGTTGTACGATTGTTTGTGCTGAACAAGGCTGCTTCCTAAACAGGAGGGAAAAGGTGAATGTAAGCAACAGCAGGCTGCACGATTATCCCTTAAATTACACTCACCCAAGAGCAATAATTACTTTGAATCAGCATTTTAAAAGGGAGAGAGTTGGGTTTTGCTGCTCAAAGCGGTTGTAAATTGCTAACCCTGTAAGAAGTGCAGGAAGAAAGAAGCACACAGGTAGGCTCGGCAAAAACAGGGGCACAAATTTGGGTAAAGCAACATACAGACTTGAAAATTATGTAGATTTTTTAGGGGGTAGGATTTTACTTGTCAGTCTTATCAAAGGCTCTAGAAAACATCTCAGGCCACAGGGACTGAGCCAGGTTGTAGGTGCTGAGGATTAGGAAACTGTAAATTGGAGGACAATCTAAGGACCTGCCAATTTGATGTAAATTTGCCTTCCTCCGAGGCACTTGCTCTGCTGAAGAGAGGGCTGAAGGGACTGTAGACCAGCCAGGTCTCATACAGAAACACTCAGATGCCAAAAGTACTTTCTAATCAACAAAACAATGTGTACAAGTATGGACACAGGTAAAATGGAAAGCACTGGACGTGGCATGTTGTCTTTTAATATTGATAATTGCTGCTGCCTTCCTAGATCAGTCTTCTGGGAAGAACAATAATTGACTAGTTAGAGATGTTATTTGTGTCAACCTGAACTCTCCTCATAAATCTTATAAACAAATCTTAGCTATTACTATAATGCTTACATGCTTTATTAGTTTTCAAATAAATGCTTTGAATGAAAAAAAAAAAAAAAAAAGGTGTTGTAAAGGTGGAAGTAATAAATTAAGGTGAATTCTCCATTAGCAACAGTATACAACCATAGCATGTCCTTGCAGAAGTGGTATCCAGACAACTTATTGAACTGTCCAGGAAATCACTGAAAAGCATTTGAGGCAATCTGAGTTGTCTATGTGCAGCATATAATACCTGCAGCAAAAATGTTAACTAATTTTTTGAGACATTCTGTTTCTATGTAGTAAACACAGCTCTGCACCACTGATTTGTGAGAATATCAGCTGTGATGGAGTAACAGTCTCTCTCTCATTTCACAGGCTGGGAAACTTTTCTCCCTGCTTTACTTTTATTAGGAAAGCCCAGCCATTACCCTTAATATTTATACCAGAGAACTAACCAGCAGCACCTAACAGTGCTACAGAGGCAGATTTTTCCTAACTAGCTTCTGAAGGGTGGTTGTACTCTCCGGTGAAAAACAGGTCTACATTTCTTCCACTACTATATATACAGCTTGTAGGAAGAATTAAGTTTTACTATTGCAGCTGTAAAAAAACGAAACAAAAAAAACAGCAAGGGAGATAGAATTAGGCAAGACACTACAGCACTAAGCCCCAGCCTCTTCCTGAAGTGCTCTATAGTGAGTCCCTCTCAGGACACCAGTGAGCACAGTTTCCACTGCACAGCTCAGGGCATAGGTGTAAACCTTGGCAACACCAAATTTTTGACAGTGGAGCTCCAGTTCCTGCCGTGTGCTGACTTAAGGCAAGGATGGCCTCTGATGAAGACTTACTTCATGAGGCATTTAGGCAATTTGGAGTGTTCTAATACAAGTGCTGACAGATGATGTTTATTTCAGAGATGAAGAATACACGTGATACAGTGATAAATCCCTCCCTTCTGTGGAGGTCCCAGTTGACGAGAGGTAAGTCCATCTACAAGACAGGCTGGAAGGAGGATCTGGGAAACTCCAGGCCTGTCAGTGTGATCTTGGTGCCAGGGAAGGTCAGAGAGCAGTACATTTGAGTGCCATCATGTCGCATGCACAGGACAACCAGGGATCAGGCCCAGCCAGTAGGGATTTATGAAAGGTCCTGCTTGGCTAATCTGGTCTTTTGCCATTGAAAGGTGAGTCACTTAGTGGACGAGGGTGAGGCTGTTTCAACCTAGACTTTAGTAAAGCTGTTGACACCATTTCCCACAGCATTCTCCTGGAGAAACTGGCTGCTCAAGGCCTAAATAAGTGTACCCTGTGCTGGGTAAAAAACTGGCTGGACGACCAGGCCCAGAGAGTGGTGATGAATGGAGTTATATCCAGCTGGTGGCTGATCACAAGGGGTATTCCCCTAAGATCAGTGTTGGGGCCAGTCATGTTTAACATTTTTATCAGTAATCTGGATGAGATGATTGAGTGCACCCTCAGTCAGTTTGAAGATGACACCAAGTTGGACACCTCTGCTGGAGGGTGGCAAGGCTCTGCAGAAGGATCTGGACAGGCTGAATTGAGGGGCTGAGACCAACTGGGTGATGTTTCATAAGGCCAAGTGCTGGGTCCTGCACATGGGTCACAGCAACCCCATGCAGTGCTACAGGCTTGGGGCAGATTGTCCGGAATGCTTTTCAGCAGAAAAGACCCACAGTGGCTGAACATGAGCCAGCAGTGTGCCCAGGTGGCCAAGAATGCCAGCAGCAAACAGCCTCAAGTTGTGCCAGGGGATGTTTAGGTTGGGTATGACGAAAAATATCTTCATCAAGAGGGTTCTTAAGCATTGGAACAGACTGCTCAAAGAAGTGATAGGCACCATCCCTGGAGGTATTTAAAAGATCTGTAGAGGTAGCACTGAGAGACATGGTTAAGTTGTGAACTTGGCAGTGCTGGGTTAACAGTTGGACTCGATGATCTTTGAGAACTTTTAAACATTTTTTTCTCTATCATGTAATCATAGAATCATATAGGTTCTAAACCCCCCCAAATATAGTGCTAAATATTACCATGACCTCTGGTTCTGTCTCTTTATAGGTGGCCACTACTTTTACAAGGCATGGAGCTACACTGTGTATTTCCAACATGATTATTAAAATTATATTAACATTGTATTATGTTCCATGTATATTTTATGTATGTAAAAAGAACAGTTTAACGCAATCCATTGCATTTAGGCAATTTGAGAATACCTGTGACTGTGTGGAGCTATTTTGTGTTCTGGGGCATTAACCAGACAAAAATATTTTCTAAACAACAGGTCAAATTCAATGTCAGTCAGTATTGTTTATTTTGGAAGTAACACCTGCTAGCTCTTAGCTAGAATGTGACTCGGCTTTGCATCGTAAACATTTACACTTATATTAAAGTAAAAAATGGTGTGGGTTCCTTAGATTCTTACAATCACATCTCCTCATCCCTTCCTTACTTCTGACAATAGAAAGACGTCTTCTACTGATTAATAGAAAACTATGCCTGAAAATCTAATTTCCTTTTATTTAAACTCTCTGTTGACATTTTGGCAGGAAGTAACTGTACAACATCCACTGAATTTGTTCAGTTGTTGTGGCAGGTGAGACAGAAATGTGTGAGTCTATACATCTTCATTGAACTGAGGTTTGCACACATTGCTGAAATTATTAAATGTGCATCATATAATTTATTAACTGAAAGCCCATTAGTTCCTAACAGAAGCTAGGAAAAGGAGTCACTGTTTAAATATTTAAGGTATTAATTCAAAGACTTTTAAGGAACATGCAGGTGACATTGGAGTACGGGAGCCAGGCTTTGTGTAAGGCTTGCCATTGCAAGGTTCACGTGTGAGAGTTCTTCTCTCTAAACCACTGAACATCTTAGTAGAGCATAAAGCAGCCATTGAAATTCTTAATCAATTATAGAAGAATAGGTGCTTAGATATATCAAAATATATATACAGTTCAGAACCTGTTTATATTGATTGCCTCAATGTCATTATGTCATTAAAATGCCATCATGTCATTAAAATATGCCAACAATATATGTTTTAAGGAAATACTCAAATTCTGCTAGTATTCAGATAAAAAAAAAAAAAATACTTAAAGCCTCTTATAATTTTTTGGCATTTTGTCATAATATTCCATATTCAGAGAGATTTTGAATCTGTGGTCTTTAAAATTCCTTGTTGGCTTGTGGCATTGCCCTTCTCTGGCTCTTATTGTGTGTCATGGTTTTGCTCTGGGTCAATTTGCTTTCATACCTCCTACACAATCACCACTAGCTGAGAGAAGGTTTATGCAGACAAAAGAGACCGAATTTAGGGAAAATAGTATGAATATTTATTAGTAGTAAAATAAAAACTACTAAAGAACTATATCTATAACAATTTAACTTAAGTAGAAGTATTCTGTATTTACAGAAATACTTTTCTCCCCTTCCTTTATACCAGTCCAAGGAGAAGAAGCAGTCTCATTCTCCATTTTTGGAGTTCCAGATCTCCTGAATAACTCTTCAGCACCCTCATCACAGCTGGAACTCTTTTTTTCTTCTCTGTGTCGGCCTCCAGGGCTGGGCCTACTCCCCTCCAGGGCTAAGACTGGAGGCTGGGGGGTTACCCAGGCCTTGAAAGTTTTTTCCTTCCATAGGCTTGCAAGAGGACACTTGCCTACTATGGATCTTCTTCCACGGGGTTACAGGGGATGATGGTTTATGAGTCCACCCCTCTTCCCTATGGAGGTCCCTTCCCATGGGAGAAACAGTCCTTGATAGACCTCTCAGCATGGGTTTAGCACGGATCCCACACTTGGATCCCAACATCCCACCTGAGCCGTTTCGCTCCATCGTGGGTTTGTTCAGGGTCACAAATTTCCAGTAGTAGCAGCATAGATTTTTCATTCAGATCCCAAGCTTACCCGAACTCTCTTTTGCTCCAGCGTAAGTTTTGTCTCTCTCAGGGTAACAAATCTTCAACAGGACTTTGCCTTATTTTAGTCCCTCTCATGCAGTCTCGGTTCTCTGGTACATCCACAAGCTCCTCCGTGAGCCGCATGGGGGGGGTCTCCTCGCCCCAACAAACTTTCACAGGTGGCAGAGATTACTTTTCAGTCTTTTCCCTGCTGAAGAGAGAGAGCGAAAGGGGGAAGAAGCAGCTCTCCCCCCTTCGAACCTTTCTTCTCTCTCCTCCGGCTGCCAGCTTCAACCTTGGACACTTTGTTATCTCTTTGCTGGAATTCCTTCTGCAGCTTTTCTTTTCCAGGCTCTTCTCTAAAGTTTTTTTTTTCTTCACTCTCTTACAGAAGAGAAGGGGGGGGGCTTCAGTGTTACACCTTCCCCCTCCGGCCCAAGCCGGGGGAGGAGAGGGCCTTGGCCCACCTCAGGCCTGCTGCCTCTCTCCTACATGGCTGCTGCTTCTAACTTCAACTGTGCAAAAAGTCTTCTCTTCCTTTTTCCTAAATATGTAATTAGCAAAGGCGTTACTGAGAGTTTTAATTGGCTTCTTGTCCGGAACTTCACCTGGACAAAACCATTCTCAGCCCCAGGGGCTGACCGACTGGGCAAAACCACAACACTGTGTTATTTGCATTTCCAGATGGATTGGGACTGGCTGAGAAGCACAGCCACATCCCTTTTTTTAGGAGAAAGCTAAAAAGCCATGGCGCATGCTTACTTTGCTGTTTGCAAAACAGGTGATGCCCTTCAGAAACATACTTAGAAAACATTCGTCTTTCTGTGAATGAAAGGTGTTCAGCTGATGTGCTCTGGCCAGAGAGGGACACAGCTCCACAAGCAACATCTGGCCTGCCTTTAAATCTTGTCTTGATTACAGATGCCTTTTCGTCCTCTGCCTCTGGAGGTGAAGAAGGCAAAGCCTGGGCAGACATGCTCCTCCTGATGGCACAGACATGGCTGGGAACCTGGTAGCTGGAGCAGAGCCATCAGGTCCTTGTCGTGACCTGTACTTTTATTTCAGAGGTGCTACTCTTGGTTTAGCCATGCAGCTCCCAGTTATGTGCCCTGTATGCATGTCACACTGACTTTGCTATTAAACAAGGGGCATTTCTGCAACCCCAGCATTTCTGCAAGAGGAGTTTAGGAGATGTATGGCTACCACTACCCTGTAGCCCAATCCCTTCATCGAGTCACTGGCCATTTTACAACTCTGCCCTGTGAAATCTCGTCTATAAAGTAGAAATTTGGTACATTGGCTCTTCAGAGAACAGGGAATCACGATAGCAAAAATATTAGTGCTTCAAACCCATTTCCTCATAGTGCCTCAGCCCTGATTCAGAAAGATCACTTTTAGAGATAAAAGGATAATTCAATCATCATTGAGTTTCTCTTCCTCTGAGACTCCCAGCCAGGAATGATTTATTGAAAATTGTCATGATAGCTGATATGTTTCAGACATTCTTGGAAAGGCTCTTTCACAATGCGTAGCCAATTCACATGGGCACAAAAATGAACTCTATTTTAAAGACAGGTGTTTTAAAATATGTATTAGAGAAAAAGAAGACATTTGAATTTAAACTGAACAGCTATTAGCTTCCCTAGACAGTCTTTCTTTTTAGTAACAATTACTTATTAATTATTTAGTGATAGCAAAAGATTTGATCTCAAGCAAATTCTTTGGATTTTGCTGGCTTCATTGCAGTCGCTGCTGCAAAGTCTGGCACTTGGTAATTCCAAATTGCAGGCTCAGTTATTCACTTTTTTTTTTCGTGCTAAAGTTCAAACTGATTCAAATGAGAGATTTGCTTCAGGATGGGATGTGGAATTTTGTCAGTATTACACAATGTTACACAAAATATATTGAACAAGGTAACACCTGTTACCTTGGCAAAGCAATTAAACTTGTGAACTTTGAAGGCATCCTACTTGTCAAATGCAAATAGGTTAGTTCAGTATGGTACCAGGAGGAGCCTAATATCAGAAATTTTTAAGGAATAAATGGCTCCATGGAAGTTGTTTCTCAAAGAGATGAGGGTAACGTGGCATTTAGATGAAGCAAAAGGTAGATATTATGTCCTTAAATGGTACTGAAACGCTACAGCCAAGAAGTACCACTTGTACTCATGATAATTTTCAAACCTTGCACATAATCACCCCCACCCCTTTCCCACCCACGCTTTTGCAACCTTCTCTGGACTCTGCCTGTTACAGAAATACTGTCAGGGGAACAGTGTGAAATAAGTCTGATACTGCCAATCTTTGGGCACTAAATGCACGATGAGGACACTCATCCAGCTAATAAGTTACATCAGGCCTGTGAAAATTAAATGCTTGAAACTCATGCTTTATGAAATAAACCAATGTTAAACTGCTCAGGAGTAGGAAAACTCCCCTACAGACAGCCTGTCTCATATTTTTTTCCATCAGAATGGCTGTTTTTTCTGCCTGAAGCATCCAGCCTCCCGCTGGGTACCGCCAGCATCAAGTGTCTGCCTGCAGCAGCCAGCAGCAGGATCTGTGCTACCCTGAACCTGAGGGTGCTGATTTGCTTTGGGAATGGTGTGGAAAATTTAAAAAAAAAAAAAAATGCCATTAAAGAGGAAGTTGGTGGGATCTGCTTTGCGACTACTGGTTGCATTGATTTCAATCAGCGTACTGAAACGTGTGTTAGCTGGAAAGGAGTTAAAGGTTTTGACTTGCAGTTTTACAGTGCCATCCTGTGGCTGCCTTAAATACTGCAGAAAAAAATCGGGAAAACATGAAGCTTACTGAAGCTTTCACTATGTAGTGATTTTCACGTCTTAAAAGTGAAACTCCATTAAATTGATTAACAATAGTTTGTATTTCTTGTTTTTAGTAATTATGTTTTATTACAAGTATTTACTGTTTAATATGTTTTAAGTACTTCTCTACTTTTAAAACAAGTTTATTTTTGTATTATTATTAACAATTTGATTAAGAGTCCAATTAAATATCCTGTAAGAATACAATGCACCAGGGCACTACCCTGTCACAAATAACTTAGCAGTGTCTGAAAATTGAACTAGTGCAAAAACTTCAGTGCTTAAAATAAGATTGCCCTGTAAACTTTGTCCTCTTGCCTGAATTTATTTATTTATGAATTAATAGGGCATATGATTTCCCCATGAAGTAAAAGATAGATATGTTTAGTTCTGGGCCTCCCATTACAAGAAAGATATCGAGGCTCGGGAGTGAGTCCAGAGCAGGAAGGGCAACAGAGACAGTGAAGGGTCTAGAGAAGAAGGCTTATGAGAAACAGATGAAGGGTTGTTTAGCCTGAAAAAAAGGGGGCTCAGAGGGGACCTTATTGCTCTGTACAACTACTGAAAGGGGGTTGTAGGCAGGTGGGTGTCAGTCTCTTCTCCCAGGTGACAAGTGAGAGAGCAAGAAGCTGTGCCTTGAGTTGTGGCAGGGGAGGTTTAATTTAGATATTCAGAATTTTATTTTCCATGGAAAGGATTGTAAAGCATTGGAACAGACTGCCCAGGGAAGTGGTGGAGTCATCCTCCCTGGTAGTGTTCAAAAAACATGTGGATATGGCACTTGAGACATGGTTCAATGATGGACAGGGTAGTGGTGCTACGTTGATGGCTGGACTTACTGATCCTAAAGGTCTTTGATGCTAAAGGTCTTTTCCAACCTTAATGATTCTATAGAAAATAAAATTTAAAAATCTAAAACCAAAACCAACCAAGCAAACTTGAATAACCAAACCAGCAACGAAAACAACCAACCAAATCAAAACAAACAAAAAAAACCCACCCCAAACTCGTCCAGAAGTCCTTAACCTACATGTTAGTCCTCTGGTTTGGGATTTAAAAATTGGGCTTTTTTCCTGTAGGGTCTTTTGTTTGTAGCTTCCTTGTCATGCTAATTATTGAATTTTATATGTTGTTTGCGTCATCAGCTTACAGAGTTCATAAAGTACTTTGAAAATATTATAATATAAATTATTGCCCCAAAATCACTGTGTAAACTCTATAGCTGTCTTGTTTATTTTATAGTTGGTTTCTCTGTCAGAACAACTTCCAATCTTATGTAGTTTTTGATATTTTATCAAAAATCCTACAGCAATAGTAGCTATTTTTCCTGTTCCTTTATAGCAGTTGCAAAAGAGGCTAAGGAAAGGAAAAAAAAGAAAAGAAAATCCTGCTTGCTTGTATTGTGCATGAGATACCAGTCAGGGTTTTTTTTACTTGCCTTTAGAAGTGAGGAAAGCTGGAAAAAAAAAGAGAGAGAGAGAGAGAGAGAGAGAAAATGATGGATTAATGGCCAATGAGATACACAAACATTATCTTCAGGCTGATGGAGCCTCACATCAGAGATTTGCACATTCCTGGGAGTACCCGTGGTAGAGTCACCTTGGGCTGCAGGGTAATGGAAGGGAAAGGGGAAAGAGAAGAAAGTTTTTGCAGATAGGGAAGAATTTTAATTGCCCCTCATAGGACAGCACCTCTGCCTGTTCCCTGCAGATCACCAGAAATGTGCAGAGAGGAATCCAGAAGCAGTAAATCCAGCACTGCAGTGTTGCTTCAGATAATCATTGACTAAAGTTTGCTAATGTTTTCATTTGTTTAAACACAGGCATTTCTTAATTGAAGTCAAAGACAGCTAGAGAGCTCAGCTCCTAAGCTCTCTACTCATCAAACTGATTGGCTTTGTGTCTTCTTCTCCAAAACAAACCTCTAATTAGCAATGGAGTTTACACAGAAATGTCACCTCAGTAAATACAGCCTGACGATCCATCCATCATGTGTATAATATTTACATAGACCTAGTTGTCTCTTTTTGTTATGCAATTCAGATTCTAAACATTTCCAGTATCTCATCAATTTTTAATCGTAGTTCTTTTTAAAGTGGAGGTGATACCTTGCTAGATATTAAAAAATGTTAGACTGCTTCTGCACTGATGAGTGTTTGTTTACACAGCACAAAAGAGACAGCAAACACTACTGTCAGCCTTGGTAGCATTTAACACAGACTTTGCACTGTGGATAGCTACATATGTAGAAAGGGAATCATAAATAAGTTCCACTCAGAGCAATTTCATCTGACAGTAATTAACATAAGATTGTCCCATAAACTCTGTCCTTTTGCCAGATTTATTTATTTATAAATTAATAAGGCATCTGATTTCCCCTATTTTACAAGTCAGGCTATTCTTTCCACACAACTTAAAGACTGATTCCATAACTACCTGCAGTTAATTAAATGTAAGTGCATTTAATTAAAAGATCATACCCTTCAAATAATGCAGAGTTCATTCTACATATTAATGGCAATTGAATAGCAGAGTATCTCTCTAAATAGCATTAAAAAGGTGAAGGACAGAGATTTCCATACTACAGTTTCCCATTTTTATCCATTTGTGAAAATTCAGTTAAAATACATGTAACGATGCCCATAAGACAGCAGGAAGGCACATCCACCTGCTTTTATAGAGAGGAAAAGCTGGTGGAGGTTTTAAAATAATGCTCCCTGAACCACTGTTCCTCAGTAGGACCCTTCCTACTGTTCCTCAAATTAGGAATCTGACATAAGTTTTTGACTTATTATTTTTTAAATGGCTTCTGGTTTCAGTCTTAGGCAGGGCTAATTTCTTGCAAATTGGAAGTGATAAATTATTCAGTTTGCTAATAATGGCTTTCCACATAGGTGTTAGGCACTTTCTTGCAATAGCAGGAATGGCAGTTAAGATTAAAAAATAGCTCACATTATGCTCATATTTCCTCCCACATTAATAAAGTTAAATTGCTTCTTGAATTAGATTCTATGGGAAATTTCTATTAAAGAAGTTAAAGCTGACATCAAATTCATGTTTAAGTGTATAAATAAGTTACTTAATTCTAAAAACTGCAGAAGACAACTGGAGATGTTGTTCCATATTGTTCCATAAGTGGGGCTAAGGTTACATATTTAAGCTCTTGCCCTTCTTGAAGTTTTGTTTCTTGAATTATCTCCATATAATCTACAAAAAAAAGGTGATGAATCCTTGCTAAACTCACATCAGATCTTCTAACACAAATTTTTTTACATGGGCAGGTATATTCTCTGAGCAGGAAAATGTGAGCACTTGCTGTTAAAAGCTCAACTACCAGAACAGCATTGGTGTCCTACAGATCTTTTCCCAGCTACATACCCCACTACACTTGAAAAGAAATGCAAATTCACTGAAGAAAAGATCAGAGGGTATGATTAACTGATTAACTCCTATGTAATAATTTTTGCAAAATAATAAGGAAGCAAAAATTAGCCACAAACTCCAACTGCTCTCACAAATTAACTGTGGGTTAAAAGTATGAAGTAAATTACTTTATAATTTCTCTATTGAGATGTTAGGAGCATAAATTAAATACCATTCACCTTGCACATCTCTGTGAAGGCCAAGTTATATTCTCACTACTTCCTAACACAAATCTGGAGGTGATGGGCTTGGATCCTTTAAGTTCCACAAGTCCTTCCAACGAGGTAAGTTTGGATATGATCAGTAAGATTTTTTACACTGTTACCATTTATTCTTTATGTTATAGATGTCTCTTGTGAACTTAACTGTGGCCATTCCCTAGCCTGCATATGCTACTGGAGCCTTCAAGATTTTGTTTAATCAAAGGTCAAGTTTAATCAAAATGTAAGGAAAAGTCCCATGCCCATACTGGGAAGAGCATTATGGAAGAGTTGTTGCCGATTACCAGTAGTGACAGTATTGTATTCCCCATGGAATACAATACCCTATGGAATACAAGCCTGTGGGTTCCATTTTTTCAACAAAAGAAAAATTAATGTGAATTCACTGTGATCTTTTGGGGAGGATTGTATTTGCCATAATACAATATACCATCCAATCATTCCTGTTGGACAATAACCACAATTTCCATCCAGCCTGTGTCCTGCTCACAGAAAACATGCTGAGGCTTGCCTTCAGCATCGTGGATACCAATGGGTCTATTCTATCAGGAAAACAGCAGAAACAGAAAAACATCATCACTTATTTTGCAACGTGGAATCAGTGTGGCTCTATTAACCTATTACCAAATCATATCACCCTTTGCAGGCATACTGATACTGCATCTCTTGCTACCTGCATTCTCCTGCTTTGGTAGCCATGAAGAGACCAGTATCAAAAGTAGAGTCTCTATAGCCATGTGACTAGGCACAATACAGGCATGTGATACATTTACCACAATATAATGAAATACTTCTGTATTTAATTTCAAAACAGAGAGTCTGAGGCAACAACATGGCTTTCATTGTGCCTATCTGATGCTGCATTGAAGCAGGGCTCCCAAGATGAAGTAATCTAGGAATTACTGTCTGTATTCCTCTCATAAGTATCTTATTATTAAAGCACTTTTATTATGCTATTTGCTGCTGTGCTTTTCTTATTTAGAAGGTGGAAGGACCCTGCACATTCCCCATTCACAAACAGCCAGTGATGATGCTTCTGCACTCTCTTAACTCCTACCCAACATCTCCTCCTTGGTAGGGCTTTTGATCTCTGCTGAAGCCCTTGGTATCTTCTCCCCAGCAGATTGGCAGGAGGTGGCTGGAACATCTGCCTGTAGCACCTGGTATGGATTATGGCTGGTAATAGGAGGGGTGACTGGCTGTTCACTGACCCTTGAAAGCCTGGATGGAAGGGTACCACTAATTCTAGGTGTTGTCAGTGTGAAGGACCTGGAGGTACATGAAGGTGCGGGCAGGTACCAGGCATGGGCGACAGCCCAAGCTTTAAAAACCCTCTGTGTTATGGGACTTAGGGTTCTAAGGAGCTCTATGGATTTACACATCTCCCTGTTTTCTTTCCTCTGCTTCCCCTTTTTGGAATCCGGACTGTCCTGAAGTTCCTGCTTCTCTCCAAAGCCAGCCCTCCTCTCAGGTGAGCACTTTAGTCCAGGCAACTCCTGAAGTCAGTGAAGCTTGTATCGAACTCTTGACGGAGCTTGTGGTTGGAGGCAGCTGGCACGGCGCCTTTTTTCTGGTCAGGCAGGAGGCACTCAATCCGCTTGTGCCTTTTCCACCATCCCATGACAGCTTTATGCAGGCTCCTGGGGCAGCTGTTTCTCAGATTCCTCTGAAACAGCAGTTTTTCTTGAATCCTCATGGAAGTCTTTGTCATCTCAGAGACAAATTATTGTAACATAAATTTAAAGTTACAGCTCCAAGTCACTTTCAGGAATAGAAAGGGCAAAGACTTTTGCTGCTGAAGCAGAGTGTCAGGCTACCAGCTGAGAAATACCAGGAGGGGCCTGGGAGATGCCCCGGCCTACACCTCTTTCCTTGGTTTGCACTTCCAGCCTGTCAGGCTGCAGAGGTGGTGTCTCTGTTGAGAGGAAGTTGTAGGCAGGGTGTGCTATGAAGGGCCTTTTGCTTTGAATTTACTCCTCTCTTTAGTCTGTCACAGCTCAGATTTATTAACCTCTGGATGTACTTCTCCGAGAGAGGGAGAAAAATGTTTGAAGGGTTCTGGACAACAGATGAAGAGTTATCTAAACCAGCTTTTAGTAGTGACTGAATGTTTATATTAATAGCAGACAGTTTACTGTATTGTTTTTTCCTCTGATTACGAGTGATAACTACTTCCAGAATGCTTCTTCAGAACACAGAGGTGGTGCTTATGAGATAATGAAGCCGAGAGCAGAATGGATAACAAATGTGTCAAAAAAGCCCCCAAAAAACTGAGCTAAAAATTAGAAACCCTTTGTTGTACAGTACAGCTACAGATAGAAGCCTTATTTAGCCATTAGATGCAGTTCTGGGTGGGTTTATCAACTGGTTATAACAGTATACCTTCTTCTGGAAACTATTCTAAATTCCCTACCCCAATTCCAACAGCTATTGCATCAGAGGTGTTCACAGTGTAGAAATGTCCCTATATGCATTGAGGAGAAAGGATCATTGGGAGTGGAATGGATGGTAAAGTGGGGTCCTGGGATATGCAAGTTATTAAATGCTATGGATGAGGAAAAGCACAGCACTGCTGACAGCTATGAGTGCCCCTGCTGCCCTCTGGGGTCAGGAGGTGACCTCATGCTCCTGAGGGGCCTGAAGGGAACCTGCCATTAACACAATAGCTCTGCCTTAAGCACAGCAATACAGACAAAAGCTGAAAAAACATATTTGGTGTTCACTTGGAGTTTACTTAGGTGCAGGATAGCAGAATGGTTCCATTCAGATTCTGTATTTGGGTTTTCTCTGGTTTGAACTCTCCCAAACCTCTCTTTTTGCCAACGGCAATGTTTTTATCCATAGGTTCTTACCCACAGAGGGTTGAATTAACATATTCACTTTGTCCTACATCATCGTAAATATCAGGATTTTTATTCCTTTGCAACTGAAACAGTTTGTCAGGCAATTCTAATTCATGAAAATAGTGAGACAGAAAACAAGATTTTAGGCTCCCTATATCCACATCTCTGTGTATTTTCTGTGTATTTACAGATTTTGTCTTACGTTTCAATTTTGTTAATTTTCTTGTTTTATTTTGTAGTACATTTTAATTAGCAAGACCAGTAAGTGTGAGACATTCGGAAATTAATGTTCCTCAAGTTTGTGCAATCTCTCTTTCTTTCAAGTGAAGTTGGAGCAGCAGCTCCATGGGCAGATGTCTCCAGTACTATTTGTAGTTCTACTACCTATGTTATGCATATATGACATAGTAGCACTCAGAGTTTCAGATGGTTTTCGGAAAATGTATAAGCATGCACGGAAGTGCAGTTCTTTAAAATCATTTCATTCTTGTGTGCATTTCTTCAGTCATTCGTGGTCTTACCTGTACCACGGCATTCCAATTTCTCATTTGGTTAGTTTGCCGAAGACTAAGAAATTTCTAATCTTCAACTTATAATACCTGATGAACTTGCTCAGCATAAATGTGAAATTACACTTGCTTATGAAGCTGAAATTGTCATCTATAATCATGATCATTCAAAGCTCATTAAAAAACGATGTTAAGAAGGAATTACATTAATAGTGCTGTATCTTGAAATGGGACTCACTCTGATTGCCTGGTATTTTTGTAATACCAGCAATGAACTGTGGAAGAAGAAACAAATATAAAACACAGTAATCCTCTCTCCAAGAAGGAACGTACTCAAATTAAATTTGAGAAGAGTCAGTTTTCTCAGGGAATGATTATAATGGACACTAACAGTGCTGATGCACTCCTGCAGACTAATTTAATGTACATATATTTTGCATTTACAAACTTATAGAGATGTTTCATTAGACGATATAATCAGTCAGATGACAAAGTCCAGAGATGGATCTCAATACACATTCTCTAGCTCTTGTGGAATAGTGTGATGAGGATAAATGCATGTAATAATAAAATGCCTATGCATTAATAAAATGCACCTATCAATGCATGGGTACAAGATAGTACTCCTGAGCTTGCTGTTATTTGAAGAAATGGTTAAACTGATTAAAAAGCTTAAACCGGCAGGATTTTATGTTGCACAGATGCTCCCTTTTTCTCTTTCCTTTGTACTTGGCTCCCAACTGGTACTTATGATCCTGCACAGAGGACTCCTTAACCTGACCTCTATGATTTTAGAACAAGCGACACTTTGGCTCTTGAAATTTGTTGACTTTTCTCTCCACAGATGTTTTGCTTTCCTCCTCCTTGCCTGTCCTGAAATTTAAGAAGTTCCTGGTGTGAGCAAAGAATGGATCTGTTGGAAGGGACAGATGTAGACTGTTATTTATTTGAAGGCCTTTGATAAGGTTTTATGGCAAAAATTTTTCATTTTATATCTCTTTGACCCATAGATTTTTTTCTGTTTGTCTGTTTTGAATATAAACTTTGCTATGGCTTCTTAAGTATAGCTCATAACTGAATTATATGGTAAGAAGTAGCTTTATTTTATATAACATATGTAAATTAACTATTATGTTCCTGACTTTCTTTACCCTGATCAATTAAAAAACTCCAGCCAAACAACCTGAAGTCCGAATTCTGCAAACAGCTGCCCACAATCTGAAGAATGTTCTTGTAGCCTAACTCCGCTCAAGCAACTCATGCTTGTGATTGTATTTTGAAATGCTGTTTCTAATGCAATACATTACAGAGGAACATCATGTTTTCCTAAAAAATAAGCAGCATGCATTGTTAGAGGGGATTTGCATTTGAGGGATGTATCTTTTGACTAAAATTCCACCACCTCAACCAATTTTGGCATACAGTTCTTTTCTCAGGAAAATGTTCATTGCTGCAACTTGCTCAAAAAAATCATTAAGTATTTTAGATAGGAGCTCTGCCACCCGACAAACTTTAAAGCAATAAAGCCTATGGGTGATGAACTTTTCTGAAATGTAGAATAAATGTGTCCATCTTGAAGAATCTCTACAAACTTTTTGCTATGTTTTATGCTAGTTTCATGAGGTAGCTGATCATTAAAAAGCTGCAAAGAATTCTTGCCAGACAAGAACTAATCAACCTTGTAGTTTAGTAACTGAGAACTCATTTCATTCACAGACATGGCTGATTTACTGTGTTTGTGTGGAACAGGGTCTTGAAAAATATCAGCACGGGAGTGAAGTTTCAAAGAGGATGAAAATTTTACAAGGAAAGCTGCAACAGACAATTTTTTAATTTCTTTATTTTATTTTAGTTAACACGTGAAAATATCAGCTGTACGGGAAATTTGTACATTGAATTAGCTTAGCAATGCTTTCTCACTCCCCACACTTTTACCTTGTTGTTTTGCATACTCACCTTTCCCTTCTCCCTCTCCTTGCGAGAAGTTCCAGTTCAGTAACTACAGCTTTCCAGAACTTTTTACTCGTGGGACAGGGGCTCGTCGCGCCCCACGCATCTCTCGCAACGCGCGGCCGGGGCTGCCAAGTGCTTCGGGGCCGGTTTTGCGGGGACGGACACACTTGCGGTGCAAGGCGCGGGTCACCCTTAGCGTGTGAGCGTGTGAGGAGGTGGTCTGTGTGTGTGGGAAGGGTGTGTGTGTGAGCGGGGTGCGGGGAGGGGCGGGCCGGGGGCGGTGGGGAAGGATATAAGGCGGGCGGGCTCGGTCAGGCGGGTAGGGTCCCTCCGGCGGCAGCGATGGGCAGCATCGGGCAGCGGCTGCTCATGCTGCGGGCACTGCTGGCGGCGGCCTCGCTGCTGTGGGTGCCGGGGCAGGGCCAGCCCCGAGGTGAGCTCAGGGCGGGGGTGCGCGGCTCTCGGGGTGCGGGAGTGTGCGCTGCGTGCCGCGCAGTGCAGTGCAATGCCTGCGGGGCTTGTCTGCAGCTGCCCGCCACGTCCTGGGGCAGACTTTTGCCCCCGCGGGGCTGGGGCAGCGGCAGCCCCTACGGAGCGTCCTCCGCCCCCCGGGGCATAGCTGGTGCGGGGGCCGGGTTGGGCTGCCAGGGGAGCCCCGTGGTGGGAGGAGGGCTGGGGTCCGGCAGTGCCGCCCGCCTCGTTGCTGTACTCTTCCCGACGGCCTCCCCTATCTCCATTATCCCTGTACTCCCCTGTCTCCACGTTTTGCAGCTGCCCTCCCCCACTTTCCTGGAGCCCTTTCTCCGCTCTTGGCGGCGGGGGCCACTCCGCCCGGCAGTCTCCAGAGCCGCCCACTCCCTTTGTGGGAGCCGGGAGACGCTGTGGAGCGACAGAAACCCGGGGGAGGGGGAGACCCTCCTGGGCCATGGGGGAGGGCTGGCGGCCCGGGGGAGCCACCAGCGCAGCCTCTGCCCCGGCGGGAGACGGAGCCGGGCAGGGGCCGCAGATCCCGGAGGTCCCACTCTTGGAAAGGAAGGGGAGTCGGCAGCCCCGAGAGATGCCGCACGCTGTCGCTAATGTAAACTAAATTAAGCTCTGTTGTAAGGAGCAAGAAGGGATCTAAACCACTTTCCCGACACAAGACAGAGGTAGCATGAAGACGTAGAGACGTAGTGGAGATAACTTACGAAAGTTCTCTTTTTTTTTTTTTTTTTTTTTTTTGCCTTGCACTTGGGCTGGCCGGGACACCGGAACGCTCCGCGGCGAGCTCTTCCTCTGTGAATAACTTCATCACACCGCACCTTCTTTGTTCGAAGTGCTGTAGCTTGGGTTTTCCTGATGAGACCGAAGTTACCGGCACATCGGTTCCCTCTGTTGCTGGGTTAACAGTAGCTGACTCGGCGGCGTGCCGGTTTGTGATGGGAACCTCTGGTAGGCACCAGACGCTCTCGCCTTTGGCGTGATTCAGCTCCTGCTGAGGTCCTCAGCAGAATTTCTGGAGATCCCCACTCCTTGCACATCACGTCCCAGCCGCATTAGGTCTCTATTAGAAAAAAAAAAAAAACCGTGAATGGAAAATGGTTGGAAGGCATATGCTGTGCAGATGGATGCCTTGATTTTCTTTATGGTGAAGTGTGGTGTTTGAGATGCATGTAGTGTGGAAGATTAGCATCTGGATGTTTACAGGCTGCAGTAAAAGAGAATGTTTATTAATATAGTTATGTATACAAAACATCTAGGTAAGGAGGACAAAATCAAGCCCAAGTGAATTTTAGAGTCCATATGTTTCAACTTCTAAATAAATACACTTCATCTTGGTTATGAAAATTCAGTCTTAGAAACAAATGAAAATTGAGACAAAGTGATGCAAAATTTGCTTTTCGATTTTTTGGTAAGGTACCGTCTTGCACGCACCAAATAACCTTAATTCAATCTTAACTCCGATTTGAATATGCATGTTAGCATGCAGTTTAAAAAGGTGGGAATTTTCCTGTTGCTGGTTAAATACAGGTGACAAGAGTCCGTACTTTTTTTTTTTTTTTTTTTTTTTTCCCAGAGAACTTTGCAGTGATCTCATTGTGGTAATATGCAACAGTCTTTGGCTTTTGCCAACAGCTGATATTCAAGCTTTTATATAGTAGCTCACATTGTTATAGACATCTGGATAAAATGCATATTTTTTATAACAGTGATTGAAGCTACCAGTATATTTGATTGCTTCTAAGCCTACCCTCCTGAGGATATTTGGATGCATAATTATATTTTTCTAGTGGAAAGATCAGGTCAGGAGACCATTCTTTCTACTAGATTAAGTTGATAGACTTGTTTTTTTTTTCTCAGCATGGAAGCACAGATCCTCCTGAGGAAGCTGTGAGTTTCAACCCCCCTGGTGGAGAACTGCTTTACAAATCCAGAATTCAAGATAACTGATCCTAAAACAATGTGAAGAATGCGATGCAGATTAGAATAGCCATGTTGCTTTTGTAGAAAGTAAATAACTGAAGCTCAAACTTGTAACCACTGTGATGATGTGAAAATACAGGTTGAAGTGAGGCTGTAAAGGTTTCTCAAGCCGTTGTCAAGAGCATTAGAGAACTCTGGGGAAAAGGTATCTTGACAAGGCCATGGAGAGTGCCATGGTAGAATCAATGCATTTCTTGATTTTTCTGTTCAATTCTGCTTCTGGCAGCAGATGAAGAAATTGGTGCATACCATGGCAGCAAGCATCTGTCAGAAAGTTCAAGTCCAGTCTAAGAAATACACAATACTAAAGTCACTGCACTGAACAAATTTGAAAGTTAATGATTGGTTCTTTCAGCCTAAAGATTAATATCTACATAGCTATAAAATTTAGTTGGTATTTTAATTGTAGGTGTTTTGTTTCTCCATCATACTGTACCTCCATCATACTGAAAAGCTACGTTTGTATTTTCAGGAGTAACTCTTCATGAAGTGTGTATCACTAATGTTCAGATACAGAAGAGTTATTTTACAACCTCAGAAGCAAATAGCTGTTTCAGAGGCTCATTGTAACAACTTTGCTCTGCTGGAATGCATTCTTTTTTTACACTGGAGTTAAATGATACACATCTACAAAGCAGAAAGGAAAATCAGTTAATGATTTTGAACACTATTGCCTATATTTCATAAACTTGATTTTGCCATCATCAGGTGACTTCTATAATTAAAACAAAATCCTGCTACTGTAAATGTGTGGTAATGGTAACTTTTAAGGCTATAGTTGTAGACTAAATATTTCCTCAGCTGCATCTCACATCAATTTTTTTGTAAGCTGGTGTGCTGAAGTAACCTGCTCTGTTGTTCCTTCATGGGGTTTTGGGTAAGTGCTGATGATCAGGGAATTGAATGGCCCCGGGAAGGTGCTCCACTGGGCAGAGCTGAATACAGATATTTCACATGCCTGTCATTTACTTGGGTTTCAGACCTGCCTTGCTTTGAGAATCTGGTTTAGTGGGTATTCTTAGGCTATGACTAACACACAAATCATGACATTATGGTCAGCAACTGCATTTTTTTGCTGAAACATGTTGTATGGCTTACTTATAAATCATATTGTTAAAACACTTTCCCAGGAAGTGGCAGATTTATATTAATTGGATTAGTTTGAGGTGGTTTGAACCCACATCTCCAACTTCTGAATGGAGTTCTATATTCTCAAGTTGCTGTGACAAGTTATGCAGGAGAGGAGAAGGAGCGTACAAAATCTCTCCAGACTTCAGTTTGAAACTGAGCTACTGTACAGCTAAGAAGGCAAGTTTAATGGGTGGGGAAGGAAAACAGGAAGGAAAAAAAGCTGATGCTGTAGTTGTATCATTAGGGTGCTCAAAATGGAAGGAGAATACAATTGCAGGCCTTCCTCTCTTATATTTACTTGCTTCAAGCAACAATCAGGTGTCCGAATTCAGTAGAAAAACTCCTTTTTTGTGTGTGTGTCAGTGTCTACTGGGATTTCTTGTTTTGTTGAATTTTTTTGTGTGTGTTTTTTTTTTTTTTAATTGGTTTACTCAAGCCTGGCACCACTGATCTGGATGGCTGTGCATCCCACTTATTGAAGAAGAACTCTTTGGTGCCTTATTCAGGATGATGAGTTTCATCTTAGAGGTATTGTGCTTTGCAGGAGTGACATAATTTGACAGGAGTTTGGGTTTTTGTAGATCTGGCTGTTAGTCTACAAGCCTAGATTAGGTGGATCTTACACTCTTTGTTGCAAAATTGGGAAGAATGGTATACTTGGCTTAAATTCCTGCACTTTTCCTGGTTGGAAATCTTGGTTACAGTGAACCTATATACCCCTTGAGTCTTTAGGGCCACAAAGTACTTATTAAGTGTCCACACTCTTATGTAACTTGTTACATAAGATTATCTTAGATTATGTGAGAAGTCTCGTGTCCGCCCACAGAGGAACACAGGGGAACAAGGTGAGGCAACAGCAATAACAAACGCAGAGAAATGAGCCCCCTGCCAGGGTTGTCCCATGAAGCCAGAGCTCATGGGATTGAGGTGGTGGCAGTCTGCAGGGATGGGACTCATCATGGAATGTGGGAAAAGAACATTTTGGGATTGCACAAGACTTACTTTGGGATGAGTAAATGAAGGGCTAAGGATGGGGGGCAATCAAAGTGGTTTAGGAAATAAGTACAGGGGGTGGTGTGGAGAGGTGAAAGGTGCTAAAGGAGGCCAACTGCCTGTAAACAGATCGCAAGTCACTCTGCTTGTGTCTCCATGCACTGGACCTCATCAGTATGGGTCCTGTAGAGATGAATCACATCTGGTTTTTTATTAAGCTCCGTGTCTTTTGGGTGAGGGGAAAACAGTTGTGTTCTCTGCTGTGTGCATAAGTGCCAGCCACTGGGGAGAGCACCTGGTGCATCCTGGGTGCCTGTGGCTGGAGAGTTTGGACCATGTCCGTTTTGTGTTGGGTCTGTGTGTCAGTGTGGAATTGCCAGAAAAACGTCAAGTCACACCAGCCAGCAGGGTAAAGGGCTAGGGATATGTGCTCAGCTTTACTATTGACTGGACCTGGCAACATGGAGCTGCAGCAGCTCACTCTCTGTCGGGCTACAGGACTTGGTGCACCCTGGCAACACTGTAGAAGAGCAGATATAGTTCTGGAGCTCTGGGCTTTTGTTTTCTGTTTGGCTGTTAAAGCCATAGTGTATTGAAATTTTGTAGAGTACTGTAAAGAACAAAGTCAATTTTAGACGATCTGTTTATGATGTCACCTCAAACAGGCCACATTACACGTCTTCAGGAATGCTAACTTTAAGGGTGCCGTTGTGTTGAAATGATAAGTTTCCCTAAATTAATGATAAAAAAATATTTTTAAACTTTTTATTAAATAGAAATGAGGCTTGATCATATTAAAAGGAATTTGTAGTGTAAAAGTACTGTAAAAAGTAATGGATATCATTTAGAGGCAAATTTTGCTGACTGATGCATCACTCGAGGTTGGGGGAGAGCAAGAAAGAACCATGAGAAATTTCTTTTTTTTTTTTTATGGTCTGCGAGGAACATCTTGGACATTCTTTGGGGAAAATGTTGTGCTTGGCATTGATTAGAGTCCTAAATTTAAAATCTGCTTTATTTTTTCCTTCACTTATTATGCAAGAAATCAACAAAAAGCCACAGACTACTTTCTTTTTTTGTCAGAGTACAAAGGTATGCAACAGAAAAATCCAGTGAAAGCATTCTAAGTAGACTGAAGATTAAGATAAAAAAAAGATTTGTCGTAAATATTTTCCCCATTCCCTGAGGGCTTAACAAATGCATCTCTAGAAGTTCAGGGCTATCAGTGTGATCAGATGTTGGTATTTGCATCAGTCTCACAGAGTATCTCCAGGTGGGGTTTGCTGCCTTCACCTACTTTTTTTCTGTCCTACAGATATCTCTTTCTGACCAAAATGAGGAATAGTGTGTTGGAAAAGTTTTGCAAGACAAAATTGGTTAGGTCAGCTTGCTGGAGTTTTGATTTGTTAGTTAGCATAAACCTTGGGAGCACGTCAGTCAAATTTCCCATGTATTTGTGCTTTTAGGTACTTATGTGATATCTCAGAAGTTGTGTAGGGGGCCTTAAGGCACTAGGATATGGGTACAACTCTGGCTTTTGAGATTTGAGGTGAGTGCTTCATTTGCTTGTGAGTCAGAGCAAAAAAAGGTCTGGCATATCTGTGTTCATTGTTTTTTAGTACTTCCGCTATTCTAGGATTTTAATGATTTGTCAATTATTCTATTTTTTAGAAGGGGAGGGGGGAACTGCTTTTGCCCTGAAATGTAATTATTTTGTGCACATTTTTTTGGTATAGAAACTATATATACATAACAATTTCACAGGAAAAGTGGAAGACTTATTTTAAAATAACAATCTGAAAATTAGGAAGCACAGAAGACCATAAAATACCATTCAGTATCATAATTGCAAATGAGTACAGATGAACATAATTTAGATGCATTGGTTTGACCTGAAAACCTGGTTTGTTTGTGTTTTTTTGGTGTGTTGTTGCTTGGTTTTGGAGTGTTTGTTTTTTGTGTTTGGGTTTTTTGTTTGTTGTTGTTGTTTGGGTGTTTTTTTTTTTTTTTTTTTTTTTTAATATCCCTGAAAAATCACTCTGCTGTAATGGTCATGTAAGCTTACAGAGACATTGGAAGGGAGGCAGGATTCATGGCAGTCATTTTCATCCACTGCCCTTTCCACAAGTGGTTCAAGTTTGCAGGCTGTGTAAAGTGGCAGCAAATGTGAGTTGATGGACTGATTTGTCTTGTCTTGTTCTTTCTGGGATTTTCCTACCAGGCAAGGCTATAAGGATCCCACTGCTGCTTTGTGTAGGCTGAGTAGATTTCAGCCTTTAGCAATCAATTCCTTCTGTTTTCTCATCTTTAAATTGTTAGCTTTTGATAATTTTTTTGAACTGTCATTTGATACAGTAACAACTCTTTGAGAGATATTCCCTAACCAATTCTTTTAGATTAAAGTTTCAGATATAAAAGTTGTGTTGCAAGAATAATGTAATTCCTTTCTGTGAGCTCATTTATTTTTCTGTGAGATCTAGCCCCCCTCTTGATTCCCGCATGAGATTAAATGTTATAAAGCTTTTTAAGAAATGGTCTTCTCGAAGTGGAAACTTGATTTTCCTCTTGGCTCTGCCTGTATTTTTGTTGCTGTTTTGCACCAAAATTACCTTGAAGGTAGGCCCATGTCCACTGCCTCCTTTATTCTATTTGTATAAGCTTTTATTTACTGAAAGTTCAAGAGGACAGTACAGAACCTATAGGTATAGGGAATTTGAAAGAACTTATATAGTCTTGATTTCATTATTGGATTATTACTTTTTCCTGTAGACCTGATGAAGCAAAAAGTTTTTAATAGCAAAATTGTAGCTCTTTGCAAATCAGTGACACAAGTCTTGCTGACTGTAATAAACCTTGGAATTCAGCCACTGAGCATAAACACAAATTGCAGCTAGCACTGGTGCTCATTTAGATAAGTATTGACAGTTTTTATTCAGATTTGTGAAAGCACAGCTGGCATTTTTCCTTCTGTCACAAAACTCAAATATGTGTGCAAAGAAATGTTTGTGTGGGAAGGAGAGAAAAAAAACCTGGTAGCAACACACACATCTAGTGTCGCTTAATTGTGGTTGAGTGCAGCCCTTCCATGGAGCACTGGAGCAGGGATTCAACTTGTCCCTTGATAAACTTGTCCCACTGTTTATATGGATGCATAGTGAGCTTTGCAGGCAGGGCACAAAGTGTTGGGCAGGCTGAGTGCCTGGGAGGATTAGTAGGCTGGGGAGCCTGGCTGCAGCCGGTGTTCTTCAGATGCTCCCTAGCCAGACAGCGCTGCTGTCAGCTGGATTGAGTGGAGCCTGGCTAGTCTTGACTGACTCCTCTGGATTATTCTAGATCCTTCTGAGAGTATCTAGACTGAGTGAATCGATGAGAGTCTGGCGCAGGCAGTAGACCTGTGGTTGAAAAAAAGATGTAATCAAATTCCACCATCCCTGTTTCTGCCTGTTCCTTTACAGAAGTGAGAAATCCAGCTCCTGAAGGTGCATCATACCGATAAAACTGTGAACAGAGTCCACTGGTTTTTCTTGTCTAGTTTTCATTCAAATGTGCGAGTAGTTAATGTGGGAGGGGTTTATTCTGCATGGCACACCCTTCATATATTTTTGCCCTTCTTTACAGCGCTCTCTTCTCTGCCTATCTTGCCGTGTTTTAAGAGGGGAGGGCAGAAAAGGGTTGTAACTGTGTGCTAATGCCTCTGATGATTAGGTTGTTTCTACTTTATTGGCTGAGAAGGGCTAGATAACAGAAGTTTCAAGTGAAGGTTCTTTGAATTGTCAAGATATCTGGAAACCCTTGTTTAAATTGGGGTTGTGAAATATATGCTGTTGAAATTTCTAGGATTCCTTTTATTTACTTTAGCTTGTAGTCTCTAAAATGTGTGCTCAATGACTTCTAGTAGACAACACCCTTTAAAATATGCTGAAGAGATAAAAATTTTGATGGGAAAATGAAGGATCATGACTTTGGGGGAATTGCTGTGAACTTACATTACATGTATAGAGTTACTCATTCCTGCCATTGCTGCTAACCAATGCATTGGTTTGGTATGCCTATTTTACTTGTCCAAGTGGTTCAATTTGCTTTTATGTGGTAATATCTCATTACAGTGTTAAGAGAAAAATTTTTACAAATAGAAAGCAAAGCTGCTATGTGTCTCCATGATTTTTTTTTTTTTTTTACTAGAACTGGATATGCTTCAGGGTTATTTTTGAATATTAGCAAGAAATATCACCAAAACTTAATGAGGATTTTAGAAACTATATCTTTTTTTTTTTTTTGCTAATGCAAAAATGTGAGCTTGTTACTGAAATTGTTTTTAGACATTAACATGAATTTTAAGTTAAAACTTACAGGAATAAGTCCTTTCCAGCCTCATCCCATTTTATCTTCACTGAAGTAGGTTTACAGTGTGTCTGCCAGTGTCCTCCAGAGCAAGTTTACCATTGCTAAAGGCATGCAGCAAATGCAGAGTGTCCCTCTTCGGATGACCAGCTGGGAGTGGTCACACTAGGGACAGCTTAGTTTTGTGCATGTTTGATTATATTGTAATGGGGACATTTCTAATTAAAGAAATGATTCTGCAGAGTACAGTGCAGGTTTTCTGTGAGGTGGAAGAGGCTGCCCTTTGCAGGCAGCGAGAAAGAGGTGTATGTGACTGGGCAAGGAGCATCAAGATGAATTGCTTAATGACTAAAGGAGAATAGATCTCTTCATAGTGATGGAGCTGTAGGATGTGACCTAAAGACAGCAATGAAGCAATAGGTACAAATTATGACTGCTGGTGGACAGCGGTATTCAGTGTGTATCTTGGCATGGGTCAGAGATTGCCATGCTGTTATTTAGCTCCAGTGATATGTCAAGATGTCCAGAGACTTTTCACTATGGATATTGCTGTATTGCCATGGCTAATAGTAGTAATCGATACATCCAAGTTTGGATGTCTCAGGTAGGCTGAAAATCTTACAGGAACGATAGGAAAAGAGGGTAAGAAGGGGCTTTTTGATGGCACAGTGGCAGGGAAAGAGTTCAGGATGTTTGCCCCAATGAAGAAAAACCCTTCTGGTATACTACAGAGCATCAACTGAAGATACAATCTCTCTTTACAATTTGAGCTTATCTTTTCTGTTCTTAAGGACAATAAGCTGCCCTCTCTGCAACTCTGCCAACATTGTTTCTACATTTCCCACAGTAATCAGCAAAAAGTGTTTGGGGTGTTTTAGGCAGGATCCAACTATGCCTTGGTATTTTTTAGTTTCACTGTAGCATTGCTGATTTTTAAATTAAACTACTTGAACTCTGTCTGTTAGAATTTTCCTCAAAAACTCTGCTTTGGGCTGAAATGCATAATTCTTGTTTTCAGGCCAAAGGCAAAATACTTTCAGAACACTTGATTAAAATTCCATGTAGCTGGCTGAGTTCTTGTGCATTGATGGCAATACAGAAGAGAACTTTGGTTCCCCCTCCTTTTGTTTTTGTGTGCTAAAAATTATGCTTTTTCAGGAAGTCTTCATGTGTGACACAGAAATGCCTTTGATTTTCAGGAAGGCATTTACTGTAAAATAGTAGGAATTTGCAAGTGGAGAGAGTTTGCATCATAGAAAACGTGCAGCAGTTGACTTGGTATTAATGTTTTTAAATAGTTGCAATTTGTGCTCTGTACATTTGTTAATCTGTGTGTCTGGAGAGCAGTAGATGTAAGTGAACAAAGAATGGTGTCGTGCAATTTTACTTTGTTGCCTAGAGTAAAATGCCTAAAAAAAAAAAATCTTTTTGCGAAGAGTAGAAAGCCACTTCTATAGTATGTTGAATAGTTAGTTACAATTGAAATAAAGAAATCCTAGAGGTTTTTCCCAATTAACCTTTTAAATCAGAGATTGCTAAATCTTAGTCAGTAAAGATAAGGGAGTGACCAAGCTTTGCATGTCTTCAGGGTTACACAGTTGCAAATCCTTTCAGCTCCATTCAACCTGGAGGAAATGCGCTCCCTTCTGCCCAGGAAGATCTGGCAGTGATATAGGGCTGTATGTGCCCTGATAATGGTTTGTGCCTGCTGAAATGAAAACATTTTTCTTCCGTGTCTGAAAACAGGAGAGCTGGTAGTTCTGAGTGCCAAAAACTCTTCAACTTGTAATAGCTTTTGTTCAGTAATGGACAAATTCCACTTAATTTAAATAGACATCTAACTCCATCTAAAGCAGCCACATTTTCTAATGTTAGGATAATGCATTCATATTGAGAAAGTGAAATAATTTTTTTTTTTTAAATTAGGAAAGTGAAGTAAACTTTGAATTTCTCTAAGGCTACTGAATAACATGCTTAAATGTGCTATGTAAAAAATATATTTCAGAGTTCCTTTGTAGTACAGTTACTTCGTTTATGATCACAAGGTCATGCCCACTGAGTCAAGGGTATTTATAAGTGTTTTAACCTTCTTAATGTTTATACGGGAAAAGTACCAAAGTATCTGGGACCTCTAAACCTTTAAAATTATTCTCAAGCTCGGGTCTTAGATTTCACAAATGATAGATAGAAATTTAGAATCAGAAGAGAGCTAATAGATACTTGGGTCATAACTTCTTGTCTGTTATAATAAATGGTTAGGTGTGAAGCCTAAACCTGCATATTTATGCATGTAAATATACTTAGGATTAAACCGAACAGGGTTTTCATTTACAGGTAGGACTATTGCCTCAGCTTGAAAACTAATAGGAAAGAAGTTGAGGGGGAGATATAATTTGTAGAAGGAGTCATAGTAAAAGGTGGGGGAGGGGGAAAAATCTACTCTAGATCCAACATCAATAAGAACAAAAATATTTAGTTTTGGCGATACTGGGACACATCATAGGTGACAAGTGACTGAGGTCCTTAGATTGACATGCCAGTCACACTGCCAGTACTGCTGTCATGTTGCTCTAAGCTAATATTGTGCCCTAGGCAGCATATAAGAAAAACTGACAAGACATTGAAATCTATAGTAGCTGTGGCCTGTATTTACTTCAGGTTTGAGTGAAGATCGTTCCTAAACGATGACTTAAGAAAAAAGCCATTGTAATGCTAAAAGAAATAACGACCCCCAAACCAACAAGCACAATGATGTAGACTCCTCAACAAGTGGAAAAAGCTTTTGGGTGAACAAGAAAGAACTAATTTCATGGTCTGGCAAGTTTGTTGTTCCTTGGCAGCCTGCCCATCTGTCAACTTTTGGCTCTTTTGCTTTTAGTGTAAATGCTGTGACAATTTCTGGGCAGATTCTTGAACAGGCCAGCAGCATTAAAAAAAATCAATACTTGCAAGACATGACAGAAGAAATATTGATTATGCTTTGAAAATGAATGATAGACTACTCACAAATTACCCACTTTTTCTATGAAGTTGTACTGTCTGATGCTGAAAACTAGCATGAAAGCTAGTTTTCTTTCTTCTACCACTTAGTTTGTTCTGATTGAAATAAGCAGCAAGTTACTGCCAATATTGAGTGTATTAAACATTTCTGTGGTAGAACTCTTTAATTTATGCCCAAGTACTTAATTTTTTTTGTCTTAGATCCCTGAAATTTATGAAAGGACGAAGACATACTAGATACCACATCTAGGGCTGGTGTGTAAGCTATTAAACCTATTGTATTTGCCAGTGTTTTCTATTCTCAGGCTGTCAAAGATGATATGTGCTCCTTTAAGAAACAAGGTAGCACATTTGTTGGGATCTCTGGATGGGGCTGAAAAGCTCTTAACTCCTTCAGTGTCAAGCATTTGCACCCTGACCCATGTCTTTGCATCCTTATCCTTTCTACTTCCAATTTAGGCACATCACACAGTCTCTGTGATCTACATCTGTGTTTTCAAGCTGAGCATGTGATGGACTCGGAAGGTGGGGCATTGTGAAGTTTGCACCAGCTAACTTGTTAACACTTAGTTTTGTAGTCCAACAGATATTTTTAGTATTAGTGTTCGACCTAAACTAGTATCTAACCCATCTGTGGTATTAAAATCTCAGTACTTTGTGTAAAGTAAGCATTAGTTACTGTGTAACCGAGATGACAAGATTCAATTTCTTTTGCAGATGTATTAGTTAGCTTTCCATGTTCTAAGCATTTAATTTGGAAGTCTGGGGTTTCTTTGTTACAGACACTTTTCAGTGAGTTTGATAATTCCCTTATTTTAATTTGTATTCCTGATAATCCTGTTCCCAATACTGCATATTGGGAAACTTAGCATCTTGCAGTAACACTTAATTGGAACATAATGCTTTCCTTACTCCTTCTTTACCTTAGTTTTCCATTGCCTTATATCTATGGCATGCTTCATATGCTTTGAAATTTAAAATTTTATTAGGGCTCAGGTTTTCTGCCCTCTTTTGGAAAAGAGAAAACACTTTTTGCCTTGTTCAAATTCTGTTATATCAGGGCCATCAACCTGGCCATATGCTGGTGTTTGGGAATTTTGAGGAAGACATGCAAGTTATGCCAGACACTTGCTCTTTAACCTTCACAAACTAAATGGAGGGAACTAGTCGCGGGAGAATAGTACAGCTGGTATTCATTCTTGAAAGAGTAAACTTTTGCCTTTTGTGTTTGCGGTCTGAATTTGATATAATTTTATTAATCTGTAGTGTTATAACTTTTACTTTGTGAACTTTATTAATTTGTGGTGTTATACTTCTCTACAGTACATTTCTGAGCACTGAATGCTAATTAGCTCATAATCCAGCCCAAGGCAGACCACAGTAGGCAACAGGCTTTTGCTGCAGCACCCTGTCTGCATTAAGGCTCTTATTAATAATGCTGAATGCACATAAGCAACCACAGAAAATATTTGGCAGAGAAGCCTTTGCCATTTAGAAGAAGGGGCAAAGTTTCATCCTCTGTAGCTTTTTTGTGCTTCAGCAGCTTGCAGGGTTCAAGCGGAATGTTTTTGGTAACATGAACTTCTGTAATGAGTTTTTTTTCTCGTTGTCCTTTTTTTTTTTTTTTAATTGGTTGGTCCACTGGATTGTTTAAGTGTAATTTGCAAAAGCTTGACTTAATCAGAGCTGTAAAATAATCAGATTGTTCTGAAAGCAAGTGTTTGAGTGTTCAGCAAATGGCTGCCAAGTAATCTGTTTTACAAATAATCTGAGCTCATCCCAGGGCCTGATGTGGAGTATACTTCTCTTTCATGACTGACCAGTCTGCAGTACAACAGACAAGGATCTTTTACTTACCTTAGCATGCAATGCAAAGTGAACTGTAGTATCTTGAAAATAATTGCAAAACTTATTTTCGTGTGTGTTAACAGAACTGCAGAATTTAAGAAATTCTACTCTAGCTGCTGAAGTCTGAGGAACCACGCTTTTGGAGAAATGCAAACTGCCAAAAATTCAGAAGGATAAGGTTAAAAAATTGACTGTGGAAAGATTGGAAGGGTTGTTTACTTGGTCTAGGAAAGGGTGTGTGATAGCAGCCTTGCAGGTAAACAAAAGCTGTAATCAAGATCGTGGCAGACCATGAGTGCAGCAAAGAGAACTGAAAATTTGTAGCTTTTTAAGTGATAAAACACCAGAGTAGATTTGTCAGAGGGGTTGAGGAATATCCTTCATTGGAAGCTCTTGAGAATAGACAAGCGTAGTATGTTCTTACACTGAAACATGATTGAATTAAATAAATGTAATCTTCACCAGCTATATTGCTGTGATTGACTCATTAGTCAGCTTTGCTCTATGGTATGAAAAGAAACAGAGAACCAGTTTTAGGAGAAGATAGTGGGCTGTCATGGTAGAGGCTTCTTAATCTGAAGTAATTTAATCTAAACATTGCAAAATAAAGTTTCCAGAGGTTTTGCTAAAAAACCTCCAATGTACTCCCTAGTTCCTGTGAACTTGGCATTCTGCTAGCAGAAATTTTTCTCTTTGGAGAGCTATAGAAAATAATCATCTTTCAAAATACTTTCTAACTAGTGGCTTGCTACCTCAGCCTATTGTGTAAATGGTGGTGAAGCTTTCAGCTTTTCAAGTGGGTTAATGCTGCAGCTAACACGTTTTTAGGCAATGTCTCCACAAAGCGGATTATAAGGTAGGTTGAGTGTTATACCCCATATCTTTTGCTGACTCTCAAGAACAGGGAATTAGTGCCTTAGTTCCCATAGTTAGAAGTTTATGATTTCAGCCCATTTATTTGAAGGAAATCAGCGTAGATATTAGATGTGATAATGGGATAGGATTCTGATGAAAGTGTATAGAAAAGGTTACACTAGGGATGATTGCTAGTAAAATATAATCAGGGTAAATCTATTGAGCAGGCTAGGAATCTGATTGTTCCAGGGCTTTCATTTAGTGAACTCATTTAATCCAAAACGTGAATAAGGCAGAACAACTACAAGTCTGTGCTATTGAGAACTGCCTGAGAATGGTATAAAGAATGTGATTTCAACTTCTGCAGTGTAAAACTATTACATATTTTATACATTCTAATACTTTGACATTTTATTACATTTTGTCCTTAGTCCTTTCTGTTTTCCTGAAGTGCATCAAGCCATTCTGAACAACTATCACTGTGTCCTCTGTAAATGTTTTCAGTAAATGGGGAATCAATTGCTTGCGAGCGAACTTCAGCATTGCCTGCTTGTTATGAACTACTGATTGCCTCAACATTTTTAAAAACGCAAACTTGCAAATGAGAAAGGACCCTTCAAGTATTTCTGTGTACTGAGAAATGACACAATAAAAAGCTCACTGTTGGTGCACACATCAGCTCTTTGTTTTTTAAGTCAGATCTACTTTATTCACTTGCAGATTACTGCTTTATTACGCTCAGCACAAAAAAGCCAAAATACTTGAAGAGAAATCAGGCTGTTGCATTGCTGAATGTCTCAGAGTTGGTCACTGAAGGCTGGTTTGGGGTCTTCACTGTATATGCTGATGAACAATCCAGAAAACGTATCACCTCTGGACTCAGTTTGTGGCTTGCTTCATATAGTGTTTTGTGTTAATTTCCCATGAGTTTTTGTCTTCTTAAAAAAAAAAAAAAAACAAACTCCCAAAAAAACAACAAACACCTCTGTAAATTATTCAACTTCCAAGGAATATCAGATCACTAAATCTGGGTTCAGAAGGAAGCTGTCTTAAATGCGGCATTCCTGTAAGGAGTTTTGTCATCTTTGCTGTGTTGATCTGGATACCAAAAGATGTTATCTTTATTGTGCTTATTAAACATAGATGCTGATATAGTGAAGCCTGTGTAAAGTAGAACTCTAATTTGCATCCTTCTGTTTTTACAACTGTGTTTGTAAAAGAAATTATTTTAATCAGCTAGGCTTCTGCTAGGAAGATTGTTATTCTGGGGCCTGTCTCATTTTTCTACATGCCATCTGTGAAAAGTATTTTCAACCTCTCTGTCACATTGTGAGAATTCATACTGTCAAACACAGTCAAAACCACAGGTAATGCATGGATTTTACTAGAATGGACAAATCCACTTTCCTACTACCAGAAAGAGAACAGCGATGAAATACTATTAATTTCCTAAGTGAAAAAATCATTAATCAGAAAATGGAATTGGGGTTTCATTCAAATCTAGCTGTACAGGATGCAGCAAAGTGAATTCTTTAATATAAAGAAGTGAAAAAATATGTCAGAAAAGCCTTTGATAAATGGCACAAAAGTGCATATGGTTTCCATATTTGCATTAGGGATGTGTATGTGCTGTGGGCTGAGCATGGAGAGTAAGTCTAATGTCTTTGGAGTGCATGGATGCTGCTGTACATGGACAGGGTATCAGAGCTTGACAAAATGGCCAACGAGTCCAGGGTCTATCAGACCCACTGCACGTGTACTATGGAATTGATCTGCTCATGTGCAGTAGATCAGGTGTATCCAAACTGAGACAACAGATATGCATTGGAAATGTCACTAATCCTTGAAATGCTTCTTGGTGAAAACTTTGGGGGTACTTGGTAGTCTATTATCTATAACAAAGTAAAAACTTAAAAACCTACAAACAATTAAATTGAGTCTCTAGGCAAAAGATGATGGTGGTACTTTTACATCTGCAAGGAGGAGCTTTTGAGGACTTCAGTAGAACTCAGTTTAAAGTAGAATAATTCCTAAAGAAGTGTAGGTGGTATGATTGACCATTAACTTAACAATAGAGAGAGAGTGAGCTGTCCTGGCTACAGACATCTTCTACTTAGGCAATGATTTGTATCAATCCATGCTGACATGTGTGAATTGTCAGCACTTGAATCTGCCCCAATAAGCTGCATGCTCCAACTGTTTCTATTCGTTCTGAAGAATCAGAGTCAATAGACATATTGAGGCAGATAAAATAGAAATTGACTGCCTCACCTACCTTAAAGCTCTTTGCCTGTCTTCCTTTTCCCTAGCATACTGCATGCTGACCACCTGTTCATCATCTAAATACATTACAACTGACTTCATTATGAACAACTGACTTCATTATGAACCTGACTTTTGGTGAGATATTAATGTGGTGTTTGTCACCATAAGGTCTGCCTTCTTAGCTGTACAACAAATCCATCCAACCTTTGAATTATTCCTTCTTGGCATTTCTTGAAGAAATGAACATTGTAGACTGTGAATGTGACAAATTCTGCCATATCCACGCGGCAGATCACCTTATTAGGGGTGTGGTTCCCTCTGCTTTTTCTGAGCTTGAGCTGTTTTGTCTTTCCTGTAGGAAAACTGAATGACACAATTCTGACAGTACCAACTCAGCTTTTCAGTTCTCCTTTACTGAGTTTTAGTCACACATCTGTCTAAAACCAAGTCCTTACAAAATAGAGCAACTTGCTTGAACATCTAATGAAAACATGCTTAGCTTTTGCGCTGAGCAGTAGTGAACTAGTTGCTATTCTTTCTCAAGGTCAAATTAGCATCTATACACTTAATTTTCTGGCAATGGGAGATATGTGAACCTCTGGGGCAAATGAGCAGCAGAGTAGCTGGGAAAAAAAAATCGAGTTAAAGAGTTCACCTTACCATGAAAAGAGACAGCTAGCAGTTAGAAGTGAAAGAGCTGGATTTAAAAATTCTTCCATCTTTTCTGAGGACCACCAGAGTCTCTTGCAAAACACTGAACTGAAATTCCCGAACAGAGATGGGCCCAAGGGTGGAAACACGAAGTAACAAAGACTTAAGTGCAAAGTTGGTTGCAAGGTATTTTTACAAATAGAATATAGTCAATCAAACTTGATTAGAGAGCTGCTGCTGAATTCTGTACAGGTCCATGTGGCTCTGTTGCCATCCCTCAAGGCTGGTTCAAAACTGCAGTCAACTAATGTGATAATGGAGCCTGACAGTTCAGCAGTGAAACAGTGATGATTTTATATGTAGCACTTGCCTTCCTTTCTAGTGGGAATAATATGATAAATCCAATTCAGTCAATCATTTGTGCTCTACTTTAGACAGACAACTGTAAAAGTTGCATCTATGAAGGGTTTGGAGAGTAAGTCCTATGAGAAGTGGCTGAGGGAGCTGGGGTTGTTCAGTCTGGAGAAAAGTAGGCTCAGGGGAGAACTTAACACTCTGCAACTATCTAGAAGGGACGTTGTAGCCAGGTGGGGGTTGGCCTCTTCTGCCAGGCCGCTAGAGACAGGATGAGAGGACATAGCTTCAACCTGCACCGGGGCGGTCCAAGTTGGATATCTGGAGTAATTTCGTCACAGGAAGAGTTGTTAAATATTGAAATGGACTGCCCAGGGAAGTGGTGGAGTCATTGCTTCTGAGGCTGTTCAAGAAATGACTGGACACGGCAGGTAGTGCCATGGTCTAGTTGACAAGGTGGTGATCAGTCAAAGGCTGGATTTGATGATCTCAGAGGACCTTTCCAACCTAAATGATTTTGTGAATCTGTGACGTCCTCAAGAGTGCAAATATAATTTGCCAAAAGTTCAGTTTAATGAAACATGGGATCTTCTACTGGATTTTTTTGTCGGTTATAGCCACTTGGATTTTATAGCAGGATATGACAACAGTCACCTGTTATCTGTAAAGGGCTCATTTAAGTGACCGATTCTGGGGTTGTTCATTTTTATCATACCTACCTCTTCCTATGAGCAATAAAAATATATATAACCAGATGTTTGATGTTGTTTTATTTTGGGGGGGGGGAGGCGAAGGTTGAGTGGAGATTGGCAGAGGAGCACATAAGAGCTTTTGGACTCCAAACTCTGAGTGCCTGGATTTTCTTAATAAAAGACTGAAGAGGAACCCAGTTCTTTAAAGATGCAACTCATTTGTTTGCAATTTACCCTTTTTCCATTTATTTTTATTGTATATGCTTATTGTTTCTTAATAAATCATCTTCTACACTATTCTCAATCTTCCCTGAAACCTGTGGCTGCACCTCTGCAGTTTGCCTTAAAATGTAATTGTGTTTAAGAGACTCAGAGGTGAACATAATCAACTAGGATTTGAAGAGATGCAGTACCTTGCAGACTAAAGCTAACAAACTCTTTTTTTTTTTTTTTTTTTTTTTTTTTTTTTTTTTTTTTTTTTTTGGATTCTGGGGCCAAGCTCCAGTGCAACTGACTTGGATTGAAGTGTTCTTTCTTAGTATCTCTGTGGGACCCAGAAAACTCATCATGAGATATCTTTGCTATTCCTTTGGCACAAGCCCATGTACCAAAGTTTGTTGGAGACAACGTCACTGTAACAAATGACCCTGGAAAGAAATGGCAGGGCTACTGTGTAATGGGAGTGAAGGTATTGAATGACCTGAGAATGAATGGATAGCTCTTGAAGACAGGTTGGTAGACCCCTGCATGAACAGTAGAGAATACTGAATAAGGCAGATTTTACATAATTGGAGAGTAATGTAAATAAAGGTACCCTCTTTCACCAGTGCGCCTTCTTGTCCAATAGAACAGGGGGCAGCATTTCTTCTTCACTTTTAGCTACAGATCTGGAGCTACACTGCACATGTAGTGCAGGAGGTGAGAGAAGCCTGTGCAGAAAGCATGTTGCTGTCAAAAGGGCCTCATTAAAAGTAATCAGTAGGATGACTTCAGCATCCTTATCTGCATCAAATTTAGGTATAATGAGAACAAGGCATCTGACCTAGTCTGGATTTAACTTAAAGTCAGGACTCAAAAAAATAAAAAGCTCCATCTCTCCTATTAAGTTTCAGCTATAGCACAATTGAAAACACACCACTTGTTATTCATGCTCTGGTACAGAGGGTTACGATATAGCCAGATTTTCAATAGCTGAAGGCAAGTCTTAAACAACACTGAAACTTCTCTCCAGGGTTTCCAGGATAATGCAATTACTAGGCAAAGACACTTTAAATTAAGGGAATATTTAATGTTGCCTTGTTGAGAACACAGAATCACGGAATTGTTAGGGTTGGAAGGGACCTCCAGAGATCATCTAGTCCAACCCCCCCCCTCCCCTGTCCTCCCCAAGGCAGGGTCACCTAGAACAGGTTACACAGGAACATGAGAGGGAGGCTCCATGACCTCCCTGGGCAGCCTGTTCCAGTGCTCTGCCACCCTCAATGTAAAGAAGATCTTCCTCAAGTTGAAATGAAACTTCTTGTGTTTTAGTTTATGGCCGTTTCTTCTCATCCTGTTGGTGAGCACCGCTGAAAAGAGCTTGTCACCACCCTCTCGGCACCCACTTTTGAGATATCTATATGCATGAACAGTTAAGAAAAGCAAAATTTTAATATTATAATTTATTTTAATGTGTGTTGTAGATAATGAAATAAAAGAATTCACACAGCTTTACTACTGAAAGAGGCCTATATTTTCCCAAATATGACTGGGTTTTATTTTTTGTTTGTTTTCAGAATTCCTTAGAAGAAAAATATGATTTTAATACCTCACTATTGCAACACTAACAATACTTGTGGCACTCTTAATACACCATGCAAGGCTCTAGCTTTGATTTCTGCACAGTGGGTTTAATCTCTAAAGACAGGACTTCAAATTAATTCTGTTTTTCAGAGTTGCTTCTGAGTAGAAATGGAGTATCTCTGTTACACCATAACTATGCAAGAAATAAAAGCTTTTTAGCTCAGTAGGGATGTCTGGAAACTGATAACAACGTTGCTGAGAAACTGTGTTAAACTTTTGTGGCATATGGTATTCTTGAAATTTTATCAGTAGCCTTCAAGCCGAAGTAAAACTTTACTCCTTTTAGAAAAGGCAAAGGATTCTTGGTCTGGTAGTAGTGATCTTGAAACACTTAGTATGTTGTTACATTATTCCAGCGTTCAAGAACACCACCCTTTGAAAGTACAGTAAAGTGTCTTTGTAAAGATTAATAAGTAGCAAGCAAAATATCCCTTAGACTTTACAAAGACTGCAGAAGATCTTGTAGCAAAGGGCTAAAGTTCAGTCCTTAAATCTTGCAAGCCCTGGAGGGTCTTGTTCAGGCTCGTGGTGTTGCTGCTGCTGCTGCAGAGAGCTCCTGTTAAATGCCATTTTCCATACCAGCTGAGTGCGTGCTGTACAGTCCCTCCTTGCTTCTGGCAGTGGGCCACTTGCCCTCCTGGTTTTGATCAATTCACAATGCAAAGGAAAGTTTCCAACTGGGAAAGTTGGTTTGCAGAAACCCTTGTGTTCCTTAGAATAAAGCACGCAAATGTGGAGTGAAATAACAGGGATATTGCTCTCAGGGTGCGAATTTTGCATGCCTTGCAATGTCACATTATTTCTTTCAAGGCCTGTTCCCTGCCATTCTGAACCTGGCCAGCAACGCTCACATCTCCACCAATGCCACCTGTGGGGAGAAGGGACCAGAGATGTTCTGCAAACTGGTGGAGCACGTCCCTGGACGGCCCCTCCGCAATGCCCAGTGCCGTGTCTGTGACAGTCACAGTGCCAATCCCAAAGGCAAGTTTCACGTGTTTTGTTTTTTGTTTCATTGGTTTGTGTCTTTCTTTTAACCGTTCCTCGTGAATACGGAGTGTATTACTGTCAAATATGTTTTAGTTTTAGTCTCTCTACTATGTGAGTGCAATTGCCTTTGAGCAGAGAGCTGAGGGAAAGTGTGAGCACTTTGTATCACCATTGAGCACTGCAGGATCCAATGACAGTCTTATTGTTTGAGGGCAGATGTCAGTTTTTACTTTTTTTATGACAGGAAGAAATTGTGTTCAGTGTGAAATAAATGTGCTGAGTCAGAAAAATGCAGTGAGATTTATTTCCAAGAGATGTTTAATTTTTTTTGCTTTGAAACAGAGCAGCACCCAATTTCCAGTGCAATTGATGGTACCAATAACTGGTGGCAGAGTCCCAGCATTCAGAATGGAAGGCAATACCACTGGATCACTATCACCTTGGATTTAAGGCAGGTGAGTAATATTTAGATGAATGTAATTAAATGTATGTAGATATAAGCCAATGCAGTTGATTTCAGCTCCTCTGTGTTTAGGTGGTAGGATATGTACAAGTTAACTCTTCAATAGCACTTTAGTTAAATATGCTAATATGAACTGATTTTAAACAGATGTGGTTTTCAGTCATTGTCCTAGAGCATCTTGAAGATTTTGTTCCAATCAGACGTCCTATCGTGGCACAGTAACAATTGTATATTTGTGGATGAGAGGTTTTACTCTCATCCACGTTCCTTCTGTTTTGTTAATCAATTCCATCTGTACCAATTCCTTATGTCTTGATAACTTTCCTCTACTCAACCCTTCTGTCTATTCCCCAGCAGTCCTCTGATATTGTGTTCCTCCACCTGTGATTTCTTACAAGTTACTTGAAGTCTGTGTTATCAAGGGCTTATTTTTAAGCAGCAGTGTTTTCAGGATATTGGCCTAAGCACAGATTTTATATGTGAGGATACATCTCTTTCCGTTTCTTAACTATAACTGTCAGGCCATCACCTGATTGTTGTACAGTTTCTTAGAAAGAGTAAATAATTTGGAATAGGACATAGTTGAAATGCTGCTATTTGCTGTAAGAAAACAGCACACAATACTTCCAAGTATTAGATCCAGAGGTATTGTAACTCAGAAAATGAGTTTCAGAGGAGAGAAAGGTAAGTGACTGGAGGGTTAGTGCATTCACATCAGTTATCTCACAGTAGGTTGCAAGTTAAACTTTTAAAATTTCTTAGTGATTTTACATTAAATATGCAAACCTGTTACTGTAACATAATGGTCAGATTGAAGTGTAAAATGTCAAAAAGTTCAATTGCAGGATATCCAGAACCCTGGGAAGTCTGACTTTCCTCAGTTGGAGGGGTAAACTTAAGGACTGCAATGCAAAACATGCATAAAATGGGGCAAAAGTGGTGCTACTAAAAGAAAAGTTGATTTGCCACTTTCTGTGCTTCTTTTCTGACTTGATTCTGATCACCATCTTGTTGGAAGGAGCACTGGGAAGAAATGTTCTGTATTATATCTTCTGTGAACTTTTGCCATCAGCTTTTCTGAAGAGTTAGGGATTATATTTCTGAAATAGTGATTGCTGACCCCAGGGAATCTGGAACAGTCTTGGCAGAAGTTGGTTCCTCTGTTTTGGGACTTTATGGCCAAACCTGGAAGGGTTCATCATTCTTAGGCTACTAAACTGTACAGAGTATTCACTAATTTATTAGTTTGTCTGTTAGACATGGAAGAATCTGAAATCTTTTACGTTGCTCCAAGAAAAGACAAAATAGTTGCTGAAGAAAAAATATTTTTCTTGGCTTTTTCTTGTTGTTCTGCTTTGAACAAATCTATGCACTGGGCTAAGTAAGTTGTTTGAAAATCATAGCTCAAAAATTCATTATTAATATAGAGATGCTTCCAAACTCTGGAAAAAGCTTTGTTACTTACTGAGAAACGTGTACTTGAGGTGTAAAGTTGGTAAAAACCTTTTGCAAGATCTCTAGACCCAGTTTGAAAGTTATTTTAAAGATTAAAACAGAAGGTTTAACTTTGATGTTTTCAAATGAAGCGTAGGTTAAGCAAGTGCCTAGTTTGCTCTTTAATTAGAAAGAAGAACTGGTTGGAAAATAATCACAGGGTGTCTTTTGTCAGTGACAGAAGGTTTGGATAAGACTTTCTTGTTGTTTGAAGAGTTAGCTTTGTGTTTGGTTTGTAGATGGACAAACAGGAAGGAAAAATGAAGGAGGAGGGAATGCCTTAGTTTTTTATCCTCCTAGAACAATTTCACTTTGGAAGCAGACCAGCTGAGCTGCCCTCTAAATCTTTTATTCTCCAGTCTTAGTGCTGTTGATGTTTCACCACATACATATCTTTCCTCTCCTGACCCACGCTCAGTTTCACTAATTCGATTTGAAAAGTTTCCCCTAAGGGGCCTTTCTTCTGTGTTTTCCTTAGAGACTTTAAGGGAGAGAAGGCATCTAGGGCTATGCAAACTGAATGTAAATTATGCTGTGTGAGAAAGGATTCGGTTAATAGAGATTGCTTGAAGTCAATGAGTTATTAGAGCTGACTTGGTGTGCTTACTTAAAGCGAGTCAGCACAAGTAAAGAAAACACAAAAGAAAAGCATATGAAGGACCTTAGTGACTTTAGTAATTATTTACTTCATACATTAGCTTGAGAATGAGTTAAAATACCCTCCTAGGACCTTTAAAAATATTCCTGAAAGTCAGTACCTGTAACTATGTGGGTTACAATATAACTTTAGCATTGGCACATTTATTTTTTTTTTTTTTACATTTCAAGCCTTGTGCATGAAATCTGTTAAGTAGCATATAAAGTAAATAAGTCCTTCAGCTTTCCTTGCCAGAGTGTAGTGCCCTTTCGTGATGGGAAGAATGACCATCTGGTCATATTCACGGTGGGTTCTTCTGTAATTACCAGAAGTTCTAGATCTTGAGGATTTGATTGTTTCTTGGGATTATTATCACTGTACATTTTAGAGATATAATCCAAGCAGTTCGGTTGGTGAGTGCTGAAACATAGCCTTGTCTGTCAGATATGGGGAAGATTCCCTTAGCTGGTGAAAGCTCAACTCCAGTTTACCCTGTGTGAATTTCTGTGGCTGTACTCATCTCTTGGCTCAATGGTGAAGGGAATAGAGGATATTCTTTCAGCTAGTAGTCTACTTTTTTCTTAATTTAGTCTAAAAACAGCTGGACTGAAAAGCAGTTTGATGGAATCTCATTAAGAGAAGAGGGCTGGCTAATAAAAGCAATATTGAAATTGCTGTTTTGATCTTCCCCCTTTGTGGAATCTGTGCTATTTATAACTAACACTAAGCATTCTGTAAGGGTAGCTAGGGCTTATGTCATGATTCTTTCGCTCACTTACATCATAACAACTAGGTACATTTGTTCTAGTGTGCCTTTCAGTCTTTCCAGGATTCAGATGTATGGTAGTCTTTTCTTCCCACACTCTCCACCACCACCCCGCCCCAGCTCCCTCTTTCCATTAAATGTATGGCAGTGATCCAGAACTGCGGAAAGAGTAGTTTAGCAATGAGGTGTCGTATTGATGTACAAGACACTAAGATTTGATTTATGACCTTGTGCTTCCTACACTGCCAGTTCTACAGAAACAAAATGCACAGCATTGGTTTTTGATAAAAACAGCATTTTTGTCTGAGTTTGACCCCCCTGTACAGCTATATTACAAAATCTTAATAAATTTTAATAATTTTAATAAATGCTGACCGTTGCATATTTAAGCAGTGTGATTGGGCCAGCTGTAAAATATTAATCTGTGATAACATTAAAAAACTTGTCGCAGTTTTATTATCATGCTTCAGACTTTTAAAGGTATTTAAATGTACTGTGTATACTTGGCGTAGCAGAATGGCAGACGTTTGTATATCATAAAGTTCTTGAATTGTAAATCAACACCAATTCTTCTTAGAAGATCCATAGTATTGAGTTGAGAAAACAATTCCACTTCCGAGTAAGTTATAGCTCATGAATATTTTATGAGTACTGGATTGCCACTCAGAGGCTGATGTAAGAGTAATTTGTACTTTCTGCTGTTAGAAAGTTTAAAAGAATGTAAATATATGATTTGCACAGAGCTTTAATCTTGAAATGAACTGGCAAGAACAGATTTCTGTAGAGATACATTGTTTGCTGATGTAAAAAAATATTATTCTGTTGACTTCTCTGGACTAATGCTAATTTATTGTATGTGGCAAGCTGCCTTAAAAGCCTTTTGTGGCTTTGTAAAAATGATGATGCAAGATTCAGGGTGTTCATCTGTACATTCTTACAAGGCAATTCTTAAGTAAAATGAATTTTTCTTCTATTCCAAAACAATGACTGCACATAATGGATAAAAATCTTAAAGAAAATATAATTAATGAGATTAGAAATTCTGCTGAATTTAGTGTATTTTGCACTTTTAAGATCACAAAACACTCAGAGCAAAATGTTGCAAACAGTTGCTAGGCCTCACAGTCTCTATGAGACTGAAGCCATCTTTATCCCTTAAAAAGACATTTCTGTGAAGAATATAAGCTGATACTTAAAATGTCCCTTTATGTAGTCTTCTACTCTTTCATAGTTTGCACAGATTATTTTGGACTTTTTTTGGACAGCAAAATGAAATCTGAGAAAAAGAGAGTTTCCCTGTATCCAGGTTTATATGTGTTGACAACACTGAACTGAATAAATTTTGCAGTTTCATTTTAAATATGTGTAGTAATGCTAGTTGTAATAAACATTTTCACCACAGGACTGGTCATACTGTTTGAAAAACATACTTATCTGCTTTTTAGATTCCCTTTTTGCACTTGTCAATAGAACACCAAAGTTAATCCTGAGGTTCTAAAATCATATAGTCCTTTCAGGTTTTTTAAAGGTCAGATGGAGTTTGGACTTGAATTGGGGTGTAGATTTGAAGTAGAAGTTGGTACCTCTGTTCTTTACTTAAATATTTCTGAAATTTAGAAAAAAAAAAATATGTTGGGACTCATCTCTCCCTTTAGCTTGTCATTTTTGGAGCCTGGGGCTCAAATACTCATAATTACACAAAGACAGAATCTTCTGTGTTGTTGTCTTCAATTCACGTATATTGAAAAATATAACAGGGAGACTTTATCCAAAAAGATATCAGGAAAATTGTTCTTGCCAGGGCGTATCGTCTATGTGGGTTGTAGAGCAATGACCATACCCTTGGAAATTGGGATTTGTGGCTAGCATCTGCTGTGTCCCCACTGCTGGCTGACTGTAAACTCAGCGGCCACAAAGAAGAAGTTCTTTAGAACAAGTTTATTTGGCTGGTCTTTACAGTCAGGATTGAAATGCCTGTAAAATGACACTTTTAATCTATGGCTGCTTGGGAATTGTTAACTTGCTTTGACTTGCCCTTTTTACCCTTGTAGTTCAATAAGGAAATTAGTTCTGGGAAAGTTATACAGTCAAATTAAAGTGTACAAATCATTAGCTCTTGTGCCCCACAGCTCAGGTTTATCACTTAGCTGGTTGGTGGGCACTGAATGGATGTGGGAAGTGGCAAGAAACTGCCTGTGGTGATGTTCAAATCCGACAAACTTATAAAAGTAAAATTCTGTGAAGAAGTGCTCAAAGGATGTTGGAAAATCAGTTTGAATTACATGGATTTCTTGGTTCAGATCCATTTTGGATTGCAAAGTTTGTGGGATATGAGATCTGCAGAATCCCTACCTGCTGACAATTCTTTAAACATTTTCATCTGTGAGCACTTGGATGACTTTGATCCTTTCTTTCAGCTTCATTCCCTTACTTGGAAACATAATCCTTGAGAATATACCTCCTACTGATGCGTTGTCTTCTGATTTCTTGAGGCCAAGAGCATACAAAATCCTTATTTTCCTTTTTTAACCTATATAATTTTAGGGACTGATACATTTTCCTGATGTTGCTGATATTCATTACCCTGTGAATTTACCTTTAAAGTATTTTTGGATACCTATGTGTGTAAAGGGAAGAGAGCTGAGAGGATCCACTGGAAAAGAAGGCAATGGTTTTCTATACTGTGCATATTTAAATGTTTATAGAACCATTCACTGATTTTTTTCACTGCTTCTTTAGGGTTTATACTGTTAAATATCTGCATTTCAGCTGTTTGCAAACTGTACAGAAAAAATCAATCCCTAGATGCCTTGGGTACCAACCATGGCTGCTATTTTCCTGAAAAAACACTGACTTGGGAAGATTTAATTTATTGAATTTGTGCACAGTTGCTGTGAAAATGATAATTTTTAAGTGGCTTTTCCCTTTACTCCCCCCTCACCAAGAAACTTGATATTTAAAAGTAAATTTTAGTTGCATACTCTTGTGAATATCTTTTGCTTCTGCAGCAGTGGCTAAAGTTAGTTTGTGAGGAAGGATAGCTCATTGTTACTAGTTGGAACTGGATTTAAAACTAGCCACATCAGCTGCAGACTATAATAGGTCTTGAAAAATCTCAGTGTAATCAAAAGTAGATCATTTGTTGTTCAGCCAACTGTGTAATAAGTAGGGAAACAGTTTAGTTGATGACAGCAAGCAGAGAGGAAAAAGAAATAAATAAAGTGCATAGTTGTTCCTAAGCTCAGTCAATAAAACTTCTCTGAAGCTTTCTGTAGTTCTCATCTGTGATGGAGAAAATACCCATACAAGTGACACCTGTCACATACACGTCTTCAAATTCAGGATACCAAAATGATGATCCATCAGATTCTGTATGTGCAACTGAGTGCAAAACAGGTATATAACTCAACTACCTCTGACTGAATCAATGAAAAGCAGGTTGTAGGTAGGCAATATAGTTGCTTCACTTGAAATCTGCCCAAATTATGTTCCTTTTTCCTTTAAATGCACATATTTTGGCTTTTCGTGGCATTTCCTTTTTTTTTTTTTCAGTCTGAGATTGTTGGCGTGATGTAAGTTTTATTTAAAAGGAACTCTTCATGGAAGCTGGATTATAATTCTTAAAATTCACTTTAATCAAATTCTGAGATTGTGCTGAACAACAGAGGATTCACAGAGCCCAAAGAAATTTTGTTTCTAAGACTGTAAGGCTAGCTAAACAGTGAGCTGGCTTCTCCTTTTGTTTGCTTCTGCTTGCATTGCTGAAATGTCATAGTAGGCAAAATCCTCACTTGATGTAAATTTTCATATTTATTTAAATAATTAGGAATGTTCTGTTTGTATCTGCTTGATGCCTCAGACGATAAAAGGGAAGTGCCTGTAAAGAAAATCAGACCAAGTGAATATCGTGTTTTAATTTTGTATGATTTTAATTAGAAATTGAGATTCTTTTACTTTTTTTAAGGTGTTATAGTTAATAAGTAATTTGAAAATAAGTATCACCAAATTTTTTTCCTTGTCGTGTATGCAAGACCTCTTAATCAAAGTTCTGTTCACTTAAAGAATGTCTTGTTTCTAAAGTTACTGTTTGTCTTTGGGAGTTTATTTCCCCATTTGAAAAAATCAAAACCTGCTTTTAGGTGGCAAATACTATTCTTGCTCTGGTTTTAATCTGTATTGAAAACAAAAGCCTAGAAATTTCAATTTATAATGTATGAAAGAACTGATTTCAGCCAAATTGACCTCAACATAGTATTCATACTGCACATGCAGACAGGAGTTATGATGATAATAGCAGTCAACCAGGCAGTCTGCTCAAGTGGGAATACATTCCTCTGAGATGGTTGAATAATACAGAGTTTTTCTTTCATCTAAATGTGGCTTGATACTCTGGTGTGTATGAAACATTAAACTCCTGTAAAGAAGTGTTACGAATCTGCAAAATGCAATCTTTTTAAGTGAGGTGATGTAACAGGTATTGGGTGAGGGAGAAGATGGTAGATTTGCAATAAGTGCACTTCAGTGTTCGTGTCTAATGCTGTAGGGCCAGTGCAGGTTATGTAGTTCCCATGACAAAGTAATTTAAAAGGTGATATGAACTTAATTACTGTTCTGCCTGCTCACAGAAGTGATGAACAGTGCTGTTGTGTGGATGGGGATTTCACTTTGGACCCAGGGTTGCTAAAAAAATAGTCAAGATACCTGTATAGCTCTTACACATATTAACTTTATTTAAGAATATTAGCTATTTTGTCATGGACATTTTTGTCGTATTCATGTTATTTGTCTCGTAGTATTTTTAGCAGTGTCTGTAAGTAGTCTTCTGCTGAAATAACTAACACAGAATGAAAGTACAATGCACAGAGATTTTTAATATAGGGTGTAAAAAACTTACCAGAAATGCTATTACAGAGGATTAAATTCCCAGCTAAAATATGAAACAAAGAGGTTTTTTTAGGCTGCATCTATGTAAAAAAACCCCCAACCAAGACAAAACAAACAAACAATCAAAAAAAAACCCTACTAAAACACAGATCGTTAAAGCCCTATTGGCTCCAAAAAGCTAAATAGCACATTTCTCACAGAACAAATGTTATACCCAACTAATCCTGAAATGTACAGTGTAGATAGATTTCAGCTATTACATCAGCACAGACTCATGCCCTGAACACAATTAGATGGACCCCTTGTCAAAAATTTGTGCAAAAAATGTATTCAGAATTACTGTACCAGATCTTACTCTCTCCCTGTGAAAACTGCTTTTAAAGTTTTTCATTTACTACCCAATTTGCTTCTAGTGGTCTTTTACAGCATAATTAAGTATTAAAATTTTTTTTCTTTCATTTCTTTTAAGGTCTTTCAAGTTGCATATGTCATCATCAAAGCTGCTAATGCTCCACGACCTGGAAACTGGATTTTGGAACGCTCCATAGATGGCACAGAGTTCAGACCATGGCAGTACTATGCAATTAGTGATACCGAGTGTTTAACTCGTTATAATATTACACCAAGAATTGGGCCACCAACTTACAAGAGAGATGATGAAGTGATCTGCACCTCCTATTACTCCAGACTAGTTCCCCTGGAACATGGAGAGGTATGTTTGTGTTTTGTACTTGTAGTTTGTGATGAAGAACATGGACTGATAGCAATTGGAAAACTTGTTAATTGCAGTTACAGAGTTCATGCTGTCAGCACTACCAGGTGATCTGTTAATCTTCTTTAACTGTATTGTCTTTATATCATGTACCAGTAAAGCAAACTTTTAAACGTTGGGCTGAAACATGTCTTTGGCTCTGTGTATTCCCATTACTAAACTCTTTGTTCTCTCTTTTCACATAATTTGATGGTAGCTATTAGCAGTGAATTATTAGTTACTTTATCCTGAAAGACTGTAACAGAGGCTCTATGTTCTGCCAGGTTTTTCATTTAGTAGAGAAAACTCCTGTGTTAGGAACACCTGGTTCTGTGAGATAAAGCTGCAAACGCTGTTGAAGTGCTTGGCACAGCGGGAACTCCTAAACAAGCCTTGGCATTGTTTCAGGGATGTAGCATAATTAAAAGGGCTATGAGTTGTGCAGCCTCGCTGTTGATTGTTCTTTCTTTTAACAAACTCTATTCATGGTACTTGTATAATTTATTATATAGAGGCAGCCACATAATGAAATGATACATTAAAACCAGCAGTTATTCTATTGTGAATGCTATAATGTATGACCGTGATAATAAATGTGGCGTTATCCCATGGAGAATGCTAGTAACTCTTAGCTTAATAGAAATCAATATGTTTTTATTTCTTGAATAAAGGAAGATTGGAATGTATGCAGCTGAGGGCCAAAGTGTGTCAAACATTCACATAAACTTGAAACTATCAACACGAAAAAACAATGAAATTCAGTAACATTAAGTTCCATTCACTAAAATCAAATGTTTATTGCAGTCATGTTAGCGTATGCCCAACCTGTCTACATAATTAACCAGAAAACTTTTAGGTTGACTATATACAAACTATATGCCTCTTGTAATGTACATTTAATGGAGCATGCAACTCCAGCTCCAGGGATGCCAGAAATTCAATTTAGTGACTTTTTTTCTCATTTATTTTTCCTGATGGTACACATAATTAATTGGGTCATACTATCCAAAACATTGTGGCTTTTTATTTTTTTTTTTTTGAGCGCAGTAACAGAAAAACATAAGAACATAAAAAATGACAGCATTAAATTTCAGTGTATTGCATAAAATCATAGAATCATTTAGACTGGAAAATACTTTTAAGGTCATCAGGTCCAACCATTAACCCAGCACTGATAAGTTCACCAATAAACCACTTATTGTCTTTCTAATACCTCCTGGGATGGTGACTCCACCACTTCCCTGGCCAGCCTGTTCCAGTACTTGACAACCCTTTCCTTGCAAAAAATTTTCCTGCTTTCCCAACTGAAACTCCCTTGGCACAACCCAAAGCCATTTCCTTTTGTTATATCACTTGTTATCTGGGAGAAGAGACTGACGCTCACCTGCCTACAGTGTCCTTGCAGGTTGTTGTAGAGAGCAATAAGGTACCCCTTTAGTCTCCTTTTCTCCAGGCTAAACAACCCCAGGTTCCTCAGCTGCTCCTCATGAGACCCAGCACTTCGCCTTGTCGAACCTCATCCAATTGGCTTTGGACGATCGATCCAACCAATTGATAAACACACAGGCATAAAAGCTATCCTTCACAAAGGACAGGCTGCTTCTTTGTACCTGGAATGTCTGTCAGACAGGAGTATTTCTTCCACAGAACATCTCACAACCTGGACCCTTGGCACCCTTTTGAAAATACATATATTTAGTGCTTTGTAATTGGTTCTGGCCACTCTGTTAAACTTAAGCATAGCCCTGTACGAATCCTTCAGACCAGCTAATCTCTGTAAGTGTCTGCCTTGTATCCAGCACTTGTTAGCATCCTGATGTTCTGCAGTCAGCTTGAAGTGTCTTGGTGTGAAATTACTATTTGGGTAAAAAGACCATGTATCTAAACGTGGATGTCAATAATAACATGTTTTGCCAATCAGACATTGTCCCATTTTGACTGCTAGATTTTTTACAGGTTTGAAGAGTTATAGCTGCTCTGCTTTAACCTCTGTTGTTTGCCTGATTTATACTTCTTGAAGATCTGCTTCCAGGAATTTACATAATGAAGTTAGGGCTTGTGATGAATTCCAAGGCTTAAAATGCAGTTATTTGAAAATGGTCCTGAATTATGGGGCATGAATATGCTAAAAAAATATAATGCAAATATATTGCTGTGTGTGAGCTTCTATAAGCAATATATTAGCCAAATTCAGCAGTGTGTGAGGAGAATGGTAATACTTCTGCTTTAATGTCTTAGTCACTATCCCTACTGTTTTTGCCTTTTCTTACTTGGAAAGATTCATTTACTGTCTCTATAAAAATTGCAGTGTATTATTAGAGAATTTGGAATACATCTATTGTTGAGTATGTGTGTGTTAAATTTTTCAGTAGAAGCAGTGCAGTGATATTTGAATATTTGACCAACAATTCTGCTGTGTAATTCCCAGCAGATAACATGACTTCTGAATGAATATGCTGCCACTGATTTTCCTAAAGAGAACAGACTGACATGTATGTGGTGGGCAGGTTCAGTCTTCAATTGCATAAAACATGGGTACAAGGAGGAAAAGTCCTGTCTGTGACAGGATGCAAGAAGAGTTCTGAAACTGCAACAAGGAAAACATGGGTTAGAGACTAGGAACATTTCTAATTAAAGCCAGAAAGGGCTGGAATAGATTGCCTTGGAGGATTGTAGAGTCAGCACCAACAGTGGTCTTCAAGAACAGATTGGTCAAACATCTAACAAATCCAGTAAATCGTACTTTGGCATAGGAAATGGACTAGAAGAATTCTGTGTGTTTCTATGAGAACTGAACACTATGTAGGGTGGTGTTAATTTGCAGGTTTCGACCTGGAAAAAGTATTGGTTTTCAGAACTGTCATTCTGCAGTTGGAAACTGGATGGGGTATCAGAAAAGTGGAATTCTTTGAATACAGTGTGTTTGAATTTTAAGATGGAATGGTGGTAACCAATAAATGGCAAAATTATAATTTTGGGAGTGTGACCTCCATTATAAGTCTCCCCTTGTATGTCTCTGAAATAGCACAGTTACTCTCTAGGAAGCCCCTAGCTCCACAGAACTAAGTTTGTGGCTTTTTTTAAATACTAATTAAAAAATTCTTCATTATTTAGAAATTTTTTCAGGGGAACAATTTGGCAGTACTGGACAAAGTTAAAACTATAATTTCAAGATTAGTATATGAGACAAAATTAGTCCTAATAAATTGGGATATGTCATGAACTCTAAAATACAGCTGACAAACCCATTTGTTATGGACACCCGGTGAACTGTTTAACATTTGTTTGTTGCCTGTGGGGTATTGGTTTTGAGTTTCTTCAAAAAATGGAGCAGGAACTATATGGTCATATGAGACTATATCCTTGTGTATTCGTAAGTTACTTTGGAAAGAAGGGAGCACAGAATAAGCTGTGCAGCTTGATACCAAAAGTCATCTTAGCGGGGCCAGTTAGAATTGTGCAAGAAAGATGGAGGCCAGATGAGTGGATTTGTGATGGTAGCCCCTTGCTTTCAGTTGTCATCTGTGTGTGGCTTCCCACTGCATCCTCCTATCACCAAATGCTCCTTGCTGACTGTGCAGCCCTGTCACTGATATCTTTAGAATTAATGACCCCAGATTAAGAATGTGTGCTGTATTATGTTTTGCAGCAAGATCTTTTCTATTTGTGAAGAGGAAATCTGTAAGGACAAAACTGTGCCTATGGCCAGAGTTACATGTTCCATCTCAGTGAGGGAGTGAAGAAAGACTGCAGGAACTAGGGACTAGCCTTTTTATTGTTCTTCTTTTTATGCTATCTCCACGAAAGTCTCGGAATCTCAGGACTATGATGAACTGATAGTGGTGATTTCAGAAATGTTTGAGTCAAGAAGCAGGAATTTTACCTGCAGATAGATAGTGGGGACATAAAAAGAATTCTGTATAGTCATGTCACCATCTTGAGCTGTTGGGAAATAAGCTTAAGTTCTATGGTTTTGATTCTCAGACTGATGTTGTTCCAAACAAATCACAATTATATTTATGATTAAGCCAGCCTTTCTTTCTAGATTCACACATCACTGATCAATGGTAGGCCTAGCGCTGATGATCCTTCACAGAAGCTTTTGGAATTTACTTCTGCACGATACATTCGCCTACGACTGCAGCGTATTAGAACTCTGAATGCTGACCTCATGACTCTCAGCCACAATGATCCTAAAGAACTAGACCCCATTGTTACCAGAAGGGTAAGCTGATTGTTCATAAAGGGTATTCAGAATAGCTTGGTAGGAGAGAATATTCTGTTTGGGAAAGGGGCAGTTCTTAATCCTTGCCATTCACAGAGTTGTTTTGATAGGTTGTTAATTTTTGCCTTCCCTTTTACCGCATTAACAACAATAACCTTGTCATAAACAACTTTGAGAAAAAACTTTATAGAGATTGTTTTTATTTGTTTGTTTGGTTTTTTTTTGTTTTACTTATTTCCATAAATGATTTATGCTAGGAACAGTGTTTATAATGCTTTTTCATCAGAATAAAAAATATGGTTTGGATTATGGAAATATGAAAAATATGGAAATACTACTTGAGCTTGCTCTTGATGCAAATGTAGTACCTTTTCTGGTGTATCCAGGATTTCAGGACCCAAAAAATTACTTGAAAACCTTGCCACTGTGAATTTTCATGTCTCCTGAGAGTTTTCTTCATTTTTGTTTCAAAGCCCATGAATTAATAATAACGTAAAACCTTGAATAGAATTCTGAGAGTATCAACTGAAATCTACACATTTGATATTGAAATTGGGGAAACTGAGGCCCCAAGTGCTTAGGCTGACTTCTCCATGCTCTCACATAAATTCAGTGTTGGAACCCCAATGACAGCATCTACCTTGACTGACACTTCTGCAGTATTTCTGCTTTATATCTCACTATTTTAACTATCTTAATTTGCCCAAAATTCATAGGTTATGGCATCACAGGCTTCAAGTTTTTCTGTGAAGTAGGCTTTATGATGAGGACAAAAAACATAAGAAGTGTTTCATCTATCCCTTCCTTTCTAGCTCTTTGCCTTGAATAATATCTTCAGGCAACGCTTCCTTGTGCAAGGACAGGACTCTTGCAGTTTGTGACTCCTCTGATACAGGCAATCCTTGTGCTGTCTGGATAGCTGAGTATAAGGGAGAAAGGAACTTAGATTTGATCAGGTTTGGTGGGTACTTTTAAGGCAGAACCGCTTCTACCTTGGTCATGGAGGTGCTCATTCAGCTGCAGCATTTTAAAGTGTAAAATCTGGATGTTCTGCATGTTCTCTCTGACTCCTATGGGAATTGCTAGCATGAAGTCTTCAAGAGCAGAGTATTGGACAACTGCTCCAGCTTGTGCCTTGCTGGCAGTGTGGAAATGCACAGCCTGAGCAGGTGAGGAGTTCCTGTGGAGCAGGCTGGTTGATATTTAGATCTATTGATAGTATTGAAATATCAAGAAACACACCACCAAAGGGAAAGGGTTGATGTGGAAGCATACAAACATACAGCTGAGAAAGAAGACTGTTGAGGACAAGCATTCCCATTGCTTTTATAACATACACAGTTGTGCAATCCCAGGCTTAGTACTACTCCAACTAGCACTACTTAGTGCAGTTTTGCATGAAAAGCCACACATTCTCATTTTCAAAACACGCAGGTTTTATTGGCCAGCATTCCCAAATCCCGATGTCTCACTTTGTGTCTCACTGTGCAACCAGCTGTAACAAAGATAATCACTTCCAGCTTTTTGGATGCTGTTTTATTGTTTTTGAAGACTTTGCATCCAGCTGTTGATTCCAATTATGTTTGGTTTCTTGTACATAGTCCTGAAAAATGGCTGATGCAGAACTTTTGTAAGTGTTCAACAACACCTTTATTTCTGTATTCGTTTATTTATTTCTGTCTGTAGCATTTGATTAACATTGGTCTCTTGTTCAGCTTCAAGCTGCACACAGCTGCTATGACCCATACTCTGTAAAGAAATAAGATGAAGGAGATGAAGGAGGAAATGCAGTGAAAAATACAATTCTGCTTTTGTCCTCCTCCTTTTCTCAGTCTAACTTCCTTCTCTGTAGTTAAGGACTTAACTGTTCATGATAAGTCCCTGAATGATTTTTGTAGTTCAAACATAACATTAAAAACCCTCCTAAAACACTGAACATAGCAAGAAATTTTAAAACATTAGAAAAAATAAGTATGAAATCAAACAGTCCATTTCACTACAGCTCCAAGATCCTTCAAAGAAATAATAGTCCAGCAGTCAGCATGTCTGACCACCCAGGAATACCTCCTCTTCCTAAACCAGATGATTTCAGGGTTGTTAGGTCTGAAAGTCTTGAACTCTTCCCTTAGAAGTATCCTCAAAAAGTGTTTCTTTTTCATTCCCCTGTAGTACATATTTCCCAGGATACAAACAGGCCAACCATGTTGATACTGCAGCTGTAACTGAACCCAGATGGTCATTTCCTGCCTCTTCTTTTCCTTGAAAATTAAATCCTCTCCTTATGTATTTTGCTTTTGCTCACCACCTGGCAATATTAATGGATAGTATTCTGCTGTATCACCAGTTTTGAAGCTAAGAGATTGGATGGAATATTTCACTGGCTACAGAGTAGTAACAAAGAGCTGGTCTGGAAGTGAGTGTGCAAAGTGGTTTAAAGGGGTGGCAGAGTTCCCTTGTTAAGAAAGCATATCTTAGTTCCCAGGCTGACATTAAAATATGGCAATTTTTTTAATGCTTTATGGTTTCTTAAAGGGTGAAAAAAGGAATTTTTTTTTTTTTACAAGTAAATTTTGGCTGAGGTCAAATTTGGTGGGCTTTCCTGAAGCTGAGGGATTTTACATACTTACTTAGAAGTTAAAAGTCAATTATTGTTTCCTACCAATGAGAAAAAAGATGGAAAAAATAAATAAAGCAAAAATGGCAAATACTTTAAAGTATTTATTTTATTTTTGAAGTCACAGTGTAATCCAATTTATTTTGCAGAGTAGGACAGGGAAATGTATATACATTTTAATGTCTTTTATTCATCCCTTTTTCAACTTTGTTTTTTGTAGTACTACTATTCAATAAAGGACATCTCTGTTGGTGGTATGTGTATTTGTTATGGCCATGCTCGAAGCTGCCCTCTGGATGAAGTCACGAAGGTATTCCTTAAATCTCATTATTTTCACAAAACAGCTTTTCCAATTAAAATAAAAAATCGCCTAAGGAGAATGAGAAAGAGGAAGCTAAAAGAGATCTTATGGTACGGTGCATACAAATTATTCACTAAATTTTTCTCCCTTTTCTGAGGAAGCATCTCTGTGTCTCTGGTAGTGTAGTACTTTTCTAAAGTAATCTCTTTTTCTTCGGCATTGAATTTAAATGATTCAAGGGGCATAAGAAATAGTCTCTCTTGCAACACATAAGATTTGCACCTCCTGTTCTAGAAAGGCTATTTCCCAATAGTTGATATAGCATGGTTGAGCAATTTAATATTAATTGTAGGGTATTTGTGGGTCTTGACATTTTTTGTAGTTAATCCGATACTGGGCAGACTTTTGGCAACATTATTAAATTATCCATTAAAAAATATTTCAGAAGTGAATTCTTTATTCTTAGAAACTGCAGTGCCAGTGTGAACACAACACATGTGGAGAGAGCTGTAACAAGTGCTGTCCAGGCTACCACCAGAAACCATGGAGACCAGGAACCCTTTCTGCTGGGAACAAATGTGAGAGTAAGTATGCACAGACATTTAGATAGTTTCACAAAGTCTTATTATTTTCTTGCTTGAATTTGCTTTCATATAGATCTATACTAATTCCCTAGAAAAAACCAAGAACTCTGAACTGTCTTTATGGGATTGTTCAAAGGTAGAAAGCCTACTTCTAGTCGTAATTGTTAAGTTGGTTTTAAATCATCTGTCCAATCTGACTTGCTGGCTAGTGAAGTTGTCATGTAGTATAGCTTTCAGAGTATTTTTTTCAAAGGAACTTGTGGATTTATTGTACTCCTGTAGAAACTAGCAGATTTGCATCAATCATTTTGTTAGCTACTTGAATTGCACATTTCTTACACTGATCATAAATTTTGTCAGATAAACAACTTTGTTCTGATAACAAAGGTTTTGAAAGAAACTCCCTGTTGGCCAATTATATTTCAAATTGTCTGACAGAATGTCTGATAGATTGTGCCAGTATGGCTGAATATGCTGCTAGGGCTAGTTGATGCATTTTCTCTCTTCACAGTGCTAATGCACAACACAAGCTGCAGACAATTGACAATTAAGAACCTATTAGATAAAATTTAAAATTGTGGATGGAAAAGTAGTTTTTTTGGTTAAAGCAATTGCACCAGTCTTAATGTCACTCTTTGGAAAGTAGTTGTTTATGATAGTTTGGACTGAAGTATCCTCTAACCTAAATCAAATTTATACCTGTGTACTGGCATTGTTGACTTCTCAGATTTTTGTCTATAATACAAATAAGAGAAGGACTAGGAAGATTTTTTTATGCAGAAGACAGAAAATGAAGGAACAGTAATTACTAATTGACACATCACTGCTGACCTCAGTCCTGGCAGGATTGTCTTAGTGGGATCTACAGAATACTGTTAAAAACAGTGCAACTGAAGTGATGATAGTGGTTTTGAAATGTGCTAACTTGCTAAGAAATAGAGTATATTAAGACTGTTGAAGCATATAGCATGGTTAAAGGGAAAAAGCACACTCTTGAGACAAGTTGATAGGCTCTTCTTCTTAACATTTTCCACTTTGAAAAATGTCAGTGGTATAGGAACTGTTTCACAATATAAACTAATTTCCATCTCTTCTCAGAGTGCAACTGTCATAACAAAGCAGAAGAGTGTTATTACAATCAGAGTATTGCAGATCAGAAAAGGAGCATGGATATTCACGGCCAGTATACAGGAGGTGGTGTGTGTTTAAACTGTACTCAGCATACTACTGGGATCAACTGTGAAATGTGTGCTGATGGATATTTTAGACCACACAAAGTAAGATATAGAAAATACCATTCTAATGTTTTGGTGAATTACAATGTAGTATCATGATGTGTATTTCAGCTGGTTGTAAGTAATACATATATTTTTATCAGTTGCATAGTAGCTAAGAACTGTAGAGTGTTTTTTTGTAAATCATATAACAGCAGAACTTTCAGGAAAAAACAAAATACTTGTCCAGCTGTGTGGGAGGGCAAGTCAAGCTGTTGGAGAAGAAGAAAAATAAGTGAGGATAGAACTTGACATCGTAGTGTGGAAATGTGCATGTTCTGATAGGAAACCCATTTTTCCTGTGGATAAAGCTATAAAAAGTGCCAGTATTAAAGTCTTTAAAAGTGCTAACATTATGTACCATCCTGTATCAGCCCCTGTCAATCAGTGTTAAAAAGGATTGTTACATAGTTCTAAGATCAAACTCTTTGGCTTATGAGATGTTGCAACAAATATTATTCTTGATGCGATTAGGGTATAATGAGACATATTGAACTAAATTTCTACTCCACGAGGTCTTGCTTTGGCAGGTTTATATGTATTTTGGAAAACCCATACTTAACAAATCCAGCATAACTTGGTGCAGAGAGCAAGGGTGAGTCCGTAGGAGTATGGCTAGACAGCAGGCACGGCTCATTCAGAGAAGTAAATTGGAGTCAGAGATTGTCTTACAGTTCCTGTAAGAAGCATTAAAGAAAAGTCTTCAATCAACTTGTAGTCATTAAATGTGTATCTAGAGGTTTGGCAAAACTAGCAAATTAATGATTTGCTTTACACAGAATCACCTCAAAGGAAAATGTTCCAAGAAAAAAAATAAAGTCTTTGCCATATACATTGTGTCACCTTATATTTCAAAGATATTATAGATCATGAAGTCAGAATGAGTCTACATTAATAGATAATCTGTCCTTCCATTGAACACAGAGCCAAAGATTTCTTTCATTTCCTTCCTCTTTGAACCAGAATAGCTTTGCAAAAAGCATCCATTCTTGTCTTCAACATTTCACTGTCTTTGGCAAACCATCACAGCGGTTAATTACCGTTACATTAAAAAAATGTCTATTTATGCTCAATGTGTCAGGCTTCAGCTTCTAGCCATTAGCAGTCAATATACCTTTGTGCCATAGGAGAGCAAATTTTATACCTACATTTAAGCTTTTTTCTAGGCTGCAATTCCCTGATCCTTCAGTTTGCTAAAATTAGACTAGTCCCTTGGTCTGTTGTTCCATATTACCTTTTCCATTCTTCATTAGTTTTAGTTTTGCTGATTGAAGACAAGATAATTTGAGTTTATAATTTGTGAATCTGACAGAAAACGATCATTTTGTAGGTTTCTCCGTATGAGGATCACCCCTGCTACCCTTGTGACTGCGACCCATTCGGCTCTCTGAGTTCTGACTGTGTTAAAGATGAGCACCATTCTGACTCGCAGCGTGGTAAGGGAGCGGGAAGTGCCTTTTCCCTAAGCTTCAAATCTGGCTGTATTTCTAGTCTGAGGGAACACTTACCTACCTTTGAATGGCTGCCTGTTAGGTACCACTTCAAAGCAATGGTACATCTTTAGGAAGGTGAGGCTGAGGTGCATAGCACAATTTTATGGTTTTAAGGTAGGTGAGGTCCCTGAAAGTGTTCTGTTGGGATTGTGGGCTCCTACTATGTAAAGCACTGTGAGGGATTGAGATCTGTTGTTTGTGAATGCTGTTACAGCTGTCACAAAATCCCTTTTACTGCAGTTTCTGTGCTTCTGGTACTTTAGCATGAAAAATAGCTGGTGAGACTGACTTTATGCCAAGTATCTGTGTGAAATATAACATAGAGTGTAGTAAAAAAGTAATGCTAAATTATTTACACCCTTCGAGACATCTCGAAAACAGTCTATTGTCTGCTTTTATTTATTTTTTTCTCTGCTTTTGCTATTCAAGGAACTTGGCCAGGCCAGTGTCAATGCAGAGAAGGTTACACAGGAGAAAAATGTGATCGTTGTGCATTTGGGTATCGGGGATATCCAAACTGCCTGCGTTGCAACTGCAGCCTGATTGGTAGCATTAATGAAGATCCATGTGTGGAACCTTGTCTTTGCAAAGTGAGTACTAAATTGTCATTTTTGTTTAAAATTGAATCTGTGCATTGTTTTGTAAACTCCTTTTTAATAATGAAGTTATTTCATTGACTGAAGAGATAACTTCTTTTATAGGAAGTACCCTGGTGTAACTATACACTTGACTTAAAATTACTAACTATTACTAACTATTCTCTGTACTGAAAAATATGGTGATTTATATTGAGTAGTTCTGTGCGTTACTGATACAACATTTGCTATAATAATGGGCCAGGGTTACATTAAAATGAAATAAAACTGTACGTGTGAATGTGAGGGAGTCACAGGGAGAATGAGTGTATGTCTAGCTGTGTTTGGTTTTAGGGATGAGCTGATATTTCTCTTTGAAGTCACTGATTTCTTGTAAAAAAACTGGATGTGTTTAAGACATCTGCTTTGTGTGAGGAAACAGCAGGCATTTGGAAACAACTATTGGAACTATTGCCCTAGATGTATGTATGAAATATGATTTAACTATTGAATTGCAAAATATAACCCATAAAAAAATATTTTAAAAGAGAATTTTGCAGCCTTTTATATTTTGGTAAATATCCAAACCCCTTAAAATGTCTTGCAGCTGTAGATTCCACTGAATTTTATTACAAAGCTGTATGGTAATATTTAAAGAAGTTACTTAATTGTCTGAATGAAATGTTAGCTAGTAGTTTATATATTTGTTGCCAAGTATTACGGTGAACAGGAACTGAAAAACCGTGGTTTGTTTGACAACTTTTCTGAAAATTCCTAGTCCTTTTGCATAATTTATCTGATCCAAAATTTCAAACACATAAATAACCAGAGTCTGGAAGAAAGAAATGGCTCCAGTAGCCAATTTAAACATGAAAAAGGGGATACAACCTTTTTGACTGATTTTGAGCTAGGGTAATGCTACATCAGCCAATGCAGCTAACTGGTGAAAATGTTGATACAAACTGGACAAGATTGGGAGAGTTTTGATGGGAGAGTGGTATGTGTCCCTGTCTTGTCCTGAAACAAAACTAGGACATTATCAGAATCTTGTCCCTGGCAGTAGGAAATGTTCTGTATCTTATTGTGTGGAGATGTGGACGGAGATCTACTGTTCCCACAGCTTTGTGGGCATTTATCAAGTACCTCTGTTGGTTTGTCTGTCAGAAGCAATTGTCTATAAACTTTTTGATGAAATAACCACATATTGGCTGTACAAATTTTACATTAGAGAAAAAATACTGGGTGTATTGTTTTGGCTTCCCACCCCCCCTCTTCCCCCGTTAAAGTCTGCACTGAAAGAGGTATGTAGCAGTATGCTCTGAACTACCCAATTTGCATGGTAAAGAGGCAGCAGGCCAGTCAAAGTAGCTAAAGGAGTGTAGCATATGTGTTTTTGGAGTAAGAGTTTCTGTACCTTAGCCAGGGCATATTGGGAGGAAGAGCTGCCAGCCAGCACAAGTATATGTGGTGTTCTTCCAGAAGAGGTGGCAGCGGTAGTGGGGAGCACAGTGTCAGTATTAATAGATGGTTGAGGAACCGTTGTCTTGACACTGCCTGTGGTAGCTCCAAGAGCCTGGCCTTAAATGTCAACTTTTTGGATTCTATCTGGTGAGCTATCTGAAAGATAATCCATGTGGATTCAGTAAACGCGAGAACTTATATCCAGAGCAAACTAAAAAGTCAAGCTACGAGAGAAGTAGACTGGTAAGTGGTTTTCAAACACAGCCTGTGTGCTGAAAGTTTACTGCAATAGAGCCCTTGCTGGGACTTGTTTAGATTTTGATGAACTGGCAAATTCTGATGAATTTTTCCAATCAGTTTCAGTTTTAAGCTGTGAGTCGTATTTAGTAATCCTGCTGTGCTGAAATGTGTTTTCTTTTATAACCTTCTGAATGCTGTTATGCCTAAATCCCATCTAATCCACTGTATTTGTTACCATAATAATACTGATGTGAACCAAATGTTATATGCCTTTGACAGGAAAATGTAGAAGGTGAAAACTGTGATCTCTGTAAGTCAGGATTCTACAATTTGCAAGAAAGAAATCCTCAGGGCTGCACAGAGTGTTTCTGCTTTGGCGTTTCTGATGTCTGTGACAGTCTTACATGGCCTATCAGTCAGGTATTTATATATTCTGTCCATGACCTAATATTCTTTCCTCAGGCAGCTGTGAAATGTACTATATTTCTCTTTGTCATGTGCCCAAGTTAACTGCAAATTCTGGTATGTGTCTCCTTACAGAGGAATGGATTTTCAGTATCATTTAGGCAGCTCTGAGGGAGTCAGCATGTCATCACAGTGTATGTTTTGGCTTGCAGTAATATGAGAAACATTGGGTAGTGGAGGCTGCAGTAATGCACTGGAAAAAATGCAGGTTTTTTCTGTGTTTTTGCTCTGAAGCGATGAACCCAAACCTGTTTTCCTTGCTCTCATACCTATTGGACAAAGCCCGAGTGACCTGGCAATATTCCCAATACTCTTTCTTAGCATACAGTGATTTAAATATCACTGTCTTCTAAACAGACAGTTCTTGAGTTAGGGGGCTTTGGGGACACTATTTTCTCACCAAATTCCTTATGTATCTTTGCAGAGCTAGTCACACTTCAGTCTACTGTTTTGTGTGCCAGTAAAAAGGGAGGAAAATACATAAAATTGATTGAAATTCTAAGGTGATTCTATAAAACTCTCTCAGTGAGAAGAACAAAGTTCTCATGTCTTGCTCCTTCTTTTGGGACTGTAGATTTTACTTTCCTGCAGCTCAGCACTATCTGTAAATGGGGATGATCAGCCTCAGAGCCTTGGAAGTTCTGTATTTCTATCTTGGGGAATTGCATAGGTATAATTTTAATTTTGTTGGAAGGATAAAAAATCACATACATTATATTTTTGCTCCTGTCTACTAAAGAGGTGGTGACTATCTTATTCTGAAGTAGCACACGTATTGGGTGTCAGACGTGGCTAATAAAAGTGCTCTGTATCCATCAGTTTGAATGAATATCTAGGAGAGGGTGAATGCTTTCTCAGTGACATTAATATTATTCCATATGTTCCATTAATATTATTATTCTTTCTTGCAGATATCAGACATGACTGGATGGCTTGTTACTGATCTGTATAATACAAGGAGCGTGCAACCTCAGAGAAGCCAATTTGATGGTCCCCGTCAAATCAGTGTTAACAACACTGAGGCTGTGAAAGTACTGAAACATACTTATTACTGGTCAGCACCTGAGACATATCTGGGAAATAAAGTGAGTACTCAGCTAGGGATTCAAAACTCCTTTATAATTTCTCTATCTTAACTATAACCTATTGGTCTAAAGATATAGTTTTTGTAACTCAAAATTACACATAAACCCTAGTATTGTGAAACTTCCCAATCTATCTGTGCTCTTCAAATCATACTGTTCCTGTCCAGACATTCCCAGTACCTTCTTTTTGTGCTTTAGGCTCATACATCTCCCCATTTTCTACTCTGCCTATCCTTGACAAAATATGTCTCTTTTTCTCTTGACTGTTATTGACTGATATGCTTACATTCCCCATATTCTTAGTTCCTATCCCAAAGCTTACACCCTTCATGCCTTGTCCAATACAGTAGACAGGACCATTAAATTCCCTTACCTGTCTCTTGTCCTTCTTCTGTTTTACATGTATTAGTTTTCAGCCTACTAGTCTTTAATTTTTGCCCTGGTTGCTAGCTAAAGCTCTGGGTCTCCTATTTGTTGCACCAGAATCACAGAATAGTTGAGGTTGGAAGGGACCACTGGAAGTCATCTTGCCCAATCTCCCTGCTCAAACATGGTCACCTAGAGCAGGTTACCCAGCACCATGTTCAGAGAGCTGCTTCTGAGTATCTCCAGGAGCGGAAACTCCCCAACCTCCCTGGGCAACCTGTGCCACTGCTTGGTCACCCTCACAATAAAAGTGATGTTCATAGGGAACTTCCTGTGTTTCAGGTTGTGGTTATTTTTGGCCTCTTGTCCTGGCACTGGACACAATTAGTAAGAGTCTGATTCAATCCTCTTTCACCCTCCCTTTAGGTATTTGTATATATTGTCATCAATCTCCCTGAGCCTTTTATAGTCTGGACAGTCCTGCTACTATCAGTCTTTCCTTGTATGAAAGATGCTCCAGTCTCTTAATCATTTTAGTGGCTATTTGCTGGACTCTTTCCAGTAAGTCTGCCTCTCTCTTGTACTGGAAAGCCCAGAACTGGAGTCAGAACTCCAGCTGTGGCCTCAACAGTGCTGAGTAGAGGGGAACCTTTCAGCCTTACCTTAATTTTTTTTAATCCAGTCTCTGCCCTGTTTTATTAGTATAGTCACACAGTAAATGAAAACAAGTCCTTGAAGGCACAGGGCAACCCTCAGTCAAATTATGATCTCTTACTCATTTAATATAGGTGTAACTTTTAGTTAAGTTACTTTGAAGTAGTCAGCAGCAGCTGTGGGGCTAAGGACTCTGAAAGGTGGAGTATGGAATGTGAATAACTCCAGCATGCTGTGCCCCTTGGCTAGGATGATTGTGTATACCTCTGCTATTTGTTGAAAGTCCTCTAAGTGTTTCACTGAATGAGGGCACTTACTTGAATCACCTGTAGAGCCTTGAGCTAGCTTTCACCACCTGCACAGCAACAAGCCAGTGCTTGTCGTTGTGCTGATACTCATGGCATGGTAATTTTTTCCTGGAAAGTGGTATTTGTAAGCCACATACTCCTATAATTTGGATGTTGTACTGACCCATGCAATTTCTTTGTGTTGGTTGGAGGTTATCGTGTTGTTGAGACTTTGCTTTTTGTTATTTCAGCTCACAGCTTTTGGAGGAGACTTGAAGTATACGGTATCTTACGACATTCCAATGGAGAGTGTGGACAGTGATATAGTATCTAGTGTGGATGTCATCATTCAGGTGGATTTTTTTTTTCAACTTGTTACTATTTAGACATTATTAGGAATCTATGAAGGAGTTAAAAAAATAATACTTCTATGGTAGTATTGTCAACTTTTAAGTCACTTAAATGTCACTATCAAGATTTTATTACTACTCATTTTTCTGATTTTCTGACCCATTTGTCTGAAATTGTAGGTATACAATACTAGCTTTAAATGATAAATAACTAAAATTCAGTCTGTGTAAATGGGTGAGGTGTTTATTACAATTTCCTCAAAGCTGTGTTTACAAAGCTACAGTGAACTGGAAGGACTCACATTTATGAAACAAATGAGTGTTCTTGCTGATTGATTACTTTTCTAGATTTATGTTGCAGTTAAAAAGTAAGGTTCTACGTTGAATCCAGACACCTCCAGAAGCATTATTTTTCAATATATACATAGCAATAAAACAAAGGAAAGAGGAGGTTCTGTTTTGTAGAGGTGTTTGATTTTTTGAAATTTAATTTATTCTTTTCCATAAGAAAATTAGATGTTTCTGAACCAAAAGAGAAATGGGATTGTAGTCTTTCTTGAAGCCACGGAAAATTTAGACCTTTTACTTACCTAATGCAAGAAATCATTTGATTGCCTCTTTTCTGTATTAAATGGGTGTATATTTGACACTGAATGTAATTGTTTAATAAATTTACATACAAATGTGGAAAATGCTTTCTCTCTCTTTCGATTTCAGGGTAATGGGCAGATTCTGAGTACAAGAGCAGAGGGCTTGTCATTACAGCCATACGAGGAGTACTCTAATGCAGTGAGATTTGTATCGGAGAATTTCATAGAGTTCAATACAAAAAAAGCTATAGACCGGGAAATGCTGATGACTGTTCTGGTAAATGTGACTCATCTTCTGATCAGGGCCAACTACAATATTGCCAAGAAAGCTGTGTACAGGTGAGTGAAACAAAATATTTAAGTTCATCTATATACTTCAACCATTTTTCTGCATATGAATCATTATTCTTAGTAGAGTATTCCTGAGGTTTTATGTTAACATTTTCTAGAAAAAAAAAATGTTATTTATTGAATTTTCTCGAGACCAGTCTTGTCCCCAAAATGCAGTTACATGGAGTGTGTGGAAAGGGGCGTTTTGTGTTTTAAAGATATCTCATAGCAGAAACACTGTTTTGTGCTTTAAAGGAATACTTCATAAAATCCTTATTACAATGGCTTCTTTGTTTAGAGGGAAATACCTCCAAAGCTCTCAACAGTATGCTTATTTTGGTATGTGGCAAGTTAATCCTTTACTGACTATTGAAAAGTAAAGACATTGGTTGTAATGTCTTTTGAAGTTTTTTTTTAGATGTTATTGATACTCATCTCTAAGAGAGTGGTTAATTGTGCTGGAAATGACTAGCTGATCATTCCATAGTCTCAAACCAGCATTGGCAGTATCTGTGTCAGACCACAGAGATCTCTGTTTTACCTATTCTCCAAGATACAGGAATAAAGTTGTATCACTCTCCAGAGAATAAGCTCATCCTTCATTTTCTTAATTTCCTTAGACTCACCAACAACCTTCCTTTCTCATTCCCTAATTTGGTAGCATTTTATGCCTATAAAATAGGACTTAATGGCACATTTGGCTTGTGCCCTTTTGTGCACCAACACCATTCCGAGTGATATTTATGTCCACTTAGGTATAGTGTGTTCATCTTTGTGGAATGTTTGTAAAGATTTCTTAAAAAAATTTTGGCTGTGGCTGAGAATATTGTCTCTGCTGTAAAAGGCCACTGTTTGTATTAAGAGATTTTGTTTTGTTCTGTTGTGTTCAGTATCAGTGAGCTGGTGCTGTTTCTCACTACTTGCCACCTGTGATATGTGTATATTTTAAACATGGTGCCAGTAAAGTTGCCTTACTTCAGGACAGCTATAGAATTCTGGCCCACTGAGATACCTCTAATACCACAACAGAGGGGGAGGATTTTGTTTAAACCACTCCACAGGAAAGGAGACAATTGCTAGTAACAATAATGATAACAGGAGGAGGGCACATCTACTCCCAGAATTGGAAATGCTGTGATAAGATCAGAATCATAGACTTTTTAAAGCAGAGATTTGTACCTGTTCCTCAGCTGTCCCTGCCAGGGATCAGCACTCAGTGGTCTTACCCTCCCTAGAAGCAAACTCCTGTTTGAAATCAAATTTGGAGGAACAAATGATGAGATGTTTTCCTGCTTGATCCTAGGCTGGACTCTGTGACCCTGGATACTGCAAGTGCAAATGTTATAGATCTTTCTTCAGCACCAGATGTGGAATTCTGTGAATGTCCTCAAGGTTATACAGGAATATCATGTGAGGTAACCTCTTGCGGTGTTTTGTGCATGCAAATTTATCTCCTATCAAAAAGGATCAAAGTTTTAAAGGCGGGCTGCCTTTAATTATACTGCCATAAAAGTATATGTTCTGTGGTGAATTGCTGCTTACTATACTTTACACAATGCTGGAGATATTTTCTTTCAGGTACACTACATGGGATTTTAAATGTATTTCTTGATTCTTTCTGGTGGCACTAAAAGATGATGATGCACTTCATAACATCAGTGTTGCAGAGGGATCAGCTGTGAAAGCTCTGTGAAGCTGTTTTGAGCTTACCTTACTCATTAATAGAACTTTTTATGGATCTGAACCATGTACAGTTCATTTCTGTTATGTGTCATTAGGTTTATGGGGGCAATAAGGAACCTCAGTGGGGAGGAAAGCTAGCTTCTGGAAGAAACCACAAGGGTCAAATGCGTTGTGCAATGTGGTGTCTTGTATATCAGTGAATAGAAGATTAGAGAGGCAAAGCCCCATCTGCAGAATAGCAGGAATTATTTTGACAAACAATTTTAGTACTAAGCCCTGTGCCATAGCATTGTTAGTGATTCTGCAGACGAGGTAAAACATCTGGTTTTTATCTTGTCCCATAATAAAGAACTTCACATATTAAAGCGCACAAAACTTTCGTACCTCCAGGGGACAAAGAGCTGAATCAAAGTTTTATGAAATTAATTCTCATCCCCTTTATTCAGTGCAAGTAAAAAACAACCACCAGAAAAGAGCTACAGTGACATCAATAGAGTTGAAAGAGCATTCGGTTACCACATTGTGAATGGGTTAGATGGTGGGTGGTCAGAAGTGCACTCTTTGAAAATGTTTTGATGTGTACTTTCAACACAGATAAAGCTACTGCTTTTTCCCCCTAATTTCTTTTCAGTCCTGTCTCCCTGGGTTCTACCGTGTGGATGGAATACTCTTTGGAGGTATTTGTCAACCCTGCAAGTGCAATGGGCATGCAACTGAATGTGATATTCATGGTGTTTGCTTTGTAAGTCACCCTTCAAAGTGTTTTGTATTTTAAGCATCTATTTAGGAATTAGGAGAGCATTTTGACTGTGGGAGACAAGTTTACAGTGTACATAAATTTCAAGTGGTGGGTACTAAGTGTTTAGTTTTTTACTGCAAATGTGTTCGATATGTAAAATATATTCAAGTATGTGTGTAAGTAATGTGGCTGGTTTCATAGTGTAAAGTATCTTCTAAATTTAGGAAAAAATAATTGGGATTTACTGTTACAACTCAGAAAACAAAAACTCAAACACTTGTTTTTTAAAGTTCTATGCTATTCTTCATGGCTTGTTATACTGCATGCAGACTGCTGTAGGAATCCCTCTGGGGCTGAAAAACCATCAAGAGAAACTACAGGAAGACTTTTTTCCATGTCTCACAGGCTTGCCAACACAACACAACAGGACCTTTCTGTGATAAGTGCTTGCCTGGCTTCTATGGAAGTCCATCCCAGGGAACATCTGAGGACTGCCAGCCCTGTGCATGTCCTCTCAGTTCTGCTGCAAACAAGTAAGCTGCTTATGTAAGACTGTCCTTTGCATCTTCAGCAAAACCAGAAAGCGAGATAAAGCAAAAGGTCATGAAATCTGAAGGAGAGAGAAAAGGGCTTTTTTAACTCCATGAGTTGATTATATCTCATAGAAACATTGTTTTTTCCAGATCCACAAATGTACAGACGAGGCTAAGAGAGGCTGAGTGAACTGGTGCAATTTGTGTATGGTGGTTGAAAGTAATAATTCAACCTGTCCTTGAACTTGGCAGCAAGATCAGGGTTATATTTCATGTTGTTTCAGAAAACAGCAGAAGGACAGAAGTGTTGCATGTGAAAAAAAGGAACTCAATGCAGAAATTGTACAGATTTGCTAGAATAAGAGCCAAGTTTTTAGGAACTTTTAAAATCTTCCATGAAAAGAAAAATAAACTTCTAAAAGAGCGTTTGAAAATTATACCTTATTTTGACATATTGTAATGTTTAAAACATTGATTTTAAACTAGAAAACATTGCAATTACATGATCATATAAATAGGTGCATGGACTTGAAGGATGGAGATTAAATGTTTGTAGAAATCTTGTGATTCTGTGTATTGATACCGACTGCCATAAATATTGTTGATAGTTTCAGTCCTACTTGCCAGCTGAGTGGAGAAGGTGGAATTGTCTGTGACAATTGTCTTCCAGGCTATACTGGTGCTCAGTGTGAAAGGTATGTAGCTTTGGGTAAAATATCTATATAATTGCCATCACTAACTGTTCATCTTGCTTTGAATTGTTCATACCATATGTACAGAACATTCCTAATAAAATTTTTTTTTCCATTTTGTCTTTCCTTCTAATACAGAGACCCTGTAGCTTAAAATTTAATAGGGAACACTCCATTTAGTGGGAGGAGTGTTATAATATGGCTGCACTCCAGCTGATAAAGTTTTTAAACTCTCATGTAGGTGTGCTAATGGTTACTATGGAAATCCACTCATGCCTGGACAGTCATGTGCTCCTTGTGAATGCAATGGGAATGTAAACCCTGAAGAAGATGGCCACTGTGATACCTTCACAGGACAGTGCCTGAAATGTCTGGGGAATACAGCAGGTCACCACTGTGAAAAGTGTGCTGATGGGTATTATGGGGATGCAGTGATTGAAAAAAACTGTCGTGGTAAGCTATTATTATTACTCTTAAAATTTAAAGAACACAAAATGTGGTGTACATGTAGCAAAATTGATGGGCCAGTGTGCACCTTTACTGAAAAACTTAATATTCAAGTTGTGAGTTGGCAAGTGCAGGTTGAAAACTATGGTGTTGGATTAGGTTGAGGAAGGGGAATGTAATATGCTGGGATCTGACACTTGATATCCCTGGAACTTACAGGCTCACTGTCCCTCCAGTGATGTGCTGCACACATTTCCCACTTCTGATTGTCACATATAGGGCTGAAAGAAACAAACTTCTCAAATGTAGCCATTCAGAGATGTTTGTGGTTTTTTTTCTTTTAGCCTAAATGCACAGGCATTACTGTATATTAGCATCTGTGGGATATAAACAGGTGAAGCACAATGTATACCAAATTTGGAATTCTGTATAATAATAAATGCATATGGATACACAAGAATAATTTTTTTATTTGGTTTCTTTTTGTCTGAAGCCTGTGAATGCCATGTGAATGGTTCTCTTTCAAGTACTTGTCAACATGAGACAGGTGTCTGTTCCTGCAAATTAAATGTGATTGGAGAAAGATGTGATAAATGCTTGGTAAGCAAATATTTACCTGTTGCTAATATATACATGTTCTTGTTGTCCTCTCTCTATAGATATTGATTCAAGCAGATAAAGAGATATAGCAAGAAGCATATTCAGGGGAGAGGGGAGCTGTTGGTGGAGGAGACACCAAAGTTTTTCTTGAACGGGCCTTTGTAGTTGCAAATTTCTCTGCATATGCTGTTTGCAGATGTGAAGCTATGTTGTTGACTGAGCACCCCTCTGCATAGGGCTGTTCAGGGTGCAGTCATATTTGCTTACCAAAAATCCAATGGAAAGATTATGACAAACCTGAAAGGATCTTAGGGCTGTGCTTCAGTAAAATGAAGTCTGAGTGGGAATATCTGAAGAAATGTAGTTGGTGCTAATAAATATATCATGGCTAAATGCCAAAAAAGGATTCAGCTAAAAGGCAGGACTGTTCTAAGAACAGGTAGATATTCACTGGTGATACAAAACAGCAGTTTCCCAGCCATGCCAAGTGTAAAACTGCATCAAGGACCAGAGCAGGAAATCTGTGCCCAGTTACTGCCGTTGTGCCAGCCCAGCTGAATGACTTTCAATCCTCATGTATCATAGGTCACTGACCAACTCTGTTCTAGGCTTTCGCTGACAGTCACTGATAGCTGTGCATGATCAGCCCAGCCCACCCTCATCTCATGCAAGTCTTTAAATTAAAATAACATCAGACTTCAAAACATAATGTCTTATTCGTGGTAGTAGAGGACCACAAGAGCATTTCAGTGTTCAGCTTTTCACCTGAGTGTATATGCTGTACTTGCATATAGCTGGGAACAGTGAAGAAGTAAGGCCAGGGAGTCTTCCCACAGCAGGCACACAGTGCTGACCAATATTTATGCAGGTCAGACCTCATGGAAAGTAAAGAAGAGAAAGCAAGAGTGTATATTGTATTGTTTTCAAAAATTTATGAATCATAGCTCAAATCTATTTATTTCTTGTCCAACAGAATGGTTATTATGGCCTGCTTACTGGGCTTGGCTGCATTCCCTGCAACTGCAGTCAATTTGGCTCAGTCTCTGAGGACTGCAATCATCAGGGGCAATGTCACTGTGTACCAGGAGTGACTGGAGAAAAGTGTGATCGTTGTGCTCACGGCTTTCATGCATTCCAGGATGGTGGCTGCACACGTAAGCTCTAATCCATAATCCTTTTAGAGTGTGTATGGAATTTCTTTCAGCAATGTATGTTGAACTCTGGCAAAGGTCAGTTGTTTTGATGACTGTATGGAAGAATCTGTAGAAAGGTTTACTGATACTTTGACTAAGCTAGGGAGCAAAACATTTCTTTGGTTATCATGTGGTTCCTTGTAAAAGGTGGTGACTATGAAATAACTCATAAAGGGTGAATGAGAGAAATATCACATCCTCAATAGCTCCTTTGTGTCTTCTACAAAATCCTTTAGTCTTAAAGAGGGAATAAAACCTTTTTTTTTCTGCAACTGTAAAAATGAAGAACTACTACTCTTAAAGATTTTTTTTTCATTCAGTTCTTAAATATATGTTTCATCCTTTGATTAGATGTCATTAATTCCATTTTCCCATCATCACCTGGGTGTGTACAACTTTTAGTCACGATAGGAAAGAAAGTGTTCATCCAAAGGGAGAACATGCCATAAAAAACTAATTTATCATGCCAATAAGATACCTTTTCAACACAGTATAGATAAAGGAATGCCTACTGTTTCTCCAGCCAGACAGAAACACTCTGTTCATACCCCAAATAGTACAGTAAAATGAAATATACAGTGAGATTGTCTGATGGGATTATGTCTTGAAACACAAATACTGTGTCTTTACTAAGAATCAAAGATCCCTTAGGTACCTTTAACCATTCCAGTATCGGAAATTTTGTAAATGTTTTAAAACAATAAAACCACTTTTCTGAACTTCTGGTTTTTAGCTGGAATAGTACTGCATTTCTTAAATAGACAGGTGTTTCCTGCAGTTATTAGTTGTAATAAAAAGTTATCCATCCCTATTATTCCATAAGCAGTTCCTGAGATTAATCTTTTCTCCTGATGAGTTTTATACCTTCTATAATAGAATTATTTTCCTACAGATTTACTCTTCTCCACAGTAATTTTGTTTAGCTCTGTTGATTTCCCCCATGGAAATGCAGCATTGCTTTTTAAAACGTGAAATAGGCCAAGTGAAGAAGCAATAATGGGCTTCCAGTAAAAAAATGAAATGTCACTTTTGTCATAATTTGTTTCTCAGTGATTAGGGATGGCAAGGGGTTCCTAGTGAAATGGGCAGACTGTACTGCATAATTAAGAAAAATAAGACTAATGGTGGTCTTGCAGTTTTTTCTCTGTAGCTAAAGCAAGGGTGAAGTTATATAATTTAGTTCTGTTTCTCTTGCAGCCTGTGACTGTGCCCATACTCAGAACAGTTGTAATGCTGATTCTGGCCAATGCATTTGTCCCCCTCACACTCAGGGACAAAAATGTGAACTCTGTGAAGAAAATCACTGGGGACTCTCTCCTAAACTTGGCTGCAAGGTATAGTAGGCTGGATGAAAAGCCATGGCTGTTAAATGAAATTCTTCCTTTACAGAATGGTGCTTGTTTTGAGAATCATGATCTTTATTCTCTGTCTTAAAGTGCAACATGCTCACATTAGAACAAAAACTGAAAACCAACAAAACAACAGAGTGCAGTGTTTATTGAGGAACCTTCTAAGAAAGCTGTCTTCGAAAATACTGATCAGAATGCTTATTCTGGATAGGTGTATACTGCACATAAAAATTGTGAAGTGCGTATTCTAACTTTTAATTGTTTGAATAGTGATACTAAACCAGATTAATAGCAACAATTGGCAACTGGGAACATGGTTTATGGGCAAATCAAGAAGTGATGATACTATATATTTTAGAACAATGAATCCAGCTTATTTTGAAAGTTACTGCTGGCTTTTTTTTCCGAATATTTGTAGTTAAAATAGTATAATATAGTTAATGGTTCATGAATGGAACAATGGTAGCTTCCATTATCTCAGCTTAATCCTAATGATTAAGCGGTAAAATGCCAAGTCTGTGCAGATCCGAGGAACAGCAACCATTTATTCAGTTAGGTTCATGCAGTAAATTCCTGACAGATATGGCATTGGGCCAATCTTTGTTAATATAAATATTGAGATTTTTAAAAGCCTCAGAATTACATGAATATAACGGGTAATTTCAATGGGGAAACCACAAATACAATCAACTTGACAAAGTCTGTCATTATATGCCGTTAGCCTTTAAATGTCAGCCAAGTTATCTTTTTTCTCTCTTTAATTTTTTAGAGTAAGGATGATAAAGTAGTAAGTCTTCAGAGTTAATTGTCTTAGTGATTTATAGCAACTTACTTGGCAACTGGTCTTTAAACCACTGCTTTGTTAGCTACCAGCTACTGTCATTCTTACCCAATGTACTGCAAATACTACGTGCTAGTCCTTGTGCTTTTCCCTTTCATAGGGTGATTCCACAGCATTTGTCAATGATCAAGTGTAATTAAATATGTAATTGATCAGTTTTGCTAAGTTGCTATAACCTTTTGGTTACAGCATCACAGTAATTAACATGAATTACTCTAAGGTATTTTAGTTACTTTCTTGATGCAATGAACTATAGAGTGATCTTCACGTAACAGTCCCCAACAGAAGCTCCCCAGTGCTGCATGGTCAGCTGGGGTAGGTTAAGATCTGGAGCAATGTCTTCTGGCAAACCCTGGAGAGACTCTTTGCATGCTCCCTGCATGGATGAAATGGGGGAGGTACTATCAGCAACACAGGCAGTCTGTTTTTGCAATACAGGCTGCCTAAGTGGGCACTTCTGTTTCATGTGGTTTTCTTGATATGCAGCATCCATTTCTGCATGGAACAGATCTGAAGTCACTATTTTGCTTACAATCCTTTTCAAGGATTGCTGCCCCACAGGCCTGTCATCTCAAAGAGAGATGATGAAGAAGACTCATGAAAAGTGCTCACAATCATGTGATGATAGATGGAATGCACTTTTTACCTGCGCTGTTAGAAATAACCACAGATCAAAATTGGACTTGTTAAGTAACCAGAGATTTGAAATTAAGACTGAATATTAATCCAGTCTGCTTCATAAAAGAATGACAAATTAAGTACATCCAGTTTGCATGTGTGCAATAACAGTGAGTGCATAATGAAGGACATACGCTACCAGTAAACACTATTCCTTTAGTCCTGAGCTGCACTGCATTCTGAGCTTCCCACCTTTGGATGCAGTGAGATTCTTGTTTTCTCATCAAATAGTAAATGAAGTGTAAGCAAGACGTAGACCTATTAATGATTTTCCTTTCTGTCGTATTTATAAAATGATGGTACTTACAGATTTCTTTCATTCATCATTTATATAACATTATTTTAATTTACTTGCTGCACTCAATACATAGTGTAAATAAAGCATTTTGGGTTTGTTTTCTGGAACAGATTTGTCCAACTCTTTTGATTCCCAGCCCATATTTGGGAGTCAACAAAGCTTCTAATTTTTGTCATCTACTATTTACTAGAAATGCAGTTCTTTGGTAAAATACAAACCAAACAACCTCATTTCTCTGTGGAAGTTCTTCCCTTTTATTGTTGTTTAGTAATTATTGATAAACCTTGGGTTTTAAGGGGCACTCTAAATTTACTGTGCTGCTTCTGTTGTAAAAAAATTATTTTTAAAGATCTGCTATTTATGAACATTTCTTCTTTTCATCTAAGGCTTGCAACTGTAGCAGCACTGGTTCAGCCAGTCTCCAGTGTAATGTATTGACAGGTCAATGCCAGTGCAAAATTGAATTTGGAGGACGAGACTGTTCCAGGTGTGCATTAGGCTACAGGGACTACCCAGACTGTGTTGCTTGTGACTGTGATTTGAGTGGAACCAAAGCAGAGATGTGTGATGACGCTGAAGGACTTTGTGGTTGTGAAGAAGAAACTGGCATCTGTACTTGCAAGGTACTGAACTATTCAAACCCTTCTGGGGCAGCTTTAGGGGTTTCTGAACATTTATTGCATTGAAGTCATGGAAGCCATAGGGCTGAAAGGACTTCAAAAGGCAATCTACATCCATTCTTTGAGATGTTTATTAGTACAGATAAATCCCTGCTAAAGGATTTTCTGTGCCAGTGCTAAACATGTCTTATTATTAGCCAGGAAAAAAATTAAATACAATTAAGTTTTTCTTCTCATACACATTTGGTTTTATTAGGTTTGGGAACAGCATACTGATTCAGATGATATAACCTGCTTTTCTGAAAATTCAAATTATAATTATAGGAAGAAACCAAAAGATACAAAATTGAGAGTATCAGTGGGTTTTTAGATATGTTTATAGTGCAAGTTCAAATTTGTTTCTTATGCTATAACCAAAGTCAGTGCTTAAGAATAACTAAACATATAATGCTAATAGTGAAATCTGAATTGATATTCTTGTATACAAAGAAGGAAACATTAAACACACAGATAGTATAGATTTTTCTGAAAAGGTGGAAGTCTGTTCTTGAAAGATTGAGTGATAGAAAACTTTCTTCAAGACAACAAATGTATACATTCATAAGTGCCTCTCCAATAGCTGGTTAAAGGTGCCAGTGGATGCCGATTGTAGTTTTGGGTGTTTTTTCAAGGTCAGTTTACCAGCTGGGGATTGAGAGCAAAAATAGACACTTGGAATAGGGCCCCTGATTCCTATTCATACTGAGTAATTTCTTTGGCTTTGAGAGCTCCAGATGAGGGTTTGAGGGGAGATTCTGTCTTGAATTGAAATTTCTAGCTGCTAAATCTTGATAGAAATTCAAATATGAGTTCAGCTTGAATGTTCCATGGTAAGGTTTTTTTGTTTGTTTCCTAATCAGCATAGGAAAATATTGGAAAAAATAATGTGCTGCATAGTAAAACAGAATAGGTACAATAAATAGCAACTAATTTTTCTTTCAAAAATAATCATCTTTCATTTAGCTAATGAAGTAATATGAGTGTATTGTTATGGTTGTTGTTGTTTTTAATTGCCTTCAGGAAAATGTATTCGGTCTACAATGCAGTGAGTGTAAACCTGGAAGTTTTGCTCTGTCTGCTAACAATGCACTAGGATGTACTCCATGCTTCTGTTTTGGGATGTCCACACTTTGTTCAGAACTAGAAGATCATGTGAGAATTCCTGTAAGTAAAGTGGCGTAAATACACAGACACAATGTGGTGTTATCCTCAAATTAGGTACCACACTGGTGTGCCAAAAGCTGTGTGCATTTTATGAATCAGGCTGAAGGTAGTTGACTGGTTTACAGAGGCATATGTCAGAACAGAAAAGAAAGCAAATGGCAAATGGTCACAGTTCTATTTCTAAAACCTTCTATTTCACTCTTCACTTCTTAGAAAAGTAAATATCAAACATGTTTCCCAGTTGTTTCTGTTGGGCATTACTTCAAGATGGACTGTTGACTTTTTCAAAGCATCTAAACCTTTAAACAGTATATTACAATGAGATAGAATATTTTTGTTGAATGATTTGTTTGCTCTTTGTGTTGCAGATAACCTTAACTCCAGATCAGTCCATTCTGCATGTAGTAGCTCAAAGTAACCTGACTGGAACAGTGGAAGGAGTATTTTCGCAATTTCCTGATATTTTACTGGATGCTGCCATAGTCAGAAAATACTTAAATACAGAAACGTTTTACTGGAAGTTACCAGAGCAGTTTCAGGGAGATCAGGTAAGAACAATAAATAACTCAAATGCTTTGTAGATGACTTCTTTATTGTCTTACTAGACCTTCATATATAATAGTCGCTTTATCTTGATAATATTTTTTTATGTTAGTTCTATTCTTGTAGGTCATAATACTATAAATATTCAGTGACTGAACTTATTTATAGCAAGCACAAACTATATGTTTACATTAGTCTTACCTAATGAGATTTTTCTTGACCCTGTAAATTGGTAACACCCATATTTAATTACCATGTTACTCTTCAGAGATCCTCGGAGGGGGAAACAGTGGTATACTCTGTTTCACTGTAAAAACCTGAAAGCGTTTTTAACCTTGATGCTAGAATTCGTATATAAATCATGAAATCCGTATTGCTTAGGTATTAAATAAAAATTGAGTGTACACCTTGAAGGGTCCAGAAGAAAAAACTAAGACTGCTTTTTAGAAAGATGCATTTAACTTTGATGCAGAAAGTGCTGAGTTTAAGCCAATTTTCATGGTTTATTGTCATTTCTTCAATGATGTGGCAGTTTTCCAGTCTACAGGTGATATTTAAGTATTTTCAACTAGTGACTCTAACCTTAGAATAAATAAGAGTAATAATTTTTTTTTTCCAAACAGCTCATGGCCTATGGAGGGAAGCTGAGATATACTGTTGCTTTTTATGCTTTGGATGGCTTTGGAACGTCAAATTTTGAGCCACAGATTCTAATGAAAGGAGGTCATACTAGCAAGTTGGTCATATATGTAGACATCCCTTCTCCAGAAAATGGAGTAAGAACTGACAAGGAAGTAGAAATGAAGGAGGTAAGCCAAAACATTCATGTAAAAATACTTAACCTTTCTTGTATCAACTTTCACAGAAAGGCTCTATGTGTTAAAGAAAATACTTTGACAAACGCGTAACTGATTTCAAATAGGCTGAGTAAGTAGAGTGCTTGGATTAAAATGCATCTAATTGAGGAGTTAAAAATGGCCGGGAATATTATGCTAAAGTGGCTCAGATTTTGGTGATAAATGGCTGGCAGACAGGTATTGTCCCTCTTGGCCAGTCTCATAATTTTTTAGCCTGTAGGTTACACTTACAGCCAAGATTCAGCATATAGCACCGTATAAACCCTAGCCTAGCAGGAGCAGTAATTTGCAGCAGTGCTCACTGGGCAATTTCAGAAGAGATAATGGCCTCCTATGATTTCTGGGAATCTCTGCTGACTGGGGCTAAGGGGAGGTCTAGTTTCTCTTGACACTTCACAGGATGCAGTTACAGCAGCTTTTTTAACTGCCCCTGAAATGAGTACTGTGAAGTCCTGATCTTCTGGCTGTCTGAGTTCTCCAGATCCATCCAGAAAAGGCTGTGCCATAGAGGCCTAAACTGCTTCACTGTAGAAAGTAGTCATGGAAGCTGAGCACAGGGAAGTAAGTAGAAATTATATAAAACCATGTTTTATTCTAACTTGGAGCAAACGTGGAGTTTTGAATTTTCTGGGATTTAGATTTTTGACATAGTCACTGTGACTGCGTTTCTGAAAGAACACGTAAGGAGGAACAGAGCATGACTTGAAGTAAGATTGAATACTCACGGTTTTAATAATATGTGTTATGTTTCCCTAGGATTCTTGGAAGTATTTTAACTCTGTGTCTGATGAGCCTGTCTCGCGTTCTGACTTCATGTCTGTGCTAAGCAATGTTGAATACATCCTTATCAAGGCAGCTTATGGCCAAGGTTTACAGCAAAGCAGGTAAAGCAATCTCTGATTGCATTTATTTGTTGTATTGCATTTACTGTAATTTAACCTACACATAGTTCCAACTGAGCTATAATGTAAAGATTTAACTCAAAATAGAGAAACTTCCAGTTTCCTATTTATGACTTTTGCTCTTCCTCTGATAAGAAAACATTCATGACCCTTAATGGCAGTAGAATTCCTCTTTAATTCTTTCTGTGAAACATTAAATGTCTCTGCTACTTACTTTGATAGCAAAGGGCATAAAGAAGCACAGGCTGATGCAGTGTTCTGCAGGATGGGTGATATATATATATAAAACCATCCATATAAAATATCTATATTTTTATGGGCATTGAATTTTTATTTTTTTTTTAAATTTAAGCATATCGTCTCTGGAGTTCTTGTACCAATTTAGGTACCTCCTGTAGTTTTCTGCACTCTGGGCAGTGGTAGTAAGACATTCCCACCTCAGAATGGTAGCATTTTATTACCCTTTTGAACAGATTTAAGTTACTAATGGGAGGGAGGGGATGGGATATGGTCATTGCATCTGTCAGTCTGGACACTTGCAAGAGAAGCAAAGAAATGAAACCCCAATATCTGTACATCTTCATTGCTGGAAAGAAGTCTGATTCCAACTTCATTTTGTGTTATATTTTATTCACATGCCCTCTACTGTTTTTTTGCTAGGTCTATCCAAAAATGTGTGAGGCAAACCAAATGTAATTGTCTAATATTTCTGAGCTGAAAATGCATGCTCTTACATGGTGGGTTTGGCAAATTTTGCAGACCAATAGGAATCAATCTATATTACTTTGAATGACTTCTGATGTATTTGTTGTAGCTCCTGTAATCTCATAAATAAGTAAAGAATCTTCAGTTTTTGAGGTATTTGCATGGAAAAAAAGGGATTAGAGAAGATCATGTATGGTAACCCTGACCTTGAAACATGAAAGTGTTTTTTAATCTTGTTTTTGTTGTTAGAGATTCTTTAGACGTTCATGCTCTCTTTTGCATATATCTTGTAGAATTGCAAATGTCTCAATGGAAATTGCAGTCAAGTTTGAAGAAAGGCATCTAGGCAGAGCTAGAGCTCATCTTATAGAGCAGTGTAGGTGTCCTCCTGGTTATACTGGATTGTCCTGTCAGGTACAGAATCCTTGAATCCTTTTTGTGTGTCTAATAGTGAGATAATAAAAAAAAAATTACTTAAATGTCTTTTAAAATTGTTTGTAACTGTTGATAGCTGCGATAATTTTTTAAATTTTATTTTACTTCCACTACAACTAGAGCTGTGCTTCAGGATACTACAGGGGAGGGCATACAGAGCTCAGTGTAAAAGAGTCTCACACTCTGATGGCACCTTGTGTGCCGTGTCAGTGCAACAACCACAGTGAAACCTGTGATCTTGAAACTGGAAAGTGTTTGGTATGTACATTTTATACATTTTTCTGTTAATTTGGCCTGAGTATACAATAGCAGTAACTATGGAAGGAGATTCTGGGAGAAGTATATGGCTTAACTATTTGGTTAGAGTTGATATCTCCCCCCCTCACTGAACTCTAAAAAATGGAAAATCTGAGTATTGTTTTCCTTATGGTCCATTCAGTAAAATTATCAAGGTTTCGGGGCACTAACATACTCAAAATCATTAATTATTTTAGTTGCAGTTTTACTTTTAAAATTACTTGTGTATCAGTTCAGTTTATCTGTTTTTCTATGAGACTTTTTGGGCTTATCAACAAGGTCTGCTTAGTCACACAAAAAAAAAAAGGAAGTAAAGGAAGCAGTAAGCCATACCATAGCACAGACTAAGTCAAAGGCAAGTTCTTTGTCTTTCAGGAAGAGAATTCTCTGGGCAGCTTTAGATGAGGCTTTTTTATCACTCAGAGACTAAAGTATTGTAAAAATATGCCTCAGCTAAGTTAATTTGCTCACTTTCTCATTTTATCCCAAAGATTGGAAAGAAATGCATAGGTCTTTCACACTAGTGAATACTCACCATTCTTCCTCTCAGCTTCTTATTTCAGGGGTAGCAAGTCACCTATTTGTGTTAAGATTACTACTTAGACACTGTAGGCAAAAAAACTGGGTTTCACCTCTGACTTCTGTTCCCATGCAATAGGAGGCTGCAATGCTGCTGTTTATTGTTGTAAACTAACCTTTAAAATATACACTAGCAAGTATATGAAATTTAAAAAATAGTGAAAAGAAAAAAGAAGCAGAAAATAATTTTTATTCACTTGGTGGACTAGTCAGTTAAATTATGTTTATAATACGAATTTAGTGTTTTAATATTAATAGCACTGGTTATTGATCAATACTCTTGACAAATTAAATGTAGTGTCTGTGGATCCTCAGTGCTGAGTGTGGATAGTCCTTGGTTTATAGCATTCAGATGCATTTGCTGAAATACTGAAACTTGTATTTTTCATCCATGCATTCTGTTTAATTTTTCCATCAGGTTCTTTTGTTGTTGTTGTTGGTTTGGGTGTGTTTGTTTGGTTTGGCATTTTTTTGTTTTGGGATGTGTCTTTTTAGGATTTTTTGTTTTGTACTATGATGTCCTGGCCTGAATTAGATTAATAGAAGCAGAAATACATAAACCTTAATGGAAATTTAGAGCAGAAATTAGGTCATTGTGCGGGAAGGGAATTGACATAAGAGAAAATATGCTGGCATTCTGTTTATGTTTGCATAAAAGGTTTCTCCACTCAGAGAATGCTGACCAGTGGGTAGTGACATTTAGAGATGATTGTTGGAAACTGTGTACATGTATTGACTGTGGAGAAGATAAGGTTACTCCTGTTGTTTGTTGCTGTTTTAAACTGTCTGAATTCCATTTTGTGTATCAGAACTGCAGAGATAACACAGTTGGTGACTACTGTAGTGCTTGTGCCCCGGGATACTATGGGAAAGTGACTGGATCTGTCAGTGACTGCTCCCTTTGTGCCTGTCCCAGAGCCAACCCTGTTAGGTAACCAGACCTTGCTAAATCCAATGTACATTTTACTGTTCTGTATTTCTTGTGTTGAATGTCCAACCTCCTACTCCTCTACTCCTCTCACACTGTGACAATAGGAATTAGTTACTATTATTTGTCCTTAATTTTTAGACATTTGAAAGATACCTATTTTATTTAGTAAATGGAGCTTGCATTCTGAGTTAGTCACAGTTAGTGGTAACTCTGTGAGGTTTTTAAATAAAAAAATTACCAGATAGAATAGTAATTTTTTTTTCTGTAAATCAGCCACATAGACTTTTTATACATAATGGAGTAAGTTGCTTTGACATTGTTGAATTTCAAATGTGGGTCTCTTTCTTCATTCAAAGAACAATGCTTTTGTACTAAGAAAGATTCATGCCATCTCCTGTCAATGCAGGAACTTTTCATGAGATCAGTCCTAGGGGAAGAACAAGTACTCTTTTGTCTGAAATTTATACATCAGTTTGTTTGGTAGAGGAACAGTTAACTTTGCATTTTGAAAATCAAAATGCTGTGTAGGCTGTTTTTACTTCAGAAACTTGAAAAGCGTATTTGTTGTTTGCTTTTGTATGATTGAGTCAGAATGAGAGTCTGGGAACTCTGATGTTCTCATGCAAGCCTCAGTTGATACACATCATGCAGCATCCATTTTTCATTGTCTTGCCTTTTAAAAAGAAGGCCATAAGGTGCTTTAGCGTGTTATTCTGTAATAAGGTCACATTGGTAAAGCAAACTTTATACAAATAATTTAAAGTAAAAATTCTAGAGCACTGCATCAGATTGAGCAGAAGATGCTGTTGCTTACAGTATTTAGTCCGTGGTTTAAGGTGTTACCTGTCTTTGTATGGTCTTTTATTTATGTGTGAGCATGTATTTGTTTATCTTTCCTCCAGTTTTAGTCCCACTTGTGTCCTGAAAGGTGTTCAGGATTACCACTGTGATGCTTGTCTTCCAGGATATGAAGGACAATACTGTGAAAAGTGAGTTACACGATGTCCCCATTTATCCCCAACTCCTAAGGACAGTTTGATTGATGTGAGCCATATTTGCACTCAGAATGGATTATTCAGTGTTCAAAGATAGGTATATGAATGAGTGCTCCAGGACTTTAAATGATTTATTAGTTACTGTTGAGCTACTAATAAAAAAACCTATTAGTGATTCTTAAAGATAAGTGTAACTTCTGATTTCGTGACGAATATCCCCTGATGTCCAGTGTCCCGTTCCTTCCTTTGTAGGTGCTCCCTTGGCTATTATGGTGACCCTCAGCTCCCTGGTGGCAGCTGCCATCCATGTCAGTGCAATCCAGGTGGCTCTGTTCATAATAATTGTGACCCTGCAACTGGCCAGTGCCTCTGTAAGCCAGGAGTGACAGGACAGCTCTGTGAGGAGTGTGAACCAAGGCATCTTCTCATGGACGACGAGTGTGTTTGTAGGTGCTTTTTGAATTGTTTACTTTCCCAAAGGGCTGTGGTCTACTCCAGTGATAATTGTGTGCACATGATTATTCTCCTTTAATGTTTTTACGATGTCATGCCCTACTCTTTCAATGAAGGAAAGAAGTCTTAACAACTTAATATTGCTGTAAAACAGAGGGGTTTGGACAAGGTGTTCTCTGGAGGTCTTGTCCAACTTCAAGCATTCTGTGAACACAGAGGAAACTGCAGTAGAGATCATAACATCAGTCAAGCAGTTAATCCTTAAAATGGCTTATTTAGTGTTACAGACAAGTTTAGGAAAGATAGTTTTAAGACTTTTTGTGGTCGTAGAATACCTATATTTATTAGAAAATGTTGAATTCCTGTGTCATTGACCCTTTGGATGTGAGCTTGCTCTAATAATACTTTTGGATTATCCCAGGTTTATAGGCATTCTCCATCAATAATTAGTCATATTCCACCAATAATTAGTCTTGAAATTCTTTATAAGAGAGGAAATAGCAGAAAGACACACGTAGTACAGTAATTTGCTTTTACAGTGAATTGGGATTTAGAACTCAGATTTAACTTTATAAGTGAAAAGAAAATACAGGGAATAAATGGAATTACAGCACTATAGGCTTGAATTTCCTGTCTTCCTGTTTGAGTGTCAGTAACTTCAATCTTTATTTATAGTAAAATAGCTAAATAGGTCAATAAGTTTATAACACAGCAAGTAGCTCAATAGGTAGCAGGACCAATAAGGCTTTAATGTGTGCTAAACTAAGGAGAGTATGTTTAGTCTAAGTTCACTCTTGGGCAGGAAGGAGAGGGCAAGACTACAAATCTGTGTACTCAGAATTATTATACCTTATCACCCTTAACTCAAATGGTGAAGACACATACTGTCTAAATCAAAATGGCTTCATTTTAATACTAATACTTCTTCCTTCTCTTAAAATTGTTTATTTAGCCTGTGATGACAACTGCACAGGAGTTTTGTTAAACAGCTTGGATGATCTCAACGAGGCCATACTTTCAGTGAACCTCACTGGTATTGCCCGTGTGCCCTATGGGATATTATCAGAGTTGGAGAATGCAACAAAACATCTGAAGGTAAAATGAACATGCAAATAGCAGAAATACTAAGTCACACCTTTAAAACAAAAATTACAGCCACTCACGTGTGCTGGCAATTTAATAGAAGCCCTCCTGAAGTTTATCGCTTGAATATGTGTATGTGTGATACCTGATTAAGGCCATTATGTTTGCTGCCTGTATTAGTTTCTTTTCATTTGTAGCACTAACATTTAAATAAATGGGTTAATATATTTTTCAATCAGTAATATGATTACTGAATGTGCTATATGTATGTGCTTCACGTGGATTATGTGCATTCTTAAATCTGGCCCAGCAAAGGGGAATAATTTTCAGCAGTGAATAGAAACATCAGGCCAGGACTTCTCCCTTTTTGGTCCCTTTGGCCAAAAGAGCTGCCAAGGCATAGGTTTAGAGGCTATTCCCCTATAGCCCCCTGAGTCCTCCCCTAGACTGCTAGGCTGCTTCTCCATTAGCCAGTGGGCTCAGAATGCAGTAATTTACTTCCTTCTTAACTTTGTGGCAATCGAAATGCCTCACTCTATCCTCATCTCAGGAAACTAAAGTCAGGTAGGAGGTTTCAGTGTTGGACACTTCCAGGCTGCTTGGAGCAAACATCCCTTCAACTCCTCTCCCCCTTAAACAAAGCAGGAAATACCACATTTAGTGATTCTAGAAGGTCATTTATTGTTGGTGAGGATTAAGTTCATGTGGTCTCTGCACAAAGACAGAGATAATCAGGATCCTCCCTACTTTATGACCACTAAAATAGGAACATTTATTGATAATAGTCTTCTTAGCAATAGTCAAGCAGGCAAGCTCTGAGTTAGAATCAAGCTATCATTTTGTATTTCACAATATCGTACTAAAATCAAAATAATGTGAGCCTTTTTGTGCTGCCAAATTCAGCAAATCAAGATTTTGATTTATAATTTCTTCTATTTAAGATGTAAGCAGAATGAATTCCAGTCAGTGTACTTCATGATGTTAATAATTACAGTATTTAAAGGCAATCTTGATTAAATTACATGGTTATGCTTCAACATAGATACTCTTATCCTTTAGTTTTAGTTGCTAACCTTCTAGTTTTCAAGCTTGTTATGCTTCCCTTCCTTTATGTCCTAAGGGATAAATGTACTGAATTATTATAATACTTCAAGGATACTACTGACTTGCTTTCTGTAACTGTTTTGTGTTTGTATAGGAGTGCCATCTTCTTGAAGGTGGATACATTATGTAGCTTTTGTTTAGCAGTTTAATTGCAAAACAAAGTCAAATTTTATGTAAAATTAAAGGCAGTTTAAGTTTCTCCTTTAGTACATATATTTTTTATATTAAAATCAAATCAAAGCCAGCTGTCACTTTCTTGGAAGTGGAATGCTAAAACTGATATAAAACAAATGGTAACTATGATGTAATTTTGTTTATGTAGTGTTTTTTAAACAACTTATCTTGGGGGTAACTTTATAACCATGTAATTTTTCTCTCTTTGGAAGCAGGTTTTCCACTTTTTCTGGCTAGTTAAAGAAAACCTTGCCTTTTACCTTGTACCAAAGTACAAGCCAGAAAATCCCCAAGTTTATTTCTGTGAATTGCAGATCTTCCCTGAAGGGCTGTTCCCTGCACCCTATTGTGTCTGCATCATGCTGGTAGCTCAGGAACTTGAGTTTTTCTGCTTTTCTGTAACTTAGGTATGGGTCTTTCAGTGACAAGAAGGTCACCAAATCAGAATTTCTTCAGTAGTTCTGTTTTTCTTAGTTAAAGCCTCCTGCTTTACTCCTCCTGGTAGACTTAGACTTGATTGCTGACCATTTCTGGTTTTTGGAACTAGGCTTTTGAAGAAGCTCACTGTCCTTTATTCCAGGAGACAGCTTCTGCTTCAGCTTTCTCTGTCACTTGTTCTTCCTTCATGCTGAGGCAAAGATTTTGAAATTTCCATTTGACACAAGGCTGTTGGAATACCCTTGCATTATTTCTTTAAAAACCTGGACAAAATTATACTTACTATGGTGTTTGCGATGACTGGCTCTGAAACATCTGAAATCTAAAAATAGCCTTTCCTAAACTTGTTCTCTACATGACAGATACTTTAAGCTTCTCTGCAGCTTTAGAGAAGCGTTATTCTGTTGCAGGCCTTGACTGTATCAAATATTATAGACTTGGGTACAATGGCCTATTTATTGCCTTATAGGGCAGTTCTGAGGTGACCTTGAAGCCAAATATGGGCCATTAATCTCCCTCACTGACGAAGGGATGCACAGGGCTGCTGATCTCCAGGGTCATCCTCATGGATACACCTTAAATGCAGCTGTTCTGACAAGACCAGCTGCCGAAACAGTAGTAGCTATGGGACTGGTTGGAAACATTTAATTTGATGGGCCTTGGAACTTGTCAAAGTAACTTATTTGGCAGCTCAGACTGTGGTGAAATTAGGAATTGGAAAAGCAGAAATGCTGCTTCCTTCCTTTTTACTTGAAATAATTGAAAATATGACATGGCTGGATTTTTGTTTCTTTATTTAAAGAAATGGTACACTGTGTTGCATGAACTGTTTGTATGTAATTATTTTCTGTCATTTTATGTGCTCTGCAAATCAGTCCTTTTAAACATATAAATAATCTAAATAACTGCGTAGCTATTTTCTTCCCAGTACTTCTCTGGACACACACCCAAGTCTTCAAATTACAGTGAGCTATTCCTCCTTGTTTCTTATAGAGGTCTATAGTTCCTAGAGCAAATCCAACTTACTCATTGGCTACAGCAAAAGAAAGTCTTCTGAGTTTATCAGAAGGAATTGATCAGCTGCATGAAGAGGTAGGTGCTGACTTCTTTATTCTTAGCCTTTCGGGAGAGATCATTTGAGGTTTCATAGCATGGTAGATCAGTGCCAGAGAGCTGTTAGGAAATTATTTTAAATCTGTGGAGTTCAGTGAAAGAATTCAGTCCATTCTGTAGTCTTCCTGAAGAGGGGAGTTCTGTGAAATTCTTCTGCAAGCTACAGGTGGTTTATGATACTGTAGAGGAGGTTACCTGGTTTTTGTTAAAGTTCGTAAGTTTTTTGTACCTTTTTGTGATCATTTAAGGTCCTAAAACTGGAGAAAGTGAGGTACTATCTTCTCACTGGTTTTAACACATGGAGGTTATTCAAAATTATGTCATAGCTGAGTATTCACTGAAAAGTCCTTGATACCTGTAGTATTGTGTTTTAAATTATCTCGGCAGAAATAAATCTGTTGAAAAGTTGCAGGAGAAGTAGACAACCTCTGTATTCTTCATTCAGTTTTAACAGAAGAATAATTGTAGGTAGAAAACTGACAGTAGTACTTCAGCCATTAGGTCTCATTTGCTGACCACGTGTTCCTATAATTTTCTGACTATGTATACAGAATATAACTATGTGCTTCCACTGACAGTGCTGTTACTGTTAATAGTGATGTATCCAGAACAGTGATTTTCTTAAGAAACATAAGTTGTAGCTAAAAATTTATGTAATATTTACTTACTTAAAGGAATGGCTTTGGTAACTATTAGCGTATTGATTATGAAAATAATTGATAACTCAATTCTTCACTGATCTCAGAGTCTGGAACTTTAAATTCAATTAAGGCATCAGCAAGCATGGAAGCATCATAGATTTATGAATCACCTAGATCTACCTTATCTAAAAGCATTGTTTACTCTAGCTAAGCATTGTCATATTGGGAAAAAAAGTATAAAACCCATACAGAAGTGTCATGATTTAAATAGTGTTTTAGGAGAACTGTCCAAGATTATCTCTGATTTTATTCTAGACAACTAGATTTTTGAAAAAGGCTTGGCACCTTAACACAATGACTCAGAAAACCAGGAATAAAAGTCAAGAACTGACTGGCTTTATTGACACAGTCCATACAACCATCAAAGGTATTTAACACATTTCCACTTCTTTACAAAATTTAGAAGGATATTTCCTTTGCAACTCTAGAAGAACTATTTACATGGAAGGTGCTGCAGTTTGTACATGGGATTCACATATGTTCTTTTTTTTTAATGGTGTGATTAAATTGTTTACTCTTCTACTTAGTACTTGCTGAAGTTGCAATGTCTCTAAATGAAACACTTGGCCTGAATCTCCCGCTCTCAAATGCTACATCTCAGAAACTACAGGATGATATTTCTGCCCTTTTGGATGCATTGCGCAAGAAAGATTTTGTTCAACAGCACCATAATGCTGCCAGAATCCTAAGGTAAGCCTGTTCTACTGAAAACTTTATTTCACATCTGCTTATTCTATTCAACACTGCTTTTTGAAAAGATATCTGGAGAAACATTTTTCCATAATAAGTGGTAGTGTGTTGGATAGTTAGCCCAGGTAGAGCTACATGAACTTTGAGTTTGGAGTTACATGATTTGACGATATTTGTTCTTCCCATGGGATACTAACATGGGTAAAGCCTGTTCATTTGGCTGGGATACAAAATGCCCTTTGAATAAGTGAAAAGACTCGCTGGTTTCAGTTTGTTTAAGATCTGGCCCTAATATACATGCCCTTGTTGAGTTTGACTGGGAGACATCATAAAACTGTCTCCGTCAATTGCAAGCCCAGGACATGTCAGGCCTGCTGAAGGGCATGATGATTTATTGTTACTGTAATATGCATCACATGGATATGCAAGTGAAACCAAGGCATGTGATTAAGAATTCTGAGCCACTGTTTAGGATTGTATTCTGTTGTCTGGATTTGTCCCCATTTGAAATGGCTTTTTGTTAATTATCGGTGCTTATTGCTGGACTTGGCAAGATTAAAAATTTACTGATCCAAACAGTCAGCAAAAACTTTGTTTTGGTTTCAGAAATACTAAGTAATGCCACAGGACACCAAAAACTATAGGAATGTTAACTTTGGCTTCAGGGAACAAAGATTTAAAGTATTCTGGATGCACAGCTGCTTCTTGCAAAGAAGAACATATTGACCCAAGTGGAATATTTCTGAAAATATGACTTTTCTTTATGAAGTGCTTTGGATTAAGCAGGGTAGACTATCTGTGTTGCTGGCATGTCTCATTTTGTTCAGCAGACTCTTGTGCTGAATATAGAATTGTATAGAACCTAAATAGACATGAAAATGGACTAGAAATGTGTGATTTATGTCTCAAAATGTCCTGTTGCGACTTTCAACATCAGTTTTTAAGCTGTTATACAAGGTGTTTGTAAATTAACTTTTTCAATTATAGGATCTTTTAAAATTTCTGAAAGTCCTCTCATTTGACGGATGGAAGAAGAGTTAACACGTTATATAGGGTTGTTTGCTCTGCAGAATTTCTCATGCAATGCATCTGTAAATTCAAAAATCACTTAAATAAACAGCTTGCTGATCCATATTTCAGGAAGCAGAAGTTACCACACGACTCGCAGTGGACTGAGTTTGTGATGAGTTACTTTAGGCAACATTTGTAACTGCGGTCTCCACACATTTGCCATGTGAGGCAAAGTCCTGAGACAGTTTGGAATATATAACCTTTTTACTCTGTGCTGAAACAGAAGGCATTACTATCATCACGTAAAATACTTTAGGTCTTGTAACTTTTTTAAGGCTATGGCTTCTGATTGCAAGGACTCTGAATTATTAGTTTTTAGGAAATACATGCAAATGCACATCTGCTGTTCAGTAAGAAAGATGGGTAGTGTTTTGCTGTGCATAACAGAAATAAACTAGGTTTCTTTTCCTCTGGCTAAAGTTCTATGTGATTTGCAGTCAGATTAAAAGGGACAAACATTTATGTAAAAGTATCATTATAGGAATTGCAGTGTTCAGCATATGTGCTGAAATGAAGAGAAACAAAGGATTAGACTTTCAGGTTCATTTTCAGTTCACTTCTTTCAATACTGGAAAGTGTTCAAATGGAGATACAAATATTCCCAAATAGAACAGTTGAAGCAATTAACAATTGACAAATTTTGGGGGATTTAATATTTACCAGATGATCTCTGTTGACAATTTAAAGTGCAGAGATTGCTCATTTCAGTGTTCATTTTATATGAGACTATTCATTTTTATTTGATATTTAAATTTTTCTGGAGTCTTGGATATATGTCTTTCAGTTCTGGTTACTTGTTTCTTTCCAGTGTCAATTCTAGTATCTGATGTTTTGATCTTACATTCAAGATATGAATCACTACAGTTAGGATAAAGAGCAGGCCCAGAGGAAAGTTTCACAGAGATTTTGATGTGGGGGATGCCCCAATTTAAGACCAAGCAAATGTGTTTTATACTAACCCCTTTCTCTTCTAATCATCACAAACAAAATTTTTGAACTGTATTACTGTCCTCTCCCCCAGCCAACCATCTAGTTGTGTAGAAAGATGAATAAGATACCATGTGTATGTATGCTATTATAGAAAAGAAATTGTAGACTTTTGTTAGAAGATGCATTTAAATTAATTTCATGTCTCCATTTTCTCCTCAAGAAATCCATGCCTAAGTTTCTCCTTCCCCGTTTAATTTCTGATTCCTCTCTTTGTCAGAGATGCAGAAAACTTGTTGATCCAGGTTCAGAAAGAGTATCTTAAACCCCAGCAGGAACTTGCTGAACTGAAAATGGATGCAAGCCAGCTCTTGGCAAAGCACAACAGGAGACTTCAAGACGCCCAGGACCTGGTGAATGAGGCGCTCGTGAACATCAATGAGACCAATCGCTTGTTTCCTCTTATCTCTAGCAACCTGGCAGAGTTAAATGTAAGACTGGATAGTCAGTATTGTTGCATAAGAAAAATCAAAAATGAGATTGTGTTTAAAAGGTGCTTTTTGATTTATTTTTTTAAAAACATATTTAAGCATTTTAATATGTACGACACCTTAAAAACTCAAAGGAAACCAGGCCCTGTATGAAAACCAAAATATTATGTGTTATGTGAACTCACCTGCACTAGCTGACTATACAGACTACTATAAAACACTTGATTTACACTGCAGGACAAAAAGCTAAGTATAAAAGAAGGTGAAGAAGTCGCGACCATGCACATTAAAGAAGGGAAGGTCCTAGTGAACGCTGCTGCTGCTCTTGCCCAGGATGTAAAGAACTCAACATCTGTAAGTCTTTAAGTTTTAACATCCTCTTTGACTCTCAGGTGTATTTTGATAGTGAAAAAAATAAAGAGGAAACATTTTGTTTTGCAGAACCTGGAAGTTCACCAGGATGGGTTAGTCCTATGGAGCAGCAAACTGCGACATCATGTGGATGAGCTGGTGATGCAGATGTCTGTGAGAGGAGTTCTTGACCTGGTATACAGAGCTGAGGACCATGCCACCCAGTTCCAAAGACTTGCAGATGCACTGGAGAGGTGATTAACTCAAGAATTATGGAATAATGACATTTACGTTATGTCACATTTAATATAAATAGATAGTAGCTTAATCCACTAAATAAATTCCCTGCCCATGGCAGGGAAGTTTTACTGGATGATCTTTAAAGATTTCTTCCATTCCAGTTGGTTCTAAGAACAATTTTTATTCCTCATTTCATTTCAAGCGCTTTTTATGTTTAATGCAGTGTAGCTTTGTTAAATGATATGAAGGATGGTTGATCAGTCTTGCATTTTTGGTGGCTGACTTACGCAGTAACTAGTGAAATATTAAATGCCCAGTGAGTATATCCTGGTACAGCTTGAAAAGCTTTTGGTCTGTGTGTAAAAACTTCTTGACAATATCTCTCTGAATCTCATCAAGAAGCTATTCTTACTGTACCTCTGTTATTGTTGCTTTCAAAGCATTTTGCAGAAATGAGTGGGTTGCAAGTCCACTCAAATGCACTTGTAGAATTTGGAAGTTGCTAAGTCATTGCCGTTAATTCAATGGAAATTAATTTTCTATCCCAGGAATCCTTATAGGATGCTTGCTGTTTTGTCTTAAAGTCAGCTAAAAGTTAAATGATATCACACTGGAAAACTGACATCTATTTTTAAGTTTGAGAACATAAAATTTTGCTCTGAGTAGCACTGAGCAACACTTCACTACAGCAACATAAATTAAATAGAGCAAAATTTAAGACAGTAGAGCTTTCAGAAGCAACATCGGGCAAGGTGTGCTCATTTTTTTCATAATGCATCATTCTGGAAAGATGTGCATGTATTCTGGAAAGATGTGTATGTTTTAGTTGAAGACTCAGTGCTTGATTGAAAACAGAGTTACTTGTCAATTGTCTACTTAGTGGCCTCTCTAAAGTAAGAAATGTGACTCTGAACACAACTGCTGCTATCTACACCCACTCCAGTGTTAGAAGTGTGATTGAAAGAACAGAGAGTTTGGCAGATGATGCATCTAGAGTCATGAATGGCCCCTTGGATTTAGTAAGTATCAATATTAGTATTTTAATGTACATCTTTCCCTTTATTATTTTGGAATATTTCTTCTAATTGTTTTTGCATTTGCTGAAACTTGATTCTTCTTGATAGAGGCATGTCCTTCTTGTGGCAGCCTGTTCTACCAACTAGTATATGCTGTATTCTGAACCCATACTCCAAGGCAGTAATGGTACCACAAAGTTCTGTTTATCTGTCTTTTCTCTCTTCCTCATTTACCTTTTTTTGGATTGTTTTCTTTTTAATGTATAATGCATGACTAGCTATACTGGATTTAATTCTGTGAGGGTTTTTATCAGTCATATGACATGCATTACGGTGGAACTCAAGTTCCCAAACCTCTAGTGCTCCCTTCCACCTTTGGAATTATTCATCCATCTCCTTATTTGACCTATCCCTCTTCTATTTCTTTCTGGGTATTCTCAATCACAACTATTTTGCTTAGCTGACAGTGTTTCATAATCAAATGTATGTTTGTGTCTCATCTACCATCCCTCTTCCTTGAAAGTTTATCAGATTGTTAATGAAACAGTAGATTAAAAAGACCTGACCAGTTTCCAGTCTGATCTTCTTACTTTCATATTATTCTATTTCCCCCATTATACCTCTTTTTACTTTTCCTTATTGCAAACCCAAGGAAGGAATGGGATGTATTTTACAAGTGTCATGCACGTTATACCTGCAGAAACAAATATGTGACAATGCATTTACATGATAGTGATCAAAATAGTCAGCATTGTTTTTTGCATATGTTGTTATATAGTGCTCTGTTTTGTTGAAACTTTGTACAGCATGAATCTTTCAAGGTATTTTCTCAGATTTTTTTCTGTTGGAGAAATGGATTAGAAGAACCCTTTCAAGGCTGGGATTTTGAAATATCTCACTTTAAAGTGCTCAGTGTTAGAAATTTTGAATTTGGCCTGAAACTAGAATTACTGTTAGGCTTTGTTTCACAGTCATCTTTTTTTATTAAATCGCAAAGAGATTCAATGTCACATTCTTGGATAAATGATTGCAACTTGTGTTTTTTATAACTGATGCTTAATACGCTAATGAGTAGAATATCTCATAAATAATGAGAATGTTCAGTAACCTGAAGTAGATATCTGCAGGTACTTATATGTTTTCACCCAAATTTCTGTTTTTCATATGTGGCAACTCAAAGTCTGTATTTTTCAGCCAGATGAGTCCTTCAGTCTACTTGGAAAAGAAACTCTACTGCTTAGCTCTGAATTTCAGAATGAGGCTAAAAATCTGAAGAAAAAAAGTGATGGTCAGTTCTTTGAAGTTAACATTTCTGCTTCTGTTACTTTTTTTCTATTTTCTGTTTTGTGGAGGTTTGTCCTTTTTTTTTCCTTGGCTTTTTTAATGTAGTGGTGTTTTTGTTTGTTTGTTTGTTTTAATTAGCATAAGCTAAGGTAAATATGACTACATATTTTCATACAATTAAGATTAAAGTACTATAGAGTCATAGTATTTTCATTTTGGGGTTAAAATCATAATTCTTTCTCTGTAACAGTTTAAAAAGTTGGCCTTCACTATACCTCATTTACCTACAAGCAATGCTATTTTTAAATGGCTTGTTTTCCAAACTCTATGAATTAAATCATTAGAGATTGTGCAGTAGACAAAGAGAAAGCATAATTTGTCAAAAAATCAATTAATCCATTTTTATTTAATAAATCATGGATTGCACAAGTATGTAGGATGATATATTTAAACCATAATCATTTTTGCTTGTTTGTTCTACAAAGCTGAGATACAAAACCAAGCTGAACTTTGTCTCCATAAATTTGAAAATACTTTTGGTTTTTTCATTACTGCAAAGATAACAGCAAGGAATTGAAGTCTACACCACGAAAACTCAAAAGCGTTTTGAACACAGACTTTGTGTAGGAGCAGAAGCGGGCCCCATGTTAAATTTTGGACAAAATGAGACAGAAATTGAAGATTTCACAGAGATAAACTGTACCTGTAAAATGGTCTTGTCTTATAATGTCAATGGTTTTACAATTATGGAGGCATTTTATGTAATTCAGATGGACTGATGTAAATATGTTTTTTGTTTCTTCTGTTCCACATATTTTTATTTCTAGTGAGAGGATTCTGCAAACAGATCACAAATATATAGAAAAAACCCACTTTGGCTTCTGTCAAATACCACAAAATGTGAAGAACTCTAATGAAAAAAATTAGAGTTAACAATCAATGAATCATTTTAATTTATAGCCTTTTCCTCACTGTGTTTCTACCAATCCAGTCTCATGGAATTGGGCAAAAAGGATAGCTTTGAATAGAACAGTGCTCACAGGAGCTTATCTGTTCATACTGCATTCATTTTGCATTCCTGTTTTTAAAATGTACTTTCTGTTGGAGGAATGGGGGGGAGGGGGAAGTTCTATTGATTAAATAAATGAATGCTTATTATCTTTGTACTTGGAGTTTATGTGGGTGTATGGTATTTTTTTATGCACATGTTACTTCTTTCAACAGGACTTTTATTTGGATTGAATGGGTTGAACAAAAAGGTAGAGAAGATTCAGGAAAGTACTAATAAAATTGTCGACCAACTTAGTGATTCTCTTTTGTCACTAAGAGTATTGCCCAACAGTAAGTGAAATTTATATTAACATTCTTCTTATTGCAGAAATGTCTAGTACAGTTGAAATAAAATCCTGTTCTTTGTCTGACTGCAGGAATGTAGAAATAAACTATATTAGACTACATTTAGCCTTCTCCCTTACGAGGAATATTTTACATTTTTTTGGTAAACCCACTAGACATAACTGGGTTGTCATATAAGGTCAGTAATCTGATTCCCATTTCACATAACTGTAAATCACAAGAAGCTCTGATAGCAATATAATTACACTGGTATGAGAAGAGACTGAAGTTCTAGAACATTTAATCCCACATGCAGATAAATTTATATATGGAACACTGAGATTTTACTTTGCTTTGATGACTTGTTTCAGGATGGTTTATACTGCACAGGGAATCTTACAGTCTGCATCTAAATGTGTTCTTCTTGTAAATGCTGACTTCATTTAACTTATTAAAATGTAATTTTCTTGGATTTTCCAAAACATAAGAATTCCCTTTTTTTTAGTCATTACTGTGAATAAAGGCAGGACCTTTATTCACACAAAACAAGGGTTTTTGGAAACTAATAAGAGAAAATTACTTTCAAGCAGTGAATTAGCGGGGCCAAAACACTTGGCAAACCTTATTAATGTTTTTAAGTTAGAAAAACAGTGATAAAGACTTCCTGTCAGAGTTGTTTGGTTCTGGTATATGTCTGGATTAGAATGCTGAATTCAAAGCCTTAAAATACCCATTTTGCACCTCAGACTCTTAATTCATGCTGTAGGGTGATATTACTGATAAAGTCACACTGGATTATTAATTGCAGGATGCTATCTAACATAAAGCTACAACACTGAAAATTAAGGCAGTTTTGCAATCACAGGAGTGTCCTTCTTAACTCCCTGTTTAACATTGTTTAATTTCAGTTTTGTTGTCACATTTCTTCAAGTTGCCTCTTTTCTATCTGGGCAGGGATTCATGGTGGCCCTCTGTATAGGGTACTGGTGGTGAAGGAGGATCCTAGCTCAAACCTTTTGTGCCAACTGTAGCATCTTCCCACTGTTCTGGGCAGAGGGTGTAAGGCACAAGCTGAGACTGGGAGTGGTGTACTCACTACATAAGTGATTGTAACCCAAAGCAAGGGGTGTAGGATTCAAGACATAAGTCTCAGACTAGTGTCTCCAGGTGCCAACGCTCATAGGAAATTTAAACACTATGAGTCTGATGTATTAATAAAATCTTCCTGTTGTGGTAGGCAGAATCAACTTTCCCAAACAAACAAAAATACGGTTCTTACTATGAAAAGAACATAACTGACAGCATTTCTAGTGTTGTGACTATGTTTGTAACTGCTTTTATGAAGCCAGGCATTTGTTAGTCCCAAGTATGTTATGAAAGTTTTGAATTTTTTTTATCCTGTTTTTCAGATACAAGGAAATACATGCTTGAAGTGAAAGAGCTGGCTGTGTCTGCAAACACCAGTGCTGTGGCGGGTTTAAATCACTTTGGGGATTTCAGTCAAAAGCTAATGAACACATCTTCTACATTGTCCCAAGTTAATGACACTTTGAGGAAAACAAGCAAACTTATTACTGATTCATCAAAAGCTGGTAAGTTTACTGCCTCATTGCTCTATAGAAATGTCACTTCTTGCAGAAGCAGTACTAATATTCAATTTTAAGAGGCATTAAATATGAATCTGATGGACTGAAGGTTTCTTTCTGATTCAATAAAAGTGTATTAACTTTTTTTAAAAGACCTTTAGAGGATTCACATGGGATATCCCTGAGTATATATATTCCTTACCGATGTTCAAAATTGCTGAAACCAAAAAGATCAGAAGCAGTCCATCTTGGCTAAGTATTTTAGCAATGAACAATACCTTTTGCTTTCACCCTGCTTCAGCATTTCATTTATATTTTTGCAGCAATCACAGCTGAAAAACAAGTTAAAGAAGTCGAAGCACAAGCAAGTCTTTTATTGGATAGGCTCAAACCTTTGAAAATGCTGGAGGAGAACCTGAACAGAAACCTGTCTGAAATTAAAGAGCTCATCAGCCAGGCCCGCAAGCAGGCAGCGTCTGTAAGTTCCATCATCCCAGACTTAAATGACTTCATGTTCACTTTTAACAGGGATGGTCTTTGAGATAAAGAGCCTAAAATTTACTGTCAAGTAAATTGGTTCTTCTGGAGTTTCACTGAAGTCCAAAGAGCACTAACCGATTCTAAAATCAGACTGGCAGGGCTGTTGGTACATTTTAAGGTTTCAGCGTCACATTTCTTCTTGCATTTGTGAGTTTATCAGAACAGCTAGGTAGTAATTTATCTACTATTTTCCTTCTGTTTACTATAAAAATAGTGAAATACAGTATGTCAGGAAGCAGTCACGAGAGATTTTTATGAGAAAGAAAGAAGGGGGAGGGTGCTAACAAGGTGTTAATTTTTGAGCTTATTTTCGAGACTGAGATGGGGTGCCCCCATATAACATCAAGTTACAAATTTTTTATCAAGACTATTGATTCTATCAATAAATTTGCCATCTGTGGCCTGTCATGGCAATATGTTTTTCTTTGCAAGAAGAAGCTGTGCACCCAGAATACTTTTAAGACAAATAGTATACTTGTTTAAAATCCCTGCTTCTCCCTTAAAGACAGCAGAATTGTACTATGGATCTCATTGGACTGAGAGGAATATGAAAATTACTTCACACTCAATAATTTTTGGTATGCCTTTTACTATAGTGTGGGTATGTTATTGTAATGTTTAGGGAGGTTTTGTTAAAAAAAAAAAGACTCTCAGTTCTTTCTGCAAATCTTAATTATATGGTTATTCCTTCTCTGTTACAGTCTACTGAAGCTTAATGAATCTGCTGCAGAAAAGAGGGAATATTATTTTCTGAAATGTCAGAAGCCACAGATGTTCCTGGCAGGGTGAAAAAAAAAATATTAGCAAAATCCCTTTTCCAATTTTGGGAGTTTGTTCTGGGTTTTTTTCGGAAATTTTTACTACATGGAAGAAACTTTATATATGTATGTCCATATGCATGCACACGTGTACTATATGCATTTAGTTGTTGCAGGCATATTCAATGAAGCTGATGGAGTTAAGGCTTTTCTGTTAAAATGTGTTTTCTGTCATTACACTACCGAGCTCTTTATAGATGACTGCAATTTAGCTTGAATCAATGTCTTATCAGTATACTAGACAGTGATCAAAGGTGTTAGTGGTAAGACAACAGCAATATGAATTTCTTTATTTAATCTTTAAAAGTTGAACTTGTTATATATTCACAAATGTATTTTTGAATAACCTTATAAACTGTGTTAAAAAGTTTGAAATAACCAGATTTATTGCAGACTGTCTGCCCTTTAAATTTGTTTTAAAAAAAACCCTTTTCCTTAACATATATTAAAAATGGTTTTCTTTTTTGCAAAACATTTTGAGTTTCTGTACCTTTATTTTCTGTTACTATTACAGTAGCTTTTAGTGATATATGGGTTTCTGACCCAAGATTTATTGTTATTTTCTGAGGTATTTGAAGTTTATTTTACTGACTTCAAACCTTCTAATTGAGTGAGTGTATCAAGGCAGATTTCATTCTTTTCTATTGTGAATCTCTTTATCAAGTGATACCTGGAAGAATGCTAAGATCTAACCCAGGTAGCAATACTTAGATTGCATGAGAATATCTCAGCAAAAAGCTTGTATTTGTTGGACAGAAGCTAAGTACATACTCTAGAAATATGGGCTGTGTACACTGAGACTTCTTTAAATTCCATTTCCTTCTATTCCCCTCAGATTAAAGTTGCAGTATCAGCAGACAGAGACTGCATTCGTGCCTACCAACCCCAAATTTCATCTACGAATTACAACACCTTAACGCTCAATGTGAAAACTGCTGAACCAGATAACCTGCTTTTCTACATGGGTAGCAATGGAAAAGTAAGTTTCTGGAGTACATTTTCTGAAGGTAGTGGTAGCCAAATGTTTTAAATGTCTGTAGTTATGTTTTTTCTTACTCGATTTCAAACTAAGTAACCAAGTTTAAAGCCCCTTGCAGACAAATTTGTTCACTAGGGGTGGAAACATATTTGTACCTTGGAAGATTCCAGAGATTCTCAAAACTAGAGAATAAAAACACCTGATTCCTTAGCATTGCCTCTTGGCCATGTCATGGAGCTCTCCCTTCCTTTTCCTGTGTTGTGCATTAACCTTATGGAGTGTAACACTCTATGGGATGCTTTCATATAGCATGCTGGAGTGTATCAAGTGATTTGCTTGGTAACACAGCAAAAGTACTTGAATTTGGTGCTCAGGAACATGGTGCATCTACTCAGTTTAAAAAGAGCTTGATGGCTCACTGCCACATTGCCCTCCTCTTCATTCTCTCTATAATCCCAATAGAATGCACAGCTATTAGCTCCTTGTGGCACGCTATCATGTGAAATATAGTGCTTTTTCACAGACTGGTAAGTCACTTCACGTACCCTCAGAACAGTATGTTTCTGTACATCTGTGTGTGTTTATATCACAGTTCTAGTTATCTGTAAAGAAAACATTCACCTACTTGTGTATAACCTGAGTGGGGTTTGTTTCATTACAGGTAAAAGTGAGTGAAAACTTGCTGGGCCTGATTTTGCTAAAGTCAACTCCTGTCATATGGGATGTAGGGACATGAATCTGGAAAGACTTTCTGTGTGTGACTTGTTACAATACACATTTGATGCCATGTATTAGAATAAGCCCTGCTGTTTTTCAGACAGACTTCCTTGCAGTGGAGATGCGACGGGGTAAGGTTGCTCTTCTTTGGGATTTGGGCTCTGGATCAACAAGAGTGGAATACCCGGATTTTCAAATTGACAATAACAAATGGCACAGAATACATGCCACCAGGTAATTAAAATGAAAATGTGTGTTGTACACAAACCATCTTCTGAGTTTTTCAGTGATGAGATGTTTAGTATCCTTAGAAAGAGAAGCCTTATAGTATGTGTGGATTAAGCCTGGTGATTCCTAAAACTATTTATTAGTATTTGTATTTGGCAGGTTTGGAAAAACAGGTACACTCAGCATAGAGGAAATGAACTCCAATCAGAAGCCTTCACCTAAATCTGCAACCTCTCCGGGGACAGCCAGCATACTGGATGCTAACAAATCAACCTTAGTGTTTATCGGAGGACTTGGAGGGCAAATCAAGGTTAAATTTTGAGATTCTGTAAATGGTTTTCAACATGTTTGAGAGATACTTTTGTGTTAGAAATAATTGCGTGATTTGGTTATTTCATCAAGAAATGCCAGGTACTCTGACCATAAAGCAGAGATACTGTAAGGGTCTACTAGTATCTTGAAGTTAATTTTCCCTGGAAATTTTTGCATAAAGTGTTAACCAGGATAGGCTGTGTGTGCATGCAGGTTGTATAGACATTAAACAATGAATTTGGTTTTTGTTTGCACCTTCCATAGCTTCTTTTAGTTTGCCATTGTTATTCATGCCACGAGACATGTAAGTAGGTCAAGGACATACTTGTTTTTACTTTTTATGCGCTAATCTATTATGATTTGAATGATAATTGTTGATAGTTCTGCTAAAACATTTTGTTCTCCTGTTATGATTTAAATCTAACAAAGTTAGAGTTCAAGGAAAACAACCAAGCACAAATTTTGCTGCATAATTTTCAGAGTGCTAATGAATTGTATTCATGAAGTATTTCTTGTCTTATAGAAATCACCTGCTGTTAAAGTGACCCATTTTAAAGGGTGCATGGGAGAGGCATCCCTGAATGGTAAATCTATTGGTCTTTGGAACTACATAGAAAGAGAGGGCAAGTGCAATGGCTGTTTTGGAAGGTATTTTATCTCTGTGGTTTTTTTATTAACAGATTTAGAATAATTGACATTTGTAATATTATATTTGTGTGCTAACTAAAAATAATGAGCTCAAGCAGTGGTTCACTGATCTTTAGCATACTGTTCTGAAAACACTAATCTGAATATGCGATTGGTGTCAATTTATTGTATGGAATTTTATCACTTTTTAATCACTTTTTCAGGTGAGTGTATTGTTGTTGTCTATTTTGCACACTGGAAGTAGGGACTAGAAGCGAACCAAAATATTTAGGAATCTTTGTTTTCCAGTAGTTTTCCAGTAAGACAAATTTATTCTCTTCTAGGGTAAGAAACAATGTAAAGCAGTCTTATAAAACAAATTCATAGCAAAACTGTAGCCACTAAGCTTGATACACTTTGTGGATTGTACTATTTTTATTCTGAAAGAATTGAAAAGAGATAACACTTGTCCATATTCCCTTTTGCAGAATATTTCATGTAGTAACAGCAGAGGGTGCTGCTTGATTGTATGAGATATTTTTTAGAAGGCTTGTATTGCAGGGAAAGGGGCTAACATTTATTTTAAGTGCAATTATGCAAAGCATTTTGATAAATGGATGACATGTTTTAATTAAGAGCGTGTATGCTCTAGCAATAATTTTTTTTCCTTTGGAGTTCATTGGAGTTTTTTTCATACATAAGGGAAGAACACTTATCTTGTATACATCCTTCCCCATGGCAAAATGATGTATTGTGAGATTCTATAATAAAAATGGCCTTTGGCTGGAATCCTTTAGTTATTCAAAACATCAAGTTTCAAGTCTCTTCCCACACTTTCTAAACGTATTTCCTGGGGACTACACCGACTGATCAGTACCTGAAGGGAGCCTACAAGAAAGATGGAAACTATTTACAAGGGCATGTAGTGACAGGACAAGGGGGAATGGATTCAATCTAAAAGAGTATATGTTTAGATTAGACACTAGAAAGAAACTCTTTACTGTGAATGTGGTGAGGCATTGGAAAAAATTGCCCAGAGAAGCTGTGGATGCCCCATGCCTGGAAGTGTTCAGTGAAAGTTTGGATGGAGCTCTGAGCAACCTGGTCTAGTGAAAGGTGTCCCTGCCAACAGCAGAGGGGTTGGAATGAGATGATCTTTAAGGTCCCCTTTTAACCCAAACCATTCTATGATTCTGTGATCTAACTTTTCTTGTATTTTATATAAAAATTACTGTAAAAACACAAATCTTCAGCTAACATATTTTTTTAATTGTTTTTCTACTTCTGTAGCCCCCAGGATGAGGACACATCATTTCATTTTGATGGCAGTGGCTATTCAGTTGTGGAGAAGGCACTCCGCACAACAGTGACTCAGATAATAATATTTTTCAGTACATTTTCACCTAATGGGCTTCTTCTGTATCTCGCTTCAAATGGCACTGTAAGAAAATGGATCAGATTCCTAAACTGTCAAAAAATATGTTTAGATGATTTGATGGTTTCTTGCTTTCTCTGTTATTTTTCAGCTTACATATACTAGAGCAGTTTACTCTCTTTGTGTAGATTATCACCTGTAACTGACATCATAAGCCAAAGGAGTAAAGACAAGAACCCTAGAGATAACTCATTAGAGCAAATATTCACCTCTACTAAGGACAAAATTAAACAATGAAAATAGTTCCCCACAATTTGTTTCAATTTTAGAATAAAATTAAGTAAAGGAAAGAAAAGAAAACAGCAGGGACAAGAATCTAGTTTTGTTCAATTGGAGGAACCTTTTCAGAATGTAACGTGTTTTGGAACTGAGCTTGCAGAAGGACAATGTAATACTGAAGAGGCATATTGAATTAGATCCATAAGATGGCAATTCAGTAAACTGGAATAAATTAAGTAAAACTCCCTGCAAAAGCAGTATAACCCAGACCCATCTCCAGACCTTCACTGTCACGTCATGCAGTTAACTGTATACTTAGCTGATGGGTTTCATTTTCCTGAAGGAGGTCAAAGCTTTGTTTCGATACAGATTGTTTCTGAGTCACTGCATTATTCATTTGCTATATGTATGCCTGAATACATTGCACAGTAATATCTGACTTAAATTTTACTGTTCATAGGGGACACTTTTAATGCAATTCGGAAAGTCTTTTTTATTGCATGAAGAAGGTCTTTGCTTCACACATAGTGTTTTTGATCATTATGCTAGCAGTCAAATCAAATTACTTTCAACTTCGTCCAAAAAAAGGAAAATGTGGGTCTGCTATTTAAACCTTTTTCTGCCAAGTAATCTAACCTCATGGTGCATTTAAATAAAAATAACAAAACAAAAGAAACATCCTTGTGAGGTGCTTGTAACTTAATTTTCCTAAATGTAGGAAAGATAAGCATCTTGGCCCTAACGAACAGTTCAGGTAAAAGAGTTACCAAACCTGTTTCATGCAGTAACCCAAACCTGCTAATAATGCATTCTTTTAGAATATATTATTTCCAGGAATATAATCTGTTGTTTGGTTGGTTTTGGTTTTGATTTTTTTTCCTCACAGAGAGATTTCTTGTCCCTTGAGCTTGTTGATGGCAAAGTGAGGCTGACTGTTGACCTAGGTTCAGGACCTCTTGCTCTTACAACGGAAAAACGTTACAACAATGGAACATGGTATAAAATCTCATTCAATAGGAACAAGAAGCAAGGTAGGCTGCAGGCTGAAAAAGAACAGGTGTCTGCACATTAACAAATACAAATATCAAAGATAGCTGCGGGGAACATCACTGCAGCCAAATCTGATCGGTTTCAATGCAGTGTCTTTAGCAGCCACACCCATCTTACTTTGCTTTTAGAAGGACAGCAGTGTAAATCTTGTGCTTAGTTTAGCATACCTTATAAAGAGCACGCAGTGCAGAAACTGCCCGAGAGAAACATATTAATAGTCTCTAAATAGTGAAAGATCATTGTCCAAGTCTGTATATCAGGGATTATGTTTTATGTTCTGCATTTTAATAAGTACCTAGTACAACAGTGTTTGGGGGCCGAGGTTTGGGCAGTAATGCATTACAAATAGGATGTGTTAATAGCTATAAGATATTCTTATATGTATATATTTTCCTGCAGACTTCTCCAGATTTGGTTTTGTCAGAGAAGAATGAATGAGATTAACAGAATAGCTGGAAGGACAATAAATTACTTATACTAAAAATAAGAAGATTGTCCATACATGTCTAAGTCAAGGAATACATTTTCCTTACTATGGACAAGATTGCCAAAATGGAAGAATATGTATTCATGTCCTTCTCCAGATCTTTACTCTCTTTTATTTGCAGGAATTTTGGCAGTCATGGATGCATACAACCTCAATTATAAAGAAACCAAGCAAGGAGAATCTCCTGGGGTTGCCTCAGACCTGAACCGCTCTGATAAGGACCCAATCTTCATTGGGGGGCTGCCAAGGTCGAGGACTGTGAGGTAAAGGGTCTTACCTTTCCATCTTTGCTAAGACTCTTGTAAGTAGAGGGAAAGACTAACAAACTCTATCTCCACTGAAGTTAGAAAAAAAATCAGTGAAGTCTGATTTCGTGTTTATGGCCTTGTATACCATATAGTTATCTGTCCTTTGACTTCAAACTCCACTGTGGTGGTTTTCACTGGTAGGTCTGATGATGCTGCAGTTCAGATCATGATAAGTTTCTGTTTTCCTCCTCCATGGGTGATTTCCACTACAGCAGCTGCCATAGCAACCACCTGCTCCTAGGGTCAGGCTGTAGCAAGAATTCAGCTCTGCTGTCTGCAACAATGCTCCTGTGAGCTGTACTGGTGCAAGCCTTTTGTTTTCTACCTGGCATTTATGGGCAAAACTGCACTTAGGCGTAAATTTTCTACTTCAGAAAGGAATTCTTGTAATTTTGTAACTTAGAACAGAGGAGAAACAATTGTGAACAGATCATCAAAAAATATTACAGATACATATTTTATGGTACGTCTCTAGTTTATGTTTGGGTTTTTTGTATTCTTCATCCATGCTGAAATTGTGAAGTCACATTTTTTCCACTGGCTTCACTATGAAGGGATAAACATGGCAAGGGAAAATCGAATTAAACTTTCTGCATGCTCTTGACAATAAGGTAAATTCTAGGACATTGTTGGTCTCTGCAAAGTTTTTACAGAGCTGCAGATTTGTTAATTTTAGCTGGCATATCAACCTGTGAGGGATTATGGCAGGATAGTCTTAGATTTCTCTGACTTAAGCCTGGGACCAAATTAGTCATCCTCCAGACTTGAAAAATCAAAAAGAAATACAATGTAGTAGAGAGCTACAGTTACCCTTTCACACAAAATCCATTATGTTCCAGCTAAAGATTAATCCTAATATTTTGGAAAATGACCTGACCTGGCAACACAACAATACACACTTGTATGTTTCCATTTGGGCACAACATTATCTGACTCTTTTTAAGATTAGATTTAGCATCTGCTAAGAGTAAGACCTAAATTACCTCACTTTTCCCTGACACCGGGCTGACTACATTCTTTAAAAGAGATCTCTCTTTTTGTCTTATTGAAGAGAACTTGATCTTTTCTCCCAGGGAATTCCAAATACTACTCCTTGGAAAGAAAGACTTGTTTTGTGTTTCAGGAAAGGTCTTACTAGTAGAATGTATGTGGGATGCATCAAGAATCTGGAAATATCTCGTTCCACCTTTGACTTGCTTAGAAATTCATATGGAGTAAGAAAAGGCTGTGTATTGGAGGTAGGAAACTAAGGTTTTGCAACATTTATTGTTATGGAACGGTGAATAGTAATGTTTACAGTGAGTTGAAATGGATTTATTTTTAAAAATTCTAAAATAATCTGAACTATATTTGACTTTCAATTTTTTTTCTTACTGTGCACTATGTGGGGAGAAATTCTGTAATTAATTATCTTCTTCATAAAATAGCCTATTCATAGTGTGAACATCATGAACAATGGATATATTGAGTTGGTACCTAAGTCCTTAAGCCCAGAATCAGAACTGATGGCAACTTTTGCTACCAAGAACAGCAGTGGCATCATCCTTGCTGGACTCAGCAGGGGACTGGAAAAGCGACGACGAAGACAAGCACATTTGGCAAGTACTGGAAACAAAGATTTTTGGGGGGATTATTTTTGCCATTTTTATTTTGTAAAATCAAGTTAGGTTGCTATTTATATCCGATGGACAGTTGGAACTTCTAGAATCCAAATACGAAGAAATATCTGCCCCTTCTTATTTTCTGCCTCTAAGAGAAGGAGTGTGTGGGGAGATGGTATAAAAAAAACTCCTGCATTTTAACTGGAGCTTGACAAGAGAAATTTCCAGCTTTTGTGTTTGCTGTTAGAAGACTTTGCACTCTGAGAGGTACCAATACAATGCCTACTAGTCTCTGAGTTTCATTAAAAGTTTATTTAAAAAAAGGTTGGAGGAAAATTTTTCCAATGTATGTTCTATTTAAACACTGAGTGTGTGTCAGAAAATTGAGCTGTAGTTAAAAATTAATCTTCTGATTATGTCCACAGCCCTTCTTTTCCATCATGCTGATTGATGGTCATCTCACAGTGCATGTTAATGCTGGAGATAGAGCAAGTACTAGGAAAGTAGTGATTCAGTCTGCTAATGGAACATACAGTGATGGACAAGAACACTCTGTCATCCTAATTCGGAGTAAGAGGTACATGCGACTGCAAAGCGTACTACCTGTTCAATTATTGTATGCTGTTGTCAGTTCACTGCACTCTCTGAGGAATTGCCTTTGCTAGCTTATTAGGTGGAATAATCAGGGCTATGTTTTTCTGCTGTTTATGCAGATGTTCTGATTTACATGGTAATTGCACACTGCATACAGCTACTGATAGAGGTGTAGCTGAAAGCTCTCAAAATCTCTAGACAGTTTGGGGCACTTGAGTAAAGTATACTAAATAGTATTAGAAAAAATACAGCTATCAAAGTAATTTAGAAAGATATTTGACAAAACCTGACATGTTAAAAATCATGTAAAGAAGGTCTTGTAGTTTTAAGACTTAAAAAGGATTATGAAAGGGATGGAATCTTTATTTATTAGAACAGGGCATTTATGAGGCTGAAAGGAATGCTTTTCATTTGAAAATGGCTGTCTTAGACCTTGTTTAATGTTTTCCCTGCTTTATCTTTTTCAGGATCATAACTGTACAGGTGGATGAAAGTAAACCTGCAGAACTGAGGCTTGGTTCATCAGCAGAAATGAGTCCCATTAATATTTCCAACTTTTATGCTGGTGGCATTCCAGCAGGAGAAGGCATCTTGGGGCTAAAATTGGCTGGCTCCTTTCATGGCTGTATCAGCAATCTTATTTTTAACAAGGAGTAAGTCAGAGGGGTTACTGCTTTGTTTTGGAAAACTGTGTATAGTAATTTAATGTAGTTTGTGATCTCTTGTATGACATCTCTGTTTGTCTGGTTTTCAGCATAAGACAAACATGATACTCGTGATCTGGTATTATAACAGCCAGAAAATGGATATTAGCAGCTATGTTTCTAAATAGCATTAAAAATATCTTTAATGTTTATAGAGATGCTGCACAAAACACCGCTTTCTCTGCTATAGTTTCATGTGCATTCACATGCAGACAGAATTTTGTCTATTCATATTGTTCTGGGGACAGATTATTTGCCATTACTCTGTCTGTTTGTCCCACATGTCACTTCTATCCCTTTCTCCTGTTACTAGTGAAAGACCTTGTAAAATACTCTCCTTGTGCTTGGGAAATGTAGGGATTGGGGATTGCACCTCTTAAATATCTTTTTTTTAAAAAAAAAACACAGGCTTTTATATTTCACCACTTCCATGAAGTATGAACATGTGGATATGGACAGTTGCTTTCTGTCAGAGAAGCCTAAACCAGCCATACAGCCCACAGACATTGAGATTCAACTTCAGGCTTTACCAGTTCCCCTGAGGCCTCTTACAAATACAAAAAATGTATGTACTGGAGCAAAGCTCTATTACCTCTTCTTTTGTTCATTCTTTGTGGAGAATTATCAAAGTACAGACTATGTATATTTGCCTCTTCTGTGGTATGGAATGGTTCAATGAACGTGGATTTGAAATTATCATTCCCTGTAGAAATACTGATGTTAACTTTTGTAGCAGCCTGTTGGGCATTTGGAATGGAAATGTAGTTAGGTTTATCATTGTTCAGGCAGCAAAAAAGAAAGGACTAAAAAAAAGAAAGACAAAGTGGAGTGATAAACTCCCAGCAGAAGGACTTGACAGTAACTATTATCTGTAGTGTATTCCTGCCAAAATGACTCTGTGCTGAGATTTGCATTAGCTGTGCAATTCTGCATTCACATTTTCCTAGTCACACACATGCAGTCTCTGCTCTTTGTCAAAGAGGAGGCACAAACCATTTGAGAGACACACAGTGTCTGAATGCAGCTTGTGTGGCACCTGTTTCCTCTCACACAGTCCCCATTCCCAAGAGAGAAGGAAGCATTGCTTCTCTCCTTCTCCAGCTGCACATCTTTATAATGAGTGGTTTCCAAAGCATCCTGAAATCATTTTTCTGTGGCAACAGAAAGCAAAATTTTATGCATTTCATACAGCTGTGGCTATAAAAAGAAGTAAGTTGTCTTTCTTAGAGCTAAAGCATGGCTTTGGCTCATACTCTGTTACTCAGCTCTCCATTCCCCAGATCATAACATTATGTGTGTCCTCATTAAATGGGAAAATATTGCTACCAAGTCCATAAGATTTTCACACTGAAATTGTACTCTGTTTTCCAGCATTTGTTATCAAAAGTGCTGTCAATTAAGACAGTGAATGAATACTTCTCAAACTACAAACATTTCACAGTAGAAAAGATAGTGATGTCCATGAGACATAGCTTAATCATTAGAACTAGATTTTTTTGAGCCTGAAGATAGCTTGGAATGATTGTGAGTTTAGCTGATTGATGTTGCTGTGTACTTTGTGGTTACCTTGTGGCTCAGTTTTGCTTCTTACAAAGTTGTATGTAGGCACATTGTCATTCAACACTTGCTGGTCAGTGCTTGATACTATTCTTCCTAATAAATTCCTTTTATTAACAGGTAGTTTGTGTAAAAGACGAGCTGCCTGATCATGTTCAAGGTGCCTATCAGTTTGGACTTGCCAAAGGCAGCCACTTGACACTGCTCTTCAATCAGTCTGCTGTCAGGAAGAAGTGAGTATATCGTGAATTACACATGCATACAGTGTTATTTTGTAGAATGCAGTGACAGTTTCCATGAATGATAGCTGCATTGCCAGCTTTGAACATGACCCTCACTTCAGGTTCCTATGGGGTTCTCATGGAAGAAAGTATCACAACCATCATAGTGTAACTAATGGTACATATATTAAACTAACCTTTCCCAGGTTAGTGGTCATGAATTTATTAACTCCTGGTCAGAGTTCTGCATTTTTTTTCCCCTCTCAGACTTAAGAGCCTCACTTTACCTTCTGTAAGTAAATTGATTTCTGTTTTCCACATACCTCTGTATACATGCCTACTCCTTTGACTGATGGAGATAACATCTCACCCTTTCCTCTGTATTTGCTGCAAGTGCACCTTCCATGTCTTAAGGTGCACTTGAAGGAGACAAGACTACTGAGGAGAATCAGTTTGTTGAGACTTAAGGTGTGATAGCCTCTTTGCCTCTTTTACTTGTTTGAGAGGCTCCCAGCAAAGTCTCCAAACCATAGCCTTCAAGTAACTTGAATATACTTCTTTCAACTCAAAGTGTCAACAGGCAATGAGAAAAGAGTGTTTTTTCCTTCCAGCCTTTCTGTTATAGCTATTGAACATAAGGACATTGCAGAGGTTTGATGCCATGTACTCTGAACCTAGTGTCTCCAGAATAAATGGCTCAATCAGTTCCTCTGCCTTTCAAGCCTCCCTCTGTTCTCAGTCTGCCCATTATATGCCAGCATTCCTGGCTAGTAGTAATGGATGCCATCACATTATCCTGGAATGGGTTCCTTTCTTGAGGCAATAGGCAAGTCTGCAGTCACAAACAGCCGAGCCTGTCCCTCTGGAAGTGCAGCTCACCCTGTGACAAACACTTTTTATATTTCTGACAGGTACAACACTGATTTCTATTATGAAATACATTATAGGGCATGTTTTCTTAAAATCAGTGCAAATCCTACTTTTCTAGCCTTTGTAAAAATAAATTTCCTTTCATAATAATAAATTGATTGAGGCAGTTCTCTGCCTCCAGAAAACCTTTTTTTCACTGCAGAAGAAATATTTTTCAGTAACAATGAAATTTTATTATCTAGACTTTCCATCCAGCTGAATCTCAGAACCTTTGCCTCCAGTGGCCTGATTTACTACATGGCTCACCAGAACCAGGTTGATTATGCAGCCCTACAGCTTTATGGGGGACAGCTCCATTTCTCATTTGATCTAGGCAAAGGAAAAGCAGTAGCTCTTCACCCTGCTGTTATCAGTGATGGAAAATGGCATACGGTAGGTAGTCACCAATCTCTTGTGCTTCATTTTCTCTTTGGATTTATTGATATGGTTTTCCCCTGCTTTTCCTGCATGCTTTCTCTGTTGCAGAGGCAAACTGGTTTTTAACCCAATCGTGAAACCGTTCAGAAAGCTTTTATTTGGTGATAGTTATTTCCTTTTAAAATTCTCATTATTTGTACATCAATTCCGGCTTCCAACTCATATTAAGTATTTCAGCTTATTTATAAATTAAAGAGTTCACCAACTATGTAATAATAGTCATCTTCAACAAAGAAGCTAAGTAAGAGATGTAAAAACTTGGACATTTTCTGCAAAACTTTTCCATACACAATGTCACCAAAGACCTGCTAAGGAATGTGTGACAAGGTGAAAGATTTGTGGGTGCACAGTTTCTCTTTTCTCCAGCTTATTGCTTAATACCTGAGCATGTCACAGTGGCTAGTGATAACAGGGAAGCACTGACTTTCCATTCCTTGGTTGAGGAAACATGAGAAAGGGAGACCTTTGAAAAGAATGGAGGCTGGAGGGGGAGGACTTGGCTTAAGGAGAGTTTGAGGAGAAACTATGGCTACAGCTTTCAGCTGCCACATAGCATTCAGGGTCTTCTAAATAAAGACTGTGTGTGTCAGTCTCTATTGGCCCAGTTCCTCCGAGCAACCCACCTGGTGCTGACTCAGGCTTTCTTTGTGAAAAATGATGCGATGTCTGCATGAGTTTTAAAAGTAACTCTGACCACATTACTTCTCCTAAAGGCAGGTGAGGATGACAATATTCATCCTGCTAAGCTTCCCCTCCCTTACCCATATGTGAAGCCTTAACTCCAGGAAGTGGCTTCTGTGAGACAAAGTGATTGATGACACAAAGCTGCCAACTCTCCTAGGTGCTTTGGGAATAAGCAGAGTTATTTTTGCTATTCATACATAATGTGCAGAAGAAATAAACAGCAAAAACTAATATAAAGAAAGCAAATGTGAACTTCTGTCATAGAGAGATATCACAGTTAATCTCTGCTGCCTACCCTGAAAGGAAGAACGCTCTGGGATTTACAGCTGCGTGTTTAAATTTAAATATACTCACGTAAAGCTCACACTCACACTATCCACATTATAAGACATGAACAGATTCCATGCAAGAGCTGACCTACCTTTACTGCCTGGGACATAAAAGCATGAACTTCCACCTTTTTCAGAGATTAAGGCTGAGTCACACCACTTCACAGCTGGGGGTGAATATTGCAGTCGATCTGCAATCAATTTGAACTGATACGCATTGCTACCGAAAGAAGCACCACTTCTTTCCGTTCTCTGCCCTCTACCCATACCACCCTGCTTTACCATTTTATACCCTTACCAACCCAAATGTTCATGAAACTTCTTGTTGAACCTAGTCAGGATTCTGAGTGGGGCTAAAAGTAAACAGATAAGAGCAAGTGGCTAGCTGACTTCGAATCAAGTCCCTCTGCTGCGTGTGAGCAATTGCTTTAGGGCAAGGAGGGTATAGGGACACAAGTGAACAAGATGGACAGAACTGGAAAGCTCTTTAGTCATAGCAAATTTAGGGCTGCCCATCCTAATATTACAGCATAGGAGTGTGCACTTCAGAGAGCTGAGATGGGTCAGTTGGTAGGCAGCACAGTAACTGGAGAAGACCAGCACAGTACTCTTCTCTTCAAACTCAGTGGTGTACCTGTATCCTAAGGCAATAGTTACTCTGAAAAGCTTAGGCAGGACAATATGCAATCATTGTGAACACTTTTAGAGGCAAGGAAGCTGTTAAGCTGCTCAGTTGCTTTCTGAAATGGCTTCAGCCTCAGGATAAATTTCAAGGGGTGCCAGTGAACAGTATGTCAAAGCAATCAAACAACTAAAAAATTGTCATGCTTACTTCTGTGGCAAATGATGACTAGATAACTGATTTAGCTTACTGATTCATGTTTGCATGCTTTCATTTTTTCCAGGTAAAGACGGAATACATTAAAAGAAAAGGTACCATCATTGTGGATGGACAGGAATTGGTAGCAGTCAGTGCTCTTGGAGATGGTAGCACTTTGGATGTGGAAGGGAAGCTCTATGTGGGAGGACTCCCCTTAGACTACGTGCCAAAGAATCTTGGGAATGTAAGAAGGTTTGGTGTGGTGGGGTGTCTGACATTTTGCAATACTAGAATGATCATACTGCATCAAACCCATCCAATTCAGTATCCTGTCTCTGACGGGAAAAAAAGTACTTAGGGAAAGGAGCAAGAAAGAAAGTAATGACCCTCTACCAAATAAATCTTTCCAGTTTTCTATGGCTAATGACTGTAGCTAGAGATTGTATCCTTGTGTGTTGGTAATAGGTTTTTTTTTTCTTCTATCAGTCTCTCTGTTAAAAATGGATAAAGAATATAAACTTCTGTGTTTCACAGTATAAGGTAAACACATGACCTAGAATCTCAGACATATTGGTACTGAAGTCCTGTTGCATTGAACTATCTCTAAAAGGCTGGGTTTACCTGAGACTAAAACATATTTTCTACACGTGCTTTTAGAGAGTAGGATTTTATTGCTTTCCCCCTTGTGCAGCCCATTATATCAGTGAGGTTTCTGATGATGATGATAATGTTTCTCATAGAATCATATAATATTCTGAGTTGTAAGGGACCCACAAGGATCATCAGAGTCTACCTAAGAATCACACCATGTGTCTGAGAGCATTGTCCAAACACTTCTTGAACTCTGGCAGGCTCTGTGCTGTGACCACTTTCCTAGGGAGCCTGTTCCAGTGCCTGGCCACCCTCTGGAGGGGTTGGGCAATTCTCAGTTCTTCTCAGTTCTGGGTGTACTGTCTTCACTTTTGCTTTTTAATTGGACAATGACTTTAACAAATTTTTTAATACTTTGAATCTGCAATTGCTGAAAATAGTAATAGTGAGAAATTTAGATGAATCCTCTTGCTGAGTAGAACTTGCAAAATGTCATACAAAATCTTAATTTGCTGAAGCATGTTTAAAATGTCTAACTGCTGGGCGCATCTCTGCTCACAGTTAAGCTAATACAATCTTTTTTGTATGTTATAGAGAGCCTATACTGTGCCTCTAAGCTATTTATTTTGACTCTAAGACATTATGTACGTTTGTAACCTTACATAATTATATGTAATAATTGAAATTTAATTATGTAACTATTTTAGATCTGGCTGTGTTTTGTTCCGATAACTTTTTAACTGCAATAATATCAGGGGAATCACTAAGAGAGCATTGCAGCCGTTTATAATAAACATTATCTGTTATATTTCCATATGCCTAGGTGACTCACAGTATTCCTGCCTGCATTGGTAGCATGACAATTAATAGCAAACAACTAGACAATGAGAGTCCTGTCTCCATTTTTGCTGTGAATAAATGCTATGTAACAGCGCAGGATGGTACTTTCTTTGATGGAAGTGGCTTTGCTGCTCTTGGTAAGTGTCACTAAATGAAAATAGTACCTTACTAAATTAATGTTAATGAAAATGTAAGCTTTTTAGGTTTTGCTGGAACTGTGTGCAGTCAATTGACTCCTCACAGAGCGAGTGCATGCCGTGCATGTGCATTTCTAACCAAGTCCTGTACGTCCAAAAGTGGTCATTTCTGCAAAGGGCTGTCTTCCCCAAATGAAAGAGCTAATGCTTTTAGCACTGGGAAAGAAATGAGCTACCTCTTTCTTCAGCTAAGAATATCCATGTTCTTGATGTTTAGGTTTGTAAAAGGGAATGAAGACAAAAGGCTTGTGAAGTAACATGAAGGATTACATTTGTGCTCTTTACTGTTTCTTTCAAATGGGATAGAATGCACTAAATCTGAATTAATAAAAAACTCCACTTATTTGGGAATTTATTTTTTTCCATTATAAAATATGAATTATGATTTTGGAAAATTTACTTTCCAGAGGTTCTGCAAGGTCATATTCCATCAGAATAATTAACAAACCTTTTAGACCTTTTAATGCCGAGCTATGTATTTTACTTTGTACTGTGGGTTTATAAGTCTTCTGCTAGAAGCTTCTGCCTTCTTTTCAGTCAGGGAAGGTTACAAAGTGCGGTCTGATGTGAACATCACACTGGAGTTCCGTACGACAGCGGTGCATGGTGTTCTTCTTGGGGTCAGCAGTGCTAAGGTTGATGCCATTGGACTGGAGATTGTACATGGCAAGGTAGGCTGCCCTGTGCTGGCACACTCATTTCACAAGGCTTGCTTGAAACTGGGAGGCTAGAACTCTTGGACTGCACTAAATACAAACCAGCGAAATGTGAGGGAGGCAAATCCCCACAGAACTAGTATGGGACATTTTCAGCCTCCAGGTTTCTCATTGCCATCATATGATAAAATGTGCTATTAGCAACAACAAAGTCACTGGAACTTTTTGGATTTTTAATTAGTGTAATTTATATCAGTGTGCAGCCACTCTGACCTCCTGTACTACGTACCTTGTATGTTAGACCAAATATATATCTTTTTTGTAGCTTAATACTTTTTCTACCATAAAGCTGCACTTGTCCTTGAGAAACATTATTGCATGTACTAAGCACACTGTTTTGTAATCACTTCTTCAATATTCATGAGGAATTAACTCATTCTCTACTTCTACTGGCCATTATGCTCCACAAACCTTTTAACAATCAATACACGATTCTCTGGTCATGTCTTGCATAAAAAATATATACTTGATTGCTCTTAAGTATTTTGTTTTCTCAGAAATAGCTCATTTTTTATTCAAAGCTTCCTAGCTAGAGACAGTGTTAAATACTCCTGTTTCTATGGGACATGCTTTCTCAGTTAATATTTGCATATTAATCCTCACCAGAGAGTTGGGGAAATGTCTACTGCTTTGAAAAATAAATCCGTGAAAACAATCAATACATGTATTGATAATGACAAGCGCTTTCAGTTCACTCTTCTTTCTCTTCAGTTAGATATAGTGAATCATCTTTCATGTCTAAAGTCTCAGGTTCTGTGAAAAATGTCTGGATTTGTATTTGTAAAAAACATTGAAGGCCCTAGTAAAGTATACCAAGCTAACCCAACAGACCATTGCATAGATAGATTTAAGTCTTTTAGATTTTAAAGACACTTCAAAAAGATTACATTCTATCCATCAAAACAAACATTTACTTAGCATATTGTCAAACGTTTAAAATGGAAGTCTCTGTACCAGCATGATTGTGCTTTTATCTAGGCAAATTAGTTTATGTATTCTTACTTTATATCTTTACTGGCATCTGGCTGTTTTCGCAGGTTTTATTTCATGTCAACAATGGAGCTGGCAGAATAACAGCTACATATGAACCAAGAGGCACAAATAATTTGTGTGATGGGAAATGGCACAAGCTTCAAGCAAATAAAAGCAAACATCGCATTTCACTGCTCATTGATGGGCATTTGGTTCAAACTGATAATCCCTACATCCAGTCTACATCTGCAGATACGAACAATCCCATTTACATTGGAGGCTATCCTGGTAGGTACAATAATATTTCCTTTCCCTTCTGTCCCTCTTGCTCTCACTCTCACAAGAGTGACTCTTAACACATGTTCCCTCCACCCCCACCCCTTTTGGTTTGCCAGTGGAATCTGAGACAGTGTACAGCTCAGCTGTTGCTTCATGTTCTGCCAGTTTCGATTTTAACTTAAAAAACAACTTTGTAGCATGGCTTTCTTCTCTGATTTCCCCTCTCATTTCCCATTGTCCCCTGGGACATACTATTTCTGCAAACTCTGCACAAGTTATCCCAGTGCATGGCTTATGCTTGAAGGCAGCACTGACTGTTCATATTGGGATGTCCTAGATCATCCAAATGTGAATAGAACTTGGTGCTCCTCAGGTGTTGGTTTTCTCTCTCATTTCAGAGGGAGGAGAAGCAGTTTAATAACCTGGATCTTTTTATTGTTTCTGTTCCCTGGAAAGAGATTCTATGCATTTCATGTTTATTTTTCAGCTGACGTGAAGCAAAACTGCCTCACGAGCAAGAGCTCATTCCGTGGCTGTTTGAGGAACCTTGTTTTGACCAAGAGCCAACATGCAGAATTCTTTGACTTTAGCAGAGCTTTTGACCTCCGTGGAGTCTTTCCTCATTCCTGCCCTGGGGTTGAGCACTGAACTGTAGCAAAGCCCGTCTGGACTGAGAGAGGTTTATTTTGTTGATCTTTTATTTTGCATTCTCATTTTGTAATGAAAAGAATCTGTGAGAGCCTGCATCTCTTTGATTTTTCTGGTTGTTTTCCAACTCAGGTCATTTTTTTTTTTTTTAAATCAGTTCTATGTCTACATTTTAACTAAATTGTTTTAAAGAACAAATACCTCTACTACAATATAATGGCATTAATTGCGTATTTTTCTTTTGGGAATTTTTATTAATCAGTGTTTACAGTATGTTTTCTTTTGATTACTTGACAGTATTTCATTTTATTGTGTGTTGGTTGTTTTATAAAAAGGTAATTATTGTGGACCACCAAATAAAACTACAATAAACTGTGCATTATTTCTTGTAGTTCAGTTGTCCGTACATTTCAGTCAGGAGAAAACCTACAGACTAAGAAGTGACAAATGTGCCCACAGCAGGGAAGCTGGAACTAGATGATCTTGAAGGTCCCTTCCAACCCATGCCATTCTATGATTCTGGTGCAATGAAGTGTAAGTGCATATAGTCCGGCAGAGGGAGCAGGAGACTGACTAAAGGCATCATTTTGAATGTCTCAGATTCAGAGTCTAATGAATAGAATTTTCTACTTTATATGGTAGCTCCAGTTTCTTTTCCTTCTGCCTTAAAATCCAGTGCTTCTGATCCTCATTATAGATAAATTACAGATATATCTAGGAGGATTTATGTTGCTCTTTATGCTTTCATGTAATCAGCTTCAGGACAAGCAGCAACTCCTCAGCACGGAGACAAGTATGAAATGTTGTGTTGGTGAAGAAACAATTTGGGTCTGACTTGGGAAATACCAGGTATTTTGGCAACTAGAACTAATGCATCATACTTTGGAAAACAGTATTTCCTACAGGAGACAGGGAGGCACTTTCGGTGCTCTGCAATTCCTAATTCACAGGCCAGTCAGCCTTTGCTGTTGTTCTGCCTCTACCTTTTCTTACTGTGCTTGCCTCTGTTTCTAAAATGAGTCTTCCAGTAGTTGTTTTTGATCCAGGTTTAGGGGACATGTGCTTGATCTGACTCAAGTAAGGACATTCATTCATCAACTGGACAGATCACTGAGCACTAACAAACATGTCTTATACTTTATTATACTTCTATAATAAACACAGTTCTTTGCAAGTCACTTCCGTCTCTTTTTTTTTTTTTTTTTACCTTCTTTGAATTAGCAGTATTTTTGCTTGCTCCTTACAATTTTGTTTGGCTTTTCCTGTGCCCTTTTACAATATTTCTGGAGTTAGTTTTGCTCTATGTATTTCACACTAGTTTAAAAAATACTGGCTGAAATGAAACCCCAAAGTGGTTTGCCATTGCTTTCAGTGAGGCAGGATTCCTGCATCAAGGCAGTCCAAGAGAAGAGCTCCTGGAGCAAAGAACTCCTCCACTTAAGCAAGGGTGGCAGAACACAGTCCTTTGTATAGCTAGCTGTACCGGTGTTGTAACAACACAGTTGCTTTTAAGACAGATTCACCACTGCTTTTTGTAATTTCTGTCCTCTGCTTCTACCCAAAAAAACACGTTTAGATTTAAAGAGCTTGCTTTGTTGGTATGGTTTTATTTTTGACATGGGTACAATACAGTGGACACACTCTGCTGTACAAATACACTTACATATTGGCATACTTCAACAAAACACAGAACATAATGAGGATTGTAAGGGAAACATACACACAAACACTTTGCTTTGATTAGTGGCATTGTATTATTTTCCAGAGAAGACACATATTAATAGAAAGCCATTGAAAAGTAAAAATGAAACACAGTGTGTTTGTATCTGTCTATTTAAACCCAAGATCAGATCTCATAATGTTCACATTACAAGCAGTAATTTAGGCAACATAGTTTGGATAAAATTTCATCCATATCCTGAAATATGTATTTTAGTATATATTTTTTTGTAATTTCAAATCTTGCCCCACAGAACAAAGACATTTTGTCAATGATAACACTAGTGGAGAAGTGAAATTGAGAATAGAAAGTTCTTGAGTAGTAAACCTCTAAGCCAAAATATTTTTCCTGGAAAATGCAGAGTGAGGTAGTTAATATTATACATGGACACAGACACATCTGCACACACGCACACATTTGAATGACATTAGCTGCATAAACTGGTTAGAGTATTCCAGTCTGTTTCCAACACCTACTTTTTACAGTACTCTCTCAAAGTTTACAATAGTAAACTCTCTCAAAGTCTCGATTTTACAATACTTTGTTGATATGCAAAATGCTTGTCTTTGTAAAACCATGGAGTACGTAAATAAATGCCCAAAACATCTTTGTAATTTGAATAAATTTCTCCCTCCCTGCTTGCTACCACTTTCTTATTAATAGCTTTCCACACATGTTGCTTTTTGTTGGGTGACAATCCGATTGTAACTTGGTTTTGACTTCAGCTGCTGTGAGGAGGAACAAAATTTCTCATGCCTCCATCAGCAACTTGAAATATACGGCCTAAACTTGAGACCTCATATTTCAAAATGTCACTGAGATTGTTCCATATGCATATGGAACAATGCAGCATACAAAATCAAGTTAGTGTACCACAACAATACAAACCAACTTAATGTGGAACAGTATTAAGCACACTACACATGGGTCATTAGGTCCATTTGTATCAAAGAATAAATTTGACATTCTGTTTCAGAGATGGGAGGTATTTGGCCACGCTGCAGTAGTCTGGGCACTGCACGTAGAATGTAGTTCATCTGATAATATGCACATCTTGAAAAGTTACAGGCAGTTTTAGCATAAGACAAGTGCTCACAAGATGGATTTTATTACATCATATATATAAGTTGTGAAGTGGTATCAGTCTTTCAAAAACCCATTGCATTCTGTGTGGAATGCAGGGAGATCTATTTCAGAAATAACACTGATGAGATCCAGAACATGCTGAGCAAATTACTGCATGAACACAGGGCTTCTCTGTGATTTCCCTTGCACGGCCATTGAGAACACAGAGTGAAGTTAGTGGGCAAGATGGAGGAGGTCAGTGTATTTGCCTGAAAGTACTGTAGAGAGTTACCTCGTTTGCTATGACATTTCAAATGCTTTTGTTAATGTTTGGGCTTTCTGTAAAGTCATAGAACCTCTTTTAATTGGCTATAAGTACACTGATGCTTGGCATTTCTATGATGCTCTTAGTATTCAAAGCACTTTCCACATAAAACACCTTTGCCAAGTTTGTCCTTCCTAGATGTATGTTTATAACTCCTCATTGTTCAAGGAATTGTTTGACTGCATCTGAATGTAGAATTTAATTATCATGTTGCCTTTATATAGAAAGTACTCATCCTGCTTTACAGATGAAAAAAAAGGCAGCATAACTAGGAAGAGTTGTCCATTGCCACAGAGGGAACTAAAGGGTATTGAGATCGAAACACATGACAAAACATTTATCCTTAGTTCTATAAACAAACCACAGATCTACTATCTCTTGTATACTTATAAGAAATAGTTGTCAAAATAAGGAGTGTATTTTATAATACAACTGTCCTAGTCTTTTCCTGGCTGCAGCTATGTCTCCATTAGTGTTAAGAAGAAAAAGAAAGGGAAAAAAAAAAGCCAAAAAAAACCCACCCAAAACCAAACAAAAATCAACAAAAAAACCCACACAAAAAAACCAAAACAACAAACAAACCCCAAAAAAACAAAACAGAAAAAGAAACAAAAGCCCAAACAAAATGTCAGGAAGTTTAAAATGTCACTGTTTTAAAGAAAAGAAAAGGATTATGTCACTAAATTTTTATAATTTTTTATCCAGAAGGTAAGAAAGAAGACAAGATCTGCCCTCTGTAGACATTATTGTTGCTGGTAAAGTTATTAATTCAATGTTAATTTCTTTCACTGATCACTAACAAAGAAAGTTAACTACTGAACAACACAATTAACTTAGCATATTCTAGAAGCCCTGCTTCTGGTTCAGATCCTCATTGCACAGCTTTAGCAGAGAATCACAAATTAACAGACTTCCTTTGCAGGACACTGTCCTTCGTGTTCACCTGGAGGACTTGGTTCAGAACGCTTTTACATTGCTACGTGATGAGCAGCTTCTGCCTCATCCGTGCATCCAGGTCAGGAACAAAACCCACTGCTCAGGCTGTGGGTGGATTCACTGTGCAATATCATCGTCTTAACGATGGAGACATTGCAGTGCAGTTGAAGGTATTAATTCCCATTTTTTGAATACGACAAAGATGAAAAAAAGACTTGCTCTTTTCCAGAGATTTGTGATTTCCCTACTCAACATGCTTTAGTTCAGTAAAGTATAGCCCCAAAGGAGATGACTAGGTAAAGAACAGTGCTTGCTCTTGTGACTAGCTACAAACTAGACACGCTGTCTTACATTTCCAATGCAGTTGCAGCACCTTGTTCTCTTGTCAGCCTGTGTTTTCTTAGACTGCATGTCATCTGTAAAAAGAGCTGCAACTTTCTGTGTGTTTGTAAAACCCCCAGCATGACTGGGCCTAGTTTGGCTATGGCTTTAAAGACCTAATGTGTAAATTATAATATCTCACTGCTCATTGGAAGCTCTTTTTCTTCTCCGTATTCTATTATACAAGACCTGAACAAAGATCTCTCTTGTCAGTACAGCTGAATAGTATAAAAATTGCTTACATGTTAAAGCTAAAATAAACAAAAATAATTAGGTTACAAATAAAAAACTATAATGTTTGACAAAAACAAGTGGTGACTGTAAGTGGCGCCAGTAACACATATCTTATAGTATGGCATTACACAGACTTAATTCTGGGAGTATCAAGTAAAAGGCAGAGCCAGGGGCATATGCCCCTTCTTACCTAGCAGTTGTCTCCTGAAATTTGTGTGTGTGACAGAGGAAGGAAGGAGAGAATGGTTTGTGGCATTACAGTTGCACACAGCTACATGATCCACATAGACCATTTTGGAAGACTGGTAGTGATATGTAATACAGCGGTACAAACTGGGCAGTATAGCTGTCTATACAGTAGTCCTTCCTTCTGCCTCCTGGTCCCAGTGTCAGGTACTCCTGAGGAGTGACTGAGAGACAATTATTGCAGTTCTGCACACTGTACAGGTTTACTTTCAGCAGAAAGGTTTTGGTTTGTCACAAGGCTGTGTCTTGGCACTGCTGCATGTTGAGCTTCTGTCTTCCACATCTGACAGGTACCTTCTCTTCTTGAACGTCTCTGTGGTGCTTCTGTGTTACACTGTGGTAGGTAGTGTTTCATTCATCCTCTGATGTCACTGGATTATTTTCAAAAATCTGTGTTCTAACACCAGGTCAGGAAATGAACAACTCGTATGTGACGGGTTGTTTTCTGCACACCGTACCTTGGTCTGTCCTCCTCAATTCCTGGGCCAACTGGCACAAGTGTAATCCATGTGAAAGCATAACTGATGTGATGTTTTTTCTGATAGTCAGAATCTGGAATACCAAAAGTAGTATGTGCTGACCATCAGTCGGACAGTACAGTAGGAAGGAATGACATCCTGTAGCTACTGTTTTGTCTCTGCAAGAGCTTCTTAAAATGACAGGCATCACTCTTGTCCATTTGGCTTTTGTCCAGTACACTGCAGCCTTCTGCTTCAGCTTGCTTTTGGTTTTATCACCCATTCTGCCTGAGGATTTGCACGGTAGACATCTAACATGTACGCATCTGGATCCAAGCAGTGCTGACCTGAAACAGAAATTGACGGCCATGAATCATGGGATGTTATGAGCACATTGGGACAGAGTTTCATTAAAACGTCTTCGCATGTTTCTCTGACTTGCACATAGTAAGCCTGGTTTGGTGCGTCCAGATAACATCTTGCCAGGACACACAGAGGGCCTGTGGTAAATTTGCCAGTAATTTTACTCTGTGGGAGCCATGAATGCACTTTCACTTCCAGGCAAAATGACCTGCATTACATCGAGTCATGGACAAGACATTTAATTAAATGGTGAACAAATATGTTTTTTTAAGAAGTGTTAACAACACACTTACAGTAAAAGTGCTACATTATGAGGTTTTTTATTTCTTTGAATTTACTGGGCTGGAATTACAACTCTCTGACTTTGTTGATATCTATTTTTAAGTGCTGAAAAGGTAGCTCTGCAAACAACGTGTTCCCATCCAGATAGGATCTTGTAAAGAAATACAGGGACTATATGAAGGTTTTAGGCAGTTGCCATTTGGCTGGTGAAAATAAAAAAAAATAAATACAAAAAGTCCTCCTAAGGCTGTTTCAGGGTTTCATTAGGTGGTGATTGGGAAGTCCCTGCTGCCTTTGCCAGAATGAGGCATCTGGTGCCTCTTAATTGAGTAATAAGGCAATAAATTCTAGAGTTAAGTTGATTTGTTGGACTATATTACATTTATGTGGGGTGCTGAAGTCATTTAACTGGTGAGGTTACATTGCTGTGAGACAAAGGATTATGGTAAAATTTTTGTACAGTTACTTATAAGGTCACTGGGGTCCTAATGATTTTATTCAAGTGAAAGCAATATAAATGAATTAATGCCTAATCAGTGGACTAAGGTACCCTGAAGTATCTAGAATATAAAAATAATTTTAAATGAAGATGCAAATTAAACATCCTGATTTTTTGAAAGAGTGTGGTGGGAATATTTGGGATTGTTTCACAAGGCCTTTAAGATCTTCTCTTTTAGCATCAGTTGGTCATCCTGTTAAGCCAGGCAAAAAGTCACTAATCCAGTTTAGCTTTGTGTGTTGCCAGTAATAAAGACTGCTTCTTGTTTGCTGCTGAAGTGTGATGTTTTGTAATAACTTTACAAAAACTCTTTTGGGGTGAATCAAGAAGAAATAAGGATCAGATAGTTGACAACAGACTTGAACAGAGCATTCAGAATTTTGGTAAGAATAGAGAAAGAAGAGAGCCAGGATTGTGCAATATCAAATTTTGACCTTCAGGCCAGAAACGTGGGGCAAGCCACTGTTGTTGTTATTACAAGAAGTGTCACTGCATGAAACACAGAAGAAGATAAAAGCCCTACTGCAAATAATTTGCAATCTAAATAAAGCGTTAGTATAGAACACCCATAGGTACGGGGAGGTGAATTCTCAATTCTATGTTTTTTATTAGAGGGAGGTTAACACTTGGGTACACTGAGGAAGAAATAGGTCTTGGGAAAAGGCTTGACAACAAGATGGAATGTGCTTGCAAAAGGAAGATTAAGGATCTCTTAACCATGGCAAAATGCTGAGTTATGAGAGAGGTAAGCAAAAGGTCAGATAAATTTGGCAAGACTGTAAGGGGTGCTCCTGTGGGGTGCCCCTCCAGTCACACTGGAGCTGGAGTAAATCATGGCATTTGTTTTAACAGCTTTTGGGTCAGGCTCCTTTTCTCTAAATACACTGGAGAGTAGGAGCGACCCAGCTGTGTCAGAGCTGTGCTGCCCTGAGGTGTTTTAGGAGGTTAAGGACGTTCAGAATTAAATTTTTGAAAAATGAGACCTACCTATATTTCCTCCAATTTCATGTAAACTTTGGACCTGGCCTCTCATATTCTGTGATGATCCACGGCTAGGATGGAAAAACAAATTTTCAGTGTGTATTTCTGTTATAACCACTACCTTATCACCCACCATCTGTGGTAAGCAAAAGTGTAGATTACTGCATTACAGTTAACTAAACCTTCTATATTATTTATTTTATGTTATATTTATTCAAAGAACAAAATTATGTGGCAATATGGGAAGACTACAGAATAGACTTTCAGATACAATCTACTATTTCCCATAATTGTTAATAGTTATTACCTTACAGAAATAAAATCATTAAAGACTTGTGGACAGATGTAAGACAATTCTTTTGGGTTCTCTATGCAGCAAGTCTAAAAAATATATGTTTAATGTACATTTTTAGTAGTGGTGTAAAAGAGGACAGGCTGATTCTATATAGGAACTAATTATTAAGTAAAATAAAAAAAAAATCAGATTAAAATTTATCCGACCAACATAACCATAAATTAGCAATTTTAAATTAGAAAAAGAGTTCTTGTAACACAATGAATCTCTGAAAAGGGAACAATCCATTTATAGTTCTGACATTGTTGTTCAGGAAAAACAGAATGTTCTGCTTTACCCACCTGTTTTCACAGTGGAATCGAGCCAGGATGTCTTTAGCTTTTGTTTGGCTGTTGAGTTGAATTGCCATAGAGACTTTTGAATGCAGTGGAGCATACACTCTTATCACCCCCTCGGGTATGTCAGACTGCAGGTATGGGGGAAAAGTGACAGCTCCCTAAAATCAATATTCAATAGCGTAAGTCTAAGGCAAATATTTCAGAAGCAGTTCTGCAACTCTTTTGAAGTTGCTTGCAAAAATCAGTGTCCTGCACTCACTTGATTATTCAAAAACATATTTACAGTCATACAAATACAAATTTGTAGACACAGTATAATGAGATGCAACACAAAGGCCCAAATTCCTTGGTAAGTACCACATAAATGCATATAGAGTAAAGCCTTTGAATTTTAAGTTATTTCTGTTAGCATTGTTCAGTGAGCCAACAGCTTATGTAAAAACATATAAAAATTATTAGGAATATCTGTTCTTCCTTCTAAAGATGAAATTCTCCTGAGGCATAAAAATCCAGTTCTCTGTTTCCACTTCCTATAGCTTCAACTAGACTGAAGTGTGTGTACAGTAAAATATCAAAGTACCATATGGTTTCTGTTAATTTGAAATTTGACCTCGTGTAGGGTTCAAACTATCATCTATGATGCTTATGCTCTCTTCCATGATTAATGGTGGATAAATCAATTAGCAAGGTTTGCATTCCAGTTCTAATCCAGTTAATACCACGCTGAGCAGAACACAATAGTCTCTCCAGTCTCTGTCTCTGTGTAACTTAGAACATCTGAGACCTGGGGATTGTGTTAAGTGCTCTCAAAATTCAAGTCAGTTATCCAAACAGAGTTTGCCTCCAATTTACCCTTCATATTTCAGCTTCCTGTCACAGCTACCCTCGTTTTTATTAGATGTAAAGCCAATTACTACGATCAATGGACTTGTCTTCCTGAAGGTGCAATGCCTGCAGTAATTGACTCTCCTCGGAGAGAGAGCCTTTTTGTGTTTGTACCAGGCTGAATACAGCTTTGCAACACAAAGTAATCTACATGACCAATTGAAACAAACTTCTCTGTCTCCATTTGCAGCACCAGTAAGTCTCCTACCCACAAATATATATAAGTTGATGCTGGCAAATAAATTCTCCAGAAAGCTGAATTAGCATGGACTCACAATTCATACATTACATTTATTTTTCTACTTTTTTCCCCATACATTCCCTTCTGCATTTTCTCTGTTGTCTGCACTAGGCTGCTCATTCTCTATTTTTTATAATATCTTAATATCACTCCTTCCTCATTTGTCTTTTCTTTTTTCTTCAAGACTGTTCTTAAGTAACTATAGAGTCCTTAACCATTTCCTTAATTACTTCTCTTACAATTCACCAATTTTCATTCTTTTAAACATCCATGGAGGACTTTAAAGACTTTCTCTGCAGGTTATTAATGGCAGTTACTATATGAAAATACTATATATAAGCTGCTATAGTGACTGTATATGTTGTGCACGTAGACACAACATTCTTTGTTGCCCAAATTATATGTCGCACCTAATATGTAAGTAAGTTATTTTAGTTGACTATCAAAACAGCACACCTCAAATAACCTCCTAATCTCCGTATTTAGGCAATGGAGAAAAGTTGGTGGCTTTGAGATCTTCAAAGAATCTATCAGATCTTTCTGATTTTCTATCAGATTTTCCTAAGTTGGAACTGCACCTGGAACCCTTGAAATCCTCAAAAATACCAACCTCTCCCCTCTGACTATACAGAGAACAGCAGCACAAATTACTTCACTGGGCGTTTAACCTTTAGACCCAATTTAGGTCCCTATGGCAGGCAAACTTTGAAAACTATCTTTTTATCCCACCTCTGGTCTTTCAGGTCTCTCCCGTTCCATGGTCTTTCTCCTTAGAAGTTTTCTCACTCCTTTGTCAAACATCAGCTGTCTCTTGCTGTTGTTCATCGCTGCCTCATTCATTTTTCTCACTTGGGAAATCAGGAAAGATGGGACCTAAAGGGAAGAAACCAGAATATAAGAATATATAGTCATTTCTTCCCCAACACTGCTGTTAGATCTTTTGAAAGGCATCAAATTTTAGGTAGCAGGAACTCTATTTATTCCTGGAAGATACATGCAAATCGTAGCTCTCTCTAGCAGCCTGCCATTATTCCTTCAGTGACACTCTAGATCTTCTTTCATGCCATATGAAACCCTTAGGGATGCTTAAAGTTGCAGGAACTTCATTAGGAAGTAGTCTTTGCAATCCTCCTCATACCCTCATTTTTGAGGAAACAAACTGAGACTGTCAAAATCTTCAGCAGCCCAACAAGTAGTACACACTTTTGGTCTCATATTGCCATGGGCTAGACTTTAAACAGACATTTAATCTCATTCAAATTTACACATATCACCTAGACATCTAGATTAAATCACACTCTTATGCATTATTCTGTGTAAACAGTGGTGTGGAACAGGGTAATTCATGCTAAAATAGATGACTTAGGTAAGTGAGGTAACTCTCAATCCACAGATATCTGTCACCCTATCTCATTCTGGACGTAGAAGACTTCAGCCAGTTTTCGAAGAATAGCCAACTGTTTCTTCTTGGAAGGTCAGTTTACCCTGATTTCTGCAGAGCTCTTGCATATAGCAAAATACTGGCCTGTATTGGAGCCCTAGAGAGGGAACCAACATTACTCACTGTCCACAGGATGTCCTGGTACCGAATTAAAAGCCGCACGATGTGCGCTGTGGTGGCAGCTGCTTGCATTTCTTGTTGGTTTGCACGTTTCCCTTTGTAGATGAAGAGGTTTGGTGCAACAATCATAGAAACATTCCACAAATTCATCTTGTTTTTCCCTTCATTAGCAACCACCTTCTTCAGGAACTGAAGAAAGGCCTGGAAAAAAACCCCCACTTGTTATGTTGAGTCTCATGAAATAATTTGCTTCTGAAATGCAACACTTTCAATTGCACAGCATGTCAGGCTCAAAACCTGCTATAATTGCACTTAAAGGTGAAAGGGTTTTTTTGCGTTTTAATTTGGATTATTCTATTTGTTACAACCACCTGTGTCAATCAAAGAGGAACAGTTAATGCTATCTAAATACACATTAATAAATTATCTATCACTTAGAGCATAATCCCAAATTTGCAAGTTAAGTACGGGGTCTACACTAAGGCACTGAGTCCTATAGTGGAGGAAAGATGTACAGGTAATGCAAGGGAATAGTTACTTTCTTCATAGATTTCCAAGTGTCCATTTTGATGTGTCTGACCAATGCTTTTTATATCAACATCACCAGGGTGATCAGTCTTTCTTCAAATGTGCACCAGTCCCAAACGTGATTTGAAATATTTCTGCCAGCTACCCCCAAACTTTTATTTTGGGATAATGAAAACAAGAAGAGCTCTGTTGTTGTTCACTGATGTTACTTCTGCACATGCATGGCAGAGTCAAAGCAAACTCATTTCCCTTTTGGGTAGTTTATTCAGAATTTTGCTTGAGGGACTGAATAGGATGGATTGCAGCTGTGGTTAGAGCTGGGGTCTACCAATGAGCCCTTTTGCAACACTGTTATGGTTTCAGCTGGGATAGAGTTAATTTTCTTCCTAGTATTTGGTACAGTGTTGTGTTTTGGATTCAGGATAAGAAAAATGTTGATAACACACTGATGTTTCAGTTGTTACTAAGCAATGTTTACACCTAATCAAGTGTATCTTTAGTTTCTCAGGCTGCCCTGCCAGTGAGGAGCTTGGGGATGCACAAGAACCTGGGAGGGGACACAGCCAGGAGAGCTGATTCCCACTGACCAGAGGGATATTCCACACCATATGGCATCATGCTCAGTATATAAATGTGGGAAAACTGGTCTGGGACTGCTGCTCAGGGACTGGCAGGGCATCAGTGATGAACACTGGTGATCAGTGATGAACAAGTGCATTGTGCATCACTTGCTTTGTATATTGTAATTATTTTATCATCATTATTTTCCCTTTCTTTTCTGTTCTATTAAACTGTTTTTATCTCAAGCCATGAATTTTATTTTTTTTTCAATTTTTCTAATCCATCCCGCTGGGTGGGGGAAGAAGTGAAGGAATGGCTGTGTGGTGGTGTGCTGGTTTTGGCTGAGGTAATTTTCTTCACAGTGGCCAGTATGTTTTGGATTTGTGCGGAACAGTGCTGATAATATAGAGATGTTTTTGTTATTGCTGAGCAGTGCTTACTCAGAGCCAAGGCCTTTTCTGCTTTTTTGTACTGCCATGCTGGTGAGGAGGCTGCAGGAAGTAGTACATGTGAGTGGGCATGGGTTTGTAAGGCCAGCCAACTGAGGATGAGATCCTGATATCTGTGCTACAGATACATGTTTTAACTTTGGATTATTTCATCTGGTCCAGTGCCCCAGAAGCCCTTCAATACTGGGAGTGGACTAGGCAAGCTCCTTGAGGGCAGCTTCTCATTTATATTCATCCTGGAGAATTTCATTTATACAGAAAACCCAGAAACTGGACTTTCTTTCTCCAAACTATGTGAACTATGTGAGGAACATGCTTATTTGAAATGGATGCCCCAGAAAAAACAATACCTGAGACCCAACAGTTGGATACCTCCAACAACAGTTTCTTAATTGCTTGTAAAAGAAATGACAACCTGGGAATTTGAACATCTTTTCAAGGGGATAATAAAAAACACGGATGAATACTTTCATGATAAATCCTCTGAAAAAAAAAGTCTCTCATTTAAAAGTCAAAAGCATCACAGATGGCAGGTGATAGCAAACAAAGAACTTACCTTGGCTGTATCTCTGTTGGCTTCAGGCAGCAGCATGATCAACAGATGCAAAGCTTGTAGCTGTAACTTGATCTTGGAGATTTCTAAGGATATGAATAATTAATATTTTTGAAATCCCAGTTGCAATTGGTTCATGCAAAAACCTTGTGTGTCAGCAGTTCTAGAAATAACAACTACTGCCCGGTTGAGACTAGCATGTTTAGGTGTTGTTTAGGTGTTGATTTTATATTTTTCAAATATAAAATTTGAAAAATACCTCCTGTTCATTCTTCTGCAAACTGCTAAGCCATTGTAACTGCATGCAGTCCAGGGCTCTCAAGGAGCACACTCAGGTAGGTGAAGGTTATTGGAAAAGGTCAGCTCCTTCTGCCCCTTAAACTACCTAATGGAGACACTAAAAACTTGGCTTGAAACCTTACATAAAGTTCCTCAGTTTTCTGTACCAATTTGCCTAATTAATTCATCATCCTGAGAGTTTCACTCTGTCCTAGCTCAAGTGACTTTACAGTGAAGTCATAGGTATGGCAAGGTACAACTGCATTCTTCGTGGAAGAGAAATGAACAAAATGTACTGAGAATAAGAGAGTGTATGTACACTGAAAACAAAACCTGACTGCCTGTAGCTTTCTGTGATCACACATATCTCTGTACCAGTATTCTGACCTCAGCATAAACCTTAAGCGACGTAAAATAGATCCAAGAGAGTATCAGCTAAAGAGCTGATTTTGAGTTTACCTTGCAGAAATTTTCATTTGTGAAACTTGTAACTGGTGTGAATCATAGTCTATATATAAAAGTCATTGCTCAGCCATTGTTTACTCATAGGTTCCAAATTTTACATTGAACAGTTGTGTTATTCATTCAAAATACTTATGCTATTAGCTAAATGCAAACACTTTTTTCTATTTGTAAATGAAATCTTGCAGAAAATTCAAATGTTTAGGCAATGCACTGGGCCTGTTTTTCTCGCACTGGGCCTGTTTTTCTACTTCAGAGAGAGAGAGAAAAATTACATTTTTTTTCCTCTATACTTCAGAAAGAGAAAAAAATGTAAAGATCTACTCTTCCATTTTATCTAGATCAGTCCATATTAACTCCATTTCCACATACTTTCCACTAGTGTGATGAAAGCAGGCAGGTATTCTACTGTGAAGAGTGGGCTTGGGAGTTCTCTTATAAACATTTTCAGCAGTCCCGCTGCATCATTATTTCGTACTTGGTCCCAGTCAAAAGTGTCTTCGTAAAATTTCGCCTCAAGTTCTTGATGGAGATTCTGAAAGATAAAAGAAACGTTTTGCCTTTAATCATTGTTGCTGACCCAGCAGTTTGCCATAATTTCAGAAGTCCCATTACAAACAGAACGCAGGTTTGCGCAGCACTTGAACTAAAGTAGCCCTAAACCAGTGGCAGTCTTACACCCACATGGAGTTCAGAGCAGGTTAGCAAATCAAGTTCCTGGGGGTATTTGGCAACCCAGGTTAAATCTGGTTTGCTATTGCTAGATTTCTGCCAGTGACCCCTCTGAACCATCTTAAAGCAAGACAGTGTTGTGCAATGTCTTAGAACTAGAAACAGAAAACTCAGTTAACCAGGATCTTTTCAACACAGCTGTTCTTTTTGTTTAAAACACTCTCCAGAGGTTCTGACCCTTAAATCCCAAAGGAGTGGTGTTTCTTCCTCACTGCTAGTGAACTTTCTAGATAGACCATTGGTATCTGAATTCAGGCACCTTTAGCAAATGGCTTTAACTTTGGGTCTTCCTGTCTTTAGAAGGAAGTTTTATGTTAGAATAATTATAGTTAGATTGGTCAAAATGCAGGAAAATAAAGGTATCAAACTATTACTGTCAGAAAAACCTCCACTTAATTCACAACCCTCCCTAATCCCCAAAACTCAGAAAACATAAGAGAGGTCTAAGAAGTGATGATTATACCATTTTGGGTGCCCATCTAATCCTCTTGTTCTAATATGTAAGCTGCATAATAGATGTCTGTCTAGTTCTAGGGTGTCACTACTCAGTGTTCAACACACATGTGAATGGGAAATACTCAGCAAGGTTCCTAGTAGGAACAGAGTTTGGCTTCAAATCCAAATGACTGTTTGGAAAATGCAAGCTCTTAAAAAATTGTTGAGTTAAAATGATTGAAGGATGCTATTGTAATATAAGGATATCCATAAATAATACAGCTTTCACAGTTATTACTGGCCAAACACTGTCTTATCCATAGGAAGTTGGTTGCTGCTTTTTATGAGACCCTTTATGACAAAATATATCTGTAGCAAATATTCAGGTTTCAGATCATGTTTTTGTCAAATGTTCTTTAACATTATGCAAAAAGTTTAGTCTGTTTCAGCAGAAAAGCTTTTAAAAATGAATTCTGTTTACCACGTCTCACATGAATGGAAGGAAATTACATATCAAATACAGTCACACATAATGAAGTAGAATGGTTGCATAAAAGGAAGTAGAAAGTCATTCAGGATTTGGCATATAATGTTACAGTCTCATTTTTATTAGCACATTTAACTGGTTGTAATCTGGGCTATCTCAGCTTCCTCTGTATTCACATCCTTTGCACATGATCCATACAAACACCTAGACTAAATTCTCTCCTGGAAACTGACTGGGAAATGTGGAGGAGAAATCCTCACCTCATCAAAAGCACAAGAGGACAGATATCTACTCCACATTTTTCTGCTTAGAACTGGGAAAAAGTTGCAGAAAGAGAAAGCAAGATTTTCAAAACACAAACATTTTATATATATATATATATGTATGTATGTGTATATATATATGTATGTATGTGTATGTATATGTACATACATATATATATATCTATCTCCACACAGGTAAGAATATATTTACCCTATTCCCTCTACCACCCCATATATATACATATATGTATGCATCTAAGTATTTTTAAAATATGTGTTTGCAGGTTTTTTCAAACATGATTGACCCTACACTAGACCATCATACATTTTTGGTTCACTGGAACTTTTGTTACAAACCAGATTACAGAGGAAAACTTGTATTTATTTCTTTATTCTTTGTTTTATAGAAGAGTAACCTTTAATCACTTCCATATGCCTTTTCTTTCTCCAAACAAGACTGAAATAAAGTTGGAATGCCCTCAAATCCTAATGTCATAATAATGTATGAAGGCTTTGAAGGATGAAATCTGGATCTGCTTTGAAATCCCTCTTGCTCTTTGGCTTGCTGGACAGATTTAAATGAAACCAAAACTCAAATAATTTAAAACTTTCATACAGGCAGTTTAATTTACCACCCAGTATAAGAGAGTTACATGTAAAGTCATACCTTATAGCAGCTCCCTGGATATGAGTTGTGAATAAGAACTGAACAATATGCAGTACAGCATACACAAATAACATGAAAATAATTGAATTAGAGCACAGCCCTGCTGTGTAATCTCCCTGAAGAGGTTGATAAGATTTGAGATTGTGTGAAATCACATTTAAGCATTCGTATGAAAAAAAGAGGAAGCTGAGAAGTACAGGGCAAATTAGGAACTTCCATCTGCAAGATGAGGCACTTTTCAAGGCACTGGGTACTTTTATCAATCCATAAAGTCAAAGGAGCTGGGATACTACTGCCTATCGTTGGTGTGCTTCACATAATGTTGCTTTTCCATGTACAGTAATTTTTTCTGATTCCCAGCCCAAGCCAGTTTAGCAGTCCCCAACATTTGTGTGGCTGCCACAATGTTGACACTTCCTGCCTCAGAAAATAAGGCTAACTTTCTTGAGGACGAGAAAGTGGGAGTAGAATGCACTATAAGGTGTTGCTTAAATCAGACCAAAAAAAGGCAAAAATGTGGGAATGAGGTAGAGATTACTAAGCCCAGAAAAAAGCACCAACCCAACAAAAACCACCATGTTTTCCTAATTTGCCCATGCCAGCTCCCAGAATCAAATCAGTCTGGAGAAACAACAGCAAGCATTACTGCCCCACAATGTCAGGTGATTCACTACCAACTATCCTGTGTTCACAGCCTGAAAACAGCCTGTAAAAATGCAGTGAACACAGGCCAAATTTCTCTCAGTTGGAACATGAAATTGTAAGATCACAGAAGATAAATGAGAAATAAAATGCCACAGAGGTTAAAATGACACGGAATAAGATCTTTATCTGATGTTCACTCAGTTTAGCAACTCTGGATTTCTGAAATAAATTAAAACAGAGATAAGATCATAGCAATTTTGGATGACAGAGATAAACTGAAAGGATCCCTCAATGTTTCATGGAGAAAAACTGCATTCAACATCAAGACTGTGCTATATATAGAACATTAACTAAAGCAAAGCAATAGACTACATGTCCTGTGCTTCACTGGTTCCCAGGAACCAATCTGACCTTTCACTGGTAGGAGAAGGAGCTAGACAGATCAGTATTTATGTGCAGTGTGAATTAATGTGTGTGATGTATTTTTTTACATAGAGTCTACAGTCCAGAAGATGGGAAATTGGCAAGAGTGTGTACCTTGACTCTGGAGGCAGATCCAGGAACTCGTAGAATTCCTTCAGTTTCCAAACCTGTTTCCTCAAGCTTGAGCAGCAACTGAAAGACAACAAAAGACTCAGAAAGGAAAATAATCAAAAGCACTTAAGACTACTATTGACTTTTTTTTCAGTCTTGGTATCCTTGAAAATAATTTCAAAAAATATATATTTCTATGAAATCTGGTCATGAAAAGATGCCAGCTCATGTAAATAAACCTGCCTAATTTGTTCTCCATATTCCTGAGCCTGAAATAAGGAGTATGCAGAGTACAGAAAACTGCTAATATAATAGGCCTCTTCTGTATTAAACTTGAGAGTTGGCTCTTCTATAGAACAATTAACACATAAATGTATTAATAAAAGGCAGATACACTGGGTAAACACAATGGTGTACTGAAGGAAAAAAATAACCTCTGAGAAATGTTGAAACATGCCCCAAGGATCACAATGGAAAGGTCCATAGATAACATGATTTTGGGAACTGAGAACTCATATTAGAAAATGATCCCAGGATATTTTATTTTGAAATTTCTGTGAATAGAGGAATAAGCTTTCCATTCCAATTCTTTATTAAAATAATTTGACATAATTTTGAGCATTGGAAAAAAAATAATTTCCTAGCCTTCAATCATACAGCTCTGGATTTTCACCACCAGATCTGCTTCCTGCTCTAACCCGGATTCTTCTAATTTCCCATGGTATCTTGACAGGGGAGCTGTGGAGCTGAATGCCAAGTCATGTAAATATTCAAGTTGTGTCAGTGTTTCCCCTGACACTCCACACCATTTTCCCTTTTGTCAGTATTTACAGGGAAATTTATTGTAGCTCTGAGTCCGTGTGAATCTGTGTAATTGCACGTGTACTTGTGTCTGTGCATCTGTCTCCAAGATATCCACCAGATGTCATTGTACTGCCAAATGGCTCATATAAGTGTTGTTGTCTTGTCATACAAACCTTAGTGAGAAGCTATCACTTCTATTCTGGGAATAATAGCTAAGTAATACATACAGTTTCAACTACTGTGAAATTAAAGATCCCGAGAAAACTCATGTCTGCCATTTCTGTACATACAAAACTTTGCACGGCTCTCTAGTTTAATGAAAAAGGGAAAGAGAAAGACATTTGTTTCCTAGAGTTTCCTGTGTGGTTTCATATAATTACAAAAATAAAATGAGGTCCCCACGACAGATAAAACACACAAAAGGAGTAAATTTTGTCTCCTTGTCAAGAGGTTTTCAAACCACAATATATAGTCAGACAACCTGGACACACCCACAAGTCTGTAAAGCCTGCATCTTCTCTTATCTGATGACTCATTTCAGTGTCAATGCAAATGATGGAGAAGCAAATCTTACTGGCCAAGCAGGCTGAGTTATACTCACTTTTTGGAAGATGAGGGGAACTTTTATTCCGGGAACCTTCTTTTGATCGTTCTCCAGCAGGACGGTGAGAGGGACTCCGAAAAGACCATTCTCTAAAAGTAATAACAACAAATGTGAAAAAAATTAAAACCAGCCTCGTATGCGCCTTCTTTGCAACGCTGAACGACACTCAAGTGGCTGCAAAGGGGACGGCAGAGCACAGTACCTCGTCCCCGCACTCTCTCTGCACGGTTCCTCTTCAGTTCCACCCCCAGCGCATCATAGAAGGCTGTTAGCTCAATCAGGGAGAGGTAGCGGATCTTCTTCATATCTTCAGGGGAGAGGTCTCCAACCTCTGTCAGTCCAAACCGGCTTTTCCGAACAATGAATTTCTACAGTAGAGATGGGTCGCATCTTTATTTGCACAAAAATTACAGGGAGTGAATTTTTGTTTTGAAGGAGGCACCGGTATGTGATAGGAAGTCAGGTTAGGGTAGATGGATAAAAAAAAAAAAAGATGAACTATAGCCCTTTATACTGGCCTGGTATGATGACACCATTTGCATCCACCTGAACATCAAATTGAGCTTCTTGCTCACCACGTTCCCTTGCAGTTTGACTGGGAAGTGGCGCTGGAGCACCTCTGTGCCTGTACTGCAGCTTGGACAAATGAGTTACGTACTACTTTTGTAAACTTTTGCCCTGTTTCAGCAGGATGTAACATTCTGCTCTGCTTCTGCTTTCCCCAAAATGTCTTGAATGCTATTGAAGTAGCTGACACAGTTCATCATGGATATAGTTGTGTATCAATCCTGTGTGTAATAAATCCATGCCTGCTTTGCATAATGCTATTAATTTATGAGGTCTAGCAGAAGAGTTCAAACTAAAGACCTGAGGAAAAGCCCAGAAGCAAAATTACTTAGTCCTGATGCCAATCTGCCAATTTATTGGTATTTTTTTATTACTTAAGAAGCATTTAGGCTTAAAAACAGGACTCCCAGCAGCTCAGAAATAATTTATTCAAGTAGACTTGAACTAAATGATACTAAGGAATTTAGGGGCATGTGAAGATGTCCACATGTTTTAGAAACTGCAATGTCATGGACCAGAGCCAGGAATGTTGCCTCATGACAGACATATTTGTACAAATGTCAAAAAGAACAAATACTCATCAGTTTCTGACATAATTGTTAGATATAATAACCAAGTTACAGTAAAAAACCATGCTTTTCAAAGATATTTGGTATTGCATAACTTTTTAATTTAATTGTACTTCAAAAAAATATTAGTCAGAGGTATAAACAAATAGTATTACAAATTATCTCCTCCCTTTAGGGATCTGAGTGGAAAGCCAGCCTTTAATAATGTTTTGCTTCTGGAGATTTCAGCCCAATCCTTCCTTTTTTTAAACAAATTTGGACTCCCTAGGTCTAAACCATCTTAAAATGAAGCCAGTCAAACTGATTAGGAAAAAGACAAACAAAAAAAAATTTTAACATACACCAGATTTCAAAACAAGACAGCACAAAGGACATCTAGATATGTAGTTTAGGACTTCCTAAATTATATTGCACATGGTCAATAGGTGTTAATAATAACTGGGGCAGAAAGAGTGCAGGGAACAGAATAAATAATGAACATGCTGTCTGGAGCATTTTAGCCCAGAATATTCCTTCCCTAGAATGGAGCAATTCCACAATTCCCTTTTGCTGAGACTTATTAATGTAACAAAAGTTGCATGCAGGATAGTCTTCTGAAAACACATGAAATACTAAAGAATATCTATGCATTTTGGTTCCAGTGATGTAAGAAGTCCAAAAGCAGTCAAAGCACAATAAATCACCTTGAAAATAAGGAAAAAAATCAGGTATTTTCTGAGGGAAAGTGAAAAGGTATGTTTGCCCATGAAAAAATGCCGGACACTCAAAACTGATTACAAAGGGTGCTACAATGATTTTCCATGGTGGTTGTTTGACTCATAGGGTCACTATGATGTGATGCCATGGTTAGCTCACGGTTTGGGGCTGGGCCTCTTTCTTCTGTCTTGTGCCACAATTTTCTAGTGTTTCTTCCTTACAAACAGTGCTGTTGAAATATGCAACACTGAAGGAGGCTGTGGTATCCTGAAATTTAATTACTAGTGTTTTGGCTAAGGATCATGTCTGATATATTTTGTGATGTTGTTTCTATGTGGAACTATGCAGTGTATTCAGATAGGCCTGAAATACTTATTGACTTGTAGTTCTGTAATATCTTTCACTGAGTCACATGGATTATGGCCCCACACTGGGGAAACTGCATGTAACACTATGCAGCCAGCGTTGTTGAGGTGGCAGTTCTGGGAGCTGTGGGGGACATGCTATTTTATGACATACAATATCTCTGTGCAGCTCTGTATACATCCATGAAGTTGGTTATGCTGTCAGACCTGCACTGGAGATAGTACGATGTTGCACAGTCTTCAGTCTAGCCCCATTGGCCCCCCATGGGGAAGGAGGGACCATCCTCCAGAGGTTGGTGGCTGGTTGCTTGGTGTAACAGAGCAAGAGGTGATTTTTCTGCTGAGGTCCATTACAGTCTGAGTCATTATGGGAAAAAAACAAATACCATGACTGACAGCAGATGAAGTAAGGGGAATGCCAACACTAACAGCTATGACTGTTGACTTTATTCAGAAATCTCTGTCTGTAATGTCCTTTCTTATTTCTTGTGTACTCATGAACTCACAAATTGATGTCCTGTATGCAGAGTAGTTCAACTCCAGCCCAAGACTGGCTTTTTCTAATACTAATCAATCATGAATACACAGATTCGTGATATTCAATGTGGCATCTTCTATTCACTCCTTGTCAGCAGTTTCCCTCCTCGGTCAGCTGCAAATTCTCTTGAGCTCTTGCAGCAAACAATTTGTGCCTATGTGTGTTGTACTAAAGGCCAAAATCATAATGAATGCAGAAATACCCTTACTTTCCACAGGATACCAAGTTATCCCCCCTAAAAAAAACCCCAAACAACCAAAGACACAATAAAACACAGGGATTTCACACAAGTTGTGTAATCCACTTGGTGTCTTATCTTTCAACAAGGAAGCTTACTTCTGCATCTCAGCTTCCTCTTCTTTGGTAAAGTCTGAGATGGACAAATGAATGTCTGTGTGGATTATAACAGCTTCACATTAATTCAGGACCTCAGGACGTCATGACAGTCAGGAAATGCTTCCAAATAATTTACTGCTGACATCATACATGTCATTAAAAAGGTGGCATTTAAATCACTAAACTAATGATTTAAATCACTAAACTAGAGATGGACGTTGTGAGGGCTGATGGAAGTAGAAAACAGATTTCCTTGACTTCATGAAATAATTAGAGATAATGACAAAACTGCTCAGTGTATTTCTGGTTGGATGATACGGTAAATTTTTCTTTAACTATTCATATAGTATTTCCTGTAGCACTGAATACTGATTGGAGACAGCCAGTACTGCTGCAGGACTAAGGTTTGCTTTCCTCCTTTCATCTACGGAGCAATTTTAAATCCATAGGTTAGCAAAGGCAGATAATCTGTGGGGGAATAAAGTGGGAAAGCAGACTAGTAATGAAAATGATTGTTAGTTTTCATGCCAGTAAGTGGTTTTTATTTCTGTATGAAAAAATTGTATATGATGTAATATTTTTGGACTGAGTTACACATATTCATCTGTGATGGGTACAAGCAAAGACCTGGCTTGGATATCCATATCAACTTTGGTGCCTCTCTGGGAGTCAATCACAGGCACTAGGCAGGCACAGCAGGCAGTCTGTACAAAGCACATATCTAAAAGGAAAGCTCACGTATCTTAACAGACTCCAACATGCTAGGATATAAAGCAGGAAATTGCTGTGTTAAAGAAAACAATCAAGAAATACGTTGAGAACAAACTTACAGGCAAAGCCGAGTCTTCTTTTTTGAACCTCTGATTTTTTGGCCACTCTTGGGTTTTTGGAAGGACTGTAATGGATTCTGAGAAAGAGACCTCATAAGAGAGCTCTTCTGTTATGGATGGGCTGCCTTTATCTAGTCCGCAGTCTAGACAGCTATTAGCTGAAAATAAGGGAAATTATATATGAATGTTGAATATATGCTTGCATTTAGTACAGAGACATTAAAAAATTAAACCAAGATGACAAAAATCTTGAGACAGTAATAAAGGAAGTGCTTCAAAGAGGAGTTTCAGTGCAAACCACAGCATGTTCCTGTTTTGTCTGGAGGAAATAACCCCTTAGAAATAAAATCCCTATTTTCATTTTAGATTATTTAACTTGTTACTTTTTGTGAGAAAGATAGTTAGCTGGAACTTCCTGTTTATCAGGAATTCCAAAGTGTTTGTACTCTGTCCTTGTCCAACCAAGCCAGCAAACTGTGGTGGCACTTGTCTAATGAACAATTAAAAATAAAAGGTCTTGACAGAAAAATGCTGTCAGCACAGTTTCTCAGGTTACTGATGACTTATTTATAATCATAAGAGATTGTGCATATACTTTATGTGGTCACATATATTTCTCACAGTTGCTAGTTTAGTTGTATAGCACCAAAACAGGACACAATGTACAACATTCCAGTTTGAAAAACACTATATCTACTGGCATTTATGGTAGATATTGTGAACTGACTTATTGCTCTTTAGTGACCTCCTGAAATTAGCGGATGCCAGAGGAAAATTTTTGAAATCAGTACAATCAGGTTCAGTAGTACAGCTATTGTCATGGAATCCAAAGTGTGATAACACACATGAGTTTCAGTGTTGCCAACTTTCATGACAGATCTCTCATATCTCTGGTCCATTTTTAGTTTGCCCTTAAGGCCCAGCTCCTAGACTTACCCAACTGGAATATAATCATAAATTTAACTGAAAGTGAAGAAAAATTTCATCCCCCAAGACTGCGGGGAAGAATTTACTAACATGACCCAAATGTATTCAAAAGCCATGGAAATCAGAAAGTGAATTTAAAAACATTACATATTTTATAAACCCGTACATGCCCCATGTTTTTTGAACCATTGCATTTACAGATACAGGGACTTAAAAATTTTTTTCAACACCCTGTGTTTTGCAAGTCTGATATGAAAAAAGCTAAGTGTGTTATTAAGTGGCTTCTGTTTTCCGAACTGTGGATTTAGATTTTATCCAATAGCCAGGCCATTTCAGATATTTTCCATCTCTCTTTCCACCCTTGGACCCGGGACCACAGATTGTCTTTGGTAGACCTGGGCATCTGGTTCCCCATCTGTTCCAGTACAACTGCTTGAAGAGCAGAAGTATCAGGAGAGCAGCTTTTGCCACCAAGGAAAATGCCTGTGGCACTGTATCCAGAGGCAAACATCCAAGGGACTAGTTTAGTAACTTGGGTATTAGTATCCATTTAGTTAAGCTCTGAACAATGCTAATGGGAAAAGTTTTCAAAATAAAAGATGGACTTTCTCATGGAAGGCTGCTGACAGTTATCCAGACACTGAATAGAGTAGAGTTATTGTTTTCATTAGCAGTGCCAGTCACTGTCAGGACAAAGCATTTAAGGGATAATACCATTAGTAGATCGGAATAATAAGGCAGAACCAGGAAAATTATACATTTCTAATACTGCAGTTTCTGCGGTACCAGAGAAATGTGGACGAAATATGCATCTTTCTCGTCATGATACGCAAAAAGAAAATACACTGATGACATATTTTGGACAAATTCTGCAAAATATTGTTTAGTGATTATTTTTACAATCCCAGTCTTGCAATCATCAGTATTTTTCAGATGCTGATGCCTCGAGGGTATTGTCTGTACAACAATGGTCACTCACAGGAAACTTTGGGTCCTGCATGACAATAAGCTGACAATGATTTTAAGGAAATATATGCAGCACTGCCCCAACATGAAAGAGGGGACTAACCCCTGAACAACAAAAGGGTCTTTCTGTCTATTATTTTTCCAGGAGAAAGTGAACACTGGTTACATGTCATACTCACAGGTAACTGATTTCCAAACTGGCTTTTGCCCAGAGAGCTGGATACCATTAGAAGGAACTGGTGGCACTGGAACTGTCTCAAACGTGAGCTGATAAGCAAGGAAAAATGATCAGACTGCAGTGAAGGTAAAAGTCAATGGACAGAAACTACTACAGTTCAAACAACAGTGTATCCTTCTCAGCTTACACTCTTTTGAAAAGATAGAACAACCGGTTGTGATTCTCCAGACTATATTTTTCATAGCCAAGACTAAGAATTAATCTTGTCTAGTCTGCACAGATTTGGATCATGTTGAGGTCAGTAATATTACAGCCTGCTGTACCTAATGAGTCCTGTCCTATATAATGACTGAAATTAGCTAAGTAAATTGCTTTACAGAATTATACTAAGCAAAAAGTCCTTGTAGAACTGTAATTCATCCTGCATTTAATCATTTTGGCCACAAATCTTTTTGAAGACTCTTTGACACATGTTGAATATCTACTGCTCCCAGGCACCTGTCAGAAATCAGGCTCCTTTGGTGTCTCTTGCAATTTAGGCACCAGCAAGTTATTAATAGGCAGATGTCCTCCCGTATACGAACACTCCCATACTAACACTTTTATCAGTGAACTGCAAAAAACATTTTGAGGGAATAAAGACATTTTCTTTAGTCAAATTAATATCTTTCCACTCCAGAAGTCTGCACTGCAGAGAAAGGGCTCAGTAGCCAGGATTTCAAGCAGTGTCACCTCTTATTGGCAGGGGAATTTTGGCCTTGTTCTCAGCAGTTCAGTGACTCATAAAGACAAATCTGAGTGTTTCTGTGTACACGGAGCAGTAGCAGCTCATCTACAGGTTCTTGTGTAAAAAACCAAAGCAAAACCCACCATAAACAAGGTCAGGAATTAAAAAAATAGTCTGAAGATTACTCTGTGGAAATTACTACAATGTTTCAAACCTGTCTTGTATTTTTTTCTGCTCTCCTTTGTATCCTTGTGGGAGTCCTTGGACCCTCCACCTTTCTCAAACCTGCTGTCTCACCCTCTCTGAGCCTGACGGAGCAGTTCCAGTTTTTCAGCTGAACCTGCAGCTGAGAGACCCCATGAGCCCTCAATACTCGCTCTTTAAATTGCTTTTTAAATTGCTAAATCGGCTGTTTATCAACAAGCAGCAATGCCTCAGGGCAGAAATTTTGCCTTCCCCGTTTGTAGGCAATGCACGGGAGCAGCATTCAGGCTGCTGAAAACTGTCATATATTTAAAAGACAGGCAGCTCTTCCAATTGGAAGCCTGAAATAATATTGCAGTTGTTTTATTCCGCCTTATCCTCTGAGCTATTTGGGTAACAAAGTCAAATGCAACATGAATAAAATCTCTCCTGAGAGAGTCCATTCAATGGCCTGCGAACTTGAGAGCAAACAGGATTTGAGTCACATGGACTTCCTTTGCCAGAAGACTGTAAGGACCATTGATTTTCTTAAAAAGGAGAACTATAGGATGCTTTTATGATAAAATCCCACAACACTTACACTAAAAGCTTCAGGACATTAAACCCACTATAAATTTCATGTGGGTGTATGGAAGTGGAGGGGATGGTTAAACCTGTCTTAGCAGTCTGGGAAAATCAACCGTAAAAGTAGTTATTCTTCTGCTTAAGATCCAGATGGAGAAATTATTGTAAACATTAGCAACTGGCTCATCTACTTTCAGTGCTCAGAATATCTGACCCACCCAACAATTTTCAGAACAGATTTACAATGAGTCAAGTTTATTAAGGAAAAAATACTTCCAGCCTTGTTACAAGGATGAAGTCAATAGAGGAGCACTTGCAGTAACCCACTTCCATAAAGCACAGCAGAGCCAGCAGAAAGCTTTGTACCCATCAGGGCTTGCAATGGCCTGTGGGCTGCTCTAGCTTCTGGAAATTATAGAATAATGTGGACTGTGCATAGTATCAGGGGTAGCTAAAATGTCATATCCTCCCATTTTACTTTTTTTTTTTTTTAATCTTAGGATAATATGATTAAAAAAAAAAAAAGGAAGACTTGGAACAAACCCTTTTTAATACATGAATTTTAAATATCCAGATTATTTCTGTAGTATGAAAGAAGAATAAAAAACTGTGGAAGATCTTAATGAATGTGATAGACCAAGAGTCAAATTGTGCCCTTAACTAAACTGGGACCGCTTTATTCATTTGGCTGGGGATCCAGTGAAGGTGAAGCTTCTCATACCCTGATTTCTGACTGAAAGTGATTCATTAGACATATTAAAAATGAGCCCACTGTTTACTGCCACAGTGTACACAGGAATTTCCAACGGGGAGAGGAAATCAGAAGAGCAAGGAGAAGGAGATGATGTAGATAGTTCTTTAGTAGCTACCCTCATTGTAGAAGATGTAAAACCAAATCACTGGAGCACCAAAGCAACCAAGTTCTATTGCCAGCCCTGCAGCTAAGGGAAATAAAGACAGAGGAGGATAACCGTATAGTTCTGGTCAGAATATAATTTGCCAATGCTTTGAATATATTCATACCTCCAAGCACTGTCATTACAAACACTTTCTCATGCAAATAGCTCTCTGTTAGTGATTCCTCTTCAATTACGACATGGACATGACTTTCTCATGCATTGCTGAAGTAAAATGCTTCTAAAAACTCTTAAGCAAGGTGCAGAGCTGGGCTGTTAAGCATGATGCTTCACTTCCTCCCTCCAATAACAAAATCAATGTGTGTGTGTGCCCATTTGTATTCTGCTGATTTTTTTCCACGCTTTGAGCACTAGAAAAGCCGATGGCTTCTAATGGAAGCAGCAGGGTACCAGCAATAAGGAAAATCAGGCCACGGTGATTAATAAACCATCCAACTTAAAACTCGGTTTTGTAGCTGTCAGTCGAGGCTGCTGGCTGTAGACCTGTGAGAAGCAGAGCAAAAGCACCTCAGCTGGGACAGGCTGCTCTATCAAGGCATGGCTCCTGCAAGGGTGAGGTACCATAGGGGTGGCATTTTGCCCCCAGGGATCACGGCACCTTTCCAGGATAGGCAACAGAAATAAAAAACCCAAACAAAAAGAGGAATGGCGGCATTTCCTTTTATTTGAGTCCACTTTGTCTGTTGAGGGAACACTCCAGTCCTGAGGGGATGAACCTCAAGGCAGGATGACTGAAAAAGCACCCTTTGCTCTATGTTGAATCCCACAGAGGCTGGCCACCAGGGAGTAGTAGCAAAACATCTAGCAGGCAGGCGCGCTTTTTTTTTTTTTTTTTTTTCTTCCCCTGAACAGAGACAAAAAACTAGGGCAAATCTATCTTTCTTTTCCCCTATTCCAGATGACAACTATTCACACCTCTTTAGTGGTCCCCTAAATCTCATCTCAGGTGACTTTAGTGAGCTAATCACCTCTTATCTCATCATTAGGCACAGAAGAGAGTAAACCATTCTGTGACCCATCCCTCCAGGCTCTTGCAGTTCGTAGGTCATCGGGAAGGAGGTGTAAATCCATCCTCCTAATGGGGAGGATTATAGAGTTATGTGAAACAATTAGAACTGTTTTGCTATTTGCACCACGATTACTTCTTCCTTCCCAACAAAAAGGCTGGATGGGAAAACAAAACTTCATGTCATTTCAACCACTCTCCTTACCACCCTCTCTTCAGCAGCTGTGCTGAAAAGATTTGCCCCTTCCCGTCCCCTGTCGCTCTTTTCTTTTGGTTGGGTTGTTTTTAATGCGGATCTCTTTCCTAAGATGATTAATCACAAAGAATCACCACCAGCTGTAGTGCCGTGCCCAAAGAGGCAGCAGAGCGCGAAGGACTGCTGATAACCCCTGAAAAAGACTGCTTGGGAAACCCTTAGGTCGGGAACATGAGCTCTTCTGAAGTGTGTTTATCCCAGAAGAGCTGATAATTAGCACGAAGTTTCTAAATCCCATAATAAGCAGCAGAGATAGGAGCAATGGTCAAAAGGAAAACCAAAAGAGTGCTGGGAACCTTTCAGGCTTTTAGAAATACTATCTGTGTCACAGTCCATTTGGGGGAAGTGATGATGTGCTCTGCAGTTGTATTTGTGCATCTGTGTTTAACATTTAGGTAAGCACCTCCGGAACTGTATATTTTGGTGGGAAGAAAAATTAGAAGACTTAATTACTTATTTGATTTTATCTTTTAAATTTAAAAAATGCAGAGCTAGTAAATGAAATGAAATGCAGAGGAGGTAAAAAAGTGACCCAAATTCCTCTAGCAAGTGAGAAACTTTAGAAAGTCGGAAAGTAGAAATTAAGCAGATCAAAAATACATCATCAAGAGAGAACAGGTAAAACATTTATTTTTCTGATTGAATGTTATTAGGAAGCTTAAGGTTTTTTAAACACATTAAGAATTACAAAGACTTGAATCAGAAGAAGTGTGCTAATCTAATTAGAAGAACCATCTGCTTTTAAACGCTCATGTAAACCTGCCTGATTATTTCTCATGAAAGAAAGTCTGACCACAGGAAACCACTGGATACTTCTGGATGTATTTGTGGGATACCCTCAAGAGATTCAAAAGAATCCAGATACTTAAATTTGGAGACAAATAACTTAACTTTCTGACCATTATATCTTTTTGTTTTTATCATAACTGTGCAGCTACAATTTTGTTTCCCTTTTTTTTTTTTGGTTTTAAATAAGGATGTCAAGCCTTGAGGAGAAGATAGGACAAACAGAACAGAAAAAGAAAAATCACAATGAGAAAGAGTTTCTTGGAGTTTTGTGATAGCAAAAACGTTAGTATTAATTTTAAAGGTGAGATTGTGATCTTATTGGTGACTCCCATTTAAGATATCACGAGTGACAAAGGTAAAATCATGCGTGTTGCTTTGAGCATCAGACTAAACTCACACAATTGACTGCATTCACCAGAGTCAAAATATGTAGTGCTAGGAATTGGTTCATTTAGAGCTATGCTCAGGGAAAAGTGGAAGAAACCACCAGAGATTATGTTCACTTCTGAAGCCATGAAGCAAATGAACAGTTAATAGATTTTCATTTGCTACGTAAGTGAAACGTAACTGCCAGTGTACCAGTTGCAATCACGCTGGCAGGTGTTTAATTGCTTTTGCATATTTGAACCCCAATTGCTTCATTAGAGAAGCTTAACTTCACCACTGAGACTGCTGAGTAAATAGCAAGTGTCCCCAGAAGCCATAAAAAATTTGAATAGCTGCCTAGAGTAACTCACCAATTTCAAAAAAATAAAGGAGTAAATGTTAGTCTTGGTAGGAGATTGCAGGAGGAAGACTGGTAACAGATACAACGTTATGTTACAGGTTAGTTGCAAAACTGTGCACCATCTATTGTGTTTGGTGTCTTCCTTTCTTCTCAAAACCTAGTATATACAGAACTAAAGTCTGGTCTTAGGGTCAGGAACTGCCATTGGCTGTCTGTACATTGTCAGCAGAAAAGGGTTCTTGTCTGGCAGAAACTTTGGTGAGCTATTTGCAAATTGCACAAAAATTAAGATCAAAGGCATTCATTGGGATACTTACAGAAGAGTCATTGGTGCCAAAGATGTCTCGCACATCCCGGACTGTGTGCTTGTTCTTCTTCCTCAGGGTCTGAGTGTAGGTATTGTACCTCTTCTGTACGGCAGCAGCTTGAGTTCTGGTCAGAGTGGAGAGCAGAGCTTGGCCATCCTCCTCTTCAGCTCCAGAGATCAACGTAGATAAACCTACATCTTGCAGCCATTCTGCCTCCAGCTCCCCTTCTGTGGAGGAAGAGAGTATGTTACCAGGCCTGGCAAGAGAGGGTGAGGGGGCTGAAGGAAAGGACTTGGTGTGATGGACTGCTGCCATAGCCTCCACCTTGACAAGACTCCAATTCCAGCCTTTCTCAGGCCACAGGTTAAGATGGTTTTGTCAACATGCTCTCAACTTCCAGTTTGTCAGTGTCTGCACAAGGGAGGCTTACAAGAATAATAGAAGAGGCATTTCTAACCTGTGCATCAGCATAGGCATGTGAAAAAGGCAACAGAGTAGTGAGCCTGACACAGCAAGGTTCTTAAAAGTTAACCCCCTTATTCAAGAGCATAAATCTTCTCAGTTACCATTTATACCATGCTTACCATTTTTAGCATGCTCTACTGGATAAAGACATTTGGCTGACGGAATTTAAATTGGTATTCAAATTCAAATAAACAAAAATACTGAAGATTGTATACAACGGAATAATGTATTTGCACACTAACAATGGAATTTGAGATGCCAGAGGGACAGCTGGTAGTCAGACACATAGAGAAGAAGCCACACTGAGAGAAGGGTGATGTCCACCTAGTCTAGTAGCTTGTTTTGAATAAGATGATAAGAACCACAGCTGCTTACTAAAGAGCAAGGTTCAGTAAAGGGTAGGTAGCAAAGAGGTCAGGTAGGGGTGGAATATGTAGAAATAGCCGTCCCTGCATGCGAGGTATCATCCTAATTTCTAATAATTACAGATTCACTAGCACTGCATACCCCAGCATTTCTTGGTATCTTAATTAGTGACTAATATCTTCTTGAATCTTGTTTCTTAGGTGGCTCAACACTGCAACTGGTTCCATAGTGAGATTAGGCACCGTGTGAAAAATTGCTTTCTATCCTGGTTCTATTGGACATGGGGGAAGCTTCTGGCATCTTTTCACAGAGACACACCTGCAGTCCCCCACTACCAAAACCTGCCTAGGCAAAGCCAATGCAGGTTTTCAGCTTGCTACCTGTTACATTAAATTAATATGCCTTGTTATTATTGGACTAGGAGAAGCTCCCAATCTGCCTTCTCTGAATCAATTAGTGATTTTAAATTTTGCTGTCATTGCTTTTTTTATTTATCTGCTTTTTAAAGTAAACAGTCACAGTCTTTTAAAATCTCTCATCACATAGGAGATTTTGAGGTCCTTCTTTTCAGTTTTGGGTACAATCCTAGCTCAGCAGTATGCTGCTTGAGACAGGCACTAATTTCATTACAGCTCTGACTGAAGAAGAGGTACTACAAATAAACATGTCAAACAGGAAATGGATTAATTTGCAGCATGTTCTATAAAACAACTAGTCAATGTGCTTATTGTTCTTGTCCCAGTGCTGGTCTTAATGGCAGGTTGGTATTTCCACTCTCCCTTTATTGCCTCTTCTTGACATCAGAATGCAGGCTGATTGATGGACACCAGTTTGCTGCACTTTGGCAGCTAGATACACAAAAGAGAAAATTACAGGACTGGGCTACAGGGACAAGCAAAAGCATCTTATACATGTGCCATCACTGACTTCATTGTTAACTGCCCTGCCTCTTTACAAAGCTCTACAAAAATAGCTGCTTCTAAAACCCTTGCCCTGTGTTAGCCAGGGGTGTGACTAGCCCTGTATCCCGTGAAATAGCTTCTCCACTCTTATCCTTTCTGTATCCACAGACAGGATGAGAGAGTGTTCCCTTCCCATCTTTGTATGTTTTGAACTTCCCTCCTTGCTCTTCTTTCTAAGAAGGTCTCTTCTCATTCTTGTGTGCTGCTGTTGGAGCCACATCTGTTCATGTTTCATTTTTAAAATTATATTAATTTTAGCTTTTGTCTTGGCATATTCTTTCCAAGTATTGAGGTTTTAGTCAAACTTGTTTTTCTTGATGCTATGAAAAATAGTAAGACAGACATGAAATTCTGCCTGCTTACCACTTGTTTTCTCTGGCTTTTGGCCTCTTCCTGTTCCAGCCACTCACAAACAATAGACTAAGAAATAGCAACAGCAATCAGAGAAGTAAAACTATCAAAGAAAAGAAATTTATGCTTTAAAAAACCCTCAAAACTTTATGACACATAGGTTTTAAATATAGGTTAAAAAAACCCCATGTTGTTTTACAAAATCTTATTTTGATAGTGTTTGCTACTTATATAGGAGGATCTTGATACTGTGTTTGATTCTGCTCCACCAGAAGACAAACAGATAATTGAGAGGGTAATTATCTTTTTCTCATAGAGATTGCTAGGAAAGAGGTGTGCCTTGCTTTGAATTTCAGATATAAACTGAAATAACTCGCAGATATAACCTTAAACAATGCACAGCATCCCAGCCTTGAAACATGGAAGTTATAAAGCAGCTCAGCACATCACAGACATCTTAAATACCCCATTTCTTTCTCCTTCCCTACATTTTCACCCCTTGTGTCACTTGTTATAATCTTCTGTTCTTTTTTGATTGCATTTACTAACATCAGCAGAATAAGTGTGCTGTTCTCTGCCCCTTGCACATTTTTTCTGGCAAACCACATTGTGGTTTTGACAGTATCAGTGGTGACTGGCTTCTAGCACCCTTTGTCCTCCTTTTTAAGGATCCTGCATCTCTTCCTCTCAAAGACATATCAAAAGGATGATGAATATTTGGTTTTATTTTGCCCCAAGGGTTTTCACATTGATTTGACAAGGAGAATTAGCCTATTAGGACCTTAATAGAACTTCCAAGATTTATAATCCCAAGCTGAATATATTCCTGATCTTAATAAATAGGACAAACATTGCCTGGTTGCGTGTTGAGTGTACGCAATATATATATATATGTGTGTGTGTGTGTGTGTGTGTGTGTTGAAAACAACAAAATGAAGGTAAATGAAGTGTGGAGATGTACTGCATTTTGATTTGCAGTCTCATTTTTAATTCAGGTCAGAGGGGAAAAAATCAATGCATCATAATGAGGTGTAATCAGACAAAGGGACAAAATAGGACTGCAGCAGCATTTGGGCTGCTGTGAAGATTTAGTTCAGCAGTAATGAAACTGATGGAAAACTTACTGGGAAACGAGCTCCTGTATTGACTTTCCCTACTAACTTACACAGCTTGGTAACTCACAGATTTGTGACATTCCCCTGACAGTGCAAACAAGTCAGAGACACCTGTCAGTTCATGCTGACAACTGAATGAAGAAGAGGCACCAATAGGTTCATAACCTTTTTCTAAGGTCTTCAAGTTAAAGAGTATGATCAGACAAGAATTTTCCCAATAAGAACACAGGAGTGTAGTTGAGATTTAAGCTGACTGACCATAATCCTCATAGCAGACCGAGATTTCTGGTGAACTGGTCTTTTCCCTTGGCTTCCAAGAGAACCCTCCCACTAGTGAGTGGGAGGCATTTCTGATGGAAACAGTACATGGCTGAAGTTAGATACCTCTGTGTAGGTTACTTACCATGACTGATTACATATTTGTTTGATTAATAAAGTAGTACTTTTCCCCCCTTTTTCTAGGAGCAGAACTAATGACTTCCCATTGTAGGTCAAGGTAAAAACCCCCCATCATCACTTGTGTTAATTATTGTAAGGAAAGAACACACCATTGTTTCAAAATCTATCTCTAGATCAGTAATTATCAGACTAGTATCCATGAGCCACAAGATATTCTCCAGGAAGAGTTATCAGTGGGTCCTGACCTCAGAAGAAATTCTTTTTCATCCTGTAGTAACACCTGGTATTTTGTGTTGCACAATATAATGCATTTGTAAATGGGGTCAAAACCAGAAAAAAATGTGAACTGTTGTTCTACATGTTATCAAATCTAACACAAAGCTGCATTGCAACAAGCCAGTGCAGACTATTACGTGTTTTTCCAAATACAGTACAAAAGAAAACCAGAAGAAAATGTTAAGATAACAGAATGGGGTAGTAATACCTTCAGGATATGTTGGATAAATTATGAATGAATTTGGTCAAGTGGGAAGTCTGAACAATGTAGGCATCCATATATTCAGACTTACCCCTGAACTAAACTCTAAACTCTTCTTGAATTATATCTAAATTGGGTAATCTCATAGAAAATGGCAGTTATCAAATTCCTGATAACACTAAACAATATCTAACCAAAAAATTCTTCAAGACTTTATAACTTCTGCATTATATCCTATCAAAAGCCAGAAAATTTAAAATTTCAGCATACTAAATGAATTATTAACAAAATAAATGTAACAAAATAAATTGTTTTACTTTAAATGTTTTGGTTTAGTCTATTTAATGCTGGAGATTTAGTTTTCATTGAGTGCCTCTCTTTTCTGAATTACACTGTATCTGTTCTCCTGAAGCACAAAGTCAATGCAAAAAAAGACTTACTTCAGAAGTCAATTACCAGCTCCAGTTATAAACCAGACTGAATTATTGCTTCTTTCCAGTGACTGACTGTGATGTTCAGAAGTGGAGCTACAGTGACCCAAGCCTAATACTTTTGCTCATACAGAGTGACACAAGAAAGGAGATCAGGGCACAGCTCTTTAGTGAGGAGGCAAAGCCAAAGCATAAGGAAGAAGCGGTATTTGTGTGCTCACCATCAGCAGGTTTGAACTCCAAGAGTGTTGCCTCTTCAGATCCATCTTCTCTGCTCTCCTTGATGTTCTCCACTTCACACCAAAAGTCCTCCATGGAAGTGCTGTCCATGGAGGCCTGCGAATTGGAGCGACTGAATGTAGGAGGAGGTGCTGACTCATTGGAAAGCATCCTGTTAATTCTTCGACAACGAGGGAGGGACTTTCTGAAGAGACAGCGACACAAATAAAATTACTTTTCTATCATGCTAACTTGTGCCATGCAGATGGAGCAGGCAACCAGGGCTTCACCCGTGACTATACCAGGGAGAAGGGGACAAGATTTCAGAGACCAAGTACACAGTTCTGGTAATTGTTGTGACCTCTGTTGTTCATAAGAATTATGGCTGGACATTTATTTTGCATCTAATAATTTATGTATTTAATGTTCTTTAGTGTTTCTTACTAAAGAGGGATGCAGGAGATGAAATTTCTATTTCTAATACTGATATCCATCTAATGAGACACTGGAAAACTACATTAATGTTTTTGTTCCTCAGTTTCTCTTTCTATCCCTTCTTGTTTTTCTGACTGGCTGAAATTTTTCAGTGAAAACTTCTCTGGGGAAAAATAATGAGACTTGGGAATCCTGAAATATTTTACAAACTTATACTGGCTCTAGAAAACAATTCAAAACTTGAAATATTTTAATTCAGAGGAATCATTACCTTTTATTTGAAAACTCTTTTAAAAATATTTCTTTTTTTTTTTCCCTCAAATTAAGCTAAAATAGAAACAATTTTAAAAAAAATTTGTCTTTGAATTGAAATAGTATATTCTAAGTCAGACAGAAGGCTTTGATCACAGGTTCAAAAATCATGATTCACTTAAAATCAAGTTTCAAGCTAAGATTCAATACAGTGATTGAATTAAAACAAAGTTTGTTCCCTACTCTTTTGTTCTGGCCTTTTCCCACTGTAAGTACTTGCAGCTGAAGACAGTTATATAAGTTCATTCAAAATTGTATACAACACCCACCATGAAAGTCTCATCAGACTTTGCTGTTTTGTGTTGTTATGGCTGCAATACCGTAAGGAGCTTTTGTAAGTATAATTGTAGTAGGTACAGTAATCAGTAATAACCACAACAATGTTTGTACAAAGGAGTTAGAAGGTAATGCAATTGCAGCAGAGAGCTAGACTACAGGAATTAATGGAAAGTTCTGTCATAAGGTCTTCTGGCCTTCACTTATCTGAATTAATTCAAATGCAGTTTCCCTTTCTCTTCCTTTTCTGTATGGCACGATTCTGCCAACACGCCTTTGTTTAAAAACACAGGCAACACTTTTACTCCACAAAAAAAAAAAAAAAAAAAAAAATAAAAAAAAAAATGGAGATTTCCTTTTCAGTATTTCCCTCCGTGTCAAAGTTTTGGTCATGGATGTATAAAGAATATGTTATTTAATAAAGCTGACTAAGCATGCTTTTTCCTCTTTGTGCTGCTGCTGCTGCTTCATCCTTCCTCGCCAGTGAAGGGCTAGCTGCTTTTTTGGGGCTCCTGGAGCCTTCTTGCTCTATCTGGATGATTCCTTCTGGACTAGGTCTGAGCCCCAGGTTGGGGAGCTGTGGTAGAAACAATGGAGCACATCAAATCCAGCTTTGGACATGATCAGGCTTTATAAAAGTTAAAGCTCAGGCCTTTGCCTCTTTTTGAACACATGCAAGTGTGAAATGGATGATTCAACTGCCCAAACTGACCATGTGTTCTTGGAGAGATGCTGAGAAGCAAAGCTTTGTGATGGGTGACAACACTGCAGCAGGAGAAAATGTGCTATGGAGCTGTGGAGACACACACTCTAGTCAGAGACAGAAGAGCTATCTTCAGTGTTTTTCTCCTTTTTTCCCCTTATAAAAAGAAAATGATTGTTTACTTTAAGCCACAGTCACCAAATCTAAGAGGAATTTGCTACACAACTGTGGTTAAAGCTATTTGAGTGTTTTCCATGTAGCTTTTCCTCTGGGGAGACGTGTTTCAGTCGGCTTTTGTTTGCAAAGCCTCAGATGACTGGGGAACCTGATAAATTATAATTACTGGGATTAGGTATTCTGGATGTGTCAGCCTCTGGTTTCTTATGGGTTTCCCTTTCTTTTATGGATTCAACTATCTTTTTTCCCTGCATCAGCAAGTAGAAAAAAAAGCATGTCTCATGGAACCTAACTATCATGAGTTAATACTGTAACAAGCGTCTCCAAGCAGAGGTTTTAACCAGCAGAAGCACAACCCCTGAGAAGCAGCCAAAAAACCTCATCTCTTCAGCTAGGAGCTGGCAGGGGGATGGGGGAAACAGCTACCACTGGCCTTTTGCTTGCTGCTGTGAAAAGCTGAGCTCTTTTGTTTAAAAGGTGATAGCGAACACAAATAAGGAAAAAGGCAAAACTTCCTGGCACTCTAATGGCGTTTGGGGCCCCTGTTCCCTGGACATTGTGAGAGCAGAGGAGACAGCCCGGCCTGCTGCCTATCCTCCCGCTGCAGCCTGTCACTCACCAGCCTCTGCTTGAGCTCGGGGCTCTGCCTGAAACCCCCACACTGCTGCCCACTGAGAAATTCATGTCTCTACTTACTATAAACTGGTGTGAAAAATAAGTTCCTACATGTGCTATATAGCACAGCCCAGAGCTCCCAAGCCAGCAACTGCAATAAGGAACACTTTCACCAGTCTGGAATCAAACATGTGCTAGGAGGAGAAGAGGGCACCTCTGATAGCATCACTGGGTCCCATAATTTAGTCATGGTCAGAGAATTTTAACATTTCCTGCCCTTCCAGTGTGAATCTTGACCATGACCCTTGTGCTCTTCAGGAGCCACATGACACTGCTCCTTGGGCCTCAACTCCATCAGCACTTCAGCTGGCTCGAACCAAGGCTTTTTATTTCACCATATTAGGAAGAAAGAGGCTTGGTGGGTTGCTGCTTTTCTCCCCACAGTGTGTATGCTTATTTTGTAATACTACCATACCAAAAAGCTAAATGCAAAACAGACCACGTAGCACAGCAACAACTGCTGTGGCAACCAGCTTTACCAAATACGTCTAAGGTTCCCGGGTAATTAATGTGCATTTACACCAATATTAAAGTACAAAGCCTATTTGGAAAATCAGCTGAACAAAGTCTCCTGAGAACTTCATCTATGAGGCTTGTTATCTCAACCTGGATTAAATCAAGCTGTGTAAAATTCCTGTAATGAGAAAGGTTAAGCAGAGGTGCTTTATCCTTATTGGTAAACATCTGAAACTTGCTTCCAGGTGGTCTGGTACAGACCTTCGTCGATTATTCTCAGTCTGCCTATTAAAACCTCATGTGTTTGAAAGATCTCCAGCTGCTGTTTTGACCCATATACCTGTGACTTTTGTCCCGCAGGAAGTGGTCTTCCCTTTATGTGATAATGGCAGTTGTCTCCCATTTCCTCCAGCCAAAGCCACTCAAAACAGTTTCAGGAAAAAAAAAGTCCTACTGAGGAAGCAAAGCATATTCTTCACTGCTTCTTGAAGGACGCTAAATGAGCACTGACTCAGCGATCTGCCTATCTGTCTCAGAAATAGTCCAAGAAGCCCAGGCGGCCTGTTACCTGGGAACTCTCACAGCAGAAAACCTCTGTTCCTGATACCTTTTTCACCTTCAACTCATTCTGTCTCATTTGCTCTTTTTTTCTCAGTGTCTGTACAGAAGGTTAGAACAATAAAAAGTTTTCACTAAGCTGATTCTGTTGTTCCTACAGAAAAGTTGAAAACCAGTCATGTTAAGTACGCAGCAATTACAAAGCTCATGCTCAGTTTCTTTTGTTCACACACATGGGTGGTGGTGAGCTAATCTGAAACACTGACTAAATTAAACACAGGAGGGATCTCAGAACCTGGCTTACTAGATGGAAAAAGCTGGGAGAGAAGCATGAATCTAAAAGCACTGAGCAACAGTTATAGCAACTCCACTGAATGAGCTGAAATTGTTTTCAGGGTGGAATTAAAAAAAAAAAAAAAAAAAGGAGAAAGGGTTCAAGAGCGCCAGTAAGGAGAAATACATTGATATCATTTAGAAAGCTTTCTGTGGAAAGCTTTTTGCAAGGAAGCGGGGTATTTCCATGGGCACAAGGAGACTGATTCAACTGTGTGTGACTGGTTTTGGTCTGGTGTATGTTTATAATTCAGACGAAATGCAACAGCAAAGCAGGCCTACTGACCCTATGTTTTATCTTCCATATGTAGTACAGAACTGTGCTGTTCAGGATCTGATACCACACATTGATTTCAGGATAGCCAAGCCAGATCCAATAAGCTATTCTTATCCTATCTCCAAAGTAAAAGTTTGTCAAACCACATGAAGAGCTGGCTCAGTGACACCTAATGATTGCTCACAGGCTCAGTAATGATAAAGCTAGGCTTGTGCTTTGAGTTTAATTAAGTAATAGATAGTAAAGAATCCATAAAACAAATGGGAGCAATAAAGTCATCTTGTAGTTAAAACCAGCACTTAATCCTCATTTACAGAGAGAGACAGGACATCTTACTCTTGAGGGCTGTTATACTTCATTTAATTTGGTGGGTCCTGAACCTGCTTCACCACAATTAGTTACATTTATAGGAATGGGGAAGATGAAGGAAGCAAATTCTCCCGGTCACTGTAGGATGAAGATCCACCTTTTCACATCGCAAGTGTTCTGTCAGTATAAACACTTGCTCAGCTCTTCCCAAATGTAAAAAAGAGGGACAAGGAAAAAACATTTATTCCTCTTTATTAAGAATTGTTCTGAATTGTTAGGAAGCAGTCATGTACCATTATTTATCTTTCTTTTAAATAAAATGTATACTAATTTCAGGCAAAGGAAGAGTCCAGCAATGAGAAATAGTATTTTTCTACACAGTTCACTGCACTGTTCACCCTTGCCCCAAATCTCTCATCTTCTGGTTCCTTCCTGGAGACCCTGCACTGTTTGCTGTCTGCTTATTTCCTTCTCTCCATGCTTGGTGGCTTCTGATCACAGAGAGGGTTATTCATCAGACAACATCTAACCCCAACTCCATCTATACACTTCTGTTTCTGATTATCTTTCAAATGTTAGGCAACTTGTATACAGTGGATCCTAAAGCTTTCCGGTCCTTTCTCTAACATCTAGTATAGCAAACATTTAAACTATGAAGCTCACTGATTTCACAGAGCTGTCACCCAGCCCCCCTTGTAACAGAGTATTTGAGTGAGAGGCAGAATAGGATTTTATTTCATTATTAATTTTCTCATCCTGTGGCCCAGCAGAATTCCAAAAACATATGAATCTCATTGCTCTTGTTACAAAGCTGTGTTTTAAAATAAGCTATCATCTTATTATATCGGTTAGACTTGAAACCACAGGAATTCTGTATTTTGCCTGTCTTTGTATTCTACAAAATATTCTTCAAAATATGATTCTGTCAACTTTAATTTTACTTCAGATTCTGCATCTGGGAAAGGTCAACCTTGGATGTATGTACAATCTGGGGAATGAGATGTTGAAGAGCAGTGCCACAAAAAAGGGACCTGGGGGTCCTGGTCAACAGCAAGTTGAATATGAGTCAGCAGTGCCCTGGCAGCCAGGAGGGCCAACCGTGTCCTGGGGGACATCAGGCAAAGCATCTCCAGCTGGTCAAGGGAGGGCATTGTCCTGCTCTGCTCTGCACTGGTGCAGCCTTACCTAAAGCCCTGTGTGCTGTTTTGAGTGCCTCAGTTTAAGAAAGATAAGAAGCTCCTAGAAAGCATTCAAAGTTGGGCTACAAAGATGATGAAGGATCTGGAGGGGAATCCTCCAGAATACAAGAAGTGAGTGAGATCACTTGGTGTTTTCAGCCTGGAAGAGACTAAAGGGAGACCTCATAGAGGTCTACAACTTCCTCACCTGATCTTTTCTCTGGTGACCAGTGACAGGACCTGAGGAAATGGCATGAAGCTGTGTCAGGGAAGGTTTACGTTGGATTTACGAAAAAGCTTTTCACCCAGAGAGAGGTTGGGCACTGGAACAGGCTCCCCAGGGAAATGGTCACAGCACCAAACCTGCCAGAGTTCAAGAAGTGTTTGGACAAGGCTCTTAGGCACATGCATGATTCTTGGGGCTGCCCTGTGCAGGGCCAGGAGTTGGGACTTCAGTGACCCTTGTGGGTCCCTTCCAACTTAGGATGTTCTACAACTATGATTCCATGATTCCATGATTTTTTGCACCCAAAGGAGTTGTCTAATGAGTCTTAAGATTTAAAAGACTTAAAAGAGAAAAGACTTGTAAGATTTACATGAATAAAAAGTTTAATTTATTTAATTATACTTTGTCTGCAATTCATTGAGGCACTAACAGAAGTTAGAAGATTCAACTGTAGAGTCTGCATAGCAGTTTTACCTGTCAACATTTAAAAATGTGTTTCACCTTGGGTTCTTCAGCTGTCTCTTCTGCAACTTTTTTGTAAGTGGTAGGGAAGTCCCTTGCTGTAACAAAGGCCCATTGTGACCCGCTCTGTGGCTGATGATGGAGATTGCAGAAGAATCTCTCTCTGTTTGTGCATTTCGATGTGAGGGCTCTCACAATCAGACCCTTTGAGCTAAGGGAGTGCAGGGAATATACTCTCTAGGTATTGCCTGCTGGCAACAGTGACCTTTGGGGACATAACCCAGACCTCTCCTCCACACTGGCAACCACATCACTTCAGTGCTGGCCTGATGCAACAGAGACAGTGCACTACATGGCTGCAATGTGTCTGTCAAAATCTGAAAGGAACTCTATTCCATCTTCTTTCTTTTAACAAGGCTGTTCCTAAAGGGCAGAAGGGATTCACAAATGATTAACACTAACAAGAGTATGTTCTGTTAACCATGCTTTTTTCAAGTGAATTGAAAAGAATTCTTTTCATATATATGAAGAGGAAGCAGTATAAGCCAATTTTCAACGCTGAAGACTTAAGAACATGAGCAGATCATGGTAGAATATGTTAGATGTAATTTTCAGTGGGTATGGGTAAGATAAGAAACATCTGGACATGGCCTACAGCAGGCAAAAGCTGGTTGTGAGCAACCAGTTTAAACATCTTACACATCTCTAACACATTTTTATTCTTAGAGGTGACCAATTCTTTTGTTGTGTTTACGATTGCTTAAGTCCAATTGCTTTTATATGAAAAAAAAAAAAAAAATCCATGCAATCCATGTTGGACATGTATTTGGGCAGGCCAAAGTTTTCCAGCAGGAAACATAGGCATGTGGGCCATGTACTGTGGGCTTAGGAAATCCTGTGCTTCCAGAAAATGTTTGATCTATTGTGCCTCTACAGTACAAATGTACAGTACAAATGTACAGTGTACAATGATTTGTGCCTGAGCATTGAACCCAGTGGATGTCACACTTTATCAGCTAGAGCAGATGAGAGCCTACAGGAGCACCAGACTCACTGTGGATGCACTGTACAACATATCCACTTCTGTTCAGTAGATGCCTCCAAAAATTCCATCTTGCACTCACCCAGAGAGATTCTAGGTAGCTGAGCACCCCAAAATTCAAGGCAAACCCTTCGAATTCCACCTGGACCAAATCTGAAAACAAGATGTATGGCAGCCCCGGATTTACTACTACAACATTGCCAGTCCTTGGCATGGATTACTTCGTCAAGCTACACAGTAAACATGAAGCCGACATGTCTCTCATTCTGCAGTTTGGTGCAAGCAGCAACCCAGCATCTTACCCAAAATAGGAACCTAAGAAGAAGTAGAGTCACATGAATGAAATGGAGAGGAGGAAGCACAAATGCATTACATTGTGTAAATTCTGGTACTGCATAAAGTCTGATGCTGTTCACTGCAGGCACTCGGTCCCTCCTCAGAGAGCTAGCTATCTGTAGCAGTGAGGAAGCTCTCACAAAAGACAGTAGAAAAGCTATGATTCTTTTTTGCTTCCTACTGCTCTGGCAGTGTCACTTGTAACATAAGCAACAGCTCTGTAAGCACTACCAGGGTACAGCATGGTCTCAAGTGCACCTGAGTACATCAGGGCCACTATGCATGCACGTGTGTGCAACTGCAAGGAGGTTAGGAGGAGGAGAGCAATGTGCAGACTAATCCAGAATCTTCTTTCACAATAAAATTGATAAATTTCTGCCAGTAACTCACATTTAGCCAGATTCATTATTTATAACACAACAGGCTGCAGTTAAAACTTCAGGAAATGCACAGGTTCAAGAGCTCCAATGAGGTTTAAATCATTCACCAAGCAAAGAAGCAAACCAAGTAAAACCCATAGGGGATATAACCTGGACAGTGTTAAAAGAGTTTTGGCTCCAAAAGTCCACATTAATTTTTTTAAAGAAAAAGAAATATTAAAATACTCAGCAGGCACAAGGAAACGCTGAAACATAAGGGGTCAAAACTTCTACAGCTTTCAGTACATCTTCTAACATTGCCTTCATTTATGTGGCAAACATGAAAGAATATATTTTTTATTTTATATCACTGTAAAGGAGCTATCCTTTTAATAAGCATGATTATTACCACTCAGAAACTCGCAATATTTATGGGACATGTGTGTGTCTCTGAAACACTTCAAAAGTCAAATTCAGTCATTTTGGTTGAATTAAGGTAATAATATTAAGAACTGGACTATACTGTCTACTGGAAAGCATCTAATGCAAGTACATACATTTCAAGTGTAGACATTTTAAGGTCCTGATATAAACAATGAAGGGAGGCAGAAAATCTAGAGAGTGAACATGTAAGCTAAACAGGAGCTTGAAGTCATGCAATATGCCTTTGAAGTTTTCTTGGTGCTAAGTGTTAAGTGAAGTCCAGTTGTTACTTTCTTCCTTCCTATAATTAATGCACCCTTTTAAGTAAATGTTGCCACTCCACCCATTACATTTTTTTCAAAGGCTTCAGGACCTAAGCAAACAAGCACTACTTATTTTTTTGAGTTATTGGGTTTTCCCTTGGATGTGTTTTAACCATATTGAAAACCATGTCTGACCTACAAAATATTAATATGTAAACTCTAATGTATTCTTTTACATTTCTGTCATGAATGGTATGGGTTACTCTGCAATTCGTGAGAAAATGTTTTGAACGTTGTGCTTAATAGTATTTACAGGACTGGACTGAAGTAATGTAAAAAAATACATTGAGCTTTTAAAGCTAAGAAAAATACAACCTTTAAAGCTACTTCACTGAAAAAAATGCATATGCAATGAAGATACTCTTGAATCTTTCAACAGAGTGAGAAGCAACTTCACGTTGCCATTATAAAAATCCTGGATCAGATTCTCAGATAGTATTAAACTGTTACAAACCCACTGGCTTAATTTATCCCTTGTGTTTGAATTCAGAACATCCCTCTTTGTGGTACTGCTAATGTTGAAGATATTACAAATTACAAAAATTTCATGAGCAAATGCACATCATATAAATTTTTCTCAGCAGCTCTGGGTTGGTTGTCTGGCAATTCTGAACTCTCAGTTTATATTTTTCATCCTGTATTGTACTTTGTCCTATACTGAATCAGTCAGAAGGAATGAAAGATTTTCTGGAAAGTTCTGCAGCCAAATAAAAATCAAGATGTGAGCATAATTCTATTTTTTACCACTCAAGTACATTGGTAAAGATTGTATGAGTTACTTTGGAAGGAGTCCCACATTTGCTGAATAGGCTGTTCTTTTGTTAATGAATCTTCTTAAAAAGCAGCGTAGATAAAGAATGTGAATGAATAAAGAAATGTAGATGGATCTTGGAGAATATCTCAAAGCACTATGCTCCTATTTTTACCTGAAGAAAAATGATTACACACCAGCAGAAAATTGATGGAAAGTACATCAACATGGAAACTCTTGTCAATGCCCTGAACAGTCTGTGACTTTATTCTTAATGACTTCAAGCAATGTGAGGCCTCATCTCTAAGTCTGTCTCCCTTTCCATCCCCTCTGTCTATGAACCCTGCTTCTTTCCCTTCCTTTTCCATTTTCCATAAATCAAGTGCTGGGTGAGAGATTCATATAGGGATGGAGCAAGGAGAGAAGAGGAGAAGGGCTCTCTATGCAGGGAGGAGGAGACACCAATGCAGCACAGGGGGACCAAACACAAACACACAAAGCACAGGATGGGAACTGCAGATGGTGGATGTATTCCCACGTTTCTCCAACGCCATTTGACTGTCATGTATTCTTATCAAAAGAAGTCACCCATCAGCCCCTCTTTCCAATCAGTTCTAAATATTTATAAAAAGCTCAGTCAAAGCAACCAAGGCAATTTATGTTCTAAAAAAATTTACGACTGAAAAATCCCTTACAGCCAGGTAATATTAACAGAAGTAAATCCTCTTGGCTCTGCTGAATCAGTGGAAGTTTTGCTAATGTGGTGCACATTTTACCTTCAAGCTTTAAAAAGAAAACTGCATCAGAATAGGTTTTTGACTTACACTTTTGCTGGGAACAATGAACGGCTAATATTTTGCTAATTCACTTATGTTCTTTCAGTCAAAATTTCAGCCTGTTTCAGTCACTTTAAAATTAAATTGCAGTATATTATTTGATAACCTCTCCCATTCAGGGCATTAGTAAGCATACAAGCATAACTGTGTAAGCATAAAGCTAAATTTAAATCAAAAGCTGGTAGAAGACTCCTCCTGAAGATTGGTCTAGAGATTTTTTATTTATAATGTAAGTATGGAAACATGTTGGCAAGAACCTCGAGTTGCCAGATGAAACTAGTAGCATTAGCAGTACTATGAAAGGTCATGGTGAGATGATGGCAGATGTTACAAGAAGAAATGACAGAACAGAGCTGAAAATGAAAAGTGTAGTCTAAAATTTGGTGGAGACAGACAGGGAACACCAAGTAGAAGATCACAGAGCAGAAATTCCTGTTTTCAGAGGAAACAGTGGACCACAAAATCAAATTTAGTTTATTATGTTCTCAGGTCTTCAACAGAGGAATGAAGAGGTGAAGAGGAAAAAAAAAAAAAAAAACAACTCCCAATGCATTTTCTTATACATTGGCTATATCATTCTGATTTATGGAGTATAAAAGGCTTTCAGTGATCTTAAAATGATTTCTAGGCCTATAGTAAAGAGACAGAAGGAACATCTTCATGGGAATTGTGAATGCAACAACCTAAATTTTAAGTGGTGTTTTTCTAATCTGTGTTCAAATGTTTATACTATGTGCCTGTGAAAAACATGACCTTTCCATGTAAGCAGCCAAATGAATCAGTGATGCTTCAAAACCACTTGGACTCCACTGAGAGTTGGAAATGTTGGACTAAGCTACATGTCTTCACAAAACCCATAAAAAAGGCAAATACCAGAATAAGAAAAATCACCTTTTAAATGGGAAAACTAGTCCATGATGCACAGCAGCTTTCAGTTTTCTTTCAACTCTTTTTTCTTTCCTGCTTATGTGATTTTTGAGGTTTGTCTCAAATCATTCATGAGCACTCTGAGGGAAGCTGCAGCATGCCAGATACTTCAAAGCTAAGTTTTCAAATATACTGCAGCTCCTGAAGGTCTTAGAGCTCTTACAGCTACAGAGACCACTAATATTTACAAAATACAAGACCTTTGTCTTCAGTACCTCAGTGATGTAATTCTGAATCCTACAGGCAGCCCTGCTGAAATCAGCCAAATGACTCCTGTGCATAGGGTTGAATGTTTAACTTTCTTAATATTGATGCTGGAGGAGTTAGATATAGCTCTTGGAAATCTCTGAGGAAAATGAGCTCTTGTTATATGGAAGACTGCAAGACTCAAATGACATAGACAATATTATCTTTTCTTGAAGCATCTTAACATAGGCACAAAACGCCTGTTCATGTTCTCCTGAGAAGCAGAACTACACTAGAAAGCTTCTCAGCATCTTTTGTAGACATCATGTATTGCAAGAAGGGATTACTCTTGGTTGTTTTGACATTTACTGATTTGTTCTGGCTTGTTCTAAGCTCTTCTGAGTTGTATTGGGACAATGGAAAAAGGACTTTGGACAATCACCTCTCAGATATCAAATCATCATGCAGTGGATAATAACTGCAGAACCAAGAATTTGGTAACTACCAAAACACCCCAACCCCTCCCTGTAGCATCAACTAATTATATGGACAAGAACTAATTCATCATATTACAACCACAGAGATATCAAATAAGATTTATGGAGGGAGGTGAAGTGAGATCTCCAAAATCACTCGGATGTTTTGCCACAGAAGAGGGTTAAAAATATAAGAGCTAGTTCATGACTTAAAGCTACGGTACACTGTGAGTAAAAGGACTGCTAAACTTCTCTATGTCCTACATAGCTTGGCTGAAGTTTCTATCTGAGCTTTTTCAGCTCTGTACATATTCCTGGCTAGATATCCACTAGAAAGTAATTAATATTGCTATGCAAACAAAGCAAATCAAGTTCAGAAGCTCACGTGCTCATGTCAAAGGAGTACGACTAAGCTGTCGTTGAGCCCTCTGTCATTGTGAGTTCATGCTCTTCTTCCCACACCTGCCTAGATAAGAGCCGTGTTCCATGATAGGAGGTGAAGATTCACAGGGCATTCATCCGTCTTTTAATGATTGTATTAGATCCTTCACTGTGCAGGCACTTTATGAATGTTGTGAAACTGTAATGCAATCCTTCCCATGAGGACACCAAATTATTTATCCATGCTTTTGCTATAATGTGTCTTGGCCGAACAGCTACAGCTCTCTCTCTCTGGAAGATTTCCAGTCAAAGGCTATATTTACGTCAGTTACAATTGATTCAAAATGCTTCCACAGGATCTTGAACAGGATAACACATCTTCAGAGTTTAATCCAAACCAAATGATATATGGCTTTCCAGTAAAACCAGGGAATAATCATGCTTGTACCTCTAGTTCTTTGGTTTGAGTTGGTATCCCTGCTGGCATTCAGCCACTGCTTGGACCAGCATATCTTTTGGACTTTCAGGTGACTACGGATTACGCTTCCAAAAGGGATGAAGGAGGGCAGTCACCTAACTCCTATTTTCAGGAAAGTCTAAAGGATTCACCAACCCTATGGACTTACAAGGAGAGTAAATGCCTCTGCTCTCAAAGTCAATTTTGACTTAGGCTTTTAAGTCACAGAAGTATTTTTGAAAATTTGTCTTCAACTTAATTGCATACCATTACACTCTTTGTCTTCTGAGTTCTTTTTTTTGTGAGCATTAAGCTTGTTCAGTTTTCTGGGACTTTGACAACCTAAATTCAAGTCTTATCTTTTGAATTTGGCTTTGACTAACACAGCTGTTATTTACTCTTTTGGTTGGCAGGAGTTTCTGCAAGACTGCCATAAAGTCATCCTATTTGTATTGTATTCTACTGTTAATCTCCTTTTCCTTTATGATATACATGCACAATATCCTAAGGGTAATGTTACTATACATTTGTATGGATTCATGCACACATATAAATATACGTATGAATGCATAACAAAGATGGGAACAAGGGGAAGGAACATTTTAGTAATCTCCTAAAAGCCTTTGTGAAAAAGTCTAGATAACATATAAAATGGAATGTTTTATACAACGTGAACCAGGGGATCAACATCAATTGGTTGCTTAATGAAAGCGTAATTCAAGATAAGAAATGGAACAGATTTTATTCAATGAAGTTGGAATCATTTGGGTGGGAGAAAGATCTGTCAAATTAAGAGGCTGCTATATCATTATGATAACTTACACACCACTCACCAGCTAAGGTTTTTCAAAATAATGCATTTGAAGAGACTTTCTAGTAAGAATTAATTAAAAGAGTTGAAGAAAATACAGTATTTCTTAGAGTTGCTAAGTTAATTTCATTAGAATTTGATCATCTTAGACCAGCATCAACACTAGACAGATCTACACTTGTGTGCCATGCAGAGATTTCTGAATTAGGAATCACTTTTAATTTTACTGCAAAGCCCCGCCAGAAAAAGCCCTAATATCCAATTGTGAGCTACCTTTTCATAGCATGTACAGGTGATCAAACAGGAGAAAACCCAGTGATGTGAGATCCCTCAGAATTCTTCCATTCATATGAATAAAGAGTCACAAAACCAGAAAAAGCAGCTTGGACAATCATTTATGCCAGTAAGCCCTATCTCCCATTCCGACAGAACATAGCTGGGACTTGTAATGACATTGTATTTACCAAAGAAACTCTACTGGTGCTAAGAGTACAACTTTCTAGTAGAGTTCTTAGTAATCCCACTGATTTGATTATCTTTTCTAAACAAATCAATCAAGACTGCAGAGAACAAAAGCCAAATCTCCGCGGATATTAGCTGCCTAGACTTCCTTTCAGTGAGACTTTATGTTTGACAAGGGAAGAAGAAAGTAGATGCTCTTTCATCCTGATCAAAGTCAATTAAAATCTATTATGTACTTATGATTTGGCCCACGATCATCATTTTGTGCTGCTCTGCAGCATCTCATGCCATTTCAGACTTCCCTTTGATCCCCAGAATAGGCCTCATGCTGCCCCTACAGAGGGAATAAGAGGGTAAGAAAGCCTTGGAAAGTTTTCCCCAAGGCAAGGAGTATTCTTTCTGCTGATGGTCATGACCCCAGCTCATAATGTTTTGCTGCAGGGGGACTTTGGAACCGGAAAGGTTGAGCTGGCCATTTCAGTGTGTGCAAACTGTCACAGAGCAAAAACAGCTAAAAGAAACTCCTCAAACACTCCTGATGTTTATTCTGAAGGTGCAGAGCTGTAAGCATCATGCCAGCCAGCCAGCAGGAGAGAAATCCCCTGGAATCCCTCTGCAATGGATGAGAGAGCCTGTTTTGAGTGCTAGGTTGATGGTCTATTGTTTTCATTTATTTAGACTACATAAACATGCTTCCAGTTTCCTCAGAACTATGGGGTCAAGTCCTAGTTTCCAGCTCCCTTGAATTTCTCCAGTTTTCATTACTGGGTAAACAGTTTTAGCTGCTGTTCCCCACCAGTCCCTTGCTGCACTGGTTTTTTTACCTAATTACGTTTTAAGCACTTTCAAATTGAAAGTAGCCATTAGAAAGAGCCCACACTACCTGCAAATCCCTGTCTGCAAAAATATATAGGACCAAGCCAGATTTGAAAGAAATTTGAAAAATGAGGATTAGGATAATGTATGTGAATGTAGAAGCCCTTTAGATAATTTAGCCCTGTAATCTTGATGAACGCATCACTTAAATTGTCAGACCTGGATTTTCTCCCATGGAGTAAGTCCTAAGTTTCTGCTTTCCACAAAGCTAGATTTGTATAAAGCTCTACTTGTGCATGCTAGAGTCTGGCCATGACACTGAGCTGAAATACATGTAATTGCCATAAACATCTATATGATCAGAAGGCAAAAACTGAAAAAGACAAAATTTTTGACCCCAAATCAAGTGAAAGTTAAAACGGGAAAAATTGTGAATAATCCAATTTGAAGTAAAGATTTTTCTCCCTCTGTAATATTATTCCAGTGGAACACATTTTTAAGCAGAATAATTGGTGAGAAAAACATTGCATTATAACAGAATATAACTTTCCAGAAGTACACCTTATTAATAAAACCCTAAAAGATGTTAATGTTGATGTTCGTAGATTCTTGAGACATATTTTCATACAGCTTTAGTCAATGCAAACCATGCATATGCCCACACTGAAGTTGCCTATGCTTGCACTGTGTTCAGTTGTTTTTCTACAGTGGATCTTTTTTTTTTGTCCCCTCTTTCCTGCCTGGTAAAGCTGGAAAATTCCACTAGTGATAACTTTGACAGCTTGCTCCTCCTCCTGTTGCTCCTTGTTTAAGGAAACAAGAGGGAGGGAACAAGGTCTGGAAGGCTGAGAAGTTACTGATTTAGTAAATTTTATGAAGTCTTACCTCAGAGCAGAGTAGAGGCTTGGTGTTATCCTTAAAGAAGCAGAGCAGAGCCCTTCTTAAACACAACTTCTTCATGCTTCTAGTGGCAGTCAGTCCCTCCTCAGCCTATGATTGCATATTCTGGGAGTTATCTAACAGCCAGTGACAGGGTATTCTGCCTCTAGTCATACAAGGGCTGCAGGAACAAAGAGTGGTGGAGCTTCTGGCCCTTCTGGGAAACTGACACTGCTCCATCACTATTTAAAGAGCAGATGCGTTCAGGATAAATCCTCTTAGCATGTTTTCCTGTTTGTGTCAGAACTTAAACCTTTTATCCGTTTCCTAAGAGGAGAAATAAAAAAGTAATCAGCACTAAGCTGTGCTGTAATTCAGGAGAGTCCCTGTGGGGTGGCTCAGAAAAAGACTGAGCCAATCTATCTGTTTTCTTCTAAAGAGAAATGAGACACTGCCAGTAGCATAATGCAAAAAATCATAAATGGCCAGATGCAAATTAATGAGGAGCTCTTTCTGCATGGAGATGGCTGCTCTACCCGTAAGAGAAGCACAGTGTGCAAAGCCAGTGAGGAAGGAGAAAGCTGTTAAGAAATCAAGTATTTAGGGGAAGCCTTTCTTGCTTTTCTTACAGTGGGATAACCAGTGAGGGATCTAGATGAATACTGAAAAAAACATTCAACAGGTTTGTATGAACTGTGGCCCAAAACTGGGTTGTAGCCACAAGATCGATAAAGCTGTGATATTCAGGGACGGTTTTGAGCTGCAGCTGGGGGATGAGAAAACACACTGTGCAAAAAGTTCCCTACCACAGGCAGTAAACGCTGTCAAAGGGGCCCTAAGAAATAACTCTTGAGCATGGAAAACATATGAGATGGTCAAACTTTACTCCCTCCCTCAAACCTTTGTTTATGCATTGAAATGCTTAAATGGGTCTGTCAAATTTACAGCATTCCTGTCATCATTCCTCTAGCCTGAAATACAGGAGGAAAAGCTGACTTTCTGGTTATAAGCATTTTAACATCCTTCACTTCCTCCAAAGACATGGCTAAAACCCTACAGCAGAATAGAGGGAAAAGAAAGCCTGTTATTTAACCAGAGAGAGAAAAAAAAAAAAGACTGAAACAAAGGAGAGAGAAGGGAAAGGACTTCCTGAATCAGACACAGATTTCCTCAGGGGCAGAAAAGAACAAAACCAGAAGAGGCTTGGTTTTACAGTTAATCTTGAAGATAAATTTGCTCTGTTTTAAACAGGACTTAATGCTACCTTTCTTCTAGTGAACTTTTATGACTGCATATATCCTTGAAAATTTTGAAAACTTCTGGTTATTTACCACTGTCTGTTTAGGGACTGGTAGGTCATGCTTTAAAGGACAAACTGCAGGAAAGAGTGAGCATGGCTAAGGAATTTGGTAGTGGACTGTGGGGCTGTTCATGCTACAAATGTAAAGATGCTCATCCAATCTCATCCCCACTAAACACCTCTACAGTGTTACCTCCTACAAGCATTCAGAGGCAACCTCGAGGCTGAATAGTTTTGAAGCTGCCTTCTCTGCTTCCGTCAAGGATGTCCTCTCCTTCTTTTTGATGGTGATATACTGCCCTGCTACTACTCTCCTTGAACTATTCCTGTATGAAGAAATGTAAGTTATTTTTACCTCATTCTAGGCTTTGTCAGAATAGTCATATAAATATAGTTTTTGGATTGCCTTTTACAAAAGTTACTGTCTGATGGAATTTATACAAGCCTCGATAACAGTGACTTAGTTTTTCCTAGAGATTAAGGTGACATTTGGTTGCATTTTGTAAATAGGAATTTTTCAACCACATCTCTTGCAGCTCACTACTTGTGTGGTAGAGAAAAATGCTGTTGCAGAGGGTGAGGAAGATGCAGAGGTCAGCTCACTTGCAGCAATTCACGATGAGTGTATCTTCCCTCTGGCTGCTGTTAGCAATTAAAACACTCCCCTTGTTTCAGTAAATGCTGGATCCTCTCATTTAACATGAAGTGTTGAACCAGGATGTGTGAATTAGGATGCTGAGAGGCATCTGAGGCTTCTGAGAATAGCCAGCAGAAAGAAAGTCATGTCCAAAGTGCAATTCAGCTCACCTACTGGTGAGAGGTCTCTTGCTGTCCATAAAGTGAGGGACTCACCAGAGAGCTATTAGATGCTGGAAGTGGAGAAGTGCTCACTGGGCACTGGGTACATCTAAAATTAAGGGAAGTGTGACCCTCTACCTCTAAGTGCAGGTCCTTGCACTTAAAGGTATTTTACCTCCAAAAATACAGTATTTTCTTTAACTACATTTTAAATAAGCTTTAGGTCAAAAGCCTTGCCATTAAACTGTGTAAATTTTTTTTTTTTTTTTTTTTTTTTTTTTACATTCTTTCAGGATCAGCGCAGTGGTGATCCTTAATCACATCTGTCCAATGAAAAATGAACAGTGACGAACTCATATACACAGGTGTCCCTCCAAAGCCAGTGGGGATTTGCATGACACAGAGATCTGTCTGCCCTGGCATCTTTATTCATATTTGAGTATTCTGTTTTATGGCTTGTACAAAAGTAACTCTGAAGTAATTCCACATGTGGGACATAATGATGAAATATTTCAGCCAATACACTGAATGTCATGCAGCTGATAAATACTGACACATGGCTTCATGCTATTCTTTTTCTAATGTTAAATGTCATAACCAGTCATGAACAATTAGCTTTGTAAATAACTTATTTTTTTCAGGGCTTTGGCCAAACCAGTAATTGAACAAAGTCTTCATTTAATCTCAAACTAAGCCATTTTCTTTTCCTATAGAAATTCAGAAAAACAAGAAACAGTTTTGATCTGAAGCATTTGTTTTACTTTTCTGTTAAAAGTTAAATCCACAGAAATTAGAAAGAAAACCGTACATTTAGAAGATGTTGCAATGGAATGTTTCAGCTTTTTCTAATTTTTGCCTGTTTCTTTCCTTGACTCAAAACATGCTCTGTAGATCATTCTGATCAACCCAAACCTTTTTTTTTTTCCCTGAAAAAGAAATGTTTCCTTTTTTTTGGTCCCACTTCTGAATACAGTCTCCTTTTTTAACAGGTCACTGCTGCTGGGGAATAGCTTTAAGGACTTGTCTAACTGATGTCATATGGCAGGCATGAAAATAAAACTCAAGGAAGGAACTGGAATAATTAGCACTGGATTAATTATTCCACAGAAATTAAACTGGCATGATCATAACTATGTGGTGGTTTCTTCTGAAACATGACTGCTATTTCCAGAGTCTCTATATATTGATCTATTCCAGCTGTAGTGAGCAAAAACCAGAGGCTCTTCTCCAAGCCGGATTTTACATTAACACTGGGATACATTTCACACACATGCTCCAAATCTGGCTTGGTTTTTGTGGTATAAAAATGGCAATATCCTAAAGTCTAATAAGTGATGTATTTGAAAGCAACTATGTAGATAGGAAGAAAATAGTCACTCATGGCCAAGCAGTCCAGCCTTGACATCACCTCCTCAGATGACATGGAAGATAAAACCTCTTCAGAGATCTCTGAAGATCTGCTTCTTCTGTCTGGGCTTTGGTAGAGGATCTGTGAAATGTCCTACCTACATCCATGATTGATTAAGACTTAATTTGTGATCCTAGCTCTGCCTAGAAGACCACTAATTTACAGAAGAGGGTTTTTTCAAAAGAAAACACTTAACCTCAAGACCATTTAGACATAAAACTAGTCAGGCAAGAGAAGAGGGTTTACAGAGCATGACAAAAGAAGGATTGCAAAATGTGCAGCGATGATCTATGAAAGCTGAGGAACAGAGAAACCCTTGCAATGCCTGCAGGAAGGGTTTTGTTTGGCAGAGCCCCTGTGCCTCCTCGCAGGAGCCCCACGGCAGACCGCTGAGCTGGGCTTCAGAAATACGCTGAGGCAGCATTCTTTATCTGCAGGAACGCTTGGTGTCGGCTGCGAAGGTCACCTTGACAAATGAACTTGCCTTGTGGAAAAAAATCCCTCCTCCACTGGTAAATTAGCAGGAAGGGACTGAGCTTGTTTTCCAGTGCCCGTTGCGACACAGACATATGTACACTGGAAACAGTGTGTGGAGCTGTGTGTGTGCTGGATTTGTGAACACTGAAGTTTTTCTCAGGTGGCTCTTTGATCTTTGGACACTATTTGTTCCCTTTATTTTCAGTCAAATTGCCAAAAGTGACTTTTGACAATATTCTCCTCTTAGACCCTCCAAAAAAAGCCTGTATTGCTTCTTGCATAATATCACAGACAAGTTGTTAGTTAGTTATCCTAATCCCAAAGATTTACAGTACAATTCCCTAAGGAAGCCACTTCGGGTCCCTTAGAGCCATCATTTCTTTCAAAACTAAACAAAGAAGGCCAAGAATAAAAAGATGGCAACATGAAAGAAGAATCACTGACTGAGGAGGACATGAATAACAAACGCTATCAGTCACATGGCAAGAAGATGAAGAAAATAATTACTTACTAATATTGTTTATGTATTTTCACCTGGAAAGAAGGACCTGAGCTGATTGTCTCTAATGCTACTTTTGCCAGGACCAACTTCTGATTTTTACTCCTCTGCAATAACAGTCTGACAACAGAATCATAGAATATTTTATGTTGGAAGGAACCTTAAAGAACATCTAGTTCCAACTACCAACCATCTTCCAACCCTCAGCCATGAGTTCCAGCCATGCTTACTCCCTGAACCAGGTGTTGCCCTGAAGAGGCTCTTCTAGGTATAGTTTGAATCACCCCTCAAAAGCAGTGAAATTCTGACCCTTAAAAGCAATCATTTTGCTGATCCCCCATTTTTCTTTCTCTCATTCGAAACCATCTTTCAAACTTGACTTTCTGCAATGTCTTCTGCTTGATGCTGCTGCATGTCTTTGATGCACAGGGAAATGTTAGGAGCAGGATTTCTACGGTTTAAAATGATTGTCTGCCTCTGTACTCCAAAACAAGAATATTCATAACATATGATGTGGGCTGAGGGTTCAAAGATTATTATAAAGAGTATAGAAAACCCAGAATGCATGACATCAAGGCCTGAAGTATTACTGCAGCTTGAGCAAAAACAGAGGAACATTGTCTAAACCCAAACAAAGCCAAGCCCTGGCTTACTGATTGCCAAATGTAAGGCATTTAGTCTCCCTCCTCCCTTAGATGTTAAGCAAGTACTTCTAAACTAACTACGGCTAAACCACTGTAATGTATTAGAGATATTTTTATATTAACAGATGTTCTTCACAAATGCGACTTTTAAAGTAACTGCCAGATTCACATTTGGCCAGTAGATTTTATTTTAAGAACTGGAGTAAGTTTCTACCACATTTCTAGTGGTCTGTCAATCAATTCACTTCTCCTTAAAGGTGTGGTTTTAATTTGAACAAGATACCTTACTAGTTTCACTCATTAGGTAATGCTAATTTAATCAACAATATTACTTGAGCAGGACTGTAAATCATGAAATTTGTTCCAGTAAAAGGACTTTAAAAAAGCCCTAACTAAGTAGGCATTACATCTGAAAATTCTATTGGACACAAAAAACCAAAGGAATAAAGAAATTTTTACTTTCTTTATGCAATGCCTCTGAATATGCTCAGTGTCTTACAAATGGCCCATCTCCACAGTTCAGTCCTTTAAACAGAAACATACATAAGTCAAAGACATATCTAATTACCATGTACAACGTAAATATTAGGTTAGTCTAAAATTTTGTAATTATTTGACATGAAAGCAGAACTGGGCTTGGCAGTCAAGCAGAATTTGGGGTGCTTGTCTTGTACAGCGCAGTGAAATAGAGGGTAGGAGAAAACAAACTTCTAATATTAAGTTTAAAAAAGGGAATCCATATTATCCACTCCACTATGAATCATCACAGATATTTCTAGATAAAAAAAAAAAAATATAAGAAATCTGAAAGCATTAGCAAGAGGTATTTTTTTTATAAAAAAAACCAGCAGCCTCCCCCTAAAAGTAAATGCAATGCTATTTACCATGCTGCAGGGCATTAAGAGAGTGACAGTAGCTTAGGCCACAGATCTCCCTTGCCTGGCTTCAACTCAGAGACTTAGAGCCCACCATGCTCAGCACTTGGCCTGCCCGGTGCAGCCAAAATAATGTCCATGCCACCTAAGGAACCAAGACCATCACTATTACTGCTGAAAGTGGTGTTTTGCCTTTCTTGTGCAGATCTGAATGGCTGAAGGTAGTGGAGACAGATACCCTCCAAGGCACTTGTATCTGCTTGGGAAATGGACAAACCCCTTATCAAATGCAGATGCCTTCAGAAGCCTGAATAAGGTTCCTGCTTTCTTTCAAGATCAAGGCTTTTCTCAAGATGTAGATGTAGAAATCTCTGGCTGCAATAGCACTATCCTAGCAAGGTATACCCAGACCCACGGTTTTCATGAACAGAGATATACAGAGGACCATTTCTTTCCATATAGCTTTTCTTTCCCAGTCCTCACACTTGATCAAACCCAGCTGGGAGACCCAACGATGACACCAGCCATGTGACAGTGTCGCAGGTTTCATGTAGTCCTGCAAGATCATATCTGGCAGTTATTTCCTTTTGCAACACTGTCTCCTGCATCAAAGCTCTTCAGCTCCTTGTTGTTTGTGTAACAGCTGGTACTGACCCCGTGCCAGCGGTTTCACTGGCAGAGTTTTTTTGGCATTGGCAAGACAAAAGAAAATTGGTGATTATGACTACTAGAAAGTTCTGGATCAGAGCAAGGGAAAATTCAAGATATTTGATAAGAGATGGTGTTTCAAAAAGGCTTTCCTGGCAACACAGTAACAGCCTCCTTTGCCAGCTGTTGCAATCGCACGCAGGGCTCTTCAGATGGTCTGATGGACAAGTGTTTCACGTGACCCTGTAAGAGCTGAGAGGGCAACTTATATGTTACAGGACATGAGTTATTAACTTAGTGGTGGGCTATGGCCGATGGGTTGTAAAATCTGTGAAATCTGACTATGTCACCCACACAGGACACATAAAAGCACTATCTGATGAAGATGTCCCTTACTCCCTTGCCCTACCAACATCTGGCTGGGGGATTGGGTAGAAAACACCTGCTAAGAAATTCCCTGGGACCATTTCTTGGTAGGGCTGCTGTGCTGTGTCTAGTATTCTGGACCAATTCCAGCATACAGCAAGGTCTGTTTACAGAACATGCTCATGAAATTTCAGTCTGCTGTTTAGGTCACCTGTGCTTACTGCATTTGTTTGTGTGCTGTGAAAATGTTTGTTCTTATTATTTTTATTATTATTATTATTGTGATTATTATTGTTATTATGCACTGAGGTGTGAGTCAGAAGCAAAAGTTTCCTGGTCACTGTGTTTTGTACCAGCTACACTGAAAATTACTGTTTACCATCAAGACTCTGCAGCCCACCTGTGCCCATGCAGAGCCCTATCCATGTCCTGATTGCAGTTTAGGCAGAAAATGTCATTTTATACCCCTAAGACAGCTACATTTCAGAGATGGAATGCTTCTTTCTCACTACATAAACTCAGAAAGTTAGGGATATAAGAAGAGCATAGCAATAACAACGAAAAGTCAGAGTCTTTCCCACATTCAATTACATGGCAATTTTAAAGCTGCTGTCTTGGGCCCTGTGAGGCATAGTGCTCTGCTCCAGTGAAAAATGATTTCTAGACTCAAAGGGTATGGACATATGTGGGGACATACAAGGCCATAATCTAATCAATGATCCAGGACTCTACTTTGTCTTTTTCAGGCCCTAGGCCAATTTTATAACTGAGACAAAGAGGTTAATATTTCCTTTATCTTTGTTTTTCTTTCTGGCTGGCTGTTTAGAGAATATAGCAGCTATTTGAAGACAGCTGGAGGTTTGCAGTGCTGGTAAAAATTTGTTGTGGGGGAAATGGAAAGTCAGCAGGGGGTAGGTGAGCAGGAGTGGTATTCCTGGAGAGTTGTTTTCCACAGGGCTAAAAAGCTGGGTGCCTGCACTTTGGCACCACAGCTGATCAACCACAGGTGACAAACACACCCTGTGCACATGCACACACACCCAACCACCCCCCACACACACACCCCGCCCCCTCATGGATGCACAAATGCATACGGAGCACAGGAGAGATCATAACATGTATGTCTATACACCTCCGGGATTTTTAAAGCATTAATGATCAGCTGATAAGGGAATTACGCAGCCTGACCCTGAAACTAAAAGCTTGAGTAGATTTGCTATGACTCTGCTTGCTTCACCATCCCTTTCTCACTACAGTCTTCAGACTGTATAAAATTTGGCTATAAAATTTGAAAATTTGCTTAGGAATTGTAATTTACAGCAGCTCTTCGCAAAGATTCTCTATTGGAAAGAGATGGAAGTTGAGTGCACGGAGGTTGCACATCATGTTGACAGACACATTCAGAGTTATTGACTTGAAATATTTCATGTAGTGTATGCTGTCAGACACACCACGAATCCTGGTTTACTAGGGATTTCTTTGATTTGATTTAACAGCTTATTGCCCCTTTGGAACATATGCTGACTATGCCTGAGAATTTATTACACACTCTCCCTTCTGCTCTATAGCTGAAGTTTTTCTTTTTCACAGGTTGGGCAAAAGGAGTTTAGAATAACTCTAAGAAGGATCTCAGCTCAAGCAAAAATATTGTCCCCTGGAGTTTCCTCAGAGGCCAGTGGTCTCTACTGGAGTTTCCACAGTGGGGAACCAGTGGCCTAATCCTGCTTGGCACTGACTATTCAGAATAAAAAATATGGAGGTTGGAGTAGAGTGGAGAAGGAAAAATCTCAGAAGTGCCAGGGCTCAGAGCTGGAAAGAGTTTTTTTCTACAAACCTGAAAAATTAAGCAAGGTCTGATTCCTTTGAGGTGCTCAGCACATTGGCCATGATCCAGTAAAGCACTTAAACGTTAAGTGTGCTCTGGAGAGTGCCCTAGGGAATAGTTCGAGCACTAAGTACCCGGCAGGATCAAGCTCCAAATAGGGACCAAACATAAAACAGATGGCATTATGTTAGCTATGCCATATTAATAAGCTATTTGGTTTGCATTTTCATCTCTGTCCTTTTTGCCCCTTGCTTGCTTTGCCTTTTCTATAAAACAATCCATGTGTACCAGGAGAGGAGGGCAATGTACTGAAAGTGCCCCTTATCACCTTTTCACAAGTACAGAGGTAAAACAAGAGCTGGGAAAGCTGCAGTTTGATTTTAACTTAAACTTAAATCAGCAATGCTTGGACAAGAACCATCGGGAGTTTGGAGCTGCTGAAAGAAGGAAAATGCTGACTGTCCTCTAATGAGCTCTCCAAATGTGCCTGGGTCAGAGGTTACTGCAATGCCTTGGGATTTTTTGGGGGATTGTGGCAAGTAGGATGGTTGAGCAGTAACAATGGAAGACAGCTCTCTGCCTGTTTATAAACTGGGTTCAAACTGAACTGGAGTAGTGCTCAGCACTCATGCATCCACTGAGGTCACCTGCCAGAAGGCAGTGGGAAGAAAATCAACTCTAGTTACTGCTTTGGTTTGGTTTTTTTTTTAAACAAGCTCCTGGCTTTCCATTTTTTCTTTTCCATCACAGTTACAACTATCTCCAGAACTTCCTCAGACCAGTGATTTGTGCAGATGCCAGCTTTTACATGGATGTTTTTGAAACCGAGCACTGCCTGACTGGAAGCTATTCTAGCTGGAGACACTTTCCTACACAAAGCCGAGGTGGAACACGTGCCTCTACCTCTCTCTACACTGCTGACTCTCAAGACAGAGCAATCTGGGCTCGAGTCTGAGTCTCAAAGCCTGGATTAGGGCAAGCCAGCTGGCTCCCAGGCAGGTTAGGGGTACTTCTGTACAGGCTGAAGCCATCATTTTGTTGGAGCTGTGCATGCATGTGGGTTGTACAGTGAGACTTAAGAGGAAATTTCTGTGATCATTTTAGCATTCAGGGAACTGGAAAAGGAGCTGACAGAGGCGCCAGGCCTTTGCTTCCATGACAGCATTAATCTTCCCCTGGCCTTGGAGAGAAATTCTAGATGAACTTAACACATGTTCTCAAAGAGCTTTCCTTCTCAAAGTTATTCATGCTGTGGGTCCTGCACTGATAAATGATAATCCCAATGAGTTGGCCAATGTAAATTAAATTTCACTCCATTATGATTTTAGTGAAGATGCCTGATGCTCTGTTGTTATTTAAGAAGCTGACAGATGACTACCCTGGGCTGGAACTTTTAAGAAAGACAGATTTTCCTGTGTCAGAAGTTGGTGGTGGAAACAGGAGGAAGCACTAACGGACCTTTATTTTAAATCTATGTATCATCCAAGAAAATTTCTTTCTTAGGTATAGTTATGGAGTTCTTTTGGTCCAAGGAAAGGAGTTTCAGATGAATATAATTTTAAGAATTAAGAAAAAAGTATTATTTCTACTGCTGGAAAAGTTCCTGGTTGACAACCAAGCTATGTTATCTGTAATGTTAAAGTTTAGTCCATGGCAAATGCAGCATAATTCAGAGTAATTCTGCCATGAAAGAAGTAAAAGCCCAGTTAAGTTACTTATTATTTGCCACAGGCTAAGAGCAGGTTCCCAAACAGCTATAAAAGCTCACAGTGTAAGTTGCAGCTTATTTTGTCATTGCAACTTTCTTGTGATTCTGAGTCCTCATAGACTAGGAGGGAATGAAAGTAGTTTGGACATAGCTGACTACCAGAAAAGCACCTATGAGCCTGGTGGGAATTTTACAATAACTTTTGATCAAACAAGGAACAAACTGAAACTAAGTAATTTTACATTTGTGAACTGCCTAGTCCTCTAAAGTTTCCTCCAGAAAATGTTCACATAGGTGCAGTTTTCACAGCTTCAGGAGGTACAGGAGTCTGTGGGCAGGTATTTTGTTTGGTTTTCCTACACTTTCTGTCCACACGTTCACCACAGAACTACAGTTGTGAAAACTGTCAGGGAAAGTTCTCTGGCTTCAGTGTGACACTGAGGCAATGATGTGAGCTGGGAAATGGATCAGGAGAGCCCCAAAGCACCCTCTGGCACATCCTGCAGTCAAGCTTAGAAGTTGTTTGAGTTTGTTCTTCATAAGCAACTGGACAATTCAACTAATTCCCCCAGGTGTCTATCTATGACAAATTTTTGTCAAAAATTTTATAAAGAACATTTCTATTTGAAACAGAATATTAATAATAATAATGTGTGAATCAGGGCCAGCAAACACTGGAGGAAACACAGGGCAAGTGCTGTTAAGAATAGGTTTATGATAAAGTTTACGTCCAATGAAAATTAGACAAGTACAGCAACTCAGAGAAGCCATAGAGCTGCTCTCATTTGTCTTGTTGTTAGGGTTAAACCAGCCCATCCATCAAAAAGTGTTTGAAGCACTCAGAAATACAGAAAACCATAAAGCTTCCTATGGTACAGACAGTACCGGTGTATAAGTCAAGGCTTTCTACTCAAGATATTATCTGATTGCTTTTTTCATGCCAAATAAACTTATTTCATTTCTGTGAGGCAAACAAATTGGATCGTAGCATGAGGTCACAGCTAACTAAGAACCTACTCTCTTATCGTAATTCCCGAGGAAGCAGGGCTTTCCTATTTACATATTGTATAGGATAGCAGTCAAAACTCAAATACAGTGTAGTAAATCACTTGATCTTAGGGATTTCAAGGGTTGCATCACAGAAATGTACAGACTTGACCTTTCAAACAACTTCTCCCATCATATCTGGTATAAATGTGTATTTTCTTCCTTTGGGGAAACGCCTAGTGACATCAGCCTGTTTCAGTTACTTGTTTAGTTCTGAGTAGCAATTTCAACAATCCCTATTCAACATTCTAGTCACCAACTTTCTTTTCCACATAATCCAATCAGAGAACTTTTCAACAGCTTTGATTTCAACAAGTGTATGATTAAATCAGTAATTTAAATAAAACACCACATCAAAACAAAACACTGAATTCAAGAATAAGCTTCAGCTAAAGAATTTTGCATGATCTTTCATCTACTTTCATCATGGTTTTAGTCTGTCTTTCACTTTACTACTTAGTAATGGAAAAGGGTATCTACTCAGCAAGATCTCTTCCAATGCTGTCAAACATTTCTCATTTTCAAACAATGACCAGCTAAGTTTTTGTCGACAGCAAGGCAAATGCAAAAAAACCCCTCATCTGCGTAGCAAAGGCATTTATATCAAAGCATGATTGTCACTAAAGTAGATCTTAAATACCACTTCTTTTACACTTATGTAATTCTAATTTCCTTAACTAATTGCCACTTTATCCTTAAATTTTGAGTTTTCTTCTGAATTTCTTTAGGTTCTTTTGATGATTGGAAGTTCTCTTGGTTAGGGTTCTGATTTGTGCTGTACTAGTTAATTTTATCTTTACATAAACTACGCATTCTGAAAATACAGATAGGATGACATAAATCACCAATCTTTTTATCTCTGGTACCTCAAATTATATCTATATATATATTTATATTCATTTGAAATGATGTCTATAACCAGAATCAATTCAATGATTCATCTCTAGAAGGTGCAACATCAACTGCAAAGACCAAAATACCTTCCTCATTCTTAAAATCCACAGGAATTATTCCAAAACCACAGAAGACCAACTCATCAAAAGTCAAAACTAATACCAAAAGCACAGAGAATGTCACCAGTAGAGGAAAAAAAATCCCACAGCTTCATACTTACAGAATTCCTTAAAATCTATCTGTTTCTTTCCAGCTGCTGGCCAGAGGATTGCTGTGCATGAGGCAGACACAAACAGTACATCCTTTGTTACCTGTTTACAAGGCTATTTGAAGTCTGTTAAAGAGCAAACTTCTGAGCAGATACATAATGACAAAATAAGATGAAGAAAAAACCACATACATGATTTTGAGTCAGCTCTTCTGCTTTCTGCACAGCAATTCCTATGAAGATTGCAACGCAGAATATTTTTTTGCTGTTAGTATTGCTCACTTGGAGTTTTTATAGCTGCTTGGAGATCTGCTTCATTGTATTTGATTTCAGCTAATCAAGCATACAAATGAACAGGAATGCAGACACACAGCACTGTAAAAAACACAGAAGGAAGTTTTTTCAAACAAAATCCCTTTATTTTTCAGTGGTTCCAGTGATGCAATCAGAATAGGAAGGAAAGTCTGTGTTGCTTCATTGTTTTGTTTGGATTTTGGGGTCCAGTGCTAACTTGTGATAATATTTCCATTTGCACGTATATTTCTCTGAGAGCAATCCAAAAAAGTGACTGTGATGAATTTAAAGGGAAAAATATCTCACTGGACTTGCTAAATTTTTCCATCATGAGTGACTGTTACAGAATTGTCCCACTCAATTATCTTTTCTGTGTAGTTCAGTAGCTTTTGGCTAAGTTTATTGTTTTTTATCAAAGTCCAATAAATTCACAAAGTGGATTAAATAGAAATGCAATTACAGAGAAATTAAATCACTGATTCATACCTATATGTAGTTTAAGAGTTTCTAAACAAGAGAATAGAGTCAATAGGATAAGTGACCAAAAAGAAGTACTGCAACATGAATCAAAGATACAGTTGTTTGCAGGGTACTGACACAGGACACATAGATCTTTATAGGCAAGCCCAAAGCCTACTGTGACCAGGAGTTTTAATCTGACCTTAATTGTGGTGAGATGTCAATTACCCCAAAGATTCAACTCTATAGCCTCCACAGCTCAACAGTTAAACCAAACATATCCTCTCTACTGATGTGACTTATCTGATTGGCCCATCACACCACCTGACTCTATTCCAGGTGTCATGTACAGAGCACTGTATTGTCTCTCTGGCTTTAGGTAGCATGGTTTAAGTGTGAGAAAGGGCAATGGTGGCAGAAATGTTAGCTTAAGCAAACAGGATTTTTCGTTATGTCTCCGATACTTAAAATGCAGCAGTCTTGCAAAATGACCAAACTCTTTTCATCAAATGTAAAATTGGTATTAAAGATTAAGAAGTTTTCTCCTTTTCTGTGAGAATATGTCACTGCTGTCACTATATACGTGCTATTCATTGTTTATCCCTGAGGCCTACTCATTGTGTTCAAGTGATCTTCAGAAGATGATGAATTTGGTCTGTTATAACCACATTATAGGGCATTATGCATTTTATAGGTAGTTAGAAATTATAGAAAGTGGTATTAAGTTTTTAGCTAAATACAGATCATAGAAAAGTACAGAAAAATAAATACCAAGCTTATTATCTTCAGCTATGCCAGTTGCTTAAGTATACTGACGTCAGTGAATGTTTTAAGACCCTGTGAAGATGGCCAAAGCCATAAATGTGTGTTTTGTCTAAAGATACCAGAAATACTCTTCCCACTTTATTATTTTCTTTTCTGTTTCCGGTATCTGGTGCAAATTTCTGTTCTTAATTTCAAAGGCAAATGCTGTACTAATTTTAAATTTATTCAAAGTCTTCAAAGGTTGCCTATTAAATGTTATCACTACTGCTATGTCCAGTGAATTCATGGGATAGGGCTGTCTGTGGGTTTTAGGGTAGCCCCACAGACATGTATCATGTCAGCGTTTGGGTCATTCTTGTTGCTGCACAGCCTGAGATCCCCTTTGGTTTGGATGAAATACAAAATCTATCTCAGAGATGGAAACTTGTCACCAATAGACTCAAAAGAGGTAACTTTATCTAGCTGTCCACTCCACTGATATAATTAGGAATGCACTTTGTCAGCCTTTGAGGGTTTAACTACAGCTGGCTGGGTTCAAGGCAGTCTCAGAAACCAATCTGTTCTTAGTAACACCATCTCCTTCACAAAATTACAGACATACTTTCAGCAGATATACCCAGCTGACTGCTGAATGATGTTTTTCCACCCACTTTTGCAGTGGTCAATGTCTTTTTCAGCATAACTGAAGCTCTGGATTAATGCTATTAAATGATTCAGAAACCAAAGACTGAACTGACAGCTCAAGAATAAAGGTTATAAACCTTATTTACAGTGTTTGAGTGTGGCTCAATTCAGCCTCTGAACATAATCATATTTCTGATCCAGCTGATGAGATTTAATTAGAAAAGATATTCTAATGAACATTCAGATGCTAACTGGCCTAACTATTGTTTAAGAAACAGAAGATATTTTAAGCTCACTTCTCCTGGAAAATCAGAACTCTATTCTTCAGATGGATTAGCTAAGCTAGAGGGAAAAAATTTAACCTAATAAAAATTTAAAATGTTCTTTGAATTTATTCATCAGAACTAGATCTGGATCCCTGCTGTACTCTTAATTATTCTATTGGAGTCTGCAGGCATTCAGATGATGAATACTTTAATAGTGTTGTCAATAAGCTTTTCTAAGTGAATTTCATAAGCACACCACCTTTTTCATGGGCTTTGCTCTGGTAGGAATCTGATTTACACAAATGAACAAGGTTCATACACAAATGAACTATGGTTGAGGTAACTTGGGTGAAGCTTCCCCTCCAGGTTGCAAAGTATTTGAGAAAAGTGCACTGTAACTTTATACCTGTTTACGCCTCTAGACCTGAAAATACCCAGCCTAACCTATTAATCAGCAGAGTGGCCTGCTCAGAAAAACACATACCCTTTTTTCTTTTTTCCTTATCAGTCCTGAAGCATTAGTCCAAACACTTTGAATTCCAGCCTTCAAGTTTTCACCTCCAGCCATGTCAGTGGACTGGACACAGGCTCCCTGGGGCCAGAAGCCCTGCAGCTGTGGTAGTGTGTCACTGTGATTGCTTGTTGGCTTGGGCAAAATTCTGTGCTAATGTAGCTGTACAGCCCCTGGACACAGGCAGAGGGAGGTCAGATTTTCTTGCAGCCACCCTATAAAAGTATATTTTGAATTCCTGTATGAAATCATTATGTGGTAATCATGAAATTCACTAAAGCCACAAATTAACTCCCTTGCTGTTAAAACCATATGATGTCAGACTGAACCTTTTTTGGGTTTAGTTTTTTTCTCATTGCTTTATTTGGTTTCTTTTTGCCTGTAATGCAGATTTTCAGTAGGTGTCAGAATACAGAAATCACAGTTGGGCCTTAAATACCAATAGTAGACAAATTACAGTGTCCTGTTTCTGAGAGCAACAAAAAAAAAGACTGTGAAATAAAAAAGCAATACACATCTTTCTTGCTTCAGTAAGTCTCCATGTAAGTAGAAGAAGGTTAACTCGAAAATTACAACTTCCTATATCTTTGAGAATTCTTGATAGCACTAATGGTGTCAATTATTGACATCCTCATTATCTACATGAATTTCATACCCCATGTTTGAATCTGGAAAGAGAAAATGAGCCTCCAAGGACATCCTGTGACAGTAATGCCACGTACAAATGAGTGATTACTTGAAACTAGTGACTCATTGTTGCATGGCATGTACTGTAATTAACTACAGATTTACTTGTGTTCACTGTAGACTGAAGCAAGCTGATTTGGTTTGCACAGTCTTACTGCATTGCTGAGTATGGTGCAGTTAACTTCAGGCCTCGCTTAGCAAAATCTTGTAAAACAAATTCAGTAGTTAAAAAAAGCTGTAAAAGATGGAGTCCACTATGGATGAAATGCATTTTGACCACAAAAAATAGCTGCAGAATCAATGTACCTTCCAAAAATACGTGGTGTGCTTCCTAAATACAGAACATGGAGGTCTTATACGATGAAGGTTTTTCAAAAAGTGATGTAGTAGGTTCCCTTGTTTGTTTATTTTTAATTGTTACTTTTTGTCACAGGCAAGAGATGGTTTGAACAAATATTCTTGAAGAAATTTCCAGTTAGTATTTGACTTGTGGGATAAGTAATGTTTGCCATGTACTCTGTGAATTTCAATGACATGTGGGCAACCTTAAGTTTCATCCTCCATCTATGGACCTGCATGTACTGTACACAAACACATACATTAGAATAAATGAATAATTTCAGAAACTTCACATTCCTAGTAATGTTATCCTTACATTTTTGTGGTTTAATTGCTTTCACTAATTGAAAGAAAGAAGAAGGGAAGAAAGCAAGCAAGAAAGACAGCATCAAAGGATTGCAGCAGATCATTGGAGCTTATGGCAAAATGCATCCCCTGAGTGAAAGATATAAGAAGGACCTTATACAAAGTGGATACAACTTTTTCAGCAGACGACAAAAGATTTCCACTTATTCTAAAGGCCCCTCTCCTGTGCTTGGCTAGCTGTCCCAGCTTCCTTCTGCCAACCCTTCACCAAAAGTGAGCACTGGCAGTATGAAGCCTTGTTGCAGCTTCAGTACCAAGGCTTCCCTTGTCTCTGTTCATCAGGATAAACTCAGTGGTTCCTTTCACTTCTGTGCACATGCACGATATGGGCACCATCTGGCCCAGAAATGGTCAAGGACAGCCAAGCCTGAAAAGTACATCTTCAGAGAATGCCCCAGGCTCCCCTGCTCCATGTTTCACCTGTAACTATGTTAAAGATTTTATAATCATCTCTGATAAATCCAGACAAATATTTAGAACTCAAGTTTTCAAAATATTTGAGTAACGGAGAGAATATTGCAAAAGGAAGGCAGGCCTACTTACCATTGTGTTTAATTATCTAAGACTTCATACTGGTGTCCTATTCTGCAAGAATACTATTAAATGGGAAGTCAGCCTGAGCTGAGAGAAGACATAGCATAATCAGATCATGCCCTGTAAGCAAAGTTATTGACAAAAAGATCTGAGTTCTGATGTGATTCCATTTCCACTGAATCCAGAAGTAAAACCTTCATTACTACACCTAAGTGTCCATTAATTCAGTTCATGTGTCTAAAAAAGGCTTATTACTCACTTGATGTTTCACTGCAAGATTTATTATTGACTTTTATTAGACCAGAATAGAAAAAAAAGATAGTGCACTTCATATTAGATTGAATGATACAACTATCCAGTTTTTTCTTGCTCTTATACTAATGTTAGACTTAAAAAGGATCTGTCATTCTCACTTTTAAATTCCCTCTTGGCCACTAGGTATGATCATCACTGGGGCAGGGAACAAGTCTGAATGATATTTGTTCTGAGCTTTTATTAGCCAGAGAAAGAGATGGTGAGGATGCTCTCTGGTGCCATACCTAGAGTTTGCATCGACTATCCCAGAGTCTGGGTAACTGCAGACTCTATGACATCTGCAAGGTTGTAGTTAGCTAGGAACATACTAGTCCGTGAGGCCTTTATAAATTTATTATTCCCTGCCCAAATATGACCATTGGGCAGCTAGTATTTTTTTGATTAACTGTATTAAAATATCAGGACTTACAGCTCTAGAGCTTCTTCCATCTCTGGTAGCAAACTCTGAGAGTGACCTGATGTCTGATGTCCTGATGTTTCACCCACAGGTGTTTAAAACACAGTTCTTTGGCTTGCCTCTTGCTTTACTTGTGTTTCACCTGGTAAATGATGTCAACCCAGCTGGATTTCTAAACCTGATACAGGTTTTCCGCATATACTACCCTCTATCTCTCTCTGGTAGGGCTCTTCTACCCTCCACAAAAAGACTTGTGGCCATTATTTTTCTTATTATGTGCTCAGAGCACCTTCTGCACGAAGAGATGCTATAAAGGGCTTGTATAGTCCTCAGATGGAAATTAAATAACAGCAACACTTAGTAACAGATTTCTGTCTCTATTTTCTTAAGCCTTCTTCTGCCTAAACGTCCAACATATGTCCATTGTAAACCAGAAAATTTTACAAATCTGAAAATCCCACAGATTTAGAATAGTATTACACATAGCATCCTAAATAAGACAACATAACTGAGCAAGCTAATAATAGGCTCCTTGCTCCTGTGTTTGTTCCATTCTTCTCAAAGACTCTGACATTGTCTGGAAAGTTAGGATTCAGGAAGGGGAAAAAATGAATTAGAGAGATGAAGGACTCCTCACAGATCATCAATCTTTTCCTTGCATTAATTACAAGGGATAGCAACTCAAGCACTTCTGCTGATTTCTGCTTAAACAGTCCTTCAGGGTAATAGGACACTTTTCCAAATAAACTGTTTTTTAAACCATTTCATGTTTTGACTTCAAAATCACCAATTAAATGCCATTCAAAAGCCATGTGTCTGATGGGATTGAGGCCCAACTGTAAATTGCCCCATCACACATCAACCCTTGGAAGACATTTCTTTTCTGACTCCAGCTCCTTTTATTTGCACTCAAGGAGAATCAGGTCACATACCTGTGAATGTGGTCCTTCTCTTCTCCTTTGCTCCCCTCTTGTTCCCAACCCCTCACATCCTTTTCTTGTTTCCCTCTTCTTAGTCCCTGGCACATACAACAGGACTTGGAAGACCCCGATGGAGTGAGTCAGTTTTGACAAGACAGGAAGTAGGAAGGAGGAAAAGGGCCCAAAATGCTGGATAGGATGCCTGGCTTCAGTCACCACCTTGGAATGTGAACCTGGGCATTATTCCCTGGGTTTTTCTTCTGTGCTATTTTAATGCACCATGTTGTCACCTGGTAGCCACACAGAGCATGGTCCTGCCCTTATGGAAGATGTGCTGCCAGCTGGGCTTACTCTGCCTGGCCAGCTGGAGCAAAGCACCGCAGCGGGCCAAGTGGCTGCTGTCCTGTGGCTAGCCAAAATTCAGGATGTTAGCTTGCTTGTTTGCTATGGATACTGCACACTATTTGAGGATGCGACTCTATATTTGTAGAGTACTAACCAGATGCTCTTCAGATACTGTTCTAGACTTTTACTATTACTCCACAGTTGCGTCTTGCAGTTGCCACCACTGCACATTTTTCCACACTTTTGCACTGAATTATTCTGATATCCTGTGCCAAAATAACACTAAGGTTCTTGATTCCTGACAGTTTGTTATGCCAGTGCTGTCAGACTGCCAGATGCAATCTGAATGTGTCTCTGTGGGGCACGCAGGGCTCTCAGGTCCTACTCTTTTTCGCAGGCAGCTCCAATCCTCATGTAATCAGAGATAAGTGACTTAGTTAAAAATGAATGGGGCAGCTGGCTAAATGCTCAACCAAACAAAATGATCAAAGGGACAGGGCCAGATGTTTTTCATTAGCTCTACATATGGAGGTACCAGGGAGAGCAGCAGGAGCACCAAACTAAAAAGAAACCAGAGAAGCCAACTCTAGTTTCAACCATAACATGAGGACCTGGCTATAAATACTACATTCTTCAGTGTGGCTCCCAGAGGACGTGCTGTAAGTATTTCTAAAACCTACAGGAAGAGCATGTCTACTATTGTCTGACTTATTTATATGCATCCTCCTGGTAAATATTTCATTAAGAATGATCATTCTTAGCATCTATAAAAATATACTTTAAAGATCATATTTTAGAAAGCTTCTATAAATTGTAAAAAGCTTTTTTTTCCCCACAAAATTTATTTTTGGCCCAGTTGGTGCAAATGCAGACTTTTCCCAGACTACTGATCTGTAGGATTTTCTTTTACCACTTTAAGTACATTTTAAAACTTTAATTTCATAAGTTTTGAGTCCAAGTTACTGCAAGAGACCCAAGTTCTGTCAAGATTTACTGTGAAAAAGGAGCCAGATTTTTAGTTTTGTCTTCTGGGGAAGTTTATGGTAGAGTGAGATAAACATGCAAAATAGTTAAGGTTGTTTATTCTGCACCACTAAGAAGACATTCTTGACATCATTTGTATACAACTGAGCAGAGGAGCTGCTCAATCAGGGCTGACAGAAATTCAACCCAGATCACCCAGCCTCAGGGCATACAGACCTTACTTCAGCATGATAAAATCTGCTTCTGTTGGGACAAAACCTGAACTGCGAACACAGATCCTCTTGTCACAAGACAAATTTTGGTGCATAAAGGCTCCTCCTCCAGTTACTTCTGTCCAGGGATGCAGTCATAATTTCAGGACACTTTACCTCCCTCTAACATATTTTTGTAGTATTTTGGGGCTTGCAAGGGGGAATAAATATAACAAAACAATCTGGTGCCATGCTTATTAAATGTAAAGTGTAATGACTTTAATATTCCCCAAATCTGCAAGACAGATTTGGAAAGCAGGGATCCTGGAAGCTGCCAGCCAGCAGGTAACTCAATCAACACAGTATCTTTCAAGCAATACAGAAATTATTCCTGTTCTTTTTTGACTCTACAGTATAGTGACGTCTGCCTGAAAGTCACCCCTCCAACTGTAGGAGGAGAGAGACATGCTGAATGTAAAGAGATTGGAAAGACATTTCTCTGAAAAAAATGGAAGTACCAGACTTGCAGCTGACTAGGAAAAACACTAATAAGGGGTCTTGGCTGTGTTAATCAGTGGTGCTGAAATCCACTTAGCCCTTTACCTATGTAGCAAGCTCTTAGGCTTGGTAGTATATATGCTGCTCTTTGCATGAGTATTGATTGTATGAGGTTGTTCCATGTATAAAAAGCTTGATGTGCACTTTAATAGCTGCTCTAATCCCATTCTGCAGGAACTAAGCTCATGAACGTGCTTTTTCTTTTCTCTGATACTTATATCATGCACACATCAGCAACAGCCACTCATTCCAGTGAAAGCATCTGTGATTCGCAGTGCAGGATGAGTTCTTTGCTGGTAGATATGCTAATAGCAAATGGGTTGAGGAACTTAGTAAGTCTCATAATGGAGTCAAGGAAAGCTTGAGCATGACTCACTTAGGAATGCTTTGTCCTCCCCTAATTGCATAATTACCTTAGAGAGCTCACTGGCCATTTGGCATAGAGGTCATGCCTGTTTCCTCTGAGCACAGGAATAACTCCTCCTAGCTTCTCCTAACAGGATAAAAAGGGGATGTGAGGAAGACATATGGCCATGGCCCCGTTTTTCCTCTGTATAATCCAGGAGCAGTATTTGTGCACAACAACATAGTCCTTCATTCTCTGAAATGAGGATGGGAAAGTTTATCGTTATGTAACAGAAATAAGCGCTTTTGCCTTTGCACTGAGATAGTATCTGTATTGAAAGTGATAGTGTGATATTCTGGTGTCTTTGGTACCTGTACTTGCGACATGTGTGTTCTAATAAATGGAATTAAAAAAGAATAATGAGCGTCCCACAAGAACAGCAATCTTCCCCACTATACCCATGTGGCATAGAGTCAGCCTCACTGCCAAGTAAACAAAACAGATCTCCCCAACACCTTGTTCTTACAAGCAATAAATAAATAAATAAATAAATAAAAGCTAAAATAAATGCTATCAGCAATTACAATCATGCTAAACAGATGGCAAGCAAAGGAAAGGGACCTTAATATCTCATGAGAAAAATGGAAAATGAATTTCCTAGTTACACTAGCAGAATTAAATGAAAGTTTTGCTGCAGAACTCTCCTGGACCTCGAGGAAACTCAACAGTGCATTTTTCAGGGCTCATCCCATATGTAGAACTGGTTAAGTAAGTCTGCAAGATGCAACAAAAGGAGAAAGATATAATTGAACAATAGAGATAGCTAAGGCAAAGATATTTAAGTATTACTATCTTTAGTCCCCTGGATGAACTCTTGTTCTGGAGAATGGCTGGAATTTGTGGTCCCTCTTATTAACCTTTTTATTGATGTTTTCCAACATGACACTTGGAAGCTAGATTTCTCCTTTGCAGACTGCTGCTGGCATCGCTATGCAGTCAAACTTTCATCCTGCTCTCCCCTTCATTACTTCTATGAATTCTCTATCCTTCCTTGTGCACTGATGCACCTTCCATTTAAAGCAACTAAAGCAAATTTTCTCCTGTTCCCTTACAGTCCAGCAGCTAATATCCCCTAACTTATAATGACATATATACCCACTGGGCTTAGGAATGAAAATACTTGCATCTGCTATACTTCACGCTGACCCTGATGCTGCCAGTGTGTTTTAGACATGTACACACAGCCTGCCTGGTTGGCCCTTCAAGAGTTGTACAGGGATGTGAATACAAGTGGTCTGATGCAGCTGTTGGTGTAAGCTTTGGTGTCCATGGGCTTCTTAGCTTTGTGCTGGATTGCAAAGAGTGTTAAAGATTAGTCAATTTGCTTTGCAGCTCATGATAGTTACTTAAGTCTTTCCTTCTTTTTTATCAGTGTGTTTTTAAATGGTGGGAAGCAGTGCAGTTAAATGCCCACTGAGGCCGCGTTAGGTTCCCCTTTCTGTGATAAACCTCTACTTAGAAGGTTCCCAAAGTGAAAGTTTTTGCAAGAGAAAACAGCTGGAGGACAAATCTAAGTCTGGCTCCTGTGAGTAGAGCTGTTCTTCCAATATAAAGGGTGCATCCCTCTAAAGCAAGAGAAATGTTAGGAGGAGAGGAAGGAAAATGAAGTACCTTGATTCCTAAGCTGTGAGGGAACTGGTCAGCAGTTTATCAAATCAAAGGCTAATATCCAAGACTGATTCTGTTCTCACAGATATACATCTCAAGTATGGACTTCTTTAGAGCTACATCTAACCTAACCTAGCGGACTTCAGAGGAAAGTCAGGCTATAGGTCCCAGCTGCTTTTGTTATCAAACAAAAACCAGGTGACACCTCTGTTCTTTTCAAGCTTTTTTGAATCATTTTCCTGGAGAGCTAAGGAGTTGGCATGCCATAGAGCTAGTAGCTGCCCTCAGGATCAAAAAACACCAGACAGAATCTATAACAAAACTTCTTGCATTAGGATGGCAGCAGAGGAAACTATACAGAAAATGCAGTCCAGGAAAGAGTTCTTAGAAGATGAAGTAGGGATTAAGCCAGAGCCTATTTTACCATTTGCTAAAACACTCAGTGCATTTGCCTTCATGGCTTCTGCATTCCAGAGGACTGCATGCTGTGTTAATAAAATCCCTCTCTTGAACAGGCTTTGGAAAGTCAGACAGCCATTGACTGCCCATATGGCAGAATTTGGCTATTGCTATTAGACAGCTGCAGGAAGTTGAGGACAAGAAAGGGGAGACAGCAACAAAATGCCATGGAGATATATATATTTATAGATAGATAGATGGATATAGAGATATGGATAGATAGATGCATAGAGAGACACGTGGTTTTTCCTCATTGGCAGGAGCTTTCAAAATATGTTCCCCATCAAAATGCCAGGATCCTCTTTTGTTTTTTTCTTTCAAGAACTGTAATTTGCACTTCTGCTTTTTGTAGGCGCTATGTATGCGATTTATGTGTGTGATTTAAACCCTCATACACCCTGAGCTTAAGTTTCAGGAACATTTTAAAACAATTAGCACACCTACAAGAAAACCAGCAAAACACCACATTTCTATTGCTCACAAACTTAAAGAGAGAGAGAGTTTAGTGCTCTTCCTAGGGCAAGAAATCCCATGCTTCCCAGTAACCCAATGCCAAACCACTGCTCTCAGTTTTATGTAGCAAATGCCATTCTTATTGCGTCTAAAAACTCAGACTGTTTCTTTCCTTAACATAAAATTGTGTATTTTGGTACTGCTCTCAAACAAGTTCAACAGAACAAAGGAGTTATCTTTATGAGACAGCCAGGGAAAGACACAAAGAACAGGAAGATGCAGACAATCCAAATAATGACATTGAAAACAAAACAGCTATTGGGCTATAAATAAACAATAAGAAGTAAATGTCATTAGTTTTATTAAGAGTAGACACAGACTTAATTCCTAGGTATAATGCCATCTGCTGTTTCCTCACACTTTAGTTTTTATTTTTTTACTCAAGCCACAAAGTAACATTTCCTACTTTCTTCAACTTTTCACAGTATGAACTTTTATACCGCTTCTTTGGAGAAAATTGCAAAACTCAGACACGCATGAAGAGAAAGATCAGATTTAGATCAGATTTTCTAAAACAATAAAATTGCCCAAATTGTTAGTTTCTGAACTCCGCAAATACAGGCATTCTTACAGGGCAGGGAGGCAAACATACACACGATTGCATTAATTAAAACAATACTTAGTTTCCTACAACACAAAGGAATTTTCTTAATTTGGACTAAGTCTTTAACGATGCACTCTCCCACTGTGTGCTTGTGGGTGTGCAAAGCAACAACTGCAATTTCACACACACACACACGCACACACACACAAAAAAAAAAAAAAAAAAAGGGGGAAAAAAAAGAAAAACAAGAAGGGACTGGTCTTGACCTGGTGGGTGAATGGAGAAAGAATTAAATAATCCTCTAAACCAAAGCCAGAATCAACTTTCTGAGCGCCAAACTCAGCCAGTCCAGCCATCTCACTTTCAGCAACACAGTGCTAAGCGACCTGAGCAGAAGCCTGATTCACGTGCCTTTTTTCCTGGGGATTGTCTTGTTGAGTATCCTGGACAGGAAACTGGTGTGATCTGTTGACTCACAAGACTTAAAATAAGCACTCGCGTTTCCCCCCTCCCAACCCTGACCCGCAGCCTTGGCCTGAATCACTTCCCCCGTGGAGGCGAAAAATGTGCCACAGCAAAGTGCTCGCGAAGCGGCCGAGTGGTCGGCAAACGCTCTTAAGCTGTCATACAGCCGGCAAACCTCACGTCCAACACTGGCAAAACATCAGGACACGGCACCGGTCCCCATCCCTCGGGCTTTACCTGCTGGCGGGCGAATGGCTGGGAGGGATATCCTGTACAAAGCTCTGCTCCATGCCCGGTATCCTGGCCGGGCTGTGCGGATGGTAGGCTGTGAGGACCACGCTGCCCGAGTCCTTCATCTCCATGGTCACAGGCACATGTCGGCTGGTGACAGAAGCGACAGGGCTGTGCTGTGTCCCCGACGGGCCCCGACGGGAGGGCGAGCGATCCTGTCAGGAGCGCCAGCCCATGGCCTGGCTGTGCAGCAGCCGCTCGCCACTGCCGGCTGTCAGGAGAGCTGTGTAACTGAGACACGGCTCCTCTCCCTGTCAGGAAAGCTGAATTAGCATATATTCAAAAACACCGCCCACAAAACAACCCACGGGGAAGTTACTACGTTCCTAGGAAACTGGAAACCTGAGATAATCCTGCACTGCACGGACTGAGCGCCCGGAAAACTTCTTGTTTGCGTTTTTTTGTTTCCTTTTAACAGCAAATTTCTTAATACTCATCCTGCTCCTGAAATAGTCCTGTGAAGTGAAAAAGTGAAACTATTTGCTGGTTATGCAGCCGGATGAGTGGAGAGCGCTACTCAAACACAAAACGTGGTTTGGCAGAGCAGGGAGTCTTAGAGGAGAGATTCAGAAACCAAGTGGGCTGTGCTCGGTTTAAATCATAAAGGAGCAGAAGCTGTGATTTCCTACGTGCCGGATCATTTCTGTGGCGGGGAACTGAACTTGCTCTCTTCTGTAGCCAGATTGTTTTAACTAGATTCTGCCTGATATTGCTGTGTGCATTATTAGAAAGGCACTGGGAAATCTGTGAATTATTTTCATAATAGTTTGTGTTCATCTGGACCAATCCCATAAATAAGTAAACACTGAGATGCTTGCTATATTTTCATGATTTAGCTTGATCTCTGTACACTAATATAGTAGCTTTCATTCAAAAGTGAATAATCAAGAAAAAATATCGGAGTCCAATTCTGGATTAACACCCTGAAAAAACTCTGAGGACAAAGTGAGAAAATTCGCACATCAGTTTTTTTTCCTCTCCCACTTCTTCAGTGTTTAGGGGTTTTTTTCAAAGAAATATTTCTGATAAATGCCAATTCCTGAAAACTATTGCCACACCTATGAAATCATGGGAAGGATGTCCCTAATTTTACTCTGTTGGCCACAGCTCTCTGAGCACCTTGTGAGCACGTGTGAAACACAAGCCTCCATTCACCTTTGTCACAGCTGCCAGTGGCATCCCAAGCATAGGTGCTCTATAAATTGCTTGTTGGGCCCCTCTTTCACATCTCTCGAGTGAGGGTGCTCTCTCTAGTGCTGCTATACAGCTGCCTAAATTACAGTGTTGGTCTCTCCAGCTGGTGAGGTAGCTCAGGTTTTAAAAATTATTCATCTTACCTTCACCTTCTCCCTGAACATGGTATCCTGCCTGGAGGGACATGATGGTTTCGGTCAAATATGTTGCTGCAACTCATGTAGGCAGTGCCCAAGTTAATTTTAAATTAGCCAGCATGGGACACTGATAACAGTACACTTGGCAGCACTCCTTGCCAGACTCACCCAGGAAGCATAAATATTTGAACATACAGAGTCTCTAAGCCTGCTCTTGCTATGTTGTTAAGATATCCTGGATTAAATATTTTAAAGCCGGGTTGCCCGGGAAAAAATCCTGGTTGCTTCCATGGCAGCATGGAGGCCCTCTGGAAGCCTCCATGCAGCCATGTACATATGTTAGAAATGAAGGAGAAGGCTCTGAGCTAACTCTGGAGGCATCACTGCCCATGGCATCAGGATTATATACTGTAGTGCTGCCAGTGAGGACTGGGATGAATGCAGTAACCAGTGCTCTGTGATTACTGGGGTATTCAGGAAAGGCATAGGGCCTGAAAAACTAGGATTGAGGCTATGATGGATCTCATATTCCAACTCTGTGGAGCACTGACTGAATGCCAGACTGATGCCTGGCTTCTGGATGACCAAGGATGCTGCTGCCAGTGCCATTCTTTTCCCTTTCTACCTTGGCTTTATATTCTCCTTCCTGCACCAGAAGGTGAGTAACCCACTTATAAATAGAAATTTACATTTGGTACAAAGGTAAATAGATATTTTGAAAATTAATCAGCCAAAATGCATATATAAAAATGAGAGAAAAAAAAATCTATATATGTTATAAAATATCTGCTGACACCCTTTAAGGACATAGGTCACAATTTAATTCAAGAAACTAAATGCTTGAAGAAGCACACTTGGTGGAAGGCACCAAACACTATCAGAAAGGGAGTGGGTGTCAGATGCTGACAAAATATTGGCTGTAACTCCAGGAAAGTATCTTTTCTCCCCTTCCTAGCCTCATAACACTAGTCTTTCTCCAGTACCATCAGACAAAAAAAATGATGATTATGTGCTTTAAACTATGTGTAGATAAAACCCACAATAGAAATGCAATATATTTTTAGCATTGTTTTTATTTCCTCTCTTTGCATAATAAAAAACCTCAAACACCAAAATGACTTACAAAGAATACAGATACCATCTCAATAGAAACATACATATAAAGAAAGGAGGCCCACACTTTTTAAATGGGATTTTCTCTCTAAGAAAAATAAACATGGAAGATTTTATTTGGAGATTTATAAAGTGCTGGTGCACAAACTGGAGGCTTGTATGGAAATGGCAGAGTATTTGGCACAAGTACAAATAGATATTTTGAAAACTAACCAGCCTAAAGACATATATCAAACCTTGAGCTAAAAATATTTATACGCTTAATGGCTCTTGGGATTAGGCATCTGCATATTATTGAAACCCCAAAATTATGCTAAATCAACTAGAGATACACATCAGCCATCAAACAAAGTTTTAACTGATATAGTGATACAGCCAAAAGAAAAATGTACAAGACAACATAGGCTGGATTCCTCTTTCAGTTCTATCTGTGCAATTCTATTAGGTAATGGAGAATTTATTCTCCTGGTTTATAAAGAAGCAAGTAGGAAAATATTTTAATCCAATATGTTTGTGTTTCTACAAGATTTCCTTGAACACTAGATTGTAAAGTACTCAGGACTATGACAGTTCTAACTGACTTTTCAGATAGTTGATAGCTTCCTAGACCTTTCAAGTACTATGGAAATACCATTTCAGTGAGAAAAAAAGTACTGTGAGCGTGCTTGTGGTGGCAAGCAGTAAAGTGAAGGTGCAGCAAGAGAAGAGTCTGTAGGGTGTCTGTGGCCAGTGATTCCATGAGCAGCTGCCTTGGGTTTGGTAGGCAAGGGTTTTGTGCTTTCAAATTTTATATTGTGCTTGTGTCAAGGGGAGTGCTTTGCACTTTAACACATTTGGCAAAATAATTAATGAAAACAATTATATATGGATCAGTAGACCTGAACTTTGAGAACTAAGAGTGAGAAACCTTTATTAACCTATTATTTCAGAAATATGTTAGTGGCTATATAATTGTATGATCAAGCCTTCAGCTCCTCTGTTGTAGCAGTATATCTGTATACATATCTGTGAGAGCAACATACAAGAAGTATAAACACACAGAAAGTCACTAGTTAAAGCTTACTGAAATGAAAAAGTAGCTGTCATTGTTATTAGTAACATTTATGTATTTACACAGGAATAATTAATAATAATTTGGACAGCATGATGATGGGCAACATTTATTATTTTTTGCTTGGAAAGGGGTTTATAACAGTTTCATATGGATTTTGAGCACCTATTCTGGGTAGGTCCAAAGGAAGCTGTCACTGAGAGGAATGGGATTGTCAGCTAGGGGTTCTTGTCCTGGGATGGAAGGGGCATACACTATTTATTATAAGAGTAGACCCACATAGCCCTGGAAAGTACAAAATTCCCCTTTCAACTACAAATCACAAAAAAATCTCCAGTTATTGAATTTCATTTCTTGTTTCCAGCTTAAATTATCCAGCACAAAGTTGGACAAAATTAGCAAAACTTTGAAGTTGATTTTGGACCAGTTTATTGTGAACTTGGGTTAGACTAAGTTTTACAAGGAAGCTGTTTAAAACACAGCATTTTTCCCTGATGAAATCAAAGGAAATAGAATGTAGTAATATGCAGAAAAATGTCATTCTAGCACTGTGTCTAAATTTTCTTATCCCTCTTGAAATAACTTTTTTATCTATCTGTGTGAAAGAAACCAAAACCACTGTACTTTTCCATTATTTTTTGGGAAGAAAAAAAAAAAAAAGGTTATCCCTTACTTCTCTCTAATTTGTCATTTGGATGGAGAGATGCTCTAAGGATGAGGAGCAGAAAGCCTCACCATACCAAAGAGCTGATGTGAGTTAAAAGCACCTGAAAACACGAGTGCCACAACATTGCATAAAAGTCAAAGTCAGTGGTGTTTGCATCTTCTACTGCTCAGTTCCAATTCCCATGAAAAAAGTGTCTGGGAAGAGGCTGACTCTTGAGTCAGGAGAATTTTCACTGTGGCTTGAGGTCATCATTTTATGCATCAGGAAGGATAGTTTCTAATGCTTGGATTTGCTTTTGAACTTTATATTCCTGTAATGCCAGAAGGATTACAGTCTATTTTTTTTTTTCCACTATAAAAGTGATGTGTTTGTGTGCCTCACTGTGGGCACCTGGGAATGTGAGGGAATGGGTGAGATTCATCAGTAGTATCAAAACACATCCACTGCTTTTATAACACTGAAAAATTCCCAAGCCAAAACATAAACAAAATCAGAAGAAAATCTTTGTTATTCTGCTATCTTTGCCTTCTCTGAGAATAAAAATGACACTTAGAAAACTGTTGCTTGTCCTTTGCAAACAGGTTAGTTAACAAGGCTGTTTAAGCAAAGAGAATAGAAATCAGGTATTGTGGCAATTGGTGGTTTTGCAAAGGTTTTTAATTAAAGTATGAAACAAAACATTCATCTTTGTTAAATATAGCCTCACATTTTTCAGTCCCAGGCTCAATTTAAATATACATCACATTTTGGTGAACTTTAACATAGCAATTTTTTTACTGAGCAATTTACTTCAGATTCTTTTATCTTAAAAAAGATGCAAAAGCATAGAAAAAGAATTCTGTAGACAAATCTGTGTAGCTTCTTGCTTAGCAATGACCCTCATTTACTTTCTAGGAGTTCAAAAGTTGGTTCTCCTTAGCACAGATGAAACTACCCATATATTATTCCCATGTTAATTATGTACAGAAAAGGAAACTTCCTTAATCTGTCTGTCACAATAGGGCTTTCTGGAGGTTTACTTTAAGAAAAAGCTCATATCCTTTCATTCATCCATTAGGTTTATGCTCCTTCATGGCATGTTGATCTAACCACTTCAGCCAGGACAGCTGACATCCACAGCTGAATGCTGTGGTCTGCTTTTTTTGTTCTGAGGCAGTAAGTTAAAATTACATGAAGGAGTGGTAATGTGGTTAAGTTAGGAAAAGTAGCACTGGGAGAGGCTGCTTTCTTCTTTGAAATGTTTCTCTAAGCACAAGCTGAAAATGGCAATTGGTCTCTGCTGCATGGAAAGGGGAAATTGGTCAGGGATAGAGAGCAATGAGCATTTTTGGTACATGTGTTTAAGTCCTCATACATCTGAAACAGCAGAATTGGGTTAAGTATTTGAATTTGGTACAGGGATATTGAGTCTTTATATTCAAATTATACATTTTTATAAATATTTATGTATTCCAGATTGTACAAACAGGGTTGTAGTGAAAAACAAAATAGGAAGATAGCTTCTTGTATACAAAGCCAACGAGGCAGACACTTATAACTTTATTCTTTTAAAAAGTACTCTTTTCCAGGGGCCAGTCAAATTCTTAAGCAGCTGTATGTATATATATGTATGTGTATTTGCTTAGGATTTGTGTATATACCCACATAAAACCCCTTACCCTCCATGTTTAACCACTGCTTTAACATTTAAGAAAGGTATTCCCTTTTTTTAAAACGATATGAACAGCAAATGAAAATTCTGATGATCATTAGTGATGATCAGGCACATAACAAGAGACATTGCAATATCAGATATCTTGTTTTGGTCGCATTCTACTCCTCTTAAAATCAAGATCACTGTTTTTAAAATTACAGAGTCTAACAGCACTATTAACTGGATTTACCACATCTCCATCTGAGGGGAGAAACCTGAAATTCTCCTTCCCACCTAGAGAAGAGGGGTGTATTTCAACAAAGCATAGGTTACATCTTCATCCTGCTTTGGCACTCTGTGGCATGATGACTTGAATTCCAGAAGTTGCTAAATTTACTTTTGCCTTTGCTGTGCAAAAGTGAAGACAGCATTCTTCTTACCTGCTAATTTCTTCATAGTACTGCCATATCACCACTAAAATAGTAATTGAGGTTGCTGGAGGAACCTTATTCTTTTACTGGTCATGCGAACATGATATCTCAGAATTTCCCTGCAATACCTGTGTGCACACTGAAGAGAGGTGAGGATAGAAATAATCTTGGTCATCTTTGCATGATAAGATGGAGAGTGATTCAGATGTGTACCTAGCCAGTCTGGGCTGTATACAGTGGGTCCATCTACCTACTCTGCGCAGTACCCACTCCTGGAAATGCTGTGAGCGTGTGTACCATAACCATATAGCCAAGCATGCTCTAGCTGGCCAGAGAACTTCATGCAACACTCATTTCTCAATTTTGAATAAACTCAGGAGTTGATATGGTCGTGAGTGCGAACCTGTGAACTTCTGCATTCCGAGCTTGGGTCACTCAGATTTAAAAATCTAAGTTATTGCAGTATGAAGTGAGTTAGATTCAAAAGTGATTTTGTTGTTTTGGTAGAGACATTTTTATAAGTCTCTCTCTCTTTATTTACTTCAATTTTAGATCTGCTGCAAAAGTACGTAGTTGTCTATTGATTCACACCAGCCCTAAAGATTTGCAATAAGAGGAGGCACAAATAAACTTAATTAAAATCCCTATACATTAATTTAGTGCTGTAATTTACATGACAAATTTCTTATGAATTCAAATCCTAATTCTATAATTTATGAAGAGGAAGAAGAGAATGTTTTCAAATTAAAACTAAAACAGATTAAATGTACCTAAATAAATTTAAAATGGAGCAGAAAAGCACTGAGTGGTACAATTATTAATGGCTATTTGAATTTTGAAATTATATTATCAAAGACATGCATTTACTTCATAGCAATACTAAGTTCAACGTACCCGTGGGAAAGGTGTGTTTCATTAATCCCTGTATGAACACTCTGTGTTTTAGGAATACAGAATTGAAAGATGAGCTGGCAGGGAAGAAGACTTGCCTGACTGAGTAGGGAGATTTTGCAGGAACTCAGGGAAAAAAAGGAGGGTGTATTACCTTTGGAAAAAGGGACTGGCAACTCAGGAGGTGTTTAAGGATGTTGTTAGGTCATACAGAAAGAAAAGTTGGAACTTAATCTGGCCACTTGCTGTAAAGGATGTTTAAAAAGTGTTTTAATAAATAGATTATTAATAGGAAGGCCACAGTAAACCTCCATTCTTTATTGGACACGGGGTGGGGGAATATAGTCACCAATGACAAGGAAAAGGCTGAAGTACTTTACACCTTCTTTCCTTCTCTCTTCAACAGTAGGACCGGTTATCCTCAGGGCAACTGGCCTCCTGAGCTGGTAGACAGGGATGGGGAGCAGAATAGCCCTGCTGTAATCCAGGAGGAAGCAGTTAGTGACCTGCTGACCCACCAGATGCTCACAAGTCTATCAGACAAGATGGGATCCATCCTAGGGTGATGAGGGAGCTGGAAGAAGAGCTCACTAAGCCACTCTCCATCATTTATCATCAGTCCTGGCTAACTGGAGAGGCCCAGGATGGCTGGAAGTTGGACAATGTGACACCCACCCACAAGAAAGGCTAGAAGGAGAATCTGAGGAACTAAAGGCCTGTCAGCCTGACCTCGATGCCCAGAAAGGTTATGGAGCAGATATGGAACACACATCTTGAGTGTGATCACACAGCACGTACAGGATCAGGCCCAGCCAGCACCGGTTTAGGGAAGGCAGGTCCTGCCTGAACAACTTGATCTCCTTTTATGAGCAGGTAACCCTGGTCATCTAGTGGATGAAGGCAAGGCTATGGGTGTTGTCTATCTGGACTTCAGCAAAGCCTAGGACACCATGTCCCATAGCATACTCCTGGTTGAACTAGTAGTGTGTCCAGTTCTGGGCCCCTCAACTCAGGAAGGGCAATGAGATGCTGAAGCAGGTCCAGAGAAGTGCAACAAAGCTAGTGAAGCGTCTGGAGCACAAGTCCTGTGAGGAATAGCTAAGATAGCTGGGGTTGTTAAGCCTGGAGAAGAGGAGGCTCAAGGGTGACCTTAACACTCTCTACAACTACCCAAAAAGAGATTGTAGCCACATGGGGGTTGGCCTCTTCTCCCAGGAAATCAGCGATAGGACAAGAGGATATGGCCTTAAGCTGTGCCGGGGTAGGTTTAGGTTGGACAATAGAAAGAAATTCTTCAAAGAAAGGGTGATTAGATATTGGAATGGGCTGCCCAGGGAAGTGGTAGTATCACCATCACTGGAGATGTTTAAGGAAAGACCAGATGTGGCACTTAGTGCCATGATCTAGTTGAGATGGTGGTGTTGAGTCATAGGTTGGTCAAATGATCTCAGAGGTCTTTGCCGACCTAATTGATTCTGTGGCTGTGATTCTGTAACTGTCTTTTGCAGGAAAATGCTGGATGCCAAACGTAACTATAGAGGAAACCTAAGCTGCCTAACTCAGTCCTGTGCCCTAATCACATGTGAGGTTGCAGCTTTATTAATCAGTATTCTGGGAAGCACTTTTGCAAAGGAATGGATAAAAAGATAATACATTTAATCAGCCACAGAAAGAGAACCACAACAGGAGATGTGGAGAACATCCCATATGAGCCATAGAAATGACACATCTTCCCTGGAAGTGGCTAGTTAGAGATTTATTCTCTGCAGAGAATATTTGTTAATTTCAGTGGGGTATCTAGGGAGACTAGAGGGCTTTCCACCTAATGGTTAATAAATTATACAGATTAGTCCTAAATGGAAACACATAAATGAAAGCAACTTTGCTAAGCATATTAACAGTCAGGTTTCTAGGCTACTTTTATGGCACAGTATTGAACACTATGAACTTATATATATTTTAGAAGCACTAGAAATAAATTTTGTCACTGCTCCAAGGGGGTGGTTGCATCATCATAGGGAACTAAATGAACTATGATAATCAAAGGGTGACAGAAGGGAATTTTGCAATACAAAGTATCCGGGAATTACTGTCTCAGGAGATGCCAGATATTTTTTCAGATATTTTTGCTCAACAAAGGTCAAGCATGAGCTTTTCCCTCTGTGATACTGGCACAAGAAATTTTGTTTCATAGTTGAAAGACTGAAGAGTTTAAGGACATGGAAATTTACCATTAAATTTTGTCATTGTACATTGTTCATGGAAAAATAAGGATTCCCAGAGTTATTGTGCCAATTTTGTTAGTGTAAATTGCTAGCCTTCTTAACACAACAGAAAAAAATGTTGCAGGTATTCCAAAGGCATTTCTGTTAGAGCAAAAACAAATAACATGCAGTTATCATTTATAAGTTTAATTTTTTTTTTTTTTTTTATTCACATGTTTTTTATCTGTGGTCTCAGTGGGCTACAGTCCATGGTATGAGACACTATTAAAACAAAACAAAGTCCCACCAGGGATGAAATAGATACATTTTCTCCAGATTAATTTAATAGAGGAATGTTTCACACAGTAAGGAAGCCAAGACTGCAGATGACTTGGTTTTGATTTGGAACTTCAGGGAACAGATGGGAAAGTGGCAGTATTAATGTACCTTAATGGGTCCACAGGACCGTGTTTATTATTTGGCTTCAGTTCAGATTTTTTTTTTCAGTGACTGTGCCCTGCTGAATCACCTCTGAGTCTTTTCAGAGACTTTGCCTTTCATTTTCCCACTATATTTTTTACCCACTTTTGATCCAGCCTTTGTTGTCGTGCTTGATTATAGGTTTCAGACTCAAAAAAGCATGAACAGTTTGTTTTTGCAAAGTGACTACCATACAGGAATGTGCTGAAGGGAAGAGGCAGAAGTGTGCCCTCTCGGCCTCTACTTCAGTGATTGGAGGTATTGGGGAGTTGGGGAGAGAACGGCTCGGTTCATGTTCTCTTCCTAACCAGCATCTCCTAATGCTGCTGTTTGAGACAAAGGTAGATGGACCACAGAACTGACCTTCTGACCTTACAGGGAATTTCTTGTGGTCCTCAGTTCTCAGTATGAGATTTTCTTAACTGTTATTTACTTATTATTTAAATTACTCTTTTTATTTGCTTCTCTCTGCTATCAGTCCACGTGGTGCACAGTAAGGCTTGGTTTACTTTTAAACACAGCATCAAAAATCTCTAGGCCACCACTAATAGTGCTGTCTCTGCATATGTCTTCTGCATGTTATGTACAGTATAGTTTTATTACTTGCAAACAGCAGTTTCATCATATCTCTTAAGTTGTTTTGCTCTCTGACATTTCATTCTGTCTCACCGTCTACTGAATTGGAAAACAATACCATTAATTGAAACTTTAAAAGAATGAGAGAAACTATTAAACTTATAATTTATTAAGTGTAGGTCAGCATGACTCAAATAAGGACAAAGAAGCACATAAAAATATAGATACTGGTACCTTGGGAGTATTTTGTCCTCCTCAAAGTCTCATCATTTGATGGATGAGATACTTACAGGCCTTTTACTATATGAAAACACATTTCTTGTGTCATCATGCTAAGCATGCATATCTCTGCAAAGATATAATAACACAGATATGTGGATAAATCTGAACTACAGCAAACATAAAATGTTATTTAGTCATCCAATTTTTTACTCAGTGACCAAACTGGCATGTGTCAAATCTGGCATTTTCTTGCATAAAAGAGATAAACAAAATGCTGAATAAACCTCATTTTCCTGGGAAGTTACTGGTATTTCAACAAACAAAAGTCTTTCACATACAGAGTGCAAGGCCACGCATTTTCCTGGGTGATCCATTGTATCTAGTGCCCAAAGTGTGCCTCACTCTTTCTCAAAACAAGAGCTATAAATAGGCAGGCACTTTTTGCCATTTTAACGCTGAGTATTACACATTCCAGTAACTCCAGTTTTTCAGCTGGTTATTTTTATTTTCCTTTGTGGTGAATGAGCTAGTGAGCCCATCGTACTGAAATGCCACCCACTCCTTGAAAGAAAAATCTATGAATAAACTGAAAAACTAGGAATGGGCTCTACCTAGAAATACACTTGAAACAAGGATGAGAGAAAGCAGAAAACTAAATGAGAAGATTGATCTGAATGCAGCAAGCATTTTGTTTGAAAATAGCAGTGAACTTTTGAATGAAAACCCCTGTCTTTTCTGGTCTTAGTACAAATCCCAGTCCCTAGTGAGGAACATCATTAGGCTCTGGAGAGATGAAGGAACTTTTTTTGTGGTAAGTCGAAAGCTACCTGAAAAAATTGTTGCCTTTTTTTTTAATTATTTTTTTATTTTTATTTTAATATGTCCTCCTATTGTTTCCATAGCCTGGGATCTGACACTCAGAAAGCCAGTAATTTCCTCTGACTACTTTCAGAAAACACCAGCAATATGTATGTAGTATTAATGTTCCTTAACAATGAAAAAGCATTTCAGTTAATGGGAGAATTACTGCAGAATGAAGATTTGTCTGTAACACATTACAGGGACTTCCTCACTCTATTATCATTAGCAATACAGCCCTAAAACTTGAAACCACCATCCTGTTAGCAAAAAAATTCCTAAATATGCATTCATATCAGCAATGATTTTCTGGAATCCCTCTGTGTTACCAGATCTTGATGCCATGCCAAGTCTTTAGCATGAAATCTGTGCTGGATCTGTGCTCTGGGGTCCACCTGGGCCTTGTGTTGCCCATTTTGGCAAATGGAATCTGGCTGCTTGGGAATCCCACGTCCCCTGATGTCAGGAAATGGCAAAGGGTTGTCCCTTTTCCAGGGACAACCACGAGCAGAGCCATCTGTTTAATCTTAGGCACCGCGTTAAGAGTAGATGTATAGAAACAGAAAATCAGAAAAGCTCCATCATGCTGGGTCTGTTCATTGTGAATGCAACCATGAAACTGTGTGTTTTGGGAAACCGAGGGTGTACATAATGATTTTCTGGTAGATTTACCAGCTGGTTTGCCCAGCCTGGTCTGTGAAACTACACTAGAGGATAAACATTCAGCAAATCTGACCCTGAACTAACAATAAATAGAATGGCTTTACTATCACTCTTCTGAGGATTTAAAGGTTTAGTAATGAATTATAGAAAACTCATGTTCCTGGGAAACATTGTCTATGTGGGATCATAACTATTCCAAATACTGTCAGACTGTGATTCTTGTGGCCTCAATATTGATGTCACTGCAGTTTTAATCTGGGCTAAATTTCTCTGACCAAAATAGAACTACTCCTTATTTATGCCACTGCAAACAGTGTTAGTACAAATGGTTTAACAACTGCTTTGGATTGTAATGGCTGGGTTAGGAAGAGTGTTAGGAGCTGTGACTGAGGTTCTGCACTGCTCAGGAAAAGGCTCATTTGCACAAGGCTTTGATACCCTAAACTTCTGCTGCAGTTTTAGTCTTTCATTAGAGCACCCTCCTAGCCTCTTGGCCCCCTGCCATCAGTCCAGTGATGAGCTCCATAGTCAAGGTTGCAGATTTGTTCTGTTGTTTCAGTTCTTATTTTTCTCTCTGTGATGAATTTTACTCAGGAAGATTCTTTGCAGATGAATAGGAAAAGGCCAGCTTGGTGACCCTCAAAGAACATTGAAGGGTTTTACAATTGGTAGTGAATATACAGCAAACACTACAGGACACTGGACATCTGGACTTAGAAACAGGAAGAGGCTTGAGCATGACTGCATTTCCTGTGCTGCAGCCCGCACTCTAGTAATGGGTGTCTCTGGGTGCCAGCTTTTCCTTCATAAGCTGATGCAAATGGGTATTTGTTCTTGCAGAAGCTAGAAGGGCAACCATCCAAATGTGGTCTGCTGTGTAATATGCCCAGGGATCTCTCTGCAGTGACAGCATCTCTCAGTGCTGCAGATCCTTTTATCCTTGATAATTTGCCCTTTACTAATCAATCTAACTCCTATTACCACTATGTGCCTGAGAACCGTATCCTCATTTGGATTTGGATTGCAAAATTACTGCAGCCTATGGGCTGAAAATAAGTTGAAACAAGATAAATAATACAGTTTAAAATTTTCTTTGTGATTCTGAATAGCTACCAAGATTTTCTTGCTTTGCAATTACTGCACTAGATAAGAGAGATTGTCTGCAGCAAATCACTCAATAAAATTACTTTCTGACAGAGAAGCCTACTTACCTGACTTTGTGGAGAGGATCAAAGAGATTTCTTACTGCAAATGGTGTGCTGATTCTATTGGAATACAGTGTAATTATGATACATATGTACCATTTTAAGTTGCAAGTTATCCCTTAAAGGGCTTTATAGTGTTCTGCTTCACAGTGCAACAGAGGTGCAAAGAGGGAGGCACAATCCCAAAATTTGTATATGGCTCCGAGCTTTGGCTCTCTGACTGCCATGTATGATGAATTGTGTGTTACTAGTTTTGGGTCAGATACTACTAACACACTTAGGAAAGGGATGGAGTAGTAATAGTTATCATATTTGTGGAAAAAAATATAAAAAACCCCCACAAGAGCAAAGTATGCCCTTTCACCTGGACTGTATGATTAGAAAAGAGAAGGCAGTGTAAGAAATGTTCAGCACAAGGACAGGAAGAGCCTGTCCGACTTAACATGCCCAATATTTTCTTTGTGCCCTTGTTTATCTCAAACTCACTTCCCTTCTTTTTTCGCTCTGCTTCTCTAACTCATTCTGAACTTGTCTTTATAATTTCCATCATTTTTTCCACTAGCACTACATAAAGTCTTGGCATAAAGTAGTTGTAATGGAAACATTTCCCAGTTTCTTCTAAGTTTTGAACTTGGGGGAAGCGCTAATCTATTTGCCTGTAGTTTTAAAGGCCAGTACAGACAGTGAGCACACAGTTTGTGTCTGATAGCTGTCTATGCTTTACAACTTTGCTGAGTTTTAAAATTCTTGTGCCAATTTAGATTAGCCTGAAAACTGCTCTCATAAACTTTTAGATAACCACAGTTGCTGTGGCCATGCTTTTTGACCAATTTGGCACGGAGAGTCTTTCTTTTCCCATTTTATCATTGTCAGGACGAGAAATATTGGAAGAAAACCATAACTTCCCCTACTCCATCAAGCTGTAATCAACTTGGAAAGTTCTCTCAGGTAAGTTTGTGATATTTGTGAGGGACAAAGTGGATATACTCCATCAGAAACTGTGTCCATCAATTTATAAAAGTCCCATTCAAATTACACATGCCTCAAAATTTACAGAATGTTTAAAGCATATACTTAACTAACCCTGCCATATGCAGTAATCTCTTTTCTTCCTTCTTAATAGCTATGCATAGTTTTCCTTTGTTCTTTGGGGACAATTTTTATTCCACTCTAGCTCTTAGTCTTTGTTCTATACCTTTATCCAGTAATCTTTGATGTGGAGCAATGCTAAGTATCCTCTGAAAACCTAATTAAATTAGAATTCTCTTTATCTGTCATGGCAGTAATATCTTCAAAGAATTCCAGCAAGTTAGTTAAGGTTGAATTCTTTTGCTTCAATATAGTCCAAGTGTTTTGAGATGTTACCCTCATAACAGAGAGCTCTTTAAAAGAGCTTTGAATAAATTCTTAAAACAGTCTTCAAAAGTCATCGGATCCCCATCTCATCCTATCTCTCCCATGTAACCTTTTTGATGATTGACCTTAATTATGTATCTTTGTTGTTTTATACAAGGATCCCACTGTAAGATAGTGAACTTCATATAAAAAATAAAATGTATGTTTAAAGGTTCTCTTTGTCCTCTTACCCACTAATGCTCATAGACATCACTGACTAAATGAAATTATACCAACCAATTACATTATATACCTGAGATTATTTCCACTTTGACTTTGAAGACTGATTCCTAGCTGAGAGCAATTTGCTTCGTATTTCCTCTACAAAAATAGAAATGTAATAAAGACTTAATAATTCTATTGTTTTTAATCCCATAGTAACCTCCTAGTTTTTACTTTTCAAAATTCCAGACAATATGTAAATTTAATATATAGATGGACTGGATTCATGTAAGGTCTTAATATTGAAAGCTATCCTATCACTTATGATTGATTATGTTTTACTTCAATTTTTAAAATAATTTTTAGGGTTTGGGTTTTGGTGTGTGTGCCCCCCCCCCCCATAACACTTTGGAGGTCCCAACTTGCCAAATCCTTTGTCACTTGCATAACGATAAGCATACCTTAAATTTACACTAGAATAATTTCATTTTTCATAGTAATTACACCTGTGCTTGCAAAGTACCTACTCAACATTTGTTCTTCCTGAGCTGAAGGGCTGTCCGGGTTCATTCCATTTCTACTGCTGCCAGGCACCTCCCATCGTCTAGTGATCGACCTTTCAGTTCCTTCCCCATACCTTCCACATCTACAGTGAGGATCTGGGCCTCCACTAGCACTGAGTTAACCAGGTGCTTTTGCAGCCCTGCAGACCATGGCAAATGGGAACAACTTACACAGAGGTGTCTGAGTGAACCCCCCTTCACTATCCTCATATGAGGGCTTGCAGCACCCCTGTTCTCTCCTCTGCTGTGTCAGGGCACAGATCAGCTGGGCTTGCAGTGGTGTCCATGACCGACGGCTTCTGTAGCATCGATGGTATAACCATTGCTGTTTAAACTTACGGACTTTAATGGTGCTCTTGTTTAAATATTTGCATGAAGTAAACAAAAGTTACAAAAAAATCAGAGGTATCTTGAACTGAACCCCGCTTCTGAGGCTAATGTCTATTTTGTTTAGGTGGGATACCGTGATATTCTTTTTGGCTGGTCTACAAGCATGTGTCAGACAAATGTTTTACCACAAAAACATTTTGCTCCAATCATGATAGACTGACTGATTATCATTTAAGAGACCCTTTGTTCTGACTCCTCATATGTCTCCTTGTGTGCTTACAGTCTGAGATTAATTTCTCTCTGAAATTGAATTCATATGTGCTGCAGAAAAGAATCCATCCCCTCATTCTTGTAGTATGAGCTCTTTATTCTTTCCCCCCATGATGGGTTTTCATAGTGCTGTAACTGATTCTCACAGTCTGAAATGATAATTTCATAACTACAGGGAATGTAGATCACAGAGTGCAGAAGAAATGAATCTCAGCCCCAGGAAGCAGGTAACTGCCTCGACTACCTGTGGAGGGCTGTGCGGAGACACCCGTGTCAGCTTTGAAAGAGGTGCCTTGGGCACAGAAAACAACCCAGCTGTTGCTTCATGGAGGGGACTCCCTGCTCTCATCCCTCCTAACTCAGACCTCAGACACAGACATTAATTAATAGCAGCCTGCTGAAGTAGTGAAATACTATACCTATAAGAATTGCCTGCAGTCACAAACTGAAACAGAGCCAGGAGCTGAACCCAGCCGGGAGTTCCAGTCTGGTGCGTTTTACCACTTCCTTCTCTCACATGACTATTTACATTACTGACCTTTGGAAGAAAAAAAAAAAAACCAAAACAAAACCCCCTACTAGATATTTATTTATCTGCTCACATTTGCACACAGGATCCTTGCTTTTGAAACATTTCTAATGTTTCTGCAGTCCAAAGGTTTCTGTAAAGCCTGGTGTGTCCAAGGGAAAGCATGTACTGAAAACTGAAATTTGAATTCTCATAACATTTGAATAGAGATATAACCAACCTGGTAAATCCTGTTTTGCCACATTATTTCCCTTTGACACAGAATAAAGGAATCTAGGGACAGCTGCTGGGTGGCTTCTAGGAAAGGTAAGAGTAGCAAAGTGTTAAGGTGACAACAGTGGTTTAGCTCTTACAGAGATTTCAGAACCATGATCTTGATTGCTCTCTGCTGCAGACTTCAAGCTACCAGCCTTGAGAGGAGAGTACTTACAAAGCTGAACAGTGGTCTCAGCTGCCTCAAACAGTTCCAGTTAAGCATATGGTGAACAAGGTGTCTATTTACTTTTTGAAAGTAAAAACTTTATCACTCGATTGTCCTCTTTGCACAAATTTATAAAATGTTGAATTTGTTGACTTTATTGGCTTAAAATTGAAATTTTTAATTCACTTTACTGATCTCAATGTCCCTCTTTGCGTGTAAAGTGGCTCAGCTAGACTCTGCCATCAGGGCAGGTGCCCAGCCCACTGTGGAGGGTGTGCTGTCCCTCTTTGTCGAGCAAATAACTACCTACTTTAGCCTAGGTCTGCTGAGCCCAGTCCTAGATCACCAGACTCCACCACCAAGTATGGGATTTTGGCTTGGAGAGGGCACCGTGGGTGCAGTGAGTGAATGCAGCATAGCAGTAGCTATGGGGTCATGAGAAGACACTGTAATTTAGAGGAATCCCTATGTCCTCTTGGAAAGTGAAACTGCTGTAAAAGGAGAAGAGTGATATATATGTGCTCAAACTAAAACAAGAATAAAATGACTAACCTCTTTGGGTTTTTAGAGCTAATACATCTAGAAGTATCATTTTATCAAATCACCAGGGTATGTTGCCCTTTTACGGGGTATCTGACATAGATTAAACTGGAAAAAATTGACTAAATCTGAAATTAGGGGGAATTTAAGTTAACTGCCTCCAAAGAGCTTTCTAAGAGAATTCTTCACATGTCTACATTATCAGTTCATGTGCAACATGAACTGATACAGGAATATATGTTAAATACAAATACTGAATCTTAAGGCTCCTACATGCTAACGGAGGGTATGCTAGTCTGGAATGAAAAAAAGATTGTTCTTGTATTGTAAATAAGTCCAAATACACAGATGATCTTTGTGTATGTACACGGACAGCAAAGTGAAAACACAGCTGTAAGGTCTAATTTTAGGGGCCGCTAACCTTGATCATGCTCTTTTAATAATCCTCCTGTATGAGAATTCAAAAATTCAAGGAGGGAATAACCTTGAATGTTTTACCCAGTCCTTGAAAGTGGTCATCTGATTTTAGAAACAATATTATCAGAATGCAGTGGTAAATAGTGACTCGACCATGAGGTCTTTCTCTGGTGTAGGTACAAAATTAGGATGTCCTGGAAGCTGAAATATTGTCTTAAATGTAAACAACAGAGAGGGTTCCATAAAAATGTTTCAGCTGAAAGAAATGTGCTAGGAGTCTAATATCACATTCCTGTGTCAATCATAACACTGACAATGAACAGAAGTAAAAATCCTTCATTCTTTCAGTCTTCCACCGAACTACCTCTTTTAACATCTCATCCCTCTGAAGAGGAACTATGTTAGGGTTTTCTGGTAAAAAAATGAGGAATTGCTGAAAAGTCCTGAAATGGAACTCATGCTTGAGTCTTCTTTCTTTTTCTTCAGCATTCCAGGTTGAATTTCACCAAAGTAAAGCTTTCATATGTTTTGGACCCCACTGCTGGTTTTGTAAAGCGGAAGTATTTGCTACTTCCAAAGGTATCATTAATTTGAAACCTTCTTACATGACAGCTGACTCTCACTAAGCAGACAACATGTGTAAACAGTAACTATTCATGTAATTTTTATTCAGTGTGATTTTTATTCACATGTGATATGTGAAAGGAATGAAATAAGCTAAGTGTAAGCATCTATTTAAACATAAAGCATATGGGACATCTTAGTCCTGTTCTGCAGTGACAGAAAAGCTCAATTGCAACGTTTCAAGGATGCCCTGCATAACTGATCTGGCAATTCTAGAAGGACAATCCCTGTGTATGGCATTTCTGCAGAAGGGGGTAGAACTAAGCTGAGCCTGGATGAGTTAAAACTGTAGTCATCACATACAGTATTCTCGGCTGCTGTTAAGAATCTGTCATCTGAGTATTATCTGCAGTTTTTAGGTTTGCTTGTGATAACATGGATGAATAACGTTCCAGGATGGTTTTAGAGGAAAGTTCCACAGCAAAATCTACTCCCTATTATTTTTTTACCTTATGACCACAACTTTGTACAGTCCCTCCCACATAACTGCTCAGTTGTGTTTCAAAATCAGAATGATTCCCTGCATTCCTGGTTAGCACATTCAGAGGTTAAACATAAACCAGAAACCAACACCGACTATCATTAAACATTCCTGTGCCAAATACCTTGCTGAAACAAAATGATAAAAGCTCAGCACGTCATTCTTGGCAGGTATGACTGATTATTTTTTTTTTTTATCCTTCTATTAATATTCTTGGTTTACTATGGTGTCACAATTACTTTTGTTCATTTATATAATTCCACTTTGCTTAGTCTCATGAGTTATTATTTCTGATTCAGTCCTGTGTCACGTACTGAAAAAGGCTGCAGCAGTTCGCAGCTCATTATTACATATTGCAATGAACTACTGTGAGGCTAAGGTGGCATCATGTGAGTTGGCAAAATGCCATGTGAAATTTAACTCTGAAAGGCAACTGCAGAAAATGGGCACCTATTTTCTCACATATTTTCCCACTTAACCTTAATGTGCAAAGGGTCTGTTTGATGGACTATAGTTTGGCTTCTGCATCCTACCTAGACTTGTATTTATTAGCACAAAGTGTTCCCATTCAGCTATGAAACATCTTTCCACGGATTGTGTTCTTTAGTATGTAGGAATGATTTTTCCTTGCTACTCTCTTTTAGGGGCTCCAGGCACTCCAAAAGAGGGTGGAAATAAAAGAGAAGTTCACAGGCCCTGGTCTGTGCAGCTACAGATCATGGGGATGAACTGGTTTTCAATCAGTGCATCACTGATACAGCATTTTAAACCCTGTCATGATCAAAAAGCACTTGTTCCTGGTGATGGTGAAAATTCATAAGGTTTTCTGCTTAGTTGCAACTGGAATCAGATACAAAACCACAAAACTAAAAAATGTGAACTAAGGCTATGGGAATAGTATACCCATGGAATGGGTACGTCATGGAATGACGTACCATCAATCTTTTATGTTATACCTTGCTGCTTCTGGTCTTCTCCATACTCTGATGCATTCATGTAGGTTACAAGCTTGACGATGAGAAGGAGTATCAGTCTCTGGAACTCTAACAGATTAGATTACACACCTCCAGAACTCAGAAGTGACATACATTACTAGGATCTTTCCCAACCCCATTCCTTCTTGCACGAAAGTTGATAAAAATGAAATTACTGTCAGTACATGAAGTACTTGGCAGTGCAATTCCATTAGTTTTCTCCTCTTTGATAAGTACATCGTTACCATAGATTCGTAACACAATGTGTTCTACTTAGGCAACAAACCCCACCACCTTACCCTACCCCTTGGAGTCCAGCAAGGATTGGCAGATCTAACTTCCAAAAAAGGCTGCCAGACACAGGCAGAACAAGTCACGGAAAAAACCAGAATTCCTATTTTTTTTTCATCATGGGGAAGAATTCAGACAATTGGGATTGCCTTTGTGTTTCCTGACACTGAAATAGATTTTTGTGCAAGCTCCTTAAAATACTAAGAGGGGAAATATGAAAAAAATGCAAGTAAGTGTGTAGTAAACAAAGTTATGGAATCCTCTTGAATATTTGAAATAGCTTAAAAATTTTGACTAGAATCCCTCAAATCTGATTGTCTGCAACAGGGAATCACTCAGATCTTATTTGAAACAATAATACTGTGATAAAAATGTGACTCATTTACCTTTTTCTAGGTTAGGTAAAAAAAATGTAAAGATGTGAAAGACTGGCAGTAAAAAAGTTTACATAGATGGATTTTCTTTAAAACACTGATTTCATTTTTGATTTTCAAGGTCCTTATGAAAATATCCAGCAAAAAAAATATGAAACTGTGCTTAGATAGTTCCTTTATAAGCAAGAACAAATGAATCTTTGCATAATAGGGATTTTTCATTCCCATCTTTCCGATAAAAGTAATTCTGGTTTAAGAACTGAGTTCAAGCATTACAAAGCAAAGATGATCTTTCCTCTCCTCCCTAAGAGCTCTTTCTCTTTTTTTCTATTTTTCCAACCCCAAGCCCAACTCTCTTTATCTCCCCATAAGATCAAAAAATATTATCAAAATTAGAAATACTTCTTTAAGGATTTTTGGTGGTTCTTTTTCTTGATGATGTTTTCAAATACCCAGTGAAAGCAGAATTTCCTTGCTAGAGAGAAATCCCCCAAAACACCACTGGAAAAGGCTATAACTGAGATAAAAACTTCCTTTTAAGGATTTTTTTTTTTTTTTTTGCTAAACTCTCCTCTGTAAGTCAACCAAAACAGTTCACTCTGCTCTTAGGAGGTATCTCAGCACTACTTTTTTCTTTCATCAACTACTTCTCCCATAGGAGAGGAAAAATTCTTGTTTACTTTGCTTTTTCTCACATGTGTTTTTCTTTGAGTGTCTAAAGGTCCCATCAGTCTTATCAGACTCAGTTTTAGAGTTCGAGTAGTTCAGAATTTGGTTCCTGGGGAAATAATACCAAAACTATACTTTGTAACCTGAAGTTCCTAATTTATGCAACCCTGTTGCAGACCTAAAGAATTTTTGAAAATAGGAGCACTGACTTTGAAAGATTTTCTGGCTACATTTAAAGAGCAAAATGAAGGTATAAACATTTGGTCATTGGCCATAGCTTTAAAAATTAGTTATCTAGGTATCTTTTGAAATAAGGTCAATATTCCCTTTCTACATATCCTGATTTACCTTAGCATTTTGCTTTGTTCAACAGTGTTATCTATCCTTGTCTATTTGTCATTGCTTGATGCAGTGTGAAAAATTAATCTTTAAGCCTTTAAACAATAAACATCACTGTTTATTGACTGTCAATGTTTATTATTCTTCCTACCAAAATCCATATTCAGAACAATAAGAATGAAGAACTATGTTTTGACCTCTATTTAAAGAAATATAAATTTACCTAAGTATTTAAATCCTGTTCTCATTTAGCTAACCAGAATAACTTAGTTCATGCATCATGCAGCCTCACAAATCAACTGCTTGGAAAAGGCTGAAGAATTTGAAAAAGTTTATTAGCTTAGAAAGTTGTTGAGTTTTAAAGGCAACTACTGGGACATAAGAGGAGTTGTAGATGTAGCTCTAATATTCATTTTGTCTTGGAGTTCTGAGTCACTACTAGGCAGTCATTAGACACTAGTCTCTTCCTGTGGCACAGATGTGTTTCTTTCTATGAAACATCTGTCTGGCTACTGCTGGCTGTGGGCCGAAATACCTGTGACAAGTACAAGCATCTGTTTATGAGCAGCTGCTAATCCTCTGTAACACAGGATATGAGATATGATTGGAAGAAATTAATCTTGTAAGACAAAATTCCAACATTAAAGGATAGATTATTGAGCACAGAACATATTCTGTTCTTACACTTTTCTTATTCCTACTTAGGAAAAGAAAAAGATTTATTGCTAAAAGGTTCTAATTGTTTTTCTTCAAATAGAAGTTGATTAAAATTTTGTGATGGAATGAATAATCCTTTTATTTTTTTTCCTTCTAAATGACCTTATTAGGACCACATAATTTAACCTAGTTAAATCTAGTTCTAATTTAATCTAGTTCAGCTCATAAGAGCAGAAATCCATCTGTTCACCTACTTTTTATGTGAAACCATTACATAACCTAGTTTTGCATGAAATATTAAGCTTAATATACTTTTCAACATCCCTGGGCTGAAAAGAAATCTGAGCTTCTAATAAAATATGGAAATAGTTGATCTGAACATAAGGAATGCTGAACAGTAGTTTGACAAACGATGTTTCGTAGAGGACAGAAGTAGGCTTGGATGGTGTAAGGACATCGTGAAAGCATAATGTTTTCCATTTTTAATACTAACAAATGGTTAATTTATGCTATCCTGCTGCTTATAACAATGTGGGCAGATGGCTCTTAATGTAGGAGAGATCAATCAAACAATGTCAAACTGAACAAAAGTTGTGATATTAATAACCTATAAAATGAAGCCATTTAAACATAGTGACTATGATGAAAATATAAATTGATGTAATCATATTACTCTTCTGCACTAAGAGATCTGGTACTTAACAGGATCCATATTTTGGACTTAACCATCATATAAAAGAATTAGTAATGACAAGCCTTTGCAGCCTTTTTTCTTTCCTACTGTAATTACTCTTATTTTATAATATTCAAATTATTCTGAAAGAATTGACTCGGGTTGTTCTGAGATCAGAATTGATTCCTTACATTGCTAACTTGTGTAAAATGATCACTGTTGGTTTTAAGAATAGTTTTCTGGATGGATCTTCAGCAACTATAATTTTTTACAAAACTCTTGGGAATGATGTACCAGAACGACAAGCATTACCAAATGTGATGAAAGGACCAGAAAGGCATAGCAAAACCAAATTTGCTAGATGAGAAACCCTTGTCACTGAGAGGGAAAAATTTTAATGCAAAGCATTTCAATTCTTTAACCCGTGTTGCTATTTTGAGTATTGGTATCTTTGGAGTGGACAAGGTCATTTTTAAAAGCGAATAGCAGCTGCTAATTTGAGAGTTAAAAAGACAACCAAAGGTATTTATGGTAGTTGTAACACTGTGAAGAATGACCTCCACAAAATCTCAAGAATCTGCAGGGAAGCACTGGAGAAGAACTACTCTAATTATTAACAAAGTTTCAATTACAACCCACAGCACATGCCAGCAGTTGTCAGTGGCTACCATATTAAAGATCCTTGCTGAGCCTACAAAGATATAGCATAATCCTTGTTCTCTGTATCTCAGTTGTCAAAATTTATTTATTGTTAATATTCTTATAATACCACTATAAGTATTTCAAATGTAAGGTTTTTTGCCACACATGAATGATCATAGATCTGCTTGATCAGATCAGAAATGTAGCGACCTGTCCAGGAAGACGGAGGAAAGTAGAGTAGTTTGAACTTAATGAGAGAACTTTGAACTGCAGATTAAATTCATTATTTTAACCTACTCTTGCTTCTCTTATTTTAACCTACGCTTGCTTCTCTGACATCCACTGTTTCTTAAACGCCTCTATATACGTAGGTAGAACTCGCTTCTGAAAAAATATCTTGCCTTGTTCCCAGGACGGATATAGTAAAAAGATACCACATTTTAATTTGTGATTACTGAAAAGAGTTGGTCTGTTGTGCATACTGAGACTGCCAAGCATTGTACATGGAAGCCAAGAGGTAAAGCATGGATTTAAATAAGGATTCATATGAAGTAAGCCTCATGCAGATATGGAAAATTTTGGACAGGAGGAGACTGGAAGCAAACAGCTTCTCCAGCTTTCACAACAGGAGAAGTCCAGAAGACAACATGAGTCTTCTTGACTGTAGTTGCTGTACTCCCAAAGATTCCCTCAAGGAAGGGCAGAACACCTTTTACTTTTAGGATGGCTTTTTTATTAAGAAGAAAAAAAAAGTGCTTCAGATCTGTGAATGGCAACTGTGTAAAGCAGAAATACTCAAAACTGCATGAAGATCCTGAGAAGGATCTCTGGGAAACATGTTGGAGTCAGTATCAGGTGGTTGTCTCTCAAGGGCTTATTTGTCAGAGAAGATGGTCAGCAAAGGTCCACAACTGAGGAACAAGAAGCTACACAGAAAAGGAAATAAGTGATGCTTAGTGGCTTAGGATGGAGATTTTTCAGTGAGAGAATTTTGATGAGAAATTAACTTGGGCCAAATTTAGTATTAATTCATTGCATTAAATGACAATATTATGTCTGCCTACATTTATTTTTGTGTTCCACTCATGTACACTTTGCACTTCTATAGATTTTTCTAATGCTGCAAAGCCATTTTATAACAAAAGTGAATGACCTCACTGTAACCTGTAAAGTAAGCATTTTATCTCTATTTTGTGGTAACCTGGTGCACTGGATGATTGGTTGCCCAACCTAATAATACACCCAATAGAGCTGTGGCAGAACTGAAGGCAGAACATTGATCTTTTCCTATGGCTTCTTACCCCATGCCTTTTTATGACAGAAAGTCAAACTATTCAGCTTTCTTTCCCATCAGTTCATGTCCTTTGTACCTGTACCTTAGCCTCTGAAATCTGCCTCAATACCTTCAGATCCATCCTCCTGCATATATTCTTGAAGTGTTCAGAATTTCTCAGCAATTCTAGCTGCCCTCTTTTGCCATCAGTGGTCTGTGAGGTGTGTGCCATAGCTTGGCCAGCAGCTTATGCGCCAACCGGTGCATCAATAGGTAAAATAAAAGAGATGATCAGTCAACTTACACTTCTGCTCAGAAAGACTGCTAACTAGGTTTCTCTTCTCTAGTCATGTGAGAGTTTTCATGAGACTTGTATGAATTTAACTGTCTTTAATATTTTCATTCTTCCATCACATCTTTTTACGTTGCCTAATTAGGTCAATTGTTTGGGCCAGGGCGGGGGCTTGACATGAAACGTGATCGCAATACAGCTTGCCTCCAAAGAAATCAATTAAAACCAAACCTAATCTCAGTGAAATATAAACTCTGTATTGAAGAATAAATTACACTGAAATGATAGAAGTAAGCTTTTGTGTGATTATTCCTAAAGCAACATACTACTGAGCTTCTTTCACTTTTCTTTGGAACTTCTAGCAATTGTGAATATCTGAGGCAAGGAATGAGACTTCAAAAGTTAAATCACAAAAGTTGTGTGTTTTGTTTTTTTTTTTTTTTTTCTGATCAGAGGAAAAACTGCAATGAGGAAATATTCCACAGGGCAACTGATCTATGAAGCTCAGCTAGATCATTCTGTCTTTCACCCCTAATTGTTTTATGGATCCGTTACGTATCAGGATTTTTCCTAGCCAATTTTTGACTAAGAAAAAGGCCACTGCTTGACAAATGGTCTTTTGGTTCCTGTTCTGTCTGAGCTTCCTGATCCCCCTTTGTTTCTGTGTCTGGCATTAGCCTTCTGTTTGGCTGAGTTACAGGTGGGTAGTGTTATTACACCATGAGTGCTTGGCTTGTGTAACTACGTTTCTGTCAGTATTTATCATAACAAACTCTTTTTCCCTTTCAGTGAATTCCTAATTAGAATCTGAAAGCTGGTTCAAGGCTGTCTTAATATATCAAAGGCCCAGTTCTTCTTTCAATTACATAAAAGTAAGACCAGGGCAGCTAATGGAATCAATATAGATTTATGCCAGTGAGATCAAAGTCTAATCCAAGTTTCTGCTGAGGAAAATGTTTTCATCTATTTGGGAAAAATAAGTAACTTGATGTATTTTTAGTGTTAATAGCTTGATGAGAAAATGGCAGTTTTCTTGAGGAAGGTGATTTTCCCTATGCTTTATTCACATGGAGAATGTGTGGTTGTGATGAATACCTACAGGTGAGAAGGCTGCAGGTAGCATTACTGGATATAGGGCCCAGGTTAGCTGTCTGTAGCCAGCCTTGGTTAAAAGCCTTCAAAATGCTACAGCAAGGAAAAACAGTGAGGACAGGCTCACTCCGCAGCTGGTGACAGGATTGTCCAGAGGCACAAGCTGTTTTAGGGCCTCTATTGCCCCTTGTGTAGATAATGTCAAGTACAGAAGATTGATAAGGACATTTCTCGAAGGAATGTAGTGTCTCCTATCTCAGAAACAGAGAGCTAAACTGAAGATCTATTCACACTTGAGCAAGCATGCTGAAGTGAGCACGCTGGCACTCAGGGAGTTGCTTCAGGAGAACATAACACCACAAAATCATCAACAAGACTTCTAGACAACACCCCCAAAGGGAATCTTTCATACAGATAATGTAGGTGGGAGAGTATTTTTTCCACCAAGAGATACTTTATATGCACTGTGAATGAATCTGCTGAGGGCTGGAGATACTCACATAATCTACTATAAACACACAGCACAAAGGGAGAGCTTAGTCCTTTCAGTATGACCAAGAGACAGAGGCATATCCAGCACTTTCATGCTCATTCTTAAAGCAGTCTGAGCTGGTTTTCTTTAACAGAATTGATTGAGAACAATCATGGGCGATTTTGATAATTTTCGGTAAAAAAATGGAGTCATACTCTATCATGCAAACAATTATAAGAGCTTTGCCTGGCAAAGTCTTATACAGAAATAGATTCTAAATATGACATTTCTTTTTCTTTGGATCAATGTGAATGGAACTCTTAATTCCCAACACTTTGCTATTTTTCTGTCGCTTAATTTGTAACTTATGGCTTCAGTTATAATTCCCAGTTTAGTTTACATATGACTGTTTATTTTAGTTACAGAACATCTGAAGTTCATAGTAGTTTTGTCATTGAATTCAACATGCAAATGTGGAATTAGGACAGTAGAGCAGGAAGCAGATGTACTACAGTTTATTGCCAAACCAAGTCTTAACTCTGTTAAGTCCAATATAAATGCTTAGCTCTCTTTGATTTTATTTTATATGGGGTCTGTCATCTGACCAGAAGGATCCGATTTAGACCAATGATGTGTTTATCCTGACTTTTGATAGCTAGAAAGATCATAACAGAGGAATCACTTGTTGATAAAGGATGAGATGGTGGGAAAACAACTAAAGTTTACAGACTTGGTCAATATTTTCTTTAAGAAACCTATGAAATAGGCTGTTAGTTCATGCAGGGTAGATATTTTTATTTCTATAACTGAAGAACTAATTAGTGTGTGTGTCATTCTGGTTTGTACCAGAATGTGTCATTTTTCCACCTTATAGCAATTATACACCACCTTATAGCTGGTGTAAAACAGCATACTGCCACATCAAGTCTTACAGCTGTATCTGTCTGTATCAATTAGATTTTAATATAGCATTAGCAACCCCAGGCACATGAAAAGCAAATGTCGAGATGTCCAAACTGCTGGAGCGTTCTTCAGAAGTACTGTATCCTGATTAAGTGATTCATAACCTCGTTTACAGGAACCAATTGATCCCAGAGTACAATATGCTGAACAGCACATTCCTGAAAGGAATTTGCTGATGTATTAACAAACGGTGATCCCAAGCTGTCCTGCTTTAAATTCGATCAAGCACTTGATATTCTAGCAACATTTAAAAGGGAGGCTGAGTCCTGAGAAGAAAATGAGTGTAATCATTTGTGGAACAGCAGTGGCATCTTTATGAAGAAAGCCAGCTGATGTGACAGGGTGTTTTCAAAACTTTTCTTGCAGACAGATGTTCAATTGAAAAAGCTCTGATTTCTCTGAAAACTTGCAGGAGGAGGCATAGGCACTTTGAAAAGTAGATCTTTTCACAAAATCACTTCTGTTTGATGTATCCTTCACACACAGATAACAAACAAGATAATCAAGCCAATGATCACAGCTGTTAAAAAACAACTGTGTCAGGAAGAAAGGCATGTGCTAGGAATTTCCCGCAGAGATGCTTTGAATATTAGTTACTTTGCTGCCCATCATGTAGATGCTTTTTTGCTTTTACCAAAATTATACACACAGTATAGAGCTATTTCATGTAAAATCTACATGTAAAGAATATATTAGACTTTTAAATTACTTAAGGATAGTTATATAAAATTAATTACCTTTCTGTCACAGAAGTGGTAACAGAAAGTTTAAACAAGATTTTTACGGAGAGCTGAAAGCTTTCTATAAACAATCTAAAGATTCGGAATGAACAAAGTTCTAGTCTGATATCTGAGATTAAAATGTATAACTGTGCATTAATTTTAAACTGCTAGGATGACAACTTGCCAGAAATCACAACTTTAGGATAGATTTCCAAGAGCCCTGTGCCCATATGACTCAGTTTAGGTTTGTATCCTGGAGTTAGATTTTTTTACTGTTCAGAATTTGTTGAACATGTTAAGCTTCAAGTGTCACTTGATCTTCCAGGCCATTTCCTTTCTTAGGACTCTACCTAAGGGTATGGGAGAAAATATCATCCTCATTTTCATAGGTCAAATCTTTATCTTTTATTAATTAGTTTAATCAAACTGATTTCGTACTTTTAAAGTCATTGCATTCATTTCAGTAATTATGGTGCACAGAACATAGGAGTTTAACCAGTAAATAGTTCACCTCTTCACTGAGGAAATGGCTGATCCTCTTTCAGTAAAACAACATTGGATAGATTTCAAAATGCCTTTTTTATGAGCTGTGATGGAGCTAGATCCAGCTGAATAGAGCTAAAGGAAGAATAAAAGTTCTACAGTGGCAAGTGTACAGTTTTCTTTTCCAAAACTAAAAAGAATACATTTCTTAATACTAAACTGTCTGTAGACTGCAGCTACTTCTGGCCACCCAACACATTTAGTCTTTAACACATAACTTGCAGCCATTTGGTACATGATATTTGGTTTAAATTTCATCTACAATGTAAACACATCTGGGAGTGTCTTTGAGGTACTATGTAGGGATGCAGATCTATGAGATCCTGCCTGACTGTTTGGATGGCAGCATTTGAGCAGGATGAGAACCTTCCCCTTTGCATCCTTGGCTGCACAGGAGCATGGGCACTCATTCAGTATCCATATGGTCGTGGAAGCAGGATTGCATGTCTTATGTGGAGCATACCTACTTGTGCAGTATAAACACAATTTCTGTTCCTTCAGTCCTTGAAACAAGTACAACTTCAAGCAAAGGACCACTCATAGAATCGGGCTTTTTAAAATCTTGACTGATTAAAAATACAGATAAAAATCATATAGACTCATAAATAAAGGGTCTATGAGATATTTATAGCACTGAGCAATAAATCACTAGGGATTTGCAATAAATTTTTATCAAATTTTAAAATAAATTTTGCATTATATTTATAGCATTAAAGAATTAATGAGTTGGGATGGCTACCTTCTTTGAAGCAAAGGAATATTCTGTAAGAGAAATCATGCAAACAGAAATGCACACACCTTGGTAAAAATTGGAGCTGAAGCTGCACAAACAGCCAAACCAGTGCTGAACATAGGCCTGCATTAAAAATGTGATCTGGCTCAGATAAGAGTAGAGGTAATAAAGCCTTGAAATGTATTATATATAATGTTTGTCATGAAATACAGCATTATTCATGGTATATCAGGTAATTGTGCAACTCTTCCAATCGAAGACATGTTTACAACAGGTTCAAAAATGGCAATCTTTTTGCCAAAAAATTACCCTTTTTCTCCTTTTTGAAAGGAGAAAAGCTTAAGATAGGTTTGTTTACAGAGTGTGATTGCACTCAGCTGAGTGCTATTAAAAGGAAGCTTGTTTAACTTTAACTCAAGCCCGTGGAATCAGCAGAAATAAGAAACCATGATTTGAAAACAAGATCTATGTAATGCTACCTGTGTTCTCCAGGTAGGACGTGTGGGATGTATGCTATCTTATTCTAGTACTCTAAAACAACATATCTGTTTAAAGTTAGTGGTCTGTTGCTCCAATTCAATGACGAAAGAGAAGTATATCCAAAGGGGCAATTTTTCCCAGCTGAAAGTAAACTTCTGAATTGACAAAATTTCCTTTAGACAGGTGAGGAAATAAGCCACAGGGTCACCCTGCATTTATTCAGAAGGGCAAAAGATAAAATTTTCCAGATATTCATTCTTACAATGAATGCTGAAGAAAAAGTGCAATGGTGATTTAGAGTGTGATACAAAATGAAGCAAGCATTAATTGCAGAATCATATGATTTAAAATGTTACGAAAGTGGAATGCAATGTTATTCTGAGGAAATTATCTTTTATTTCAACTATGGAGACAATAGCAAAATTTGTTTCATGTTCCAGACATAAAAGTATTAAGATTACTTGCAACTACTCAAATATATACTTTTAGTAGTATCACTTTCTAAACAGGAGATGCAGATGCATTTCTGCACTTAAGCTGTTAACCTTCTGTTATGGTGAGACAGTTAAAAATTATTTTACTGTATATGATAAAGAAACATATTCATTATGAAGAGATTGTACTCTGCATATCCTATTTTTTCTCAGTTCTAAAATGTAATTTATTCCAACAATCCTTTACCAACCAAAGCCTAATTTCTTTCAATCATAAGAACATAGGCAAATCTTGATAAAAAGCAAAAGCAAAGAACTTTATGAATGAGAAGATAGAAAACCTGCCTCTTGAGTTAGTTGATGATTGAATTTGTGAAGACAAAACAAGTCTGAACGATGCACAGAGACTTTAATAAAACTTTAAAATTTAAACATTATCTCAAAAATTTACTGTGGCAGTCTAGAACTCCCAGAAAGAGTCTTCTCTTCAGTAAATCTAAGTACGATGTAGGATTTACATTGAGAAAGACAGGCTTCACTTTCTTGACTGTTTCATATATTATTCAAATGTTTTGCATTTAAACTAAGTTCATTTGGTTATGTTATATTATTGGACCTAAATACATTAAAAAGCAATCATGCAGAACTTGAAAATGCTAGCAGACAATGAGGTTACAACAAAGAAAGTACAACATGTGTTAGGAACCATAAAGACAGACAGAAGCATTGAGACATTTTCAGTGAGAAAGAGAAAAGCATAAAGTTAAAAATCAGTCTAACAAATCAGTCTACCATAGTCTTATCTCTTAGAGACATATTTTGAGCCATGGGAGCTTAAGTGGAGATAAAAGTACAAGCAATAAGTGAAATATCTGAGAAATCTCAGGCAACTGCTGATGGAAGCAGAAAAGGTAAAACTGCAGTTCTGCAAGGCACAGATAAGGCAATAAGAGAACACAGTCCCTGCCAGGAAAATCACTGCAGGCACTGGCACTGCCATGGTCCTTAGGTACAGAATAATTCAGGAGACCAAAATCACCAGTATTGCCAAGTCTGTGTAGGCATGGTGGGAAACTAAGTTCTCATCAGCTCAATTAGTATGATAACAAATGTGTTGGTGCATCTTTAACAAGAGAAGTAGGTAAACAGCTATAAAAATAACTACCTTTGATACTAATAAACTGTGTGTTTCCAGAAAATCTGAGCTTAGACTCAACTGACTGATCCAATTTTACTTATTGAACGTTTCATAGAAGTGACAGAGCACTACTACTGACAAATCTGGTTACTAAGTGCTTACCTCCTGATTCTCAGGGGCTTATTGAACATGATGTGCTACATTTAAAAATATTTTACCACATACTACTACAGCACAGGTAGACTGCAGAAAGCATGGTATGACTTGTTAGTTGCCTGTCATCAGCCAGCCAAATTTCCCACTAACACACAAAATGGTTTCTATGTTCAAAAGTAATAGTAGTAGAAGTAAGAAATCTAAAATGAACATCTAAAAGGAACTTTGATCTCCTAGTTCATTCCTTTGCTGAAATATTTCACCTAAGACTTTTCACTTATAGAAGCAAGAGAAAGGATTGGTTCCTATGTCTTGTAGAGAATAATATATTTTCCAGATCCTGGTTTGGCATTTCCCATCCCTCCTTTTCTTTCAAGAGTATAACATGGTTAGTCTGTGTACTCAGTTTGTGTTCCGTGTGAGCCATGTGGCCTTTTTTACCTTGAATTCCTTTCTGTATCTCTATCTGTGTGACTAAGCAGTCCTACTGATTGAAAGGTATAATAATAACATTTTGAACTTGTATTTTGACTCCTAGCTCACTTGGAATCCCTTCCAGGCTTAATTTGAAAAGTATCTATCTGGACTGTCCAGACCATTAATTTTAATATGTAATATTGCCAAATCCATGACTTTTTGATTGCTATGGTATTTATCCTAATTTGTACACAATTATCCTTTTTTGTACATTAATCATAAGCTCTCAAAAAAGAGAGCTTGTTCACAGAAAGACCTGTTATAGGTCTTTCATAATGTCAGCAAATCCTCATCCATGTGTGGATAACACTGGACTGTGTAAGAGGTCATGAAAATTAAAAGGGAGACACCCAGAGGACAAAAATAAGGAGTAGACCCTTCTGAACAATGAAATAAAACCAACTGTTTCGGTTTCATCAGATTCTAGGTGGGTTTTTAGTGGTCTTGTTTGCTTGGGATTTTTTTTTTTTTAGTGTGCAGTAGCCTTGTTCCATTTTACAGTTCACTATTTTTCATATAATTCTTTTTTTTTTTTTTTTTTTTGTAAAAGCCTCAGTGCTAACATTTATGTTGAATTTGTGTTGATGATGGTGTGAGAAAACTTAGAAGTATGAAGATGAGACTGAGTGCATCAAGAGCATGACAAATTATATGAGTAAGGATTAAAAAAACAAAATTTGGAAGAATTGCTAATGAATGCATATGCCAGCTTCTTCATCAAGGAGTCACTTGCTTTTTGAACAGGCTACTCCTTAAATTTCCCACTCCAGAATTCAGAAAGGTAGAGTAAGAGTCAAGTTAGAAACAGAATATGTGAAAACCCTTGCATCTGGACAAACAAGGTTTGGAGGTTGTCAGCGTTGCTCTTGGGAAAACTAAAAAGACTTACTTAAAAGTGAGAAAACCTTGTTCTTTATCTTTGTTGACCTGGCCAGGCCACGCTGGATGGGGCCTTGAGCAACCTGCTCTCATGGAAGGTGTCTCTGCCCGTGGCAGGACGCTGGAACTAGATGATCTTTAAGGTCCTTTCCAACCCAAACTATTCAGTGATTCTGTGATTCTATGGTAAAATTCTATGATGTGTTAGTATAGTATGGAATAACAAATACAGTATTTTTGTGCATAATCTGAATAAAAATTAAACAAAAGATTGATTTGCAAAGCTGCTGAAACTTGTGTTCCTTCTGGCTTTGCAAGAAAATGTGTCTTTAAGCTTCTAGTTAAAGCATCCCTTTTAGTAATTGCTGCTGATACATATCTGCAACACAAATCAAAATATTTAATCTCACTGCCAGGTAGATGAGATTCCACTTACAGTCTTATCTCTGCAATTAATTATTGACAATGTAAAGCTTTGTTTGTAATAAGTGTAAGTTTCCAGAATAAGCTTCTTCATGAACTATATGCTAATGCATAATGTTTTGTGCAGTAACAGAGTTAAGAAATAGAAGAAGCTGCGTTTACTGTTCACACTTAGAGGAATCCAATATGCTGTTTAGTTATACTAGGAAAAATTCTAGCACATCCTATACAATGTAAATAAGAAAAACATTCAGTTCAGGATCTATTTCTAACAGCAACGTTGTTATTCTCAATATAACACTAATATTCAGACAACAGTAAAAAATTGGGAAAATAACATCTGTAGATATAAGTCCTAAATGATCCCAGAGAGCAGCAGCATCAACTCTTCTGCTCTGTCCATTATTAGAAGCCAAGAACCTACTTTTTGAAAAAAATGGCATTTTCCCATATTGCCTCTGCTCTCTAATTGGAATTTTTAAAATTTTTCATTCTAACATTTTTGATAGCTTACAAGCATAGAAATGTCTATTATTGACTTTTTCTAGTTATTTTCAAGGAATATATCAGTAATTAAGTAACAAAGTTTTTCTGGGTCACACATCTCAGACTAGTTTTTTTTTCAACAAAATATACTTCAAGCCTTAAGTGTCCAAAATCTCTCAAAACTCAGATATAGCTGTTGAGAAGGTGCACTAGATTTGGAGCATGGATGCATTTTCATGGATGTATTACCCCCTCAAATCAAAGGAAGGCAAAAGAGGCACTGACAATACTTATGCCCTGAAATTCGGTAAGGCTGTTCTGGATGTGATCTGATGGATCCTGAACTGACATACCATGCAGCCAAAAGAATAAATGTGGGCCAAAAACCCGGGGCTAACAAAATCTGAAAGTTCTCTTGTGAAGCGCTATTGTTCTCAAAGGAATCAAGGACATGGCTGTGCCTGTATGAAGTCACAATGGCTGTTGTGCAGCTGAATTATATCCTGGTGTTATGTGGTAGGAAAATCAAGTCATGGTGATCCCCACTGGGGAAACAACCAGACAACTGTGCTTTGTTAGGTGAGGTTTTGTATTTGAAAAAAACAAAAGACAAGCACAAAATTCACAAATGCAGCAATGACTGAGTAATTATTTATATACTCAGTATTTGTCTCGACAGGCTGATTCTACTAAATCCCTTTCAGCATTATTCTACATTTTGAATATAGTGCAGACTCATTTAAGAAAAATTAAGAGTGACATCAGTATAGTAAGTAGCAGTAACCCAAGGACAGAATTGTTTTTCTCAATGAAAAGTGGTAAGTCATCGGTAAAACTTGAATTTTTCCTTAAAGAAAAAAGATATAAAAGATATCAAAGTGGATAATTACCTAATGAACTGTGAAGTGTTGTTAAATTTGATGATTCAACATTGATCTTCAATATAGAGGAAGGAAAACCTTTTAAAAGAGAAAAAACATTAGAAATGCTCCACTGCCTAAACCTTTGGAACTAGAAGCAGTATTTGTTGCTATGATGTTTAACATAACATTTATTTACTGTAAAATTTCTAGAATCAAAGAGTCTTCATATATTCTAAAGATTTTGCAGAAGACTGATTTTGGAATCTATAAATTATTTCTAGGTATAGTAGTCAATTTTTATGTTGGTTGATGAAAAGGAACCTTAATTTCAGAGGTCTATAAAAGACATCAACTAAAGCAAGTGAAGGTTTTTCAGATGTCTGTAAACATAAATTCTCTCAGATGAACAGTATTAAAATATATAAATCAGAAAAATCAGTTCTATAAACGTATCTGCAGAAAAATCATTGTAGTTTGTACAACAGAGTATCTCTATACGTGCTCATGTCCTTCTGCACTGAACCCATCAGTGTCCTTCACATTAGTTTTCTACAAAGTCTGATGCAGATACGATGATGATGTTCTAAAACTTGGTACTGCAAATTTGTGATATGGCTGCTATTTAACAATTTATTCTTAATGAAGCAAATAATCCAACTTTCCTGTTTTCCTCAGACAAAGTCACTGACGTTGCCTTCAGCAGAAGTTCTTTGTGTAAATCCACTGATAACTGCTTTGGAGCAGAACAATAATAGGACAAAACTAAGCCTGCTTAGATCCTTATGCAAACACAGTAGTGGATCATACAGTAGTGAATCACACAAATGCAACTTCAGAAAATAATTTATAAACGTCTTTTCCTTGCTTTCAGTAAAACCTAATTGAATCTCATTACTGTAAGCTGTCTTCTAATGTTCAAAAATAATGATCCACTTCACTTTACCCTCTAACCAAATTAGTCCTTTTAATTAAAAAACCAGAGTTTTAGCATTCCTAATTCTACTTTATTTGGTAGTTTTAATCCGCAACTTTTCAGTAGTTCCTCACAGTTACTGATTTTGCATTTTATGATTGCATTCTTCAGGCTGCAGTTTTCTCTTGCAAATAACTGCCCACCACCCATTGGGCATACAATAAAGAGGTTTTGAATTTCCATTCTATTGAGATGGCTTTGGATTCCTTTTGGAATCCAAGTGGTTATTTTATAAAAATCCTTAATGCTTAACAATTACTACAGGAAATTTCAGTTAAATGAAGTTATGTTGGTGAAGGATAACAGAAGGACAAAACAAAGCTGTTTAAGCAGCTTGTGTTTCATGAGAAACAGAGGTAAGGGAGAAACTACCCACGCGTTCCAGGGTGACAGAGGCAGTAAGAGAGCGGTCTCCTTTTTAGCTTTTCAGTGGTATGATAATCAACAGAGTTAATAAAATGCAGTATTACTTGGGCTTTTGGCAGTGTGAGCCTCCAGAAGGACATAAAATTATTGCCAAAAAAAAAAAAAAAAAGAAAACATTTAAAATCTTAGTTTGAAAACAAATATCCTGCCTGCTTTCTCTAGCAGCACTAAATTGTCCCTGAAGTTGGCAGTATAATCTATCTCCCTTAATCTGGATTAGATAAGGGAAATGAGGTTATTTATCATTGATCAAAACAGCTGTATTAATGGCCTCCTTTTGAATTGGGTCAAAGAGACTGTCTACATTTCATATACTAAAGTTGAGAGAAAGCCTGTGGTGTTTGTGAATCCTGGGCCAGTATTCTGGGTATGAATGTGTGACACAGAGTCAGCAGTAACATGATGACTACTGCAAATAACAGATGGTAATATTCAGTGTGAATTGGTAAGGTTAGTCAGTCCACCACAGCAAGTTTGTCTCTCTCTCTGAGTGTACTCCTTCCCATTGAGGAAAACCCACTCTCACACACTGTTGCTAGAAATGCTGAATTTATGAGAATCCCTAATGCAAAATCTTTACTCTTTCTTGCTTTCCCTCACAGGGAGCTACTCTTTTCATTACCTGGACTTAATCTAATCCCACCCCAGACTGAGCAGGCAACTAACTTTGCCAAAACAAATGTTTGAACAGTGATTCTCTAAACTGTAGCATTCAGCTATTGTAAGACATGCACAGAGTTTACTTGGGTTAAGAATCCCACATTTGAGAGAGTGGAAAGATATTTTATAAAAAAAGAAAATTCCTTGCACTTACAGTCCTTTAAGGAGAATGCTTGTGCTTACCAATTGGCAAGACCAGTTGATATAAAAATGGCATCTTAATAGTAAGTGTCATGGTATTATTAAGCTGTCAGAACAGGGATCAGTCTTCACTGGTTTCTGTGCACCCCAATAGCCAATTACTTGTGAGGGGGAAATCTTGTAGAAGGGTTGCAGAAACCCTGTGTAAAACTCTCCTCTTTTTTTTACTTCCCCACAAGCTGGGAATGCTCCCCTCAGCCTGGCACCCCACCTGATGTATCTGTCAGGTCCTGGAGTCTGATGCATCTTTACAGCAACTCTGCTGCAGATCTTTGCTGCTCCTTTTTATTGCTGGAGCTTTCTCCAGGTAACACCTATGAAGAAAAAAGGGATTCAGGCAACAAAGTACAGCCAGCTCCATCCCTGGCCCTGGCACAAAGAGGCAGAAAGATGTTAAGAATAAAACAATGGGATCCAAGCCTGAAATGTTGTTCAAAATCATGGTTAGAGAATTGCAAGAAAGTTGCTTCTGGAAAAAGAGCTTAAAAGAAACTAGAAACAAAGCATTTTATTAATTAGCCAAACAAATCCTAGTTATGAATTCTTTCAAGCTATTTCCTTTTGGCCAGCCTAGTTTAGCTGGAGGGCTGCTACAGACTGGAGGCAGCACAGCTATAGCAGCTCACTCTGGCTGAATGCTTCAGGAAAGCAGAAATGCAGGATAGTTGTTTTACATTCTTAAAGTAAAAGTAATTAAATTGTGAGGTGGAATTGTAACAGCTCAAGATTTTCTGGATAAAAATGGAAAAAAAAAAACCCACGAAAAGCAGTGAACCTAGAGTTGTATTTCCTCTGTAAATTTGTTTAAAAAGTGTCAGATAAGTACAGAATTGTCTTTTTAAAAGAAGAAACAAAGAATGTTAGCAAGTAAGTAATAAGTGTATAATGGCAAATTGTTCAGAGTGGAGTAGATGGATACAATTGTACAGTAATAGCATAAACTTTCCGTGTTTTAAAGTCATGCACTGCCAATTTCCCCCTGACAATTCCTGCAAATTCCATCTGACAGGAAACCACTGAATATAGAGAAGGAGGGAAAAAGTATGTGTGACCTGTGCAACCCACTTACAGTCAGACTGCCTCAATGAAATAAGACTCTTAAACTTTTATCACAAAAAAGTGTAGGGAAAATGGTGAGGAATTTCTTACCCCCCAAACGGGAAAGGCTCTCACCACAGTCCCAGCTTGAGACTGAGGTTTCTCAGCACAAGTGAAATCATGATAGCTCTGCTTGTGCCAGCCAGGACAGGAAGATGTCCAGCACACAGCTGGATAAACACATCATATGATGGGTGAGCAATTGGCTCACAGATCGAGCACAGAGATTAAAAGTGAATGGGGTAACATCAGGCTGGTGACCTGTCACTAGTGGGGTTCTGCAGGGCTGCATCTTGGGTCCTGTGCTCTTCAACATCTTCATAAATGACCTGGATTCAGGACTGGAAGGGATACCAAGCAAGTTTGCAGACGACACAAAACTGGAGGAGTTATTGACTCCCTCAAAGGGAGGGAGGTCCTGCAGAGAGACCTCCACAAATTAGGGGACTGGGCAATCACCAACCATATGAAGTTCAACATGAAGAAGTGCTGGATTCTGCATGTGGGATGGGGATATTTGTACAGACTGAGCAATGAGCTGCTGGAAAGCAGTGCTATGGAAAGGTACCTGGGGGTTCAACAGCAAGTTGAACAGCAACAGTAAGTTGAAGTCATCAGTGCCCTGGCAGCCAGGAGGGCCAGCTGTGTCTTGGGAATCATCAGGCAAAGCATCGCCAGCCAGCTGAGACAGGGGATGGTCCCACTCTGCTCTGCACTGGTGTGGCCTCACTGTGTGTGTGGTTTTGGTTGCTGCAATATGAGAAAGTTATTAAGCTATTGCAGAGTGTCAAAGGAGGGCAATGAAGATGGTGAAGGGTCTTGAGGGGAAGCCGTATGAGGAGCAGCTGAGGTCACTTGGTCTGTTCAGCCTGGAGAAGAGGAGACTGAGGGGAGACCTCATTGCAGTTCCTTCCTTGTGAGAGAAAGAGGAGGGGCAGGATCTCTTCTCTGTGAAGAGATGTGACCAGTGACAAGACCCAAGGGAATGGCCTGCAGTTGTGTCAGGGGAGGTTTAGGCTGGATATTAGAAAAAGGTTCTTCAACCAGAGAGTGGTTGGGCACTGGAACAGGCTCCCCAAGGAAGTGGTCACAGCATCAAGCCTAACAGAGTTCAAGACAGCATTTGGACAATACTCTCAAGTACATGGTGTGACTCTTGGGGATGGTCCTGTGCAGAGCTAAGAGCTGGACTTTGTGATCCTTTTGGGTCCCTTCCAACTCAGCGTATTTTGTGATTCTGTGAGGAATGATCAACAGAGAAGGGAAAGAGAGAGGGAAAGCAATGTCAGATCAAAGTTGACCTGGCAGCCTTCAAGGTGGAGGTGTTTCTCATAATGATTCAAACATAGACAGGTCCTGAGGCATACCAATTTATCCAGGGCTGAAGCAGTTTGTGGATTGAGACGGTAATCAAACCCTCCTTTCTTCTTGCATTAAGGATATCACAGAATGACTGAGGTGGAAATGAACCTTTAAATGTCGTTTGGTGCAACCTCTCCTGCTCAAGCAGAGCGCCTCAGAGTCAGTTGCCCAAACCACGTCCAGATTTTGAATATCTCTAAGGATGGAGATTCCACAACTCTCTGAGAAACTTCTGCCAGTGCTCTGTCACTCTCACAGGAAAGAAGTATTTCCTGATGTTCAGAGGGATCCTTCTGTGTTTCAGGCTGTGCCCATTGCCTCTGGCTCTATCAGTGGGCACCACTGAAAAGAGCCTTGCTCTGCTCTGTCCCCTTTGCACCCTCCCATCAGGTGCTGTATACATCAGTAAGATCCCCCTGAGCCTTCGCTTCCCCAGGCTGAAAGCTCCCTGCTTTCTGAGCCTTTCCTCACGTGTGAGGTGCTTGAGGCCCTTAATTATCTTTATGGCCCTTTCCTGGACTCTTTGCAATTTGTCCATGTGTGTCTCATACTGAGGAGCCCAGAACTGGACACAGCATTCTAGGTAATGACCTCACTTGTGCTCAGCAGAGGCAAAGGGTCACCTCCCTCAACCTGCTGGCAGCACTTTCTGTTGTGCAGTGCAGGATGTCACTGGCCTTCTTTGCAGCAAGGACACATTGCTGGCTCATGGTCAACCTGGTGTCCAACCCCAGGGTCTTTTCTGCAAAGCTGCTTTTGAGCAGGATGGCCTCTGGCATGTCCTGGTGCCTGGGGCTGTTTTTTCGCAGGTATAGGACTTGGCACTTCCCCTTGTTTAACTTCATGAGATAATATCCTGGGATTGAAAAGAATCTGACCTGTTATCTTTCTTACTCTTGGAAACTGTACTTTTCTAAAAGGTTTGAAAAATTTTATTCCATTAATATATACAAATACATTAAATATGTAATACATTTTTGAGCACAATTTTTTTTGCTAATTCTTAGATGCCAAAAAGGTATTCAAATTAATTTTGTTTATGTCTACTTTTTTCAGGTGTAGAGTTTTTAGGATAAATGCAAATGAGAAGTGTAGTTCTGGTATGTATGAATACTGATCAACAAACTGGAAAATATTCCCTTTACTGAAGCCATGCTAGCTTTTCCCAGACAGGCCATATTTCTCAAGTTATCCACTAATTCTCCACTTGGTTTGTACTTGCACTAATTTACCCAGGAAAGAAGTCAGAGTTAGAGGTTTCTTGATCCCAACAGAGTTTTAAAAAATTCCTCATCTGTGATACCACAGATGTTACACTCCAGTCCTCAGGCACCATGGGAACCCAAGCCAGAAGTTAGATAGTTTTGTTATTAATTTAGCTGTTTCATCCTTGAGATCTCTTAGAGCTCTTGGGGGCACATAATCCAGGCCTGACGATGTTTGTAGTGTTTGTTTTGTTGTTTTGTTGCATGTCCCATCCTACAACCACTTCAGTTTCAGACAGGCCCTTTGCTGAGCTCACAGTGAGAAGAAGGTTATAGTGGGGAATTTGTCTAATTTCCATAGTGAATGCTAAGGAAAATAATTTGCATAACATTATACCCTGGTCATCCAGAAACCCCAAGTCTATGGATTTCTTCTTCTGATGTGTTTGAAGAATTTAGTATTAGTTTTTATATTATTTTCCTGTTATTAGTTTCAGCTTCTGGTTTAGTCTGCATTGTTTTTCTTCTCATTTGCTCTGCCTGAGTTTCTATCACACACTTTGTTTTATTAGTTAACATATGCATGATTTCAGCAATTCAAAAGAAGTTTTCCTGTTTTTAGCAAATTTTTTTCCTTGCCATTCTGTCTTCTTTTCATCCTAATCTATGCCTTTGTTACTACAATGCAATATGCACATCACCTGTAAGAATTTAACTTTCTTAGCTCCCTCTTTCAAAATCCCTTTTCACAGGCTCTCTCATTTTTACATAGTTGTGTTTCTTCATGACTTCATGAAATAGTGCATTAACTGGAAGAATTGTTTTGCATGTGGAATCATTTTCTTCAGCAGTAAGGTGTACAAAGCCTCAAATAATGTTTCCATAGCAACAATTCCTGTATGTTAAAACCAACATGATTCAACAGAAATGGACTGGATGATTTCTTGAGTGGTATTTGTATCAATTGTGATGGAGAATGTTGGTCCAGATATGATCTCCGGTTCAGGAAGTCATTATCTAATTGCTGAAAGCACAAATGGTGTACCAGGGGAAATATTACCCTTTATGCATTCTCCATCTCATATATACCTCCTTAAGCATATCAATCACTATCTAAGACAGGACATTGAGGCAAGTATCTTTTTTGATTTAACTTCATGTGCTTGTTTTTATAGAAAGTAAATGCTTCATGGAGTGAAGTAGACTTCCCCAGAACTTGATTTCACAGGAAAACAGCAGAAAAAGTTATGAAGTTATTATTTCCTTTCTTGGGAATCTGGTTGCTTATTTACTTTTGTGAAGTGCCTTTATACCCATATGCACAGCATGGGGAATAAACAAGAAGAGCTGGAAATCCATGTGAGGTTGCAGGGTCTTGATCTCATTTCAATTACAGAGCCATGGTGGGATAGCTCACATGACTGGAATATTGTCGTGGATGGTTATGTACTTTTTATAAAGGACAGGTTAGAAAGGCAAAGGGGTGGAGTTGCTCTTTATGTGAGCAAGCAACTAGAGTGTATTGAGCTTTACCCAGAGACAGACGAACAAGATGAGAGTTTATGGGTGAGAATTAAGGGACAGGCTAATATGGGTGACACTGTTGTGGATGTTTACTGCAGGCCACCTGATTAGGAGGAGGAAGATGACAAGGCTTTCTATGGCCAGCTGGAAATAGACTGACAGTCACAGGCCCTGGTTCTCCTGGAGAACCTCCCCTTTGTTGGAGGGACAACACAGCTCGGCACACACAGTCCGGGAAGCTGCTGCAGATCATCAAGGGTAACTTTTTGATGGAAGTGTTGGAGGAGCCAACGAGGAAAGTTGTGCTTCTGGACATTGTACTGGCAAACCAGGAAGGATTAGTTGAAAACATGAAGGTTGGGGCAGCCCTGGCTGTAGCTACCATGAGATGATGGAACTCAGATCTTGCAGTGGAAGATTCACCCCTGGTCATAGAGAGCTGGGTTAGAGGTCAGCTAGGCATACTAAACACCCATAAATCCATGGGCTTTGATGGGATGCAACCATGTGTGCTGAGGGAGATGTTGTTGCTCTGCTTCTCTCCATCATCTTTGAAAAATAATGAATAATGGAAGAGGTGCTCCATGACTGTAGGAAGGCCAGTGTTACTCCCATCTTTAAGAAGGCCAAGCAGGAGGACCAGGAAAACTACTGTCCAGTCAGCCTCACCTCTATTGCTGGGCAGGTGATGGAACAGGTCATTCTGGTGGTCATCACCAAGCATGTAGAAGAATAAAAGGTCATTGTGAGTAGTCAGCATGGATTCATCAACGGGAAATCATTCTTTATCAGTCTGATAGCTTTCTAAGATGACGTGGCAGGACGGGTTGACGAGGGGAGAGAAGTGGATGTTGTCTACCTTGACTTCAGCAAGGCTTTTGATGCTGTCTCCCATAACATCCTCACAGGTAAGCCTAAGAAATGTGGGTTAGATGAACAGACAGTGATGTGGATGAAGAACTGGCCAAATGGCAGAGCTCAGAGGGTCATGATCAGTGGAGTAGAATCCAGCTGGAGGCTTATAGTTAGTGGCATTCCCTGGGGATTAATACTGGATCCAGTCTTATTCAACCTGTTTACCAACAACCTGGACAAAGGGATTGAATGCACCCTAACCAAGTTTGCTGGTGATATGAAACTGGGGGAAGTGGCTGATACACCTGAAGGCTGTGCTGCCATTCAGTGGGACCTTGATAGGCTGGAGAGTTGGGTGGAGAGAAATCTGATGAGGTCAACAAGGCCAAGTATAGAGTCCTGCACCTGGCATGAATAGCTCCGAGTACCAGCACAGGTTGGGGGCTGGCCTACTAGAAAGCAGTTCTGCTGAGAAGATCTGTGAGTGCTGGATGACAAGTTGACCGTGAACTGGCAGCGTGCCCTTGTGGCGAGGAGGGTCAGTGGTGTCCTGGGGTGCATAGGGAAGAGTGTGGTCAGCAGGTCAAGGGAAGTGGTCCTTCCTCTCTACTTGGCCCTAATGAGGCCACATCTGGAGTACTGTGTCCAGTTCTGGGCTCCTCAGTATAAGAAAGACAATGAGCTACTGGAGAGAGTCCACAGGAGGGCCACAAAGATGATGAGGGGTCTGGAGCATCTTTCTGATGAGAAGACTGCTGGAGCTTGCCCTGTTTAGTCTGGATAAGACTGAGTGGAGATCTAAAGGCAGGTGCCAAGAGGATAGTGCCAGATTCTTTTCAGTGGTGTCCAGTGACAGGACAAGGAGCAATAGCAATAAACTAAAACACAAGAACTTTCACCTCAACATGAGGAAGATCATCTTCACACTGAGAACAGGCTACCCAGGAAGGTTATGGAGTCTCTCTCTCTCTGGAGACATGCAAAACCCACCTGGACGTGCTCCTGTGTAACCTGCTTTAGGTGAACCTTCTTGGGCAGTGGCTTGGACTAGGTGATCTCCAGAGGTCCCTTCAAACCCTAACAATTCTGTGATTCTGTGAAATTATTCATTCTAAACCTACTTTAATTTTAAAAGTATCAATTAAAAAAAAAGCAAACGAAATGAAGTGAAACAGTTTTGTTGCAACATGAAGTTCCTCAGGTTCCAGAAGTATTTTTCTTCTCATCTCTTCCTTTCAGAAATATGTCACAATGGTCAGCACTGATCCTTTCAAAACATCAAAAATCTTGCAATCTTGAAAAACTTTCACAAATCAAAACATTCAAAACCTTGAAAATCTGAACAGTCTCAAGAATGCACAAAATTAAGTCCTTCCTGGCACATTAGAAGAAATCTGGTTATATTGAAACAAAAAGCTGCTATCTGGTGTTTTCTTGCAATTTCTACTATAAAAAGCATCAAGGCAAAACTAGATGAAGAAATGCAGATTTAAAAGTAAGCTACAATCAGGATATTGTCCTCTATTATGTACTTCTCAGTCACACTCCACTAAGCTTTCACCTTTCTGTCTGAGTTATGGTTCTTTCCTTGCTTACTCGGCTTTCATCCTGTGAGCAATGGATATAGGCTTTTTCTTTATTTTTTTGGAAAGGCATTTGATTATAAATGTCAACTGACTTTAGGGCTATTTGGTGGTGATCAGTTTGAATGAACACACACAGTTTGTTGTGATTGTGAGCTGTTTCTGAAGGTCTGCCTTACAACCTGCTCCACTAGGCATTCCTGTGAATTTGGGATGTTCCTGTTTATTTGACTTATAATGGAACATAAAAATTCTGAATTGCATAGTAAATTTTAACTATTTACCTATGACATGTTTATCAATGCATTCCTAACTTCTTCAGGAAATGTCTTGTTCTCCTTGCCACAACATTATACTGACTTGAAAAAATACAAGCAAATAATATAAGTTTGTTAAATGATTTAATATTTTATAACATTCATATAAATATCCTAATTAAAAACATATTAAATCTCATGACAAGGAGCAGAAATTTGATAATTCTTAAAAAGCATTATCTGACTTTGAACAGGTTAGTGTAACTGAGGTGAAAACTGTGTTTAAATTAAAATGCAATGCTTTAAAATTGAAGTTTGAAGCAAAATCAACTTTATGATGTCCGGTGAACACTTATGTGCAGGAAAGGCTCAGTATTTTACTGAAAGAGCTCTTATCTTAAACTACTGAGAAATACTCATATTAATGCTGTACTGGAGGACATGAGCATATCCCTGGTAGGAAACTTATTGTGTAGATCTAGTTTAATGAGACTTTTCCTGCTAGAGAAAGGATAATGTAACTTATTTTAGAACCAGCCCTGTAGTAATAACTTGGGTGCAGGTATCCGAAGCAGCATACATATTTCAGAATCCACAGTGCTGAGTTAATTTTCCTCCTGGGGTCCATCCTTACTTAAAAGGAAAGCTTTTTTCAAAGAAATCAATTTATTTTAGTAAAAATTCTCAGAAATACTCAATTTTCCCTTGCTTTTTGATAGGATGTGAAGTCTGCCTTTATAGCTTTCCATTTTCTGTGAAGCTCTGAGCCAGCTCTGCCACTTTGACTATAAAGCTGTTACCCATCTGTCATCTTGTACAGTGATACTTTTAATAGCTATGATATCTCATGTTAAGTCTGTTTAGGCTTCCAGAAAAGATGTGTTCTTGGATGTGCCTTTGGTGTGCTCAAGTGCACATCAGAATTACTCCTTACTGTCTATCACCATATCTATTCAGTTGATGGTTTCCCTTGTCACAAGAGAAGAAAGTGTAAAGCTTCAAGCATCACCTTTATTTCCTGACTGCCCAATTCTTAGTCCTTCTATCTTTTCCTTTTTTTTCCCACTGTTTCTGCTTGGTCTATCTCCTTCCTCTGCTCTTGCTCAGGCATATACACTGCTGCATAGAAACCGATGCTGCTACCTCCATTGCATAGCCTGAAAGAAACACTCTTCTTCCTGTCTCCCTTGGTTTTGGAATTAAAATTAGTGCTCCCAAGATTTTCGCCTCTCATAGTAAGCAATGAATCACAGCCTTGACAGTAACAAAGGATTTAAAAAAAAAAGATTGAAAAGAAAGAAGGAATAGCAGAATACTCTTATGAAACTGAAAACACAGCTGCAATATGTCAACACCCTTTTTCTTTCTGAAAGGAAAAAAAAAATTTTTCTGAAAGAAAATATAAAAGATATTATTAAAATTGGACCTTTTTGATAAAGACATATTTGTTAAATTATAGTGGTAATTTATAATTAGGGGAATCTTTTTTTGTTATTCTAGTTTTTTATTCCTTCTTCTACACATGGACAAGATTTTTTATGTCCCCAAAATACAGTAAATTCCAAGTGTAACAATTTTAACATTTACATAAACCCTCAAGAGACGCTGACAAAATGTCTTCATGGACTCAATTTAATATCAAATTTCAGACGCAGAATCTGAATCAGCCAACTCATTAAGTACATTGCTGGAAGTAAAGGATAACTCCATTGATCTTAACAATCGTATTAGCAGGCTTACCTTGATTTTAAACCCACCGATGTCTCATTAAAATAAATGACTATTTGGGTTCTAAGTCACAGCCCAGGCAGATATACATGATTAATCCTTAGTGGGTCAAGACCGTGGTATTAACTGTCTTAAAACTTTATCACCTATGTGTGATAAGGTATACAATTAAGTATAATTACAGGTTCTCATGTCTGGACCAATTCAAAAAAATAAATTCCTCTTTTGGAAGAGTAGTGAAATAATCTATTAAGCTTCTAAAAAGAATATGTTTTTTTTCTCATGCTGCACCCAGCTTAAAATCTTCCCTTTGTTAGATGCTGACCAGGATACTTCCCCTCTCCTATACCCTTTCTTAGAGATTAATAGATCTTTTATATTTGCAACAGCTAACAATTAAAAAATGGAAAGAAAAATACTATAATGATTTTAGAGAAAGTGTAAATTTGTTTCAGAACTTCCTTAACATGTATTTCATACCTTGCAGTGGGAATGTATACACAGCTTTGAAATCTACAGCCTTTTAATGACTCTTCCTAGTCACTTATTGCAGTCATAAATTTTGTATCATCAGGTAAAAGATTTCTAGGTGGGTTCTCAAAGAGGAACTCAATAGTTTTAATATGCCGTGCTCTTTATATATAGCACTGTGCTAACAATCAGATGGAATTTCCTAATTAAATGTAGTAAAAATTGTATAATGCAGGGGTTAGTGAATCTATGCTACTGGCTCAGGAGCAAGACACACCAAATTATACATGATATTCACCGGAAATTGAAACAGAATATGTGCAAGTTTAGCAATCAAGAAACAGTGGATTAAATACAGGCTTAATTCCCCTTTTAAATTCACAGAATGTATGCAGGTAAGAGATGTAGTATTTTTTTTTAAATCATAATATGTGCTTTTTAATCTAACACTCCCAGCTGAGCTTAGTCATTAAAAAAAGCAATAAAGGTCCAATCATGGGAGCTGCGAAGGAAATGCAGTCCACAACTCAGGAGGCTGCAGTCAAGAGGGAACCATCAGCAGCTCTGTGTGACAGACAGATGCCACTGATTGTTATCCAGCTATTTATTATTCCTTTCTTAAGGAAATTCTTTAACGTAGAAGCAACCAGGTAGAAAACTTCTGAGTATTGGAACTACAAGAGAGGTGGTTGTCTGGCCAGAAGAAGTGTCCAGGTAACAAGAGTGGTAGGAATTCTTAGTAATTACGGATGCTTTGTGGACAATTGTCATTAATAACTGATAAAAATTCAATTGATTTTCTGCTCAATTACAGTATCAAAAAAAATACACATCTTAAACTACATTCAAACCAAATAATATTAGAAGGATTACATAACAAAGCATAACAAAGCACAGGGCTACTACATTTTAGAAATGAAACGTACAATTTGACCTGATGTAACCAAAAGTTAGTCAGGTTTTCTGTTGGATGGGAGAAGTATGCTCTACAGGAAGTCATACTAATGGAAATTGTTATCTTAATTTTTTAATCAAAGTGTATTAAAATGATGAAATAGATTGTGAATTTTAGAGTGAACATATCTGGAGCAATGGTATACATAGCACAAATCTATTCATAAGAGCTTAAATTTGATGGTTCTAATAACAAGGACTTAGAAATTAGAGGTGTTTGTAGTGACATGGAAAGAAGCAAAGAAAGAGATTGCTCTTCTGTTGCATGAATTACTCATTTTCTTGTCCTTATCCAAGGATGTTCAATAACCAACCAAGAAATTAAGTGATTAACTTAAGCCGTCTTTACTTATTCTGTCATTACATTTCACTCAGGCTTGCTTGCACAGCAACAAATCTGTGATATGCCCAAAGGCTGAAGAAGCAGTAGTGATTTGTGTATGTATATGAGTTTATAAATGCTTATCTATGTGCTCAGATGTGTTGACTGATGTTAGACTCCTTTGCACTATCTGAAAAAAAAAAGTATTTGAAAAGTAAGGGTTTACTGAAGAAGCTTAAATGCAAAATAACTTTCACTTACGGAGGGATAACATTAGATTTACATAATATAAATGCTATCAATGGCAAGTATTAAGTGAATTTTTTAACTTGATCTATTAACCAAAATAATTGCTAATGTAGCTAAATATTTGGAATGTTCTAAGATGACTTCCAAAGACTTTGGTGAGCTTTGGATTAGGTCTTCAAAAATGTGAAATGATACTGACCTATCCATTCATGGCATTTTTTATGCTATCCTACTGGGAAAATTGTATTCAGAAAAAAACCCATGGACAGTTTATAGCACTAAATTCTTTCAGTACTCTTTGGATTATGTATGTAACTATGTATGTATGTGTGTATGTATGTATATATGCATGTATGTATGTATCTATCTATATTTAAAAATCTAAGATGCTTATAATTAAATATTAACGTGCAGTATTTTAGATTACAATGAAGTGGTAAAGATATGTTATTAGCTGAGACACCATCTGGTCACTGTCACTAAGTGTCCATTCCTATCTGAGCAAGTTATGTGTGCAGTTGACAGTAGCCTTTTTTTTTTTTTTTCCTACAGAAACACTAATTTCTTAAGGAACACTTCTGGACCGTTGTACTGTTACTTTTTAAATGTCTACATAAGTCTAAACTTGCTGTTATTGAACATTTAAGTAGAAACTATTCTTTAAAACAGGATAAGCTTTAAAAGAGCAGCTACTATTATTGGTATGCTGACAGTGTTTTACTCTTTATTGTATGGGATAATCTGCAACTTTTAAATGTCAGCACAGAAGAGGTGAAAATATGACATGGCAGCTGTCCTTTACAAAGGCAAAGATTTATTTTCCTCAGCTAAAGTGTATAATTATACTTAATGAAGGAATGAAGAATGAGGAATAATTAAGAATTAACATTATGAAATAAAATACTCAATAATAATTCACAGCATATTAAACATATCCATAATTAAATATTTCAGTTTAGTGTGATAAGTCATAGAAAAGAACATTAGTTCTAACACTATCATTGGCCATGGACTGCGAAAAACTGATATTCTGAAAGACTATGAAAATGATTGTTACTAATCTTTTAGCAAAGGCAAGTGTGAACTCTTCCTAAATTTCTTTTCACACAAGGATCCTCTCTATTCTGTTGAGAAAAGTGGGTGTGGATGCTAAATGCTAAGCTGGTGTTTGGCCTGTGTGATGCCAGTTGTAGATGATAATCACTACTTTTATTAACTGAAGGTACAGTTAAAGATAGATGAACATACTGTCTTTGTGCTGTACCAACCACGATGACGCAAATCTACTTGTGCTTAGATCAATCTCACTGTTATGTTTGGTCAAAAAATTGATTTTAAGTAACTGTAATTGACTGCTCATCTCCTGCTGAGTAGCATAACCTCATAAGTCTTGAAGAGTTCATTATGCAGTCGGTTAATGAACAGAGGAGCTCCTTGAGACAGGATTTCTGCCAGATCCCAGCTGTTTCAAACGAGGTTGAATGCACCTTCTTGATGCAGACTCTGCCTTTAAAATCTTGAGAATTCTGCTGGCTGGAAACTGAAGGGAGGTAGACCTCGAAGTGCATGCCTTGCATTTCTAGTTTTTCCCAGCTGTACCCTCTAGATGTCTCTTTGCCCTCATTTAGCTCGGTATTTCTTCAGATTTCATGTACTTGAATAGTCACTTGAAATCAGCTAAGACTCACATAACAAGGGAGCAAGACTTCTGGAACCAAGAGCATGGCTACACAACTGGAATTAACATCAAATAAGTTTTTACCAGGTAGTTGTACCAGGGCTTTCTATTCTTACACACCATACAGAACCATAGAAACACACACATTTCTATGCGGACAGCTTAGGATAAGTTCCCTTCATCTGAGAAAAGGGAAAGAAGAAAGTTTTGGATGCTTCCAGATGAAATTTCTTGATCAGGCTATTGTTAGAAAGCCTTGGAGGGTCTTTTATTTTTTTTTTCCTACAGAAGCTCCATAAGGCAAATGGCTGACTTGAATCTCCTGTGGAAGGAAATCCTGGGGAAGGTGGAACTGGAAAAACACAAAAGATGTTTTTGTAGTCTAGTATTTCCAAGGAGGTGACAACTGCTGAAGCCCCTTTTTAATGTAGTAACACAACTTAAAATAGTCTCCACAATCACAAAGCTCCAGAAGTCTTTGGCACAATCTTCTAATTGGAAATTATTGGCAAAAAATATTGAGCAATGGTAAGATAATGAAGGGACGATACTAAGGCAGTCTTGATAAATTGTGTAACTTGATTGCTTCAGTCTTTCATTCACCAAAGTAAAAAACAGTATTAACTTATAATTGGTTCATTTCTGAAATGAAAAGCTTGAAAAATAATCGCAGAATAGTTGTGAATTTATATGAAGAATTTAATAGCTTCTGTTAATCGCAGAAATTTTACCCCGTGTTCAGAGCAAAACACTGTTACACTGCAAAGACTTTTGCAATAACAGAATGTGAAATGAAAGCTGAAACTAGCATTCATAAGATATAAAACGTACCATATTTGTATTATATGAGCTGCCTTGTTACTGCATGAAAATAGTGTATATTATTTTGGTAGGAAGTGCTGGGACAATCTTCTACATATCCTTTACATGATAATATTTTTACCAAGCTTATTTACTCATTACCATAATATGACCCATCTTGCAATTAATGATTTTAATTATATGCAGGTACATGGTCATTTCATGTAAAATAGTTTAAGCGGCGAGCAGTTCTGTAGCTCTAAAGTGTTTCAGTCTCCGCATTTAACGGCAAGTTCTGCGACGAATGTGTAAAAATGTTCTCTTAGGGAGAATGGTCTATATGTAAGGTTTAATTTCTTTTCCCACAGTCCTGTAACATCCCAACTCTTGTTTCCAAGGCCCAAACACAATGTCAGACAGTCCTGTTCTCTCTCAGGGTGAAACTGCAGATTTCCTTCCTGGTTTAATTTCGGAAGTTACACAGGGCAACCTTGGCCTCCTGAGTGCTGCTGATCCCCCTGCACCCAATTTGTAACTTAAGCAATGTTTTACATGTTTTAATTTTATATCAAAAAACAAAAGTAATCATTTTTAATAAAACAGACATGGTCCAAGCAAAAGAACTTTTAAGACATGGCATTCAGATACTTGCATGACAGTCTATTTATTCCAGCAAATATAATCTTTAGCAGAAATTAGTGGGTTTGGTTTAGATTCAACAAAGATTTTGCAGAAGGTTACTCAGATTTCAGACGGGGAGTAAGGAAAGCAACACAGTTCTAGGACAGCTTCCATGAGAGACCTAACAAGACCTGCATCCTGACACTTTAAAATTTAAAAAAAAAAAAAGGTTGAATTTGAATAAGCAACATAAGCATTACAAAATAGCTCTGTGATTAACTATTTTGTGTTAGATTAATGGGAATTTGTGTTACAAAATATCCTACAGTTATCTTTCAGTGCTCTTTGCGTGTCTGCATGAGTTTGTGGTCTCAGATGAGCATATTAACAGACACTTATGCTCACATATATCTATATTTGGAAAACTTGGGACCTTTAATTTGGTACTTCTTTTGCTTATTGCTTTTATTAAAGATCTTTCATGATTTTACAGTTAATTGAATACAATATTAATTTGATCACCACTTTATTAACAAGAGAAATCATGAAAAGCAGGCTGCATTTCTCAGTGAGCAGCAATGAATTTCCTGATTTAACTTATTATGCACTATTTTATGGCAAAGCTGATTGACATTCTTCTGGTTACTATTTACTTTAATAGTGGCTTTCTATCAGAGACTAAACAAAGTATAATCCCTACAGAAACCTGAGCTGCTTATATTAAAGTCAGATGTGATGTAAAATGGAGAGTTTCTGTTATTTTTGGCTCAGTAATATGCAATTATGATAATTTCCACCAGCATACTCAGTGCCTTGTGCTTTTGTGACAAAGCATAAAAGGCTTTTGCTTGGCTGTTTCGTTTCTATCAGTGGCAAGATGACTTAGCCATGCTAATGGAGGCAAGAGACTTTCTGTCTCAGAAATAGCTTTGCTTGCACTTGGGAGATAAAGGAAAGATATGGAGGGGTTTTATAAGCAAAGTTCTTTATTATGCACCAGGGCATTCAGGTACGTGAACACAGAGGTTGTTATTCCTCCCCACTGGCCAACATCTTCCTCAATTTAATGGTTAGCTCCAAGAAAGAGGGTACTAAAACCTTGCTAATAGCTGCAGGTTCAGCTAAGTTTAGCTGTTTCTTAATAGAGGCTCAGAAAGCACTGACAAGAGCAAAACACAGCAGTTGGGAGCCAGTGTACTCCTTTGCCCTCTAGTTCATTAAACACTGCTATGAACGTCAGGTATATGTGAAGAAGACAAAAAGGCTTTCACCAGAAACTCAGAAACTCTACTAAGAACAACAATGTTTTGAAAAGTAAATAGCAAAGATAATAGTTAATTATAAAAATAATTTAAATAACTTTGCTGTTGCATGTATGTGACTAAAACTGTTGAAATAATGATATAGAAGGAAAGCTAAGGAATTCTTTTTTTTTTTTTGATATTTCTGTTCTTTACTATCAGCTTGGCAGGGAAAGATAGTGAGACATAAATAAACTTGCTTTACAGGCTGATGCGAAGGATGTTGGATTCCTTCTACTCACGCTATAAATGTGTGAAGTAGGAGATGGAATACCGTGCTTACAGGAAAAAAACAAGTCTTGGAATTTATATTTCCAGTTAGCGTAGAAAGTGAGAGAAAACAAAATCAGTACAGAATGAAACTTTTTTCCTTCACCTAGAAGAAACAATATGAACAGGAGATGTGTAATTTCTTTTCCAGACGTGAGATTCTTACTAGATTTGCTAAAGCTATCTAAGTAATAATACTGTTTCTATTGTCATAGGCATCATTAAACAGAAAACTAAGTTTGCCTGTAATACACATTTCCTGAGTCATAATCACCATTAACTTGAATTATATCTATTCATATCTCAGAGCCTTCATTCATTTTAACTGCTAATATTTGGTAACACCTACTAATGATTTGCAACATAAATACTGTAGAAAGATGTTCCTTCCTCTAAAAAATTGACAACGAAAATTGAATGTTGAAATATACATCAGGCTGGAAATTACATTTATTCAGCAGCTGGCACCTATGTCAATAGACAATAATTAGCTTATGACACATAATCAAGTAGTTTACAACACTAATATGCCACCCAGATAAGAGAGTAGTAAGTTTTGTGCTCCCCAAACCAGCTGGTCACCCATGCCAAGATGGAAAATACAAGGTTCAAGATGGACTGTTTGCTATGTCTGAACATTCACCTCCCTTGGGAACTTGAAATATTTTCAAGTTAGTGAAAATTATGTGATGGCGAACTGGCAAGTGTTACTGGTTTTGGCAAATTACCAAACTCTTGCTCTTAAGTAGGGTAATTACATAGACATGGTGAAACATTAACTGCATTTACCAATTAACAATTTGTAGATAATACAAGTACTATGTAATTGCTTCGAGAATTTTAAAGAATAATGTCATTGCTGCATACTATATCTTGGTTTTGTCACTGTGTGGACATGGGTGCAAACACACAGAGACTTTAAGACAAAAATAGCTAAGTTAGTTCCAATTCCCATTTCAAGCATTGCTCTCTCAGAAAGTCTCCTTTTCATAGAGGATGTTTCTGATTATGACTCATCAGCTGGCTGAAAAAAAATCTAAACAGATAAAAAAATACTTTTAAAAAATTTAATTACTATAAGAACACACTAATTCTTCTGTGTAGTTTTGTGAAGTTTGTGTAAGGTCTTTGTTATTAGGTTGATTTACCATAGAGGGATGCGCTATTTTACTTTTATGACTCTGTATAATCTTTTGCCCTGAAGTTGAAGATACATTGTCCCCTGACTCACAATAAGTGATGAATTACAAGGTAGTGCTGCCAATTTTCCAATACACACAAGATGAGAGATATAAACAATCATTTCCTCATAACAGCAACACGAACTAAGCTGGGTTCAACAAAACTAAAGGAAAACCTATAAACTAACAAAACCAATTTTTCTCATGGAGTATTTCATTCCGTATCTCCTTTGGGTCCCATATTTGAAATTCTGGGTATAAAAAAATGCAGAATTCATTTCTATAAGCCCCCAACCAACCAAGGCCAAGTCTGAATAGCATGAATTGATAAATATGCCCATTTATATATCTATATGCATGAACATATGTGCAAAAGTTGTCAGCATTATTCCACACAGTGTAATAATTCAGAGCCATAAATTCTTAAGCCTTCATGGAACTCCTCCTTCTGATTTGTTTTTTTTTAATTGTAGGTTTAACACTCAATGGCTCTATACCTTAAATCAGGAAGATCTTCTCTTTCTTTTGCCTCGAGTTCAATTTTTGCTAAAAACACTAAGAAACCTTAGAAGTATTTCCCTTTTCTTCAGAGCCTTAATTTTGTTATTATATTTCAAATGCTGCTATTACAATACTACAACTTAGACACATTTACTCTTTGTCTTAGGGCTTTGTTTTAATTACAGAGTTAGTCAGAGGCTTCAGGACTGCTTTGAAAAATTCAAAATACCCTGAAAACTGAGAATAGACATAGGGAAAAAGGACACCTTACAGATCAGTAGGGGAAGAGCTAGAGATATGCACAAATACAGCCATATGCAGAAATGCAAAAGTGCTAATGCCTGCACACACAAACCTTGGGAAGATTCTACCTTATTCGTGAGTATTTTTCTCTCTGCCTTCACTGTATGTTTTCTTAGCGTAGCAAATGTCACAGTTTTTCGTTATGTTTGACCCTGAAGTATCTCTGTATCTATGTAGGGGTGCCATCTTCATTATTACTCACAGGGTCAACAATATTACCCACAGCTTCTTTTCCTAGCTTAAAAAAGCTGAAATGTCCATGAAGAACAGGGTTTCTCATGAGGAGAAGAGGACAAGAAAACTGACTCACAAGTCAGAGTGAAGGTGAGCTTTGAAAGTGAGCTAAAAAACAAGACCTCAACTAGTAATGAGATTTGAAGAACAAGCCATACCACTACAGACCAATAGGAAGCGAAGATTTTTGGCTATGATGCTTTGGTTGGTCTGAAGAGAAAGACTGCAAAATAAAGATCGAAAAGAAGAGGTTACAGCAGGTGTGTGAAATGACTAACCATGTAGGAGAAAGTGGTGACAACAAAAGGGAGACTGATAGAGTTTTCTATTTCAGAGGAGGTGAGAGGAACAGTTGGAAAAAATCCCTGAAACCAGGCAATCCAGTTAAAAAAAAGCAATAATTGTGTAAGAGGATAAAGAAAAGAAGGGAAAAGAGATAATTGTTTAAGCCTTCTTTCCTTTATAGCAGGCCATGACAAAAAAATCTGCCAAACTCCTTGCAAAATGCAACATTAATTCAAATCTGGGAATTTGGAAGTGATGTATTCCCTTCATACTTATAAGAAATATGAAACATCATACAGAGGGAAGATGAGTAGGCAATTTTGGAAAAGACTACCGAGGCAAAAAGCAACATGAATGCCATATGTCTTCTGAACCATGAAACAGAGATGCAGATGAGCAGTGGGAAATTCATACTCCAGTGCATAGAAGAGGGTCTTTCAAAAGAGGCCTTTTGGTATCTCACTGTGCATTTGATTGTAAAATGTTGCATGCAAAAATGAGAAGCAGGTGACAAGATATCGGAGGTGCTAGTGATTTATGGGGTGAGTGCTGACAGGATGTTGGGATTTGAATGTTTGCCTTTTGCACACGCAAATTGCCATAGCATTGTCAGCGGTCTGGGTCACCTCTTTTAATGACTCTCATTATCAGGCTAATTTTTGTGAAGCAACATTTTTTTTTGGGTAGGATTTTCTTGTTAAGGTGAAATGAAGAAGGCAGAACAAGGGGCTGAAAGAAACCAGCTGAGAGATGAAAGGAATACTGACAGGAGATTTGTGTTTCAAAAGGCTACCCCTTCAAGCAAAGCTGTTTTACCTAATCTTGTTTGCAAGCACTCTACAGGCTCAAACTGAGACCTAAACACTGTTATTCATGACAGAGAGGCAATGTAGAAAAATCACTACTGTTCTGGAATTCTGAATTGCAAGACAGGTAACGATAACAAAGCACCAAGAGCTGATTCCATCACTATACCCTGTAAGATCCAGTGCTGGTAGAGTAAGCAGGAGCAAAGTATGGATGGAAGCATTTGTACATATAAACTGTCAGTGTCAAATCACCGTCTCCCAAACACATCCTGGACACAGTTTTGGGCCTTTCCAGAACAAATAGTCTGGATGAAGCCATGGGGTGTGTGTGGAAGATGCTGCTTCCAACTCCTTGGGGCCAAGGGCTGCCTTGGATGCTCCTGGTATGGGAGAAGGGACAGAAAGAGTGGAAATGTCCTTCTCCCAAATCTGTTTAAACAAGTGTGATGCATTTGCTCTCAGAAATAATTTTTTTCTTAGACTAGAGCTTCAAATGACTTCTTCCCTAAATTGAAACCTATAAGCTCTATAATACTTACGTCAACTCTTGCAAAATTATTAAATTCACAACATTATTTCTAATATCTAAGTGGTTACATAAGTTTATTATTATTTCTAATATCTGAGTGGGTACATAAATATTATTTTTTATAGAGGTAAGACAAGATGGATGCTTGATTCATTTCAACATTTTACATGTTCATGATGAATATACTTCCCACTCAATGAAAAAGATGCAAATAACTGCATCAATGAAGGTAAAGTAGAAGGCAGTATTGTGCATAATTTTCTAGATGTTCTCAAATTTTACCTAGAAAAAGCTTATAAGTTTTGTGTCTGACTCCAGTGCTCATTTAAAAAAAAGTTTTTTCAGTAAATGGCATCTGTAAAATCTTCCAAGTAAAAATGATTAAGGTAACAATACTCTTTTGATTCACTTACATTCACTTTCTCATCTCAGGTAAGTAGCCAGAAAAAAAAAGCCTTTGTTTACAGTCAGCAGTGATACTTGTAGTAGTTATAACTACCTTTCTGCACTGTTTTTTCCCATCCAAACTTCCACAGATATGAAGGAATTTTGCCTAAGAAGAAAAATAACATCTTTCTCAGAAGCTGAGGTTTTTAACTGCTTCCACCCATGACTTCAACATAGCACTACCAACAAACAATGTCATAATCAGCCAGAATCCTCCCTCGATTCTCTGCAAAAACACTACCATGTTTGTTTACATGTTCAGATGGTTTTGGTGTATGTCTTGTTTTATTGGCAGTTCTGGAAAGGGCACATTCTCTAGTGATGACACACTCTTGGATTCTGCCCCAAAAGTGCATCAGACTGCACAGGATGTGTTATTATCTGCTCCATAACACATAGACAGCAAATTACCGGCTATCAGACAGATGACAGACAGCTAAATTGAATGCTTTCATGTACTTTAATTTTCTATATTTCTCGATACCTATCTTTTCTGATATTGCTCCCATATCAGATGTAAGAAGATCAAATCTGTCAGAACAATGAGTAAAATTATTATAGATAGCAAAGTTACAGCCCTTCATCAGTGGCAGGCACTTTTCAAACTAATGCCCTTAGTGTGTATTACACAAAGGCCTCATTTCATGGTTCTACAAATGTGTTTTATCCTAATAATAATAAAAAAAGAAGATATATTCACAGCTTTCTCAAATATGCTACCAAGTGCTCTGAGTCCTTGAGGAGCCTGAAAAAAATTGTATCTAAATGTGTGATATTTCCATAAATACACTGAAATTTTGAAACCACATTTGGAGGGCTGTGGATGTGTTTTTAGAAGGTTTTTATGACTTTTCAATTCTGTACAATTGGATTTCTTACACAAAATGAATTGCAATATATGTCTGAAGCTGAAAATCAGAAAAGCAGAGAGTATAATTTGGGAAAATTATCCTTTCAATCAAAATTAGTTAGTAAGGAAATCCAATAGCCAGAAAAATGTCAAATTCAGTCAATGTGTAAAGAGTAGATGACATTTTCTGTACATGCCTCCCAGCTATTAGCTTACTGAAAAAAAAAAATATGCTGCAGTAATATGCACCAGACTTTTAAATAGATGTCTAAGAATTTCCAAATTTCACTGGAAGTTTCTTATTACTATGTCACCTATCATGAAAAGTACAATGCTGGTGCTTTTCACATTCCTATGATGTGAATACACATTAATATATAAAAATACAGCTCTGTTATGTTTTATAACCATCCTGATATCTGTCTACACAGCAGAAAGAAAAGAACCCACCCAACTTTGATTTGTGACCTCATCATAAATATAAGCTGTGGCAAAATCCAAGTGAGCAGGGATGTAATGGTAAATAATTGGACTAAGGAGGCCTGTTATTGTTACTAACAATTATTTCTGTGTGAAAAGGAGTTTCCTGAATTACCATGTGTGATGGTGGTTTGCTACTTGGTTTACAAAGGTACTCTATCTGAAGGATAGGTAGCAATAACTTGTGGTAGAACATAACTGTATCCTGAAGAAGTTTGTATCTTATGTAATATATTTCTAGGTTGGCTGAAGTATTGTCAAGAATCTCATAGAGTTCTGGAGGCATCAATCCTTGTAGTAATGAAAGTGAATAGGAAAGCATTTCAGAGTATAAGGCAAGCACACCATAGAGCAGAAAGTTACATTTTTACAAAAGGAATACTTAAGACAGCTTTATGCAAAGTCTTTTAACATGGTGTATTTTGTAATCCCCATCTCTTATTAAAACCCTTGCTTTCCTTATTAAAACCCTTGCTTTCATATTTCTTTACCCTTTTATGTTCATGATGACATAAAATGGTAATTTTCATCAAATTATCTTTGCCTACAGTTTCTGGTACTTGTGTCCTACGTGGCCAAGTGTATATATGCCTGATGGATAGATGAGTCTCAACTTTCTTCCTTTTTTCCACCCCTCTCTCTCACTGATGTTTGGAAAACCTCCAATCTGCTTTTATGGAAAAAAAAATGTCGCCTAAATTACGAATTATTCAACCACTATACTTAAATACATTACCCATGTTTTTAGTTCACATTACATGCTGCAATCTGCTTTATTGTACAGCCCTCAAATCAGTCAGTCAAACTGGTTTCAGCTGTACAGACCTGCAACCTTGAGTGTGCTAGTTCTGTACAGTAAAACAAAAGAAGACAATTAGAAAATGAATTTTAGCAGAAAATTATCCACACATAGAGTAACAATTTCATAAAAAATTATGAGAGATTTATAGTTTGATGTAAAAACCCCTTAAGACCATATACTGAACTTTTTTGTTCAAATTTGTCATAGCCTTGACAAATTCATTGGGTAACGTTAGATAACCTAATTAGCCAAGCACAGTTTACCTCAAATCACAGATGCTGTTTGAAGGTTAAAACTGATAATCATATTTTGGTTGTAAGACTAATGCTGAGAATAAAGATTTTTAATTTCCCTTAGGTGAAAAGTGAAGAGTTTCTTGTCTGTTTTAGAATGTTTTTGCTTTGTTCTTCTGAAAGTAAAAATCTAAAGGTTGGCAAGGAACATGGGAATTTAAAATTAATAATATCTCTTCTTCTCAAAATATTTTTGTTGGTTTTGTAGCCATGTACTTGATAACTCATAAAAACAATAATAATTTCAGTGCCAAAGTACAAATAAGAAAAAACAGCCTGAGGTAGAGGTTTTTCAAAGCTATAGATACTAGAGATACTGAAATTCATAAGGGGAAAAAAAAGGATTTTTGCTGGCATGTGAGGGCACATTGAGGGCAGTGATTAAACACTGGAGAAGGGCACATATCAGACATTCACCAGCATGTAACACAAGTGAACATTTAAAAATCAAGATGTTTATGTTGCCCCAGGATAGCTCGTCTCTAGAGCAAACATGGTAAGTATGACCAAATCAGCAGTTATCTTCAAAATGTCTTCAGTGATGGATGGCACAATTTTTCTTTACTTCACTCCTTTTAGCAATTCTGTTGATTTTCTGAAATGAAAGAAAGATCATTTGAATGCAATCTGTCATATTTGAATTGCACAATAGGAAGGGAAAACAATCTTAGTCATGCAGATATCTTGGTAATTTCTTTTCCTATTCCTTGGTGCATATTGATTATACAGACTTAATTGGCTTTACTTCTTCTGCTGAATTGTGGAAGTATCCTTATGGATCCACTGCAATTGTCTCCATATAATACTGCTTTCTACACTTTTGCACTAAATCTTAAGTATCTTGGGGTAGAAGTTAAAGTCACATCTGCATCATGATGAATGTCCATAAGTTTATGGGTGTTTTGTACACCAGACTGTAAGGGAACTTCACTTTCATACTGAGATAGAGAGTTTGTGCAATGAGGTTGTTTTCCAGTGCTCTGAAGGCTGTTACCGAGCATTTATGTGCAAGAAATGTAAGAGTGGTTGCTTTTTTTTTTTTTTTTTTTTTTTTTTTTATTGCTGTGCAATGAGTGTTTTGTCACTCTGTGTTACAAAAGGTTAAATGTTCACAGTCCTATTTGGTGTTGGTAAGATAAGTAGTTTTCTAAGTTATGGGAGGACTTAACCCAAGCTTTAATTTACTCTGTACATTCAGCTGGAGAAGACCCAGTTCTGGAAAAATATAAGACAAATTGAGTTTAAAATATCCTTGCTATGGCTAAGTAGTGTTGGGGAACACCACTGTAATCTGTGCTGGTGAGCAGTTAGAGTGGTCCTTGGGGACCTGCACCAGCAATTTACAGCACAGCTAGTGAATTTATGTGGGCCAGAGCACCAGCCCCAAAATACAGTTTGGGTGCTGCCAGCCACCTCTGAAATGCAAATGAGTGTAAAATACATATGGGCTGCTGATCTGATTTAACCTGCTTTTGTAAACAGATTAAGCTGCAGGGCACCAGAGGAGTGACTTGGCTGAAATATTGCTAAATGCCTTCTGAAAGGCCTATAGTTGAGATAATCTCATAGTAAATAAAATCACTTTCTAGAATGAGTTGTGATCCACTGCTAGCAGGCAAACTATGAAAATTGCCTCTCCTTGAGGACTTCCCCATACCCTCTTTCCTGTCCTGCCCAAGGCTCAATTCTTCTGCAGTTAAAGCAAAGAGTATTTAGGGCAGTGCTTTTTTTGCCATATATTCCATGTTTCTTGTGTCAGACAGGGATCAAGCTTCACACATGATTCAACAAGTAACACACATCTGGAAATCTGGAAAAAAAGTATATGTCATGTAACACTTGCTGATTACTGACAGGCTTCACTGTAGAGCTATAAGGAGTCACACTGAGACCTCACAAAATTTGGCTGCTGTCCCTTCCATGTCTCTCCCACCTCATTTGCACACTTTGGCAAGTTTTGCCACCAGGACTCATCTGCCCTCAGTGTTATATCCATCCATTCATCCCATGTGCTTGTCATTCATGGCTAGGCTTCGCGAATGAAGATTGTAATCTGTAGTAAATTTAGCTTTTGTTATTGGCAGAATTTATGAGCTGGGACTAGTCCATCTTTGTAGTAGAGACTAGGTGGATATTTCTGTGTCAACATGCTATGAACAGGGAATAAAACCCTGAAAGTCACCCTAGCCACTTTGGAAGATGAGATCTAAATTCCTTGGAAACAATCCCATAAAAGTACTGAAACTAACACTCTTCTTAGGGTCTAATTTTGTAAAGACCTTTGAGCAGTCTGCATAGCCTATGTGCAGTTTTGGACTTGAATTTGGCAGTAAAACTGAAAGCCTGCATTGGGTGGACCTGGCAAGGTTTTGGTAGGAGAGAGGGAACTACAGGAGTGGCTTCTTTTAGAAGCTGATAGAAGCTTCCCCAGTGTCCAACAAAGCCAACAGGAGCTGGCTCGAAAATGGACTTGCTGCTGCAGTGGTAGCTGGTAGCTTCTCTGAGATAGAATAGATAAGGAGAGAGGGGTGAAAAAAAAGAAAAGGACAACTGCCCCTGGGCAGAGGAGTGAGAATGGATGAGAGAAACAGCCCTGCAGACACCGAGATCAGGAGAAGGACGAGGTGAGATCAGAAGAAGGAGATGGATGAGGTGCTCCAGGTGCTGGAGCAGAGATTCACCTGCAGAGATCCAACTGCAGTCCATGTAGGACTCCATGCCCTACCAAGTGGATGCCTGAAGGAGTCTATTACTCCATGGGAAGCCCACACTGGAGTAGGCTGCTGGCCTGTGAGCCCATAGAGAGAGAAGCCTACACTGGAGCAGGTTTGCTGGCAGCACTTGTGACTCCATGGGGACCCATGCTGGAGCCGTCTGTGCCTGTGACTGTATCTTGTGGGAAGGGCCTACACTGGAAAAAATGGCGAAGGACTCTCTCCCATGGGAGGGACTCCATGCTGGAGCAGGGGAAGGGTGTGGGGAGTCCTCCCTCTGAGGGGCAAGGAGCAGCAGAGACAAGGTGTGATGCACCGCTGGAGGGGAGGAGGTAAAACCAGGAACAAAGTTGAGCCTGGGGAGGAGGACAGGGGAAGATTTAGTTGTTTGTTTGTTTGTTTTTCTCATTACCCTACTCTGATTTGACTGGTAATAAATTAAATTAATTTCCCAAATAGAGTCTGTTTTGCCCATGATGGTAGTTGTTAAATGTCTCCCTGCCTTATCTCAGCCCACTAGCCTTTCATTGTATTTTCTCTCTCTTGTCCAGCTGAGGAGGAAAATGATAGAGGGGCACTGGTGGGCACTGGGCACCCAGCCAGGGTCAACCCACCACAAAACCACAAAAGAAACCTGGTGGTGCCAGAAACTTGGGGCCTTCAGCAGGGAAATGAGGGATAAAGTTCTTGCAAAAAGAAAAGTGACCTGAAACTGAATCTCTCCCATTACAGGAAGGTGCTCTGATTTCCTTACAGTTTACAGGATACAGGTGTTTATCTGCTTTGCCTTAAGCCTCCTACACCCTGAGTTTTCTTTAGAACCAAATCTGGTATGTGTGGTCTGAGAAAGACAAACCGGTTTGGGTCCTCCAGATCTTTTTTTTTTTTTGAAACCTAATGTACTCTATGAGATAGCTACCTTGCCCCTTAGCATTACCAAAGTTTTAGTTTATTTTTGTTGTCAAGAAACACTCTGGGAAGTGTGTAGAGAACACAGGTGGCAGTTTCAGAGCGTGGAATCACAGAATCATAAAGTGTGTAGGGTTGGAAGGGACCTGAAGGATCATCTAGTTCCAACACCCCTGCCCAAGAGGGTGTTTGGGAGAGAGGAAGAGGTCAGAAGCTCTTGAATTCATGGTAGGAGGTGGAAGAGAGCATTTTCTTCGCAGGAGACTCTGCTTCCCAGCTGTTATTCAGTCTCATTTCCCAAGCAAACACAGACCTTATCACATTTCCTTTCCCCACAGCTTCCCCCTCTCCTGGAAGCTCTGCATGGAGAAGAAAACAAACAGATTTCTTTGCCCTGGCCACAGTTCCCCTCCTTTCTCCTGCACTGTGCACTGCTGCTCCTTGTCAGCAGCATTTTCCCCGGCCTCACATTCAGACCCTAGTCCTCTGGGTGTCCCCAGGGCTGGAGATACAGCACATCCCAGCACACAGAGGAGGACAGAAGACGACACAGAGGCTTGAAAGGACAACATCACTGTAACCACGGGTGTTAGATCAAGTTGTGCCATGTGCACACATGTGGGGACATTTGGCATGCCCATGCCTTCAGAAGTGAAGGCCCAAACAGCATTCTGTGTACCATACTGTTATGCTGCCCACCTGGTCTGCGGCATCCCAGCCCCAAGCTGAGGAACAAAACCTCTAGGTGGTTGTACAGAGCACAGCAGGGATCTAAAATTCAGAGCATATGGGTAATATTTGTTTCCAGTAAGTCCCACAGGTACCATCACCTTGTAGGAAGGTCTGTCTTTATGAGGGGTGTCCTTTCAGGGTAGCTGCCACCCCCTGAAGAAAAAAGTCACCATTCCCTTTTCCATTACCCTCCTCCAAGGTGTGTTTGGTTGATCAAATACCAAAATGAAGGCAGGAATGGTGCTGGTAGCAGACACAGTAGTCCCATTCCTTAAATAAGAAACACAGAATGGGCAAGAATAGAAATAATTTCTTGCTTCTCATCTCATACAGGACTCGGCAGTATGACCTGATAGCCTCCCGAATGTCAATGGGAAAGATGGGAAAGGCTGGGACTAAATCTTCAGTTCTGGTTTCTTGTCTCCTCCAGCCCATGAAAAGTAATTGTATGGTGACTGAGGAAGCTGCTGGTTACAAAAATCTGAGTCTGAATAAGACCACCAGAGCAGAAGCAGCTCTTGGAGTTATTGGTGCCAAAGCAACACAATTCTAACAGCCTGAAGTTGCTGACAAAGTTCACTGCATGCTGTGCTGGATTGTAGTATAGAGTGTGACAGAGGTTCCCCAAACTCTGCAAGTGGTATCAGTGGTTGAATAACATCAAATGAAAATTTTCTCTGACATCTATCTTTAACAATATATCCATCTCAGCGATGATGCCGTTTGACAACGCATACAAATATTACACTATGAGATGGATAGATAGATAGATAGATAGAATTATGGGATGGATAGTGTAAACTTAAAGAAAAGTTTTATGAGAGCTTTTAATATTAAAGCTGTCTCTAGAATGAGGTTTAATTGTGGTAAAGCTGAAGTGAGTGTCCAAATTTGGACGCTGAATCAGGGCCATCTAGTGGTAGTAGTAGGGTTGGGTTTTTCCTGGGGGGTTTTTTGTTTTGGTGTTTTGTTTTTGTTTGTTTGTTTGCTTGTTTGTTTGCTTGGTTTGTTTGTGTTTTTGTTTTGTTGTTGGGTTTTTTGTGTGTGTGTGCGCTAACGCGCGCATAGGTTTTTTTTTTGTTTGTTTTTGTTCTTTTTTTTGGTTTTATGGTCATGACGGTATAACATCATCAAAGTTCCACCCAATAAGTGTCTCTCATACCCCTGTGAAAACTGCCAACGTATTTCTACTTCTTCAATTTGAGCAAATAAAAGCCACTGATATGTAATGATCGACATGCAAAAATTGAGAAATACTTAAATTTCCATTTGTTCAAATAATTGTATCCATCACAGACTATTTTCCATTGTAGCCAGCCTTGCATTACAACCTATCCAACACTTTTAATTTTAAAAGAACATCTTTGCTTCACTATGACCTAAGGAGATCTGAGCATCAGACTGACCAGTATTAACAACCTTACATCAGTTTGTCTAGCAGAAGGTATTTCCTCTGATGATAGGCCATACAATGAGCTACATTTTATTAGCATTTAATTATGAGGAACATCAAGCTCCTAGGTGTTTGTTATCACACCTGGCCCCTCAGCAATAAATTATTTTATGTCAACAAAAGCTGACAAGAACAAGACTTAACAAGCGGGATTCATTTCAAAGCTTCGTAAATAAACAAAGAAGTTCGGATGTCCCCTGCAGTTGTATATATGAAAAGGAGCTACTTTGGTGGTCTGTTGTTTACTTGCAGTGTGCTGGCAGAAGTAAAACGTCAGAAACAAATGTAGTGCTGTCTCATTACTCCCACAGGTTGACTGTGGTAGTAAATTAGAAGACATACACAGTTCTGAGTGCTGTACTTTATACTCATAAGACTACTGTGCTGAAAGTACCTCCTCTGTTATAATTTTCTTGACTATATTCTTCATTTCAGGACTTATAGTAGAATAGATACATTCATAAATGTTTGGTAATCTCTTCAGTGATGTGTAGCTCTCAGAAAATAAATTGCTTTAATTTGTTCCTAACAGCAGTGCTAATCTAGAGTTCATCTGGCAACAGGAAAAAAATAATGAGGGAGGTACTAAAATGTGAAATGGTAATGCGCTGGGTACTAAAATTCTGTAAAGATTGAGTAACTCAGACACAGCTAAAGGTGACAAAAGTGAAGACTCTGGGAAGGACCTTAAAGAAGCCCTGGGAAAATTGCAGTGAGAGGCTTCTTTGTTCTGTGTTTATTATATTGTTTTTTTTGTTAGAGTGTCCTATTTTTATGTTTGTCTGTTCTCAGTTTCCCTTATGGGTTCTCATCAGACTGGGCCTTGAGAACTTGATTACTGCTTTCAACTTTTTCCCCTTTGTGAAAAAGCCCCCTGGGACTTTGTTAAAAGAATCCAATGACACTGGAACTACAGGTACTTACACCTGTGGAGCTCTAATGTGCTTTTACAAACATAAGTGAATGAATCAGAAGTCTAAAAAATTTTGCAAAAGCAACAAACCTTTACTTATGTAGTACATGAAAAATCTGTACATGTACACGAAAACCTGCAACTGATGCATATATAGACAATATCTGACAGAATTAATAACTTCTGTGGTCTGCCCTTACAAACAGGAGAAAGTCAGCAATAAATGAAGGTAAACACTCTCAGTGACACATTGCTTGGATTTATGGGTCCTCTGAGGTGAGTTTGTGAGAATGTAGTATGACCACAGTAGCTGGCAGCAGTGTGAATGGTACTCATCTTTTCCTGGATCATCACTGCAGCATTTATTTTAATAATTTAAAATAACAGCCTCTGCATTTAAAATCTTGGGAACCTTTTAAACATATAATACTTTTTTCTCTACCTTTTTAAAGCTACGTAAGGATTATGCTTGAAGTTTAGACTGGGTTCAGTGTTGAACTTGCCAGATGTGCAGTTTAAACCTGAGAGCTCACCTGATGAAAAGCTATGGGTAAGCCAGCCAGACTGTTCTTGGCCATCCTCTGCTGTCCCCTCTGCCTTGCACCTGCAGTGCCCAACACTGTACAGACAAGAAGGTCTCTCGGTTTACCTGAAAAAAGTATCACATGTCACACAAATGATCCGCTAATGGTCAAGAGAATAAAAAACACTCACCAGTGGAAATTTTTATCTTGTTAATAGAAGCCACTAGTCTTATCACCATCACATTTGCACTACTAAGCCTCAGGAGTTGAAACTGTGTCCTGACTTGTGCCCACCTCTTACCAGATTAAATCCTGGCATTACACTAAAATTGTAGAGGCAGTCTATCCAGTTGTAAAGTGGACAGTGCTGTTTGGTTTCAGCAGCTGTAGCACCCATCATTGTGGAGCCAAGCTTGGTCAAGCATGGGAAGCAGCTCTGACACTAATGGTCACAAAACAGCCAGGGCTGTGTAGGGCTATTCTGTACATCTTCATTTTTTGTAGATGGGGCTGTGTAAGAGTTAAACAGTTCAAAAGTGAAAAAAAAAAAAAAAAATCTTGCACTCGTGAAGGTCTCATGTGATAACAGACAGCTGAAAGATTTTGAGCTTTGAAAAAAAGGTCTCTTCTCTCCTTCTTCCCAAAGCCTTATGCTAGAATTGTTAGCAATATCAGCAGAGAAGTCAGGGATGCTGAGGGAAGCACCCCTGCCATTGGTGATGGTTATTATGATCTAATTGGTTAAATAGCACTGGCCTTTTTTTGAATATGTTTGAAGATATTTTCAATTATAAAATTCAGTGAAATATCCTTCATGCCTTATTAAGAGGCAAGAACTAGTAGTCGCTATTATGAAGAATTTTTTACTGATGAAAGAAAATGAATGTCAAATAAAAGGATAATGAAATGACACTTACTCTTTTCCTCCTGTGAGTGAATCTGGTATCAGAGTTTTACTTCTGCAGAGCTTCCAAGCATTCCTGGTGTATCTTTGCACTGTAGAGAGCTCATGGCAATTCCTCAAATAATTACATCATAAGGATATTATAGGGCTGCAGATGTGTCCTACTTAGAGGGTACCCAGAGGCATTTTCTTGTTCCTCTTCTAATATTTTTGTTCTTAATATTTCCTGGTTTCTGAAAAGTTCTAAGAAAAATGCCTACTTTGTGCATCTTTGGGTGATTAAACACATTTGAGAATCTGAACAGAGGACAATTTTGGTGAAATCATTCTCATTGTATAAGTCAGTATCAATTGCAATGACTAATACTGTGATGCTGGTGAAGGGACTTGAGCACAGGTTCTATGAGGAGAGGCTGAAGGAGCTGGGGTTGTTTAGTCTGGAGAAGAGGAGGCTCAGGGGTGACCTCATCACTCTCTACAACTCCCTGAGAGGAGGTTGTAGCCAGGTGAGGGTCAGTCTCTTCTCCCAGGCAATCAGCAGTAGGACAAGAGGACACGGGCTTAAGCTCTGCCAGGGGAGGTTTAAGTTGGATATTAGGAAGAAGTTCTTTACAGAGAGAGTGATCAGGCATTGGAATGGCCTGCCCAGAGGTGGTGGATTCACCATCCCCGGAGGTTTTTAAGATGAGGCTGGATGTGGCACTGAGTGCCATGATCTAGTAATCACAGTGGGGTTGGATCAAGGGTTAGACTTGATGATTTCAGAGGTCTCTTCCAACCCAGTTAATTCTATGATTCTATGCTGTCTTTCTACTAAAGAATACACTTTTGCAGACAGAACAAAACTCAATCACTTGAACACAGAATTTCCCTTCTGTTTTCAGTTAATGCCCAACAGGTGCCTTTTCTCACCAGGTTTTTTGAAAGAAATGTCTTGTTTTCCTCCAAAAAAACTATGTACATTTAAGCAACTGGTGGCCAATCAGGCATCACCATGACAGAATATTTTTAAACCACACATTCAAATGTGTAGTGGTGTTCCTTTCTTTTCTCTCCAGTACTAATTTTCATGTAGAAGACAACTAATCAAGTGCAATGCATCAAAATGTACTGAAGAAAGACAGAACTAAAAACGAGTTCCCAAAATGTCCCACTGCTCAGAGAATGGCTCCCTCAGCAGTGGAATTCCCTTTCCTTTAAAATCCATTCACATTGTTACACTGAGCATCAATCTGACTCCATGATTCATGACTAGAGACTGTCTGGAGGCTCTGGGACAGAAACATTGAATTTATGTAATATGTTTCTGACAGCACGTGAGGTAAGTCAAATCTCTTTTACTGTCTGACAAATGATTTTTCTTTTGGTAGAAGTGCAAGAGGTGAAAAGTGCACATTTCTAATTAGACTACAGAAAGAGATTACAGTACACGCTGCTCAGAAAAAGAGCTCTGCATGAATATGTTTCTGTGTAGAGGACAGTAACACTGGAAGTAGGGGTTATTTCTTTTTTTTTTTCTTTCTTTCTTTCTTTCTTTCTTTCTTTCTTTCTTTCTTTCTTTCTTTCTTTCTTTCTTTCTTTCTTTCTTTCTTTCTTTCTTTCTTTCTTTCTTTCTTTCTTTCTTTCTCTTTCTTTCTCTTTCTTTCTTTCTCTTTCTTTCTTTCTCTTTCTTTCTTTCTTTCTTTCTTTCTTTCTTTCTTTCTTTCTTTCTTTCTTTCTTTCTTTCTTTCTTTCTTTCTTTCTTTCTTTCTTTCTTTCTTTCTTTCTTTCTTTCTTTCTTTCTTTCTTTCTTTCTTTCTTTCTTTCTTTCTTTCTTTCTTTCTTTCTTTCTTTCTTTCTTTCTTTCTTTCTTTCTTTCTTTCTTTCTTTCTTTCTTTCTTTCTTTCTTTCTTTCTTTCTTTCTTTCTTTCTTTCTTTCTTTCTTTCTTTCTTTCTTTCTTTCTTTCTTTCTTTCTTTCTTTCTTTCTTTCTTTCTTTCTTTCTTTCTTTCTTTCTTTCTTTCTTTCTCTCTTTCTTTCTTTCTTTCTCTCTTTCTCTTTCTTTCTTTCTTTCTTTCTTTTTTCTTCCTTCCTTCCTTCCTCCCTCCCTCCCTTCCTCCCTTCCCTCTCTTTTGCCCCTTCTTTCTCTCTCTCTGTTTCATCTGTAACAAAATCCCAGTTATTTTTAAAGCAATTTGTCTTCAAATAAATATACAGCAGTGTATTCACTGTAGTTTCTTAGATAACTTTTGACCTATGCTTAATTAGAAATACAAATATGTTTGTATTTCTTTCTGACTTCAGGATAGATATTTTTGACAACTGCTCATCAGCTAGGTTTCAGTTTTCTGGAACAGGAGTCCTGCATCCTTTGGTGGGGAATAAAAGCTATATTCCCTCAATGGCATACAAAGGGAATTTAGTGCCAATGGGATCAGAATAGTCACTTGTCATGGACTGGACTTGTTTAGTATGTATGGGTATATTCCAGTAAGAACATTGCAGTTCATGAATTACTTTCCTACAGTAGCTCTCCCCTCAAATCAGATGCTCCCTCTTCCCTCTGCACAACAACTGACAAAGGGAAGAATAAAATATACTTTTAGCCAGTCGCATCTGTCCACTGCTAGGTCTAATCATCAGCAATTGTGTCACAAAGCTCAATAGCTCTGCGATTATGCATTTGAAGTGAGCTTTAAACTGGAGGTTGCAGGAGTGTGTCAGAGCTCTCTCCGTGCCTCTCTCAACACATTTCCAGATTTCCTCTGTGTTCAAGGATTTTGGATAAGAAACCATTTAATACTCCTAGTTTCTTCCTTTATGAAGAAAGCAGCAACAATTTGCCATGATAACTATAAATATACTTTTTTCCCTACAATCAACCGATACTTGATTTCTGTTCCTGTCAGTGCTGCATTATGCAAGCAGACAAGTTTTTGATTTCATTGTGTTCTTTTATTTGAGCTAGACAAATTTAGATGTCATTGAATAGTGAAATCAGAAAAGAAATTCAGATTGCATCAAAAGGATACACTTATTTTTATCTTAAGTGATATGAAAAAGAAACAGGGAGGCTTGTCTAGATTATAAAGGTGAGGAAAAAATCCCAGAACATGCTGAGAACAAACATGTCTGGCCATTTAGCAACTTCACTGAATCCTACAATTAGAAAAGGCATAATTGTCACAAAAATGTATATACTTGCATTTCCTATACATATCTTAAATGTGAAAATACATATAATGTGATTTATAGTGAAGATAAAGAAAATCACAACAGCACACTAGCTGGTATACCATAACCACCAAAATGGTAACTATTCTCCAGAATTACCCTTACAAATAGAATCTAAACGGCACTATGCTCTTGGCGAAAGAATAGGAGTTAGAGCCCAGAGCCAATGAACTAATTGGTGAGATCACTGCAGCAAATCAGAGCAAGGAATTAAGAAAACTGAAGATGTTACTTGATAGGAAGAGATTTTAAGAGTAACCTAAAAGCCTTTCTACACTGGACAGAGTCAAAAGCAGCAGGAAGAAGAAATAGCAGCCAAAACACAGGATGTGTTAAGCAAGATGTTTTGAACTTGCACAGCAAAAATGTGTATTGTCTGCTAGCAGTGTTTACTTAACCTTTCACACATTATATGTTCAATTAAAGTTATAAGATCAAAGCAGGAAACGACAAATGTTGTTGCATGAAATCTTTGTGCTATCTCAGGACAATGGCCATCCAATACAGTCTGTCTTCAGAGGTGACCAGCTACTGATGCTTCAAGAGAAGGCTAATAAACAAAGCAGAAGCAAAATAGAAGTGATGCTTTGGAAAAACCATCCTATTAGACCTATTCACCACTTTCCATGGTTAAACTGAATGAATATTAAACCACATTAGCTTCCATAATTTCATATTTGCAACAGCTGGGCCTTCTCATCAGCTCATCAGACACTGAAGTCCTCATATTGTTCCTGTACCTAAACACACTGGCCAAGTTTCTTGTGGTCTTCTTGGGCATCTGAATGAACAATGGTCCTTACATATCTATTAGAAGTCTTGTTATCCAATTCTGGCATCTTTCAGTGTATTTTGAAATTTCTCCAGTTTTCATAATCATCTTGAAGCACAATCAGCTGCTGAAAACTGAGCAGTTTGTAAGTAAATTCCTTACTTTCATGTCACCATCCTTGTATAGACAACTAAAGCTTCCCTTCATTATAGAGACAGAATCAAACAATTACATTTCTTATGAGAAATTTTAAGGCCGTTACCCAGCACTTATCAGAATCACTGCTTTCTATGACTTCAGTTCTTGTCCCACAAGTATTCAATGTTCCAGTTTTAAAATATCTTACTTAAAGGGTGAAAATGCATTAAAATCTGATTTCTAATGGAAGTAGCTGAGTTTATTTTGGAGTTCATGCTATCAAAACAGATTTTCAAATCTGTTATTAATTCAACAAAAAAACACAGTTGTTGTAAGAGGACACCTACAAACAAATAATTTATTTCTTGAGATACATTCTATTCATTAGGGGGATGACTTGGGAAGACATATTAATCTCCCTGATTATCTCATCTCATTCTAAATAGTCTAAATAGTCTAAAATCTTATTTTAGACTATTTGGACTATTTTTAGATTCACAAAGAGCTTGATGAAATAACTGCCCTAGTTTCTAAAGTTCTTTTAGTAAAATGTGTCAATTTAAAAAATATAATTAATTTACATTTGTTTCTATGTGATCATTATTGAGAGAGGTGATCCTGTCAACCCTAGTGAGGTGTATCTAGATTACTGTGTCCAGTTCTGGACTCTTCAGGACAAAAGAGACATGGAGCTCCTGGAGCAGGTCCAGCAAAGAAAAACAAAGATTATTAAGAGACTGGAGCAATTCGCTTATGAGGGAAGGCTGAAAGAGTTGGGCCAGTTCAGCCTTAAGAAGAGATGACAGAGAGGGGGTCTCATTAATGTTAATCAGTATATGAAGGGAGGGAGCCAAAAGGATGGAGCCAGGCTCTTCTTGGTGTTGTTAAGCAGTAGAACAGAGGCAATGGACAGAAACTGATGCACAGAAAGTTCCACATGAATATGAGGAAGAACTTCTTTGCTATGTGGGTGACCAAGCACTAGAACAGAGCCCAGAGAGGTTGTAGGGTCTCATTCCCGGGAGATATTCAAAAGCCACTGGGACTCCTGTGCACTGTGCTTAAGGATGACCCTGCTTGAACAGGGAAGCTGGATGAGACGACCCACTGTTGTCCCTTCCAACCTGACCCATTCTTTGATTTTATGACTATTCCACAGCTTAACAAGTGGACAGAGGCACCCATTCCAAGCTACAGATTTAATTCAAGACCTAATTTTTAGTACACATGATTGAAGACCGTATCACTACAGCTATGCAATATTATACAGGGATACTGAGATCAGTTTACTAAGTATCCTGTTTACTGCAGCAATTGTAATAGCTAGAACTTTATAAGTACACACAGTAGAAACAGTGGCAAACAATATGATGTCTCTTACACAGATAAGCTTTTATCATAAGAGGTATGATGGAAAATTTCTCAGCTTCTTCAGCTTTTCCACATTTAACAGTTACTCTAAAATATTTCCATTTTATATAACACCTACGCAGTCATTTACTAATCAACAGTGATCATTCTTTGTAAATAGACATCAAGTCTAAGGTTGATTTGAGGTAATTTATTCTAACACACTTGGCCTGAAGATACAAATGAGAAGATATTGTGCTAGTTAAATGTTTCTAAGTAGATATGATACATTTTACAGAAGAGCCTGCAGTGAAATCAGATTTGTGACCTTTCTTGTTATTTGCACAATATAAAGATTATGTAGACTGCAAATATTTAATGATTCTAATTTGTTTTAGTCTCTCTAGTTTAACAGATTACTTCTCTTTATCATTCAAGTTAAACTTAGAACAATAAATAGCCAAACAGATCAGCAGCTGCCACAACCATAAGCAGAGATGAATTTTGATTATTCAAAATATTATGAAACTATGACTAAGTCTACTGTAAGAAGATGTGAACCTTCACTTACTGAGAAATATGCTTTAATCATCAGAGTTGATTCACTCTACCGTGACTACAGGTTGACTATAATCAGAGCAAGAGTTGTTTACGTCAGTCACTTGGGAAGAGGATAACCTGGGTTTTAGTAATTTCTGAAATTCCTTCTTCATTTAAATACTTCAGAGTAATATCAGATGTTTTTTGTTGCTGGAAGCCTCTTCCATGGTCAGGCTTTTTGAAGCCTGTTTCTTTTTTTTTGGGAAGTCCTTGGGGATATTTTTTATTCCGAATTTGATGGGATTTTTTCCCATCAAAGCAGCTCTTTTCCTCCAATTAATGAGGTTATACTTTGCAATCAACTTTGGCATACTGACTATTTGTCTTTCTGAACATGGATAATCAGGATTTCAAACTCTTGTCCTCAGTGATATTTATTAGTAGTCAGGACATGAAAAGCAACTGGGAAAGAAAGAGCATGCACTACAAAATTATTTTAACAATTCCAAAAATGTAGAAAGTTTAGCCTCTTTGTGAGTGGACTGTTTAAGGGGTGACAATGATTTATGGTGAAAATGCAGACAAGAAACAAGAGCATAGCCAGGAGAAGCAGTGAGAATTATGAAGGCATGCATCAGTTAACTAACTGATTATCCATTTGAATAATATACTATTGTGAATATTGCTTTTCCAGGAAATTTCACTTTTGTAAAGAACATTAAAAAGTTTTCTGTACTTAAAGCTTTCTGATGAAATTACTGAGGGCCAAAAAATATATCCATTAAAAAACTACATCTGAATATGCACAGCATGGCACATTAAGATTAAGAACAACTGAGGTCAGAAATGCAAGACAATAGAATAATATATTTGTGAAAACTCCTAGTGTTACTAGTTTTCACATGTATTATGTTGTGGTGTTATTACTATTGGTACTAAATATCATAATAAAATAGATTTATTTAACCCAATCTTTTTGTATAAATTATTTTTTTAAAATTATTAAAGCTCTATAATCCATTGGAGTAATATCTATATCAAAGATGTACAGGTTTAAGACTATATTTCATCTTCAGCAACAATTTTTAGAGTATAGTACCAATAAGCATAATAAATAAAGCTTTAATATGCTGAAATAGGGAGTGGATTTTCAAACCAGGAAAGAAATATTACAGTAAATATAGTTTGTTCATTTTTCATTTTACTTGAATACTTCCTCTAATAGGATCTGCATGAATTATAATCTCTTACTTTAGAGAATTCCCATTTTTAGATATTTTACTTAATGCAAAATATTTAAATAGCTCTGCACACAGAGTGCACTATATTAATGAACTTCCCTAGCAAAAATGTTGAATAAAGTTTTCTAACAACTTCCTAATTTTTTTGTTTTGATGAAAGTTGACAGAAACACTAATTATGGATGTGGTCTGTATACGTGAAGGAGTAGAAGGTGGTGGGATGGATGAGAGGTGGGCAGCAGGTGTAATTTAATGGACTTTAGCAGAGCTTTTAACACTTCTGCTACGTTCTTGTATACAAGTTAGGCCACCAGGATGGTTGGGACTGGAGAACTTGTTCTGTAGTGTGAGCTTGAGGGACTAGGGTTGGTTCAGCCTGAAGATACGAAGATTTTGGGGGCACCTAACAGCAGCTCCTGGTACCCACAGTTACCCAGAAAACAATAGCCAACTTATTAAAGAGGTATGTGGTGGGAGGATGAGAAACAATAGTCAAGGAAGGCCTTCAGCCTGAGGACAGACAGGCAGTGGCACTGTACAGTCTCTGTCCCTGGAGGTTTTTGTGACCCAACTGGAAAAAGCCCTGGGCAACCTAGTTGAATCTCACAGATGACCCAGCTTGGAACAGAAGGTCGTTTCCTACTAGTATTATTGTGAGGTTAAAACTGTCTGAAGTACCCACTATAACTACATACATTTCAACCATTTTGGGGGATCCTGTTCCTGTTGCCTCAGGTCTGTGAAGGAAAGATGATGCTTGCAAAGAGTCCTGTTGCTTGTTAAGAGTGGTATCATGACTGCAACTTCATCTCTGGAGAAGCAGTTGTGGACAGGTTTCATATCAATACAGTAATCAGAATTCATTCATCTGACAGTGTAACATGGCATTTCATTTTACAGAACAAAACCAAAAACAAACAAACAAACAAACAAACTAAACAAATAAATCTTTCAAAGGAAGCAGAAATCTTTTACTTCGCCAGAAAATGAACACAGTCCGGCAGTCGCAATCACAGCTTTAAGATTAGGTGGAGCAGTCTTACAGGTAAAGGGCTGCTACCGTAACAGTGAAATTTCTGAAAGCTTTTCATTTGGAAGTCAGGAAAAAGGGGGAATAAACCTGGAGAAAAGCAGACTGATTTTCCAGCATATATTTAAGTGTTTGCCTGGAGCTTTCCATGAGCTCTAAATCAGAGGTGCACATGACAGGTGCTGTGTGTGCTACTGTTTCTGCACACGTGAGGAAGACATGCATTTAGCTCAAGTACTGTCAGTCTCGTTGGCATATGTGAAAACATGAGAGTAAATGGGAAAAGCATATGTGGATTCAGTGTGTGAAAAATGCACTGGTCGGTATGCAATGGCTTTGCATTAAATCATTGAGAGTCAAACTGATGTCTGACTCTGTGGGGTCTTCAACCTACATATCTCAGTTTGTTTGTGAACGCTACACTGTGACAAGAAATGTGCACTCATGTCAATACTACCGTGGCATTACAGAATATGGGCCAGTGCTGACTCTTAGCCTTCCAGTACTAAATGATTGCCTCTGGAAAAAGCATGGGCTACACAGTTCCCTGTTCTTCTCTTCCTTTTTAAGCCTTTATTCAGCACTAATTGTTTTTGCCCCAAGAAAGAATAATTAGGAGCTTTTAGCTCTATGAACTGATCTTGGTGACCAACTGCATTCTGGAAAAATATTAAGTCTGTAGTATTTTCATCCGTTGGTGACCTGCTAAGTAGAAAAATGGGCTGACAGGTTGAATTCTGAAGGTATCATAGGGTGATAATCACAAGGCTACCAAACCAGTCATGTGCTATTACTGGTACTTTGCTGCCAAAAATCCCCAAATCCCACGTTTTGTGCCAGATATATTAACAAGCTGTATCTGGGCTAATTTTGTTTTTATATAGCTTACAGGAAATTTGTCATGAATAACAGCTAAGCCATCTTCTAAGAGTAACATTAATACTTTAAGCTTCTGTTAACACAGAGTGAATGAAATGGGAAGTTAAATATTTTGTGAAAGATGGCTGCTTCACAGAAGTCTGTTCTGCATTTGAAGTCCCCTCTGACAGTATAAAAGGGAAATGTGAGCTTATATGAGGAACTGTAGCCGTTTGAACATTGTTTATCATTGTTTCAGGATTGTAAAAAGACCTTAGGGTAAACATGAGGGAGATGGCTGACAAGTTCTACAGCAAGACCAATTTTGATTTGAACAAGGTTCTGAAATATGAATTCAGGAGGTTGAGAGCAATTCTGCATTCTTTAACAAAATTAGCCCAGCTCTATCATTTTGAGGATATAGATCCATAACTGCATATTCTTTTTTAATAAACTGACAGAAAAATATGACATTATGAGCAACTGATGGATTCTATCCATATTAAAAGCTAGCCAAATGAATAATAATAAACAAAAGGAAAGCATATTAGTAGCTTTAATATTTTCTTGTTTTCATTTAATTAATGTCCTCGAGGAAGTTACTTCCCATTTTTCAAACAACAGTCACATAAGAAATTAATTCTGAATTAATTGAAGTTCATGACAAAACTTCAAAAGGATCAGCATTTCATCCTTCCTTATACTGTGAGCTTTCTGGAAAGGTTTCCAAAAGGCCTAGGGCTTATGAAATACAATTGTAGACATACTTTTGCAACAAATGCTGAAGGAATAGATGGCATATTCAGAAGTGTTTCAGTCAATAAGCCAGTGTTAATGCAAGTGATTGTTAAAAATGACTATTGCTTTCTTGTCTAGACAAAAAAGAATTTTAATATACACTTTGATAGTTAATGGCATTCTAAGGCATATATTTGTCAGTAGATTCACATGGTGAGTATCACAGCATAGCACTTTATCTTTCCCTGTTTTATCAATCATGTTATTCTCTGCAATTATTGGCAAAAGACAAAAACCGAGTGGCCTTATAAGAGAGCGTGCCAAATTATTCTGGGATTAAATATCTTGGTCATTGAGTTGTAGCCTCAGACTGCTGACTCCTCCTGTAGACATGAAACAAATAATTGGCTAGCTATCATACAACAGTGGTTTTTGTCAGATGGTTCTACCAAATTAATAAATGAACCCTACTAAATGGCCACAGAAACTCTGTTTGAACATGTGTAGTTCAGTGGATGCTGAGGAGTGATTTTGAACATGATTAATTTAGGTGAAATAGAATTTCCAAAAATTGCTGAAAATCTCTAACAGCATGTCTTTTTAGCTTCAGAGATTTACTGGAGAGAATATTGGGCTGTATTATTGAGCTGTTAGTAAGCTTCATGAAGAGAAGCACAGAAAGCAGCAAAGGCAGCGCCATTACAGAAATCACTGGCATATTTTCCAAATGAGTAGGTTATAGAGAATTTTAGTCACTGAGCAAAAAAACAAACCAAAAAAGAAACAGAAGCAGTCCAGGAGCTCTGACAGAAAAATTACAGCTTTAGAGATTCTTCACATAAAAAGATGAGATAAATACCAGCATCATCTCATTTTGAAATAGCCTCTGTGTGAGGTGATGGGACAGATATTTAGGAAAATGCATGTTACTTTGACTGTCATTCAGACAACCTGAAAATACAGATCTGTGAAAGCCCATGATGAAATAGAAAGGAAGGCAGGAAAGTAAGCTTTCATTACTGAAATGTATAAATATGAGGAAGAAGTAGATTCAAAGGTTAGGACTGAGAATAATTCTTAACTTTCCTAATGATTTCAGTGATAACCATAGCAAGGACAAGAGAAACTCTTCTCCTGAGTGCTCTTCTTAATAAGAGGACCTCTCCACAAGCCCTGGTGTATAGCTTTGAGCCATCCTTCACCAACCCGTATAGCTCCTGCTCAGTTCTGTGACCCAAATTCAGCCTCTTGATCTGAGTGGTGGCTTGTTTCACAAGGGACACAGTGTCAGCCTACAGCTCCTCTTGAGGCCAGGCTGTGTTGCTAGGGACCAGCAAAGCTGAAATCATAGCAGGTGCTTGGAGGGTGAGAAGAAATAATGCAGCTGTACTACCAGCTTCACAGCTCTCCAGTTCTACATAATAAGTGAGAATAGTCTTAGGCCGGTATAACTCACCTCTAGCTGCCTACCACCCATAGGACAATTTCGGTAGCCAAGAACAGATAGAGTGTAAGGGCCTTTGACTTTACTTTCCCACCTTGGCTTTGCTATCTGATAAGTCACATGCTGGTTCCATTTACACACTGGAAGTCCTCTAATACCAAGTTCAGCTGCCTCTCTGATTATTTTTCTGGACAAGCAGCAGGCTCCAATCCTATCCACTGACTTAGATTTTCCCGTATCTGTTGTATTACCTCTAGGGAAATCTTCTTTTCTACTTTTCATCTTCCTTTTTGCTGGCATTAGTCAGCATTTCTTGTTGTATCTTGTCTTCAATTTTGTACATAGCCTGAGTGATAATAAGTATTTGCAGTATACCTGCCTCCCACGGACTCCCATTAAAATATAGCAAGTTCTATGATCATCTTGGGATCCGACCAGCAGACTGCTCCTCCTTCCAACAGCAACATTTGTAATGCATCGGGAACTTTTCTAGAGCTGTCAGCAGAAAGTATTCAGTGTAAACAACTGCACTGTGCAATTCCAACATCCAAGCCTCAGCCTAGCAGCTACTACGTGCCTAAATCTTGCACACGGGGGATTCTGAGTCTGCGTGGTATTTATGATAGAAAGCAACTAGGAATATTTTGTTTTTTAAATAACAACAACAACAAAAATCAGGGTAGTTGCGTTGAAATAAATCACATGAAAGTAAAATTCTTTTTGTGTCAGGCTGTTAATATTTATCATTAAACAGCACACCTCTTCTCCATTGCATGACAAATGTGTTCTGCTAGTCAAGGTAAAAATGATGCATATAAATGTCCAGTGATTCTGAATTCGCTTTTAGAATGGAGCTTAGGATATGACAAGGACTCTATAGATAGAAACCATGATTTTTGCTTAGTGCTAAATCAGTTCAGGTGACTGCAGTGAAGACAGGCACCGTATCTCTTGTATGGGAACTATTTTTCTCTTGTTCTCTTTATTTTTTTTTCAAACTTATTTCTACTTCAGACTGAAAATATGGGAATGCTTTTGGAGGTAGAAGAGCAACCTTTCCTTACCCAATTAGTTTTGATTTATGGTGTTCAAATTGTAATTTTTCAGGATACAAATTAATTTATTTTTATATAGCTTCAGAAGTATCCATGTGGATTTTTATTCCTACTTAGAAAATCTATTTTGAGAGAAAATGAGGGGTGACTGATTTGTATCTCTATAAAAACACTAGATGAAGGTGGCTTTGATTTTTGAAAGACAAAAGAGATCAGTCTAAAGACATCAAAAACTTGAGCATTGGTGAGGCAAAAAAGACTGTGAAGAGTGAACCCATCTTGTGGAGAAAGTAAAGGACAAAACAGCACCAGCGAAGCAGCTGGAAGGTCTTGAGTTGTATGGGGCTTTCTCTCTTGGAAGTCTTGTAAAAGTAGCCACATTCAAACTGTGTCAGGATGCCAGATTGTTTCTGTTCATCTTAGATGGGGAGAGAAAAGGCATAAGGGAAGGGGCAGTGTCTCAAGTGGGTACTTCTCAGGTGTCCTTTTGCTAGAAAGCACATGTTATAACTTCCAGATCACAGAGCTAGAGCCAAGCTCATCCTGTTTTCTTCTGTGGATAGCACTCACCCCTTATTTTCCTTAGTGCAAGGAAATATTCCAATATATATCCCAGTATATACATATATATATATATATATGTAAATATATCTCTGTGTGTGTGTGTTCATGTATATACATAAAAGACATATACGTACACACATACAATGTTTTTTAAAAATCCTTTTGAAGGAGTGTGGCAATCACTTCTATCTCTTGTATTTGCTTTTGTTAGACAGCAATTGACTACACGTGTGAGTGTCTGTGTGCACAAAGGCAGGGAATGTGGGGGGCTGCAAGTGTGCAAGCAAGATGGAAGAGCAGAGTGATATTCTAACACCCTTGTTTGATGTGCACTACATTTGAGCACTGATATCATACTTTCTTGAAATATTGTTCCCTTCACTACTTGCTGCACTTACTTCAGCATAAACTGGGTTTTGCCTCATTTTTCCAAATTCATAACTGAAGAAGAGAAGCAATAAAATAAATATCAGCTGAAGGGAAGACTTTTACCTTAATAGTGTAGCTGACATCTAATATAGAAATTGAATAATTTTTTTTTTTCTTCCTTTTGAAGTAGCATGAAGTCTGAACAAGATGTTGGATAAGAAAAGTGGACAATACCTTTATGGTGGTGCATGGATGCTGACAAATGCCCTGCCCTGCCAAGGGTGGCTGCAGCAATGGGAACAGGATAACTGGCAACGCAGAGGTAAACCTATCTGGGCTGGCACATTGTGGCAAGATATTGCTGCCCAGGGTGGAAACCCTGGTTTTTGAAGGGATGTCACATAGAGGCTCATTTACCCAAAAGTCAGGCCACTAAAACACCGCTCCTTCTGGCACTGCAGCTGCTGATGCTGGGCTGGATGTTCAAGGGGTCTCCTTGACACATCTTGCAACCAATGCTACATGGAGTAACTGGGTCACACTGATAACACAAGCTCTAATAGGAAGTCCCAGTCATCCAGGAATCTTGGAAGTGATAACTGACTGGCCAGAAGGCAAAGATTTTGAAATATCACTGAAGGAGGAGGTGAAGTGTGTGAAGTGGCCCCACACTGGGTGCCCAAAAGGGCTGTCATGGTTTAACCCCAGACAGCAACTAAGCATCATGCAGCCACTCACACCTGACACCCAGGTCGGATGGGGAAGAGAATTGGGAAAAAAAAACCAAACTCAGGGATTGAGATATGAAAAGTTCAATAATTGAAACAAAGTAAAATATAATAATAATATTAATGATAATAATTGTACTAAGGAGAATAATAAGGCTACTACCTAGACACTAATGAGACTACTACCTACTTAAAATAATAATAATACTAATGAAAAGAGGAGAGAGAAAGGTCATAAAACACAAGAAAAACAAGTGATATCCAATACAATAACTAACCACCTGCTGAGAGATGCCCAGTGGCACTCACTTCAGTATAAACTGGCTTTTGATGTGCTTTTCCACATCTTATTAGCTGAAGAAGGAAATCAATAAAAGAAATTCCAATCCAAGAGAAGACTTTTCACTGTGTACATTAATAGTGTAGTTATACCTAATACAGAAACTTAATGAAATAGCAACATTTTCTGTCTTTTTTTCTTAATGATAAAACTATGATTTGCATTAGACATATGGAATGTCTTTTTTTTTTTTTTTTTTAACTTTTAAAGTAGCATGGAATCTCAAAAATATCCCCAAAAATTGGTTTAGTTTTTCTGAGAGATAATAAGATCTCTTTCACTGTTTCTACAGTCACAATTTGCTTTTAGATATGGCTATTTCATGCTCAAAGCATACAGCCCTGAAACAGGCAGTCTTCCATTCATGGCATTTGCATTGCAGAAATGAATCTAAGATTCTCCTAGATGTACAGATACATGCAATCTTTCAAGCATTAAGCCCCAGAATTGTATGTTTGCATTATTTCCAGCACATTTCTGAAGTAAAAAGTGAGAGACCATTTCAAAAAGAATCACATAGAAATATTATTACTAATAAGAATATTTTTCTGATGTTTTCCTGTCAAGCTAAAAAGTTCAAAAGGAAATAATTGCATATTTCAGTACTGGATGAAGAGCATGCATCAACTGTCAAATGTGGGAATGATATCACATGCTTAGCATCAGACTCAAGTGTAATTCGTTTTATTGTGGTGGAATATGCTACACTTTGCTTTTCTGAATACTTCAATGTTATTTGAAAGTGTCAGATAGGTTCTGGTCTTTGAAGTAAAGAGATTCTCATCTATAACACTGTTAGTCAGCAAAGCTCATTATTAGGCAAAATCATGCAAAATGACACCAGGATTAAGTTTTTTTTACAATGGAAACATCAAAGCAAGTAGCTAAAAATCTCAAGCCTGAGAGCATACTATTAGCTTGTTTTCTTAAAAAAAGAATAAATTTTATTTTTAGCTAATGGACATTTAGCTGCACATTTTCACCCTCTTCTTTGTGAGGGGTTTATTATGTGAAGAGGTGTAAGTATAAGAAGACAAGCAGTAGATTCAGTGAAGGTATAAGAATAGGATACATAGAAAGAAGATGTTTTTTCCTCTTCAGAGCAAACATATGAACTCCATGGCCCACCACATCATATTTTTCTTTGTTGCAACCAGGAAACAACTTACTCAAAATATGTACATTTGAATTTAAAGTAGATGCTTTAAAAAGGAGCATAAAAATTCTTTTAATTACAAAAAACCTGGTTTGTATGATAACAGTTTAGCATTTATGACGTTCACTGAACTTTATGACTCATGTTCTGCTTAATTTTTTTAAAGTATTTCCTCTTTGTTTTTCATTCAGGCACTTGGACTATTGTAGTAGGTTCATAAATTCTCTGTGTTGTTTTTGCACAGGTGCTTGTGGTGAGAATGGTTTTGAAAACTGGGCTATGAGCTTACATGCGTATAATTCAGGTCTGTGTGGGCATTTCCACTACCAATATTTACCTAAGCATTCACCTGACACTGCTAAGTACGTTCAGTCATTATGGTGAAAAGTTTCACAAAACTCCCATTCTGTTCTCAGTTGAGGGACTGTTGAGGTATTTAGTCAAAACAAGCTTTGCTTTTTCTAGTACAGAATAGAAAGTGATCATTCTGAAAACAAATTCTAATGGAAATACAGAAAATGCAAACATGCAAATGTCTGTGTATTTGTAGAGATACTATGTTTAAAAGGGAGTAGTTAGTGTTCTTAATTAAAACTTCATCATACATGTATGGTCTGACCATAGGTGGTTTTCTCAATTAAGTATGAATCTTGTTTCAATTAGTTGTATTCAAATGAAAAAACACACATTTTTAAAAATGCAGTGCAGTCAAGAAGACTTTTCTTCTGAAAACTAGATTTTCCCAGTAATGGTTTCAGAAAAGGCAGACACTAATAATATCTGAATTGCAGACAGAAGTTCTTCACAAATAACTACCCTTCTCCAAGCTTTAAAATACAATATATCTGTTTGTTCAGCTTTAATGAGATAATACAGTTTCCACAGTTAGGTGGCACTGTTTACTTTTTCTTATTAAAGCCTTTAAGCCTTTGCAGTCACCGTGATCCAAAAGCACCAAAAAATAACGCCTTTTCCGATTAAGGAGTCCTCTGAAAAAGGACTGGACAAACATCAGACTGTCTCACGGGTCTGTAATTATTCCTTTGCCTTCTCTTTGAAGCTGATACGTGTTTCCTACAGTCTTTGTCTATCACCTTGTATAATGTACTACAATTACTATGGGTATTTTCTAGCCCGGGGAAATGCTTGAGGGTGATATTTCCATCCTCTCCAGGTGTCCTGCACTTACTGCTGTGCCCTGCTTTAGCTTAACCTGCAATGTCATTAAAGCCCTATATTCAACTTATCTGTATCAGCCATGTTGAAGATCCTCAATAGTAAAAAAATGCCATTTCCAAAAGGCCATGCTTACTGTAAAATTATAGTGGTGAAAAGGTGCCTCCACTTTAGCCATGGTTTTAGTGTGATCCATCCTTCTACAGGCAAAAAAACCTGAAAAAAACCCACTGAACTGTCTTGAAGAGAAAGGAATTTAACATTTGGAGGGGAGAGGGAGGGAATGGGGGGAGGGAGCCCTACCATACCACATTCAGAAACAATCACAATTTTTTTTTCATATCACCACTGAAAGAATTTTGATGTGCAAAATTTTGCTCTGAAATAGCCAGTTCAGAAAGGATTAGGAACTAGGCTCTCACCTACACCAATATGATAAACTGAACTCTCTTTGAGTATGAGAACTTCTGTGGATTAATAAGTCACAAAGAAGTTTTGATGAAAATGATACTGCCTCATTATTTCACCAATATTTCAAAATTCTTATCCTTATTATTATTTTTCAAACTTACCCTATAAAATGTTTCATATTGTTAAAATCTGTTTGTTCTTTTTTTTTTTTTCTTTAAACAGAGCATGTCAATCATCAATGAGCCTTTGGCACTGTACAAAGAAAAAGTAATAAGGCAGTCCATCTCACTGTCTATTAAGACAAAAATATTGAAACACTTTATGAAGTGGACTGAGATGTCTCAGGAGGTATTGTCTTCACAGAAGCGCAGTGGTCTTATCCCAACAACTGTAACCCAAGTTTAAGCAAGTGCTAAAATTTGCAAATCTGGAGCTCTGCCCTGTATTTTCTACATCACAGCCTGATGTAATGTCTTAGTCAAGAAAAACACTTAATAGTCAATAAGATCCCTCTTTTTTTATTTTCTAGAAAGTCATGACAGCGATGCCACTTGAGGAGTGATTCCTGGACTTCTCTAATTAAATGTGAACTTCATATGTGGACAAGAAATCTCAGAAATACACTGGACTGTGCCTGTGGAAAACAACACTGCTTTGTAATTTCCAAATTGCTTTTTCACAACATGATTCCAGTAAGGTTGGCTGATATAAATAATTTTTCCAAATATTTGCTTAGGCTTAGTAGTGATGTTTCCCAATTGCAGTTTTGCAATATCATGTTTCAATAAAACTGCACTATTGAGTCATAATTTGTTCTTTCTGAAGAGCTACCTTTTTTTGGATATAGTTTATTCTGCTGCATAATTAAATGCTGGTTTTTAAGTGGGAGCTAAGTAAACCATGAAACTTGGTTTCACTGTGATATCTGAGTTTTATTCTCCTCCTTTCTTATCCAATCTTTTCCCAAAGCTTTATTCTGTTCTTTAATTAATAATGGTCTATAGTGTTACTAGAGACTTCATGAACTTGAGAAATTGTCAGCTATTAATATAGCACAAGTTACTGAACACCGTGAAGAATGTTTTGGTATTCTAATACCCTATCTGTAAAAGAAGACACCAGGAAATGCAAAATACCTACTAACACACACAGCTGTTACTACTATTTTTTATTTAATGGTTCTCTTTTTCTCTATTGACATTTAATTTGAGAGAATTTTTCACAGAATTTGACCAAATCTTCATAAGTACTGAAGCTGTTGGCTAAATTTTCTCTAAAAAATAGATATTTACTGTGTTTAACAAAAAAAAAAAGAAAAAAGTTAATAGAAAAATATAAAAAAACCTGACTGCATAGAGATCTCTAAGACGTCCTTTTACTGAGGATGCCTGCTGATATTTCTGTTAGAAAATCTGGAAGAATGGAGAGATTTACAGTAGGAGTTGGCTATTTCTTCTTCCTTAAAGACAACACCTGTTCAGGGTTAGCAGGCAATGGTCCCATAATCTGTTTTTAAGTAATCTGAACTCTGAGGGAGTAATAGCAGCTCTGGGGCATGGAAGTGTTAGATCTCAACTTTTTTGGTAAGATCTGCTGATCAAACTTATTCCTCTCCTCAATGCAACTGCCTCACTTTCATTAAAAAAATCAAAGGAAGGAAGACTTACTCTGTAAGTGAAATCTGCTGGACTTTCTGTCCTGTCTGCAGGAAAATATGTAGGGGATTTATGTGCCTTGAGAAGGTTAAAAAAAGAAAGTTCTCTTCTACAATATTATTATTGTTTTGGAAGTCCTCAGTAATAACAGAAACAATGGAACACTGTCCAGAAAGGACCTAATTTTATTTTGTGTGATTAAATGAATATAATAAAAACAAAGTCTTCTGCTGAAATATTCAGATAAATATTGAGCTGCAAAATGTCAGGTAAATAGCACTACAGCATGCGAAATTGGACTCTTGACATCCAAAACTGGCATCTGCACTGAATATACTATGTATTAGTCAACCTATATGAGACAGATGTCCTTCCCAACAACTACCGGATAGCAAAGGAAAAAAAAGTTTTGATGTCTATTAAGGATACATACACTATCTATAACATCACAGTTCCATGACCATGAATGTTACTATATCTGCAATACAGCTGAGTTCTGTGTGATGTGTATAGCAGGTATACAGATCTCTTCCTTTCCTTTATTCAATATTTCACTGCCTCATTGTACCTTAAGAAATTATTCGTTATGCCTGTATGAAGCACTTGACACAGAGGAGTAGAAGTGTTTGGTGAAATGCAGATATTTATTGAATAAATAAACCCAAGGTCTATGGTGGATAGTTCTCAGCATACTCTGAGGTCCTATATAATATATGTTCTGTTTTGCACTTATCTGATTCTGTTGCTCTTTCTTGAGATCTGTATGTACATAAATTAATGTAATTCATCAATATGACAGCTGAATTTTAAATTTAGGGTTGTTATTTTTTTCAACACTTCAGCTGTTCACTTTAATGTGAACAGTGATTCAGGCTTTACATTTTGTACTTTTCATCATCTTTAATTACAGATTTATGTAGCATAGACGAAGAGGAATGTGCATATTCCTCAGTGGAGCAGACATTTTTATTTTCTAGAGATCTCCCTCAAACAGCACTCTAAGCTCTTCTGATGTCATGAGACCATCCATGTTTAACTTAATCTTCTAGTGGGTCATCAGAGTGACACAGGAACTACTCGAAGAGCTGGAAAGTCATGTTTCTGCTTCTGTTTCCTGCCAGCAGCCCTGCCTCAAGGCAGAAGTTCAAAACTCTTTTTACGACCTGAATCCCTCTGCTTCCATATAAGTTTTTTCTAAGAGAGCAAGCAAAAAAGCATACTCACTGACTCCCTTCCACTGGCTGATGATATAGTTTTCTTTTGTTGTTTTTAAACACCCCCACCCCCACCCCCCAAAATAATACCCCCCAAACCAAACAAAGAACCAAAAGAAAAAAATTGAAACAAACAAACAACCGCTCTTAAAAAAAAACAAAACCAAAAACAAACCCCCACAAAAAACCAACCAACCAACCAACCAAACAACAGCAAAAAAAAAAACACCAAAAAAACCCCACGAAAAAAATCCACCAAAAACACACCAAAAAAACCTTCACAGCCAGATAAAAATAAAAGATTATGGAAACCAGTGAGGAGAAAAGCCTTATCTAAACCTCTGGCTTTTAGCATTTATGAGTGTGACAGAATTAACCACAACCTTTCACAAGAGGCCATTTTCCTCTTTAACATGTTAACCTCTTAGGAAAAAAACCAGATACCAACCCCAAACCTCTGGCGGAACCAAAGGGAAGCCCAGCTTTTTGCCTCCCTGAGAGCAAGATCTGGTCAACTGTCCTGAGGCTCTGAATTTGCTGCAGGACATAGACCATAACCATGCTGCTGGATTGCAAACACCTTTTTATTTTTTCAGTGGAAGCTGATGTGCTAGCAATGATATCAGCTTTCTGTTTGTTTTGAGTAGCACCTTTCCTTCGTTTCCATTTCACTGAATCTGCAGCAGAGCCACAGCTAGTGGGTCATTTTAAAAGAGTAAACTTTCCACAGAACAACAGCTGTCAGGCCTACCATATAGGAAAATATCCACCCTCGACAGAACACGTATCCAAACTTGGGACAAACAAACTGATACTAAGGTAGCAGCAATAGGAAAGCACTTTGATAGTAAACTAGAAAAATAACTATAAAATTAATCAATGCAAAGAATGTTTTTATTTGAAAGTGCTGGATACATTTAACTTTTACTTGTTTTGAAAGGAACCTTTATTTCATCTAGCAAACTGATTTTAGAGTCCTGTACAAAATAAGGACCTTACAATGTTCAGACAGAAGTTCTTCAATTATGACAATGGCCATGCTCTGCATATTCTTACAAATTTCTCCATGAAATGTGCAGTGGAACTAGCTAGAAGCAAATATATGCAGATATCACAATAATAAGAGCTTGATTAACTTAATTCTATAGGAAGCTCCATATTAATTTCCATAATGCTTAAAATTAGATGAGTTCCATCTAAATTTTAACATTTTCCCTTGACAAATGAAGATGCTAATCGCACTATTCAAATGTTTGAAGAGAGAATTGAGAAGCTTAGTGCAGACAAAAAACCTATGGTGTTACCATTTTAGCAATACTCGTGTGCCCAATGTAACCAATCATGAATGAAGCCCTTTTGCTTAAATATTTGGGAAATGTCTAGTACCTCTCAACAAACCAAGATATTTTATACTCATCTGCAGAGAATTAAAAAGGAATGGATGCTTTCTAAATAGATTACAATGTTATTTATTCTTCTTAAGAGAGGAAGTCAGCACAATTTGGTTGAATATAATATTAGCTGAATTTTAGATGGTGTTTATCTAAATACTTCTTTAGTGAAACCATACATGTTTTGACGTAATTATTGATCATTGGTTACTTTTTGGCACAAAAGATTTTTTCTACATCTGGATACTGAATCATCTACATATGAAAAACTATTTGATCAAGCCAACTTATGATTACAATAATCAACACAACACTAGAATCAAGATCCCCTTTCTAAGAAAAATATGCTAGTTTCCTATGCTATTCCTTTAGTTTCAGTCAGCTCCTGTAGCTGAAATGTAAATTTTAGATTCCATACAGGTTGTTTCTAATCCAGCTTTAGGGGATGCATCGGGCTTGGGGATTTGTCCTGCTTAAAATTGAGTCTGCTAGCTGTAAATAGCTATTGCTACTTTCAAGATCTTTTCAATTCTGGCATTGAGGGAAATACCCCAGCCAATTTATTTCCCAGCGGGTGTCATGGGGTCAAGCACCTCAGAACAGTAAAGTGTTGTTTTATTTCTTCTGGAGTTACTAGTTCAAAGTATTGGTTTTTTTAAGTAGTGTCAAATGGGAAGTCTGTGATGATTCCTTAGAGTAACAGCAAATAAACCAACAAATGTTAGAAGAAAGATTCTGTGACAGCAGTAAAGAATCAATGGTTTTCTTATAGTCAGCCTTCTCCTACAATAAGTACAACTGGTTTTAATCCTGCTATTTAAGGCTTCAAAACCTTTTAGGGTGCCAGTTTTCATTTACACCATACTCTCCTTCTAAGAGAGATGGTGTGATGCACAAAGCATTATTTGAGAGAATGTAGTGATAATTGCAACCCACTACAGAGCAAACCAATTCGTTTTCTACTCCTCCATTTCTCCTGGCTTTTGTCTCAGCTTATTGATTTCAGGATATCATCAGGTGTCAGACATTTATTTAAAAATCATCGTGTCTGAACAAGAGCATCAGCACAGAAGTGCTATAAAAGTTACACAGGTTTTAGCTAAATCTTAATCAGTGAATTTTTGAACAGACTGATGATGACAGATATCATGCTGAAAAATGTCATAATTTATGACACATCGTATGTGTTCTCTGAAAGACTATAAACCACTACTTTTGCTTTTACTAGATATTTGGGATGCAGATTGCTATTTTGCATAATTATGGCTGCCACAAAAGATAAAACATGTACTAAAAATATATATCACTATCTAAACACAAAATGTGGGGTTTTTTTAATTGCTCTTCCTCCCTCCTATCTCTATTCAGTCCACAGCTCACTCTCTTTATGTTATGCTGCCTCCATTCTCTTTCCCAGTCATTCTTTTCATTGCTCCATTTTCCTTTATGTCTTCATTATTTATTTTGGGGAAGAAAAGTTCTTTTCAGCCTTTTTTTTTTTTTTTTTTTTTTTTTTTCCTGGTTTAGCATAATTCTTGATTCCCTTTGTTTGGCTCCTTTTTTCCCCCAGTATGATTTGATTCTCCCCTTTTCACATCTTTGCAGCTTGAAGTTCTTCCATTTTCCAGAATTTCTGTTTTTCTATGCTTCTCCAACCACTTACTCTTCTATTCACTTGCTACATGTGCTTCTGCCCCTTTCAAATGAAATATGAGGGGTTCTTTTCAAAATGGTAGGTCAATCTTCATTTTAAGCAAGGCTCAAATAACTAGAATGTCTTATATATGACTGAGTGCACCTGCAAAAATCCATAAGCCATCAACAGGTATGCATCTGGTATTCTACTGGTCTGGTCTCTGAAAAACAGGAGTGGGCTGCAGATTTGGATGAAGAAAAGCTAAAGAAACCAGTGAGAGTGATCAAGTTAAAAGAGGCTTCAGCAGAAGTGGAAAAGCAAAATTGTATGACAAGGGGCTGCAAAAATGTTTGTTCTTACCAGAGTAAGTGGACTTTGAACCCCATCTTTACCTAAACTTTCCTGAATTTCATAGTATTTAGTATGTTTCCTTCCAGTTCCTATCTGATCTGCCCTTCTTCCATTGTCTTAACTTTTGGACTTGAACATAAACAGAGAATTAAGTTAACCTTCCTAGGCCTTTAATTTATATATTGTTTAAAAGAATCTAATTATCATTGCAATGTTTTGATAAGGTATTTACAGTTTGCTTGCTAATTATAAAGAGCGTCAAGATTATCTCATTGAAGTTAATTTAAATTCAAATTGTTATAATTTCCAATAGAACCTGGGCCCTCAGAAGTAAGCAGTTCATTACTCTATCATGTAGCCCTCAAAGTTACTTAGTTTAGAAAAATATTTTTTTGCTTTAGGTATTGCATTTAAATAACAGAAAATTAGTTTTTTACTTGCCAAGTTGTTATTAGTATGTCATATATCAGTTCTGAAATATCAACTTCTTGTTAAGCAATTGTTAAACAGAAAAGGACTGCAAAAAATATTCAGATCTCAAGGCTTGTTTTATCATTCTCTTACTTTATGGCCTATCTGCATGCTGAAGAACAGAACGCACACTGGCTTTTTTGCTACCTAGAAGAAATTTATAAATTAAATAAAACTCAGTCCTTGGTTGGCACTGGCAATCTGCTGTGACAGCAGTATGAACAGTCTGGTAGCTGAGTAAGAGAGTCACTATCAAGGTCTTGCATTCTGCACTGACTTCATATTAGTGGTTTTAAAAAAAATCTGTTTGTACAATCCCTGCTTTAAGACTACAGTATTAAAAATCTTGGTTATGAATGTTTAATGTTTCTTAATTAATTTAAATTGTACCAACCACTAGCTTGCTAAGGCGTTCACTGAAGACTGAGATACCGAGGACCTCGTAAGTAGCAATTAAGAGAGTGAAATGGGAGTTGTGATCAAGAAAGTAGCACACTGGTGCCTCCATCTCCATGTTTGTTGTTGCACTGCAACATTATATGGAAAAAAAATGGAAGCAATTGAAGCAACAAATACCAGTAGACCGACATCATATGAGACAGGATACTTTGTTTTAATTGAAAGCCTTTTGACTTGCCTTATATGCCTGACCACGTGGCTCTATTTGGCTGTTAAGTACATCCAGACAGTCTCGGTAGTGTGCTCCATGGAATTTTTGGGCACTGGGATTTTTTTTTACCACAGGGCAGGTGAATTGCCACCTATAACTGCAGTTGCTCCCTCCATAAGGGTTGTTGCCTTCCAAGTATGCATATATACAGATGAGCAGCAGCTTACCCCTAAAGCCACTTTCCACTCATAGGGTTTCTCCTATTCAAGCAACAGAAGGAAGCAAAGGGGTAGGACAAAACCAATATTAGTATTCTGCTGGTGTGGCATTGAGGTCTAGATAAAACCCTAAATCTCAGATACTCAAAGGGCGTCTTTGCACATCTCATTCAGGTTCAGCAGCTTCACTTGCAGCCGTTTGGTGTCTCTGTGTGTCCAGGGCTGCAGGTCTTCCTGACGGCATGCGGCAACTGAAAAGCAGAATAGATCATAGTATTCAAATTCACTGGTCATTCACGGCCTTCATCTCTCAGATGGTTTGTATATCATGAAAAATGGAAGGATCTGCTTCTGCAGTCTGTTATACCATCCATTCCAAGTTTGAGAAACCAAATGCCTATGTAATATTGATTTTGTGTGGGAAAATAAACATTTTAAGTTTCTAATAGGGAACTAAGAGTAAAAAGAATATAGTATTCAATTCAAAATCTTTCCAAAAGAGTGGTCTTTGAGTTTGTCTGTGTTTAGTTCAAAATTCAACAAAATTTAACTCATAAATGCAGTCCATATGATATAGAAGAAATTTATGCTGAGATAAATACAGTTCAGTGAACTTTGTCCAGAGACAGCAATAAAGTTCCAAAAATATTGAAATGAAATTTTATGTAGGGACATCACTACATTCCTCAAAAATGTTTCATTAATGCACCCTTCCTGGGTTAACTCTAGAGTTAAAAAAAAAAAGTTGGCTTGCTATAATTGTTGATTTTTTTTCCTTCTGTGTACAGATTGATATATAAGTACAAACTATTATTCTTTTTTTAAAATGAGCAAATTATCTGCACTTGAGCTAGTTTAGTGTCTGAGGGGATATAAAATCACATCCTAAGAAGGTCATTGTTATAGCATGGTTTTAACCTTTGCTTCATCAATATGGCATTTGTCTCACTGTCAGCTTTTAGTACTCTTTTCAGCCTCATGGCAAAAGGCAACTTCCAGATGATTTAGTTGTCAAATAATTTTCCTGAAAGCAGCAAAATAACCAGAGAAAGCGTGGCAAGGCCCCCAGGATGTTGTTCAGTCTGTGGAAGTCAGTCTAAGGCAGGGCCATCTGCTCTTAAATCACATCTTGAAGATGTCTGTCCTTTACCTTGACAGATAACATTTTCTGGAAACCTAAAATGACAGCTCTATATCAAGTTAGATATTAGGAATTTGTTTCTAACTGTAATGGTAGGACAGCAAGGACACAGCTGCCTGGAGAACCTGCCACGTGGGAGGTTTTTAACTGCAATTGAGATGAACATTAGCCAGGTGTGATGGGTCAGAGATGGCTGAGCCTTCCTTGGGGCAAGGGGGTGGATTGGATGAACTTATCAAAACAGGAAACTGGAATTGTCTGACTTTGTGCAGTGTCCCTCATCAATAGCTCTCAGCTCTCTCAGTGTTGTGTACCACATATAGCATGGCTTTGTCCCAAGGGGCTGTCCATCATCTGGATCACTTTTGCTGCCTTTCTCCATGCATTTTTACAAATCAGGTGATGTTGTCTTCAAGTCAGTATGTTGTTGCCTCCTACTGTGATGACTGAAACTTGGGCTAAATACATGCTGTGTGACTTTGACTTTTGAAAACACAGCTAAACTAGCTCTAAATCAGGTTTTTTAGGCCCTGCTAGCAGGTCCCAAATATGATTATGACTGCAGCTGCACTATTCTTCCTATGATATACAAACCAGTAAGGTTGAACCTATTTGTGCCACTGAACACAAGCCATCAGTTGCTCCTGCAAGGAAAGCTAAAAGCACATTGGGCTGCCCTGGCAGGAGCATAAACAGCAGTTTGAGGGAAGTGATTAGCCTGGCACTGCGGTGAGGCTATCTGTTCTGCACTGCATCCTGTTTCTGCTCTCCCCTCACCAGTGCAAGAGGAATATCAACAGAGACAATCAATCCAGCAGACATCCACCACAATGTTTAGGGAACATGGAGATGTATCTTACAAACAAGCTGGTGGAGCAGGGCTTGTTGATCCTGGAGAAAATAGAGCTGGAGAAAATAGATCCAGAAGAAATTACTTATTGCCTTTGTGTACCTAGAAAGAAGTTGTAGAAAAGATGAAGCCAGTGTCTTATCAGAGATGCACACTGGAAGAATGAGACAATGGTCACAAGCAAAAGAAATTCCTATTAGACTCAAGGGGAAAAAATAATGGAGCGGTCAAGCTCAACATGGTGAAGCAATGAAATTTGCTTTTTTTTGAGATTTTCAAACTTTAACTTGACAAGGACCTGAAAAACCTGATGTTAGCCCTGTCTTTAGTACAAGGTTGGCTCAGACAACCTTCAGAGGTACTTTCTGACTCAAATCTTTGTGTGATTTTAATTCAATCTCTTATTGTACACTATAGTTACTTCTTGACCTTCAGGGAAGAAATGTCTTAAAGGACCATAAAACAGACCAGACTGGAAGGGACTTCAGATCATCTGGTCCAATCTTTCATCGGAAAGGTACCCTACATGAGATTATCTACCATCCTGTCCCATTACATCTTGAAATCTCCAGTAACTGGGACTCTACTACAACCCTGGAGAGGTTGTTCCAGAGACTGATTGTCTCTCTGCAGTAAAATTCTTTCTTACATCAAGATAAAAGCTCTCAGTGCAGCTTGTGCCTGTTGCCCATTGTGTTCACCATGTGTTTCCTCATGGAGGGAAAATCTCTGTCCTTTCTGTACCCGTACTTTAAGTGCTGGAATACTTTAAGTACTATGATAAGGTCCCCTCTCCCTCCTTCAGGGATGAAAGGCCTCACTCCTTCAGTCGTTCCTCATGGGGCAGGTATTCCAGCCCTTTGATCATCTTTGCAGCCTTCCTTTGGACCATCTCCAGTTTGTGACTTTCTTGAAATATGGAGGGCAAGAGCTAGACTCCAGGTGTGGCCTGACCAGCACTGAGTAAAGACATCCCCATATCTGCCAGTAATGCCCCTGTGGATGGAGCCCAGAATGCAGTTTGAGTTTGTTGTTGCAGCTGTGCTCTTCTGACTCACGTTCAGCTTGTTGTCCACCAGGACTGCCAGGTCAGCAAGGCTGCTTCCCATCCACACGGCTCCCAACCTGTGTTGGGCTCTTTGGTTATGTCATCCCAGGTGTAGGACTTTGCGCTTGGTAAATGACCTAAGCAAAATAAAAACCTTTGTATCTCCTGTATATGAGAGATGCTTTAGCTGAGCATGTGTGGGAGGAGAAAACACGAGATGACTATGACTCCATATTAGAGTTTACAAAAGGATCCAGTAATTCCTAGGACTCCTGGAGTGCATTGCAGGGTATGATCATTAATAATAATAACAACTCCTGGAACTTTCTATTAGGATCAAATTCATCCTCCATTGAATAATAGCTCTGTTAGTCTAATTTTGAAAGGATTTGATCTAATCTGGATATGAGCTAAGAAACTGTGAGTAGAAATGAGAAATCATAGTCTTTTTAAAAAAACTGCACAGAGAAAATGATCAGGAGTTCAGCCTACTGTTTGCCTTGTTTTCTGGAATTCATAGTTCCTTTCTCTGTGCTATATTTTGTTAGGAAAAGGCAAATGGCTTTTTCATTACTGAGAAACTCATTGAATGAGTGTGGTATATATAAATTTCAAAAGGAGTTTTTAATATGTGTGTTTAGCATCAAACAGAAGCACTCTTCACTGTTGTAATCACTATCCTTTGAAGTTCCAGAACCTGTAATTGTCCAACAGAAAAAATATCTGCTATGATCTACTTTTGCTTTAATGTACAAAGTTATGTCAATGACACTACTTCTAGTACTTATGCTACTCCTGTTCCAGAACATCCATTTAAGTCTCAAAGATGTTTTAAGTTTTTGTACAAAAGAGATTTATCTGCTTCTGAGAGTGAAAAGTTACTTTAAAGTAATTTTTTTTTACAGAGAGGTCAATCTGTAGTACTGTGGTACAGTCCAATTAGTACTGCAGCTAGTGGAATAGCAAAATGAAACACATAGAGTATATTTTTATACACCTACAAACACAAGAATATATATTACATTTAAAGTAATTACTTAAGTAGAGTTTTTGCTGGGATTAAAAAAGAATTTATTAAAAAAATATTAAGGTTGAATTTAGGGTTTTAAATTATAAAAAAAAAGGATTTAAATAAAAAGCAGTGTTTAGTCTTGAAGTTTTCAAATGGAATAGGGACTTTTCTGTATTTCTGTCCTGACTCCTTACTAATTCTAGGGCATAATAATGTACAAAGAGCATGTCCTTTCACACTGGTTCTGATGTGCTGGATGCACTGTGCACCCACCTCACTGTCTATGAAACAACTATCCTTACTTGCTAAAAAGCTTCAGGTAAAGTTCCCATTTGGGGCATGACAACTGCCATAGTATTCCTTCCCTCTACTGACGGTGTGTAAGTGAAGAGACGGTTTTGCCATATGACTATTTTATCTTTTATATGCCTTTAACACTCAGGAATGTTTCTAGAAACTGTCACATTATTTTATCAGCAGTGCAACAAACAGATCTTTTACAATCTTTTCTCATAAATATATAAAATATTTTCTATTTTAATCAGTGAAAAGTGTTTTAAATTGATAAATTTTGTGGTAAAATAAACAGCGTATTTTTTTATACACTTGTCTCCAGCAAAAGTTGCCCATTTTATCTGAGAAGCTTTGGCATTACCGCAGTGAAAATCATTATCTACTCTGAAAATTGCTTTTGGTTTGTAGAAGAAGTTAAATGAAGCTGAAAAGGATCAGTTGCACTGAGAATTGGCAGAAATATTTTTCATTTGCCTAGATATGTTTGAATTTTCTGCACATTCCCGACAGCACAGTAAGAAGACTGCACATAAGTAGGACTATATGCTATATTTGTAACCTTAGCTTAACATCTGAGACAGTAAACATCAGATCTTATACACTTATCATACGGTACCCTTTCAATTTAGTGTAAATGTCTTGTACAATGTTATTTAACGTTGAAGCCTAGAGGGACAGCTGCGAACTGAAAGCCCAAGAGGCAGGAGCTAAACCAATATGATACAGTGCCAACTCACAAGTTCCAGGACTGGCTTGGCTTTTGGATTCTGCTGATGTTATACAACTGGAAAAATTAATAATGTTACATTGGAGGAAATTATGTCCAATATTTCCGAAGGCCAAGTACTTGAGCGTGTACTTGGGTTACTCAGTGGTTTGAGGTTTGTGTCTGCTTCAGTAAAAGGGTGAAACACAAACACACACATTTTGGCCTACAGAGAGTACAGAAGGATTTCTGCTAGTTTCTCAGTAGTGTTTGCAACTCTGATCTGGGTCTCAGTGAGGGAATTGTTCATTTCCATGCTCTCTAAAATAATAAATACAGTCATTTCTAGTTGTTTGGCCTGGAGTAGGAGAAAAAAATGCATTGGCAAGAGGCAAATAATAATTTTTCTCATTCTGCAGATGCTGTAGTTCATAAACTCAGATATATTACATGGAAATGTACACATATTGAAGCCCATATGGAAGATTTCTTTTTAATTAGCATGTGTGTGTGCACTTCCATACATTTTATTGTGATGTTTTGCAGCAAGTTATCTAAGGAAGCATGTATTTCTAAGCCTCTTAATAGTCCATCTTATTTCAGCAGCCCAATTTAAAGCAGGCAATGAGGTCCAGGGATACATCTTTCACAGTGCTGGGCTTTTAGGAAGCAGCCCAGTAGCGGATGAAGCAATGGAACAAATATTGATGGTGGTAGAGGTGGTAGAGTCAGACTCTGTCACTGTGTTTTGTGATTTTTGTCCAGTCTGCCTCATAGAGAGTTGAACAACCAGTAGTAATTTGGAGGTACAGCAAGCACCTATGGCAATCTGCATCCTGATGACCACTTTCCAAACTGCAGAGGCATTGCATCTGTACACCCTCAAAGACAGTTTAAGTTTGTCACAGCAGGGTCAGCAGCAGTGCAGCCACAGAAACAAAGCAGTCTCATGGGGAAGGTGGAAGCCTGTGAGCCAATGTTACCCGTTAACATTGAAGACTGATCCAGACTCGGATTAAATTAGAGATCAGAATGTGTATGAGTGCAGAGCAAGACCTAAACTGGTTAAATTTATACCCACCTCAGTAGTCCTCTCACCCACCACCCTGTCAAGATGCCAGCTTAATGAGCTAACTCATAAAGCAATGCCATCTTCCTCTGTCCAGATAAAAATATTCTTTGAAGATTATTTGAAGAAAGTTGAAAAGAGCATTTTCAGGGAGTCCTGAGCTTCATTAAAGTGGGAGAGAATGGTGATAATGGATAGTCCAGGGAAAAAACTAACAAGTTACTCAGATCTGATATAATTGGGAAATGGCACCAGCTACAGAGTGATTACTCATGTGCAAATTTGGTAGTCATAAAAGATGTTGATATCTCATGTAACAGTTAGACCTAAGAAGTTTCTTGATGTAATCCACCAATCTTTTTGATTGAACATTTCATTCTGATACAATCTGCCTTGTGTTTAATGAATAAATAACCTTCCGTCCATACATTAGTGGAGAATATGAACTATTTTCTTATTTGTGTTTAGAAGAATGAGGTGAAATCTGATTTCCACCACCCTTTCTCCTATCACTTCCTTAACCAAACCAGCTCTATTTTCTTCCAATTTAGTACCGAGCAGCCCAGATGATTTCATTCAAAAGGATGTACCACTGATAATGATAATTCTCTAAATCTCCTGATTGTCACATAAAAAACTGTACATAGATCTTCCACACCACAGAAAGGAGACTTTATTCTGAATGGTGAAGAGATTTAGCTGAAGCTTCTTAAAAAGACAAACAAGAATATCAGCTTCTGGAATGCCCCATCCCTATACATACAAAGAACGACTAAGATACTCATGAATACTTTGGAGTTACCGGTGCTTGAATTGTCCAGAGATGCTGGAAGAGACTGCTTGTTTGCCAACTCTATTGAAATGTTTTCCTACTAATAAATACACAGTGACACTTATGTTATTAAGATAGGCAAGAGACATAACGAAATTGATCAATATGTAGGAAACGTACAATTTTGTCCCTGGAGCCCATCACATTTTTTTTGCCAAATCCATATACATTTTGTACTATTTTACATTTGGATTCACATCTTAAAGTGAATTCTGTACAAACAGAAACAGTGCCAAGTCCACTACTTGCTGCATAAATTGCAAGATTTCTTTCCAAAGTAATTTTTTGTTATAAAAGGCAAATCCACTGTTCAGTAGGTACACATAGAAGTTACAGTGAAAATGCAAGAATTCATGGGATTTCATGTTGTATATAGCAATATTGAGAAGAAAATGAACCCCTGAAAAATTATTATATTCCCTATGTAGCTTAAATAAATATGCCCTAAAAGCTGAAAAAAAGGTAACAAATAGTCTTTATATTTACCTAAATATGACGGTATTAGTGACTGACATGAGAATGAAAAAGGTATATTTTCTCCACCAGCAAGAAGACAGTCATAGCCAATTTATTCCTTAATTTTTGTCCTAAGAAGTAATACATGAAATCTTCATGGATATTCAGAAGTCAAGTCAGGTTTGAAATTTGCCATCTCTACTATAAATTAAAATACTTTTCTCCTAAAATCCTATCACTCACATCATTAACTCCAGTGCCTTACAGTAAGTTATAATTGAATTACTTTATCACATCATTTCATCACATTGTATTCACTCAAAAAAAATGTTAAGACCTCTCTATTTTACCTTAATTTACCTAAAGCACTCTGAGCTGCTCTTTTGCTGTGTTCACATCTGGCTCTATGTTTGCAACCCACTCTCTGAGGCTGGCAGATTGAAGGTCTTTTAACAGAGCTGGAGAGGGACAGGCAGGTTGCAGACAGGCTTTCCTTCCATGTTCTAGGACTGCCTCTGTTCTCTCTGTTCTAGGACTGCCTTGAATGGGCATAAAGTTAAAAGCAGAGTTCTTGCAACAGCCGTGAAAAATCTCAAACATTTCTTGCCACTGTATGAAAGAAACATTTCATATTGGGTGCCTTCTGCTCTCAGTTTAGCCTGGGTGCATTCTCTAATTGCACTTACCACTTACCTGTGAAACAGAACATGGCACAGCCATCCATTTTTGTTTTCAGACTTAATTTTTGTGGTCATCTACACACAACAGATCCACATTTGGTTTTAGTATACCTTCTAAAGGCTAACTAATGAGTATACAAATGCCCTTATAAGTTATTATCATGCATCTTTCAAACCCAGGGGTTTTACTCAGGAATTTGCATCTCCACAGAGTAGTCTGTGTGCCATCTTCAAAGTTCATTTATTCTCCTCAAAGATGAAGTCTAGACTTTCCATCCATTTCCCATATTTATTTTCTGTTATGAGGAACTGGAGACAAAAATTCAGACTCTATTTCACAGGACTCTATTCCATTTTGCTTGTTTAAAATTCAAGCCTTCTATCTGGGTACTTCGGGGACTGTTCTGGACAGACTGCTCTAACATTTTTATCTTCATAGGATTTTGGTCTAAATGATCATGATATCACAGTCACACAGTCTGTAGGGATTTTCCCTCGAATACCAAACCAAAAAGAGTATAACTTTTATGCAAAAAAAATAATATTGCTTTCTGCACCTGCATTGAGGTCGATTGAAAAACTTGATTTAAAGTATGACAATACTCAATCAAATAAGTATGGTTCCTGTTTTTCGTGTTCAGCACTCAGTATTTTTTTCTCTTTCTTTCTGTGTGGCTGAAAGGGTTTCCTAGCACCTTGGGAAAAAAAAAATGGCAAGCATTATGCAGCTACAGTACAAAGATTTCCTCATATGTTAACCTAGCTGAGGCATTTTCATTTCCATTTCAATCACAGAATAAAGAAAAAAAGTGAACTCAAAACAAAACTTATTTCCCTGCAACTATCACTAACTGGTGAGAATGGTAATACCTCTTGCTACCCTTGTTTCTTTACTTGTTTCCCCCAGTGCCCACAACACTTTGTTTCATGAAGGAGCAACAGATTGCCAGGTATTTCTATATCTCTTGGCTATGAGTTGGAAAAACTGGGTTTCCTGGTGGTGATTACTTGTGTGAAGACAGTGAGGGCTCAGAGAAATAGGTCCCATGTTGTGAGAAGCACAATCTTGCAGTGAGAGCCCAGGCTTAGGTTTATGGCATTACAGTTCTGCCTCCCACTCAGCCACTTGATACATGCTACTTTGGCATATTGCTGTCTGTGAGTGCCACAGAAAATACTGTCTGCCTTGCAGGATATCACCTACTATGCTTATGATATTAAAACAACCTTTCAGTTATTCCTATCAGTTTGCTTGTTGTTTCTTTTTTTTCTTTTTTTTTTTTTTTTTTTTTTTCCACAGAGAAAGACTAGGAAGAGAAAGCATCATTCTTCTCTCCAGTAATCATATATTCTTCTTTATACAAGTCACAGATATTACAGATTATCCATATAATAGTAATTATTTAGGTTTCCACAACTAACTGTTTTAACAGCTCATTGTGATTCTTTCTGAGCAGGTATGTAAAACAGGGAGGACATAAGGAGTTTTATCCCCCCTGCCCCATCCCACACATTGCATATAAGTTTTAGTTCTAACTATAATATCTACACAGAAAGATGGATGTTTTACATCCTCAGCAACACACCATCTGAAGGAATCTGAAGATCCATCTTCAAAGGGTGCATATTTCAGGTTTCATAAGGAAAGTGGTTTTTGAGTCAATCTCTCTGTTGTCTTCCTTCACAGCACTTTAGGTTATATTACAAAGCAGTTTTAGAAGTCTAGGATCCCAATGTGTGAAAAAATCATAACCTAAGAGCATGCACAATGCATGGTAGTGAGCAGAGGATTCAGTCTAAGAGGCTGGGCTAGAGTTATGTAAAGTAAAAGAGGTGCAAATAGAATGCCTCAATAGCAGTGGTTTTGCCCTTGAGACTGACTCTTATCAGAGATGCTGTTGTTGTGTTTCTGTGGGATTAATGTAGGCATAGACTCAGTTGTACAAGCAATTGGAAACACCAGAAAGAATAGAAAGCATTGGGGAGTTAGTGAGCATGTAGTTCTGCATCACAAAACCCAACCAAAAGAGTAGAAAAAGCTGGATCTCAGCACATTTTGTGTGGAACACAAGAGTTTCTCCTTTACCTTTTCAGTTTGGACAGATCACAGTGATACTTTATCTTGCTCTTCATAGCGTCTCTTCACTTTCTGCTTGCTACTAATTACTCTTTCCTTGGTCCTTTTTAGAGACTTCAGCAAAACGACAGCGCTGTTGTGGTAATCAGACTGGCTCATGGCAAAACCTTCATTTCATGGACTCATTATTTGGTGCTCACCATGGTCAGGTCAAGGCAGGCTCTTTTGCCCTGGAGTTATAGTCCAGTACTGCTTTAGCTGAGGGGCAGTAGCTGTCATGCTTGGAGACTGAAAAAGAGCTGCAAAGTCAAAATTGTAATTTGTATTGTACACAATAATGTCATAGGACAAAGGAAAGAGTGCATGGCCTTTTTTGCAAAGGTCAGCAGAATGATAATTTTCTTTCTTTTCCCCTAACATTTAATCTTATCTTTTTATGCTGGAGGAAGACTGTCATCCTAAAGGTGTGGCAAGCAGGTTATCTCCTAATTTCTGTTTTTATACTTAAAGGCCTGAAGGTATGACCATGCAGTAGTTATTATTTATTGTTTTGTAATGTTATCAGTGAGACTGCTGTATTTTTTGCAGCACTGAGAGTCTTGTAAATTTCTTTCTTGTTTCTGATAAAGCCCTTTGGGAGTCCTAAATATTTCTAGCATGTTCTTAATAAGCTGGAAGGAGGAAGAGCAAGATAAGCTATAAACAAAGACTCTCATTTTGTTGTGGCAAGCTATGAGTCATCATTAATTACTGAAAACGAGGCAGGCATCAGGACATGTATTTGTGACACATGGCCCAGGGTTGGCAGCTGTGTGCCAAAGGCATAGATTTTAAATTGTTCACTTACAGAGAAGGGCAGAATTTATAAATTTTAGTTAGACAGTATGAAATTATTCTTTTGTCATTATATTGAATTTATTCAGTCTTTGTCTCCCAATATCAACAAGTAGGGAACTATTGAATGTAAATAATGATTTTAGATTAAATAAATACGCATAAAAGCACTGGACTGGAATATTTCTTCTATTGTCTTTTTGAACTACCAACATTGTTTCACATGGTCTGTTGGATCCATACTCACTGTTCCCAGAGATTTCTGTATATAGATAAAAAAAGGGTGCAAGTTTAAGTATAACTAATTTTCTTGTGATTCTGACAACTACTTCAAAAACAGTGAGCAGTTACTATACATTTTAAGTCCCTATTGTGTTCTGTTTGTTCTTTTTTTCCTAAAATCAAATGTTATTGCTCATTGTTTGTTCTCTGAAGCTGTGTCTCTGCCATATGAACACCAAGTAGAATTATTTTCTCTGTCCTGAACTTTAACAGAAAGTTGTAGTATTTTTTTCAAGAGCTACATTGTTCACAAGGATTTTGCTAAGAGATTTCTCTTAGTGGTAAAAGAAAAAAAAGTTTCTTAGAGGTAAAAGAAACTGAAAGGGTTTGTTAAGAGGCCTGAGATGAAGATGAAAGACAGTCATTCAGTCTCTTTAGTATTAACTGGATATGTTCTAAAACATTATCCTTAAAAAAGAGGCACCTTTCTCTAGACCAGGTTGCTCAGAGCCCCTTCCAACCTGGCCTCGAACACTTCTAGGGTTGTGGCATCCACAGCTTCTCTGAACACTGTTCCAATGCCTCACCACCCAGACAGCAAAGACCTTCCTCCTAATATCTTATCTAAACCTACTTTTAGTTCGTATCCATCCCCCATTGTCCTCTATCTGTATGCTCTTATGAAAAGTCTCTCTTTGCCTTTCTTGTAGGCTCTCCTCAGGTACTGGAAGGCCACAGTTAGGTCACCCCAAAACCATCTCTTTTCCAGGCTGAACAAACCCAGTTCTCTCAACCTTTCCTTATACAAGAGGTTCTCCATCCCTCTAATAATCAAGTAAATCAAGCAAATACAGAAGTAATGAAACAAATTACATAAATGTATTTTGTGCATTCTTTCAAAATGTACAAAGCTAACAAAAAATGTACACTGATAATATGCAAAGTTATTCAAGTTAATTCTGTTTTCTTATTATGCAGTTCATTAATAGATATGCATAAACATACTTTCTTATTAGGAGTAAATTCTAAATATTGCAATAGTTAAACTGTGTTAGGTTTCCAAAGGATACAATTATACTGTCTACCTGAAGAGAGGTGCTGTAATCATAGAGTCTTTTTTCTGTTGTAAATTTTCCTTCGCCATAAGACTTGATTTGCTTAAGGTTTTAGTTCCTCTTTAATCCCGCCAAGAAGAATAATGAAATACTGTCTGGAGGGTCTTCCCAGTATTGTTGCCCAGGTTGAATTTCTCCACTCAAATTGATTGGAAGAATTTTTCTATGAGACATCCTGAGAAAATCTTCATGTTTCAAAGGAAGTAACTGAATATAAGATTAGTCTGAGCTATCAGAAGACAAAATGTAACTCTTTGTCTCCCAACTTGGGACTCCCTTAGTCTAACTTCAGCACTTTAAATATGAGATATCTTGGCATCCCAGTGGGGGTCTAAACCCAAATGAGAGCAAAAGACACCTCCTACAGTAATTTATTGAACCTTTGCCATAGTTTCTAGAGTTTTACATTTTTAGGTTAGTCACACTATACTCCAACACACGTCACATTCTTGTGCATGCAGAGTCAGGTGAAAAGAATCTCATGCCACCTTCTGAAAGAGAATCTGATAATGATTATAAAATATTTTGAAGACATTAATATAATCAAGGCAGAAATATGCAATTATGTGTGTTTCACAATTTCTTGTTAGTAATAATTAATATGAAAATGTTCACTAACTTTATGAACTATTTTACATGGATAGATATTAATCAAGTGTTATTTTGAAAGTGTAGCCTGAAAAGCAGAGAGTTGTGTTTAGCAGATATGCTCAAAAGCACGAATGGGAATAGGGTATGCTAGTTCTATGCATCTCTAGTGACAGACACACAGTCTAGGGGGAAACGTTATATTTTAAAATATTATCTGTTTAATTTTCTTCTGTTTTTTCTCTTTATGGTAATATGACTTGGTGATGAGTATCTATACAAAATTACTTCATAAATTGGTCTGGTCCATCTGTAATTCCTACTACATATTTATTGGTTTTCACCAACAGATATACTGGGAAAAATACAAATTTCCTGTCTAGTGCAATCTCTGTACCATGTTTGTTAATGAACAAATCCTGATTTAAAAAAAAAAGCAAACCAACTTGCAGTTAATTCCATAAAGATATTTAAGGTGTTCCAACTGCTTAGTAAAAACGAAGTTTGTTTTTAAGTAAGACTAGATTTGTAAGTAAATATGATTGGAAACATCAGGCAAGCCTTTGGGTACATGAGATCAACATCAGTTTGAAACATATATATGTCTGTAAGTTTATTAAACTTTCCATCAATACCAATCTTCTAACAGAAGATGTTATCTCTGCCTATACATATTCTCCTCTCTGTGCTCTTAAACCATGATAGATACTTCTAGTTTTAAATTCCTTTTACAGGGTTCATAGTTTATTCCTGTTAAACATTGTCATAAAACTTACTACAATGTATTTTATTAGTACAGCAGAATATTCTCTAGTGAGAATTGCATTGTTTCCATTGTTAGAAATCAGGACTGGAGATAACTGATCTTATAAATAAATTTTTTTGTGTTCAAAATCTTGACATGATAAAACAAGTCAAAAGGTGTACCTCTGAGTGTAAGAATGGCTTCTAAGTATTTCCTTTTAGCGCCTCTTATATATTCAAGACATCTAATTTATATGCCCACTAGCAAATTGTATATTACAGGTGTGATCTCCACAAGACAGGTTTCCATGTTTTATTGGTTCACTATAGCTACATTTGCGTTTAAAGCAAAGTACCATTTACAGCTACCATGAGATCAGAACAGCACTAGCCTTGCTCAAATACATAAATTTTTAATACATATATTGGCATTAGGCAGTAAAGTATAAGCTGTACATACTGAAGCAAGATTATTGTGTAGGCTTAAAATAAGCAAACTTCATATCATGACAATCAAATCTTTCATGTCAAGGACAATCACCCATGCACCATACTTACCTATGCCAACTATTAACACTTCTACATTAGTGGAACTTATTTTGTGATTTAAAGACTAATTTTTCTTCATTAATCTAATAAAACTTCTTAAAAATTAATGTTTAGGCAACTGTGCCCTACTCACTTTTAGGATGAACTGTTATACATATGGATCTATTAAAACTGGAGTTTTCTGCATCTTTGGCATCAGCACAATCTTTGAGTTAAGGAAACTAAATCTGTTCTGCTACACTGAAACCTACCCTCACTTATGCCAGTAATCCTGATGTAGCCTTTATGCATTTGTTTTTTTGTTTTCAGGGGAGAAAACAATCTTCAAGAAAAATTATTATTTTACCTTCCACATTATGTATTATTATAGGATATATTAGTTAATTGAAAAGCTCTGAAAGTTCAATGGGGTGATTTTAAAAAAATTAAATATGTAAGACACCCTTACAATAAAGAGGAATATATAGTAATATGTCAGAACTCTGCTCTTTTGCTTGTGTTGTTTGAAGTGAAGATAAATATGCAAGACTATAGAACAGTTTGCACTGTTTCTAGGTTTTTGTTGGGTTTTTGTGTGTTTTGTTTGGGTTTTTTTGTTTTGTTTGTTTTTTTAACATGCAGATTTCTCCAGCAGTACTTGTACTAGCAGATAATAGCAATTAATTAAAATTGCTATCATAAATAAAATCACAGGTTCCCACCTTGGCATGAGAAGCAGGAAAAAACTTACAAATGATACAAATATTCACTGAAAGCTTTAGCACAAATTTGATAATTAGCATCCAAGAAAATTAGAGGTTGCTAACTGCTTCTGATTCACCCAGAAACATGCAGGGTTTTGCAAGATTAAACCAAGGACAAGGCTCTCACTTCCGGGGATTTACTCAGGTTGCTCATCAAGCTTTTGAACTTATTTGTTAAAAAACAAAATCGGCCCATGCATCACAAGAGAAAACAGTATTTCCAGGAAATTAGGGTGCTGATTCACCAGAAAAATGCACCTATGTATTCCTGCAAGGACTTCACCAGGGTGGGGACCCTAGGGGCTGTCAAGCTGAAATTTTCGAGTTCAGTCTAGAACTGGAGATGTAGGGACACTTAAGCCCCATTACTCAGGGCAGAAAATCTCCATGAGGAGTCCACTTGCTGCTCTCCATGCCATACCATGCCAAATTTTCAAGATCCCTTCGCCAGCAAGCAGGAAGTCAGCCTTACCAGCAAGCCACCTCTAATGATAAGCACACTTAAATATTTAGAAAAACGCCTCATAATTCACCTCCTTCATTACGGAGAATTGCAACCTGATAACCATAGTAACAGGAACGATGCACTCACGCTTCAGTGGTATCCAGCATAGGGTGAAAATATCTGCCAGCAAATTACAGACACTCCCTTCAATGCTCTCGGGTCACAGGTGTTGAGGAAACCAACAGAGCATCAAGATAAATAGGTACAGTGACAGAAGGTATTACAGAAGGTGTAATATTGCTGTTATCTAAAATATTATTTCTCAATCTGAACCACTTTTCTCCACTGTGGTTGTCACAGACCAGTCAGTGACAGCTTACATGAACTATGAAATTGCTATCTCACATCAGGAAAGGACTGTGTTTCTTTCTCAAAAGAATATGAGAGATATATGCAAATTAAAATACAAGTTAAATATTTGCCAGAAACTATTTACTCATTTCTAGCAGACTAGAGGGAATATCCAGTACTGTGTAGGCGTTATGTATTGCTATGCTCAAAATCTTGTTTTACGGGCAAAGCGGAAGAACATCTTACATACGTAGGCTTGGAACTTATCAAGGAAACATTTTACAATTATTCTTTTCAAAGTCTTTTACATGTCTGAGAATTCTTGCCACATTATTTGAGTAAGATGCCACATGATTTGAGTAAGATGCAAAAATCAAGTAAAAAATCTATAAAGAAATTCCAAACATTTTATAAAATAGAATTATAGAATCTTCAAAAGAGACCTCTAAGATTATCAAGTCCAACCCTTAGCCTAGCGCTGTCACTTTAGCCCCTAAAACATACTAAACCATATAATCCATTGCCAGATCCAGATGCTTCTTTAACACCTCCAGAGATGGTGATTCCACCACTTCCCTGGGCAACCTATTCTAATGCCTAACCACCTTAATAGTTAAAATTTTTTAACTAATATCTAATCTGAATCTCCCCTGTCTTAGCTTAAGGCCAATCCTCTGGTCCCGTCACTATAGGCATGGTAGAAGAGACCAGCCCCCACCGAATGACAACCTTCTTTCAGGTAGTTGTAGAGAACATTGAGGTCCCCCCTGAGCATCCTCTTCTTGAAACTAAACAAACCCAGCTCCCTCAGCCATCCCTAATAAGACATGTTTTTTAGCCCTTTCATGAGCCTTGTTGCCCTTTTGTGGACAGTGAGGGGCCCAGAACTTTATGATCGGTAGTGCTGCATGGGATTATCGTGGCCAAAATGCAGGACCTGGCACCTGGTCTTGAACCTCACACCATTAGTCTTGGCCCATCTATCCAGCTTGTCCAGATCCCTCTGCAGAGCCCTCCTACCCTCCAGGAGATCGACACTCCAACTCAACTTGGTGTTGTCCACAAATTTACTAATGGTAGATTCAATCCCCCATCCAGATCATCAATAAATACGTTAAACAGGACTGGGCCCAGCACTGATCCCGGGGGGACACCATGAGTGACCAGCTGCCAGCTGGATGCAGCCCCATTGACCAGCACTCTCTGGGTCTAGCCCTCCAGCCAGAGAGTGCCCTTGTTCAAACCATGGGCTGTCAGCTTTTTCAGGAGAATACTGTGGGAGATGCTGTCAAAAGCTTTGCTGAAATCCAAGTAGACGACACCCACAGCCTTCCCCTCATCCACTAGATGGGTCACCTGGTCATAAAAAGAGATCAGCTTGGCCAGGTAGGACCTGCCCTCCCTAAACTGCTGGCTGGGTCTGATTCCTTGGTTGTCCTGTATGTGCCATGTGAACACACTCAGGATGATCTGCTCCATAACGTTGCCAGGCACTGAGGTCAGGCTGAGAGGCCTGTAGTTTTAGGGATAGTCCTTTGGGTCCTTCTTGTAGATGGCCAACTTCCAGTCATCTGGGACCTTCCCGGTTAACCAGGACTGATGATAAATGATGGAGAGAGGCTTAGCGAGCTCTTCTTCCAGCTCCCTCATCCCCCTAGGATGGATCCTATCTGGTCCCATGGACTTGTGAGCATCTAAGTAGGTCAACAGGTCACTAACTACTTCCTCCTGGTTTACAGGGGGTCCCTTAGGTTCCTTGTTCCTGTCTACCACCTCAGGAGGCCACTTGCCTTGAGGACAACTGGTCTTCCTGTTGATGATGGAGGCAAAGAAGGCGTTAAGTACTTCAGCTTTTTCCTTGTCATTAGTGACTATTGTTCTCCTCTGCGTTCAATAAAGAATGGAGGTTTTCCTTGACCTTCCCTTTTTTATTAATGTATTTATAAAAATACTTTTTATTACCATTTACAGAAGTGGCCAGATTAAGTTCTGAGATTTTGCCTCTCTACTTTTCTTTCTGCATTACCTAACGACATCCTTAAAGACTTTGTGAGTTGCCTACCCCTTTTACCAAAGGTGATACACTCTCTTCTTTTTCCCTTGAGTTCCTAAGAAAGCTCCCTGCTCAGTCAGGTGCCTTTTCTTCCCCACTGGCTGATCTTGTGGCACATAGAGATGGCTTCTTCCTGAGCTTTCAAGATTTCTTTCTAAAAGCACATTCAGCCTTCCTGGGCCTGGGTGTTTTTAAGGGCTGCTTCCCAAGGAACATTCCAAATCAGTGTCCAAAGTCTGTCCTCTGGAAGTCCATGGCAGAGGTTTTGTTGATACTCCTCCTCACTTCACCAAGTATTGAAAATTATGCTTCTGTAGATGAGAAAGTGAGAAATTTTGTTTAAGGATTTTTTTAAAATTTAAAACATTATGAAGTGTTGGGAAAGATGTAGCTTTTTCAGAGTCAGCAGTGATAACAGAATTAAAAAGACTTCTGAATTAACTGGAGATCTACTGATTTAAAACCTATTTCAACCAATGGAAAAACCTTTTGCTACTTTAGAAGAGTTTGGTTAATTATTCAAAGTATTGCAATTAAGTATTTATTTACATATTTACATCTTAAAAGTGACATTTGAGGATATTTTATTAAATTGGAGTAATAAGTCAGGTGTTAAACTGTCTTATGCTTAAAAGTGTGGCAGCAATGTATGGAAAGCTGATACAACAGTCAACTTACAGCAAACACGGCGAACTCTAAGTATGTCTACCAAATTGCTTCTGCTGTAACAAGATGAACTGGACAGCCCCACAATGAGGCTGACCAGAAAAGTAAAAATACACTTCAGCTTTCAGGGTCACCAGGGAAATATTGCTCACTCTAAAAAAAATGTGTAGAAAGATTTGAAAACAGCTTTTATTTTTGTCCTCTGAGTGTTCTCTGAATGATAAAAAAGCCATCTACTTGCCCATTAATGTAGCTGATTTGAATACTGATAAATACTGATAAATGAATAGCAGAAACATATTGCATTATTATTTAATCTAATACTAAGGTACAATAAGGGAATAAGTTCCATTTTTATCTCTGCTGAAAAAAAGTGGAAAAAGTAGCCCCAAATGTCAGAGGCATTAAATGTGCTTTTAAGCTTCTGATTTTCATACAGAAGGAAAAGACAACAAAGAATACGTGATTAGATAACTCCTATTTATTCAAAGAAATGAGCAAAAACTTTGTGCAGGGGAAATTCAGGTCATGCTTAGGAATGCAACACACATCCATGTCGTCAAATATGCCTTAAGAGTGTAGGTAGCTCTACCTCTTTCATTTCCACACTATTGTAAGTAGAAGTAGATGAAGGTTGAACTTCATTTTTTCAAGAACAAGGTTGAAACTCACTTTTCAAGCAGTTCATTTGTCTACATAAACGGGAGAAATGTTGTTGATGAGGCAGACAAATTGTTTTCCACTGATTATAGAGCAGACATTATATAATCTGTGTGAACAACTGTGGCCTGTGTTTTCTTTCATCTTCTTTGCTGGATATTTGAATAAAATGTGAAGCTGATGAGGAGGGCACATTAAAACAGACTGCAAGGGTTGCTGCTGGGCAGCACGTTCTCTGCATTACAAGCCAGACAACACAAAACAAAGTAGTGCTTGAGTTAATCATAAGTAAAGAGAGGAGAAAAATAATATTGAAGAATCCCTACTGCACATGTCTAGAACAAAACTGAGAACACAGAATCACAGAAACGTAGAATGGTCAAGGTTGGACGGGACCATTGGAGGTTATCCAGTACAACCAACCTGTTCAAGCAGGGTCCTCTAGGGCACTCAGGATTGCATCCAGACCATTCTTGAGTATCTCTAGAGAAGCAAACACCTCAACCTCTCTGTCAAACCTATTTCAGTGCTCAGTCACCTTCACAGTAAAGAAGCTCTTCCTCATGTCCAGGTGGAACTTCCTGTGTTTCAGTTTCTGCCCATTGCCTCTTGTCCTATTCTGCAGCACCAAGAAGATCCTGGCTCCATCCTCTTGACACCTGCTCTTCAGATACTTCTATACATAGGTGTAGTTGATCCTGGTTTAGGTTTGGATAGGGAACTGGATAACTTAGAGAAACCTCCTTTAAACTTATTTTCCTTGATAAAATGGCAGAAGGAGTTCTGTGCTGTGTTGAATTGTCCCATGTTGTGGGTTGGCTCTAGAGCAAATAGGTCCCTCATCATCCTTCCTTGGCACATGTCCCACCTACCACACCCAACTTGTCCATCCTGGGCTATTTCTGCATATATGCAACAATGTGAATGAAATAACTTACCCTGAACTATTTCTGTACATAGGCAACAGCTTTCCTGGAAGTTTCCTGCCCACTTAGGTGCATTAAAGCTGACACCCGAGATATGCTGTGCCCCATAAGCGTGGGGCCCTGTAAAGCAAGGCATGCTCTGGAAGAAGATCATCTCCCTAACAGGTGGTACCAGAGGACCAGCCCTTGAGTTCTGAGCCTCTATCTTAGGAATGCAGAGGAACCTGAATCTTCACTCTCCTTCACACAAGGAACACCCTTATCTCTGGCTCTGGACAAGCGCAAAGGATAAGTAAGACTTCTAAGTAAGGAATAACACTTTTCCCTGCTTTGTCTCTAGGATTGCATGTGGAGGAGCACACAGGCATCTCAACATACACTGTTGGCTATGTATGCAGGAGGTGATGATTAATAATGGAATTTCTCCAGATTTTTTTTTTGGTTTTGTGTCTCTACCCCAAAAAACCCTGAAAGATTGAAAGAATTTAAGGACATTTTTCAAATTCCCCAAGAATGCTAAGGTGAAATGATTTGTGGCATCCCCTTTGCAAGTATTATTTGTAAGAGCTTTCTCAAGAACTCAAAACCTCATGGGTGTAGAGTCTATATAATATTAATTAGCACATTACAACTCTGAAGGAAAAGGTGGAGTAGTAGCCTACATTGAATTTGGCTGATTAAAAAATGGAAAAATATCTGTAAAAGACTTTGAAATACAATTCCACTCCTAGCTCCTGGATGCATTCTCAGTTCTATACTTTATTTTTTACACAGCTGTTTAAAAACAAAACATTAGAATCTGTGTTGCTGCATTTTACAGTATAAATGGAAGAAAAAAGGAATTTACAGAAGAAAGAAGGAACTTGAAAAATGGTGTGGTCTTTTGTGGATGACTTTTAAGTTCAAGACATATATTTAATGTCTTTTTGCATCTCTACAAATCCCAAGGGAAAGAAGTTGGTCTACAAAAACATATTTTGCATTCTTAAATATCTCCATGTAAAATTGTCTACAGAATGCTACTGTGTTGTTGTTACCCAGAACAATATGTCACAAGGGTTGGGAAATATTCTGATTTCAAATGTTTTATCATGCTTATTTTCTTTATTATGCAAGTCTTTAGAAAATGAAAAGAAACTCTGAATAGGAGTTTGTTATAAGTCAGCAATACATTTTGTCCATTGTTCTTCAATTTTCAGTGCCAAAACTCCTTGACTTTGTTACATTCATATAGTCTTGAAAACATTAAGTAATGAGAAGGAACAGTTATCTGTCATGAAGAAGTATCAATTTGTCTTATTATCCTATTACAGTGTTTTCATGTCTGTTAGCAACTGATTTTTAGCATTATTCCTACTCATTTGCTGGCTGGTACACTGAAGAAAAGACCTGAGTACACTTTGTATTTCCCATGACAGAATGAATAGCAGGTAGCATATGTTTTTAAGATGTAACAACAGATATTACAGGATATTTGTTTTTTAACTATACATTCAATCCTAACTCTTTTGAAATCAATATGCATCTTGCCATTGATTTTAGTCAAGATAGAATTTTATCCTTTACTTTATAGAATATGGTAAATTTCTTGTCTTAATATCAGCTGTATTTATATAACTTTCTTGGACCCTAGAAGCCTGGTATGCATTATTACTGTAGTTGAGTAAAACATGTTGCATCAAAAGATGGAGGAGAGGCTATAAAAATTTCTTTTTATAGCTTTAAATATTTTAGCACGACCAGAAGTAACATATCTAATAAAGGTGCCTAGCTGACTACAGAAAACTGATTCATGTGACAGGTTTTAGTGCCTCTCTTGTCCCTGTGATGGATACACAGCACAGGAGTTGTGTGAAACTTTGTCCCTACTAAATGAGGGGGAAATGCATGCTTTCTGTGACAGGTAAAAATGTTAAAGTCTTCCATATTTTTCTTGTACAAGTCATGAAGGGGAACTTGCTGAAAAATCAAGGCCAAATGTATTTAAATTCCATAAGTATATAACTTAAAATTCAGCTATACTGAAATATGTTTAGTTAACAGTGGAATTTCAAAAACACATTTGCTACATTATACTCTAATAACAAAGCAGTTCTTCTCATAGTTGAAAAATGTAATTGTGCATTTCATCACCTCTTTTTCTTACTGTGCTATCCCCAAACTAAAATAAGTACATAAATAAATAAAAATGTATTGTTATTGGTCTTGTCATGTTCATCATACTAATTTTTCTTTCTGTTACTATATTATGACACAGTTTCCTCTAAAACAAAACAAAATAAAACAAAACAAAGAGGAGGAAAATGATTAAGTCTGGTTTGGCTGAATTAAAACATCTGCAGTTGGTTTTCAATCCCTACTTCATCTTTTATGAAATCCAGTATTGTGATTAGCATCTGTATACACATTTTCTTATTAAAAAAATGTTTCCCTTGTTGCTGCATTCATGCTGCAAACTTTCCTGTGGCTATGACCCAAGAAGGGAAGTCATATCAGAGGCTGAAAACTTTAGTTTTCAGGGCTTACAGGACATGGGCTGTTCCAGTGAATAGTGAGAGAGAATCATTCCTGCCCATCACAAAGCAGTGTGGAGGCAGTTGCTGTCACGGAAACTTTGCACCAGATTACAGGACAGAGGATGCTATTTTTTACCCTGCAATGCTGTTAAAAGGAAAGACATTCCTCCTGCTGAATGAACAGTAATTTCAGAGGTGAGCAGTGGTATTTATTAGTCAGTGAGAAAAAAGGAAGTAAAATTAGTCAGTGCATTTTGGACTGAGTCAAAATGCTGCTACTCCAGGTGAAAACCTGATGTAGTTGTGTGGGAGAGATAATACTTCTTCTTGGAATATTCAACAATAATAAGAAAAAGAAAAAAAATCACATTTTGAAAGAAAAGCTCCAAATTGGACATCTTTCTTTGTGAAAGATTTATGAATGTAGGTTTTTTAGAGCTTTATTTTTCCCTAGGGAACAATGAAAGCAAATTTTCTAAACTGAATTTCAAAAAAATTCTATGTGTCAGCTACTCTAAGTCTGAAAAAATATAAAACATAATTAATGTAGTTGGTTTTCTTTCTTTCTGCAGCACGTATCTCTGAATACTTATGTTAGTGTGAGGAACAAACCTAACATACATTTTGTTTTTTCCCGTACCCTTAGGTAGGGCTGTTCAGCCAGGAGGCAATACAAGGTCTAGGGAAAGTAAAGAAAGGTATAAGTGAAGAGCATGAGCTATCTGGTTGAATAAATAATTACATAAAGTAGGACACAGGATAAAAGACATGAATCTATTTAAGTATAGTTTGTAAAGCAGAACTAGTTTATGTCCCTAGCTGAATTAATGAGGATGTCCAGTGAATACCAAGGGAGATAGACTGAGGCTACTGCTGTGGATGAAACAAGGGTCTGATTAAAAGTCTGTTTTAAAGAACAGAACAGAGGAAAGGCTCCTGTTCACTTCTGCAGGCCCCAGCTAAATTGTGTCCATGTCCATACTATATATGAAATTCTCATGTCTTCAGGTAGGCACACTAAAGGGAGTGGAATTTTCTCAGATTACCAAGTGTGGAAAAAGCTTTCCTATATTTACAGAATAACTCTTTTAAACATGCACATTGCACAGTTATGCAATGTTTTACTGTAACTATATGTTATATACATGCATTTTATACATGCCTAAATATAGATGCAGACACTTCATATGAGTTCAACACAAACTGCTTATATAATGCAACACTGGACACTATTTCAGCACTCAATGAATCCCAAAGAATTTTGCTGGACATTGCTTTTGTGGAAGGTAGCCAGGAAAGGGATAGATAAATCCCCTTAAAAATTTGTCTATAAGCTAAAAAAACTGACTGTGGTGAACATTCTTGGGGTGCGAAATATTCTATGGCCAAAATTGTGGCTGCTTTCTCCATCCACAATTCAGGAAATGCAGTACTTAGTGAATATTGGCCTAGGTCTGCTTGTGAATACTAAATGTACACTTTGGGACAGAAGCTCTGTGAAGTCTGTCCTTGCCAATAAATGAGGATATTCCAGACTTTTTGCTGACAGAGATTTATTGTTCAGTGACGTATGGAGCTTGGAGAAAAGTTAGGAAATGTCACATAGCTATAGCAAGGCCAGAAGAAGCAGGGAGCTGGCAGAAAGTTTATGCAGAGAAGAATTCTAGGAGATTGGAAAGAGACCTGAACCCAGGTCAGAAGGTTTCTCATGAATATTCATGTGCTTTTGTTAATTTTCTTTCCATTGCCCTTCGAAGTTATGCATTGTTCTTCAAAAGGAATCCAATATTTTATGTGAGCTGTTCAGAGACAGAGTTTTGCTATAGAATCTTCCAGTAAATGTATTTTTTTTCCTTTTCCCCCCCAAATAACTCTGCTCTCTTTCAGCCCAAATCCACGTTTGTGCACACAGCATTACTTTCTTTACTAATAGTCTAAAATGTGTCTGCTGAAGTATTACTCAGTCATATTTTGAATTGCCAACTAAAATGGTTACATTCTCCTCTGTATTTGTCTTTCTTTCCCAAATCAAGTAATTGGGTTTTCTTGAAGATTTTGCATATCTGAAGATAACTGTTTCAACTCAGTTAGACACTTGCCCAGTGAACTATAGAAAGAACCCTCCTAGTTAATTGCAGTGCATTCTTATCTTTGCAAAAAGAGAGGTTTAGTCAGAGCACTTATTTGCCCTTTAGATCTCAGGTTGATAGCCTGCCAAAACATTCTGTCTACCTTCTCTCATCTCTCTGCACAGACTCTCAGTGACGCTTTTCACCTGAGTTCTGTTTGTCACTGATATCAAAGATGATAGCTTAGTGAATTCTCAAATGTCAAATCAGTGTGTCAGATCTGGGTAATTTAGATGTATCCACAAAGCGTCAGGCTTAAAAACTTCAATAAATTCTAGCATTTCAATAGTTATGCTAGACCCATCTTTTGTTTTGACTGCAACTGGATAATTCATTCTCTTCAGTGCACTAAGAAAATAATGTATCTTACTGTCCAAAATGACAACACAGCTCCTATGTGCTGTCAGACATTTGTTTGCATTCACTCAAGTGAATTTTTTAGGTTGATCTTTGTCTAGACAAGTTGTTAAGTGATTCATCTGTATTTTCCTTGTTGCTAAACTGTGCTCTACTGATTTTTTTCTTAAATTTTTTGCATCATCTTATAAATGGCTTGATTGCTTTGTGGCTTCTGGGGGAAGGAAGTACAAAGTCACAAATAGGAATCTTCCTTCTTAAAAAAAACCCCAAAAACCAAAAATCATTTTCTTCAATCAAAACAGTGTGTATCATATTCGCTAATATGATACACATATACATAATGATGTAGAAAATGAGTTTCATGAATGGGAGAGACAGCCCTCACAGTAATTACAACCTTTAAGATGTCATTCTTACATATCAGATATTTGAATAACAAGAGTGATTATATAAATATATATATGTCTTCTTCACATCCACTTTAACAATGCAGTAAATAACTGTTGTAGTCTTATTAGTATGTATAATACCAATGGTAGGCAATTAACAGTACTTGCCTAAAAGATTCTATGATTCTATGATAATTGTTGGAAAAGGGATTCCAGACTTAATGACTATTTCAGCACTTCTGTATCAGTAATCACTGTAGTAAGGGCTTTATGTGAGAAGTTAGCAGATGGCATCACAAAATGCATCTTTTCTGCTACTGGGTTTGTATAATTTCCTGCTCATCTGTTTCTGTTGGGTTCATAATGTGCTGTTCATCTATTTGATATCTGGCTTTTCATTTGACCCTTTTGAACCTGTCAGCAATACACCAAAACATAATTTATGCCTTGGGAGTGAAGGAAAAAAGCAGGACAGAAAGAAAGGGATCCTTAGAGAACTGCTCTGAGAAGAGCAGTGCTGCAGGAACAGACCCTGTCCAATCACACAGTACCAATTGCAAGACTTTTCAAAAGAGGGTTAAGGGGTGAAGAGGATGTAGCATTGTTTTTATAACCTAGTTGTACCTGTTCCTGAAACAGCCAATTAAGCTGTATGCCCAGCAAAATTGTTACTGAATCTTTGGTTCCACAGTAGTGCCAAGTTTTGAAACAAAACAACAGTCTCAAAGGAACCCCAAGGGAACAAGAGTACTGGTCAGGAAACAGGGGGAAAAAAAAATGAATGGATTTTTGAGAACAGTGAGTCCTCCTGATTATTAACCCATAAAATTCATCTACTGGTGGACTAAGAAAAGACTGGCAGAATCAGAAGAGATGAGTTTCCTGTGGTTACTACTCCCTTCAAATATTTATTAAGTTAAAATTATTGGTATCTAAAAGTACCAGAAACTAGATAACAACATTTGAAAACTTGACTAAACAAATCTACTAAAACAATATCTAATAAAAGTGAGTGTGGTCTACAAATGTAGGCATGTCCAACACCTGATTTAATGTTATGCAACAAGTACTATGCATTATAATTATAATAGAATATAGAAAATATATAATGTATAATATGTAATATTTAATATGATATCGTATTGTATGATATTGCATTATATTCTATGGTATTATGTTATATGATATTATATTATAATGGAGGCACTACTTTAAATATTTCTCCAGAAAACATCCTATATATTTTACTACCAAGTTAAATCCAAGGATATAAGTCTGAGCTAGAAAAGTGGAAATAGAATATGAAGAATTGTGAGATGCATGGTCTCTGGCATTCTTTAAAAAAAAAAAACAACTCAGTGAAGTAACAACTGAGATGATGAGAAAAAGAAGAACAAGTCATGGATGTCACCAGACCTTACTTCAAGTGTTTAAGAGGCACCTACATATAAGAGTACAAAAGAGAAATAAGCACTTCTATAGCAGCTTTCCTCTTACCCTAATTTAGATCTATGCATTCTAGTTGTTTATAGAGGTGAAAAATGAATTCCACACTTATGTGGAATTTTTTATTGTTTTTTTGTGTTTGCAGCATCTTATTTATGGTGTTTGATTCAACAAGATTTATGTACCTGCAAGAATAAGTCAGAAATAATTCTGCTTACTTTGATTTCAATAACCGTAAAAGCATCGATGCTTAGCTCAGTGTATGTGCTGGACAAAGGGACAACAGAGGGGAGAAAGTACATAAGAATAAATTTATTTACAACAGAAAAGCTCAAATGGTTGGTCTGCATGAAATGGAAAGCAAGTAATTTTCAAGGACAGACGATTATCCAGAGGAGAAGCAATGACGTGAAGACTAAGAGAGAGAAATATAAATCATGGATAGCTAGGAGCACAATTTAAAGATGATCTTGCAAATTTAAATCTTGAGCTTAGTGTTCAAAAACGTCACTAAGTGTACTGAACAATGTACTGTGTAGGAATATAAAGTAATTTTCAATCATTTGAGAAACAACAACAAAAAAAAACATGAATAAATTTGGTGATATTTATTTTTTAAAAATGCCCTATCATTGAGCTTCATTTATCTAGTCCCTATTGTCTAGATGACGTCTCCAGTCAATGTGATGTTTAACGTTATTCTGTAATTTATTTCTTTGGTTAACCAAAAAGTGCATTCCATAATTATCATTAATATGCACATTATGTGGCCTATTTAGACCAGCACAAATAGCAGCAAATGTCACTTAATTCAGAGCAGTCCTGCTGTAAAAGCAGTGTGAAAGTATTCAGAAAAATAATTATGTAAAATTATAACTAGTTTGTTCAACCGAGTAGACAACAGGTTTATTCATACTTGTAACTTCATTAGTGCCTGAATTAAGTATTGCATTCCTTTCTAGGGTCTTATGTGCACTTGTGAATCAATACAACTGTGGAAATGTAAGCTAGATTCTATCCTGACTGTTTTGTCATTAATAGAATAAATTACTTAATTGAACATCAGCCATCTAACAGTTAGACATTGAGACTGTTCAATTCGAGACAATGTTAGGTATCTAGAATTTGTCAATAACCATTGATCATGTTAGCTTTCTTATCCTAGCTGTTTCAAGTACCTATCCTGAGATTAAATAAGTGATCCTCTGGAGGCTTTCACTGTGGACAACAAGATTTGACTAACCTTTAAAGGGTTGAAACTGAGAGGAGTCTCAGTTGTTCTATAAGCTGTTCCATGACAGTTTATCACTATGCCTATTTTAAGCCATAGAAGAGATGGGCTGTAGATTGTGCCCGTGATGGTTCAGAGTTCAAATTCATCACAAGACCAGAATATATGAACTGGACAACAAAAACAAAAAGTCAGTTTGATATGCTGGTATTTGAATTGAATAATTAAATTTGTCATAAAAAAGGCAGCTCTGAGTTTTTGTATAAAAGCTGCAAATCTACAGCACATTTTTGTATAAACACTGTTCAGAGTAGAAGCTCAAAAGTTGCATTTTGCAGACTAAAAACATGAAGAAAAAATAAGTACGACGGACTCCATGTAAAACTCCTTGAGCACGCCAAAACAGTTCTTACCTTTGCAGCAGAGATGGAAGAGTCATATGAGAAAGATATGTTTCTGTGTATATTAACACTTGGCCATCCTCATTGAAGCATCTCTCACTGTAATTCTTTTGCATCTAATGATCCCTTCTGGAAACATGTCCTCCCAGAGATGTATGACAGCTGGCTCCAGAGGCAAGTTGGAAAACTCATCTTAAAGTAAAAAGATCATCACATTGTGCTTGAATCCTAAATGCCTATTATGGGGGAACAGCAGCCACATAGCTGACAAGCAGAAGAACATGGTGCTAATTACAGTAATTTCAAGGAAGAAATTTCTGAACTCAGGCTGAGTTAAGAAGTACTGCAAAAGGAGTGATTTTATGCAATTCAATTTCCTCCAGATCAGGCCTTTTTCATGCTTAGTAAGAGAAAACACCGGATGAAGGTAACCCCTGCTGCTTGTTGGTAAGAACAGTGCTAGGGCAATATAGGGTTTTTTACAACAATAAAGCTTATGTTGCTTTTATGGTAGCTTAAACTGCACATATGACAATGTTTCTTTATTTCAGTTCTAAGGACCCTGCAGCTCAGTAAAAGCTTTCTGCACATTTAGTTTCAGGTTAATTTATGTTTCAGAATGCAAAAATATTTTATTCACCTGCAGTGGAGCAAGTTTTCTTGTCTCTGCTAGATGCCTTAGAAGAGAACTGCTGATGCTCAGATAGCACAATTATTCTCAGGGAGATTTCTTTGCGTGGTCACGTTGCTCTTATGATGGCACCTGAATGCTTCCACTACCACTCTGCTCCTCCCAATTTCCAATATGCACCTGCTAGCAGTATCATCATTAACAGCTTTATCATCCTCTCTAACAGAAATTAATATGCCAAGTAGGCTTTTGGCCTGCTTTTTGCATGTGGTTGGCTGGATGAGCACCAAGGCCACCAGATGTACGTGTTTCATATACGTTTCTAAGGACCAGAGTGCTGAAGACCACAGATTTGAGGCTTTCCACACACATTGTGTACCTTGACCCTGGTAAAAAGTTGGTTGTCCCTACCCTGTCTGTTGCCTCCTGCGGCACTCTGACGTCTGTGTCCAAAAACAGCAACATACAGACAATACCTTCCACTGGCCACTGCTTAGTACAAATTAGCAAATAGCACCCCAGAAAAATGACATTTCTAACCTCACACTCTTATTCCCCATGCTGATGTCATGCTGTGCTGCCATAAGGTTTTTGTTAGGACAATAAAGTAGCAATCAGCAGCTTTTTCAAAATAAAGCTTCTGAGTGCCAGATGGATTGCAGTAATTACATTTTCCGAAGTACATTCAAAAGTTGATGCCAACAGTTGGGTTCGAGGTCCCTGCAGAAGGGTTTTTACCACATGGCAGGGATCTGCGGACCCTAGGAAACCTGAAGGAATTGCTTTTCTCTACAGTTTTCTGACACATTTGATGGTATGATTTTGCATTTCTAATTCATTGCTGCACAGAAGTAGCTTTTCAGGTGTTTGGAAAACTTTCACTACCCCAAAGTTATTGACTTGTATTTACTCTGCTGGGAGAAGTGATAGTTTACTAATGATTGGCATATATACTTTAATTCTCCTACCCAGTCACTTAATCTTTTCCTCTTTCTTTATAAGGAATACTGGAGTTACCCACCATAGCTACTACTTTTTTCTTATTTTTATTTATCTTTTTAGTCATCTCTACAACATTCTTTATTTGTATTTTTGGCAGCAGAGGCTTCAGAGACTGAGTGGTTTTAAAAAAGCCTGTTTTCTTCACAGTTGTTAGACTTCACTGTAACATGTCTTTGGCTCCTTGGTTTCTTATTTAAAAATTATTTTTTAACACACCGTGTGAAACATGAGTAACTTCTAGCTCTTCCTGACACCTAGATGAAAATTTAGAAAATGTGATTTTTTTTAAAAAGAAAAGTTATTGTCACTTGTTCCAATAAGGCCTAGTTTTCTAGCTAGTTTTGGCTACAAATGCACATAAATTTCTCTTTACTACTACTGCTTAGGACTAGGACAGGGCTTGGTAGGGGGCAACATGTCTGATGTGGGAGTTTTCTGGGCTTAACATCAGGCTGAATCTCAGCTGGTAGAGCAAGCAGTACAAGGGTGAGGGAGGCATCTCCTCCATCAAATAGCAATTCTCCAAGAAATGAGGAACCAGCAAAATTATCTCTTCTCTGTTCCTCTTGAAAGGCACTGATACAACATAATGTTGCAGGCCTTTTCTATAAATTATATTTGCTGTATAAGGTTAGTAAATATGTGACATTATAGGATGCCTGGACATCATCCTTCCTTCATGGATTATCATATCCACAATCCCAGTCATTTACACACAAGCCTTGTAGAGAGCCTAGTTAATGCTGCCCAATCTGTCTTTGCATAATGTATATACCTGCACAAAAACTCCCTTCATATTTCATGTTGACATTAGCTCTGGCCTTCACTGAAAATCCCCTAAGTAAATTAAATCTGACACTGTTTCCTGAGGCTAAAGGAACACTTTGGTCCTGTACACCCAGCAGCATCAGGTTGTGCAGTCCTTTGTATTATTAAGAAGCATGTCTGGCTGTCTTAAAGACCTCACCTCTCAGACCCAATGAGTTGAGTTTTTTCTTTTGCCTCTAGAAGTTAAGCCACAGGTTTTTGACTGTCCTTTGAAGGCTGGTGGGGTAACATCTGTCTCTATGTCTCTTTCAAATAATGACAGTGATTATGGGTGCAAGTGGTTCCTGCAATCCCTCTTGTACTGGCAGAGTCAGCTGAACTGGTCTGTAATGTGAGTAACCCTCGTGCACCTTCTTCCTTCTTCCTTCACAAATTGTGTAAATTTGCATGCCAAGGGGAAGATCTTAGTTGCATGAACAAAATAGGGCAATAACCTCCTGCAGGACATGTCAGACTCTGGTCACTCTATCATTTCCTCTGGGTCATTAGGCATCCTAGCTCGAAGTCTAATGGAAGTTGTGAGTCCTAACATACCTGTCCTGTACACCTAACAGCAACAAGCTCAGTCACCTTAATTCGTGTTTCAGTCACCTTAATTCGTGTTAGATTCCTTGAGTTGGTCATCTTAGACTTAGGCATTATTTAGGCACAACTCTAAACATCTTCTTTTTCAAGATACTTTTCCTCAAACAGGCAAGCTATCAGGAGTAAATCCCACCCAAGACTGTGCCTGGAATTAAACAAATGTAGCTATCTACAGTACAGCTGTTTAGATCTGAGCTTGTTTTGTAGATACCTTTTTTTGCTAAGCAGAGAAAAGCAGGCATTTCTGGGGAGAGATTCAACTCACTCCAAGTCTAAAATAGGTCAGATGATTACATTCTTGGATTGGGGTGAAATGAACCTAAATAAACCTCAGACACTATTTCAAGGGCCTGCTGCCAAATTTGGATGATGCAAATGTCACATAAGCTTCTGCCATAAGTCAGTGAAAACAGTCACTTCTTAATTCCTGCTGAGTGACTCAGAAACTGTAATAAAGAAATGGGTAGAGAGCTGCCACAAAGTCAATAAAACCCACAAACCACAGGGAACTGGAGGTAGTGTAGGCTGTCTTTATTTGCAAACAATGTATGCCTCCAACAGACATTCCTGAGAGTGGGCCTCCTGCTCCGTGATCAGTCACCGCAGCTGGAGCAGAGGATGACAAGCGTAACAGCAGGTTGGAAAAAGCAGCAGCGTTGATAGTTAACAGCCCCTGCTGAGCCCTGGAGATAAAGCTGCAACTTCCTACCCTTACAAGAAGAGATGAGGTTTCTTTGTTGCATAGAAGCAGAATACATTCTCCTTCGAATAAGATTGAAAAGTGGGAGTGGCAGCTTGTTCTTAAAAATATGATGCATTTATTTCTGCTGTGTAAACAGCTGTATTCTGTAAAAGAGGAAAAGGGGAAATTTTCTTTATCCCTGGGGGAAATGGTGTCCTACTTCTATCTAATGGCATCCTCAGAAATGCATGCAACAGTAATAATGATTCCAAGGAAGAGATAGGGATTTTTAGGGCTCTGCTTCTAATGTTCAAACTTCTACAAGGACAAGGTTATTAGAAAAAACTCAGCAGCCGCCTTCACCAAGCTAGTCCCTTTTTCTTGAATTCTGAAGTCAATCATCTGTCATTCTGAATATCTCAGGCCTAATTCTCCAACAGCTGCTTTAGTGCTTCTGCTTTTTTCTGTTAGTGGAGGCACGGCATGGCAGAATCGCAACGTCATGGTAACAACAACAGGTAGGTAACAAGACACCTTCTGCTGTAAATTAAGATAGTTCCCACTGACTGGTTTAAAAATCTAGACTTAATCCATTGCTGTTTTTTTTATAAAACAAAATTTTATGACTTAGTAACTTGTTCAAACAAGTTATTCTCTAAACTAGACCTTTTGTGGAAGTGCCTAATGATCTTACACATAATATGTTTGCATCATCCTACACCCAGACAGATAGTAATTTTAGTGGACATTTGTGATGTATAACATTTTGCTTACTTCATTGACATCTATGCCTCTACTTGGTTAGGAAAATTTGATATTTAGCCTTTCTCCCTAATCATATCTGTTCTTTCCCAGGGCTTGTTTGTATCTGTTGCCTGTTAATTTTTAGAACAACTTCTAAATGGGTCAAACAGGTTCACTGCTAAGGGTCTGAACTTGCAATTCTCAACCCTGAAAGGAATAGGACCTTTGACACCTGCAAGTTACAATCTGTTTGCTTTATTTAAATGTGTTGAAGTCCCTGAATAACCAACAGGCCAAGCCAATTACAGGAGTGCAGCACTGAGAGCCCAGAGGCCTCCATGTCAGTGCAGGGACTCGGTGGGCTGCCTGGGCGCTGATGCAGCTCAGGGGCAGCTCAAGCATTCAGTTGAGCTTTGCTAAAGGCAAGTTCTCTCTATACATGCGAAGGATAAAACTTTTTGGGACAATGACTTATCGAGCCCTCGCTCTCAAGGCCAGAACCGGTACCTGCCTCCTAAATGGTCAGACACTTTGTCCAACTTCTCTGCTTTCCTTATTCAATTTCTTACTAGAAGGTTGTGGGGCTTTTTACAGTCATTCATTGCTGGAAGGATATCTTCAAGCTCTTAACTATGCAGCAAATGTTGACACTACATACATTTGTATGTTGCAAATTTTTGTTTCCTTCCAGAAGTATTTTAGATATAACAGCTTACTTAATTTGTTAGGAAAAAAACCTAGGCTGTTTGCCCTTTGAATCAGACAGTTCATTTGTTGAGCATTCCCTATTGCCAAACTTACAATACGTTTTGAATTAATGATAATTAGTTTATGGTTTGTCTCCCTGGGTGAGCTGTTTATGCAGTTGTCACACTGTAAAGGACTAAGGAGTGACTTCTTATACTCATTTGACTCTTAGTCCCAGCTTGTCCCAACTCTACTGACAAGTATGATTTGTTCTCTTTCATTTTTATGTTCCCACATGACATACTTGGGCATTTGTGAAGAGTTAGACATTTAATTTTAAATATGCAAATATATGTCATAAAACTTTCTGTATCAGGGTTTTCATTCAGTAAAAGATTGAGTTGCCAGATGAAGGAAGACAAGCTTCATTTGGTCCATCTGTACTGCAGAACACTGAAATTTTATATTCATCAACAGAATCATTTAATGGGCAGAGCACGAGAAATTAAAAATATGTTTATTTATGGAGCTTAAGAGACTCCCCCCTTTTATTTATATTTTCTTTTTTCCAAACTTGTGACATAGAATGGTTCAAAACAGTCAAGGTCACAGTTGGGTGCATTGCCTCAGGAATCCAGTGCTCTCAAAGTGAAGCTGGAAAGCATATGTCTCTCATGTATGCACTTCACCATAATAAACATCTACCAGACATGCCTTAGTTTATATTCAACATCATCAAGTTGCCTTATCACCTTGCTCAAATAAATTCAGAAGCTGTATTAGATTTACCATTACAATCTGCTTTATTTCCCAGAAGTCTGTATTAGCTGCAGTTTTACTTCCAAGTTTCCACCCGTGATAACAGCAGGGCCTGTTGTATGCTGCATTTTCTTTGATGAGTTTTATCTCTTTTTGAACAAATATTGTTGTGACTTGGGAACCATAATAATGCCTTGAACTATAAATACTCAATAATGCCACCTGAAGTTTTTGTGTTTTTTTGTTTTGTTGTTGGTTGGTTTTTGTTTTGGTTTTGGGGTTTTTGTTTGCTTGTTTCTTTGTTTTGGTTTGGGGGTTTTTGTTTGCTTGTTTCTTTGTTTTGGTTTTTGAAACGTCACGAAATATGTCTTTTTTAAAAAAAAAGGAAAAGAAAATTTGTGAAAACTTTTTGTCCACTTAGTACTTTATTTTAATTTTATGCGTTTGTTTTGTATTTTTGGAGAAAATAAGAATTTTCCATGGTGTACCTGATCCAAATGCCTCATGTTTAGAGTTCACCGAAAAATCTGTTTCTGCAGATTTGATTTTAAAACCAGAGCACTGTTTAAATTGTGCTAGCTAAGTGATCCCAGATAGACTGTAATGCTCTAACAGATTACAAACATATCCACTTAGAAAACAAGGCACACAGAGCTGAAACGTTAAAATATTTGTTTTTATTAAATCAAGTCCTTCATGATGGATACCCTTTGAAGGGAGCATATTTTGTTTTAACAGGTATATCTCCAATATCATAAAAATATTTTTGATCAAAACACATCCATGCCACCTTGCTTTCATCAAATAAAACTGTATCAGCTGAACTTCAGAGACCTCTCAGGAGAGTATGGTCATTAAAGTAGGGCTTAGGAGGAGAAGTGAAATTATTCAAGTATGATATCATCAGGAATACCATTGCTTTGTAAGGAATCTATTCTTTTCATGTCCTTAAAAATTTCTAGAGAGGTGATTGCACTAATTACTAAAACTGTATGAATGTCTAGAAATACAGTAGATCAAAGAGTTTTTCTTGAATAAACAACTGGACCAACTCCCAACATGGAAATGTCAATGAAGTATTTGACAAAATTCATGTTTTTGTCATCTTTTTGTGTATTTTCTTCTCCTATCCCTGTGACAACAAGCAAACACACAAGAGAACCTGAAGATACTATTTATACAGCAGCAGTTTCCAGGAAGCAAAGGTTTGCTGTGCTTTATGTTAACAAATATAAGAAAACATAGACACTGTGCAGAGAGTTGTATAGGGAACAATGATTTACTATTGATGTGTTATAGCACTGGGGTGCTAAGATTTGAAAGGAAGAATTACAGCTAAAGGGTCCAGGGGTCTAGACCTGTTGGCTGGGCTGGGCAGTTATAGGAGGATTAAGTGAAGTATCTCTTTTATGAGAAACCTTTCTTCTGCACTTTTTGAGAGAATATGAATTAGAAACATGTCAGTCAGTAAGTGATGGTACCCAGAATCTTGTGAACTCTCTCAGAGATATGATCAAAGGAAGACATGTTCTTCACAGAGAAATGAAAAATAAATTTGTGTCTCTCAGACCCCACAACCGAAGACTTGAAAGAAGAAGAGTGCAAATATTCTGCCTGAGCCAAACCTGGACTTTAATACTAAACACCAAGGAGATATGAGTATTTCTAATATCAGAAAATAAATGTTTGATTGTCATTTAGGCAGCAGGTAAAGGAGAGGAAGGAAGACTGCAACTAATGAGAAAGAAGAATAGAATTTGGGATTAAGGGAAATAAATAGATTTCACTCCTAAGGATAGAACTGCAAAACCATTCATAGATTAAATGGAAATGGACTAGTTACATTACATATTAAAATTATTATATTCAATTAATATCATAAATTATTTTTCAAATATAAGCTTTCATTATTCTTTATTTGTATAGCTGGTATGGTATATGTGGTCTTCCAAGGCTACCAAAAGATACTGTTCTACCTGCTAGGAGTTGAACTTGAAGAGTCTTGTGGGGCCCTTTCAACTCAGAATATTTTATGACCTGGGAAAACCTCTGCCTTGATCTTGCAAACAGATCTGCACCCTAGAATTCTTATATGAAAATATTAAACAGATTTTGCAAAAGAAACTCTATCGGTAGCCTGAGTCAGGGTTTGAAATCTTACTAGGCAACAGATATGTATAAAGAAAAGAGCATTTAAGACCATTTAGGAAACTATGACATTTAATAGACTTTTTCTTAGAACCTCTCTTTGTCTTTGCCATTTTTAAGAAGTCTATTCTTTGTGAATTAATAATAATATTTTTCTAAGAAAAGCTGGCTCACAAGAATCATAATTTGAATAAAAGGAGATTTACCTCATAAGTTTTCTGGTAGATTCACCTTTTGTGGGTTTGGAAGAAAACTAAATATAAATCACACATGGAGTGTGGCTTTATTTCTACTTTTTCTTTATTTCTGTGTTTATATGGTAATCTATTTGATCCATGAATTAAAGCAATGTCTAGCTTATTTTATCCTGGAAATGTTGTCTTATTGTTCTGCATGGTTTGCTGAATTATGAAGGAATTATAAGAAATAGTTATTACTTTTGCTTTGCCCCTTCTATTAATGCTATATTTCACTATACTTCTTTGACAGACTCATTAAGGCACAAGGGCAGGCTGGAGAGTAGTGCATCTTCTCCTGCATTTAAATATTTTGAATGCATAGCAAGTGCTTCACTGTCAATTAGAACTGACAAAAAGGAACCATTTTTAAGTTTTAAAAACCTGTCTTCTCTGACTGCACTTTAGGTAACAAAGGTAAGGATAATATTTTGTCATAGAGGAATGCAGAAATCATTCTTGTATTTCCCCACAGTTTCTGGTAGGGTTCTCAGGTTTTAAAGTTAAGTGAAGCTTTTTAATACCTGAAGCATTTTGCCATTACAAAAATTACCCATACAGTTCTTCTGAAGACTTTGGAGAGCTTGGATTTGCAAAGAAATTAATCCATCAGTGTACATTAATGGCAGCGCCTTCGGTCACCACCTTGCTTTAATTTGAGCAGAACTGTAGTTTCCAAGAAAATTGAATTAGCTGAGAGATTTTTTCAAACTTCTTTCCTTGAATGAGATGAAAATTTTCTGTCATTCTCCATTGCAAAGATTTCATTGTCCTCAATAAGCTTGATACAATATACGATATAATTAGACAATATAATTGTATTATATAATTATATAATAGCCCTTTCCAGCTCAATGTATTTATTCACAATATTTACTGTCCATTTAAGTATTGCATCTCTTATCACAAGGAAAAACTTATATATTCTTTTGCAAATGAGCAAGCAAATCAGGAAATTTACATTCAAGGCTGAAAACCGAAACACAGCTAGTCCTGCATACCTCAAAGCAAAGACATATCTCATTCTAACTGACATAAAACCTAAATTAAGTAATAAATCAGACATAAACATCAGCAAATCAGATAGGAATCATATTAGCCAGCTAGACATTTTCCCAGTTACAACATAAGAACTGAAGGTGTGTGTAGTATTTGCTGAGTGTGCATGGAACATAAATCTTCAGTTAAAAAAAACTCACAAAAACATTATGAAGACATCCATTTTGATGTGCAGACTTGGAGAATAGTTATATTTGTTGCTCTCATGCACTCCTCACTCACGTGAGAGTGGTGTTCACGTGACATCAATAGTCCCAGGAGAGAATCAGTGAAGATTTGTGGTGACCTGGCTGATAATGATAGATGAATATGCATTGGCAACATTATTTCAGCTTAACGTTGTTGAAGCTTCTGCTACAGAGGCATTAGAAGGTCAATTGCAAGATTTAGAGTGATGCAATGCTTTGAGTTCACAGCTACAGAGACCACTTGAGGTTGCCATTATGATGTTTTGATGAGGTGATTAGTCTAGGAAATTTATTCCATTTCAAACCTGAACCATTAGAAGAATCATTAGACATTATGGGACATTACAGTATGTTCTGAGAGTGTGATTATTTTAGTGTTGTATTCACAATAAAATAAAATTCATGGCAAATTAGAAACTCTAAGCAGGACTTTTGAATAGCGTTATAGGTAGAAGACAGAAAACCAGTTGGCACTGTATTGCTTAGTACTTCAGAAATCAGAAGATAGTTAAAAGAAAGAATCAGAAGAAGGAAACATCCCTTACTAGAGCTGACTAAAGAAATGAGTGGTCATAGAATGACACAAAAAATGCATCATCATTAATAAAAATCAGAACTTCGAAGGAAGAAATCACAGTGTCTCAAAAATATTTTTATCCCAGTTTCATGCCTGAAAACAGTATCTGTAACCCTCCTAACAGATATTTGACTTACTGCTTCTTAAAGATGTCTGTTAGCAGAGACTGCATAATCTATCCAGGCAATCAGCTCCCGAGATCCACTACTTTCATCAGTAATAATAATGTCTAAACTGAATCATTGATGATGTATAAACTTAATCTTTTTGTGTGTTATTTAAGCTTATTGCTTTTGTTGATTGCATATCATGTACTCTCCATACAGGAAGTAATTTTTTTGTGTATTAGTATTAGTATGTTCTCTGTGGTCTTTTCTCTATCAGGATAAATAATCTCAATTCATCCTATCTTTTTCGAAAGATAATTTTTTCTAGGCCTCGTCCTTTTTATCAGCATCTTTCCTGACATATAGTACCCCAACCTGGACCTGTTCCTCCAGCTAAATCCTTTACAGTGGTAAGGTTAAGTTCATCTGTCTGGAAAGAAAGTCAGAAAATTGAGAAATGATCATTTTTCTGCACAGAAAAGAATGACTAGTTGAAATATAATCTGAACAAAAGATTAGTTTATTTAAAATGGATTCCATGTGCACATCAACACGGCTTTGAAATGGCCTTGGTGTTGGTGGAAGAACTAGTGTATCTGATGTTTTCAGATTTAAGCAAAACACTCTCTTATTTGAGATGGTTTTATTTTGCCTGGAACCTTTTCAGTTTTCACTGGTAGGACTCTTCATGAGAAATGTGAAATTGCACATGAAATTGTAGACAACTTACCATCTAACCATGTGTCTGTTCCAAGCATTCCAAATAACACTGGATTGCCACAAGTCTCCTTTTGGAAACAAGTGTTATATTTAATATATCTCATCCTGCTTTGTGTAATTTCCCATGCTTTGGAAAGGAAATGATTTGTTGGTGACAAATTAGGTAACAGCTGGCAAATACATACTTGTTACAAAAGTCCAAGGAATATCTCTAAAATTTCCGCTATGGAAGCTAACAAAACTGTAAGTGAACAATGCACAAGTCAAAGCTGACCATACATGTTGACAATATTAATTTAATTGCTCATAGAGGTGAACTCATTCAAAATTAATTACAACTACAGAGAGGAAATACTTGATGTCATTGTGGAGAGCTCAGTAAAAAAATGTTCTTTAACGTGCACCATCCACTAAGAAAAGTGAAGAAATTGCTACAATACCTAGAGTACAAAATGGAATGGAAAATAATGAAGGTTTCGCTGTCTTGAAAAAATGGATACATAAGCCATATGCATTTTGAATCAGCTCACAAAGAATGGATGGCTCAGAAAAAAAGACAGCAAATATGAGTAATAAGAACATATATTAAAAAATGCTGAAAAGAGAATTTGCACTGAGGAGCAAATGCTCAAAAGAGTCCATGATAGAAAAAATGGAGGCAATGAGTTGGGCTTAGAGGATAAAAAAGAAACCTCTACTCGTTCTTCTTTTATGTAAAAAGAAAAATAAGTGCCAACAAAAGAACGATTGAAAGCAAAGGCATACCTACCCAAGACAATTCCCTGATATTTGCTAGTTCTGTCCAAAAGATGGGATGCAGCAACCTTTCCCAGCTCTCAGGAAAGGCCTCTGCAGCTCACACAGGTCTGAGCCAAACAGTGCAAGAGTGCTACAGATTTCTCCTTTGTCTCCCAATTTTCCAGAAGAGGAAAAGCTTATTATGCAGGTCAAAATCCATCCATCTTGCCCAGAGACTTGACAAATCCATTTGGTTGTTGGTGAGCAGCTGCCCTACTGTCTGACAGTAAGTAGTACTCGCCATTGATATCTACTGTGACAATGTAAATGTTGATATATAAATAAAAAGAGAACAAAAAGTGACAAAATAAACACACATGGATAACAAAAAAATTCAGATTATTATTTCTATTAGGAAGGAGGTAAACCTCTAGAGTATGATTGTATGATTTTTCTATATATTATTATACTATTATATCTGTTCCAGACCATTGTAAGAAGTGGAAATATTAGAAAAAGATTAATCTATTTAATGTATTATAAAAAACAAACAAATTCAGATTAAGAAAATGTTAAGAATTCCTGTTTTAAACGTCTAGGTGATATGAACTTCAGAGATTCATTTTTTCCACAAATCTGTCACTCAATTTTCTTTTTTACATTTTGATAGTCTTTATTTTGTACCTGTCTAGTGACTAATGTGGCAATGTTTGCTTAACAGCCAGTGCTGCAGATGGTGCCCTGCCTGGAGCTGGAACCATGTATAGAAATCTCATTATAACTTAAGAAAATAAACTCTCCATTTAGATTATTCTATTATGAAAAAAAAAAATAAGTTTCATGTGACGTTAAAATGCTGACATGGTGAGAAAATCGTAAAGGCAAGGAAATGCTGTGCTGAAGCTTTCACAGACTGCTTTACTCTTTGCTCAGAAGCTGGCAGCAGGCACAGCCCCCAATGCTCTCAAAGAAGGAGTTCATTTATTGTGAGAGATGCTGTATTTCCCCAAGAACACCTAATCATCAAGTTGCTTTAGCAAATATCTTTCATTTGTTGTCACTGCCTTGTGACACATAAGAGAAATATAAGCTGAATTATTCAGTCTCATATGTAACAGCACTGCAAATTTCTCTCCAGGGCTTCGTGGAAGACCACTGTCTTTGAGCACATAGACAGATTTTCTCTGCCTCACACCAGCCAAATGTGCTCTCCCTGCACCCAGTGCTGCTCATGTTTTTCACAGGAAGCAACTCTGTAAAGAGGAATCAGCTCTCTTGACTTGCACATCCACAAGCTGAGGAAAGCTCAAAACCCCTATGATATTTCTTGCTTGCTCCCACAAATAGCCACAATTGTAACAACAAAAGATTCTGTCCTTGGCCGCAAGAGTTTAAAATGACAGGCTGAGTACTCATAATTGGCACATAAGCTTCAATAGGCTTATATAAAAGGGTTTTTTTACAAAAAGAAAGCTGTTTTATCTCCTTTATTTTTGAATGTTACATAATGCCTCACATTGCTTGAAGTAGGTTTCCTTAGTGAAATATGTAAAGATCATCATTTTTCCTTTGGGAAGTTTCAACTCTGTCTTCCAAGAAGCCTAATACTTAAAATGAGCTTCTTGTTCATAGTTCTACTACTTAGATTTAGTAATAAAGTTACATCCCAAAATGCACTGTACCACTAATTTAGGGTATTTCTGGCTTTAGGGGCCTGTGTGCTAATTGTAGAAACAAATTTATTCACAGTAAATTAAGACAAACAGGAAAGCCTTCAGCTGAAATACTGTGGAGAATATTTGCTAAAGCTGAAATGGATTAAAAAGCTTCAATAAGACTTTATACTAGCAACCTAAATGAAACATGTTTCAGAATTTAAACAAAAATAGATAATTCAGTTTTTTAAAAATACCAAGAGAATATTAACTGGGAGTCATGCATGCTAAATCTTGAAGAAATGCTACTGCTCTAAATGCTTAAGCTTTGCTAGCATAACTGGCAGAGTATATTTCTACTTAATGGAGAACACAGAAGTCTGCTAAAATGTTTAAGTATTTCCATAACCCATGAGAAAGCACACCTGCCTGTGTTTCATTTTGTACAGATGCATCCCTTGATTTAACTTTGGTATTTTGGATAATCATTTTGATTCACTGTTATACAACTGTAGTCAAAACATAGGTACTGCTTGTAACAGAAAACTCCCCACTTAGATATGCTGAGTTTGTATAACGCTTTTTTTATAGCATCAAACTTCCATTATAAAATCTGGAAATTAGATAACCATGTAATAAGAAAGGTATACCTTCTTGGTGTCTCATCCATAGACAAACAGCATACGTAGAGATTTCAGCAATCTGACAACAATCTGATAACTACTACTGTTATTCCATTGGTTTAACAACTAATACTTTTCACTGGACCAAAAAAATTCCTGAATGCAATGAAATCAATTCCTACTTTGGGTTTTATGTTTCCTTTGTTAAGTACTTTTCATGGTTATGTCGTGCCACACCATGAAGTTATGCCATGTTTTTTTCCATAGCAATAGGACTACTTGGTGAATCAGCTACAGACCTGACATACATTCTTGCATTATTTAACCACAAGAAGGACACAGGGATCTTCTTTTCCTTTCAGCCAAATAATGGATCCTTATGTTATCAGTCCATGGAGCAAAGAGGCTTTACCATCTTCTGGGTACACATCAAGCCAGCTTTGGGATGCAGCCCAGCAGTGGGGCACACATGGGATGTTGAGGAGGCTGTCCTGTGCCCTGGGAAGTGTAGGGGGTCTTGCATCCCTGGGTTGCACAATCTCCTCCCTGGGAAATGCCGTGCAGTGCTGCGTGGTTAGAGTTCAGATTGATGAAGAAACAGAGGATCTGTCTCCCTTTGGACTCAACTTCTTTTTCTTCATTATACAGCAACAATATCTATTCCTCAGACTAGTGAAACTAGACAAATAAACTAAAGGGGAATATAAAAAGGGTGCATGACTGGGTCCTTGCACTAAATTCTAAGAATAGATTATGTAACTTAATCTTTATGGATTGTGAAGGCCATCGATGTGTCCCTGAGGATAACTAGCTGCCTACATGAAACATATTGTCTCTGCATTTGTTGACCTTATGATTCACACACTAGTTTTAATCAGATTCTTCAGAACACCCAGTTTCCCGATGCTGAAAAAAATCTGAACTTTGAATATCCCTTCTAGAGGTATAGTTTCACTGAGAAGTCCGAAACATTTCTGCTCTAGGAAAACTTGCATGAAAAAGGCCCAAAGGAGATGCTACAACAGAAGACATAGCTCAATTTTAGACAATAGAGTTTTGGTTATTTACAACATTACTTGTCCCCAAGCTCTTCTGTAATTTGAGAATATACTCAGGATAAGTATTGTAGGGTGGTATCTAAGTTCCCATTTCTTACCCTCATGACATGACTGAGTTTTCATGGTATCTAGAAGTAAATCAGTGTAGTTGGTCTGACTTCAGTGCAACACAAACTTTGTTCATTTTGGAATATTTTCTTTAACAAAATTCCAATTAAAAAGAGCTTTATTAAATGGCTGTCCATTTTTCTCTGCTACTGAATGTGCTCACTGTTCAGAGTTTAATTTAGTTACTTTACTTTTCAGAGATTTATTCTAAGCCTTCCTGATTTGTTGAAATAGCAATTTGCACATTGTATAAGCTGTTTATAGATTTCAACTGCTAGAAGATTGTTAGGGATATGAATCTATTTTGCCTTCAGGCATGTCTGTCGAAGACTGATCTGAAATGAAAAAATAATTACATACTGTTTCAGATTATGTTTTGATGGTATTTTTGATATTCAATACAACTGAAACAGGCTTTTTCTCTTTAGGGGAGAATAAAAACAGCAAAACCACTTTGTTCCAGTAGAAGGAGAAGATTGATTTATACTTATGCTAAAAACCTGTAATCAGGGTTGGAAGAGCTCGCTGTGGAGAGCATGGGATATCATATCTGGGAGACAGAATTGGTTTGATTTGTCATGTTCTCCTTTCAAAGTCTAACTAAGTGAAATATCTACAGCACTTCAGGAGAGGATTACTTCATCTAATCACTTGTCCCCATGGATAGATGAGCAGATGTGTTTTGTAACCACAGAGGGGTGAAAAATAAGGAGGTAGAGGGTAAAGCCTGAGCTCTGGATGGCAAGACATGTAGGCTGCTTGTCTGCCCTTCCCTTCCTGAAGAGCATCTCTGCTATGGCCAGATCGGAGGGAGTTCTTCAGCTCTGGCAGCACAGGAGCAGCATATCCTTCACAACCAGTGATGGTGAGTTGTGTTTTGCCCTTAGTTTCCTATAGTTAGAGCAACCATTCATTAAAAAATACAGAGCAGAAGAAAAAATGAAAGCTGTTTTTGTCACTAATTTTAGTTTTATGTACATGCTTTGCTTGATATTTCGGGTCTAACAATGGTAGGGCTGGCAAAAGAATAAAAAATAATTAACGTCCAGTTCTAAGCCTCTAAGGAATGACAGTTTCTTGCAAATATTTTTCTTGGAGAGAAGAGGTGAACTGGATGGGTGAACTATAAAGTGAGTGAAAAACTGGCTTAATGGCTGAGTTCAAAAGTTCAACTGAGTTCCAAAGTGCTACCAGCATCTGCTTACAATCAGAATCCTCAGAGATCACCGCTGAGCCCTTCTCAAGCAAGCTGGAGAGATGGGCTGACAGAAATCTCACCCAGCTCAACAAGAGCAAATGCAGAGCTCTGCATCTGCAGGGAAATAACCCACGCAGACCCTGCACAGGCTTTGAAGCAGCTGGGAAGGAGAGGACAAGGGGGCCTGGAAGGTGCAGGATGAGCAGGAGTCAGCAGCAGGCCATGGTAGCAATGAAACTGAGCCCTCGTCAGGGCAGTGCTAGCACATGCATGACCATTCAAATTACATATAAGGATAAATGTTCTCACAGATGGAGTGGTTAGTTTCAGGAGTAGGTTCCCCAGAGATGATAAGGCTCGTGCCTCCTTGGAGATATTCAGAATTCACCTGGCTAAGGCCATGAGCATGACCCATTCTTTTTTGAGGAGGACCTTGGATCCCAGGAGTTTGACTACCTAAATTATTCTGTGTTTCTATGACAAAGAAGAAAAGCATAGACTATGCCTTAGTACTCTTAGAGTTTTGTGTAGGTGACCTAGGTAGGTGACCTTGTTCACTGCTCCATCTCACAGATCAGGAAAATTTCTAACAATGGAACAAATACTGAAAGAGGGGGTGGGGAATAATGGAAGAAGAGAATCAGCTCCCTTTTGAACACATTCATAAGCAGCAAAAGTCTTTTTGGATTATTAAAACTGCAGGCTGGAGAATATTGTATCTACCAACCTACTGAAAGAAATGGACAAAATCATGTGAGTTTGACATAATTTTATCTGTTTATATGAACTGAGCTGTATGATGAGCTATTTTTAACTGGTGATAATGAACTCCAGCAGCTTACAGGACATACGAGTGTCTCAGATTGGACTTGGCTCCCAGCCAGCTGCCTGGACCACAGTGAAAAACCTTCCCCTCCCTCTCTCCTTCTTCAGACAGACCAAAAAGACTATATAAAACTGAAAGAACCCAAATCACTACAATGAGAAAGATGGGTCCAACTGTGTATAGATAAGACTGGAAATCAGAAGGTTCCTCACAAAAACTACAGCATGCTAAATGTTTTTCATAAATGTTTTGAAAAAGCTCAAATGGAAAATACTCTACAAATGTAATAGAATATTACTAATATTATTGTACTTATATAAATGCTGCTAGCAATAAAAGATGCATAGTACAACTTTGCTTGTTATGCCATAAAATTTATATTAAGCAGAATTACCTACGAACAGAATCTTTTAAGAAAGAGTCTAATTAAGGATCAGCTATCCTTCATGCTACAATAAATGAGTAGTAACCACAGGAAAATAATCTTCCACCTGGCATATAAATGTACAGGATGTCACAAATGGGTATATTTAATAACAGAAATGGAGAACAGACAAACACATAAAAAGGAGAATTTTAAAATAAAATGTGGCTGAACCAGGAGACTGTGGTTAACTACTATCATCAGTTCCAGAAACTATTGCGTCTTTCCAGTATCAGTCAGTCTATATGTAGATATGATTTTCATTTCACTGAAAAACATAATGCTCTTTTAGTCCTATGTTCTGAAGACCGCAACAGTTTCTACCATTGTCTCCTGTGGCCATGGGCTATCACTTAGTGCCTTTTGCCAGAGCACATGGATCTGCTTAGTACTTCCTTTTCAAATTCATGGGATGTTGGGGTAGCAGAGAATAGACAAATATGAAATGTGAAGACCTGGTCTGTGATAATTATATATGAATTTTAGGATGCCAGTGTTTCCTCTAGGATGAAGTTTTAAGGCATGAGGAAAACTCATATTTCTGTATTTGAGCTATTTCCAACTATTTTTATGTGCTGCCTACCTAGCCTGTGCAACTTTCAGTCTGAATAACTGTTTCCTGCAGAAATTCTAAATAAAGAGAAACTCATCCCACACAAGCTCAAAACTCCTCGGGTGCTATTTTACATCACTGCATGAATTTCTTTGACAAGGATTAGAGATGCACAGAAACAGGTGAAAAATAAGAAGTTACAAAATTTAAGGTATCATTCCCATAAATCCTTAAATTGCAAGTAGGTAGCAGAAAAGAAAAAATAATTTGTATTATATAACTATTCCGAATTGACAGACTGGAGAAGTACGAGGTTCCTGGCCTTTCCTGCATCTCCATCAAAGGATTTGGGTGCTTTAAAAATGATCTTGCTTTCTGAGGTCGCCTGGCTCTTTCTTGCTCCTGTCCCAGCAAAGATCAGCAGCAGATGGAGAGCCCTGAGCTTGGAGAGCAAATGGGACTTGCTACCCACTCTGCAGTGCATAGGAAAATGAGGTGGTAAGAAGGGAGATTTTTCAGCCTTTTACAAAGCAGGGTTCACCCTCAGTGTGAATCACTGAATACTGGACACAGTCCAGTCTATGATTTGCTATGGCTTGCACCAGAATGAAGTTCTTAATACCCATTTTGAATTTGCATCGTTTCTATGAATGATTTTAGAAGGTTCTGTTTTGATTTATGCTACTGAATTTGATGCGTTAATTTTTAGCTACAGAATTGCCATTGCTGGTTTTGGATAAAAACAAAATCCATTTTGGGGCCTGGAAGAATATGTTTTCCTCTCCTATTTGATACCTGACATTGTTTCTGCTGAAATTTACTTGCTGAGATTTCTTCAGTAACTGATTTCTATGCCATGGTTTTGATTGTGTTTGTTTGTTTGCTTGGGTTTTTTTTGGTGTATGTTTTGATTTGCTGCTCTCTCAGCTATTCAAATCATGCTTACCAAGGAATGAAGGAGTATGGCTTTAAAGCAGGGAAAGCAGTAGTGACAACAAAAATCCTTTTAAATCCAATCTTCTGGATATTGGAGTAATACTTGTGATTGGTGGGGAATCTTTACATGCTTTTGACTTCTCTGTAGACAGAAAGTCCTTTACAAGATTTGCATGAGATTTCCATTTTCATGAACATGAACATGTATTTTTGTTAAATTAAGAAGGAAATTATTTAGGTGTGTGCAGATATTTCCTCCTCATATTCTTGTTTGTGCTTTGAAAAACTTCTCTAGCACATTTAGTTTTGATATTAGCAAGGAAACAGAGTTTAACTGTGTATGACCAATGACTGTGTAGTTTGTTCTCTATAGTCAGTGTTTAGTAACTTTTTTAATTCAGAAAGATATTCTATATTCCATGCAACTGTACATAACTTACATTAAAAGTTCAGATAATAATCAAGCAGCAGATAGGATGGAAAGGATCATGAATTTGTATGTTTTGCATCTATTTGTGACTGTTCCTTGTAGACTGTGAGCTCTCAAAATAGCAGGACCTCAAGCAAAGAAGAGGGCACTTGGAAGTGTGCTGCTTTCTGCTGGCTGTATTCTTAACCATTCAGTCTTTCCAGTGTGCCTTTATTGTCTTTCAGAACACGAAATATTCTTTAGCTCCTTTGGCACAGGTCGAAAAAAAATTAAAGTGATGATGAAAAGTTGATGCCTTCAGCATGGGTAAATCTACATATCATCTCCTACTTGGATATACACCAAAATCCCATCAGTTTTCCAGGATGGAAAACGCAAATATACACAAAAGAAGAAATTAGAAAAACATGTGATTTAGAGGTGTTCAGGAGAAGAGCTTAATTGGACGATGGTAGTCTGAGGTTATGTCTGACACAACCTGGAGCATGGTGTGTCAGCACAGGGCAACTGGGACAACAAAGCCTGAAGGGAAAAGGACAGAGGGAGCCAAACCTGATTGTCTTCCTTATACTGCCTCTCATGTGGGACTGTGAAGTAAATGAATCGTAGAATAGTTTGGGTTAGAAGGGACTTTTAAAGGTCATCTAGTCCTACCCTCCTGAAATAAGAGGGACATGTTCAAGTATATTGGTTTTCTCAGAGCCCTGTTCAATCTGGCCTTCAACATTTTGAGAGAGAGGGCGTTAACCACCTCTCTGGGCAACCTGTTGCAGTGTTTCACCACCCTCTTTGTAAAAAGCTTCTTCCTTATAGCTAGTATGATCTACCTTTTATTTTAAAGCCATCAACCCTTGTCCTTTCACTACACACCTTTGTAAAAAGTCTCTCCAGCTTTCCTGTTGGGCCCCTTTAGGTACTGGAAGGCCACAATAAGGTCTTCCTGGAGCCTTCTCTTCTCCAGGCTGAACAAACCCAAGTCTCTCAGCTTGCCCCCATAGGAGAGGTGCTCCAGCCCTCTGATCTTCTTTGTGGTCCTCTTCTGGACTTGCTCCAACAAGTCCTTGTTTTCTTTGCAGTGGGAATCCCAGAGCTGGATGCAGTAGACACCAGGTGGTGTCTTACCAGAGTGGAGAAGAGGCAGAATCACCTCTCTTGACCTTCTGGCCATGCTTCTTCTGGTGCAGCCAAGGAGGCTCTCGGCCTTCTGTGCTGCAAGCGCACGTTGCCTGCTCATGTGCAATCTCTCATCCACCTGCACCCCCAACTCTTTCTTGGCAGGACTATCCTCAATCCATTCATACCACAGCCTGTGTTGATACTGGGAGTTGCCCCACCCCAGGTGCAGCACCTTGCACTTTGCCTTGTTGAACCTCTTGAGGATCCCATGTTGAACCTCAGTGATCCCCACAAAGGGTTTTGTCTCAAAGGAAGAAAAACTTACAAAAAAAGGACTGTACTCATTCACAGTTATGCAGTGTGGGCGGCTAAGGACCTAGGATCAAACTGCAGAGTTAAGCTACATGCTAGGTGGATCCATAGGCATCCAATTAGATTTTGCTTTGGATTTACAGTCTAACACACAATTTCCTGCAGAGCACAACAGCGCTGATTCCACAACAGATAGGTAATTCTGGTCTCATGAAATCTGCACACAAAATCTGAAATAAATCTAAAGATTAAAATTGCATCCTGTGAAGGATCTCATCATGGAGCAGGGAGAGCCAATAGTAATGTATTTCTCTGAAGCCCTGCTGTGACCCCACCTGCAACAATTGTATGCACTTCAAAGCACCCCCAAAACAGAAAGATACTCTCAGGAGTGTAGAAAAGAGCAACAGGAAGTGTTATGAAGACAGACAGATGGATTAAAAGAGGTGATGTGGAGAGAAAGAAACTGTAAGAGGCTATGAATGTTCAAATGAGGTTAAAAGAGGTAAAAGATGATGGATCATTACTAGGAGCAGCATGTTGCACTGCTTATGAACTGGGAATTTCATGCTGAATGTTAAGAAAGAAACCCTTGGCATTATTTCTCAGGGAGCCCTGTAGCAGAATTTCCACTCTGCTCCTGCCCATCCTTAGGATTGCACTAATAAATATTGCAGTAATGTTTTGCATTTGTATAATAGTAAGGACCAAAAAATGTTTCCACAACAGAAGACATATTGCTCTATGCCCTTTTCCACACTAATTTCCATGATTCAAATAGAAAGAGAAATACTAACACTACATCTTCCCTGGACATGGTCAGCCAAATTATGCTCTCAAAAATGCTAGGTCAGTGAAGTCCATGCACACAGCCAAAAGCTGATTTGTCCCATAGTGTGAGATATAAGTAAACCAAAAGTAGTTGAACATTTATATCCCTTAATGAGGTCACATTTAATATGCCATGAGCGTTTCTGGTCACCTTAGCACAGTAAGGTCACTGGAGAAAGAAAGTGACAGCAGTGAGCAATCAGTATTGTATAATGTAGAGACTGAAGTGTTTCATTTTTTTTCTGAACATTTGTGAAAGTAGAGCTGTGTTAAAAGGAAAAAGGAGAATTAGAGGGATAGTGAGGTACACAAAAAACTGCCACCTATTTAAATTCCAGTTGGAGATAGGAGTCCAGCTTTGTCACTGATACAATGTAAATAAAAGTTTAAAACAATGAATTCATTAGGATTTTTTATTACAGTGAGGTTATAAAATATGCCTGCAGCCAGTTCGAATTAGATTCTTCATGACTGGAAATGGGATATTAAAAACTACTCACATCAGTCCTTTCCAAACAACCTTTTTACACCCATGATGCAATAGCATTTTGTTATGGGTTCTGTGTGCCATTTTAAACTGAGGGAATTCTGAGGACTACGAGGGCTGAAATCCAGTTTAAATTGGAGTCCTTTGGAACGCACTCTCAATTGTCAGAAAAAAAATTAAATGTTTTTGATTTTGCTGCAGCTGCCTCCCACTCTCACTCGCCCCTTTGGGCGCAGAAATCCAGAAACACAGTAGGTTTATCACAGACACGTTCTCATGTTCTCTTCCTTTGGCTGAGGACAGAAAAAAGAGGCTGAAGCAATAGCTTGAAATCTGCAGCTGTGCATTGCCTGTCTACATCTGTATTAAATCCTAGAGCAGATTTTAAACTTCTTATTAATTACAGGGAAGTTAAATAGGAGGAGTTTATTTATTATCTTACAATATAGATGTACAATATTATTTTACTATATAGATTTAGTTTTAGTATTAAATCACTCAGTTTGCTTTCAATGGTTAGCTTTACTGAGGACTACTCTGTTGTCCCTATGGATTATCTCCTTTTGTTCCAGCAGATATTCTTATTCCTTTCAAGATGCTATTGATTTCAGTGCAGAGTTTCACCTCCACTGCTTTAAATGCATTGTGTTCTCAAAAAGTACAGCATCAACAGCTGCTGGTTGTTTTTGCACATAGGCAGTATCATACCACCCTTGAAAATTAGATGCTCAAATATTAAAGGTTTTATAGTCTTATTTTGAAAATTAAATGTGAGCATTTTTAACCTTTAGTTTACTATGCCATTAATATAACGTGTGCTGTGGTAACTATCTATTCATGCAGTAAGTATCTGTAAGTATAAAATTCCAGTCTTTTGTCTCAAAGATCAAACTGGTCTTGTGAGTGACACCAGCCACACTTTATAACAGAAGAGTGATAGAAGTAAAAGTAATGGAAAACAGATAAATACATATAGATCTGCACTGTCAGTCACCCACAGCAAACTATTCTCTTAGAAACGGAAAGGGGATAAAATATTTACTGTTCAAAGAGAGGAAAAAAAAAAGAAGTGTGACAGAGAGAGAAACATGAAGATCAAAACTATGACTGACATAAAAATACCTTCTTATACAGAGATCATGGGCTCAAATGTAGTTCAGAACAGTTGATTATGAATTGGACTATTTGAAGATTTAACCATTGAGGAGATTTGTTTTATGTAAGCTTAATATTTAGCACAATTAAAAAAACCCAAAAAACAACATGATCTATTATTCATACTCCAAGGTGAAAATTATGTTAGACCTATGGCATACATGATTTTTTTTTCCACATTGTCATCTTTATTCTATATTGGTATGAAGTCATACCAATTTTGTGTGAAATACTGGGACTAAAATAATATATGTTCCCTAGGAGGAAACACTTTTAAGAAACAGGTGTTATGATGGCTATGAGATTATACATATATTTCACAAGATGATCTCCCTATCACTAGGGCTAATATTATTCAAAATGGTAAAGCATTCAATATATATTTTTTAAAATTTCTTGCTTTTCTAATTGCTATATTTATTCATTTGGATGCAATAATGCATAAAATAAGACATTTCTTTTACAAATATATATATTCTTCCCTTAGATTGATCAGAAATATTTTTTTTCTTAAACATAAGAGGTTTATCAGTATCTTGTCTTACAATTACTTCACATGACATTGTATATTTTCTATATTGCATCAATTACACAGTTTTCAGAAAAAAAGTTCAGATAAAAAGGCTGTACAAATAGCTAATTGCTCTTCTGAGGAGAATTAAATACTTGAAATTAGAGCTGCATTGACTGAGACCAGGCAGCTGTCCCTACTGAGCTGTGTTAAATTTTGGGGGACTGCAAAGAAAAGTAAAAATGTAAAGGGAAGAAACCAGACAAGTAAAAAAATCCATCTTCCAGCGAGAAAATTATGAAATAGTCATAGTTTTCAGTTATGCAAATTTCTGTCTAGCAGTTGTTTTAGTGCTCTGATTTTTGTGTTAATAAACATGAGCTTTTTTCAGATAAAATAGATTTTCTCATTTGAAGAAGGTAGTTGGATTAAATAGTTGAAAGCAGGGAAGATACTGGAGAATATTCAATTATCCTTTGATTCATAGATTGATTATTCTTATTAGTCTGGAAAGACTTCAGATTATTCATTCTATTTTGTTGTGCTATATATTGTCTGCATTTGATTGCTAATACATGATAAGTGTTTTCTGTAATTAAAAATCCTACTTGTTGTAAAGAACAATAACATATGCATAATTTCCCTTTGTCTTCTTTTTTATTTCTCTTTCTGTTTTTTACCTGACTCAAAGCTGTTCTTGGTTTGTCATTTAGGAGAGGTAAAATGGTCTATAAATGTGTCAATGACAAACAACCACTAAGCTTTTGATTTTATGTTCCATTTAAACCCATAAGCAAGACTTCATTAGTTAATAAGATACAACTGTCCTCCTGACATAGCTTGATCAAATGCTGAAGCATCTTGACAGCTTGAATCGGATTGAATCATCCAATTCCATAATTGGACAGACTAATGTTCATAAGCCTACTTCTTCAGACAGATAGTTAGTTTGGAGAGTGAAGTCCAGGTTGGCCTCTAACCCATAAGGGTTCTGGAATCCATATCTGCCATCATCACACGTTCATGGTCCCCCATGCTAGATTCATCCTTAGCAGACACTCAGAATCGGATTGCTAGAGATCATCTTGGCATATAGATATGCCAGGTTTGACAGCAAGTTATTTTGTCAGAGCTTGTGATGGCCCTGGTGCAGAAAACCAGGAAGCTGGCATCCATGGGAGGAGCTGTGGCCTGGGCAGGCTGGACTGCTACATCAGTCTTTACTAAACTAACTGTATTTTAGAACTAACTAAAAAATAAGTGTTTTAAAGTTAAAGAATGTGTGACTGCTTTAACTGGCATAAACTTGTCTCTCACTGAATAGCATTTGTTGAGAAAGGGACAAAGAAAATAAAAAATATAATCTTTTTCATTTAGAAAAGCATCACAATTACAGATGCATACAGAATGCAACAACATGTTTTATGTTTGCTACTCACTGTCTCAAAGCAGTTTAAACAGCCAAAGGAAATGATAGAGCCAGGAAGATTTACAGTACTTGTTAATATTCTTCCTGCAGGCAAAGAGAGGTAGCAAATTGGGTTTAGATGGTTTTGAAGGGAATCCTTTTGTAGAAGTCTAGGCACACCATATTTTATTTTATTTCACAGTGTTGTGCATACAGCATGCAAAAAAAAAAAAAAAAAAAAAAAAGAAGGCAAGATTTCAAACATAATTGCACATAATTTTAATTTAAAATGATAATGATCTTTCTTTTCCATAACTTTATTTCCGCAAAGTTTTCTGGTAGAGGAAAGAGCTGGTAAGTGAGAATTCTGATGAGATGCACACTAAATGAGATGCTTTCGACTTTTGGGACAGGTTTAGAGACATCAGCTGAGCTTCCATTTTAATATCTAAACATGAGGAAACAACTGTTCCCTGATTGCTGTCATTCCACTCCAGTGGAGTACTAAACTTGCAGTATGAGAATATCAACAAGAAGCCCCAAACCTCCTAACCTAAGAGAAAATAAAGCACCTGCTTGTATTGGTCAAATGTTGATATGGGGAAAACATTAAACCAAACGTATTCCTCATGCATAAATGTTTTGCAAATGCCAGTTTACCTATTCCTTTAATAATCTTATAGGGCCAAGAATATTTTATACTTTTTCAAGGTTACATTTTCTTTAATATTCCAATGGAACAACCCTTGAAAAACTGAAATGGCACTTTACAACAAACACAGAAAAGTAACAAAAAAATCTGTGACAAAATCAAGTTTTGAATCCAGAATTATCTCAAACCCCATATAGATTTTATTTTGTTTCTAAGATGTCTTTTTTTTTTTTTTCCTTTCTAGTTTAATTTTTAAGACTCTTGCAAACTGTCAAATAGGAAAGACTGACATGGATGCATGACCTTTAAGTTAATCACACACACTTCAAACATCTGTCTTGGCCAAGTAGCCAGGGGTCCTTTGGTCCCCTTGAGGCTCTCATAATAAAGCTGGATAACTCCTCCATGCAAGCAAAAGGCTGCGTCAGAGCAGATGTGGACTCCCATCATGAATTACAGATCCTGAGTGTCTGCAGAGCCTTTCACGGCTACAGAAGTGAGTTAGAGGCTGCTCCTGTTTGTCTGGTCTATCTTCCTTTTCCACAAACATGCCTTGTTTTTGAAAAGTGTTTCATATGGTCATCACATTTGTGATGATTCCCTTTGATTTCTCTTCTGTCAAGGCACTGGGATGAGTTTTCCAGGATTAGTGTAGGAAGAGAAAAGCAGAGCCCCGAGGAACTCTGCAGAATTCTTCCCTCAGAAAACACAGAAACACTTTCATAGTAAGGAGACAAGACAAGCATTTACGTGTGAGCACATTTCCACATTTTCACCATCTTGCAGTGCAAAGTCCGTTACAGTTATTGTAAAGGTCAGTAAGTTATCAAAACAAAGGACATAAGCTTACCCTGCCCCTCAACCTCATCACCTAACTAGAAGCAATCATAGAAAGTAGTGTCAGCCTCCTGCTTTCTCAACCTGTTTGGGAGGACTGAAGGCTAGTGCATTTTCTGCTACTGATTAGGTAGACACAAGAAGGCACTTCCTCTCACATCCCACTTCGTGATTTATTTTTGTTAGCCTACCTCAGACAGTTCTTTGCCCACCAAAATTTTTGCAACTCTGTGGAGCCACAATCTCCTCTCTATTTTCCTGTTCCAAATGGAGTAAAGTCTGAAACACATCCATAGATCACTCTTTCCAACTTCCTTATTTGGTGTTCTCTTGAAAATCTTTCCTGTAGAGACAATAGAGGGGAAAGGATAGATTTCTTCCAGATTTGACTAATATCTTGCTTATAAAAACTAAGAAGGGCCATTTAGAAACAAAACTATCTGCAAAACCTTGCAAATATTTTGCAAAAACTAGGTCACTGAAAACACATTGCCTTTAAATACTTGCAACGATACTGAAGGCTTAATTGTATCACCTAAAGCATAAAAATGAGGAATGTGCTGCTCTGGACTTGCTCCTATTGCCAGCATTTCCTCTGGGCTCCTGAGTCACGTGAGTGCCACCTCAGCTAGAGGCTCCTCAAGATGCCTTTGTTTCTAAACTCTGCTAATGATGGATTTCACAGCTGGTCAGTTTCTTTAGCGGGTTGCTGATATCTCAATTAGCAAATCCTAACTGTGAATAACAACATCTAGACGTGCGATTTAAGCTTCTTAAACCAAGCTTCTGACTTTTCTACAGCTTCTTGCATTTTACAACTTCTAAATCTCTGGATCATCACTTCATCCTGCATTGCACCCAAGCATCAAAAGTCAGTTTTAGCTGAATCAAAAAAAGGAGCTGTGAACAGAGAAAGAGTGTATTATCATCTCAGCTGGATCAATTTTACAGTCCTTTTAGTGTTCTGTCACTTATAACAGTGTAGGTTCAGTACTGAAGAAACCAATGTGAGGTAAGTGCTAAGGTCTTTTAATTGGGTGGGAATATTCAGTCCAGCACTCACGTAATACTGGAAGCTGATCATGAGCAGTACATTTGTCACTTAAGACAAAGTGACACCTCTCTTTGCCCCTCTTTTTGTTGGATTAAGACCTCATTATGTTTTAAATATTACTCTTCCCCAAAATATGGGAGGATAGGCAACCACCTAAAAATATGCTGCTGCTGCTCATGCAGAGGTTGAAAACATATCCTTTCATCACAGGAACATCTTCAAGCTGACCACACAGCTCTTCTTTTGATGCTCAGCACTTCTTCATAGAGACACTGGCTTGTTTTCAATCGATCTTCAATAGAAAACTGAAAAGTGTAAAAGTGTTGTAGGTTAGAAATATACAGGGCCGTAGCTCCTCACAAATGGCAAAGTGGCTGATGAGCCAGTAGTGGTGGTCATGAAATATGCATGTGGACAATATGAGGAGTGGAAATGTAAGGTATTAATGTCCCTATTTCTTTTAGGCTATTGTAAATCCATAAAGGATTCTTCAGAATTATCAGCACTTGTAATGTGAGATAGCAGAATAAAGCCTCCTTAATTCCTATGAATGCAAATGACGTCAGAGTGGAGTCCATTATTTCAGCATGAATATTGACACATTTGATTTTTCTCCCTTAAGATTAAACTTTACTGCTAGCTAGTAGAAAAGCTAAAAAGATATTGCTAAGTATATTTTCTTACTCTACATAAAAGAATTTTTTTGGTCTTGACTATCTGATTTGCCCACTGTGTTGTTCAGGACACCACATCTAATCATAGTTACATTCTCACAGCACAGTGAGAAAGGAGAAACACTTTAAAAATAAAACACATGGTCAGTACAGACTCTAAGAAGAGTCTAAATTAAAATTTAAACCGTTTCGAGAAGCACAGTAATGCTCAGAACTGCAGGATGATTGTGGAGTAGAAAGTCTTAAAATAGTTCTGACCCTGATTTCAGAAGTAACTTCTGTATGGTATTGAATTAGAGCTAGGCTAGTATTTTGGATGTGTTGTTCTGTGTCTCTCAGTTGGCTCTCTCCCTTGCATAGCGACTGCAAAAAAATTCCCTCCCTACCTGATCCCTCCATCCCTTGCAAGCAGACCTCCCCCTGGCCCCATTCACCACCAAAGAATTGCAAGGAAGAGACAGGATAGCTCTGGCTTCACACTGTGTTTCAGATAAGTCTCCTCTCATAATGGAATCATAGTGAAGTGTTGAGCTGGCTTTGTCATTTTAACATTTCCCAGAGATCTCCAGCATCACTGACGGTGAATCACAATTTTATCCAGCATTAGGGAACACTGCTCTTAGGGACATTTCCCTGTGTGGATAATTTCTAGTTGTAAGGACAGGATACTTAGCCTTGCTTAGAACTTCTAACAGTGAATAAAATTTGGGTTTAATGAGCTGTGAACAACCTGGGGAATTTTTTAATCTTGTGGAAAGAACTGCTTGGCTATTGAAGTGTTTGACCACAGGAACTGCAAAAAAAATCTGGAGTTCCAAAATGTCCATCCTGGGAGATGTGAAACTGATTGAAGGAAAACACTTTCTTGAAATTGGCCTCCTTTATGGGTCTGCTCTTTCCTTTGTGGCTGACAGACAAAATGATCACAGAGGATGACCAGCATTACTAAGAAGGTGGGAAAATTATAATAAGGGTACAGATCTCCTCAGATAGTTCTGTCAGCAGCAACATCTAATGAATTCACAAGTTTGTATTGCCATACATTTGTCTTTCATCTTTGTGCTAATGTAGTTAATATTAATTATAATGCTTTGTTACACTACAATGACAGTTAGCTGTCCATTTTTAAGTTTGGGAAATCAGGAGTAATTTAGTATGCTGTTGAAGATCCCCTGTCGATCTACATGCACCTCCATACAGCCTGACCTCACTCCTTCATTTTTGGAAGAGGATTACCCGCTAGTTCTTTTAATTCAGCACCCAGTTGGGTAACATGAAATGACTCAAGAGGGTGAAAAAAAGTAATTATTGTGCAAATTCTTCACTGTCATTTGTTTGGGCTCCATCACAAGATGATATCTGTGTGAACATTTTACTGTGAATAAATTACCATCTCCTCAGCCCAGAAAGAGCTGGCTGGTAGGAAGGATCTAACTCACCAGCACTGGCACAGGACTGTCAAGTCCACCTTTCAGAAAGATATTATTACTTCTGTAAGTCAGTAATAGTTTTGGTTACAATGATGAAGTCTTTGTCTGCTAAGTAATTTAGTTTTTTTGAAGGTGATGTCCTTAATTAGGAAACTTTAGTTCAAATAATATTTATAACATTTTGCCCAAGAATTTTTTTCCTGTATTCCATTTAATTCCACTTGTTCAAACTCTGAACTTACACTTTGCTTTAGTGATACAATGCACAATGTTTGCGCTGTCTCAACTAAATGCTTTGGTTTTGTTTGGTAGTACTTTAGCAAAATAAACACTTTCTATTCATTACCTAAATCAGTGACTGTAACATTTTAATGCTTTGCTGCTCTTTGGTTATATATACTGTTGTACACATAAACATTTCTGGTGGACTTAATAGAAGTCAATGTTTAATAAATGACTGTCTATTAGGAATTTAATCTAAACTGTGAAATTAATAATAAATGTTTTCAAATAGATGTTTTCCAGCATAAGGCATTTTGAATCATTTATAAGTTGGGTCCCTTCAGTAAGTCTTTTCATATTTAATGCATTAAGTTGTAGTATTTATTGCATTTCTGAAAACAACAAAAAATGAGGTTCAAGAGGAAAATCACTGAGGGTTTTGATGAAAGGAAAACCATATATTTTAGGTCATATACAATTAAATGGGGGTAGGAAGTGCATTTAGGTAGAACTTTAGATAAAATGCTATGCATCCCATCCTCAAGCAAAGGCTTAAGCTTTGCATTCACATCTGAAATATCACTTCTTCAGCACCCCCTCATTATACAGAGCAAACTTTTGAAGAAGCTCTTAAAAACTTGTGGTGGGCTCTTTGCCCTAGCACAGACAGCAAACAGCTAATCCTACCCACATGCTCCCTGTCTCCTCTCCTCCACTGGCTTCAGGGAGGGTCCAAGGGCGCACATTCTGGAGCGTCTTTGGACTCCTCTGGTGAGCTCTTCTACCAGGATTGCTCAAGTGGGTTGAAAAAAGGTTATTTAATTCACCTCTTTATAAACTGGATTAAGTCTGTGGGCAATCTGGCTCTCAATGATCACAGAATCATAAAATGGTTCTGTTGGAAAGGACTTTAAAGATCATCTAGTTCCAAACCCCCTGCTATGGGCAGGGTTGCTACTCACTAGATCGGGTTGCTCCAAGACTGGAAAAGCAATGTTTTCTTGAATTGGTACCTGAAGGCAAACTTTCAAGACAGCTTGGCATATAGTCATGGCTGAGGTTACTAAGCAGAGACTAGATGCTTCGACCTTTTAGTGCTCATGTGGAGGTCTGTTGAGGAGGCTGTAGAATCATAGAATTACAGTATCATAGAATGGTTTGTTTTGGAAGGGACCTTAAAGATCATCTAATTTCAACCCTCTGCCGTAGGCAGGAACACTTTTCACTAGACCAGGTTGCTCAGACCTCCATCCAGTCTGGTTTTGAACATTTCCAGGGATGGGACATCCACAACTTCTCTGTGCAAACTGTTCCAGTGCCTCTCCACCTCACAGTAAAGAATTCTTTCCTAATATCTGATCTAAACCTAATCTCTTTTAGTTTGAATCCATTCACCCTTGTCCTCTCACTACATGCTCTTGCAAAAAGTCCCTCTCTTTCCTGTAGGCTCCCTTCAGGTGCTGGAAGGCTGCATTAGGTCACCTGTAAGCCTTCTCTTTTCTAGGCTGAACAAACCCAGTTATCTCAGCCTTTCCCCATGGGAGAGATGCTCTGTGGCCCTGATCATCTTGGTGGCCCTGCTCTGGACTCGTTCAAACAGGTCAATGTCCTTCCCGTACTGAGGACCCCAGAGTTGGATACAGTGTTCCAGGCAGGGTTGTCACCAGAATAGAGAGGCAGAATCACCTCCCTTGACCTGCTGGTAACACTGTTTTTGATGCAGTTCCGGACAGAGTCAGCTTTCTGGGCTGCAAGTGCACATTGTCAGCCTCTCATTCACCAGCACCCCCAGGTCATTCTTGGCAGGGTTGCTCTTGATCAGTTCATCCCCCAGCCTCTGTTGATACCAGGGGTTGCCACAATCCAGGCGCAACACCTTGAACTTGGTCTTGCTAAACCTCACGACATTCCTGTGGGCTCAGTTCTTTAGCTTGTCCAGGTCCCTCTGAAGGTTCCCTGCTCATCCCTTTGAGTCTGTTTGAGCCTTTCCTTGCTTTTGAAGGACAGCTGGCAAATGTGCAGCAGAAATGGCTGCTTCTGTGCTTGACTGGGGACAAGCTTGGGTACCTGTGTGGCTGAAGCTGAATTGCAAGTGGTTATTGCAGTATAAAGTGCTTGTAAAAATCAGTGTCCCAGTTTGCAAACATTTCATGGCTACAGGGTGGCCATGAGAAGAGATAGATGTTGTGCTCCATGTAACATACTTGGATTAGACTAATAACAATGTTTAACCTGAAGAAAATATAAATGTTTTCAAGAGCTTTAAAACACTGGCATTTTTCATCTGCCTTCCTTTGGGCAGCAAGACAACTAGCAGCTTGCATTAATAATTATGGATCATTTAATTTTCAAAAGCTAGAAATTGTATAAGTATGCTCTTAAACAAGATCAAGGAACCAAAACAAAAATGAAATATTATTTCATTAAAGTGAAAATTATGGATTTTTTTTTTTTTTGCATCCTACTGCAAATCCATGCTGTAATGTACATGTTTGTAATTCAGGTCTTCTGGATGAGTTTGTACTGCTGAATTTACATTTTTTATTGTAAAGATAAATGTTGCTAATATATGCAAAAAGTTCTGATTTGTAACACACAGTGTGTAACACACAGCACTCTGCCTATTTATTTTGCTGTGATATCCATTTGTCTGAAATGTGTGTTTATGCTGTGGTTATCACTAACAAGATTAGGATCTGTTCAAATGGCCCAATCTAGGCTTCACAAGGTGAATGAATAACATGAGGAATATCTTAGTATGATACCCTGCAGATTCAGTAGGCCCCACTGTGATATCAGGCCCTGATATAATTTTATCTTATATTGATACAGGGCAGCAGGATATAGCTGTGGATGAACAAGCTCTTTGCCTCCCAACCAATGAACCATGCAGAAACTGTGGAAAGGCAGCAACTCCGTTTTTCCATCGTCAGTCCTGAACTTGAAATATTTCTTCAATATAGCACAGAAGAGCCCAGGACCACAGGAGAGTCAAGAGTTACATCTGTAAAGCAGAGGAGGTGCTTCCCAGCAGGACAGAAAAGGGAGGGTGGATGCTGACAGTGACTGAGATTTCAGACTTAGTATTTGATATCATTGGCCTTGCAAAGCTCTCTAGTCATGGACCGGCACATTCCTATAAGGGTAATCTTCCCATGCACAGAGATACAAATGCTGATTTAGACAGTGCATATTCTGCCAAGCATTGAGACAGCTGAAAGTTCAGTGTCCCAAAGTGCAGCACCCTGGGGTCCTCCGGGCTGAACCAGATCTTTCTGTTTTCTCCACATATGCACAAAATGGCACGTGATGTATCAAATCTTCACTAGGCACTGTAGCTGAAATTTGTAAGAGTCTTAAAATGAATAATTTTTTTCTCAACAGCCTGACTAAAACACAGTGATTTTCAGTAAAAATCTAGAGGTACAGATTTATATATTCTTACACTGATTTGATAATTTCATTATGGTTGGTTAATAAATCACTGTATCCAAGTGCTAATAATATTAGTTTGCAACAGATGCTTTTCATTGGTTATATGACTCTCTTGTAATAGTGTTTTAATTAAACATTCTGAATGTATGCTATAAAAATAGATTGCAGATATCTCTCAAATTCAACAGATTCATTTGAACTTTTGCTTCAGATTTCAATTGAGTTTCCAGACTCTCAAGATCTTTATCACATCTGATCAGCTGCAGTTGTGATACTGTAGGTTTTCTTGCCACTGTTTAAGTAAGCAATTATACAGGACATATGTCTTTGAGGAAAATCTATTTTTGGATTCATAATAGCTGTATATTCATAGACAGTAGCATTACTACTGTTTTCACTTCTATTATATAGAAAGAAAATTATTTATGTGAGGGTTTGAGAAGAAAATGAGTACAAGAGTCCATGTTTTACTCTCTGTAACAGAATCTAATATAATCTTTATATTTCCTCAACAGTTCAATAGGAGGAATATGTAGAGGAAAAAAAGTAGTTCTGCCCTGCAGTCTTTAAGTTTAGAATTCTCTCAAAATATAAAAATTAACTTTTTCTTCCTAACTTCTTCAGCCATTAGACCCCATGAATGTTGCTGTTTTGATTTTTCTTTTATTGAGAACATTGATAGGCCAGGGCAGCAACAAAGGAAACAATTTTTAGTCCTACTGCTTGCTCAGAGTTGCTCTAAATTGATACAAATTGCTCTGCAGTTTACAGCAGTATTCTAATACAAACAGTTGCTTAAGTCATTGTTTAATTAATAGTCACTTTACTTATCCTGCAAGGTGGTACCTGTTTTCTGGAGGCCATGTTAAACCAAGATCCAAAGTTTTCACAGTTTTAGAGGAAGTAGCCTCCCCCCAGCCCTTCTGCTTCCTCCCTGTCTGTCTCCCTTCCCCCTTCACCCCCACCCCTCCCCTTGTGATATATAAGCACTCAAGCTCTAACCAATACTCTAACACACACAAACATATTTTTTCCTGACAGAAAATTCAGCTTTTCTTCACTTATTTCAGTTGTTGGAGACTGGATAGGCAAGAGTCACATGTTATTTTCTCTAAGGAACATCCTATAGATTTAAACAAATTTATTTGTGAAAGTGGATTTCAATAATAATAATTTCAAAATCCCTGTGTTGTCCCACATGCTCTATGAAGAATATAGTCTAACAGCTGGAGATAACATTAGTGAAGTGCAGCAAAGCCTATTACATATAAAATGAGAAGCCAATACCGTCTTCGTAGTCATATTCTGATATGAAGAAAAGAAACCATCTTGTGTGAAAACTCACTTTTGGTTCTCCCCAAGGCTATGAGAAATGAACCATCAAGGATTTAGCCATGCTGGATTAAGATTTTATTGCTCCTAAGAGCCAGCTCAGCCTGACTGGCCATATGCCAGGGAATGTAGTTTCTTGGGAAAGAGGGAAATAGCAGTTTTGGGGAAACTGTCTGTACCTTGGGTGAAGTCTGATAACCACGTTGAATCCCACCCTATCAGCAGTTTAAGGCATCGTGGGGGTGTACTAAACAAATGTTCTATTTTGATTCTCCTCCAGGAGCAGTAATAATTTTCAGGCAAAAGCAAAATTTCCACATGCCATCTCTTGTCCATCAGAAAGTAGAGAGGAAAAGCAAATGTGCTTCCAACTGATTTACTAAGTCGCCATCACCCCAGGTGAAAAAACTCTGCAGGCTTACTCTGGCTTAATAGTGAAAATAATGTTTAGATAATTTAGATAATTTTATCCATTTTAACCACCACATCCTGCTTAACCAGATTGATGGTGGGGTTTTTTTCCGCTTAGTCTAGTGGAGCCTGGCAGCAATTTGGTCATAAAAGAACTTTATTCCTTGTGCTGCGGTCAAGCAGGAACACTACCCAGTAGAGAAAGTGTCCCACAAGAATCTATAGGGCTTTAGGTTACGTGCTTAAAGATGAAAGTAATGAAGGCAGTGGGTGGGGGAAGAAAAATAAAAAGGAAATCAATATTGCCATCTAAAAGCTTGAAAGAGGGGAAGCAGAAGGATACAAAGTCAGGAATGAAGATGACATTTGCTATTGTATACTAATAAGGTAAAAAAATAATTCAGAAAACCTGAAGAGAAATAATTCAGAGAAAACAGTAAGGAATTTACACTGAAACAAACAAATAAAATAACTAGACAAAGCTGGCAAGGTGAGCTGTTGAATTGCCATCCTGGGAGATATCAGTCTATGTGAGATGGCTGTGAATAACTAACTCAATCCAGGCAGATGCAAAGGGATGAAAATGACAAGTCTCGTCAATTCAGTCTGCAATGTCACTCCCATACATTCTGTCATTTTGTTTTCCTGGAGTGCAAGTCACATTTTATCTCATAGATGACAATCAGATTATTTCCTATCACAAAAATAACTCTATTTGATTCATATAAACAACACCTATCTCAGCTGTCATCTAGCATTATTTTTTTTTCATTACAAGAAACTGTATTTCGGCTGTTTGCAGTTTGTTGGTAAGCCTACCTCGGTCCTGGGTTGGATCAAGGTTCTGAGATCACCAGCACTGCAGCACACAAGTTGTTACATCTGAAAGTCAATGCCTACTAGGTACAATATGCTAACCTAACTCTTAGTACTCCATTTGGAGCTGGGTGTCCTGCTCCAAGCTCCCCAGCCTAAGGCAATCATGAAGCTATTGGAGAGAGTCAGGCAAAGGGCTAGAAAAATGATTAAAGGCAAGAAGCATCCCTCATACATAGAGGCTGAAGGAACTGGAACTGTTCAGTCTGGAGGGTGAGGAGAAGGCTCAGGAGGATCTTATCTATGTGTATCAATACCTGAGGTGCAGAGTAGAGAAGATGAAGCCAAGTTTTTCTCAGTGGTGTTCAGTGTCAGAACTAGAGAAAGTGGACACAAAATGAAATACGTAAATTCCATTAGATTTTTTTTTAATTTTTTTTTTTTTTTAATTGTGAAGATTACCGGTAGAGGCTGTGTAGTCTCCATCCTTGGAGATACTTAAAACCCAGTATATATGATCCTGAGCCACATGCTCTCACTAACCATGCTCTGAACAGGGCAGTAGTACTAGATCATAACCTTTCAATCTCAGCTATTCTGTGATTGGTATATTCTGTAAATGCAAGAAAAAAAAAAAAAGCCTGTCTTAAAATGATGCCATGTCATTAAAATGGTATACCATTTCACTATCCACAGCTCAAGGATATGCTTTTCACTTGACACTTTATCATGGCACTGTTAGAACACTGGCTTTTTGCAGGTTATAGTGCCATTATACTAATAACCTACATCATAGAAATCTGTATATTCTTCTATTTTACTGCTTCCTAATGTACAACAAATATCAAGGTAATTCATGAAAAACAATAATTGTTGCTGGATTTTCCATCACTGATAACATTTTAAATATATATAAGCTTCAAAGCATAGTCACATTCAGGCTCTTTGACATGACAAATATTAATTGAAGACTGAGTGAAAAAAGACTTTCTATTCATCCCTAAACTTGAGAAGTAGTGAGATGTTTTCCCTTCACTTGAGAGTAAAATCTTGCCTGGGATGAAGAGAAGTTTTGCTGTTTCATCCAGTAGGGCCAGAAGCTTGCAAATAATCAGTTCTGAAATACACTTCTAAAGTAATGGGCAAACAGTCCAATCAGTCAATATAAATTCTGTGGGATGCTTTCATAGATTTCTCCTGCTTACAAAGAGCTAAGAACAATTAAATTTACTTTAGCTAAAACTTACACTGTTAAGTCCCTAAAAATACTCTAGGATTCCTTATAATTAAGATTCCAGCAGAGCCTCAACCAAAAGTGTGTGCAAGGGGGATCCTAACCATCCTTTCCTCCTGCTCCCAGTTAGTACCAGCTGATGACACTAACTACACATGAAATTTCTGAGACTGGCACAAACTGAAACTGCATCTCCACATGTTCCTTCTTACCCATCCAGAGTGATGGATAAAGTTTTTGGGTTTTCCTGGTGGATGACTAGTTGCAACAAAACCATGGAGCAGGCATAGTGGGGGCTCTGGCTCCAAAATTCCATCAACAGCCTGACAGCTCTTCCGCATGTTCTGCTGTCCTGTGGGCATCACCACAAACAAGTTGTTTGGCATAGAGTTTCCACCCATTGATTTTTAAAGAATTTGGATGACTTATAAGTGCATTGCAGGCAAACATCTGGCAGCTCAGGACTGGGGTGAAGAGATGCAGGGCAGAAACATCATGGTGGGGTGGGTAAGCAGAAGGATTAAGCAAATGAGATTAAAATTCTTTTAACTTTGGATGACTGAAATGTCTAATTTATACTTAGCCACAGTTTGGATTAAAATAAGTCTATTTTCAGGTTACCTTTTATTTCAGATCCCTTATCTGAAACAAAGCAGAGAACAGAGTAATGTTGATACAGTTGGAGGCACAAGTGAATACAGTGACTTTCTTCAGCATGTACTGTAATGACACTTTAAATCCAGATTCTTACAGGATGCATTCTTTGATTGTATCAAGACTGTCACTGGCTTCCAAAATATGTGGACTTTCTGGGAACACACTGAAGTACAATGACATTTTATATATATATGTATTGAAAGGAGCCAAAAATGTCAGAAAATTGATATCACAGATGGCACAAATTTTAATCCTGTTTAAAGTGTTCCAAACAGTGAATTGTATCTTCTTTTAATGTAGCTAGTAACCATTCATTATAATGAAAAATCCAAAAGTTTCTTACATCCTCTCAGGATATTCTCTTATGCCAGTAGGGCAAACATTTTTTTTTTGTGGAAGAGAAATCCGCATGGAAGACTGGATTTAAAGTAGTTATGATCACTGTCATAAGGGATAGAATATACATGAAATAAAGGTGCTATCCATCCTAGGTTTAGTAATTTTTAATTTATTTTAAATTTTGAATTATTAATCATGAATTATGAGTAAAAATGAATAACCTGCAGTTGATTATACGCAGGAGAAACGAACAAAAAGAATACCAAACAACAAAATCCAGTGATCATATTCATAGGCACAGAAGCACTCTGTGAAGAGATGATCTTACAATAGAGGATAAGTAGTAATGGGGAGAAACTGCAGGAAGAAAGATTCTGTTTAGATAATAGGAAAAAATTATGTTCTTTTGTATCTCTGTTTCCAGAGTATTAGAGATTTAAGGATTTTCATAATCTGGTTTTTACATTTACAATTGAATTCTGAGTTTTTCCAAGTCATTTGAATTTATAGCTCCCAAGATCCAAAGAAGCCCAAGTCACCTTTATAGGAACTGCAGCCATAGCCGGGGTAACAGAGGAGCTCCTACCATTGCCTGGTGAGGCATAAAAAATAACCAACACACATGTGCCCAAACTCTCTTTCATCTGAACTAAATATTTGTTTGTGTGGAGATAACATATCATACCCAGATATTACACACAGAAGTGTAGGGTAATAATGTTCTACATAAATCACAAGTACTAATTTTTATACATATGCATGTGTGTGCACATCTGCAGACGTGAAGATGGAAATAAGCAGCAGATATTTAAAGCCAAATTTGCACTATCTGTATCTGGTTTTACTATAAAAATAACTTATCAGTGTTCAGAATTTCAGTTGAAGTCCCTATAAAAAGTACATCCATACCAACAGATTTTTGAATGTGGAAATCTCTTTAGAAGTTGGAATTCCATTTTTTGTTGTTTTTAATTTGTTTAGAGGAGGAAATGAAGATTTTCAGATGTAATTATTTAATTGCAGAGTTGCAGTTACCCTTCTAAAAACAACATATAATTAAGACAGCAGAATATTGGTAAACAATGATTTTCTTTTTCTTTCAGTTGTAAAAAAGGGGGGACTTATTTTTAATAGAAATTTTCAGTTACTTCCAATGGTTTTATTGAATACGTGCAGTTTAAAAATTGTAATTTCAAAAACTGCAATTTTAAAAACTGTTTATGTTTTTATAAGTTACAGTAAAAGTAAAGAATATTCTGGCATTAGTCACACACCAGATCTATGCAGTGGGGTTGCTGATGTAAATACTTTGGAAATAGTAGGGTAGTGAGTCCAAAATATGAAGATAAATTTTCTGCAAAACAACCTAGATAATGGGATGTAGAAGAAAACAGTTGTACTTGGTCTGAAAACTCTGAAGGGGGTTAAAACCTTCTCAGCAAAGTGAACATATTTTGGCTACAGTCCTCAGTTACCATTAGTAAGAGGTGCAGACAAAACACTGCCCAGGGACTCAAGAGAGTTTAGCTCAAGAGGATGCTCTCTGGTCCAGCACAGCACTGCCAAGAGGCAGCATGCCAGAGAGGGGTCTCATCCTGCCACTCACAGCAGTGTCCTGAGTGCATCTTGGCAGCCTGGAGATGTAGAGGTAGAAGCTCTGTAGTAGATGCACAGAGCTACAGTCAGTGCAAATAGAAATTAAAGTTGTGGTTATCATATAGACATGCCCACAAAAATTTGAGTTACAAAATCTATGCTCATTAAGGGGGTTGTCACCAGAAGCTTTTCCTTTAGTGACAGGAAATACCTGTTGCTACTCCCACAGCTGTGGGGGTAGAAGAAGGATCCGTGAGGAGTGATGAAGGTTTTGTGCTGACTGCCACAGTGCTCACACTGAACCAAAGATGTGTGTTACCTAATGCTGCTGGGCAGTGATGCTGGAGAAACGGGGTTTTTTTTCCCTGTTACCATGGTGATGGTTATACCAGACAACTAATGAGATGTCTGATGGGGCAGACGACATAATACCATAAGTGGTAGGCTGAATGTGGGACAATAATCCTGTATGTCAGGTATTTACTTACCAGAGCTCCTTTAGCTGATATGTGATAAAGGTGGCAAAAGGAATATCTAAGCTGTGGTCTTTTACTTTGAGAATGACTTTGGTCCAAAATTGGGTATTTCTCACCCTTTTTGAACTAATACCTGACACTAATGCGATCTGTAGTATTATTATACTCTCCTATCTACTATTTCAAATTTTATACTAGTCTGTTCATTTTAAAGATCTGGGAAAAATCACAATGATAGGAACATGCTGCACTTAGGTCTGAAAAGAAAACATTAAATCTTTCTTAGGCTGTAACTTCTTTCAGATCATTTCAATGCTTTAGCTTCTAGCTTCCAGCATTTTTATTATGGTTTCCTGGAAAATCAGAGGAGATAAGCACATGTGTCTGAATAACCAAATAAGCTCATCTGTAGTGAAATAAACAGAGAGAAAGACTTATGTGCTTATTTCACTGGTATATACTGTTGCAAAATATTTGGTATAATATGTATGAAAATATTTTGCGTATTTTTTTGGGGGGGCTGTAAGTTCAGATTTACTTTTTTCTTTTGAAGCAGAAGAGCATGGAAAAAATATTCTACTTTGAATTTTATAAGTAATCTGATATTTAACAACCTTCTGAACACAAAAATCCTATGTGGGTGGACACAGAGGTATGAAACTGGGATTTCAGGCAACACAGGGGGGCAGAGGTTTTGAAAGCAATAGAGCTGAAGCAGAGAGAGGAATGAAAGCAGGAAAAAAAAAATCACAGCAGTTTCTACTGTTGCAGGTGATAGGCACTTAAGCACTTCAGGTTGAGAACTCTCCCTACTGCACATGATCTTACAATCAGACCCACTATAGAATAAGGAGTGCTTTGGCAATAGTAGCCATATTTCTCCAAGCAATTTTACATAGGCTCCTTATCATTCACATTTTAAATCTAGTGATGACCTATTTTGAATTATTCAGTTTGGGTAACTACTCTGCAAAATGCTAAAGCATAATGCTTTGGTTCATTATTTACACCAAATGTCATTGGACATACCCCAAGAATTATCTGAGCCCAGTTCCACTAGGCTCAGATTTTACATTCCACATATAAAATATCTGTGATAACAGTTACTCAGTTGGCTACTCAAGCCACTGTTCTCTTGGGAAAAAAAAAAAAAAAGACAAAAAGAAAGACAGGACAGTTAACACATTACTGAAATCTAATCCTGCAGTAATAATAGGTTAACTCATTATTAAGTACATATCTTAAATCAATTATATAGCTCATTACACAATCACTGTTCAGACTATCTAGTTAAATGCATCTAGATGAACATGCAGATAAAAAGGAGTGCATCCAAACTAGAGATGTACACTAGAACTTAAGAAGAGGCTAATTAAGAAAATAGTTTGTTCAGTAATGAGATATAAAACTCTTATTCTTTTTTTTCCCTCCCTTCACTTAGAAGCAAAGTCATCCATCCTCTTAAAAAAAGGCTATAAAAAGGCACTGTGGAAAGCAGTTTCTACACTGAATGATTTTAGACTCAGGTGTCTGTAATACAAAGACTAGATCACTGTCTCTGTTGAAAGGGCGCACTCCAGAGGAGAGTTTCCACATGTATTAGGTTATTAAAAACAAAAACAAAAACTCCACAAAATATTGGAGAAATAGTTCTCTGTGGTCTGTTTTTGTTTGGTTGTGGTTTTTTTCCTAGGAATTGTATTAAAAAGATCTGTCCAATTATACTGAATTATTTGATTTGATGTGTTTATTTACTGTAGAAATTGTTCACTAGGTGTGAGAATAAGAATAAACTTGGTTTCATAACCATCTCATTCCCCTTAGATGAATTTAAATAGGAATCTGAAATATTGGAAGCAGGGTAATCACAGCTAATTTTCCAAAGAAATACACCAGGGATTATACTGAATTATTATTATTATTACTAGCTGTTATGTGCATTATAATATCATCTAGAAGCTTTACTTATGGACCTGGACCTCACCCATTGCTATAAGTGTTAACTCTGCACCACACTAATAGCTGGAGATGGGTGAGAAGTAGGAATGTTTGTGTTGATTTCAACAAGCGCTGAATTCTGCATCCCTAACATCAGTACTGTAGCTGTTTCAGTTCTGTTTAATAATGCTGCAGTTAAAAATAAATAACAGAAAATGTTAGCCTTTCTCCATTCTTAGTCTGGGGAATACACACTGACTGTTTTATGTTGTAGAAAATGTGTTTGCAAAGATCTACCTTGCTGCATTTCACAGAGAATTATTGTCAGGTTCTATAAATCAAACTATACAAGCAACAATTTAGTGCTCTGCATTCAGCAATTGTTTATGCTAGCTGTTACTTATGTCTGAATCTTCAGTCCAGCTTTTTTTCTTTACCTCTTTCGAATTACAAAATTTCTTCTCAACATTTTTCCCTCAAAGCATTTGTTAAATATGCACATCAGAATTGTACAGGGAAATCCTACTAATGCTCTGACTGTGGCAGTCTCCAAAAACAACATTATCTCCCTCCTTGTACTCATTAGACCCTGCCTATTCATCCAGGAGCTGTATTCAACCCTCCTGTCACATCCTCTGTCAGTAACTGAGCTGCTTTCTCCCTTGGACTCAGATAATTTATAAGCCGTTCCTTTCCTTACAAGTGTAAGATCTCCACTTCCACAGGTACTTGCTTCTCTTATATGTAGATTTTCACATTTCTCTGTGTTTAAAACCTCCATTTTTGTTTGAATGGAGTCTGTCTTATCATGTAACACAGAGCCTTCTATGTGATGAATCACACTGCTCATCCATAAGTCCTTGTGGCATTTACACTTGCGTTTTGTGCAATGTTTATGGCTGACACCTTCACTGATGAAAATGCTCAGTGTCAGGTTGGTCTTAATCCTCCTAGGACCTCTATTTCAAGACAAATACCCACTGGCAACAGTTTTCTCTCATTATCCATTTAATATGAATTTTATTAGTGCTCTAGAGTACTAATGTTTTCATAGTGATACCAAACCTATTGAAGTTTATAATGTTGGTATTAACTAGTTTTCTAACCTCAAAGAACAGAAATAGGATTTGCTCTTCAAAAACTTTTGTTGAAGGACTTCTGCTGTGCTATTATGTTTTGATTTTGTTGTCAGCGAGTGCTTCTACCAAGCTCCAACCTTTTCCCTTTAATTTCAGTTGGGTCAGCTCTTTAGGCCCTTGCTCTTTTCAAATTCAGGGAATTATTCTGCTTCTCTTTGAGTTTCTGTAATATATTCAAAGAGCAAAGATTATCTCAAACAGATTGGATTCAATTTATCAAAACTGGCTGATATTTAAGATATCTGTCTCTGGATAGATGTGAATCACGTCTCCAGGGTACTAAAAATTGGAAAGTGTATGGTCTTCCTCTGAAAACAAATCACAGAACTCTGTTATTTTGCAAATAAAGGGCAGAAACATTTATTGAACATGTATGTTTTTTTCATCATTTATGAATAATTTTACTGTTCTTCATTCCTATCATACCTTCAAAAATATCCTTACTTCTGACATGGATTTTTGCCTGTATGTACATTTTTATCTGTATTGCATTTAGTAAATTCCAAGTGATATCAGTTGCCCTCTGTTTCCAATTTTGAGTATTTAATAAAGATTTCATTGCTTTTAATGTTATCATTTGCAATTGTTATCACTGAATTATCTCAACATTTTTCTTCTTTCTGGGGGAAGTGATAACTTCCTCCTACCAAAACCCTCCTACCAAAGCATTTCCCTTTCCATAGTTTGTTTCTATTTAAAATTTTCCTTTACAGTTTGCTTACAAGACTTCTCAGTAAAAGGGAAAATCAATCTGGGATTACTTAGCTAATGCTTTAATTCAAATGCATTTTTGATTCTGATTCTCTGGGGTAATCAATAACTCTCAAAGAAGTACACTGCTACAGAATTCCACTAACCACCACCACTCTTCTGCTCTGCTCTTCTAAGAAAGTAATGACAATATTATTTTGACAAGTTTTACAGATCTACACGACTTCAGACTTCATTATCTTCTTTTTCTCTGCCTCAATTCACTTTAAAAAGAGGAATAAAATAATGATTCACAAGGGGTGCTTTAGAATGCCTAGAATATGCACATAGGGATGTACTCATCTCAAGAAACTCAAAGGACCACAGAACAGAAATGGCATTTTTCCTTTTTTTGAGGATTATAAGTTCTTGAACATACTTGCATTTTCATTATTCTGGTATGTGATCAATATTGAAAGAAACACTAAAAAAAGTCATGACAGTTATTAGTTTAACCGTGTTAGCACCCTTATAATTGTGGACATTTGGGTGATGAACATCTTGATTCCTGAAAAATGTTTTTTTAAGGAAAATTTTTATTTCTTCAAAACCAATCATCATTTCTTCAAAACATGCCCCCACATAAGACATTCACTGCAATTTAAGAGCTCTCAGCAAAGAGCCCAAAAGAGAGATAAATCAATTTTTAATAACCAGAGATAACCAGCAGGAATCTGGCTTGCTGGGTAAAACTAAGGAGCACACCTGAGTGTCAAAGATTCCTTAAGATTTGTTACAATATATTCACATTTAAGAATTTACACAGACATTCCAGATGTTCTTTACAGCTCAGTGGAAGGAAAATGTGCATGTGTGCTCCTGACTATGCTGAAAGGCATTCAGGGGGAAGAATATTATTCTGCATTGAACAGGTAATTTAACCCATCAGTGAGAACCCTTCTGGAGTAACTTTATACAGCCAGTTGACTGAATGAGAAAGCAGCTCATCACTGGGACTGAGCTTTGCACTTTGCACTGTAGCAAGCTCTGTATGTGATCATTAGTGGAGAGGATGGTGTACATCCCTTGCATACAGAAAAACTGAAAATATCTTTGAGACGTTGTAGGGAAATGTGTTGAATGGGGAATATATCCCCAGAAAAGTGTTCTTCTAGATCCAAGAGATTATTAACCACATTAGTGCAGTCCACTGAAGAAAAACAACTGCCTTCTTCAGTAGGACTGGTATATTTTACTCATTGTAATGTAACACTGGTAATTTTAAGACAGCCCACATAGGAATATCTATCTAGTCCAGAGCTTTAGAGGCAACATGAAGGCTGCCTGTCAGCTGCAGTCCTTTAGCTGTCTGTGACTATGCAGAAGGTTTGAATCTGGCAATACCCAGATTGCATTAAAATAATTTATTTTTCCTAGTAATTCTAACACCCTGTTGCCTGCCTGTGCCTTTCATTTTTTTTCTTTGCAAGCTACACTCACCCTTCCTATTAAAGAGTCAATTTAATGGTGTTCTGCTCCTAATCATAAAACTTCAATCATCCAGTCATGTAACTAAACAAAACCCTGTCATTTAAATGCCTGATCATGAAGTTATAATGTTACAGTTTAACTGACTTCCAGTCCTAACAGATAATGTACTTTGTGAGTTATGAACTGAAAAACAATCACCCAAAAGAGCTGCATAATTATACTGAATAAGCACTTAATGCATGGATCTTATTTTAATGTATTTCTTTCTCAGGGAAGGTAGAAAAACTGCCCTAATTGGGAGTTTTGTCTGCTCCCCAGAGATTTTTCTCTCTTTGTGTTGTAAATAAAAGGCTCTCCTTTTCTCACTGGCTACTTGCACAGACAGACAATTTTCACACACACACACACACACACACACACACAAACACTTTCACACACACATCCTTAGGACAGGGGAGAGGGTAAAATGAGAACAGTTGAAAAGTCATGGATTGAGATAAAGACATAATAATAAAGTTTAATAGGTAATGTAAAAGCCATGCATGCAAGCAAAGCAAAGCAATTCATTCACTTCTTCCCATAGGCAGGCAGGTGTTCAGTCACCTCCAGGAATGCAGGGCTCTGTCATATATAGAGCTGACTTGGCAAGACCAATGCCATCCCTCCTTCCCTCTTCTTACCCCAGGTCTATATACTGAGCCAAATGTTATAGGGTCTGGAATGTCCCTTTGGTCAGCTGGAGTCAGCTGTGTCCTCTCCCAGCTCCTTGTGCACAACCAGCCCCCTTACTGGTAGGGTGGGGTGAGAAGCAGGAAAGGCCTTTACCCTGTGCAAGCCCTGCTCAGCAATAGTGAAAACATCCCTGGCTTATCAACAATGTTTTCAACACTCATGAGAGAGACTTTCAGATGACCACCTTTAACTATACACCTGATTTTTTTAAGCAGCAAAACCAGGCAAAATTACTCCTGTTCCTAGTGCCTTTTTCTCATTTGTTCTCCTGTTTGCAAAACAAAAGTAATCACATTCCACAGAAGAGTTTCATATTCAGTTAATGACTGTGAAGCACTTCAGTGGAGAGGAATAAAACTGATCACAAACAATCATTCTCAACTGTCTAAGAATTAGAGTTTTCCAATTAAACTTCCCACCAGATTGCAACTGAATTATGAGATTCCTTGATAGTTTTCTGCAAGGTGAAATTGAAGAATTACTAAAAGAACATAAACTTTGAAAAGAACATAAACTTTCTCTGTATCAGTGTACAGTGATAAGCAGGAATGACCATGAAAGATTTTCATAATAGAGAATTTCCCAAAGAAGAAGGTCTTCCACAGAAAAATTAAAACCTTGTCATCTTAATATCTGGCTCAGTCTTGACTTTTGTCTCTAAATCCTCTTGACTTTTTTTGAAAAGTACTTGGTCCTTCTCCATATCACACCTCTAGGTTGTTGGGACACACTGTCTTAGTTTACAAAGTTTTTGTCTAGGTAAAATATAAGACTGAATGCAGGTGGAGGGAGAAATCAAATGCTGGCAATTAGTGATTTCCGCTCCAGATTTTGGACCAGAAACTCTTCAATTACTGGCTTAAATTAAATGCCTGTTGCAGTTATCAAGAGATAAAACTCAGAGGATTCAGTGCTGACTAAGGCTCTTCTTTGGCCATATTCCTTCTGGTGGCAGGACAAGAGCATAGTGCTGCAGAAGATAATTTGTTAGGTGTGCAGTTTTTTTTTTTCTTTTCCTCCCCCCCCCCCAGTTATTAATAAAACTGCTGTTTTTTCTTAAAAGTAAGACTAATATACTAAGAATTAATATTAACAACATTTTAGGGCTTTGAAATATTATATATAGATACCATACTATAGGACCAAATAAACTCATTTCGCAATGAAAGTCATAGAGCGACTGACATTTAGGTAAGTACCTGTCAGATCTGGCATTAATTATTCCTATAAATAAGCTTAACTGTGGTATGGAGATTAAAATTTTGGCCTTTACTCCAAGATGTGCTGTTTGCAATTCCTTTTATAAGGACAAATGAACTTTCATTTCTTACAAGTAATTTACCATGCATGAGATCATTACTATTTTAAATGCTCAAAATATGTTATTTATTGATCGACAATTTTTATCTTTGCACATTATAAAAAAATAATAAATTTTGACATGCAAGTCTTCTGAGAAGTAGTATTTTTTCTTGTTTTGTACTGTACTTTTCTCATTTTCAGAGAGGAAATAATTAAGTCTTAGCTTTAATGTGAATATCATGACAAATCTGGGTTTGCTGTCCATTACAATATTATCAAAGAACATGTTGGAACTAAAAGAAAGGCATACTATGTGGAAGCTGGTACAAAATATGCTTCAGTATCTCTGTGCTTGTTCATTCTTCAAGCTTGTCATGTACATTGCTGGTTATATTACAAACACGTCTATAAGGGGTTGTATTTCATTTCTATTTGGTATTCTAATAATCTTTTGGCATCGTAATATGAAAAATCAGAGTGAAAGATAAAATGAATTTTCAGAAATATTGAATACTCAGGGTCTTGAAGGCATTTTAGACAATAAAAGCAACAATCTCATCAAAGGAATTTGTTAACCTGGGCTGCAAATAATATTGATATGTTAAAATATATTCATAGCTCACCAAGTCCTATTAGATTCTAGTTCTGGTAAGCAAATTCCTCAGAATTTTATTCATACACTGTGAACAGCCTCAAAACTTAATATGCTGTTTTCAAAGTCATTCTTTAGTCCTAAAATTTAAGTATCAGTAACCTTAAGGTCATTATGCTACTGGATAATGGTCTTGATTCATGGGCAGAACAGGACAAACCTATGCACTGCAGGTAGATATTAAGTAAAAGGACTCTTTCAGCATGTAGAAAGCTGATTAGCTGGATCACATCCATCCTGCTATAAAGAGAAGGGGAAAGCAGTCACCTTGCTTGCTTTCCTGGCCCTGGGCTCTGCAGGGCTGTCCATCTTCAACTGAAAGGGTGCAGAGAAGGAATTGCAGGTTTTGTTCTCCAAGGCTGACAATATTTCCTCACTAAATTGTTGCAATCTTGCATTGAACTCCAAAGCTTCTGCTCACTCATGGGCAGTTTCAGTCCTGAAACTGTCTTTTCATCCCCTTGTCCTTCTGCAGCCCAGTCTCATGCACAATTCCCATTTAGTACGTAGAGAACCAAGTGCCTAACTCAGCACTGTGAACTGTACTGACTTCTGACACCTGGATTTGCAATACTAGGGGCTAGGGTCATGTCTCTTTCTGAATAAAGTCCCTAAACTCAGTGGTCTCAGCTCCTGAATTTCTAAACCTAGATTCAAAAGCACTTTTGAACTGATGCAGTTTCCCTAGCCATGTTAGAAGCTTTTACTTTCCATACGGTTTATAAATCCAATATAGTACTTTTATATAAAGATTTCTTTTGGGCTGTTTCATACCACACAAGGTTCCCTAGTCAGATGGTCAAATTACATATTTATAGTTAAAGACTACTTTGGTCCTTCTAGAGCACTTAATAAAGCCTTTTCTCTTTGTGTCTGTCTTTCAGTGTCTGTCTTCCTACCAACATCTTCCTCTGTGTACAAAATGCCAAGTCTTGGCTCACACTGCAGAAGGCTCTGAGAAGCTTTCTCTTATCTTCAGTGGCACATAAGGAAACATAATTTCACTGTGCTTCTCTCCTCAGTAACACAGAAGATATTCTGGTCAACACCAAGCTTTTTGGCAAATACTTCTGTCCACCCTGCTTGGCTGGAGACTTAAGGACAGGAACAACCAAGACCCTGTTCAGGTAAAGTGAGAGAGAGAAAGTGGTGTAGCTTTACTGCTACTGTCTGGCATCTCTACGAGCTTACTATTCAGTGTTGCCTTGTATGAACTTGGCAAGAGGCTTAAATCTCTCTCTGTCATGCCTTTTTGTCCACTTCCACTAGCAGTCTGTAAAAGAAGAGCCTACCTTTCAGTCGTTTGCTGAGGGACAGTAAACTGGAGAGCACAAGGAGTGCAGGCACTGCAGGAACTCTCTATCTCCAGTGGAGAGGCAGAGCTTTGCTGAGGGGAAGGGGCAGGTTTTGCTGAATTGGCACCTTGAGGACCTACTGAAGTCCCATTTGCTTACATGCTGGAGTGCTCTGCTAAATTATAGCCCAGGGCAGCCAGCTGCCAGCCCTTCACTTTCTGATTAAAAACAAAACAGCATTTCTCAAAGCTGCTCGTGTTACAAGCAGTGTCATCCAAGGTCCCCCTCTTTTCCTGATTATTCCTCTGTGCCTACCTAAAAAAACTCCATCTAGAGCAACATAACTGCTTTAGTTTGAACAAACTGTATGGAAAGAACTATATTTTCTAATTATGTGCCAATTTCTTTTCTCTTGCTATTCTCATTCCAGAAGACAGTGTGGCTTTAGCAAACATCCCAAGGCAGTACAATTGCCTATTAAATAGGACTCCCTGTTGATTTCAGTGCACTTTCAAAGTGCTTCAAAAGGCTGATGTCACAACACGGCTCAAAGGTGCTTTAAACTAATGCATTGTCTGGCGCACAGAGAGATAATAATGAAGGAAAATCTGACTGCTTCTTGAACATGGGTATCAGCACTGGCATTGCTAGAAAAAAAATAAAATAAACCTTTCTTGGTAAATTAAATTTTTTGTGTCATGGAAATGCTGGGTATGACACAGAGTATAATTCTAACCTGGTCTGAGAAAATGAAGTTACTCCTACTCTTAAATATGTCAGAAAATCAATGAGAAACCGTCCAGGCAGTACCTACCAGTGAGAATTGAGTGAAATACCAGAATACTTAATGCTCTCTCAGAGGCCATATGATGTTTTCCAGTGCAATCCATAGTGAAATCTCTCACATTAAATTAAGATATCTGAATAGTTTCAGATGCAAACACATGGCAACAAAGCCAGAAGAGGAAGGTAAGGCTGGTGAGCAGTTTTTGGGGAGGAGACACTGCTTTCCTCAAGACTGCCTTTTCTCAAGGAAGAAATTATATTTCAAGAGAGAACCGTGGCCAGTTTGAGAAGATAAGAATAAATCTTTTTTATCAGCAATCATCCTGCCCAAGCACATCTGCTATCAGCTCTGGATTCAAAGAAAGTTTGTGTAGACTAATCACCAAGATGAACACACTGAGAGGGAGAAAAGGGATTTAAAAATTGATTGGCTACATAGTTCTGACACTTTATTTCTTCCCATATAGGCTTTTAAAGTAGGTTAAGCACCGTTCTTTAACTTTTCAGACACAGTTTAGGTGACTTCAGTATGGAATAAAGTCTTGCTAATATCTATGAAAAGTCACTACCCATGTTCCAAAAGTTACTGCTGATTTTATGTGGAGTGTCCTATTTAATTTAAAAAGAGTTGTTTTTTACTAAAATGTCCCTACTTTTACCCTTTAAAGGTCAAGGACATCCAGTTTGGCAATTCCAATTAATGGCAAAAGGAATTGCTAATAAGCACAGCTGCTGCTGAGAGAAGTAGCATCCTGTCTAGATGATGATTTTGGTATCATCCTGATCATTTTTAGCATATGGATTTAATATATACACACAGCAAACATGCAATCTGTGATTTAAGAATCCCTACTTACTCATTAACTTATTTGACAGTTATACTGTATTAGGTGCAACTAAGAAATACAACTCTCTAAGAAATCCCTAATTATAAATCTATCTGATAGATTTCAAAGACAATCTTTAAACACATAACACTTGCCTTTCTTAATAAAGTTCTCAGTACTTTTCTTGACTTCTCACAGAATGGCACTTGCGAAAATGTTGTATAAATATTTTAGGGCAGTGTCTCTGGGCTTGAAACAAGTCGTCTTGTCTGAACCCTGTAGATATCAGTCAGGAATATTTTGGACACCCTTTTCCTGATTCAAAATTTCATATTTGTGTTTCATAGGGCACAAAATCTTTGGTCTTAATTCAGTCAAAGCTTAGATGAATTATAATTCTTTATCTAAATGTTGTGTTTTTATCCTAAAAATGTATGTCTTATTTTGGAAGAGTGCCACGAGGAATCAACAAAATCTACTGCCTTTCTTTCTCTACATTTACTTGACTTCTTTTTAAAAAGCAAAAGTATTGAAGAAGGATCCTATTATTTTACTGATCTGATTCTGTGTGGCACGATAGTGCATGAGACACAGCCTGAAACTAAACATGGATAAAATCTTGCATGCAAACCTTTCTATCAGTTCACCAAGTCTCTGTGAAAGTCAAGCTATGTAATCAAATTCATCTTTGTAACAGCATAGGAAATCTGAGAGGTAAGATTGTTACGTGCAATAAGTACTTGCTTTTAGTATGTGACTGGAAGTCCTGCATTATAATCAGCTAGGTGACAACTTCTCACGTGAGAAAACTTTACAAGGAACAAAGGCTCAGTTAGTCCTGCTATAAAGAAGGTAAAACAAGTTTGCCTTTTTCTGAAGCACAAGAAAATCCAGAACATTTCAAAATATTCCACAAAATGAGCACCTGACTTTTTTTCATCTTAAATTTACACTGAAAAACAATCCATGTTTTCTTCTGGAACTGTCAAGTAGGGATATTTCTTTGCTAACTTACCATTTTTTCCATATTTCTCTAAAAGGAAGTGGATAAAAGTTGACACAAGGGCAAAATAATTACCGATTGCTAGAATTTCATACCCTTGCATAAATTTTCTGTAGAATTTCATGTCTTGAAGTTTTCTGCAATCTCTGTAACTTGAATTGATTCCTTGGTCAGAATGACCTTTTCAGAACTGTTTTATGCCTCTTTAAACCTAAAGCTACGTCTTAAAAGACAGCTGACAATGCAGTTTGACCCCTTCCCCTCTGTGCAAAAATCAGTGTATGAGAAAATCAAACCCATAAATTACACAAAGAAAATGTGCTGCACACTTTATATCTATAATGTTTCTTCCAGTAGACCCAGACAGAGGGCTCCCAATATTTCCACTGCTCAGCAGAAGGTTTCAATATTTAATGTGACAGGCAAAGCAAGAGGAAAGCTTTCTGATAGCAGGAAGCAAATGGATTATTCCTTATGCCACAGATTTGTTTAGACTTAAGTGCACGTTCTACACCTCTCCCTTACCAGATTTTTAGGGACTGATGTTGTATTTTAGGCAACACATGTTGTTTACCTAACCTGGATGGACAATGATGACTTTTCCTCTAACAAATACATTTTTCTAGTTATTTTGCAAAAAAATTTATCAGTGTTATTTTTATAATAAACGATGAACTGCAACAAATTTAGTGATGCTATGCTGGTTGATATGGAAATAGGTTTTTGCAATATCTGAGCTGAGAGTTTATGTCTCAGAAACAAAGTATTACAGGTGGACAAGGCAAAAACATGTTTTCAAAGATACCTGGCATTTACTTGAAATTATCAAGGCTTCCATAGAGCAGAAATTCTCAGATTCATCCAAATTTTTTTGACACAGTGATACCAGCATGCTTGTGAGAAATTTTGTTTGTTTGTATTGATTAAAAAGGACATCCAACAAATTCAGTATGTCACATCCTTATTTGATCTTATTTGACTGCAGAATTCATTCTTTCATTTCTGGATCTTGAATACAAGTGGAGAAGCTTGAGGAAGCCTTCACTGAAAGGTTTTCATGCATCTCTGAGACTCTATCTCAACAATAACTGCAATTGTTTACGATAGTAATTGCTAACTGCTGCCTTAATACAATTTACTCTGGTTAAAAGAAAGAGGATACTTCTTTTGCTCTTTTAATTTTCACTTTTTTTTTGGAAAAAAAAAGGAAGTGTATGAACAAAGGGAATATTTAAACACCGAATTAATGTTCAAATGCTGTACTGTTCTATAAATGTCCCTTGTAATTGTCAGGTAACTCAATGGTTCAAATGGGTTTTGATGCTTCTTACAATCCTTGCAGCAGTGCTCATTCAAACAAGTTGCCACTTAAAGCTGCAGTGCCTCTAAGGAATCCTCAATGACAGAGAATGAAAATAATAATTTGCAAAGTGTAACATTTTCTCTCATCTAAGATGGAATTTTGAAAAACATTTTACATTCTCCCGGTTGCCCCAGAGGGAGCCAGCTAAATATTTTCCATGGTATTTAGTGAAAGCAGGCTTGACAACATAATCCCCAATTTTTGCTCACAAGTAAGCTTCCCCTGTTTGATCATCCCTTACCTAAACTATCAGTCTGCTTATCCTCCTTTGATCCTTTCCTTTGATGGGACTGCTGAGACTCCTCTCAGCAACACAATATATTCTAGGGTCTGTATAATCAGGCATAACACACTCTTCATGATCAAAAGGGCTTTTTGGTGCCCATAGCTGTACTATTTCCCATGGCCTTTCCTGACAGCTGAAGATGCATATCTTGGATGCCTTTCATTCCCTTGAGGGACTATGGCTATCTGGGGAAAATGAAAGCAGCATTTTGGCTAGTCTCAGAACAGCATTGCAGGTCACTGAAGCTGTAGGTGTTACGGGACTCCACCTTTGAGATAAAAGAATCACTGCTCAATTTTGAAAGAAGTCTCACTGCACTGCAGTAAAAAGGGTTTGTGAAAGATATAGAAAAATGGAACAGTGCATGCAGAAGAGAAGGAGAGGCAGAGGAATTAAAAAATCTGGGAACAAAGAAGAAAATCCCAAGCATTGTTGTGTAGCACTTAGGAAGAGCGCAATGAGAGTTATCAAGGAATTTCTATAAAAAACAATATTCAAGAGAGGTGGGACTTGGCATTCAAGACTCCTCTTTTCCCCATGTTAACAAGAGAAATATTAAGAAAAGAAACAACTGAAAGAAAAGAAAGAATGGCTACAACTTAAGGAAATAGCACCTGCATAAAATTTAAGAATTGACCTGCAGAGGGCCAAAATAATTTTGAGGGATTAAAATAAAGTGAGTCCAGTTCAGAAGCTCTGCTAGAATCTTTACTTAACTTGTGAAACAAAGGAGAATGTTGTCTTTTATCTCTGCCTATTGTGTTCAGACATGATTATTTGCTAGAGGATGTAACTATTAAGGATATTGATAGAGGTTTGTTCTCAAGAGAAATAACATTTATGTCAGAAAGAGTGATAATCTCATTTTACACACATCAATATTCCTTGTTTGGTATAGTCTCCATTCCAAGCACAATACATTCTATCAAAATAAATTATGTTTGGTATCCTGTCTATTGAATTATGAGTATTTTCAGCTGAGGCAAAGCAATTTTATGAACCATTTCTTTGCATTCTTGGGAATACTTTTTCACGACTCAGCACACTGCATATGTAATTACCAATACATAAAAATTTTCTTATAGAACTATTAAAGGAGAAGATAGTGTGTTCAAATAGCAGTGTAATTTGGCTTGTTTACTTATCTAAGTATTCATACAAAGAAACAGTGGAACATCTTGTAGAGTAGAAGCACTAATGGTAAACAGAAAGTTCATCCCCATGCCTCAGACTACTTTACAAATGGCATGGTATCTTCCCCTCTTCTGAACTGAAAGACAAATTGCTTGAACAAGGTCTTCTTGCAGGTTGCCCATTGTCATGGATAGAGCTGATAATAAGACCTAGGGAACATCATCTTGCTGGCAATCTTCAAGGCACAGAAATCCAAATTTATAATTTCTTTCTTTTGAGATAGCATCAGCCTCTCTTAATCCCAAGAAACGTGTGTCATTATATCAAGCATAACCTACTCCTAGTAATTAATATAAACATATTTTAGATGAACTGATAATGTCAAAAAACACTGAAGAATTTGCTTACTTTGTTTTGACTCAAATAGGGAAAAATTCAAGTATTCACTGCTCTAAATTGTCTCTGAAAATATCTTTGTATCTATTTTGACAAGCCTTTTCTCAAAGCTCAAATGTTCCCATCAGGATGTTCCCACCCACAACTGCATTGAAAAGACAACGCAAGGTAAGAATCAGACTCTGCTTCACGAAAATGGATAAACTTATTATATAGCAACCATTTAACAGTAAAATAAAGGTAATTTTTCTCAGGTAGTATGATTTTACAATTTTAAAACTGCTTGTTTAGATTTTTAAAAGAATGTTGAAAGCATAGAGTTGAATTTCCTTGCTTCTACTCTATTTTGTGTGATGTTTTTATATGTCAGCACAATCAAGTAAAGATTAATTCCAGTTATGTTTCAAATATACAGTCTCATGAGTTGAAAACTAGAGATAGTCCTTGTTTATAAGTTTGTTCTCAGTAAAAGTTTATATGTTACTTTTTTTTTCTTTTTTTTTTAATATTCATTCTGCATTTTAAGCATTTTAAGATATCAAAAAGCACAGCTCAAATTTCTGAGAGAAGTGAAATGTTTTCTAAGCTAAAGGAATGATTAAGAATAACTGGTTGTTACATGTGATTTTTACTCAGTAGTGTTCACATGCTCTCTACAGAGTGCAAAAAATATGAGAAGCAGCTTTGGATGCACAAGGAGTGTGAGAGGTTCCCTTTTCTTTCTGAGTGAATTATTCCAAAGTACACAAGGCGATAAGAAAGCAATTTTTCACCTACAGCAGCTAGGAATACATAAATCATACCTGGAAGATATCAGCACCAACTGATTCACTGAGACAAAACATAAATCAAAAACCCTCTCATTTTGGTTTCAGTTATCATCAGATGCAGTTGATCTATTAAAAATCAGAAATTGAAAGTACTTGGAAGTGTATAAGATGTACCACAAACACTGATGGAGTTGATAGGATTTTCAGAAGTATTTTCAGATAAGTATCATTTGGACTTCCAAAAGTAATCAGACCACCTTGTAAACCCGTTATCATTAATTTCATTTATTTTTTCCTTTTTGTCTCTTAAGGGGCAGTTGTACTGGGGTATCTAACTTCTGAGAAAGTAAATCAAGCTAAGACACATTTATCTAAACAATGAATTTCCAGAGTGTTAGTTGAACAAGTAGTTTCAGCTCATAGTGAACTGAACATATGTTTCCTGTCTTGAAGATCCATTCCTTCTACAACAAATTCAGGTTTTGTTAAAAGGAAGATCATTTTCCCTGTAACTGGCCTGATTTTTAATGTAATATTAATAACTGATTAATGTTGATTAATGCTGAAGACCGATTTGGTAATCTGAGTTCATATGTGAGATCTTTTCCCCTCTTTGTTTTCATGAGTCTTCTCAACCAAGATCTGGTCTGGAAAGTGTGACAGATGTCCTTTGTTGCTTGCACAATACCTGTTGTAAGATCTAGGTACAAATGCACCTCTTCATGCCTTCTGTTTTATATTCTGTCAGTTAAAAATAGAGAAAGCGGTATAAGAAGAAAGAACACCTTGTCCGCTCTATAATCCCTCTGTGCTGGGACTAGGGTTCCTTGTCCAACCGATTTGTGCTATGCTTAATTCCATGCCACTTCTTCATTTGTATTATAGTTTTCCCAAGATTACAGTGGCTTTGCCCCAGTTTTTGATATACAATACCCTGGAAATAAACCCATGAAAGAGGTTTTGAACAGGCAAAAATCTCAGCATTATGGACTGAAATCCTGAAACACAGTATCTCGGTTTTTTCTTGCCATAAAAGCAATTGTTTTCCTCTATGAAGTCCAAATAAACTTGTATAAAATTGATTTCTTTTAATGTGTCTTTGCAGTGAAACTAGAAAGAGCAATGACATCATGAAAAGAGGAACCGTGGTTGTTACCTGTTTTTTCAGCTTTCATTATGACATGATTAACTATATCATTAGCAGAGTCATTAATGAAGTTAGAAGAGATCACTCATAAGAGTTTAAAGCACTCTGATTCATTACTATAGAAGTCTTTAAAGGTGAAAGCATAGGTGTCATTGTGAGGTACAGAGATATTCAGTGGAGTATAAATTTTCTCACCTATTATTTGTGGATTTAAGGTGTGGATTAGAAAGTTGAATTTTCAAACCTTAATTAGCCAAAGGCAGGTCACTGAGGCATATCCCTGAATAGGAAATCAGTATATAAACAAAGTCATTTGACAGCAAGATGGGGGCAGTAAGACATCTTATTTTTCTGCAATGAATACTTCTAAGACTTTTCAGTATGCATGCACAAGGTGCTTGGATCCTTTCTAATGCAAAACTGTACTTCAGACTGAAAAGACTAAATTCTTGCCTTTCCTAAGCAAGAAGACAAGGCTTAAACATCTTTTCTTTCCTTCTGAAATCTTTGCAGTTATGCTAAAAATGCTTGTTTGTTTGTTTGTTTGTTTGTTTTGCAAAATTCCAATTACAACCAAAATAAATGCATTCTTACAATGCTCTGCTGTCTCCATCCAGCATCCAGTGTTTGTTACATTTTAGAAATATATTTGCACCCTGCCATATCAGGACTGGGCTCAGCTCATGGATACTGAATATTCAGACACTGAGCTCTGAATTAGCTTTAAGTTCTTGATGGTGTTCCCACTCGTGCAGTGACTTCTTTGCGCATCATTCGAGTTTAAAAAGGGAAGGTCACTGTTTGCCAGCCGTGGGAGAAAAGCAGTTAAACGTTTTCTGAGTAAAATATTGACTATCTTTAAATGCTATTCGGTAACTGTAAATTTATACTGCCTCCAGGAGCTGAGACTGAAAATTAGAAATGAGTGTGTGGGCTGTGTGCCATAAGAGGGAGGGAAGGGACAGCTGGAAAGGTTCCTCCTTGTTTTGCATTCCGGGGAGGGTACCAGTCTCCACCACACAATTTGCAGAAGCTTTTGAACCTCATGATGATCTGAATTCCTATGGAAAGCAGCACAGCCTGAGTATCTACATTGGGATTTCACTCAGTGATGCCTGTCCTGCATCTAACCTGCCATAGATGCTCAAAGGATTAACTGTGCTCACCTTCATCCTTCCTACCCTGGGAAAGGGACAGGGAGAGCCAAGCTTGCTTTTGTTTACACCTTTATAACCTTGAAAGCCTAGCACAAAGGTTTGACTTTTCAGCCTTGTAATTAGTGTTTAATGTATATTGGAGTAGCTGTGATAGGCTATATAATTAAGTGTTGATATTTTCAGGGAGACAAAAAAATCAAACTTTTTATGAGTGTTACTGATACTCTTTCAGATCAGCAGCACAGTGGAGGTTTTATGAACCAGAAAGTGCCTAGGCTTTCTTCAGCTACAACGGATGGTCTACAAAATAAATTATTTACGCTGACAAATCTTGCCTCACCTATGTTGAGAGTATGAATACTTCTCTGAGCTTCTTAAAGATACAAAGGAAAATAAAGAACACATAAACTTTTAACAACCTTTCATGAAAAAGGAAAAGAGGTCACAACAAAATAATGGTCTATCATATGGTCAATAAACTTTCTGTCCTCAAGAACTGCAGCACAGTGAAGGCAAACCAAATACAGGACAAAGGACTACTGCTAGAAAAATCAACAATAGAAACGTGTGAGACAATTAAATCTTGGACTTTATGTTATCAACAACTCCCCACATACACAGCACAAGGGAGAGAGTTCCTGAATAAGCAGCTCTTTTTCCATGTCTTATTATGAACATCAGCAGTTAGTTATGTTAACTTTGGGTCATATACACTTTCCAAAACACAGCAAATAGAAGCTACAATTCAGTGCATACTGGACCACATTTTATTCCCTGCATAGTGTGGTGTCCCCCCTGTATTTGCAAGAATTCCTGAAAAGTTACAATTACGACTCTTTTTCTGGTTTCTACTTCAAAAATATCTTTTTAATAATGATATATAGACAACTATATGCCATTATGCATTTCCTCATGCAAAACACTTTTAGCAGAGGTAATCAAGAAACAGTATGTGGTAAGCATTTGGGACAGTGCATTGCAGAAGGCCATCCTGAGATGGCTTCTACAAAACTTGGGAATGCAGATATTTGGATACCACCCTTCTGGAAGCAGGTAATCTGATTCTAAATTCTTTAACAGACAAATAAATCAAAACTCACTTTCAGCTCTTGTAACTAGGCAGCTGTATACCAATCTCTTACAAGCAGAATGTGCATTAATGTTTTAATTATGGAATTATGTCCCAGTGCAGTATATTGGATAGATGGTAATTTAAAAATTCTTGTAAGCATTAGCAGACTAGTTTTAGCCTTCTTTCCATAAACACATTAAAGAACTAGAGGATCTGTAGCTGTAGCAATAGGAAAACTCTGCAGAAGATATTTTAGCTCGAAGATAAAATAAAAGTTTTAAAAAAAGCATACAATTGTGCAAATATTCATGTATACAATAAAAAACAGCAAAAGGCTTTATGATTCATTTTCAATAAAGGAAACATATTGTTCCAGATTTAACTTCTGGAAATTTTTAAAAATTCCTATCATAATTATAAATAACACACTACATTTTTCCACCAAGAACCTTAGGTTGTTCTCGTTTTGAGATATACCATATAAAGGATTAACATTTTTAGTTACATGGTGCTGCCATTTTTATTTCGCAGACTAGTTTGAATATACCTTATATTTTACTACAATTGTCTGCAACATTCATTGTGTTCTTAGGTCTTGGTAAAAAAAAAGACAAAAAAAAGAAAAATGTATTTAAAGTTCTATATTACCAAAAAATTTAAACCTTTCTTGTTCTCTGCAGTATACAGTATAAGAAGGGAACTGCAAAAATTCACTGAGAACATAATTTTACTGAGAAAATAGTCTATCTAAATATTTGGCCAACAGAACCAATGTCAGCCTTATCATATTTAAGATTAGATTCTTTCTAGTTTGGGTTCCTCTATAGCAGGGAACTCTTGCAGCATATTCCTAACTGACGGCTGCATTTCAAACTTATGGCAATTTGTAGGAATTAACTAATTAACTCAGTAGCTACGTCTACTTCTGGTAGCATTGCTGATAAATTCCTGAGTAAATTGTAGGAAGAACTTAGCGAGTATGACCGTAAAATATTTTAATAAAACACTCTAAGCTATCTCTGCGTGTGAGAAAAGGGGCTAGATATTCTAAATTTTCTTCTGTCTACATAGAATCCTATGGGGAAAAAAATTGAAGAGAAAAAATAAAAAAAGGAGCAATCCATGCACTAAGATAGCTTGTCATTAAATGTGGAGTTTCCAGTTTTGAGACAGATTGTCGTTATCTACAAATTCTTTCCTGCTAGAAATTAATGACAGTGAAAATCTGTTAGACGAGACAAAATAGAAAATGAAGAACTCTTCATCAAGAATGTTTCTGCTATTTCTGTAAGAACTGATTATATAAAATTTTACCATAGAAACCAATTTCTATCAAAACATTTGTTTTGAACTCCACTTTCAAAACATTTATCCTTCAATAGATATTCTAAATTGTAAAATGTAATTCTATATTAGAGTTAGTATTTTTAAATTGAATAGTTGAGATTTTCCTTCAATAACACCTAAGTAAGCAATGGTGTATTCTCAAGATCACTTTTACTTTCAGACAACTTAAAAGAATATTTTGCTCTTAAAAGAAATTTTACATATGAAGGAAATAATTTTGATCCTATTATATGTTAATGCTTATTATCAGTATTTTGATACAACTTTGAAGATTTCTAAACTTTTGTTTTAATTTTAACTTTGGATACTTAAGGGCAACTTTGGAAACTAGTTGAGTTCTGAGGTAGAGTTTGGATTACATAACCTCCACAGGGCTCTTCCCAATAATGCTTCCATTACTCTGTGAAACTTAGTAGTGTTCTCTTATTTTAAGCTCAATTGATCCTGGCCAAGAATACAAGGAAAGGCCAGTAAGATTGATTAGAATAAGGCTTTTCCTCATTGGGTTGGAAAGAAATGCTCTTTGAAATTTCAGGTAGGAGACCTTAAAATGTATTTAATGGAAAGGAAGATGGTACGTGGAGTAACTGGAAAAAAGGAAAAAGATAACTAATATAGATCCAGAACCAGAGCATAAAGGTCCAAATTCAGAATACCAATAGTTGAAGAAAAGCTAACATACTTGGCTGAGGGTGAATTCAAGGCACATTGCAGACATGGTCAATATCACTTGCCAAAACATCCTGCAAAAATTGCTATTAAATGACTTGAAGTAGGACATCTGAGGTAGGATAATATGGATAAATCATACAAGACTTATCTTTTCTTTGAGCCTTCTTACATGGCTTTTTTAAAAACTGTGTGGAAATACTATTACTTATTCAGTTTCATTTCATGTGTGTACTAATGTTGTCCAAGAAGTCAGTTCTAAGTAAAAGAAGTACACTGTATTTTGGTGTCTGTGCAGATAATTTTTTGGTTTTTTTCTTGTGGTGTTTTTTTATGAGTGTTTTAGTTTTGTTTTGTAAATGTTAATAATCTTTGCATAGTTAGAGAATCTGTCCTTACATTGGAAGACTTTGAATGGAAAAACAGCCCTGAACCCACTGAAAAGAATAACATTATTGAGATCAGTGAGGCACGTCTAGTTCCAGTCTTCTTCCTAAGAGAGTGGAATACCAACTTCATTTTTTAAGTGTTTGACTTAGCGAAGACTAGAGAAATGATCTCCCTGTTTACAGAAGGTACCACCCCACAGTATCTGAGATGAGAGCTGAGGAACAGCAGTTTGCTTGAGTGAACCACGATGAGCCAAGCAGGAGGACAGAACAGCTATTAAGAATCTGTCATTTATCCAGGACAGGGACCTAAGATGAAAATGGAGGCTGGCATTCGATTGTGTTACAATTCCTAAGCACGTACTTACTTGATAGAGAATAATTCTTCATCAGGAAAAAATACCTTTTTAAGAAGCTTTTAACTTTTCCCAAGAAAACACAAGTCAGGTAAATGTATATCCTGGCTGATTTAAGTGTAAATGGCTTACCTGCAAAACTGTATTTGTGCATGGCCTACCAAAAAATTGCATTTGCTTGTGACTTTCTATTGGTAGAAATGTATATTTTCTGATAGTTTTTTAGTTTTCTTGACTTTTGCCAGAAACTGATTGTAAAAATTGTAAAATTTGTTTTATTGAAATGTACCATGTAGTATTTCTTTAAAGTGTGCATTTGTTTAAAATGTAATTTTATCGGAGCAAAAAATGAGTATATTTCTAAAGAATATCTTTGGGAAGGTTAAAATTTTTTGTTTTAATTTTAACTCTCTTTACTTGGGAAATTTATAAATTTTTTTACTCATAAGATGTTTCAGAAATGACCTACATGCAAGGCTGTGAAAACAATTTTTGAACCAAATTTAGTATTTAAATACCATAAGCATTCTGGATTGACTTCAATTTTCATATTGAAATGTCTGGTCCTGTGTAAAATATTGGTGGATTTAATGGAGCCTGAAATATTTTGATTAGCTCAAGCATGTTTGTGGTGGGTTGACCACCAAAGTCACTCTTTCATTCCCCTCCTCAGCTGGCTTGGGGAGAGAAAATACGTCAAAAGGCTCATGGGTCAAGATAAGGACGGAGAGAGATCACTCACCAACTAGTGTCACGGGCAAAACAGACTTGTCGTGGGGAAATTAGTTTAATTTATTACTAATCATATCAGAGTAGTATGAGAAACATAATGAGAAACATAATGAGAAACAAAAAGTGAATCTTAAAATGCCTTCCCCTCTCCTTTTTCCTGTACTCAATTTCATTTCCAATTTTCTCTCCCTCCTCACCTCAGCGACTCAGGGAAATGGGAGCTGTGGTCAGTTCATCACACATTGTCTCCACTGCTCCCTCCCCCTCTGGGGGAGGATTCCTCACACACTATTGGCTCCAGCGTGGAGTTCCTCCCATGGCAGACAACCCTCCATGAACTTCTCCAGTGTGAGTTTTCCCCACAGTCAGCAGCTCTTCAGGAACTGTTCCAGTGTAGTCCCATTCCACGGGATGCAGTCCTTCAGGAATAGGCTGCTCCATCCTGTGTGCCCCATGGATGTTCTGCCAGCAAACCTGCTCCAGCCTGGCCTACTCTCTCCATAGGTCCACAGGTTCTACCAGGATCCTGCTTCCCATGGAGTCATAGCTGCCTTTAGGCATCCACCAGCTCTGTCGTGGGTCTCCTCCACAGCCTGCAGGTGGATCTCTGCTCCCCTGTGGACCTCCATGGGCTGCAGGGGTCAGGCTGCCTCAAGATGCACTGCACCACGGGCTGCAGGGGAATCCTTGCTCCAGTGACTGGAGCACCTCCTCCTTCTTCATTGACCCTGGTGTCTGCAGAACTGTTTCTCTCATGTATTCTCTTTTCTCTCTCCCAACTGAAATTGCCTGTGTGTTTTATACACACACACACACACACACACACGCACACGCACACATATATCTTCTTAACTATACTATCCAGAGGCCTCATCATCATCCCTGATGGGCTCAGCCTTGTCCAGCAGTGGGTCTATCTTGGATCTGGTTGGCATTGGCTCTGCCAGACACAGGGGAAGCTTTCAGCAATTTCTCTCAGAAGCCAGCTCTTTAGTTCCCCCACTACCAAAACCTTGCCACGCACACCCAAAACAATGTTTGGGTTGTAAACTATATATAACTTCATGATCCATTTTTCTTTCAAAATTAAAATTCCTATTTCCTGCTATTCACTTTTATTAGATTTTAACAATTATTAAAATAAAAAGCACCATAAATAACATAAATTAAACATGAATATTAATTCCACCTTTTCCATAGTCGCTTAACTCCCGAACAATAAAATGAGACAAAAGCTTGCACACCCGTGCATGCTTGAAGATATATTCAAGTGAAGAACACTGAGTGCATGTAACATGGATATACATACACATACATTTAGATTACAGCTGTGCTGTGCGACGTTAGACCATTACAGCATCTTCAAACACGTATGTTGTAGCATAGCACATATTAACAGAAATAACTTAACATCCTGTTTAGTGATGAATTGGTGTACACATTTGCTAAAATGGGACAGTGCTATTTAGAAGTGTGGATTAGGCTGCTACATGTACTCTCTTGGGTACACCAATGACAAACTAAGCAGAGAAAGATAGCAAACCTTTCTTTCCTATGTGTTGACTCTTGCATTATTTTTGTGGCATATTTATCTCTTAGTACATAATTTTTACAGCTACTGGCCTGGGTGGCTATGCTCTCTGTGTGGTTTGTCAAAACAAACTGTAATAAAAATCAACAGCAAGTGCAGTAAAATCAGCCTTCTAGTTCTTTATTCTTTTTTTCAAGGATGAAAATATTGCCATGATTTTCAACCATATTGTAGATATTCATTGTCACATAGTGATACAATAACTGAAATGAACTGATGTGTTTCCAATAGATAGATGACATTTGATACTACCCAGAAAGAGATGCAAAATGCCTCATTTTTTCTTATTTTCCTGACTGATTGTTGCAAATCAAATATCCATCATAAATGTGAATGTCAAGGCTTTCTCATAATGCAGTTCTGATTTTTTTCTGCTTTTGATTCAAATGACATTCAATAGAAGAGATTTTTGCAGTGCCTTCCAAGATGGGAAAAGTTATATAAAAATGTTTTTTTAGTTGCTTGGTACAAAAAAAAAAAAAAAAAAAGGACTCTAAGGAGACCTTAGAGCAGCTTTCCAGTAGCTAAAGGGGCCTAGAAGAGAGCTGGTGAAGGACTTTTTCTGGTTTGATTAGAAACTAAGACTTCTCTTGCAAATTTCTTGAGGTCTGTGAATTTTTTTCCTTCTCTAATTTCATACTGATACTTTCAATTTCTTATTGATTTTTTTTAATATATTATAGAGCTTTGAGTCTTATAGCTTAAAGCATTAAAATAAGATGGTACCAGTGATTAATTTTTCCTGAAAGAACAGCTATTCTACTTTCCCTGGGAGCATGGCTTGTGCCTCATGAATCTGTTGAATAGAGTGAACAAGCTATTCCAGTATTTTACTGCTAAGTTATTTTTTATTACTAAATGTAATGAATCTGATGAAAAGGATGAGAATGGAAAGAACTGGAATTGTCATCTCATGGTGAAGACACTGGAGCAGCACTCAAGGAGATGTAAGTTGAATTAACCATTCCCCATGGATCCCTGTTGGAGAATAATTAATTTTTTTTCTGTGCTCAGTTTCTGATTTCTGCAGTGATGGGAGTAAAAGTTCCTCCCCTTTCAAGAGAATTTGGAATAGTGGTTGATATTTTCATTGTGATCAAATATTTAAAAGTTATTGGCCACAAACATAAATACAGCAACTGTGTTTGTGTATATACAGCAACTTACCTTGATTACCCTGTGATTACAGTCACTAGAGTTTTACCACAAACCACTGGCTTCTTTCAAATTTTTATCACTAAAATATACTGATGACTCAATGAGGGAAGTAATTCTCTTGAAAACAACAAGCATTTGCCAAACTCATAACCTAGTAAATAATGACTAGAAAAAGGTTGTGTAAGGTTTAGTCTAATCCTAGCAATTTCTGAGGCTAAAAAATAAACTGGAAAAAAAAAAAAAAAGAAAACTGAAACAGAGTTAATAATAAAAATTAAGTTAATGTCCGATATTTCTGAAAGCTTTTTTTTTTTTTTAGATTGACTGTGATTTATATGCATAATGACTCATTTGTGGATAAGCCACGAATTTTCAGGCAGTGAGCTGATTTTCAAATTATGTAAAAGGATATTACACAGTGAAAGAGGGAACTAAATCTCCATTACACTACCATGACTGAGACACGTGGCAGCCATACTTGAGTTTCCTCCGTGCAACATGATAATGCTGCAAAAATAGGTGTTGTAGTTCTTATTCATTTATTTGCTAGAAACATCTACATCCATCTTAATAATCTGCCTGCTTTTGCTTTTTATTCTTATTTTAGTTCTTCTGGTCAGATAGCTGTATTGCAATAATTTCCAAAATAAGTCCGATTACAAAAACCACATCAAAAGCAAGGCTACTTGCACTCTCTAGGGAAAAAAGATTAATTCTAAAAGATCAGAGTAACTGTATGGATAGTCCCTTGGAAACCAGATCTTCTTCTAACAGTACTCAGTAAGCAATAGATAAGGAATCAGAATAAACATCACTTGGAACATTTCACTGATATAAGTAGTGATAAAAAATTGAACCAATCTATTTCTTTTAAAAATTAAATTTTCAGAATTGATGCATCTGGAAATTTATTGTGTGCTTTCAGTGATTCTTTAAACAGCAGTTGGGTTTGATTAGACTTGGAACTAGGCAGAGGCAACTAGAAAGAAAAAAACTGTCATTTTTAATATGCTGCTTCTCTGAGTTCCCCTTATGAGATGACAAGGGGAAGTTAACAAAATTTGTGATTAATTGGCTAAGTCAGAGAGCTGCAAAGGACTCTAGGGAGGCTCTCCAAGTGTCTACAACTATACTGAAAGCTCATATGATATTTCAAGTGAACCTGAAGAATGAGCCAGCTGAAGTAGCCATTAAAAATAGTATTATGTTAGAGAGTTGTGAATCATACCTAATTGTAAAAAAGATATTTCTCATACTTAAATATGGGTAAAATATTTTGAATATTCTTTTAAACATGGATAGCTGCATAAGTATGGCACCTTAATTGCATGACACTCCAAGAGTTAACAAAAAAATACAATTATATATGTTAGGACTGCCTTCTGGGCCATAATTCAGATTTGTTTCAAAATCTCTGAAGTCAAGATTGACTTTGGGTCAGACTGTGCATCCTTCCGAATAATAACCTCCACCGAAAAAAAAAATCACATGATTTTGTAATACAGCCTTGCATAATAAAGCCTGTAAAAGTAGAAATATAAACTTTACATCCTTGTAAAGTGAGAAAATGAGAACTGCAAGACAAACAGGGATAAATGTTTCTGTGATCGAGAGACAGAGGTACACAGCAGAGATAGGCTTTGTCCTACAAATGTCAAATTTGATCTGTAGATTTTTTAAAGAAAAAATCTGGCATTTTTCTCTATCCAAAGGGACCCTCGATAACACTCTGACAAGAGGAGGAAAGGTTCTGCATCATGACAAGAGTTCAGCTACTGAATTGAATATAGGGAGCTTTACTTCCTAACATAACTTGAGCACACAAAGCTACATGTATTATCAGGAATGCAGACAATGGCACAGATGCACTATTTGTGTCATATGCAAAGTATAATCTGCATTTTTAAAATCTTGTTGAGAAAAGAAACAAGAAATAAAACAGCAAGAGAGAAAGAGAGAAAGAAAGAAATGTAAGCCACAGTGAGCTGACCTGGCAAAATATCTTCACAGCAACTGTTACCAACAGCAGACTTAAGAGAACATGGTTTCTCAAATTATGTGTTTCAGCAGCCTTTATTTGCCTACTAAGATCTGCTACCTATAGCTTACTTTTACATTAGTGTATATAAACAGATTTTAGCTTGAATGTTGCAGTACCTATGAGAACCAGTTTTTCCTCAGTAAATTAGGAAAAGGAATGGCTGGGAAAGAATCAAGTCTTTAATCTCAATGACAGGACATAAACACCTGGTAAAATTATCACGGTTCACAGGCACAGAGCTGCTGAGGCCGAAGCAGAAGGTTACTTCCCAGCAGGGCAGTTGTGGACCAGCCCCTGGGGAATGAAACAGCTGTGGAATTTCTCCCCAGGATCTATGAAAGAAAGAAAAATTTCCTGTCTGGGTCAAATGGAAGAAGTAGGGGCCACTCTTAACTGAGCTTCCCTTTCAAAATCTCATTTTGAAACAGTGTTATGTGACTATAATTGTTTCCACTATTGAGATGGAAACAAAAAGGGTGAAGGCTGCCTCATGATAGCTGTGGAGTAAGAATGACATCCATTCTGTGCACTCCTGTCTAGACTTTCTGCTGAATTGAAACTTCTAACCTCCTTTACTAAACATGGTTAGTACGTAGAACCATACAAAATGTACAAGGAGGGACTGGCTGACTTAACTATCAAGACTGCACCCAGTTGTAGCTAGTTTTCTTAGGATTTGAAAATGTCATCTCCAAAGAGCTCCAAGTTGCATAACAGGCAAGAACAGTTCAGAGTAGGGAGTCCAAACCAGTTTCCTACTCTGTTAGTTCACTGGTTTAATATAGACAAGAACTAAAATTAGACACAATCATTATTGTACAAAGTTACCATGATTTGGGCCTACAAAAAAGAAAAAGAAGATGGTATTATTTAGGCAAGGATTTCTGCTGTTCTTCTTACTCTGGAATGTAGTAATATGAGTAGTAGTAATAATTTTTTGGGGGGAGTTAACCCAGGAGTCAGGACTTTCACATTGCCCACACTGAAGAATTCAGTGCGTGGAAAGTAAAATTATAACAAACCTCACCACCTCCCAAATAATATGCTGAGTTTTAAACACTAATATCTTCAGAAACTGCCTTCTCAGAGCTTATATAGCAGCTAGAATGAGATATTTTATTTTCTTTGTGTTCATCTGTTTATCCCACCAAAACAATATAAAAACCCTCCAAAACCTAATTTTTACCTTTGGCTTGAAATTGCTTGTGGCAGTATCACTTCATACCTCTGTACCTTAATAAGTAATATTATATGAACCATGTATTAAGGTTTGTCATCTCTTCATGTACACACTATCATAATTTTGTCTTACTTTATGCCTCAGGTCAGATTAGGACTATTTCCATCACATTCTTGGCCTCTCTCTCTATATGTATACTTACCTGCTGATGAAACTAGTAATGAGAAAAAAATAGGCCCCATTAAATAACTGGAAGTGTTTTAATTTACTTCAGTAGGCTCAGGATGTCATCTTTATTTTCTCATTTCAATTGATGGATGAAATCCTGATGAGAAAAAAATTATGCACTTTTGTCATTAATGAAAAATTGCCCTAGTATGACTTAATAACCTTTTCCAGTACTCACTCGTTGTTAAAAAAAGTGTGCATTCTTCTCCTTTAAAATATTTCCCTCCTCTCTTCTTTTCCACCTGACAAATGCTCCTAAGTGTGAATACAATGGTCTTGCTGCTTATCTTGTGGAAATAACTTGGAATGTGAAAGATAACTCTTTCTGAGATGGGAAAGGCTTTAGCCTGTCACTGACTTGCTGCCCTAAAGATGTTGCTAATTAAATAGCTTCTTAGTGCTTTTGGCCTCTTCCACCCTATTCCTATCACATAGTCACAACTGTGCTAGTCTCAGTTAAATTCCCTACTCGGTTCCACAAATAGCCTTATTTTTTATATTTCTAGAAGGAAGAAACATCCTATGACTGCAATTGGTGGGTGCTATAAATCCATTCCTGTGCTTGATCAAATATAATCTGGGCCCTTTCCACCATTCATTACAGAGCATTTAACCCAGGCTTCTTCTGCCAGCCCCAGAGGCTCTGTCTCTGTCCTAGCACAGATGGCAGGCATCACCCTCGCTAAGGAATACATGAAACCTTGACTCTACAAAAATCAATCTACTTTCATTTCCATAAAGCATGAAAGGTAGATTGCCTCTGAGAGTAGAGGCTTGTATTCCTGGGTTTTCAAATCAACAGATGAAGAACATTGCCATCTGATACTTTAACATCAAACACGGTATGAACTATCATCACAGGTAGTGCAGAGTTTTGCCAGCAAATAGAAGGCTGATCAGAGTAAAAATGATTAAAAGCCTCCTTATTATTATAATTGCTGAGCTCAACACAATAGCTTTTCACCTGTTCATTGCTCTTTTTTTAATTAAAAGTCAGCCATTCTTTGCTATAAAACTTCCCAGCCTGATCTCTCTAATCTCTTACAGCTCTCTAATCAAATCTGGCCAGCTGAGAGGTACTGGAAGGCCTCCCCTCAGCTCTCATCAGTGTCATTTATTGAATGTATGTATCATTTCCAATACACCACAAGGCTGTGTCCTCTGCAGAATAGCTGAGCTTGGTGCCCTGAGCACGTCCCTAGACCCCACAAATTGGCAGTGAGTTTTCTCTGGCGAGCCAAAGGGTAGTCTCAACCTTCTGATATCCCCATGCAATGCTTCTAATGCAAGTTTTCTGCTCTGCCCACGTGAGCCTGTCATCTCTCTCCACATTCCGCCCCTCACCACCTTTATGCAGGAGATGTAACAGGGCCGAATCCTCACAGTGCCCTTGGGCACGTCCTACTCCTGTCACTCAGGCTTTGATGCTGCTCTTCAGAATGGAAACACAGGAGGAGATGTTTATTCCCTTCCAGACCTGTTTTACAGCTTCCCCTTGACGAGCTGCCCACAAACCAAACATGTTTAAAGTCTATCACACTGATCAGATCTGTCTTGATGTCCTTTTGTGTAAGCCTGCCTGTATCCAGCTATAATAATTTACATTTTTTATGTTCTTTTAATAAAGCATATAAAAGAGAATTTTATCCATAAAATCTGTTGATTATAATTTTTCCTCTTCAGGCACACTACTCAGGAAAGCTCCCATCTTACTCTGCAGACCAACCACACTCTCAGCCCCTACTGCCTCTTGTCCCTTGAACACTTTCACTCATCCTCTTCCTCAGTTTTACAGGGTTGTCCATCTTATACTTCCTGTGTTACTTCTACATCTGATTTTACTCAGCTCTACTAGTTCACATACACTGTCATAACCTAAAAAAAGAAAGAAAATAACAACAGAAAGAATAAAAAATAGGAATATTTATGTATGAACTTTAACATAAAAGTAGGATGAAAATTTTTAATCTTCCAAAGGAGCTCCACCATACCAGTGCAAGAACCTTTCAACATAAAATACATAATCTGTGTAGAACACATATTGTCTGTAGTAGACATAATCTTTACTGGCAGTTAATCCTAGATATGGATGTGCTACGTCATACTATTATGGAGGTTCACCAAATGCTTCTCAGCTATGCTGATTAACTTTGATCGTCTTCAGAAGCTGGCAGTCGCATGAAGGAAGGGAGGCTATTATTTCCACATTGTGCCCAGATTTCTATACTTGCTATATTTTCTGATTTCTATATATGACAATATAGATATGTATCATTTATATACTTTCTGGTTTAAATAAATTTAATATTTATTTTCCAGACTGAAAGAAAATACAATAAATAAACCTAGTGTTCCTTAGGGAACATCATTAGAAACAATCTCTTAAAAGATTACACTTCACACTCAGCATTTCTTCTTCTTCAGAGTCATTGTCACTTTTCCTGCCTTTACTGCCAGACAGAAAATCTGTAAGTATTGTCAGAAGTGCAGAATCAACAAAGCTGTGGAAGTGAGAATTCTGCTCTTTATGCATTACCAACAAAAGCAACAGCTATGAATCAGGAATTGAATTTTTTTAGTATAACTAAATTAAAGAAAAATGCTGGGGAGATATTCTAGTAGTGGCTGAGAGAAACATAAAGAAAACTTGCACTGAAATGTATAATTTAAGCATCCTGCTTTCCCACCTTTTCTTTTTTAAACCCTATGTATTTCAGAACCTTTCTCTTAGAAAAGAAAGGCTGACTCAGTAGCTTAAGTTTTTATATAAACTGAATTTAATCTTCAATGACTGAAACATTATGGTTATTTACATTTACTCTATTGTCTCCTTGAAAGGGTGCCATTTTGACTAGTAATTTCATGAAACTTAGAAAAATAATATAAAAAGAGAAGTCTCATCCCTAGAAACATGAGACTCTGAGCAACCTGGTCTAATTGAAGATGGCCCTACTCATTGCAGGGAAGTTGGAATAGATACCTTTAAAGGTCCCTTCCAACCCAAACCATTCTTTGATTTTTAGATTCTAAGATCTATTCCAAAACACCGTTGCAGAGTTTAAAAGGCTTCTCATTCTATAATAACTTATCCTATAACAATACTCAAACTGTCTGATATTCTGTATCTGGCCCTGTCATATCATCATAGAAAGACTAGCTGACCTCTAAGCTGGGTTTGGCACTTAGTGGAGCTCTGGAGTTGGACAAGTATCTTCCAGTAATGTATGCTGACACTGTGTGGGAGATACAAATCAGCCCAAACTAGGTGGTTTTCCACACCTCCTATGCACTGCAAAGGTAAATGGCTCCTACCATGCTGCTAACCTTCCTCTCAACTTTTCTTGCTGGAGACACACTAAACCTCACTGTAGAAACTGATGTTCTCCAAGCCTCCTTTGCATAGATACCTTACCCTGCTCCACTCTGGAGTGTGTTGCTTCCACTGTCCGTGCAGCCTGGTAGGGAGGTAGGCCAACTGTAAATCTCCACAGGAAAAAAAAAGCAATCACTTTTTTATGCTTTCATTTTTAGAGTACTGTAGAACTGTATTTTATGAGTATGCAAGTTTGCTTTAAAACCAACACATCAGCCTTGATTCAAAGGTGTCTAAGCTCTAGCAAAAGAGATTAAAAAGAACCTGTTTTGTTTTTTTTTCATATACTTAACTGCATAGTGTCAGATCTACCAATTCCAAAACCAGCCTTCCAGTAAAAGACAAAGAAGTCTCTTGCTCTTTGTGCTGCAATTAATTCTCTAAAAACAGTGTCCCTTCTTTCCAGCCTAAATAGTTCTAAACCATCTGCTTGCAAAACTAAAGGAGAGTACAACTTTTTGATGTCTCTTCTGACATTCAGCCACAGGTTAGTTCTCGTTGACATGCCTTGTTTCAGGTCAAGGCATGTTTTGCTTTCTGCTAGTCATGTCCAGCTGTGCAACATATGGCTGAAGTTTCACATTTGCTTCACATAATAACTTGGTAGCCTTGGGAATGAATCTTAAATCTTGCAAATAAATAAGAAAGAATTGTTACTAGTTTTACTTCCATATAACTTTGTGGCAAATAAGGATATTTCATAACAGATAAATGTAAAAGCTAGAAACATGAAGCCTTCATAATCACCTTTATAATATTTATTTCAGAAATCCCACTTGGGGATCTTCAGTCATCAAGGAGAGAGAGAGGTGATTTTAATCCTGGAAGAGAGATTGCTCTTTCAGTGATGCTTCAAATGTTTACTTTTCCATAAGATTTCTGTCCCAGTGGATAAATAGGAAGCTGTCACCAGCTCTTCACCCGACATTCTGGTGACACTCATCAACTGGATGATGTTCCCTGTTCTACTGAGGTGGAGTCCAGTATTGTGCTACATGAACAAAAAGAGTAATTTCACAGAGGTGCACATGCTTTCTATTTCCATTTCCTTTACCTTTTCCATGTAACTTGCAATGAAGTATATTTTTCATGAGTTCAAACAATGTTTTGCATCCAAAATTGCAAAAAACCCCAACAAAATCACGGCAATTAAACTTCTAGACTGTGCCATCAATATCTCATCAGAAACAAAGTCCAGCTGTTGTAAATGTCTTTTGTAAGAAAAAATATAAAACACAATTTCAAAAATTCTGTGAAAAAGCATATGAATGAACAGGGAAAAAAATAAACTTAGTCTTCCATCAGAAAGGGCAATTTTATTAAAATAATTTCCTGGGTTTGGGCCTGTTTTGCCTAAATTGTTAACAAAATAAATTAAAGCTATTTTCTTGGTTTTGTTCTGATAATATGAAATGTTTGTTTTCACATTAATTTTTAAATTGTTTGAAATCTGATTTTACTACATTAATATTTAATGTAAGTATTCCATTCAAGATGTCAGGGGAGTAGAAAGAATTGAAATGAACATTTTGATGGTTCTGAATCCTTTTAAGTTTTCCTTCTTTCGGAAATAGTAATTTCAGGGATTAAAAAAACAAACAAACAAACAAAACACCAACAAACCAGATATCTACTTTCATAAGGAATCATAGAATATGCTGACCTGGAAGGGACCCATTAGGATCATTGAAGTCCAACTCCTAGCCCTGTGCAGGACAGCCCAAGAAGCACACCATGTGCCTAAGAGAATTTTCCAAATTCTTCTTGAACTCTGTCAGGCTTGGTGCTGTGATGGCTTCCCTGGAAAGCCTCTTCCAGTGTTATGTTTTCAAGAATGTAAGTCAGGAATAACTCCTGAGGAATCAGTGGCAACATGCCGCATGAGGATCTGTGAAGTTACTTTTTGGAGATTGCATGTGATCCTTTTTGGAGACAGTATGTATCCGTTGACTTTTGTGCCAAGATTTGTTAGGACTGAAGGGACAGGAGAATAAAACACAGATGCTGGACACATACAGATGCAATCTGCACCAAGTAGACCAGTGCATAGAGCTCAGAGATGCTGGCAACATAGTGTTCTTCCAAATCAGAAGCAATATGTCCTTGATACCACTCTGAAGCAGGACACAGCTTTCTCCCTACCTGCTTGGATACAACACTGTCCTAAGGTAGCAGTACTGCTTCTGTCACCTGAGATGCCACTACACAGAGCAGCTTGAAGCTCTGTGACTATAATTAAGAGCCAGAAGATTACAAATGGTGCACAAAGTGACGTAAAACAAGTGACCTAAAACAAGCAGCTGCTCAGGAAACAGAGTGTATGAAAATAGAGATTGGGATTTATCTCCATTTAGCAACAAGAAATCAAAGGTTACACATTTTAACTAAGTGTCTCATGTCTTGTAATAGAAAATGGAAAGAAACATGCACTTTCATGCTGTTTTGCTTAGACAAACATTTAGAGCAGATCTAAATTGTCGTTGCTTAATCCCAGCTGGCAACTAGGTAACACACAGATACTCGCTCATTCCACCCTGTGAAATGGCTGAGAGAATTGGAAAAAATAAAAGTAAGAAAACTAATGGTTTGATAAAAAGAAATAATAATAATAATAATAATAATAATAATAATTATTATTATTATTGCTATTATTTAATGAAAAGGAAAATAACAAAGAGAGAGAAATAAAACCCAAGTAAAACAAGTAATGCAAATGAAAAACAATTGCTCACCACACCCTAAATGACGCCCAGTCAGTTCCTGAGCAGCAGCCCCCTGCCCGATTCTCCCCCCCAGTTTATATACTGACTATGATGCCATAAGGTATGGGACTTCTCTTTGGTCGGTTGGGGTCAGCTGTCCAGGCCTTGTCCCCTCCCACTTCTTGAGCCTCTCCAGCCTTCTTACTGGCAGCACATGAGAACCTGAAAAGACCACAATTGAGTGTAAGTACTGCTCTGCAACAACTAAAAAATCAGTGTGTTATCAACGTTGTTCTCATCCTAAATGCCAAACACAGCACTGTACCAGATACTAGGAAGAAAATTAACACTACCCCAGCTGAAACAAGGACATAATGTGTAGATTTTAAGATATTACAGGTAGATTAAATGAATCCCATCAAGTGTGTCTAAAGCAGAAGCAGTGGGGTCTTGACGTAAGAACTTTAACAACTGCAATGGGGGAAGAGAGATTTCAGTGTTGAATTTAAAGAAGGATACTTCCTATGTATATACAAATAAATTTGATTTTTTGTCCTGATATAAAGATGAAGATCCTATATAGTGCCTGTCTATCAAACACTTAAGCTTTAAACATAGCCACGTGCCACTGCAAACTTTGCTGTATGCTCATGGCTACGAAGACATAAAGTTTTTATTAGGATTCAGATTCTCTCGATCTTGCTGAAAGCTCCTAGATGGGACACAATGCTGAGGTCAAGACAGAAGAAGCTGTTGACAAGGTCATATATTGGATACAAATATCCAAGCAAAAAAGGCTAGAGATACATATCCAGTAACACAAAGATCTGATAAGATTATATAGCTGTATATTAGATTCCTGAGACAAACCAACCCCAAGACAAAAAACCCACACAGTTGTTTTCTAAACAATGAAAATAGTTAATATCTTCCTAAATAGTAATTTGATATGATAATTTGTCTTAACTGAATCACCTAAAGTCATATCTATATGGAGCTGTACTATTACATACAGTCTAGAGAGTATATGGCAAGGTTTACTTCACCAAACAAATCTATACATGTCAGAGTCAGATCTTTGCTTTAAAATGTCTGAGATTTCAATTCTTAAAAAAAAAATAAAATCCAAATATTGGGTTTCTGCACACCAGGAAAGCAAGACTTCTGTCACCAGAAGCAAAGCGTCAGCAGAATTGCTTTATTCCTTTATGTTTACCTGTCCTTGAAATGACTATTTTCCAGCACACTGCAGTGTGTTATGAAAACCCAAAGCAGCCTTCCCCTTTGCTTTTTTTGTTAAACACAGTTTGAAGTGTCTGAATGGAAAAATCCCACTTGTTCAAATCACCACTAGCACATCTGTGAAAGTAAAAAACAGAGAGAGGGAGAGAAATCTCTAGAAATGTGACTCATCAGCATTGCAAGGCCAGTACAAAGAACAGTTAGTGCATGTTTTTCACACTATCCAAATGTGTCATTCAGGATATCACTCCATACATATTCAGATAAAACAGCTGGACGTTAAAAGCGTAGCAAAGCTTCAGCATACTAAAATGTCTCTCTATTAAATATGTTACCAGACAGCTTCTCCAGTTTATGGCACAAACTAAATGTTTCCTTTTGGGATTCTCCCTGTTTTGGACATCAGATGGCACATGTCATATGTGAGCAGGGGGGCAGTAAGCATAAGGACTGGGGTGCTTGTCAATGAACAGAGATCATCATGGTCCTTTGGGCCAGCCTGAAATTGCATCATGGTCAGGACTTCGGTCAACACGAAAGCTGTTATCCACAAGAACAGGTTTCTTGTCATAAATGTTAGGTATGGATGTTCAAGAACTGGTTTGTGCTGTTCTCATCTGCCTTGAGATTTGGTAATCTGGAATAGGTGCCCACAGCTCTCTTGTCTCTAATTTTGACTAGAAGAGCTGTAGTGTACAGGAATAATTTGGGCCACATAACTCTGAATGACCCATGAGTTTGAATCAATAACTGCTTTTCCTCCAATCTTATCCTTATAGAATAAACTGCAATCACTATCCATAAACCCTAGTCAGAAAAAAGTGTATCACTGAAATTCACAAACATCAATTCCACCATATTTCATCAATTCATGGGCCTCTCCAAAACACCCTGATTACTATCTATGCCCTTGGTATCAAAATGCTATAAGTAGAGCTGAACCTTACATGGCTTGGATCTATGAGAGATCAGATGTTGTGGTTTGGTGATTGCTCTGTTGTCTCCTCTTTACTAAGTATTTTAATGCGTTTCGGACTCCCTTAGTTACTCTGTCACCCACTCAATCTGTCATCAAAAGTATGAGCTTTTCCACCTGCAAAAGACCATTTGTCTAAGATTCTCTCTCCTTTTTTTTTTTTTTTTTTTTTGGTTTGGTTTTGTTTTGTTTTGTTTGCAAAACCAGAAATTACCCCTCCTAAAAACCAACAAAGGAATTTATCCAATTGTACATGTCTGGTGTCTTTGCCTTCTGCCTCCCTTCACATCAGGGACAGATGTTTCCATGGATATTTATCCCCTCTGAATATTTCCTTTTTTACTTCCAACAAAAGCTTTATTCCCTCTAACAACTGTAAAAAAAAAAAAAAAATCTCATGCAGCTTTTCATGATTATTGTTTTGTCATTTTTATGCTATTGCTGTTTCCTTTTGTGTGGTAAAAAGGACAACCCACCAGCCTCATTTTGCGTACAAGAAGGGTTACTTCAAACAGCAAAACACTCTGAAAGCTACAATACATACAGAAGGAGATAGCTCTTTTTTCTTATAGGAATAAAAAAGGAAGCCCTGAATGAATTTAAAAACAATATCTATGCATTTATGTCCTTTTAAATAGTTTATTTTATGAACATATATTTTTTCCTAAAGAGGATTTGGAAGTGTCCCTTAAAATATCCTATCATTACACCATTTCACTGTGACTGTTTTTCAAGGCCTGTGAGTGGTTTTTGTATGGATCTTAACCCCAAGGCAAAACAGAAGACATTTTAAAAAATCTGGTTAGACACCCATACCTTCAAATATGTGCATTTGCAATTATTTTAATTAGTCCTTCAAATATAGGTTAGTGCAGTGCTTATTAATATTATTACGATACCACATATTCAGGTAAAGGTATGTTCACTCATTTGGATCTGCAATGAGCTATACTTCTGCTTTTCCCTTTATCTTTTGGCTCTAAAAGGGGATATTAAAACCCAGAACATTATTAATGTAATGTTATGATTGAGAAATTACACTTACTAGAGTAAAGATACTCAAAGGATGGTTTCCAGAGCAACCGCAATTCAGCCAGCTTGCACTTTATGCACCTCCTGGAGGGAAATCTGCCTCCTGCTCACAGCTGGGCTTTATCCTTACAGTTACCTCTGGCTGCAGGGTGACTCTGCAGATGTTTAGTCCTTTCACAAGCTGCTGCAGCCATGAAGGATCCAGTCACTAGCTGCAAGCTGGGAAGAACCCAGTTCAGACCACTCTTAACAACCTTCCTCCCACACTAGGACATGTCTCAGGTATTCTCAGCTGTACAGTCCTCCCTGTGTCCTACTCCATGTGTTCAACTATACTAAGCCTCTTCTGTGAGTAAGGTTTGTTTCCAAGGGATTTAAATTAGCATCCTCCTCCATCAGGATCCAAACTTGCCCCAGTCCTGCTGGTCCCCCCCTGGAGAACACTGAGAAGCTAAGGGCTGAGCAGCTGCAGGGCCAGGGCCCCCAGACTGCATTAGAAATCATAAAGATGGAGGCCTGGACTAACACACATGAATATGTTGACCAAAACTTAATACTGATATAGAAGCAATACTGAATTGTCCAATTTAATGTCCAGAGGAGCAATAAAGGCTCCTATTATCATAGAATATCCTGAATTGGAAGGGATCCACAAGGATGATAGAAGTCCAGCTCCTAACACCAGCCAAGCCCTTGTCAAACACAGTCCACCTCCAGATTCATATATGCAGCTCCTACTGAAATAAAGAGTAAGTTTTTGGAACTGTAGGCTGAATTTTTGTCATGTGTATAGAAATGATGACAGTGTGATTTGGTCTTAGTGCTGAGAGTTTGAAATCAGTTAAAGTATATTTTTTTCAGTTGCAAACATTGTGTACTTTTGAAACTGTACATGGTGGTTTAAAACTGGCTGTTACACTGCCAATATAAACAAAATTAAATTTTAACAGATTAGTACAGGAACAGAAATGTTCTCCCAGCAGGGGTTAATACCATCATAAAATAATCTTTAAAACAAGTTATAATTGTGGAAACCACATATCCCTGTTAAGCCTACTGACACACGAGGTTCAGCTCTCCAAGAGCTGTGGCCAGGGTACTGTCATCTCATATTTCTCTATACTCTCAAAGCCTGCTTTGGAGCGTTAGATTTTGATCTGAATTTGGAAAGGCTCAAGGGTGTTGATGAAAACAGTGGGACTGACTCTTTCCTAAATGGTCTTTGGGAAAGACATCTGATATTTTCCACAAAACAATGCAAGAGGCTTAAACAAAGCAATTAAAAGCACAATCCAAAGCAATTAGAATTCCTTCCTAACAATGTCACTACAGTGTTACAGGTAAAGCAATAAACAGAGGTAGTATGAAAACAAATAAAATTGAGAGGAACTTAATTTCTGATTTTAATAAGACAAGAAGAATATGTTAATAACAACAACTTTCTAAAATTAACCTCTTGTATTTGGAGTAAAATTTTCAGAAAAACAGTTTTAAAATGCTTTAGAATACAGTTTTAGAATACATCTAGAAAAATATTTGCCTACCTGCTATATTATATTTACAGTTCTAACACACTCATATAATCTCTGTTAAATTAATCAGACTTTGTGAGGTTGACAGGATTAATACTGGTGCCATAAATCAGCAAATATTCTGAATGTTGCTTCTTGAATTTCATAAAATTAAAAACCGTGATGAAGAATCAACTCACAGTAGACAGTGCAATGCCACCTCTACCCCACAGTCAGCAGGCAACTAATCATTCCCTGTTTATACAACTGAAAAAAGGACCATGTTATAGTGTGAAAGAACCAATCTGATTCAATGCCTTCTTCCTCATTGCTCCAAAATTTTTCTGGTGTTTCATCATTTGCTCTTATTTATACAACAAGACTTCATGTTCTTGCCATCAAGAATGAGCTTTTTGTTCTCTGTGTAAACCTTTATGCTCATGGTTGCTTTTAAATATTAAATAACAATGCTCTGAGTAGAGAAAAAGCACTGAAGATCATGACAAATGTTTTATTTCTGTCTCTGGGATCAAAATTTGCTTGAGAGTTTTATCTTGGAAGCATTTCATCCTCTCATTATACAGAGAATTCAATAAAGTGTCTTTAGTCAGGGTCACCTACATCTGTTGAATTCAGTTCATCGACAGTTTATAATGCAGGGTTAAAATTTAGCATAATTTTCAACAGAGCAGGCCCATAGACTTGTTACGCTTTAACAGAGTCAAAGGAGAATGTTCCCTCTTTTGTAGCATAGAGGCCCAACCTCCCAGTCCTTTTGTGCAAAGAAATGGAAGGATGAAAAATTTACGAACATATATGGATATAATGAAAGTATAGTCTTTACTCTCCGTGATATTAGCCAATATAATTTTCCTAATACTGATAAATTAATTCCATGTGCCATATGGCAGAATTTGTCTAAATATTTTCCGATTTAAGTCATTTTATTCTTTCAAATATTAAACAAGTTTCTTAAGAAGTGTTCACCAATACAGTTTTATTATTTCAATGCAAGAATACTTATTTAACCTTTATATATTTAATAACCCCCATAATCTCAAGCTTTGTCCACGGTGGTCAGGGATACAGTCTTGGACAACTGGAGAATCCACTCTGATGTTAGGACAAAACCAGATCATGTGGCTAGAGAGAAAGTATATTTCTACTTTCCCTAGTATTAAATGGATTTTTTTCTGTGTGCTATTAATGTAACTTAAATTACTCAAGCAATTTAGATCCAATGTAGGTGGCAGCAATAAATGTTAAATTCAACAAACTGCTTTATGTGTGCTTGCCACTGTCCTGGTGCTTATAAATGTGGAGTCATTTGGGGAAGGTTTGTGAATACATGGTATCTGTTTCGAGTTTCCTAATGTGATTTTGAGAATCTAAGTGGCTTACAGTGTGCTGTCTGAACAAATTCTTGCACTTTCATCCTGAAAACAGAATTATCCTTAAAAAGAAAAAATTGCTGCAGCAAAAGGTCTGCTGATTCACTGCTGTTTGCCCCATGGTGTTCATTTAGATTAGTGCTGCTACAGTGAGTTATTTCCACTTCAGAAGATAATGAGTCTAAATTTCATTTCTGTTAGTTGTGCAGGCATGTGCTACAGGATAAATATCTGCAAAGCAAAGGTGAGGGGACAGAAGAAACTGTTCATTTGGTAAAAATAATTTTAAGGCAATGATGATCCTTTTTTTCTTTTTCCACAAATAAAAAGAAAGTATTCTAGCAAGAAACATCAAATAATGAACTTGGGCTAAGTTTTCCACTTCCTCCAAATGAAAAGTAGCTGAGGTTTGTTGTTGGGGTTTTTTTCAGATGAGTGATTTGGCTAACAGTCTGAAAGCTGGTTGTAGCTGCAGCTCTGCTAAACACTTCCTCTACAGTTACCAGGCACAGGTAAATATAACAGGACTGATGAATTTGAGTGTTTTGCCTGATCAGTCCTAACTGACCTGTACACTCAGGTTCAGCTTTCAAAGAAACCCTAAAAAAGAGGTGTCAGTGAACACAAAACTACTTGTAGGAGAAAAAGGACCCTGCAGTTCCCAGTGAGCTGCCCCTCTCTGTACGTCTCCCAAGGATGTGTGCATATGGTGCCCACAGCAGTATCCCCCCCAACCATGCACCTCAGTCTCTCAGCATACTGTCTGTCTCAGTACACCTTTCAGTACGAGCACACAACAAAGGAAAGGCAGAATGCTGTTCATGCCAGTAGTGGACATGGTGAAATGCTTGCAAACAGATTTGAGCAGTAAATTTACTTTGCCAGCCAACTGAATGGCAGCAGATACGTCTATTCTTTCTTTTCCTTTCAGGCATTTATTTTGTTGCTTCATTTTGACACTGTGTTATTTTTTCCTGATTCAGAAACAGTAGATGGGGCCCATGGCACCCTATTTAGTTACCACCAGAGCAAGGTGCTGTTCACAACAGGAATTTCCAGTTTTTGTAACACAACCAAATGGAGCGAGTGAACTCTGCTTCAGCTTGTACGAACTGAATAGGAACGGAAGTTCTACTGGCATAAAAACCTTGACCATATAAGCGACTTAAATCATTTACCTAGAGATCTCTACAGAAACTTCCTTCATGTCCACCAAATACCTCATTAACTAAAGAGATTTTAATCCCAGGGTGCATGCAAGACCTCATTCTGCCAAAAAAATTTACTGTTGACTAGGTGGTGTAAGATGAAGCCCTAAAAATTAAACTGACCTCAGAAGTGTGATTGTGTTTCCCAACTTCCTACCAAATCTGAAATTTTAATACTACATTAGATATGCAGTATGACTTTTCTTTCTGTTACCAAAGCACTCAAAAGTGCAATTCTGATCAAAAATGTTTATCTACAGTGTGCACATCTACATATGAATGATTTATATAGCTTACCCCTGGATCCCATTCTAATACAGACATCAAAACCAGGCCAGGTAGACATATTCAGACTGTAAACTAGCCTGTTCTTCTCCACTGACTCAGAAAGGAGAATGGGGGAGTAGCTCACCCATAGCTTTCTTATCCATATATACAAACTCACAGTTATCTGAGATTATTCTCATGAAAACCAGTGAAATTAATCTGATGCAGAATATTGAAAGGAAGAGGATGAACAACACAGAAACAACTACCCCCCTCCCCCCCAAAAACACTTCCAAAAAACCAAACCCAAACCCAGATGTAGGGTAGCACTAAAAGCTGGGGAAGAGGGGATGTTGAATTAGCACCATGTCAGCTGGTGCTGTAGGACAGTAAATCTCTGAGGAATCCTGCCAGTGAAGCAATCTGGTTGCCTTCAGATTAAAACATATGATGAGGCAATCTTCTTTTAATATGTCAGAAGTTATGTTCTAGGGTAAGTATTGTAGATATTCATACTGTGCTCTTGGCATTGTCCTAAATCTATTCTCTAAAGCCACACTGTGCTGCAGGAGACTTCCCTCTCTGCAATACTGGTTTACAGGTGGTAGCACTTGAAATATAGTTCAGATTATTCAGATTATTCAGATTATTCAGACTGTTCAGATTAGTCATTCTGCATAAATGTTTTGCTTCAAATATAAATGTTTTACTGCAACACTGATTGATCCAGATGCAGTAAAAATGATCAGAGACATTCAGGTGTTCTTTAAAGTGAGTACTCTAAAGTAAGAAAACTAATTTCTCAGTTCATTAAACACTCCAAAGAACTACTCCACTGAGCCTGTAGCTGTCTGCCTCTGCCCTGTGCTCATAAAGGGGACAAGCTGAGAGTTCCTCCTTTCTCCTTAGTTTCTTAACATTGTGCATTTGGCAGCTATTATGTCTAACTGAAAGGATTACGCTATTTCATGTTTCTCATTTTCATCAAAAAGGATTAGTTTATAATCCTTACTACCATTTCATTGGACTAACAAAGCTGTTTTTCAACTGCAACAAAAATCTGAAAAAGTTATTATTCGTTATGAATACAAGACATTCATTTTCCCTTCCCATTTTGTTTAAAACAGAAATTATTCTAGACTTAGCGTTGTAACTCACACAGAAGGTTTTGCCACTTTGGCTTATTTTTGCCATCTTATTACTCACCTAAACTATAATCTTGGGAAACTTCAAAGAGAGCAAACAAAATGACAACGTGTCAGTATAGTGTATAGAAGTTTAACAGTGCAACCATAACCATAGTATGAATATGTTTGTACTTGAAAATGTTTTCCTAACATCATTTAAAGACTCAAAGGTTCAAGACATGCCTAAAACTACCTCTCTCAGAGTTTAGTTGTCTATAAACACATCAAAACAAGATAATATCTGGCTGTATATTGTATGGAATCCAAACCTGGTTACACATATTGCTTTCACTGACTACAGAGTCAGGAGTATTAAATAGACAGCTAAGGTATCTTCTCTTATGATTTAATCAAGATTTGATATTAAGAAAGACATTTCGTATCTATCATTTTGTTTAATGTATATTAGGTTTTCATAAAGATGGTTTGAGCAGAAATGAAGCTCTGTCATATCAACTTCCATCCACTTATCATACCTCTAAAGAGGTTTTCTAAGCAGAACATGACACTGCTGTTTTCATATGCATCTATAGTTGTCCACTGGTTAAAACATAGAAATTCAGTTTGCTTCCATGTAACAGGTTTTTCTACACAGGATGTTTTTCCCTTCTCATGAAAATAGACAGAGTAATGAGTATGGGACTGAAATAATGAGACAAAACCCATTATTGGGTATTTGCTGTGCATTCCAATTTTCCTGTTCAAACAATCTTTATATAAATATTTGTGTCACTTTTAACTTTGTTTCCTGTCCTCCTTTGCGTTTTGTATCGAAAGGATCACATTATGTTATACAATATATAAAATGTCACTGCTTAAAAGGAGTAACTACTCTTACAGTAGTGTATTTCAGTGTAACTTGTCTCTATATACAGTGAATAAGTGAGAAAAGTGAGACAGATGCTTAAAAATAGATATTTGTAGCAGTAGCTGCTTTCGACAGGTATGTTCTTCTCTATGTCTCCTTTTAGTTTATTTTTGTTTACGATTTTCTCTGTAAAATGGTTACACAATCATAAATAATGTTTTGATCTTACTGATCAATAAACCCCCACCAAAATGGTTGTGAAGAATGCTTATCTCATGCAGTATGTAGCAGACCAAGGAACAAAGACCTAGTTGGCTACTTAGTGAAAACAGAAAGCAGGATGTACAAATGAGAGCTATGTGTCATCAAGCGTTTCTTTTAAAACACTTTTAATGGTACTCAGGTAAAGATTATAGGGTGACATTCTGCTCATTAAAGACATCCAGAGAAAAAATGTTCTAATTATGTGGAATGTTGAGGAGCAACTGGATACACTGCCAGTCCAGAGTGAGGCACCAGAAAATGTGTGTAGTTGCTAGGCTGCTGATGCCTTGTGACACTGAGGCACTCCTGAGGCTCAGGAAACTGTACTGATCAATTGCATGAAAAAACTTCTTATCTCAAATCTCTCCCATTTTGGTACCTAGGGCTTTGAAAGAGGGAGGGGAAAAAAAAGTGCATAACAGCAAATATTAGAGGAAAAATAGCCAATTAAATGCTAATATTCAGTTTTGGGTCATGGACTTGTTTTATGCAGTCTAACAAGAAATGGTCTGTAAAATTTCAAGTGCTGAAAACATAGTTCTTGGGGTTTTTTGTGTGGGATTTTTTTTTGTTTGTTTTTTTGTTTTTTTTAGACAAATCAGGCTTATTGAATTAAATTCACATTTTTGGGAAGATGAGGTATTCTCCGTCATGGGTTGGATTTTACTGCACATGGAAAAGGCTGCAATTGACTTTATGTAGTTACAGTGTGAACCATGCCTAATTCAACTGAATTATTTATGTGAGCATTTTATGACTAAATACTGTCATCCACTTGGGATGTCAGTATCAGTGAACATAAAACATCTAAGTGGAGACTCGACTGGATTAGTGGAAGCAATAATACCAAACACTGTCATTCCATCTGTTGGATTTAACAGTACTTGTGGATCTCTTTACCTCCTACATTAGGGCGCTTTACCACGAAGTAATGCAGAGGGTAGACTTGGTGGATTCCCTGCTGCTCAGAAGGCACTTCACAAGGGTACAATCTTCCAAGTCAAAAAATACAGAAGCAATTCAAAGGACAGTAGTAATCAATAAGTCCTTCCAAGGCAGCAGATTCTTATCTAGGATTTCACTGAGAAAGGACTTTAATGGAGTTTATCACAAAGCAACTCCAATTTTCTCCAATTTTTCCATACTTACAGGGACCAGGTGACCATAAACAATTCTAGGTGACTATAGGTTTAGTAATTGCAGATGCTCTCAGACAAAAACCCCACAGATCTACGCCACTTTTGTGTATCTTTATGTTCATTTGTCATTCTTCAGACTGATATGCTTCTGTTTTCAACAGTGTTTTCAGACAGTGATCATACTGCAAATAGTAATATAAGATTTCTAAAGAATGGGAAGTTCTCTGGTTTTTACAGCTCAGGTGTCGGGCTGAATATATAAGTATACACTTTTCAGATACTCTGTGAACCACAAAAGGGGCTTCTTATTTATAAAGTACAGGTAGATCAGAAAGGAACAATAAATCACTCCCTGCAAGGTAAATGATGGAGTGTGACACAGTATGTAACGGGGTGATGAACAATGCCATTTCAAAATTCATCTCTGTAATTAAGACAAGAAATTCTGAATATTAATTGACCTTTAAGAATTGCTAGCTATTTATAGGTAATCAAAGAAAGGACTGAAATAATGGCATTTATAAAGTGGACGCTATTTATATTTTGACAGCAATAGCAACATCATCAGGATGGGGACATAACTGCACTCTTAAATAGATAAAACAAGTAAGTGTCCTTGTAAAGCAAGGAAAACGAATAGATTGGTGAAAGAGAAGTTTTGATTATGAGATGCAGAGACAACACACAGTATGAATTCTTCTCAGCCTCATGCTTCTATGCTTCCAGGCATGCTCACTGAGAGTTTAAAGAGCTTTATCCATCTGCAGTATGAGCAGGTCAGTCTGTTCTGAGGCAGCTGGAAATTACATGTCCTGAGAAATCTCATATAATTATCCCTAACTGCAGCCAAAGCTAATAAAAGGCAGTTAGAGAATATACAAAATATTCCTCCGTCTCTAGTTTGTAGTCTGAGTGTTGTGAAATACATGCATCAAACAAGAATATTGCCTAAAACTGTTATCTCCAAAAGAGGTGAGTCTCAAGAACCAGAGCCTTGAAAGCAGGGAGGTTACAGGGCCCTGGGGCTCGTGTCTGTGCCCAGTTGTCCATGTGCATATGCTCACACACACACACACACACACACACACACACACACATCTGTATTCTCCCCCCTCATGCAAAATGGTCTTGGCTTAAGTGAGAAGGAACTTTCCCTTAGAAGTATTTTAAACATTCTAAAAATGTAAAGACAAGAAATGAGGACCACTCAGAAACAAAAAGACAGCTAGAGAGTGACTACAGTGCAAGTATACACTGTGTATGGTCCATCACTTGGTTATTTATATGACTAATCTGCAATGAAGAGGGTACATGTATCATTGTTGCCATAGTTACAGTGGCCTTGTGGGGCACATACTGTATCACTCTGGTCTTGCACTTAAAGCAATTTCATCTATTATTTATATGATTACTGTTTCTTTCTCCACTTCGTCTCCACTCTGCACTATCATCCAGTCACTTCACTTTCCCACAGTTCTTTGAATGTGACTTGTGTAATTTCTGATTACAGAACCATGAAAATGGCATGAGATAATTTTCTACTGAAAAATATAAAGCATTCCATGGTCTTATGCGAATATGAATTCCAGACTCTGCATTTTTTTTTAATAAACATTAAATACTGTATTCCTAACATGATTTTCAATTCTTTTCCAGGAATGGGAGGAAATACAAGTTAGCTCAGTGACTAGATCCCATTTTATAAAGTAAATAAAATAATTGTTGCATGTATTATTTACCCTTCAGTTATTTAGCCCCCTCTTGATGCAAAGGTTGTTACAGTACTCAGGAATCATAATGATTTAATGCTGCTTTACTGATAATAAAAAATAAAATTAAAAAAAAATGTGCTTGTCCTATACTTGCTGTCTTGGGAAGGTAAAGCAGAGAAAATAAAAAAAATGCTTCTTTTAGCTACTTTTGGGTTTATAGTCTTAAAATATTTGTTAAATATATTGCAATATTGACTAAATTATTATTTGCCTAGAAATTAAAAGCTAAAGTAATTGAAGAAATAACACTTCACGTATTTCAGCACAACATTGCAAGTTGCCTGCCTTCTACAGAGAGAGCAAAGAAAAAGGAAAGGGCCTGTGCTTTTTGGACTCAGTTGTGCTGAGAGGTGAGGGGGAGAGAAGGGGCTCTGGGATACATGTTTGGCCACAGAAGCTGTAAATGTGAACAGTGCACACTATTTGGCTTTAAAATTCCACCATTTTTTATTAGAATGGCAGGAATGTACAGTCAAGAATCATTTCAGCAGCTGAGAATGGCATTTTTTACTGAGGCAGGTGGCAGTCTCTATGGTTTCACTGTGTCCTCTGTCTGGTTTTTTTGCACTGTGTTACCCACTACAAAATTAAAGTATGCTTATAATATGGATAGAAATACTTGGCCTTAATTCTGGCACAAACTGGTATTAAAGGGCAGTGAAGTTATGGCAGCATGAGCTTTAGAATAGCACAGCAAAACCATCCTTTGCTTGCTATGTCCAAATACCCTTTAGAAAGTCACTCCTCTAAATTATCAGTTAAACTATTTCTTTCATTTTGCTGTAGTTTCCCAAGAGCCTGAACTTCAGCTGAGACATTTTATTACTGTCAGATGACAGCCAAACCTAGTTTGATTTTAATCCTTCTCTAAAAACAGGACCCATTTCCTGTGAAAATTTGTTCAAGAGTCCCCTCCAAACTGAAACCCATGATGGCCCCGCAACATTGAACAGTTGACTCTGAACAAGACCATCTGAATTTGACAGCCATCCTCTCAAAGTTACTGTCACATCCCTGATTCAGGCTGAACAAGAAGTTCCCTTTCACAAGAATGTTCATATTTGCCTTTGCACCCTATTGTCCTGTTTTGTCAGATTAAGTGGGAACATAATACAGGAGAGGAGCCACTGCAGGTAGGGCAACATCAGCACCTTATGAGCAGTAGGCTGCCATCCACGACAGTTGTCACCTTGTCTTGCACAGCCCCCTTTAAGGACGTTCCTAATCCAGGTTGAAAACACATACTGGTGTCACTTACCTATTTTGACACTAAGCTGGAAAGAGCTATGAGGGCTGCTAACCTCAGCAGCATCTCATTTCATGTATGAGTAGTAAGTCCATATTCCCTAGAGGGAGAAGAATGCTAATGGCTTGAAACTGAGAGATGCTGAGCATTTAAAGCTTTTGCTGAAGTCATCTTCTAACACAGAAGGCACTCTAACAATTACAAATGCTTCTGCTCCTTCTGGGATCAGGACATAAATAAGACTCTATATTTTTCTGTAGTTAATAAAGAAGTTCCAATGTCTTCTACATAGAGGAAAAGTAATAATATGGTGTCATGTAGATGACTGTTTTGTACTGTTCAGATATGCTTATCTGTTCTCTCTCACTGTCTTCAGTGAAGCAAGATCAAGGGGTTATAAACAGTCCACCTAATACTGTGATCACACTGTGAATTTCCACATATTTGTCAAGTCATATCAAAGTTCAGCTAAATGTAATACTTCTTCTCTTGCTGGTTCATGGCAGTCCTTGAATGTGCTGATTAAGAATTGAATGTGTGTCTCTGGGACAATAATGATTGATTCCTGAGTTCCAAGTGTGGCAGGTAAAATGAGTTTTCTGAACATTTTTTTCCTCCCCTCAATTAGCAAAAACTAAACTTCTTGAGGAAGGTATTTCCAATTAAAATATCATTCAAACAAAAATATTTTGAAAAGGGTTAAACTGTTCCTGGAGATATTTTGCTATTTAGTGCAAGATAGTCTGGCACTTGGTGTTTTATATAACTCATGCATAGAATCTAAAAAAAAACCCCAAAACCACCATATGAAATGGCATAGTCAACAATGCCAATCCTATTCTGATCTTGCATTGGAAACGTGTGAGAATACAAAAGCAGATTGCTGTCCCTTGGTTGTCTAGAGGTAAAAACAGTAGGAAAACCAAAAGAAAATAGTTAGGACCAGATTGTTTTCAGGGTGGGTTAGAATCACTCAAGGTTTTCCACACATCTAACATATTATTGGAAGTTTCAATATATAAAAACTGGAAGATCCTCATCTCTGGATTTGAGGCTATTGCATTCATAGAGGAGTCCTCTTGCGCTATTGCCTATTCTTTCAGGTATCATTCAAATTATGTCAAACTTCTTTTTACTTCTGAGGAAGAAATAAATCTTTTTTTTTCCAGGTCAATTGTCTTAGACTCATAGCTTGCAATTTTACCCAGTGAACAGATGGTACCAGGAATATTACAATGTGTTTAAAAGAGAGAATCTCAGGGGAACAGGGTCAAGAAGGAAAAGACTAAGGGAGCACTATTTGCATTCTTCTACTCTTTTTTTTCTCTCACAATTAGTGAGAGGTTTATGCTAGGCATATTTACGGACTGCAATTAAGTATTTCCCTATGGCCCTTGAACACCTTCAACAGTGGGAAGCCCTCTCAGGAGGCATTTCATTCAGTCCAAGGTCTCCATAACCTCTGCTTTGCCCAAAGACCAGTGCAATCCCATGAACAGGCTGTCAAGATTTCTGCAGAGCTCTGGAATGTGAGCATTGAACAGGACCTTCACACCAGTCTCAACAACATTTATTGGTGTTTTGTAAGATTTGGGGGTTTCATACAGTGCTGTGTCGCCAGAAATCACAAGCTCTCATTGTTGGAAATCCTAGCATTATAATGACATATCAACATAAGCTAAAAGTAAGCAATATAATTTTCCTTGATTTTCAGCAGTGTTAAGTGCTTGTAGCTACTCCTGACTTGAGTCAGATTTGAGGGTACTCAGCACTTCTGCAAGTCAAGTCATTTAACTTAAATTTTTCTTGCTTTTGTAATTGCTTAAATACCTTTAATATTAGTGGCACTTCTGTAAGAATATGATAACATGACAGAAGCAGATTTGCTTTTGGCCATATGACCTACTTTGTAGCTACTTTCACAGTCAATTATTCTTTTGGCTTCTCTATCGTTTTACGGCATTAAGACTTTTTTTTATTAAAACCTAATATTTTATTATGAAATAGCAAAAAAAGAAAAGAAAAAATCATTGGCCCCAAACTGCCTAGGAAGTGTAACTACATGAGTGACATATAACAAGTAAGAACTGAGCCAACATTTTTAAGACTTGAAGACACAAATTAGGCTTTTCCAATATTATTGAATTTAAAAAAGTAACCTTATTCTAAAAGACTCAGCAAAGTAGCAAGAGCTTTCACAGGGGCCCCTGGGAGTTTCTGAGTACTGAGTACTTTTGAAATTAAAGTTATATATTGACAAACCTTAAATACTGATTTAGGCTCTTGATATAGCTTTTCAGTCTGAATAATTCTGTCATGATTTGTGTTACCTTGCAGATGGCACTTGAGAAATTGCTCACAGTTGCATTATTACTGAGAAGAAATAAACTTCTTTGGGGGAAACAGGTTATCTCATCAATTTCTGCTTTACAATCAAAAATTAATTTGATTCCTAAAATGCCCTTTTAAAGTGACCATTAAATGTATAACTGAGTGGATTTCAAACAGAACCCTCAGAAATAACTTCCATTTTTTTATCTTTGGTATTGTATTCTTATTAATGGATTAAAGAACCAGTATACAAACAAAAAGTATTACATGAGGCAGTGCGAGGTAGCCAGTACAGAAGTTAGAAGGCCAAAAGACATCTGTGCAGTAACCCTCTCCGGCACCCTTTGCAGTCACATTTCTCAAAGTACATCCTCTGCCCATCCTTAGAAGCATCTACTTGGCACATGATTCTTAAAGTAGGGAAGGAGGCAGAAATCTAAGGAATTTAAACCTTTCTAGTAAGAGCCCACTTCTCTGCCAGTGGATTCTAATCAGTTTTAGATGCCCTCTTCTCCTCACATTACCCTTTTGGCTTGGCAGGGTCACACCCATCACTCTCCTCAAAAGATTTTCTTAATTGCAGCTTGAGAACTGCAGTTTGAGGCATGTAGCAGATGTCAGACAACCCCCGAATTAAATCCATTTTAAACTAAGGCTTGCCTGGGAGAAAAGCCAAAAAAAGACTCCAAAAAACCAGAACCAAACACTGAAATCAAAGTGGAGGGAAAGTGGAGGCTAAGGCATAGAGTGGAGGCTAAGGTATAGAGAATTCACCACTGTGCTCTGTAAAATCCTTCCCACGGTTAACTTCCCACAGAGTCAGGAACGAGTTATATTTGTCTCCTAGACTCAGGTTAAGTTTCACTCTTCTATGTCAATACTCATCAGTTTGGTCAAGTATCCCATTAACCTTTCCTTTGGCGACTTCTGAAGAATTTTATCATGTAGCACATTTTCAGGCTTCTAATTATAGCCTCCTCTGCATCCACTTAGACCTATTAATATGAATCCTGACCTGGAGACACCAGACTGATCTGGTGACAGGCATATCATACACCAGAAGTGGGTTCAGTCGCATCTCTACGAAACAGAGATATAAAGTCATCTTCACACTTCTTACTCAGTTTTCTCCTGAATCATGACAGGTGTGCATTAATTCTTTTGGACAGTGACCTTGTCAGCTCAATAGGGATGACTTATGATCTGATGGATACCTGCCAAAAAATTGTACTCTCTGTTCAAGGCTACTGTGTACAGAGTTCATATACTTCTTATTAAAGAGTTTTTTTATTTGACTCAGGTCACAAATTCTGTTCAGCTTCACAAGAGGTGTTCTCTCCTATTTGGCAATATTTAATTGTATCCCTGTTTTGCATAAAACCCTAGCATATTTCTTCGCAGCTAATGTGACCCTTAAAATGCTAGGTAATCTCACAGTTATTCCAGACGCCTATCTTGCATTATATGGTACTGTTGTTACAGAGTTTATGTCAAAAATACCATTGTAGTAGCCGATTAACATTAATTCTCCACATATTATCTGACATTAATTCTTTACCTCAGGTCTCTTACAAAAGAAAGCACCTGACAAGAAGAGAAGAAAATATTATAAAGTAATGAACTAAAAGAAAAGGGATCAGATGTGAAAAAAAACCCTAGAATTTTTTTTAGGTGCCTCAGTTCATTTCATAAGAAATGGGTAAATGTGGGCCCTGGAGACTGCCTGGGACTGACAACTGCCTGAAAAACAAGTAGTTTGGTTGGTAGAACATGCCAGAAAGGGTGCTATACTTAAAATCAGTTCTCTCTCTTAGACATATGCTTTAATTGCCAAAACATGCACCTTAGATTCCTAAACATGAGTAGATTTGTAACTAGAAAGCAATTCACTTAGACACCTGGCTTGTGTTTTTGATGCAAAGGAATGCCTCGCGGTTTTTAGATTTACAGAGCATAGTTGCTTATTTTCTATATGTTGGTTAAAGCACTCTTCCAGGATGGGTCTTAGCCTCTTGACTCTTTGGGACTCTAACATACATTTTCTGCTTCCCAGATGTGCATTTCACTGCATGAGTCATGCATTTAGCAAATACATTTTTAATGCAGATTTCATACACAACACCACAAACAGGCATTTACTCAAGTCACAGCATCCTTGTCTGGATACTTCAATCTCTGCCACAGAGTCAGTATTTCTCATTTAATCTGTGTCTGTACCTGTGCCTTGGGGCTTCAGAGCAGTACAGATTCATCAAACTAGTTGGAGTAAACTCAGGATATAATGCTAATGTTAAGTATGCACCAGTTTGGATATGGTGCTGCATTAACTGCTGCAGCAAGTGCAGAACACAATTCAAGTCTACTACTACCCCAGGCTTCTTGGGGTCACAGGCCTTTCCCTGAAGCACTGTGTTGGTCAAATATGGGAAAGAACAAGTCATTAAGAAAAGATCCCTTAGCCGGCTGAGCAACCTTTGTATCCCTTATTACAGCAGAAATAGCCACCCTTTACCTGTTTAAAAGATGGAATAAGGATTTTCCTGCAATTCCTGTTGACTATAGTGACTAAAGTTAAATTAAATAAATGTCTTTAGACTGTCACCTCAACAGCAAGACAGGTGAACTTCATGCTCAGAGGGAGTTTTCTGAGAAAAAGCTTAGTTTCCGAAGGAGCTAACTGGCTTAGGTAGAAGTACTTTTAGTCCCTCATATTAATTTAGATGTCTGTTTTCCCCTTAAGTTGCCCTGTTGATATCTAAGCAATTTATATTCAGCTTGTCCAGATCCTCTAGGCAATGTAACAAAGACAAGACAATTTCTTTGTTCCTTGTATTACTAAATTAAGCTAAAACAGCATGTCAAAGTAATGTTCTTTCCCAGCAGCACATCATCCTTAACCACCTTCATTATTTTCTCTCTGTATTGTACTATACAATTGTATCCTATCTTCTGAGCTGAATTCTATGGGGCTCAGTGTACACTGTTTAGGTGAGTTTAAGGATGTACTTTAACAATTACTGATGTTATTGCCAATATGACCCAGCTGTTACATGACAGAGGATTAGTGTCCTCATAATTCCCATTTAAGAAGTTAAAATGGATTGAATGGAACAGGTGCTGCATTATTTGTGCTGATCTTTGTTCTGCTGTACCTCATTTTGCCTTGTCCAAGCAACATTATCAAGGGCTGCCTAAAAAGAAATGCAATTCTAAAGTGAGAACTTGACTGATTTGTGAACATGCCTAGGGTAGTCTTTAGATTTCATACTGAGAAAAAAAAAACAAGTTTCTTTCCACATTTTTTGTTCCTTGAACAAAATCTGAAAAAAGGAAACCTCTTACTTGCTGATTTAAATTATGAGAAGAGAAATAAGGAGGATTAATCTTTTGTTCTCAGCAGGTAAGATGCTTATATCTGATTTTTGTAAAATGAATTTTATCTCATCAGTATAAATTTACAGTTCTTAAATAACTGGTTCATGTGAACTCTGTGTATCAGATTAATGCTTAACTTTGATTGCCAATCTCTACAATGAAAATTAATGAAGATATCTCTCATACATTTCCCCTTAGACAAGCTGAAATTTTATCTGGGAATATTGCACAAGTAGCAAATATCTTAGTCAATTCCTCAAGAACATACCAAGAATATGAACTGATTTTTGCTGTAAGAAAACTTTGGTGACTTTAAAATTAATCTATAAACACAATACTACTTGTTTACTTAAAAAGTTAAATAAAAAGTTATTGTTACCTGAACTCTGAGTTTTTCTCCAAGGTTAAACAAATTCAGTAACTGTGACTGTTGATCTCCTCCATTCTGGCAACAAGCTGGCTGGAGAGAAAACAAGTATATTATATATACATTCAGAGTCATGTTTTCCTGTTTCTTCAATCAATATCTTCTACCATATCTTGTGGATTTGGTAGTTAGGGATTCTAGTGTTTGCAGTTCAAAAGTTGTCTTCCTCCTAAACTAGAATTCAGGTGTAACTCAGGATTTCTGGGTGAGAGGCGTTCCCTTCAGCTTTATTTAGCATGTCTGACAGTGATTCTCTTGAATTTGCTGACAATATCTGCAAAGAAGAAAACATATCCGACTTTTCAGAATTCAGAACCATCTATGACTGCATCTGCTATTAAGACATCATCTTCCCTCTCCTCTGGCTTCTGCAAGACCTCCAGAAATTCTGAGCTGTTGCTCTGTGCATGCTTTTTGTCCATTAAGAACTGACATATCTGCCTAGTTAACCTGAAGGGTATGTTTCCCAAGTGTTCTGCCTCTGAACTACAGGAACGTTATTTTTCCATCTTCCATCTGTTTCTCAGTAGACTTTCTCTCACTTCAGGTCAAAGTTTCTACTCACTTGGTACCAGTTAGAGCTTTTGTTGTCAGTCCCAAATAAGTACGGTGTTTTGATACACAAAGTCCCAGCTCTCTGTGGGTTCTGCTTTTCCTCTGAGGAGAAAGTCTTCTGAAAGACACAAGTTCCTGGTGTTTCAAAATGCAAATTTGACTAGTTCTTATAGACAGCAGGCAGGCAATACAACAGCCCAAGCTCTACCCACTTTTTCCTTCTTTGTTTGTATGATGGGGCCTTAAAAGCACTATGTTTTCATATGTGGATGCCACTTAGAACTAAAATCTTTTGACAAATTGTGCCTATAAAAGGCCTGACAAAGGCAAAATATTTTTTTGTTTTGTGCTCAAAATAAATCAATAAATTACCAGTATTAAACTCAATGGGGGGGCTAAATAAAAGTAAATTTACCTTAATGATTCGTTTCCCTCACTCTGGGCAATAGAAAGGGCAATGCCTCAAACCTCTTCAGCACATGAAACAGTTGGGATTTTCCTTATATCTAACAGTTAGTGAGTCATAAAAATGACAAAACTATAATTTTCCTGCTGTGAATAGAAAAAGCAGAAACTATAACATTTGTGAATCTGTCACAAAATAAGTTAAAGAGTTAAAAAAGATAAAGATGAGTTAAAGAAAAAATAGTCAGTACCCATACTGCTTAAAACTTGATATAAAGTGGAAGAAAAATACTTGCCTCTTGACTGCCAAAGATCTTATATTTTTCCCTGGCTCTCATGATTAATTTTCTTCTTTGCGTCCACATATTTTATTTTGGCTGATTTATTGTGTTTACTTGCTTTTCAAATGATCCTGCAGCATATTTCCCAGAACTTATGCAATATACTTGGAGATAAGTAAATTAGAAATTATGAGAATGTGCTGTTTCCAAAAGAATAAAAGATGGAAAGAAAGCTACTTCATTAGCATATAATTAATTAACAAATGGAGGCAAGGGTGACACATTCTAGAACAGTTAGTTAAAAACGGAGTAGTTCAAAACTAAAGACAGGACTATTGTGTGTTTACAGAACTGACAAACCTACTGGAAATTCTTACTTCATAAAGTGGAAGGAGTGAATAACAAAGAAATCAGAAAAAAGATGCTTCTGAAACAAGTATTTCACATCATCACAACCTCACACTTCCCAAGCTAGAAACAGCAAGATAGACTTAAATTGATATCAGTTTATTTAGAAAACAAATTTTGCACGAAATTCTTGTAAAAAAACTATTTAATCCCTGAAGAGAATGATTGCACAAGTAAAAATGATTAAATTTTAGATATGTAGAAAAAATTGGAATTTGTAGTATAAATTTCAAAACCTTTTTGTTCTCATACAATATCTTGCTGTCATGCTTATTCATATGAGATCATCTAAATTTTTGTTGACATAACCATCCTTATGAAATACCAGGGAGATACCTTTCATACCATGGTTCAGAATGATGTGAATGTATATTTATCCACCTAAACAGAAATATTCAGATGTCTCAATAATGAGCATCCATAAACCCAGTAAAGGTTGATCAGTAGTTTTGCAAGCTTTTATTTGGATGTCTAACAATAGAAACTCACAATCATTATTTTTAGGCCCTAGGCCAAATTCACCAAGCTATTCAACTGTCTGCATAGCACTAGATTTCTGTTTTCTCTGGCTTGTAGGAATCACACAAATAAACTATCTCACAAAAAAAACCACAAAAAACAAACAAATAAACAAACAAACAACAAAAAACCCCCTCATAATTCCTAAAAATTAAAAAGGGAAAAAATATTTCTAAATTCTCCTCTAGTACCAGACTGTATTCTAGAATATATTACCACAGTTACCACAGGTAACTTTAAGAAGAGACATTTTGCCAGAAAACATCTAAAAACCACAAAGTTGCTTGGATTTCCAGATTTAGTTTTGAATCTTCATGTTTGCTAAAAATTATTCATGGTTTTGATATGGGTAGTTCACCACACTGTTACTACAGTACACCACCTCAATTCCTCTGCAGAAACACATCTGATCCAGCTCATAGAAGAGAAATGTAAAAGAAATGAGCTTGGAACTGATTGAAATCTTCTAGACAGGAAAGCATGGATGGATCTAGAGAACCTCTGAGTCAGAAAGAACTTCTAAAGGGGTCCACAACCCTGGATGTATTTTAAAAAGAGAAATAGCCTCCACTGGGAAGCCAGACTGCCCCACTCTGTGTCTTTAAGAACAAGTAGAACAGGGAAGTGAAGGGGAAGGTATTAGATATGCAACATGTCTCTGGCAAAATGAAACACTTTGTACATAGTTTATTCTACAGAGATTCAGATGCGTATTTGCAAAATAAACTCTTCATAGCTGAATAAACACTGTACATTCAGATTCTCAGCATCACAGATGGCACTTCTCTGGTGTTTCCATACTTATACTACTATGGTGATCTTGCAGCATACAAAATGTGATATTTGCATTATCAAGCCTATGAAAAGCAGAACCAGTTTGACAATGCAGAACAACTTTCATTAAAGGTTATACGCTGTGTTTCAAGAGATTTTTCTGACCTCTCAGAAGGGTGAGCAAAAGAACAAAAGGCTGTTTGCAAATGTTCAGAGGCACATAAGGGACATTATGAATTCCATCTGAGACTGAAGCAATGCAGAGTCATCTCCGAGGAGTTTCAGTACCCAGGAGATTTGAGCGCTGTTCTGATGAATCACAGTTGGTACAGCACAAGATATGTCTAGATGTATTTCAGCTGCTCCCTCATCTAGGTGGACAGTGGAGAATATTCCTTCCTCTCTGCTATGCCCCAGGTCTGCCCAGAAATTGCCTAGAGCATGCAAGTTGGCCCAGGCCAAAACTGTTCCAGAAGTGGGCTGGCAAACAGTGTAAGCAGCCACATACACACCAGTTCCTATGTCCAGATCTCTGCCTGAAGCAGAGGTTGTGTTGGTGTAGACCCAGAGAATGGGTCTGACTCCTGAGCTAAAGACAGACCTAGCTTTTGGACCTAATTCCCTCTTCAAATACTGTATCAAGTGCTTGAGCTTTATCGGTGGCATGCTATGTTAAGTGAAAGAGTGACACATTATTCTGCCTTTGGTTTCCTCTTTTAGAAAAGAGAAAATTTTAGAAAATCCTTCCTCCTTAAATAATGGAAACTGGGAGAAAATATAGGGTCCTGAAATTCTGATTGTAAGGTAGATTCATTATCAGATACATTGAAGTGCTGGTAACAAACCTATTGACACCCAAGTGAAATAGCCACAGGCTGAAAACTTACTACTAACTAAACACTACTTATCTCTGTGATTAAATACAGTACCGAAGATGAAATACAAACCTTTAAATGGATTCTGAATATGTTATTTTTGTAATAATTTCTATGCTGTATGGAAATTACTTTGAATGTAACTTCATGAGCTATACTCTTTATTTCAAGCAGATAGCATAAGAATTCAGAAACATTCCCTTGACCTTTCCAGCATGGAGTATAGTAATGATCAGATTTCTTGTGACAAGAAAGAACTTATTTTTTCATCAGACTATGTTCTTCACATGTTGGGGAAGAGGAAACCCAGCTTAAGGTTTCCAAGCAGCTACAGTTTTCCTGCAAATACTAATGCAATTACAGTGTTTCAAGAGGCAGTGAGTAAGCAGGCTAACAAATAGAAACAGGGAAATTCCTACAACCTTAGTTTGAAAGGAGATTTTAGTAGCAAACTGTAAAAGCAAAGTGGCTCCACTGTTACATAAAATGGTATGTATATACTACAGGCAATTTAGTCTACACAAGATTAATGTTTTCCCACAGCTGCTACCTTAAAAGAAAACCATCAAGTGTCAGGCAAAGTCAAGCAAATGTTTTTCCTAAATGTATATATAGCATTACACCTGAGATTTTTTTCTTCTTGACAAACTCCTGTCTCGTTCACTCTACAGCTGCACATTTTCTGAAAAAGTAGTCACTCTGGAAACTGCTGCTCCAGTACAGTCTATAAGGATCACAGAAGAGGGCATTGATAGCAAATACATATGTTTTGCTGCTGATATCAAATTATTTAACACAGTAAAAATAAAATACAACTGAGAAGAATTACTAAAGGTTGTTAGTTATTGGATAGCTGAGCAATTCAATGAGGGTGTTATTTATTTACTATAAACTAAAAGCATTGTATACGTAGAAAGGCATTTCTAACTACATTTGACTGGCAGTCTCTAGGTTAGCTCCTGAGCTCAGAGAAGAACCTTTAGGCTAACTTTAGTTGTTCGAAGTATTAGGTCAGTACTAAATAACGAAAAAAACCCCAAACCAACAAAACCCAACCAAAAAAAAAATACCCTCCCAAATTGTCAAAGTTGGAAAAAAAAAACAGAAAAAGAAGAAAAGAGCAAAGAAAAGACGACATGAATATGACATTGTGAACTGCTGATATATTTTCATCTTGAATTGCTACTGCATTCTCCTCTCCCTATCCTGCCTCAGGAAAGAAAATTATACAAGCAGAAAAGTCAAGCAGAGAATTACAAGGAAGACAACTCAGTGGAGAGAGATTACACAGGGTAGGGTTCTTCAGTCTTGACAAACATATCTGAAGTGGAGAACAACAGATGTATATGGTATCATGAGTACCTTGGAGAACACAAAAAGAAGAATAGCACTGCTTCTCATGATACAAAACTAAGAGCCATCATAAGCAGTTGGAAGGGTCAAAGCAAAGAAAAATCCATTCTTCAAACAGCACACTGTTCAAGTAGAACATTCACTGCAATGGAAGACAGCAGAGGCCAAAAGTTTACAGGGACTCAAAAAGAAGTTAAATAAATCGATAAACTTGCATGGTCTTGGCCCAGAAATTTATGCAGTCCAGACTGCAGTCCAGTCACAGACCACTAGGAGAGTATACTCCTATCTGTACCTGTGGATCCAGGATCTTACACTTTCTTGTGTATCAGTAGTTCAATCTTGGAGGAACCAGATGGACCCACTGTGGCCACACATATGTCCTTCTTTCTTCAAAATCGTCATGTGTACCGAATGGTGTGTTTCAGCTGTTTTAGACACCAACTTTATCCCTGTAGCCTGAGGCTATACAATCATAAAACCATAAAATGATTTGGGTTGGAAGGGACTTTAGAGATCATCCGGTTCCAACCTCTTATCACATGGTCAGATATTTTTGAAGATCCCTGCACAGTACTGCACAACATATGGGCAGCTGTCTGTTGAGGACTGGCCAGCTAATATCCAGAGGGGTAGTTTTTTTGAGCAATTAGCAGTAGGACGTGTGAAGCTATGGTGATCTCCAGAAAAGATGGCTTCAGTGGATTTGGCTGTTTGACTCAAGAAAACCCGTATTGCGGTCTGCAGTTTTCCTGTAATTAATTTCCTGGGCCCAGCAGAAGACATGCTGGTGTTATAAACATCCACTTCTTGTTGCATTTCTTTCCCTGCTCTAGAAGGGGTTCATAAAAGGACACTTGTGCTGAGTGAACTAATTTTTTAAAAAAAATGTTTTCAAATAAAATATTTCTTGATTTTCTCTCATGTTTCAGGAAAATAGAGCTGTTTTCATTAAAACAGCTTTCCAAGAAAATTCAGGCTTGCGTTGTGCAGAATTTCAGATTAAACATTTCCAATCGTGGCAAAGTCATAAGCACTGAAATAAGTTTTTAAAATAGGGTTTTGCAAATAATTTAAATACTCCATAATGCTACTGGTTTTACCCTCCAGGTTGGGATGAATATAGCTATGTGGGATAATTTTTTAATAATAAAATGGTTTAATTCTGTTACAAAGAATATTTGAAAATATCCATAGATTTTGAGACACCTTTGATCTCAAGTTGGTATGGCTGAGTCAGAAGAGTTCTTGCTTTGGAGAAGGCTGTAGCTGCTTGCACTTCTGGCACCCTTGTAAGGAGTCCAGTGTTTTAGTTTAATTTTCCACTGAAGCTGAGTTTGAGTAAAATTCCAGGATAGAAATTGGAAGGACTAATTCTTTGCAAATCAAACGCTATTATGGAGGTGGTTACCTCCAGCAGAACAGCCGAGCTGACAGCTGGGGATAATAATGTCTTAAACTACTGACACAAGACTTGCTCATCTGTCAGAGACCTTAGCAAAACCAAATAGCTGGCTGACTGGGAATAAGTCACCCTTCACAGCACTTCAGCATTTAGTTCTACCAGCTGAGGCCCAAGCTGCAAGCTATTTCCACTGCATAATACCCTCCCCTGAAGCTATCAATTCTGGATGTCATATAAACAGACACAGCGTTAGCTCAAGGATATTTACCACAGCGTGGCTGAGGCAGGGTATGGGAAAGGAGAAGGAAGGAGCTGGCATACATCAAAGTGGTAGAAGGCATTTGTTCTCCTGTTGCTCAGTTCTTGCAGACAGGAGAGTTTGTTTCCAATGCTGGCAGTTAAAATGCTTCATGTGAAAACAAGGAGGGCACTAGTAAAGGTGGGACTGCTAGTACATGCAGGAGGAATTGTTTTTACTCCAGCAAGCAATCTTGCTCAGTGAATTTAGGGTGTAGCATTATCAACCCTGAGTCATAACTCAGATATCCCAAACAGGATAAAAGCAGCTTTGACTCTCCCACCTACAGTCTCCGTTGTCAGCTATATCATGCATGGTTAAAAATAGGGATCATTCAAACGTTTATTTTCATTGCAGAACTTAACACCAAGATTCCCCTTATTCTATATTCTTTCCTTTACCCTGTGCCTCCCTGGGCTTCCTAAACTATTTTTGGGGCTCTAGGTCCATGAAGACATGGATAATTCCAGCAAAGGGGTTTGTGTTCATCAAAGACATTACTAGAAATCAAAATTATTTAATTTGATATATTAGTTCCTGGTAATGTTGATACAAACATTTCAGTGAGAATCGAAAGGTAATTGTTTGTACTAAAAAAAAAAAATTATATTTTAGCTCCTTTTTAAAGATTTTCATCAAGAGTTTTTTAACATTCTCATCTGCATAAAAAGAAGGAAAATTTACCTCATAACAACAGAGTTGCTTTTCCTCAATTGTAAAGCTATGACAGCAGAAGAGGTTTAAATAAGCTTTTTAAATCTGTAGCACAATAATATCCTGCAAAAGACTTTAATTGTAAGAATGCATAGGGCTGACAGATTTCATGTACAGTCAGTTGTAATACCCATGTGGTTTAGTCATGCATCCAAGCTCTAGGAACAAAAGCAAGATGCCAGATCATATCTAACAAATTACCTTTAGGCATTACAGTAACATTCTCTAACATATGTAATTTTTAAAAACATTACAGATGACCACAAGCTGAGTTAATGAAGTTATCAGATATCAACTTCTGCCCTTGAATATATATCTTAGCATTAAGATTACCAAAGCTGAATGACAAAGTTGGACTTTAGACCCTTAAACTCTCACACACATATATATGTGCATATGTATATTTTAATACTGTTATGAGAAAGCTGACTTCCAATTCTCAGGGTATTTATAAGTAGGTTCTGGAATTCTAAATAGCATTTCATAGATTGACTCTTCTTTTTTTTGTGGTATAAAACAAAAAAGGAAGCCTGTGAAAGAAGAGATTGAATATTAAATCACACAGCAATAGGGCATATTACTGAGAAGCAATGGTTTCTTTGTCCTTTCCTTTTTTCTTCTTGTTTTAAGAAAAGTAATGAGAAATGAGACCAAGTGTCAAAACAATAATTTTTACATATATCTCAAGCAGCAGCAGTGAACTACCAGTCTTGAAGTTAATTTGTTCAGAGTTCTGAAACAGATGAATTAAAATGGCTTATTTGCTATGCAAAAATTGAAGTATCTAATAAAAAACAGTTGCTGCTCCAAAGTATTAACAGATAGTAAATGTTTTTTCTATATTTTTAAAACTCTTCTTATTCATTCAAGTGCGTAAGAATTTTTTTACCTGCACTTGGCTGAAACAAGAATAAAAACCATTATAGCAGATTGCCTGTATGATATGATAGACTGTGATTAGCATTGTTTTGAGAAGAAATGCTGTGCCTCTCTCCTATGTTTGCTGACACTTTGAACATCTTCCTGTAGATAACCCATGTATAAAACATGTATAAAACCTGTAGATAACACAGATATAAAAGAAACGCAGATAACACAGTTTCTTTTGACTTACAAGGTATTTTATGCTGCTCAGGAAAGTAGTCCTTGGGTAATAAATACTCAGAGAAAGACTTAAACATGTTGCAACAATGGGAAAATGCATTTTAGTACCAATAAATACAAGCAATGTGAAATGTGCAAGGGATGAGGAGAAGAGAAATTAAACATTCTTGCAGTTTACAGAATTTATAGTAGTGTCAATGATCTTGTACGTCACTGCAGTCCATAAAATGGACCCCTCCATTCACTGTGCTATTCCAGGTACAAACAAATAGTATGCTAAACATGCATAAGGAACAGAGTTATTGGTAGTATGAAGAATATTGTAATTACATTAGATGCAACAGAAATCCAGTTTTTCTGTTATTCCTGTCTGGAATAATGTATAAAGTATGCATAATAAGAAACTTGTAAGATTTAGAGACGGGTGATAAGAATAACTGGGTAGAACTGAGACAGATTTTGGAATATTTAAAATCAAATAAGTCTGCATTTCCTAATGCACAAGGAATAAAATATTAAAAATTGAAAAACAAGATAAAATAGTTTATTACTGAGCATGGGTGCAGCCAAACCAAAGAACTCATTACACACAAAATCATTTTGTCCTAGAAATGAAAAAGATTCAAAAGGCAATCAAGAATTTTATGTCAGTACAGAGTTACTGTAATGCCCTGCGAGAAGGAGGCCAGACTGCTGTGTCAAGACCTAATCCTTTCTAATCATCTCCCGCTCAGAAGAGGCTAGACATAGGTTTAGCCTATATGGAGTAAGAGATTCCATATTTATCTGTAACAGGGCTTGCATGTGTCCATCATCTATTATGATTCCAAGTCAGAATGAATACGGTATTTCCTGTGTCATACCACACATAAGACAACCTACTAATATTTTTTTCACGACTATTTAAAAACTGTTTGAAAGTTTTTACTCTTGAAAATGTTTGCCAAGGTGCAAAAATATTTGCTAGTAGAACTTCTCTCTTCTCTTCTTCCAAGAAGTATTTTCTTCTAGGAGAAATACAAGATCTGTGCATTATAACAACAAATACAATGTGCTTTTCAGTACACTGATATTCTAAGAGACTTTAATATACTCAAGTACTCCTTAAAATGACAAAAATAAATAAAATGAAAGTTTAAATTCAAAAAGAAAAGAGATGTCTCTGTGAGTCTAAGCAGCAAACTTCTAGACTGTCTGCTGGCACTCCTGCCCTAGGCACCCATATGATCACAAAAAAAGGATGTGTTGGCTGCCTACATTCATGTCTATGTTTTCAGATGGAAGTCAGCCTGTTCACATTTTGATTGGGAGCTTTGGTAAAGGAATGGATGCCAGGGTATTTTGAGTTTAGATGGGCAACTTGCATAAATAACATTAAAGATGCCATATAATTCACAGAAAGTCCTGTGACTGTGCCAAAAAATCATAACAACAGTTGAAATTATATTTTGCAGGAAGAATAGTCTGCTTTAGACAGGCAACAGAAGGTAGGATACATCACTCTGCAAAGGAGTAATTACAGGGGAAGCCTACTTTTTCATCACCTGATTCAGTCCTGGAGATGAACATGCTTAGAGATGTGTAAGTTTCCATTAAGCAGCAAATGTTTACACTGGAAAGCTGATTCACCCTCTCCAAATAACAATATTAGCTTCAGGTCCACAGCAGTATCTAAGGTCTCAGCAAGATTAAGGTGTTGGAGTCTCTCACGTCATTGCACAGCTAAAGTCAGCTACCCTGCAACTACAGGGAAGCCTGCAGTTTTCCTCCTGCCTCCTTGGATGTACTGTAAAGAGGAATGGACAGAAAATTAGCCACTTGCATGTGGCATTACACAACTGCATGTCTGTGAAAACGTCCTTGCATTTGTGGTATTTCACAGAAACTGAACCAGTTAATCACCCTTATTCTAGAACAGTTCTTGACAATTCTGTTGGGAAGATTATTAAAAGAGTGCCATCAAAAGAAAGCAGTTCCTCTAGTACAGACTGTTGGAAAGGAGATTTAGAAGCAGAAGGAACTGAGCCACAGGATTTCAGCCAGCTAGTTAAAGAAAAAAGGCTGCCGAATGGAGAGCAGGCAAAAGAAGGAAGATGAATCACTTCAGATCTGACTAAATTGAATATCTACTAATATTTTAGGAATTGTTTTTTCCCAGGCTAGAATTATTTTTCTTATTTGACTGGGGGATTTATAGGAGAGCAAAATATTTGTTCTATAAAAATCATTAAAGAAATCTAAGTTAACACACGTGTATTTGCATTAAGCAATTGCAATATTCACATATTTATCTATATTTTTTTCTTTGATATTCTATATTCCTTCTGATATTTTGGTTCCCATTTTCTCCTTTGCCTCACCTTCCCTGGAATTAGATGAGCTGAGGTTGAAATCTCCTGTCTTAGGTTGAGGCAGGAGGGAAAATAATTTAAAACATTACTAAATTCAAGCTTCTGTCACTCTGAATATTAGCAGTTGCTATCCTCTCTCACTCTATTTGTGCTTCCTTTTTCTTTGCCATCTTTTCTGCAGCACAAAATCCCCAAGAACCTTCTTAGCTATATTTAAAACAATGCTGGTCCTTACAACTTGACGTTTTGATCAAGGCCTGTGCACCCGGTATTCATTAACAAGACCCAATTTAGACCTCAAAGACTGAATTTGGATCTTGAAATCATAGTGAGATCACCCTGGTGGCTTATACTATATTTCAAGATCATGACAAGCTACCCTGCTGAGTTTAGTGGTCTTGGGATCAAGGTCTTTTCAATCAGCAAAGACTAATGGGAGCCATTTTCAGAACTATCATAGATGCTTTAACCAAAAAACAGAGTTTTAGAATTAAACAGGTACTGAAGTCCTCCAGAGTCTTTTAGCAATATTTTTTGTATTTAAGCTGACTTTTCTAATTATAATAACCACTTTGCTGCAGCATAAAGAGCACAATTATTAAATGCAACTCTTGGACAAAGATGGATAAAAATGAAGTTTTATTTTACTAGATGGGATTGTGCTAATCTCTGGATTTTATTTATTTGGTGGGTTTTTTCACTGCAGCTCAGATAGCTAGTTTTGTTTAATAAACTTATTTTTCATAAACTACATGACACAAGTTGAAGCTTGTTTGAGGAAGAATCATCTATTGATTTGGGAAAGAATAAAAATAGCTTTTGGTCTTATGGCCTTTTAGGCAGTTAGACATAAGCAGTAGGACAGAGCACAAGTCTTTTCTGGACTGATCCCAAAACGAATTAAAATGGCTTTTGTACAAACACATAATTATGCTATTTATTTAGCTACAGGTTACATTGTCCTATTTTTGGTGTTGGAAATAGTCATTTTTCAGAGCGCGTGGCAATTAACATGTTTGACAACTGATTTGTCTATCTCCAAATCTTTGTACTGACAAGCGATGTCTATCTTGGAGACAGGGTTATTGTAGCATATGATTTATGTATCCTTATTTTGCATTTAATTGCAATGACACATCATAATCAGAATGAGAAACCAAAACTTTAATCAGTCCTAGCTATGTTTGAAAAAACCCTCGAAATTCTAAGACTTTTGCATGGGAAACTATGAACAATACCCTAAGTGTGAACCACATTAACATGACTAAGTTGCTAACATACAGTCTGAATTTTGCATAATAGCTAATGTGTAAGCTTGTAAGTGCTTTCAGCAACAGACCTGCTGTTACTAGGAAGGTAGGAGGCACCTTAAAGCTACCTCTACTGCCAATAGCTGTATATCATTACAAGTGACAGGTTCCTCCAGTCCTGTAGGGATTTGTTGTCAGACTGAGTTGGGCTCAGAAGCTGGCACACTGTTACTGCTCTCTGTCTCCAGCTGATTTGCCTTCTGGATAGCTAGGACTGTATACGGTCATCCCAATGTCTTTTGTTGTTTGTTTTTTTTTCTCTCCTTTTTTTTTCTTTTCATAAAATGGACCAAATTAGGCCTGATGTATGTGGACGAGCTCACAGGAAAACATTGCATCTAAGCAGAAGAGATAATTTCTTTCTCAAGCAAAGCCTAGCATAGTTCTGCTGTGTTTCTCCCTGTAAAACCCAGTTGTGGAAGCCAGAGTATGTGAGGCAACTGCAGTATGAACTGCAAAGTAATATAGGATGTGGTTATTAAAAAATAAACAGTTGATTTCTTCCTGAAAATGACAAGTCACTGATAATAGCAGTAACCTTTAGACACAAATGCATATAATGAAAGACGTATTTAATTAGTACATGGGATTTGTGAAGGCTGCTTTGATGGCATGACAAATCTGCATTACATAGTTAGTGCTTCCAGTTTAAAGTGAATACATTTAATCCACTTTTGCCCATAGAAGCTAAAGAAAGACTTGGGAAATTTGAAACTGGGAAAACAAGGATAGGTTGATTACTAAAGCAGTCAGATTGTTTAAGTACATTGGCTAGTACTATGTGCACTTATCAAAATCAAAGTTGGTCAACACAAATTAAACTCCTTCAGAGGTATAAACCCAAGACTTTTGGATATAATACAAGTGGATCAAAGTATACTTGACTTCAACAAGGTATTTGATGAGATTCTACAAAACAATTTTGAGAAGAAAGCAGTAAAATGCAAATCAGACTGTGGTCTTGAAGGTAGAAAACTAGCAAAGGAAACCCACACATCCCCCTCACCAACAACGAGTTTTCAGGTTGAGAACTTGGACTTCACATTGAGAAGGATGCAAATAAGGATAAAGCACTCTTCAAGTTTTACAGCCTGTAAAATGAACCTAATACCAGTGCATTAAAGCTGCATGATATATTTATTTCTGAAGATAGATGAAACTGGAAAAAGGGCTTATTCTTTCAGAGAAGATGAACCAAGTGCACCTATCAGAAGAGTTTTTCATGGAGGCTACAAGGTTTATTAAGTAAAATAGTTTTGTGCCAACAAAGATCTATGATTTTTAATTCTAGTTTATTTGAAAGTAATCAGTGGTTTGCCATGGAATGCAGCAAAATCAGCATCTCTTCCAAATATCCTGTGGCCTCTTGCATAAGTTATTTAAAATTCAGAATATCTCACAGCTTCTGGAAAGGGTGTTGTGAGAATTAAGTAAAAAAGGTTTAAAGCATTGATAATAATTACAAGAAAAAAATGCTCAACCCTCATTTGTTTTGATAAGCCTTAATCACATGTAGCAGACCTATTGGAGTGCTTTAAAATTATTTCTGAGAACAAGGGCTTACCTGTATAAAGACTTTGTGATTTAATCCTAGAACAGCCTAAGGTCAAGAAAAGAATTTGTGAGCCTTCTGCTGCTGGATATGTTCTGACTGCACTTAAGACACAGCTAAAGGTAGGATCATGACTGTGGCAGATTAAATTTAATTTCCTTCAGAACAAGAGAAAGGACTTTTACACATCCTGCGCTGTATTGAATCTTACAGCACATGGTTATTTTGTCTATAAGACTGCTCAGAAAAGAGACACTATTTCTTTTCTTCTTGGATTTAGCTATCCCTTTATATTCAGGAAAAAGAACTATTTTAGTTGGGTTGTTTTTGTGATTTGTTGTTTAGTTTTGGTTGAGTTTTTTTTATTTGCCCTTGAGTAAAAATCAGCCACAGGACATTGCCACCAAAAAAATGAAATATTCAGAAATTTAGGGAGCAGGGGCAGAGAATTGCATTAGAGACTAAGTCAGCCTTAACTGTAACAGCTCAGCATTAGAGCCTTTCCACAGCCATGGCTATAATATGCCATATTTTTATATTTTTCATGTAATGTCCTTAAGCATAAACTGCACATTGATCTTTACAATATTGATTCTACTTTATCTCTTTTTCCTGGACTTTATTTCACTCACAAATACTCTAACTTCCCACCCCCATCCCAGCAATGCAGAGGTTGGGGAATGGGAGCTGCGGTCAGTTCATCACCCATCATCTCTGCTGCTCCTTCCTCCTCAGGGAGAGGATTCCTCACACTTGCCCTGCTCTGCATGGGGTTCCTCCCATAGGGGTCAGTTCTCCAGTGTGAGTACCTCCCATGGGCTACAGCTCTTCATGAACTGCTCCAGCCTGGGTTGTTCCCACAGGATACAGACCTCCAGGAACAGATGGCTTCAGTGTCAGTTCTCCATGGGGTCACAAGTCCTGTCAGCAAACCTGCTCCAACATGGGTTTCTCTCTCCACAGGGCCACAGGCACAGCCAGGAGCCTGGTTCACCATCGGCTTCCCATGGAGTCACAGCCTTTTTGCAGGCATCCATCTGCTCCAGCATGGGGTCCTCCACAGGCTGCTGGTGGATTTGTGCTCCACATTGAGCTCCATGGGCTGTAGGGGCACAGCAGCCTCACCACAGTCTTCATCATGGGCTGCATCTTCTCTGATGCCTGGAGCACCTCCTCCCCCTCCATCTTCGCTGACCTTGGGGTCTGTGGAGTTGTTTCTCTCACATATTCTCACTTCTCTCTCTTCCTTTGCATAGCTTTTTGCCCCGGTTTTATATCTGTTATCCCAGAGACACTATAACCATCACTGATGGTCTTGGAGCCAGTTCGCATTGGCTCTCTTGGACATAGGAGAATCTTCTGGCATCTTTCACTGAAGCCAGCCCCATAGTTCCTCCACTACCAAAACCTTGCCATGTAAAACCTTGCCATGCATACCTTGTTGCACAGGTACAATAAGAAATTTCTGGAGCAGAAAGTAAAAAGGAAGAGTTGCCAGCCACACTGTGTTAGTTCCAACATCTTTATTTTAGCAAACAGAAAGGGGACCAAAGTAGATTTTAGCTGCATTAGGAAAGTTAGAACTGTGGCACCTGTCTGATCCAAACTAGAATTAGGTTCAATAAAGACAGAACATCATTTTTCTACTTTGCTTCACAGTAATAAAGGTTACTCTAAATTATTATCACATTTGCCTAAAATGAATTTTTCTTTACCTTCACATTATTGAAGTTACATAAAAGCTTAGGAGGAATATATTCTTCCATGAAAACCTTTAATGACTGAATTATTATTTGTCCTTTTTCCTTTATCTTCAAATTTTTCTGTTTGGGTTTGCTTGTTTTGATTTTGTTTTTGTTTTTGTTTTTGTTTTTTTTTAATTTCCTAAACCTACAATTTATTGAAGTTGTGACAACTAGCAGGAGGGCAGAATGCAAGATCAGGTACTGAATATAGTCTGGATTTACCAGCTAACATTTTACAGAAGCCCTTAGCCTTGTGAACAAAAACATATTCTGGGGGCAGATGGCCAACAGGAAAACTTTCATGCCATGAAATACAGGCAGATGTTGTGCAACTTCATCCTATGATTATCTGTCATTCCACCTCTGGTGCCAAAAGGAAGAGAAAAGCAAAAAGGAAGATGAAAGAATAAGGAGAATAGATATGAGGTACAAGAATAGATATGAGGTACAACATGCTTGACTTGAACCCACGTGGGCATGATTTTTGGTTTCCCTATAGCAGAATGATTAGTTAGACCAAAGCTCCACTTGCTCAGCAAGGCTAGCTGTGTTGAATTACCCATGCCTGTCTGTCATAACCTGGCTGTCCAGTAGTGAAAGAAAAAGCCTAGTCCAGCAAAGTCTCAAGAAAAATATTCTCAAAATTCATATGTATGTGTGTGTGTATATATATATATTTATATATATGTACTCATTAAAACTGAAATAGAAATTACAGTCACAAAATTCTGTTGCCTTTACTCTTGATCAGAAAATTAATCTTCTTACCAGGAAAATTATATGCAGCACCTACCGAAAATTAATTTTACTTTAAATAAACCCTCTGCTAAAATGCCTGATGTTCTTCCAGTTCATTTTCTGTCTCTAGAAAACACTGAATAGATGTCTAAGCTTCTGCCTTTTCAGCAGGAGTAAAGTGTGGATATAAATAACAGACATTGACTTGGGGAATTATAATCATGAGAGTGACAGTCTCGAAAAAAGAAGCAGAATAATTTTGCATAAGAAAATTATTTTTCAACAGGAGATTTAAAATAATGGGAGACTTTCCATTGGCAGTACTTGATTGCTTCTAAACTTATTGTATATTTTTCAAAAGGAACCAGAGGTGTAACAATGAGTTCTTTTTGGTCTCAACCTCCTGATGGAGATTTCTCTATAAAAGGCTTTTCTTCTTCCATTGACAGCCAGAGCATAGGTGAGACAATTTTGTATATAATGTAAAATTCCATTTTACTTTCCTGATACTCACTCCAGATAGCAAGCAATGGGGATAATTTGGGATTTTAGAACAATGTTGGAAGACAAGGGGTGGAAAAGAGAAGGAAGAGGCAAGGAAGGGAGAAGTCAGGATGTCTATCATTTTGCCCTGACCTCTGTATGCCAATTATGTGGCTAGGTAGGAGACAAGTGGAGAAATCAGATGAAGTATCTATGGACCTATGGACACACTACACTGAGAAGAATGCTCTTCTTCCTATCCTCTCTGTAGGTGTGCTGTATTTCTCAGAAGAAAACCTGGAAGTTAAGAAGGAGGAGATGGAGATTCCAGACCAGCTGAAACAAACAGGCAGAGACAAAGATTGAAAACTAGTAAAACTGCATGTGTCATTTTCTGAGTGGGCCTGGTTATGGAATATAATTACTTTAAATACTTCTGTGTGAAAAATATATGATGATTAGGTATCTAAACTCTCTCACTGGCTTAGGTGAGGGAAAAATAAAAAAATTATATTCTTTGTTACAAGTTTTCAATAATTACTACATCACATTATGGGGCAGATTTTCAAAGCTGTGCTCAGAAATGTAGCTGTGAGATGTCTCTTTAAAGTCAGTAAGAATTGCTCAGTTAAGTCTCAGTGCATTGCTTTGAAAATGCACTCACCTTCTCTTTAGGAGGTATAAAGTGATTTTTTTATCCCTTCTTAGAAAAGTTTTTAGTTCTTTAGCAGACTTTTCTCTTTCTGCTTTGTATTTCACCATTTATCCCCACCACCCTGTACTTGTTACAGAACTTTTTATATCTTAAACTGTGTTTGCAGTATCTTTTCAGAGGGCTGTAACTGAGATTACAGGATTTTTGCTCTCTCCAGTCACAGTCAAAAAGATTTTTGCCTGTTTTTTTTCTGCTGTTAGCTTAGGGGTATTAGTCATGCTTTACTCCAAGGCAAATGTCTAAACTTATTCCTGAAATTACTATCCATACTGTTAGAATAATGCTATTCCTAGTTTTGAATTTAATTGAGTTTGAATTGTTAAAGCTGTGTCAGCATTCTCATTACTAACCACACAATAATTGAGCAGCTGCCAAAAAAATACCCAAGATACCAACGCAGTATAAAGTGTACTATGACATAAAAATGGTATGAAATTAAAACAGTCTGTACCAACATAGGATTAATGAAAAATTATTCTCTGCTCTACTTTCCTCCAAACTCCTCTTGCAGCAAACAAGACTATGTATTTCTCTCAGATTTTCAAACCTATCATACAAATAAATCTTACAGTGCTCTTTTTGTGTTTTCCCTGTATATTTGAAATGCACTGCAGCCATTTGCCTGGCTCTAGAGAAGATAATATAAAATCATAATGCCCCAATTATTCCACTGAGAATATTACTAATGAGAATATTTCCATAATATAAGATGCTGCAGAACTGACAAATAACAAGAAATAACTTAGAGGGTACTGTATAAATAAAGCGGAAAAAATATCAAACATTTGCATGATTTTTTAGTGCTTCATTTTTAACTTAACATAAGGATATTTCATCTTGCCATTTTAAGCCCCTAATTACAGTTACCATCCTTTGCCTTGGCATCTAAATCACAGTCTGATGAGACTTATTTTTATACAAGGAGACATCATACAGGGAAAGGTCATGCTCTACGTAATTCTGGCTTTGTTTTACTGCTTCAGCCTATCATATTATGAAATTTTATCAAACTCTAAACATATTCTTTTTTAACATATTTAAGAGAATAATTAAGGCCAAATATCATGTTACTTAAATTAAAGGGAGAGAACATGAATCATTCCTTTCACTTCTATATCAGAAATCTAGGGCAACCATGATAGAAGTCGCAAAGGCAAAACACATTGCTCTTTATATGAAGGAAGAAAAACACCACATTTTTCAATGCAAGTTACTTTAAATATTACCAAACATTTGAAAATAATTCCTCAGCTGATTCTTGCAATGATAGAGATTAATGTGCATAGACTGGGAATCACTCTCCCCTATGCACATTGAAGAAAAAATTATTCTTCATAATCACAATTTCAAAAGTAACTGAGGCCCTAACTGGAACTGGTTTAATCAAGATGTAGTGGAAACCAAACATTTTGAAAGGCTATTTTTAAAATGTTTTTTCTGTTTTCCTAACACAACAACTCCATGTAAGAGAAGGACTCTCCAACAACCAGTAATCTGTCTCGAAAACATATACCCACTACATTGGGATGCACTCTGGGGACACACCAGTCTAAGCTGGTGTGCAAGACCACCTTAAACCTTACAGAGATACTAGCTTGGGTCCCCTGCTGCTGACCCTGATTCCTTGCATCTTATAAATGCCCACATGCAGAACAAGTTCTGTTTTTAAAGGGATACTTTTTTTTTTTTTTTTTAGGGTGTCTAAAGATGTGTTTAGTGTTGTTAAAGCACTTCTTAGCAGTACCATGGAATTAGATACCTAGAGGCTTTTGCAAGTCCATTCAATAATGACCTGCCTTTAGAACTTTTAATAACAGAAGACTAAGTGACTTGTTCAAGTCACACTGAGTGAGAGATTTGGGATGTCCCATGGATGTATGTAGTGACACTACTACGTCCAAAAGGTAACCAGTGATGACAGAGAAACCTCAGGAAGCCTGTTCTCTTCTGCATCAAGAGCAGGAGACTGCCCCAAAGCCCACGCCAGGAAAGTGATGTGTCCTCAGTATCAAATTCATTCTCAGTCACTGAGGCATCTTTCTTCATCATAGTCTGAAATCCTCAGGGCTAGCTAAAGTGTCCTGGCAAGTATACAAAGATGTTTTAAAAAAGAGTGCATGAACATCTGAAAGGCCCTAGGTCTGCTTTGGGTGCTCTATCAACAAGTTATTAGCCATTTGATCTCTCAAGACCTGGTTTGTCAATTTTTGTCTTGAAAAAAATTATTTATAAGTGTGAAAAGGAGTAGCAGAACATATTCCCTACTAAGGAAGATGCACACTTGCTAGGATGGCTAAACAGATCCTTCATACTTCATTATTTCCACCAAAAGGAAGACAGTATTTATTTGCTGAAAGCTTATCAAATCCCTCAATTTCCGCTGAAGTTCAGTAATTCTAAGTACTCTTTTGTGCAGAGAATTTTAAACTGCGATTGAACTCTAATCTTGTACTAAAACGAATAAAATTTTTACATCTCCTAGCTACATTATGCATGAAAATAAAGGTGGAAATTACACTTAATAATAAAACAGCTGTGGGTAGCATGATGTGATTACAGATTTTTACGTCATCTTGCTTGAGTCTAAACTGAATCTTTACCTTGGTGTATCAATGATTAGCATGAGCACCACAACAGCTGAGGAGAGAGAAAGAGAGGCAAAGGTGTCTATATATATATATCAAATCCAGAACATTCAAATGTAAAATATTTAGTCTTCAGCTCTTCATTATTCCACTGTAAATTTTTCCAGTAATTAAAGAGCTGTCAGAAGTGTTGCAAGAAATATATATCCAAAGTAGGCAATTCAGACCTGGAAAACATAATGCTATACAAAGAATTCAATCAATGCATATGAGTAATAAATACAGTAACACAAATCCAAACCTTGGTTTTGTGTGATTTCTGAAAAATAAGAAAGCTAAATTTATCACAGCATTTGACAAACTGTGAGGTGAGGATGGGGCTTCTGATTTAGCAAGGCACTTAAACATGCACATAAACTCTGCCACATTCTCAAGTCTGATTAATTTCTAAGTTAAGCACATTTAAATGATTGCACTATCAAAAGCAACACTATATTTCCTATGAAATGTAAATTAAATGTGCCAACTCACACAGATTTCTGGTTATACTTTCTCATTCAGTTTATTGTTCTGGCTGAAGTAAAACCTGGTGGCTTCAGTTCCTATGGAAATAATACAAAGAGTGGCAGTCCTTCACTACTAGAAGATACTTGATTTACCTTGAGATAAACTAGTAAGCTTCAGCACAGACAATTCAGACAAAGATAACAGCACAGCTCTGCAACTCTGTACAACAGGTGCAGGAGAAATATTTGTCTAATACTTCAGCTCAAGAAAACATGCATATGAAACAAATGAGTTACAGTGATTTATATGAGATAAAGATCTTCCTAGCATTCTCTAATGTAGATCTTGACTCAAATGGAATTATATGCAAAGGAATATTTTGCAAGAACAAAACAATCAGAGAAACTATTAATAGCACAAGGACTATGAAAATTGTTTAGCTGCACTGTCTTGCTTTCTAAACATAAAATAAACTATATGTATAAATCTCTATTTGAATGCAGAATTATCAACATATAGAAATGATTAATCTATCCATTGCAAATTGACATAATGGAGATAATAATTGTATGAAATACAAATACAAATGCAGAAAATCAGACTCTTGTGCACTTCTATACGCATGCTGTGGTTGGTACTTAAGGAAAAGAATGTGGAGAACATTTCTCAAATGTATTTTTTGAAGGTAGAACTTCTAAGCTATCAGTAAGGCAGCTCCAAGTTTAAAATGGTAATTTTATAAGTCTTTTCACCTCTTAGCTGAGGAACAGGTAATTAATTAATTTTTTTTAAGCCTGGTATTTTGGCTTATGTGAATTTCAGATCTGCAGATGATAGATATTTGATTTTTCTTTTTCCTGCTTGGAATTCCTCTATAAATCTTTGGAAACACTGCATGGCTGTCCTATTGCTCTTAGACACATTTACATAACTGTTACACATAGCACCTACTTACAGTGCATAATAATAAGTAATTTCTGTGTGACAGATTTTCAGGCAGTTTTTCACTTTTGCCAGTGGTGATTTCTATCCACATATACATCATATCCCTTTCCTTTCCTATGGGTTTTCAAGAACCTGTCAACGCTGAGTAAAAACTTACTGCTGGGTTCTGTATGACTGTTCCCTGGATGAGATCCCATCACAGGGCATGGTTTTCCCGAAGTCTGTTCTCTCAGTAGAACCAGATGAAGTGATCACAGGGTAGAACTCATTCAGATGTAATATCTACAGTTCAATTTTTGCAACAGGGCTTCACTGAGAAACTGGGGTAGTGAAATCATCTGGAGCTATTGAGAAACTCTTTAGATAATGTCCTGTTTTTTGGAATATCCACAATCTCATTATACTAATTATAAAAGGACAACTCCCATACCTATAACTGTACAAATAGTGAAATGCACTACTGTATTACACAGGCAATTTTTAATCTGCATCAAGTGAGATGGTTGTACACTCTTACTATACTAGTGCACCCAAAGATCCACAAATAACAATTGACAACAGATGAAGTACTGCCATTTAATTTCCCTAATCTGAGGGCAAAGCAAGTAAAAATTAAGCAAAACATGCCTGTGTGTACATACAGTTACAGCAAATGGTCATCTCAAGAACCATAAAAACCTCTCAGTGAGTGAAAATAGTTAAAAATGTTTCAACCTCATGAGCAATTTTCATGCAAATAATATTTTTTTTTTGGTGGTCTCTTGCTTATATCAGATCATTTAAATAGTTTGGAGAATCCAGCAAGTTAAAATTTCCCAGGCTGAAAATTATCAGAAAAACATCTACCATGCTTGGATGAGAAGATTAAAGATATCAATATTCTTACCACATTGTTCATGTCAATTGTTGCTAGGGAAAGGAATGGGAACTTTTGGGTAAAGTCTGCATGCATAACGCACCATGTAATTTTAAGCAAGACTGCAGATTTCTTCTTCTGTAACCAGGATGAACTTTCTGAAATTATTTTTTTCCTCCCAGTGGTGGCTCCCTGAGCAACTTCTTGTCTCTATAGAGGATCAGAACACTCAGGAGGGTAGGAGTTCTTTAGTTTATTTATGGCTTTTCTGGTAAGAAATCATCATGGGATGCTAACATTTCATGTATTTGGGCAAGATTTTAGAGAGGAGCGGCAATAGCCTCATAAATGTATTAGTACTTAAGCAGTATAATGAAACCAGCAATTTTCTCATCACTGCCTTGAAACTACTAATTTAATCACTCTGATATTATATATCTCTATAAATAACAATAAAACCACTTTTTAAAGCAGATACATATTTTACATGTAATGAACTTAATTTTCTGGAATGAACTGAACCTACACCAGTTCCTTTTTCATTTAATCTATATGAGATAAATCTGATTTAGCCTGAAATGAATCAGTCAGCATGAGCCCAGTGTTATTTTATAACTGTCAATAAAGAGATGCTATAGCCACTTATAATTTCCATGGAAAAGCAATATATTAATATATATAAAATTCCTTCATTGTATGATTATTAACCTACTTGTTGAAAAGAAAGTGTCAGACTTTGTGATATATTACAAGGCAAGAGACTTAAATTTAGTCCTGTAAAATGAAGTGACTGTACTGTGTCTTATGCAAGCATCCATCACTTCATAATTGAGGGTTATAGAAGAAAAAACACGGGGAAGATTTATGGTGATATACTAAGTAATTTTACCCATCAGATACTTATCTCAAAGGATATTCTCTCATGAGAAAAGTACATTGTGATGAGAACAACAGCTTGATTCTGCTTGCTTGATGTCCCTGATCTGACCCAACTAAAACAGCAACTGAATAGTTGTGCTATACCTCAGGAAGGTTTTGGCTGACTTTTTTTTTTTTTTTTTTTTCTGCTAAATGGGTCTTTATGGCTTATTAAACTAAAGAATTGTCTAATTTTGAGGGGTAAGGGGATACAGTGTGTTTGTGGGGTTGTTGTACTTCATATAAATTAGATTTTTGTTACACCATGTATAATTCAAGACGATTATGAGTGTATATTATATTGCATGCTATATGGACTTGGGAAAAATGTCAGCATGTTCTCACTTGAAATGCTCATACTGCTTCCTTGGTTCATGTCTTATTTCTTCTCTGTTTTTCAGAGGGGTGAAAGTATCAAGATGAGTCCAAAGGTATGTGGAATCCTGCCCTAATTTCTTGTCCAACAAACCTGTATACTTCATAGCTAGAAAGCTTTCCTCTTCTGTAAGCCAAACGCCCAGGATAGTGGGGCTTTGCTTAGATCTAAAGTACTAGGTGTTGCCCTTTAATTTGCCTTTAAGTATTTTCTCAGGGTTCAGAGAGTCTAAGCTATGTCACAAGGCTGACTGATTTCTGTCTCTTCACAAGATTACAATCACTGTAATTTACCAAAGGATACAGTTTTTCCCTCTTAAAAACCAATGAGAATTTTGGCACACTGTCTGCCTATTTCATTCTAGTATCATTTTAATTGCTGGGATCTGAGCCAGGAAAAGATCTGAAATGCTATTTTAATGACAGCAGCATGCTGATATATTGTGGTATTAATCTCCTACTATGACTATAGAAATAATTATTTTTCTTCAAACTCTCTCTTATATATTTCTTTTCTACTTAAATTCCATTTAAAAAAAGGAAAACACCAACTTCCTTTAAATATGCTTCACAAAAACAGGGGTCTCAAGCACTATTTTTCTCTTAAATTATTGTTCCTTCTTTTTATATCTGACCAATTTCTTTGTATTTGACAGCTGTTTGTATTTCTAGACTTTTGAGGCATTGTTTTCCTAGGCGATCTGATTCTAGTAAAACAAAAAAAATGTGTTCTTTCTTGATAGACTATTTCTCAACAGGTTCATTTTTGTAAAGGAGCAGTTAAGCAATCTTGTACACAGGCAAGCCTCCTTCTGGATGACCTACCAAGGTATTATAAAATCTCTTGTTTAGGATATCTATTGTTCTTGAGGGGAAAAAAAAAAAAAAGAATAAAAAAAGTTCTATGTGGGGCTGTAAATCAATCACCTGAAAAGCTAGACCTGAATGTTTTAGATTAGTGTGAATCTAATTTTGCTCTTTTCCTTGTACAACTGCCTACTGTGTGTCTTTCACCCGCTTCCTTTATTTCTGGATGAAGTTAATTCTCAGCAGACTTCTAATACTGCATCTGAATTTATTAGAAAAAGCTTTCCTTAATATGCAAAACTTTGAAATAATCTAATTATATTAATAACCACCAGCAGGGCTGTTGAAATGTGATAATGAACTTCAAGACCCAAAAGCCGCTTCCATCCTTCCATTTAAAATGTGAAATAATAACACAACCATCTTCAAAATAGTTCTGGATAGCAGGTTTCACAGACTGTTACCACAAATCAGCTAAAGGAGGTACAAGTATGAACAGCATGGCTTGTTGAAGCACAAAACTTCTTGTGCTCTGCTCCCAGTGCTCTGAGCTTTCTGGGGTTCACAGAATCACAGAATCAAAGATTGCACTGAGTTGAAAGGGACTCATGAGGATCATTGAGCCCAGCTCCTGGCGCTCCACAGGACCAACCCCATCATGCTCCTGAGAGTGTGTTCCAAACACTTCTGGAACCCTGTCAGGTGCTGTGAACACTTCCCTGAAGAGCCTATTACAGCAGCCAGCCACCCTCTGGCTGAAGAACTGTTTCCTAATATCCAACCTAAACATCCCCTGACAAAACTTCAGGCCATTCTTTCTGGTCCTGCCACTGGTCACCACAGAGAAGAGATCAGCATCTGCCACCCCACCTTCCCCTCATGAGGAAGTTGTAGACTCAGACCCCAACTGAATGCCACAGAACTACGGCAGCACAGTCAGGGCAGCTGCAGGGAAGGTTGCTGAGGCAGTCCTGCTCTATCTGGCTATGCTACAGTTTTTACACTAAAATCCACATGTATGTTAAATCAGTGGAAAACTAATAAAGATCCTTCTTTTCCATGACCTCATCATTTTAGCAGGTCACAACTCTGGAAAAGAGAACTACCAATAGAATCATTAGCCTGGGCCACTCTTTTCCTCTGTCTCCTGTAATGCAGCAGTTAGTTCTGACACCTGTCAGTGCACATTCACAGCTTTCTTGTCCTTTTTCATTTTGCTGCAGAGACCTTTGCCGGTGTCTCTGCCTCCACAAGATTTCCAGGCTCACAGTACACACTAGAAAGGAGGATGTTGAGCAGCCCTGCACTGGGCTAGCTCCTTTTCGATTCACCTACTGCACTTGGAAGCCATAAGCAGGGCATGTGGATAAAAACAGGCTGGAATGCAGAGAGGTGGTCACTCTGCTCTGTGGTGGCAGAAAGGAATGTTTTGAGGTCATGATGAACAGGAAGTTGCAGGAAGATGAAAGAGGAGTAGGAAAAGGCTTTACTTCCATTCCCATCACATTGTAAGAAGACTGCAAGGGAAAAGGTAACAAAAAGAGCTATATAGAGAAGATGATGCCTTATGCTGACTCTGTTCTCACAGATATGGAAGGGAAAATGTGGGGCCCTGTGACTCTAACAGAAAGAAAATACTCTCTTAAAAGGTCTGAATGTGTTACAAAGTCAGAGAGACCAGGGAACATTTTCATACTCTTGCTTGGCCATATTCCTCAAGAAATCACAGCTGGGCTTCTACTTCCAGGGACAGTCTGAAACAATGATATCCAAGTATATAGATCAATGTCCAGGTATCCAAGCTGAAATGACCACATCTACTGGCTCCCTAATCCTGCTGAGCATTAAGATACTTGTAGGTTTATGTACAACAACTTTGAGATTTAAGATTTGCTTTGGTGCAGTCTTCTCAAGAGGCCAGTGTTTGGAAGCTGCTTATTTTTTGTTAGGTTCTCATTGTGGTCACAGCCATCATAGCTTCATGATGATAAGCATCAGGCTGGTGACCTGTGGGATTGGTGGGATTCGTCAAGGCTCCATTGCAAGCCTTGTGCTCTTCAACATTTTCATAAATTACTTGGATGCAGGACTGGAGAGAATATGAAGCAAGTTTGCAGATGACACAAAACTGGGAGGAGCTGCTGACTCCCTCAAAGGCTGGGAGGCCCTGCAGAGAGACCTCAGCAAATTAGGGGACTGGGCAATCACCAACCATATTGAGTTCAACAAGGGGAAATGCCAAATTCTGCAACCAGGATGGGGCAACCCTGGCTGTACATACAGACTAGGGAATGAGATGCCGGAAATCACTGCCACGGAAAGGGACCTGGATATCCTGGTCGATGGGTAGTTGAATATGAATCAGCAGTGCCCTGGCAGCCAGGAAGGCCAACCCTGTCCTGGGGGCATCAGGCAAAACATCGCCAGCCAGTCGAGGGAGAGGATTGTCCTGCTCTGCTCTGCACTGGTGCAGCCTCACCTTGAATATTGTGTACAGTTTTGGGTGCCACCATATAAGAAAGATATTAAGCTATTAGAGAGTGTCCAAAGGAGGGCAATGAAGACCGTAAAGGGCCTTGAGGGAAAGCCATATGAGGGGCAGCTCAGGACAATTGATTTGTTCAGCTGGAGAAGACTGAGGGGAGACCTCATTGCAGTTACAACTTCCTCGTGAGGGGAAAATGAGGGGCAGGCGCTGATCTCTTCTCTCTGGTGACCAGTCAAAGCATCCAAGGGAATGGCATGAAACCGTCAGTGAAGGTTTAGGCTGAATATTAGAAACAGATTCTTCAGCCAGAGGGTGGTTGCCTGCTGAAACAGGCTCCGCAGGGAAGTGGTCACAGCACCAGGCCTGACAGAGTTCAAGAAGCGTTTGGGCAGGAGTTTGGGCAAGCGTCTCAGGCACACGGTGTGACTCTTGCCGATGGTCCTGTGCAGGGCCAGGAGTAGGACTTGATGATCCTTATGGGTCCCTTCCAACTTTGTCTATTCTGTGATTCTGTGATTGTGAGACTTCTTTGCAAAGAAAGTGTAGAGTGATTCTTCTTTAAGGGCTGTTATTTTGGTTTCCTTTTTTTTTTTTTTTTTAATTATCTAAGGCACATATCTTTCTTTAAAGAGCTTGTATGAAACTTGTTAGTGTGCTGCATATCTTCTTATTAAGATATTAAGAGTCTTTAGTCATGGTTTTATAGCTTCAAGTTTCTCTCCAGAAAAAACTTTAAATCACAACAGTCAAAACCTGTAATAGCATCTAATGTTTTGAAAAAGACTGGTACTACAAAGTTCACCTCAACTAAAAATGGTCCTGGAGCACATAACTTAGTAAAGAAATGCAGATGAATCTTTGAGATATAAGAAGTCAGTCTTTCATATTTGCTGATGTTGAGTAGTAACTTACCCTGCCAGCTGTCCCATTGAAAAAGTGACATAGAAAATGAACTACTATCTGACACTATCTGAAAATTTTTCATTTCCAAAACAGGTATGGTGAAGGACAAGTTCACTGCAGTGTGCTGATGTGCAGTGTTATGAGTCCTTCTTTAAGATTACTCCTAGAATTTGCATTAAGTGCTAGCATTTGCTTTCAACTGTATAAATGTTTGATATGTTTGAGGAAAATTTCACACCATCATCACTGAAATTCAGTGAAATTTAAAACAAAAAAAAATGTTTTCTTCCACTGACCCTCATCGTCTGCCCAAGCTGATCCTTGCTGTTGTAGGAGAGACAAGCAGGTTTAACTTTTCAAATGAACAGCTCCATGAGCAGCAGTTCATTTCCTCATGATTTCACTGATAGCAAGGGACAGAGACAAGGCTGGACAGTTCTAAGTCCCAAGAGGCAGCAGCAAGGACTGTAACCAATGTGACAAAACATCTTGCTTCCCCTTAACAGTGGGTTGTCACAACTGGACATTGACATTTACTGCTATGATGAGATGTGACATCAAAATGAAGGAAAAGAAGCTTCCTGGTTGGTTGCAGAGCAGTCATACCATGACAGTTTCTGGCCAGTGCAAGAAAATCAAGGCATGCCTCCAGGAATGGGTGCAGAAAGCTGTTAGCAGAGGACTGTCAAATGTGCATTTCACAGGATGTCCACAACTTAACAGCTCAGGGAACACACAACAGCCTGTGGAATTACATTGAACTCCACTTGGACCTCCACATAGCATCTTTGCAAAGTGAAATAACAGTTGAAGAAAATTGACTTTAAAATAAAAACTCTTTATGAAAGCTACAATAATATCTGGTCTTACCTAATCCCCAAAGAAACCAATCTGATAGCATCAAAAAATCAAATTTGAATTATCTCAAATTAAATCTAAATATAGTTAAAAAACCCTCAGTGTTTTCCTAGGAATTTCATTTGTTAACTGATATACTGGAATGTACCAGAGCAGATGTATTTAATAAAATTGAAAGTTATGGAAAAGGTAGATCTGAAATTTCCTCTCTCTCTCTTTCTATCTGCCTCATTATCCAAGAACAAGGAGGTATTCAACAAAATTGAAGGTGATTTATTGCAGTATGTTTCCATCAGGAGGGTTTCACACTTTCAGTAGCTCTAGAGAAAACTCAAAGATGATGGATAAAGAAGGAATTTTAGAGTTATTAAAAACAAATTTAATACCTATAGAAGATAATGCTATCATTTTCTCTATTGAGGAAAGAATATTCAAAGGTGATCTCAGCTTTCTAAATTAATGAGGTGTAGCACTCTCTTAAAACTGTTGGACTTGTATATGTTAAGAGTTTGTGAGTCCTGAGTGTTTCAGTACTGTCAGCTCCCGCCCACAGCAGTTTCCCAGTTCTTAACAGAACAGCTACAGCACAGCTAGGTGCACTTGGGTTGCTTTATACTGCCTCGCCAACGTGCCTTGTGGCCTTGCCTCAGTGAAGGACGTATTATGAGTCTGAACTGGTAATTATTTTAGTTCAGATTTACTGCCAGATGAGCTCATCTTTCTGCTACTCAGACTGGAAGATGAGCTGTCTCCAGCAGTCATGTTCAGGTGTCAGCTGAGCTTGGTTTTGTCCAGTCTTTACTCCTGATATAGTCAGCAAATATCACCTCTTCTATGACATGCAGTATGCATTAGGATTTTTGTGTAGACTACCAAAGGAATTTCAAAAAGCAAAAGATCTTTGACAAGATCAAACTACATCTGATTTGGACCACTGTGAGAGTGAAATGCCCTGAAGCAAAGATCCTGAACCATGAAAGTTTGCATGTTGAAGCCCTCTATTCAGCAACCTTTTATCCAGTGTCTGGTGTGTTTGGGGTTTTTTCTTTTAGACTTTAGGAATTATTTTATGTTGGTTTTCAATTTATTTTTAGTCTATGTCAGTATTTTTATGGCAGTACTTGAACCAGGGCACTGTGCACAGAAAAATGTCTTTAGAGGGTTTGAAATGAAGACCAGAGACAACAGCAGAATACAGGCAGATAACGTGGAAGAAACATTTACTACCCTGTCACCCTGTCAGAGCATGGTAGGATTTCTTACGTAAAATAATATTTCATGATACTTATACCTCTTTCAGTGCCAGTTTTTTGAGAAATTGTACTTTCAGAGTGTATTTCTTTTCGTTCGTACTGCTACTGCTAATGAAAACTGAATTACGATGAGATCAGTAACCAGTAACAGCCAAAGATTAGTAAGAAGGTTGTGCAGCTCAAGATTTGGCATCAAGGAGCTTGTCAGGAGACATACTCATTACATTCAGTAGGAAAAAAAAAAGTAATTTCATTAGACTTTAACAAAAGAGACATTTTTGGGGGGTTGGCTTTTTTTTTTTTCCTTTGATTATTGATATCCTTCAAGACCTAATGCAAATATCTACCGTACCCAAAATTCTTCAAAAATGTCAGACCTGATTTTGCAGTATTAGCTTCCCTTATTTCCCTGGACAACCTTTTACTTCGGATACCCAATATCTGTAGACATAGATCCTTCAAAGTAAAATAATTCTCTGAACAGCACTAGCATAATATGGAGTTTTGTTATTGCATTATAAAATAAATCAGGAGTGTATTGATTTCTAAAGCAAATGTGTATTAAATAGATACATTTGGTTTTTTTCTCTGAAGGAATTGAAAATGCTTTTTTTTTTTTAGCTAAGGAAATAGATTACTGAATCCAACAGCTGTTGTACAGTGTACCATAAACTTACTTAAAACACTTGAATATATAGAAAAAGATATTCACTAATTATTTTTGGAGTATTTAATTATTTCAAACAGAAATCTTTGAAAATATCAGTTTACTTCACTGAAAGATAAATCTAAGATATAAAAGATTGCCCTTCTCAAAAAATTCCCTTTTTTTTTGCTTTAATCTTTCTTTCAACAATTTTTGTACTCCCACATGCTTGAAGCAAGGTAGCAGGACTTTGCTGTACTTCAAGCTAAGATGCAAGGCTAGGAAGATATTGAACCAACTGATCTTCACATTTCTAACCTGATGGAGTGCTTCCTGCTGCGTTATTGATTGGAGGAAAAGTAAAATAAAAAAAAGCATTAAGTTGTGATTATGACACATTTTTCTGGCGGTCACCTCCACATTTTACTACTACCCTCATGGTGATATGGTCTGATCATATCTGAGCACACGCAGATGATTCAGGCTCTGATTTTTGCTGCAAGAACAAGTAAGATTTGTAGCCAGTTTAGTCTCTGAAGGAGCTCAAGCTGTCACAGAGCTGATGGAAAACATTAATTCACAAGAGAGTCCTTGTGTGTTCTCAAGACTCATGTCTCTGTTGAGTGCACACATCCACTGATGCCAAATAACTTGTGCCCAAAAAGGCAATCTGCATCTTGCAAGTATTCTCATGACTGTAAGACTCTCTAGTTTCTTTCACCTGCTCCTATTCTTAAGCTTAAGTTGAGGTACAAATCTGCACAGCTAACTTGTAAGTTTGTTAGCAAATTCAGTGGACCGGAAAAGAAATTAGGGGAAAATGCTGAAGGATATTTAATGAAAGAGGAAAACCTATACAGAGACAAGCTGTCATGGAGAAGACAATAGCTGGTGTAGGAAGAAATACTGAAGACAGTTGACAACACAGATAATGTGACTAAATTGAGCACTATTCAGTCACTTGGTCATCACTGCTGCAGGCATTTCAGAGGGAAATATGAGCATTAGAGACAAATCTTGTAATGGAGACAGCTGCTCAAAGGTTGCAATGTCTGGCAGCTTTGATAGCCTAAGACTACAAGTTCCAGAACAGACTATTCAACCAATTTTATTTGAAATACTTCCTATTAGCACACAATTCCTTGTGCAGTGCCTCCTGATTCAGACACATGGAATATATAAACCCCACTGATAAATGAGACATGCTTTGTCTTCCAGATGCATTGAACACATAATGTTGCTTTTGGAAAGAAATAAGCCCATGGACTTTATTGAAGCCATCATACTAAACACTGTGATGATGATGCCAGGAGGTTTATAAATGTTAAAATAAAATGCATCAATAGCAATCCAGGCCTTTTAAAATCATGCATATTGTGCCAAAACTCAGAGGGCAAGGCCATTATGGACTGAAAAGGGATGATGCCTGGAAGTGGAGTATCAAGCAGAAAAATCATACTCTTCAAAATTTTGACTACTACTTCAATTTTACTAAACTCTGTGGGATGTTTCTTTTTTTTTAGAAGATCTACATAATTAGGAAACAGAAAAGTTGACACCTCTCACCTTGCTGCAGCCTAATAACAAGAGTTGTTAGGAGTGAACACTGTGATGCCTCTGCAGAGGAGCACAGTTATAGCTGAAAATGTCACAGACAGTGCCTCTGCGGCAGCAGAGATAACAAGATCCTAAAGCCGCATACATTTCCTGGGGGTTTCCTGAGGAATCCACATTAGTTGTTCATTTTACGACCCTTCTGACACCAGTAGCCTGCATTATTGTAAAAATTGGTACCATAACAGCACAAACTTTTCTTCCAGGGAATGGAGCAATTTTTGTGTCAGAGATCAGCATAAACTACGTGCTGCTCTCAACAGCAGAGCTGTGAGACCAGAAACAGGACAGATGCCAATATGGAACTGCTGTCTTTATGGGTTGCAGATACCTTCACTTGCTGTCAAGTTGAATGACAACTTTGTTTCTGTCACAGCTTTAATTTCTGTAAAAAATAAACAGATTTAAGTCAGAAAACTAAGCAATCAGAGTAAGTTATGAAGTAAGTAAGTAAATAATAAGATGTCATAACTGTAGAAAGATTCTGAAGATTCCATAGGCAGTACTGACAATAATCCAAAACTTGCTTATTAGATAATACTCTATACAATATACTCTCAGTATATCCCCCAAAAATTACTCTTGCTTCCTTAGTGCTTCTTCATTTGGAAACAAGATCAATCTACATCCTCCTTTGTCATATTTATAATCTCCTCAGAGTTAATTTCTTCAAGGAAACCAAAATGTTGTCTTGATTGCAGGTGGAAATGTATCCCTTGGTGAAATGAGTACAACAACTTACCCATCAGCCTGGGTATCTGGAGGCACATTCATTTACTGTTGCAGAAGAAAAAGGTATTTGACCTTCACTGGAGTTATGTTTAGCAGACTATTCTACCAATTTCCGATAATTATGAGGTTTTCATTTTTTAAGCATGGACCAGCCATGTTTTAAGGCTGTGTGTGCAGTCTCAAGGGTAGCTCAGATTTCTGTTTTCTCAAATCAAAGAAAACAGAGGTCTCTGTTTTCAAAATGAGCAGGGGGTTGGGTTTTGTTGTTGTTGTTGTTGTTGCTGTGGTTTGGTTTGGTTGTTTCTTTCCCAAATCTAAGTTTGTTTTGTTTTAGTTTGGTTTTTTTCGATACTGTAGAAGAAGGAATGTACTTGAAATACCTATTATCATTATTATTATCTCAGTTTTTATAAAATAACAACAATATACAGATCTTGTCTCCTTTTACTTTTACACTCTAGATCTCACATTACAAGCAAATCAGGATTACAAGTCCTATTTAAAAAGTTCAAGTGTAAGAAATGAGATGGTACAACCAAAACTATTGGCACACTAATGAAAAATTCAAAACTGCATCCAGGTCTCCAACACCCTAACCTAATACCATGCTTCTAACTATCCTTTCTCCTAACATTGCCCAGCACAAATGTTATGGTTTAAAATTTCATCAACACAACAAAATTTATTTCAATAGAAGAATAGAAGCTTTATCACTTCCTGTTGTCCACCAGCTACAGCAAGTACTGCAAGTCTTCCACAGTCAAATTTTCATTTCTCAGATATAAATGAGCTGGTCTGGCCCAATGCAACTGACAGTACCTGAGAGACATGTTTGACATGTTGACTTGTCTGACATTTACTTACAGAGAAACTCTGAGAGCAAACAATTCTTCTTTTTTTTTTTTTTTTTTTTTTTCCCAGATTAAACTGTTGGGGCTGCAAGTCTTTATTTGTAGGTGTTGATAGGAGCAAACACCAGAAATAAAGACTTGATATAGACTTCTAATGACCAGATTCAATAGAATACCCCAGCTGCATGTGAAGAGTTGTGTGTGGTATTCACCAGCTGTCAGTGTTTTCATCCTCCTCATCCATTTACAGGAATCCAGCAATTGATGTTCAAGAGCACTAATTTGCTGCACTAATAACACACAGCTATGCATTGCACTGGGAAACCACTGACTTCACAGCATTTCACAGAGGTCATTTTATGGAAGGGAAACTAAAGCACATAGAAAAAGTGATTTACCCAAGAGAATCTCAAAGATGCAGAATAAGACGCAATGAAATCCAGAGCTCTTGACTTCCAGGAGAGACCACCAGACATTAGGCCTACTGCAAAACTCGTAAAAATATGAGTTTATTCACCATGAGGTGTTAACAAAAATGTAGCTATTTTTGTTAACGTTTTTAAGCTGTGAGACACTGTAGCACTATCAATTTTGCTAGCTTCTCTGGTGATGTAAAATTCAAGTCAAGTTACCTCTTTCTGCTGAATAGAAAACACTAAACTTATTTTTTAATTTTTTTAATGTTATCCTGTATGCCAACACAACAGCTCAAAACAGATAGCAGCAGGTACAGCAAAGTCAGAAATGGGATGTAATTTTTCCTTAAGATCTCTGTTCACATAGCTGTGAAAATAACCCATATTTTGAAAACAAAGACTCCTCTTGCACTGGAAGGAAAATTTGTGTCATCTGACTTCAGAAAACCAGAACACTGTTTTGTGTTATGGCATATAAACACAGCAATGCATGACAAAGCTCAGGGTGATCTTAAAATGTGGACCAAGTATGCACATGTCCACAGGAGGAAAGACAAAAGAGAACACAGCTTACAAGGCAAGACTTTAGCTGGTGTTAAACAAGAGGCCTGTTTTTGGGTAGTTCACGATGCAATCAAAAGCTGTGCGTACAAAATGGTTTGTTCACTCCACATTTCAGTGCATGCCACGTCTGATTCATTCACAAATGTCATATGATATATGACATATGTTGCCGTATTGACCTAAAACTGTGCATTTAATCACTTTTTTTTTTAATAATAACTACCTCAGATTTGTTTTTTAAAGGGATTCTTCTTTTTCTATGCATGCCTGATTTCTCCTCTCAGTACTGCTTACATTCAAGAAAATTCTGGTTCCACCAAAACTGGTGCTTTAAATTAAAAATCTAGTAGGTGGTTTTTTCTGTTTATTTGTTTGTTTTTCTAATCAGACAGTTATCAACATATCTTTTAGGCCAAAATCCAGAAGGGTTAGAAGGAGGATTTTGACCCACCAGAGAGGGGATATTCACCTCCAGAAGTCAAGGATGGATTTGGATGAACATTTGTTGAGATCTGCCATAACAATTCATAAGGTCATCAGTTAAAAAGATATTGCAGTGCTGACAGGTACACCTGAATACAGCAATTTTGATACATTTTTATTTGTGCTGCTCTATTAGACAGGGTGTACATATTAACATCTGAGTCAGTTCAATGCTTCTTCATTTATACCTCCCACATTACTGATTAATGGGTTGTTTTTTCCAGGACCTGGGACTGTTCTTCCTTTATCTTCAAACACTGACTGTTCACATGTTTTCTCAAAAGCCAGTAGCAGCCTTCTACTTATTAGCTCTATTCAGTAGGGAATACTAACATTTGAATTTACTTCTCTTGCTGTGGGCAACATTCTGTATATTCAGCGTTCAGAAGCTATGCATGCAAAGATTACAATAATTTTCCTATTGTATCTTATTCACACTAAGGTAACCACACACAGTGAGATCACATTCAATTTTTTCCTTTTGCTTCAAAATTTGGGAAAACTTTGCAGTCATTAAAAAATTTCATTAGAGATATTTATTTCTTCCCAATTGTTGAATTTTAAAAGGTGAAAGGAATTTCAGAGTTGGTTGTAGTGAAAAACAGCACAAGATAAAGTGCTTATCACCTTGCATTGGCCAGCTTAATAAGGTAAAATAAATGGTGCCTGCTGCGTATGAGACAAAGGAATAAAGATCATATTGCTGGCAGCCTAGCAGTGTGTCAGTAGGAAGGTTAAGTAAGGGCAGAACTTTCTGTGACTTGTTCCAGGAAATATTTTTCCCTCAATGACGAGACAGCTGTAGGACATTTAATGTATGTCTGAGGAGATTTAATTTTTTTTGTTTTGGTTGGGGGGTTATTTGTTTGTTTTGGTTTGGTTTTGTTTTCTTGTTTGGTTGGGTTTGGGTTTGTTGTTTTTGTTGTTTTGGGTTTTGTGTTTTGTTTGGTTTTAAGTTTTTTTTTTTTTTTAAGATTACTCTCCCATGTAAGCGCTTATTTTCTTTCTGGCAATTTTGAAATGACAATAAATTCATAATTAAACCCATAAAACCAACAAGGTAGCATAAAGATGATTAGATATGCAATATATCCCAGCCTTAGCTTCTTAAAAACATTCCACTTCTATAAGGTAAAGGAATGAAATATTTTGTTTAACAATTCACCAAATATTTTTCCAAAACAGGAGGGAAAAGGGCTACAGGCTGTTTTCAGTTTTCACTGCAGTGCCCAGGCTCTAACAATGAGAAGATCCAGTGAAGTGAGATTTTGCAGAGAAGACTGCCAACCAGAACATCAGCCTGTATCATTCACTGTTCTGGGATTACTGTTGCACTTAAACTCTCTTTTGCCAAGTAAACTCAACACATTCTTCCAGGTAATGTCTCAGTGTAACGTCAATTTTGTTCATTAAGAGTAAGTAATTTGAAGTAGAATTCCTGGTAAAAGAAACACTATTTTAGTCAGTTATACTAATTTTCTTTTAGTTACTTGAGATGACAGTATTACCTGTGTGCAACAGTAAACGTGTTATTTGCTGCTCAGTTGAGGCACTTCCAGCTTATCTAATTTTTGTGGGGGGCATATTTGAATCAGACCACACACTTAATTTGTAAGAGTGGTACAGCAAATGCACAAAGTTCCTGCAAAAATCCCGCTTTGGACCTGCTTCTGTATTCTGTCAAACCAGTTATACATAGGGACAGAAGAAATTGTACTGAAGATATATTGAAGTTAGTGGCATCAAGTCAGTGTAACAGAGAGGAGAATTAGTGTGCTTATCTCTGGCAAAGACTGCAGCATTATGCAGTTTCTTTTTCAGCCACTTTGCCACTTCTGTGCATGTGAGATTGGACACGGGATTAACTGAGCTTCTGAAAAAATTAAAGGAACCATTCTGCAGCTCTTACAGAGCACAGTAATGCTGGAAAATGCTGAAAACAAGCATTTTATTAGTTATATTTGCAAGATTAGCACTGTACCATACTATCTCCCCAAGTTACAAAGTCCTTTGTGACTACAAAAGTTGCTGAGGTCTGTCCTTAGATGTCCATGATGTCTTTTGATACTGAAAAGCAGAACTGGTCCCTCCAAGGAAGGGATTGTTCATTCTGCATGGAAGCATTCTGTTGTAGGAGATACGATTTATCATGAAAGATTTACCTAATTTACTGCATTTAAACATAGCTAATTTAGAGAACTATAATTTAGAAACTTGTATTATATTGCTGTTCTATACCTCTTAGGAGTACAATGTATGTGGGATAATTTCTTTCTGACTTCACCATGCATCTTGTTATAGAAAGAAGGATTTGCCTTATATATCATAGAGTGATGTTTTTCTGGATATTTTTGGTTTTGCTGCTTTCAGCCTAGTACAGTGTTCCTTTGTAAATTATACAAAATACTCAGGCGAGCTCATTACAGGTACCCATTGTCCTAGATAGGCATAGATAATTTACAGCCCATCTGCTAATGCTTTTTTTAAAAAAGCTATTGTCTTTTGGTTTTAATTGAACTCACTTTTCTTGACTCCTTTTTTTTTCCAGTATTATGATGGACTTAAAATCTAGTAACTGCTATAAGAAAAATAGAGTTTGGAAAATATGGAGACCATCCTGATGTAGACATCCACAGGAGTGAAAAGTCTAAATTTATATGCCTACACACTGTCATTCCAAGCTGTTTAGCGCTAGCTGAGATTCTGGGCCAGCCATTTTCATAATATTTTTTTTCACTCTTTCTATTGTTGTAAGTGAAAAAAAAATGGCAGTCCTCCAGTGACCAAATTAAGAACAACTCAGCCGCATTTTGTCCAAAGCTATTCATTCATACAAGCAGTATTATAAAATGTTCTAATTAAATGCAAGGCAACATATTATATATCATCTTTCTAATTTCAGACAAGAGCTCACCATACAATTATTAACAAACTAAAATAAAATATTTTAAAAGCTTTTGCAGTCAAATCCATTTGTGGTTGCACTTTTATGAATAGTTCTTTGTTTTCTTTGGTACTGCATGAAGAAATTCAAACTTTCTATTTTTATTCCTGACAAGACAAGAGACATAAGGTGTTAGCAGCAAAAGATGATAAGCCATGCTACCTTCCATGTATTGCGGCTGCCAGAAATGCACCTTCCTGTGCAAGGTCAGAGACCAACACCATAATATCTCAGCAGACAGGGAATTAGCATTTCCTCAGTGTCATGGGGGTTTTCCTTTACTTCACCAGGAAGAATGAATACAATAATTTTATCAGGTACGTCTAGCTATTGCACCACTTCGCCAGCAGAGGACTGATCTTTGTGTCATGTAACGTTTCTGATAGAAACATTGGGCTCCAACAAGAGAACTGATTGCCACCAGCAGCATTGACAGCTGCCATCTGGAGCAGCTACCGACAGTGTTTGAAGTGCTAGGATCTCCTTCCGATATTCAGCGTTTTTGTTCTTTTCAGGACTGATATTTGCGACCAGCAAATATTGGGAACTTGTAGGTTTCTGTTATTGTTTCTCTTTATTCCCCTAAAATATAGGCATGACCTGTTCTCAGCACATACTATTATCTTCACAAGTATCAGAGGATGTCAGAGATGTTCTCCAGCAGTAGAGCCTACTGACCTCAGCTGTTGTCAAAATGGTCAAAGAGGCACGACTTTATAGGGGAAAGAAAATTTGGACCCTTACAAAACTTAAGTGACATTTTTCTGTCCTATCCACAATAATAACCCAGCTAAAGCTGATTCTGTCTCTCTGATGAGCAAACCACATTTATAAAAGTTTTAGGCGTGCCTTCACTAGGAGAAATAAAGGCTTCATGACTGCAACAATCTAGGGATCTGCATGCTAGGAGACATTTCTTTTGCAATACATTATGACAGAGAATTACTATGTTTGTGTTATTTATGTCTTTCATTATTGAAATATTTTGGTTTTCAAAGGATTGCACCTCGTCAGTTCTGACACAGTCAGTCCGTAAATCTGTACAATATAGAGGCATTTATTTACCATCTGGTTTGGACGACTAGTCATCTGCCTTTACTGCTTTTCTTTTCAAATAAAAATGCTCTGAACAACCTCAGAAACAAGGAATTAGCATTTGAGTACAGACATGATCTGCAGTCAGAGACTACAGCACTGAGACTGCATCCTTTATGAATACATCATACACATTGCATTTGACCATGCTATACCTGCAAACTTCTTCATAAAAGCATTTACTTCAGGTTTTCAAGGCAATTTCTCCTGAATCAATCATCCTATACCCTGTTGATTGCACTGTGTGGGGAGATGATATATTTACATACTAAAAAGGTCAGCATTGAACAAATCAGTATTAAGGGTGCATTATCATTGCATTCAAGTGAAGCACAAAACTATATGAACACAGGAATTTTTTGCCTTTTTACCTTCATGTACACAAGCTGGAGACATCTACATGGAGACAAAATTCAATATTTTAGGAAAAGTCAGGGGATTGGCAAGCATGTTCATAATATAAACCTTTCTGATTGCTAATAGGAACAAAAAAATGGCATGACTTACATAAAATATGGGTCGAATTCATCATCTAAAATATGTAATTAATTCAAAGGGGTGTGACATTTGCATAATAACTGCCTTTTATTTTCAGACCCAGTTAACAGGATACAAGCCCCATAATAGGCTCTGAATTACATTATTACTTTATTTAGTTTACAGTATGTAATAATGTGACTAGAATACAGGCTGCTAAAAATATTTATAAATTTGCATTCAAGTGCAATTATCCCAAAATATTAAGGACTAACTCCTCTGCTAGTGTAAATTGCCACATCTCACTGGACTTGATATGATTTCACCCTGCTAATTAAAGTATAATGCTGACATTCTTTCTGCCAGCTGAAGTCATACAATCTGCAAAGCTGATATGTCTTCAACATATTTCTTCTGATATGTGTGATGGGTATATGGTCTGATCGACCTGCTGTAGTAAAAGACACAAAGGTTGTGATCCAAAATGAAATCCAGACTGTTACTGCTAGTGCCATAAAATTACCCAGTCCTTTTTGTAGCCTCTATCCTGCAGTTTCTGTATATGCCAGATCTCATAAAGCATATGGACTTCACTTAAAATTTTTAAAGAGACAATTGCTGGGGGTTTGTTACTTTGTCTCTGGTTTCCTTCCCTCGTTCTCACATGGTCTCTCCTCACCCCTGATAATTCTTTCTACTCTCATGAAATCCAATGTAATTACTTCTTATTGCATCAAGTGTTTTGCTTATTTCTACATTAATTTCCTTTATTTAAAAATTCTGTTTCTTCAGAGATTACAATATTCATCAGTTCATTTCAAGCAGAGCCCTATATAGCACACTTGTAATCTTTGGTAGTTTTGGAGGAAATACTAAATAGCTAGCAATCTTTTGCTGAGAGAGACCACATGGCAGGGCTTGGAAATGATTGGACATTTCCAGGAAGAGGAACTGTCTGTGAACATGAAACACCCTCTCCTCTCACTTTCTTTTCCAGAATTTCCTTCCTGAGGGAACACAGTCATCTGCCTCCCTGACAGAGTTCCACTCTTCCTCAGACCTACCATTCACCTTCAAAGAGCGTGGTAAACCACTCCTGTGTTTGCCTAGGACTCAGTCAAGGGAACTGTGTTACTGTCTACCTTCACAAGTAGCAGGGGGAAAACCCTCATAAACACAAAAATAAACAATAAAAAGAACAACAAAATTATATTGGGCAAGCAGCACCATGCCTAGCCATGGTCCCCACCAAACTGGGTCCACCTGTGGGCCTGTATCCCGACCCAACCTCAGTCCATCCCTGTTTCCAGGGAGGTGACTGCAACCTGGGGCTGGGGCTGCCCCATTGCCTCACAGACGCCCTGCTCCTGGCTTTAGTGGTGGGACAGGCCCTGCCCTGACAGACTCTGTGGTGGCTGGGCACACACAGTTCAAAAGAAAGCAGTTATCTGAAAACACCTAATCCTGAATCTGAGTCTCTCAAAGGCCCCCAAACCACGAGGGTAAAGCCTCTCAGAGCAGTCTCCTAGCTACAGGATATCTTGCCTTGGTTTGGTGCCTGTTATAGGTCTCAGCTTTCTGTACAGGAGGGTGGTGCTGTGAATTCTTCTTCTGGAGCTGGGCATCTACCTTTAACCTTTGCAACATGTCGTGGTTTTTTCCTGGATCAATTTGCTTTCACAGCCCCCACACAATTACCACTAGTTGAGAGAAGGGTTATGCAGAAAAAAGAGACTGAATTTAGGAAAAATAATATGAACATTTATTATTAGCAAAATAAAAACTACTAAAGAACTACATCTATAGCAATTCTACTTAAGTAAAAGTATTATGTATTTACAAAAATACTTCTCCCCCCTTTTATATATCAGTCTAAGGAGGAGAAGCAGTCTTTTTCTTCATTCTTGGAGTTCCAGCTCTCTCTCCAGTAACTCTGAAGCACACTCGTCACAGCTGGAACTTTTTTTTCCTTTTCTGTGTCGGCCTCCAGGGCTGGGCCTACCCCCCTCCTGGGCTAAGACCAGAGGCTAGGGGGTTACCCAAGTTCTGAAAGTTTTTCCTTCCATAGGCTTGCAAGGGGCCACTTGCTTACTATGGATCTTCTTCCACGGAGTTACAGGGGATAATGGCTTATAAGTCCACCCCTGTTCCCTATGGAGGTCCCTTCCCATGGGAGAACAGTCCTTGATAGACCTCTCGGCATGGGTCTAAGCATGGATCCCTCACTTGGATCCCCACATCTCAGCTGAGCCATTCTTGCTCCAGCGTGAAGTTCTCTCAGAGTCACAAATCTTCAGCACCAGAAGCATAGATCTTTTTCACTGAGATCCCAACATCCCACTTGAGCCGTTTCGCTCCAGCATGGGTTTCCTTCAGGGTCACAAAATCTTTAACAGGACTCTGTCTCATTTCAGGTTTTTCATAAAGTTTCGGCTTCTTCATGCATCAATTTACTCCAGTGTAGACTCTTCCACAAGCAGCATGGGGGTCTTCTCACCCCAACAAACTTTCACAGGTAGCAGGGATTACTTTTCAGTCTTTTCCCTTCTGAAGGGAGAGAGCAAAAAAGGGGAAGAAACAAGCCCCCCTTTGCACAGTTCTTCTTTCTCCTCTGGCTGCCAGTTTTGACCTTGGAGGTTCCTTATCTCTTCGCTGAAATTTCTCTGCAGTGGTTTCTATCCAAGCAGTTCACCTTTTAAAGTTTTTTTTGTTCACTCTCTTACAGAAGAGAAGGGGAGTTTCAGTGCTACACCTGCCCCTGGCCCAGGGCTGGGGGAGGAGGGGGCCAGCCCCCCTTAGGGCCTTGTTGCCACCTCTACATGGCTGCTGCTCTTAATTTCAGCTGCGCAATCCTCTTCTCTTCCGTTTTCTTAAATATGTAATTAGTAAAGGCGTTACTGAGAGTTTTAATTGGCTTCTTGTCTGGAAATTCACCTAGACAAAACCATTCTCAGCCCCAGGGGCTGACCGACTGGGCAAAACCACGACACAACACCAGCAGTCACAGAGCCTTAAAATCATAGAATTAACTAGATTGGAGGAGACCTCCGAGATCATCAAGTCCAACTCTTGATCCAGCCCCACTGTGATTACTAGATCATGGCACTCAGTGCCACATCCAGCCTCGTCTTAAAAACTTCCAGGGACGGTGAATCCACCACCTCTCTGGGCAGCCCATTCCAATACCTGATCACTCTCTCTGTAAAGAACTTCTTTCTAATATCTAACCTAAACCTCCCCTGACAGAGCTTAAGCCCGTGCCCTCTTGTCCTACTGCTGATTGCCTGGGAGGAGAGATCAACCCCCATCTGGCTACAACCTCCTCTCAGGGAGTTGTAGAGAGTGATGAGGTCACCCCTGAGCCTCCTCTTCTCCAGACTAAACAACCCCAGCTCCCTCAGCCTCTCCTCATAGGACTTGTGCTCAAGTCGCTTCACCAGCTTCGTTGCTCTTCTCTGGACCCACTCCATCACCTCAATGTCTGTCCTGAACTGAGGGGCCCAGAACTGAACACAATACTCAAGGTGTGGCCTTAAGACCTTTTCTTTTTTCTAGTCTGCACTTCAGTACCAAAGCTGTCTTTTGATCTATTTCTTACTGAGTAGTTACTTTGCAAGGGAAATTTTGGCAGTCCAGACAGGTCTACTTTATTCTTTCTACTCATTTCAAGAAAGACCAAAATTGAATGAGTAGGAGGCAATACCAAATGATGGAAATGGATTTCATCACCCTTAAGCTACCATGCTTCTTTACATTAGGATCCTCTGGGCTTTGCAGGAAGCCAACAATTTTTAACTGCAAAGTTAGTAATTGTTTACAAAAAATATAAGAATCTCTTTCCAGCTGGAAGAGAAACTGATGGTGAAGCAGAGAGGTCTGGGGGTGAAGGAGGCAGACAGGGGTTAGGAAAGGTTGTCTTTTGTATGCTGCTTTCTCCAGGAAATGATAGCACAAACAGCTGCTACATACACAAAAGCAAATATCACCACACAATTTAAGAGCCATTTAGTGAGATCTGCCAGAAGGAGAGAATTTATAGGGCATAAAGTAGAAGAATATTCACAGGTCCTTATGTACCTCTGCCTGTAACATAAACTCCACAGTAGGATTTCAGGCTGATACTGTAATTCAGACATAAAATTAAAAACATTTTAATCTTATTTTATGCTATTTCAGTGCCAGTATGGGTCTACACATTGTAATTGTATTATAATATAGCAAGCAATAGGTTCCAATGTGGCTTTAGACAAGGAGAACGGGGATACCTGAAAAGATATGTCTACACTGCAGTTACTTGAAATTATGCAGACATAACCAAGTTTATGCCTTTAAAGCAACTCATTTGGGTAGTCAGACCACCTTAAAGCTTCTTAAAAGCATTACTAGCATTGATTTTGTCATCCCAAGAAGAACCCTTTGTTCAGTGCTCTTCAGACATAACAAGGAATGAAGAGTAAAGGGGAAGTGCTCTGTGCCCAGCAGTGAGATCGCCTCTCCTGCTGCTGACAAGAGGGTGAAAAACTGGGTACAAGGGCTCATGTCTCTGGGATAATCACAAAACCCTGAATAACAGCCACCTCACCTTTCACACACACACACACACATCCCTCAGCATGTACTAGCTATTCAGAAGTTGCAGGGCTGCTTCAGAAGGCTTCCTCAGACTTCTAAGACATGGTAAAAGAACCATGGCCCTCTTACGCTGTCTGGTCTGTACCTCAGTGCTGTAAATGCCCCTTGTGGAGAGCACAGTGCAGATTTTTGGCTGAGCTGTGTAGTGACTGCGCCAGTGTGAGTGAACCTTAGGAAGTACCAGATGCACCCAAAGGGGTTGAAAGCTTGAAAGCCATAGAGATCACTAATGACCTGTGTACTCCAGCAGCTAAAATAAAGCAACACTGTTTTAGTCTCTGACTAAACTATTTCTCACTAAATGCCTATGATACACATCTCTCCCTCTATACAAGGAATCCAGAGGACTCTAAGCAAGCTGGTTAAAACTGCAAGGGATATTCTGAGAGGCCAAAATGAAACACAGCCTGCCAAAAATCTTCCTAGCAATTGGTTGGAAATGTCCTGAGGGGAATTCAGCACAGTGTCCCCATTGTAGTCAGTATTGGATGTCTGTGCATACTAAGTAACTTAGAGTTTCTGGATGCTATGGCCCCTGCCTTTTTTAATTCCCCACCTTTGCCACTCTATTAAATTATTAGATTTTCAGTCACCTCCCCATAACACTGCTGTGAACTGTAGTGACCATAAATCACAACAGACTTCAAACCTGTAATATCAATTACAAGTACAGCTAATTGGAGCACAGCCAGGGCTTCCTGACCTGACAGACACTCCCACCATTAGTTTTACCATGGATCATGGGGATTTCAAATAACTCACTTTCACTGCCCTGGAGGGTCTTGGTGCCTGAATGCTATTAGGCCAGTGCCCTGTGTGCCATTGTTACCAGCTCATAGAAGAGTCTGTACCTGCATGAACACTTAGTTTTTCACTGCAGCTTAAAAAACTGCTGCAGACTTTTAGATAGGGAAAATCATCACACTGAGAATTGGAGAAAAGAAGGCTGAACTCTTCCCCTGCTTTCTCTTGAACTCCTCCTTCTTAACACTTCCATCACAGTGCTACTTTCTTGGTCTATCACAATTTATATCAAGCAACATAAACTGTAAAATCTAAACTTCCTAAGTTATACTTGAATTCTTCATTTGTTCAGTGAAAGATCAGTGAAATCACCTGATGAGATCTTGTCCTCAATGGCAAAGACATAATGTGAACTCCGTCTTTACCATCCAATATGCTACATGATGCAATTATTACACTTATTTTCTGTAATTCTATGTATAAAAGGTACACTTGAAATGATGCAAAAAGCACCACTGTTGCCAGTGCACTCATGTGCTTTCATGCACCTTGTGATGATATCCTTTCAATACATATTAGGCTTAAGCATTTGGGATAAATCTCTCTGAAGTCAGTGTCATTCCTTATAAAAGCAAATTGGGAGGAGAAATACAAAACACATGAAACCATGTCAGTGAGGGAAGCGAGTGCCAATTTTGGCCTGAGCATGTAATCTAATCAGAACTTAAGTAAGTATGAAAAAAGGCATTTAGCAAGGTCCTGTTGCAAGAAACTCAATAAATAAACTCAATGTCTGATCCAAGTCAGAGATTGCATACAGAGACGACACAGGAACCAGGGTATTTAGCATAAACTGCTGTGACTCAAGGAAACCTATTGCAAATCACTGCCGCATTCAGCAGACAGGTTTTGTGATGGATGACATACATCAAGGTTTCTCTTTGATACATATAGACCTTTACAATGACAAGTATTTGATCATCTCAGTTATAACTGGAACATCGTGGCCTAAGCCAAGGCTGTGATGTTATGCAGGACAGCACAAACTCTGCTATTACCTGCAGCAAGGGAGGTGATGTTCAAGAGTTTGTCTTGCAACGAGCCTTGAGTGTGCCTACACTGACACTTGCCAACATCTGCCACAGGTAAGTCAGGTCTACTGATACTGCTGAGGTGCAGGGACACCAAGGAACACAGTAAACATTTGGTAGGCACAGGACTGGTATGCAAACCATTTCTCATTAGCACCTTCTCCTCCAGACCCTGCTCCTGCAAAGGCACCAGGAACAGCAGCATCACATAATGCTTCTGCTCCTGTCTCCAAAATCTTTCCATGCAAGTTGCTTTTCCATATTTGATTCCTCTCACAACTATCAGCAGTTCATCCTACCTCTGCTAAAATGCTTTATCAACCCTATCATGAACTAGCCATTTCTAAATCCTAAACATTAAACCAAAACTTGACCCTAAACAAATTAACTTGAAATGTTCTAATTTAATCCAGTTTAGAGTGTCAGTGACTGATTCCCTTCCAAAATTCTGTCTCAAAACACTTACCTTGAGGAATATAGCTTTTATTCCAATTCGACCCTCCCTCTCCTAAGTAAGTTTCCTACAGGCACCAGTCTAGGTCACACAAGTATGAACTGTGTGATAAGTTAGGGGGAGCTGAAGGTTCTCACTTGGTTGACAATAACCGGAATGAAAGTCCAGAATTGTATTTGTATTCATGAATGAACTACACCCATGCTTATAGCAATCTCGTCAGTCAGGCCTTTTAGTGCCCTTAATTTTCCCTGGACAAGGTTTAGATCCAGTGACTGTAATAGCCAAGACAAAACAGAGTTATTTTTAATGAGAAATCGCCTGACCAAGCCTCTGCTTTAGCCATCTGTGCATATTTCACTTAATCCCTCTTCCAGAATTAAACTATTTAGAGACACTAGAGGCCACAGAAGAGTGCATCAAAAAGCTATAGAACTCAAAACACATAAAAAGTGAGAGAACAGGCATCTTCAGCTCTTTGGCAAACATTTAAAGAGTTTGAAAAATACTAAAGCTAGAGCTTGCAGCAGAGAAGAATTCTAAAGCCAAAGCTTGCATCAGAGAAAAATTCTTCATTCTTCTTGGGCTCAAGGCCAAAGCAATCACATGTATTTAGTGTGAAAGTAATACATTTACCATTTTAAGTTCTATTCCCATCTTAATTCAAAATCACTTATGAGAAAACAAATTTTACCAGTGAAGGTCTAAAATCCACAACAGCCCACTTAAAAAATATTATAGTTATTAGAAGAAACATTCACTGTATACTTTGATGGATTAGCCCCACTGGTTCTCCTCAGCTTTTCCAATTATAAAGATGTTATCATGAAATTTACTCTTGAAAACTATTGAGGACCTACACAAGAGAGCTGTGTGAGTTAAAATGGTGAGGACAGCACAAACTTGCAGCAAACACTAGTATGTAACAGTTCATTCAGTGGTGAACTGAGGTGAGCTGAAGTGAACTGTTTGGAAAGTCCTATTAGTCATACAACTATACCAACAAATAGCTAATACCATGATTTTTTAAGGAATTGAGAACTTCTTAAAAGGTAGTTCTACAAGCCAAGCCTGTAAAGTTTGTTTTAAAATTCCAGCTTTCACCAAAATGTATCTATATACCTGAATGTATATGACTTACTTGCCTGAAGCTTGACTAACTTTTACAGCTACAACAGGTGGAATTGTCTCTCTCTCTTCCCTGGAAATCAGTGTGGAGTGATATCATCAGATCATTACAGCCCTTCTCATTTTCGACCAACTAAACAGTGTTTAAGTATTCTAAAACATGGGAACATCCTATTAGTTTAGGGTATGTTTACTCTGTAGAGAGTGGTGAGGTCCCTGAGGGCTTTTGCCTGCACTCACCCTCGCTCTGGGAGGTCCCAGGAGCACCATGCAGAATCCTCTGCTTCCCCTGGGTCTCAACAGCATAGATCTGAGACTGTATGGTAGCATACACCCTGCACAACCCTAACTTATTTAGTATTCTCACTGCCTTGGGAAAGTGCACATAGAGATGTTTGGTAGTGTGCACTAACTGGTGTGGCATCTCAGCAGGACTCCACTAAGCAAGATTCCCATTACTCTCAGCAAGGTCATATGACATCACTTGTAGCTATATACTAAAACATGCTACCATTCTATTACAGGCCAGAGTGTGTGTTCATGAAACAGTAAGAACAGACATCCCTATAACCATGAGTTTTACCCTTGATCTTCTAAAACCTGTTCCTCAAGCCTTCAACGTATGCCCATTCAGTAACTTTACTTACAACCCAGGACATTGTATTTTTGGGGTGATTTTCTTTTCCACAGCTGAAGAAAAATTCACAGATCATTTTTCATGCATGAAAAGAACACAGGTACAATTTTGCCACTGTTAATATAAACACTACCCTTTTGTAAATTCAGCCTTAGAGTATTTTGATAGGCAGATAAATAAGGACTTTTACTACAGTCTCTTATTCCCAGGTGGGTGGTATTTTCTGTAGTGCTATTACCACCTGTATAAATAGCAGCACCACTGCTGGTGTAATTTGGACTGCTGTGGATGTATACATTCAAAGCACAATTAGATAGTTCTAGTTGTTCACCTATAAAATGATAACTGCAGTCACCTGGCATTTCATAAATAGGTTCAGCAACCTTGGTGCTGCAGAACGTCTCCTTAATTTGCCACAAATAAAGAACACTGCACAAAACCTGGCATCCCTTGTGAAGCATCCTGTAATTGCTACCTGAAGGGGGAATACAGCACATTTAGATGCCAAGGTACTTCACTTCATCTTCAGATATCCACTAACAAATTTTTTTTGGAAGCTTTTAGGCTTGAATAAGAGCAATCCTACACCACTGTGTTTCTCTGATGAAATCAGGGAGGATTGTGCCCTAGAAAATATATCAATCCAAAAATATATTTACAGTTCTTTAACACTCTTTAGATTGAATTATCCACTAGGAAAATAAAAATTTGGTTTGGCTTCGTTTGGTCAGTGTCCTTTGTTAGATAATTAATGGTCTATACTCTCATGTCAATATTTGTAAGAAAAACCATTCCAGAATAACTAATGTTGTAGTCCACAGACATGACCACTGAAGACTATAGAGGGAAATGTATTCTTACCTAGAGGCATATTCTTAAAAGACTTGTGTGATGTTTCACAAAGGTCACCATAAACAAAGAGGTGTGTTTTAAAACCTCTAAAAAGGAACACCACATTCCTAATAACCTGTGATGCAGTAGCATTACGCTATATAATCTCATTAAGGAATGGAGTTGTTGATTTTTTTATTTTCCCTCACATCCCTTCAAGGGCAACAAAATCTTTCTGCCATAAAAGCATTAAGAGCAGCTAAGAGCAACTAACTCATTAAAAACAGCTAACTTTGAGTCCTTCATTTAGAGTATCCAATCTTACAATGTTATGGGAGGTATTCACTCTATATGTCAACTCTCAGCTTCTGTTTCTCCCTCCTGTTTCGAGATTATTGATTTACCACAGCAGAATATGATAATTTCTTATAAGGCAGTGCCTTCCCTGATGGCTCTTTTCTTCACCAAATGAAGTTGAGTACTTGGGATGCAATTCCAGTGTACTGTTGAAAAGAGTAATTTGCTTCTGAGATTCAAATAGTATTTTCTCATTCATCAATTGTTCTGTGTAATAACCAGTCAATATATTCCCCCAAAAGTGCCATTTTAACTGATTACAATCCTATAGTCTCTATATCAGTGTGGATACTAACAGTTAAAATTAGGAAGCTTGATTTCCATCTCTTCATCATACTTACAAGTTTACTGAACTAATTAAAAATATATTAAAATTAATGTATTTTTGAAGTGATTAAAGGGGTTTCACACCAGGAGAAAGACACTTGAAACATCAATTCTGCCTGTGTGTTTACATCCACTATGATTGAGAGTGTTTATAATTCAGCATTTTCATTAAGGAACAATAATTCATTTTCTCCTTTTTAGAAATGCAAGTCTTAAATTTACAGTATTTTCTTTTCAGTTCTAATTGCAAAGATAAATGTGGTGTAGATTTTACAAAATACATTTTATCAAAGGGCAGATATACAAAGAGGAGCTTTTCCATTACCTTTAGTGGATTGAACTGCACCCTATAACGTTAGCAGATAGGAGTAAAGAAATAAAAGGCAAAACCTATTTTTCTTCTTTTAGTTAGCCCTGGAAAAGTGACATAGCAATATATTACAGTATTTTAAGTACCTATTGTGACTCCTATTTTTAAATTGTTTACAAATATTATAGTTGAAATAGAAAATATTTAATGCATATAACAAATTTCATTTAATGCTGTGCTTAAGAAATATAGAAGTAGAAATTATAAACAGATAATTTAAGTCAGGGTATCCCTTTTTGTCACTACTGTCGAGTTAGACTACTCATTATGTCACATTGTTATTTTCCAATGGAACTGATTTCTAAAGTAGTTATTTGGAGAAATATTTGCAATATTGACAAAGAAAGAAGTTTACAAGAATGATAGGTTTTAGTTGTCCTGCTCTGGTTTAAAATATCAGGTTTTATTCATAGGTAGCAAATGCTCTCTTTTTATGAGAAACAAGACATTTCTGTACCAATACCAAAATTCTTCAAATGAAATTATAAATGCATTACTGAACTGCCTGTGTTTCTATGTATATATATATATATTAAAAGATTAAATCCTAGACATTAAGATATTATCCCCTTCTGCATCTAAATGAATGCTGTTGTCATGCCATATAAAATCATAGAATCATGAAAGGGTTGGATTGGAAGGGACCTTAAAGACCATCTAGTTCCAACATCCCTACCATGGGCAGGGACACCTTTCACTAGACCAGGTTGCTCAGAGCCCCATCCAACCTGGCATGTAAAAAGGAGGAATATGATAATAGAATATTATAGGAAAATACGATTCAGATGAAGGGAGAAAAATTCCATTTTACAGAGCTAGAATCACTTTCTTAAAAGTCACAGCAAGAATCAAAGAACATGTAGATGCAGTAACTCCTGAGTGTATTTGGAAAAGTCTTGCTTAATCCAGTCTCAATGTCAGGAAAGAATTTTGGAAGTAGAGAGGCAATTAGGGAGGAGTCAGTGAGACGAGACATGACAGTCTGGCATGCAGTAAAGTATGTGGGTTTTCCTTCAGTATCATGCCCTGGGATGATGCTTGAGAAAATGTTTGTTGGAGCTCCATTTTGACAGTTTTTATTTATATTCCACTCTGTAAGAATAAATACCCTTAAAATGCCTAAATACATAAAGCTGCCAGCTATTATTTATATGGACACAGGCATGGATCGGAACTATGCTGAAGAGAATTGCAAAGATATTTTTTTGTCACAATCCCCTACAGCAAGACCTATCTTAACTAAAATATATATTATTCAATAAACCCAAGATAACGAAGGTTTCAGTTTATAACCTTGGCCATCCTAATAATTCAGTATGAACAAGCCCAACATTATGTAATTTGAAGCTCTTTTAGCCAAAAAGCCAGCTCTTGCACTCTGCTTTGAATTACCAGACCAGTTTCTAAAAAATGATTGATGCGTGCCTATTCTTTATAATATAATTTTTGCATCAGAGTGTATCTACTAAAAGGTTCTTTGTTATTTTTGTGCCAAGTCTATTGCTAAATGTATACCTTAACATGGAAATTTATGGAGAATTGTCCTTCATTGTAAATTGTTAAGATCCAACTATTTAAAAAAAAATTTCTTAGCAGGTTAATGGTAAAATATCCTCTCTTTTGACTTAAATATATGCTAAAGGTAATATTTATTAATGTTTTTTAAAGATATTTGACTCACCACGCAGATGAGGAGGAAAAAGTAGAGAAATGCACTCAGTAGAAGGGAAATCTCCCCAGGAAGTATATTAATATCATTACCACATATTAAAAACTGAGAATGTTGTGTTAACAAATATTCAAGCTGATTCAAGAATCACAGCAGGAGGAAGAGTGCCTTCTTTCACCTTGCAGTTTTTGAATTGGCACAGGCTGGGCAATGAAAAATATGGTGGATGGAAGTGTTTTAAATAACTTCACAGTCTGTTTGCATATAAAGCATCACTAGTAACACATGCTTAAACTCTGTGATAATGGAGTCAAGCACAGCATTTTCTAAATCACTTTATCTAGGGATTTGGTCATCGTCAGGAAATAGAGATATGAAAAGCAGCCTTCAGAAGAACAATATTGGATAATGAAGAAACCAAGACATTAAAAAAGAAAAAGAAAAGCAATTCATAAGTATTTACTGCTACTGCTTTAAAAAGACTATAATAAAACTGACAAGGTAGTTAAAAAAAAAAAAAAAAAAAAAAGGAAAAAAACCCAGGAAAAATAGATATGGATTTGATCTTTAGACTTCTATAGGAAAGATGAATGAAATCACACAGTGTTATATTCAGAAATATCAAACCTAAAGAGGACTTCTCATCAAATCTTAAAATCAAGGGAAAAAAAGGAAATAAAAAGGGTCTGAGCTGACAATTAGATGTGGAAGTTAAAATATCAGAATATATTAGGAGGAGCATTTATCTGAAGCCTATAGTCATCTAAGCTTATGTCTAAGCTCACATAGTCAGTGAATTGTATTCAGCTTTAAATCTGACTCAGCTGCCGAAAAGGTCTCTGTAATTAGATTGTGTATATTACTAGATTTGTATTGAGAGAACTCTGAAATTAGATTGTCTATGTTACAAGATTTGTATTGGAAAAATAGGCACATAGGTGTATTTATTACTCAAATCAACTACATTAATTTCAGATGAAATCTTTCAGAAAGAGTTTTGTAGTATACTACAAGGTAGATATGGTCTGGGAATAGTTATGGCCCAGCACATAGGTCCGATGGGATAGTGAAACAAGCTATGTTCAAACTGATCCAGCATTAAAAAAACCCTAAAGTTAGTTTTATATACAAGAGCATCAGGCAAAAAGACCTGAATATATGTGTGTGTTTGTGGATATATTTTGGTAATCTTCTGAACTTTGGGAATGTGTCAGATTTTATCTTTCAAGTTGGGTCACCTATATGAACGAAGCAAAAATTTTACAGTTTTAAGAGTTTCTAAGCAGCATGAGCTAAAAACAATTTAGGCACAACAATGTAAATGCTCATATTCTTTAATGAACACTTTTAAGTTTTGAAGCACTGTTACGAAAAGTTACAGCAGTAGATTTGCCAGAAAATGATTTTAAATACTTGTGAGAAAATCCTCAGCTGGTTGATAGTAAAAGTAGCGTTCATAAATATGTTTTAAATGTTTTTGTCAGCAAAACAGAGCAACGTTCAGATGTTTTTCCATCTGGACTGTAAGGAGTTTCACTTACACACTGTAAGAGGATAACTCAGCACTTTAAAATAATTGAAGTGAGATTTGTGTGTGCTTAGAAAAGTGTAAAGGATTTTATTATATTATATATGTCATAAATAAAGCACATCTTCTCCTGGTTTCTTAATTACCCTCTATCTTTCTTCCAGTTAACCTTTTTGCTACACAAGAACAGTCCAACCTGGAAGTTAGCAGGAAAGTCTGACACCTCCCAACATGAAACCGTGTACATTTTTTTCTCAGAAGACTGAGACTCAGCCAGGAGCATTTGCACACAACAGGAATATTCAGATTGCATTGAACAAACTGACAGCCACAGAGAAGCATATCTTCTTTGAATAATATCTTTTGATTTTTCTTTTTATTATTTTAGAGTAGAATTTTGGAGATCAGAGGTAGATTCCCAAGAGTCATAGGCTTGTAATTATAAGTATAAATATAATTTAAAATTACTTCCTTCTCTCTCATTGCCACCTGAAAAAAAAACCCTTATCCAAATGTATCCAGTACAAGAAAGTGCCAAAGACTGCCTGATGGGTCTTTCAGCTTACAGCTATCCTACTTTGATAGATTTCTTACACCCCATCTCTGTCCCTCCACATGGCTTACTCCTTCAAGCTAGTGTGTTGTCCTGAGAGCAATCCAACTGAAACAGCTAAAGCAAAAGGTTTAAGTGTACCTACAAAATGGAGAACACTATCTCCACACCTAGTCCAAATGACTCTTACCTAGGAGGGCCCCTTTGGAGGGAACTTTGTATCACACCGCTACATCCCAGCTTCCAGAAACACACACCTCATGCAGGTCTCAACAGCTCCAACATCCCCTGCTCCCTCTTCACAAGAAATATACCCACCCCAAAAGAAGACTCCCACGTTCACATCGTAGATCTTATTTAGGTTAAGCAGAAGTGCTTGAATACCAGCACCTGTGCACATTTTTTTTAATTAAGTTTTTTCTTCAGAGGCCTACTTGCTTTTCTCCCAAGTTTTTGAAATAGCCCATCTGTTTCATCACACAGAGGGATTTCTGTCAGTTATCAGGAAGGGCCACACCACACCACTGCAAACATCCACTGCAAAGAAGAGTAACCAAACACCTATTGCAATGATCCAGCTAGAACTTCCTTTCACTTTAGATAAGTTATAGGGAAAGCAGGGCCTGCTACTGTCCACAGTCTTAGCAACTCTGAGAAGTGGTAAGCAGTCATTTGGAAGCATTTCACCAGCATTTCAAAGAAGGCTAGGGATGGAGGTTTGTTAAAAGGCACCATCCAGCAGCTGGACTCTTTCCCACACGGAGTCTGTGTCGCCACCTCTCAGGTTACCAGCAGCTGGGGTTCTTCTCCTTCTAAAACAAGACTACCACTTATTTTTGGTCTATTCTCCTCCATGCATCTGCTGGTGCTGAGTGAGCACTCTGTGTTTGTAGGTGCTTGAATTTTACCTGTATGCCTTGTTTCCCTAAGGAGCATGCCCAGTCTGTGACACAGAGGGGAATATCAGCTGGTTTCTTCCACAGAGATTTGGAGGGAATCTAGGTGGTCCCTCTGAGAAAGAGGCAGCCTTCATGTCAGCTCTCTGTGGTCAGCTTGTGCTTATGCCCTCACTCTGGGACATATACATGAAAATATATGGTGTATGATTAGCATTCAACATCCACAATAAGGGAGTTTATTCTATATGCAAATAGTTATTTTTGGTTTTCAGTCTTCTAAAAATAATACCTCAGGATTAAACTTGGTAGATGTTTGGAAGCTATAAGAGAGCTTTAAGCCAGGCAGAGGCACAAGTGATTTGTGTCTTTGTACTTCAGATAGACAAACTCATGGTCTTTCCTGGATAATGAGAGAGCCCAAACCCAGAAATATCACAGACTGCTCTTTAGATGAGTTAGAACAGCTTCCCACAACAAGGTGCGTGCACACACACACAGGCAGATGCTCCTCAGGGTAAATCACCTGGACTATGCCTCACAGACCTTCACAACAAATGTATTTCTTGGTGGATTTGACATGACAACTCTCCATGATATTGCCATGGCCAGCATCCAAGAAGTGATGAATGTTCATTCTTGAGCTATCGTAGAGAACTGGAAATGGGAGTCTGGCTAAAATAATTGCCTGACAAAAATGAGTCACTTGAAGAAACACAGCATCAGCCATGTTAAGAGGGAAATGGATTCATCAGAGCTGTGCTATTCACCAGGGGTGCCTAATTTGAGAGCAGACAACATAACTTCTTCAAGATGCAAGAAGAACGCCAACAGAGTGTAGGTGAGGATGGTCTACTTGATACATCTGGATTTCCAAGAGGTTTCATAGAAACTTGTTCATCAAATACAAAGAAAATAAGCATGCATAGAAAACAAAACTGCATACAAAATTTGAAACAGAAAATAGGAGTAATGGTCATTTTTCAGTGCATTCACTATTCACAATTCTGCCTAGATTTTTTCTGAAACTTGTACTGTTAAAGAAACCCAATCACCATAAGAAGAGTATGATCAGAGAGATAAAAATATTGCAGATAACTCACAGCTACCCAAGGCATTAAGAACAAGAATTACAGTCATGATTCTTCTTTTACCTTAAGGGACCAAGGGACTGAACAATAGATTGGTAGATGAAGCTCAGTGTAGATAAATGTAAAGTGATGCACATGAGGAGAACCAATCTTTGCTTCACACAAATAATTATGAGCTCTGTACTGACTATTACCACTTGGGAGCAAGACCTTCATGTTATGATAAAAAGGTCCATAAAAAACATACGGTTACTGTTCTACAGCAGTTGAAAGAGCAAAACAAATGTCAGGAATTATCAAGAAGAGAATAGAGAACAAAACAAAAAACCTCTCTCTGCAGCATAAATCTGTGTTTTGTCCATGCCCAGAAATATTGTCTTCAGTTCTACTCTCCTCTTCTGCAAAAGGACATATAAGGTTCATAGAAGACCCACAAAGATAAATAAAAGAAGGAAAAGCTTCAATAAGAGGAAGAGGGACTCTTCATTACGGAGAGGAGGCATCGTAGGGGCTTAGAATAAATGTCCACAAAATCCTTAGCAACATGAAGACAGTAAGCAGAGACCAATCATTTAATGTCTCTTCCAATACAAGAACTAAGGGCAAAAAAGCAAGACCTGTGCTCAAAATCAGCAAAAAGAGCTAGTTCTTCATGCAAATGAGTATTAAACATGTGTAACTCCTTACTATTGTGGGTGTGAAAAAAACACATACAGGTATAAAAAGAAACCAGACAATTACTGCATAAATAGGCAAATGCCAGACAAATCCTACCTACCACCACGACAAACTGCAGAATCTCAAAAATTAGCCTAGCAGCCTCCGCTAGAAGAGGAAGTCTCCTGTTCACAGTGTGAACAATGCAGCTTATCTTTTGTTCTTACGTTCTGCCTTTAGCTCTCACAGAGAGCTGTGGCTGCATTTCCCTGCTGAAATGAGTGGTCTGGTTTTGATTATCCTGCACTATGGGAGAGAAGAAAGTGGTACTAATGATGCATGCCCAGCCCACATGACAGAGGCTGCATCAAGCTCCATCCAGGGCACTGTGGTTCCTGAGCTGGTCAGATGTTTAGCACTGCAACATGAGCAGTTACATCTCTACTTTTTGGCCCTCTCTGAGAACAGTTTAATTTTCAAGTCCATATGTTCTGTATCTACAAATGTATGATCATTAATAAGTGAAACAATAAGTGTGGTTCATTAATAAGTTAAAGACAGCACAATTAAAAAGTCATCTGCTGCTCATACCAGTGCCGTGAGATAAGGTCATTTCCTCCTCTAAGCAAAAGGGATGACAAAGTCCTTCAGGAATGCCAGTGCAGTAACACTTTTTTTTTTTTCATGCAGTCACTTAATTTTTTCTTTCTGGAGTCCTTCTTCTGTTCTTTCTTTCAAGCCCTTTGCTAGTGGAATTCCTTATTGGCATATGAATGAGGCATGAACTTCCTTCTGTGATATTCATGTTCTCTTGATTGTTTTGGACGCTTTACCTCTGCTTTCTGTATGCTAGATTTAATTAGCACTGGGCCAGATCAGAAAGGCATAGACTCAGTGTGACAGATGGCAGCCCTGGATACATCTCTGCTAGAATTGGACATCATGCTGCTTCCCCAAAAAGGGTTTTCTTAGTCAAGGTAAAAGATAGGATATATCTCTTTTAATTTTTAATGCATTAAATCTTGGCACTAAACCAAAGAAAGTTTGGGAGTTTGGAGTATCATCTAAATGTATCATTACTCTAGGGGTTTCATACAAGGACAGTAGCACAGTAGATGATTAATTTTTAGAGCTTTCTAATGCATCAAGCAATCTTAATCCAGAAACTGTCTCATACAGGTTCTGGTCTCTGATTACTGATAGGGTAGGTAAGAGAAAAAAAAAAGATGAGCAAGCATATTACACATTATACCCTAGATACTGCCCACTTAGTCTGCAATAGTTGTTCTCCCCACACCAGAAAGCAGAGCAGATCCAGACCCACTTTTCAGACAGTGTCCCGTGTTTAGGGCCTTGCATAAGGGACTGGCATAATTCTGTGCAGTAGATGAGCAGGAGCTCATGTATCAGCCTCCAGCTGACATAGGTTTAGTAGGATTCTTTAGACTTGGCAATCTTTGCCTGAGGATTTTGGAGCTTTAAGTTTCAAATTTAGCCCAGCAGACTTACCACCAAGAAGAGAAATAGTTTTTACCTCTTAAATTCCAGTTCAGTTTAAACCAGTATCTAAAGGAGTAATTATTGTTACCAATGCCTAGCTGTTTACATCAGAAGTACCATTTTCTTCTTCACCCCATTTCAGCTGCTCTTTGGGCATAGTTAATGCCTTTGAAAAGGTGCCAAAAGGGAGTTCTTTCTCTGCTTGAACAAAAATCGCTGCTTTCATCTTCTGTTTTATTTCTGTTTTGTCTGCATTTCAGACACTTTAAATAGCAATGTGGAATCAGTGTTTCCTGCTGTATTTCTCTTTCAGGCAGGGCTGATGTGTGTACATTTTGAAAGGGTAATCCTCTTTTGTCTCCCCAGCTGAACATCAAACATTACCAGAGCAGCAAAGCAGAGGGCCACTGGGAGGTGAGCAGAGACTGCCAGCTAGGCAATCTGGAGAACTCATGATGAAATCCTCTTCTCAGCTACACTGCCTGTCTACTGACAACCAGAAAATACTTTCCTCCAAGAAGCTGTTTGTGGTGTTCAGTCATATATCATGTATACCGTTCTGGAAAGCAATAGCCAAACACAATATTAAAGATCCTTTTCAAATTATAACGGTGTATCAGTCACTAAAAAATATCACCCTTTTCTATTCTGAACCTTTTCACTATTCAGTAAAAATGTTTGACCATAATCCCATATTTTACCCATATATCAGGTATTTTTCTCCCCATCTGTATATGATCATACAACGTATAAACACAGAGAACAGACATATATATACTTAAAACCACAAATATCTTGAAAGGAACACAGTATATTTTGTTACAGTATGTTTTGGAAAGATATATTGAAGTTCTATAGATACAAAAGCCAATAACAATAGCATCCTTCCAGATACATGCTGTAAAGCCAAAGTTGCAGCAACTCAGTAACTGGGATCCCAGCTCATTCTGCCTGGTTTCAGTGCAGATCCCTCTCCCCAGTGCAAGCCTGTGTTCCTCATCTCTTGAAAGACCAGGTGGCAGGCCATGTTTTTCCTTGATTTCTACTACATTATTACTGAAGTGTGCTTCAACTTCTCCCATTCTCAAAAGCAGCATTTCTTACTGCTTTGCCCCTTCCCCCTCAAAGGGGTTATGGATATTATTGACACTGTTCCCTCCCCACCCCCTCAGTGCTCTCACCTCCTTCCTTGTTGATCTCAGTGAGATAAAGACCTTTTCATATCCACGGCCAGCTGTTTCTCTGCACAGAGTAGGCTTCTCCATGGATGCTTTTGGCCTGCCTGCTGCAAGCTGAATGGACTCAGGCAAGGTCTTTGAGTGGGAGCTGGTGAATCTGAGGATGCTGCAGCTGCTGTTTGAAGCATCAGCTGGTAACAGTTTTCTCTCTGAAGGCACCAACCTCTGCTGTCAGCCTTGTTCCTCCTGATGACTAAGTATCCAGTGCTGCACACACACGGTATCAGGACCTTTACCCACCTGCTGCTCTGTGGAGATAGGAGACAGGGTGTGAGCAGTGTGGAGCATTTTCTTGCAGATGTAAAGCCCAGAGAGCCTGCACAAGAGTTTAGGGCTGACTATTATTGCCTTTCTTCCAGCTGCAGTCTGGCCTTTGAGATATCCTTTGAGGTAGGTATTAAATGAGAATAGGTTTCACAGCATCTAATTTCAGGCATCTGATTCACTCTCCAGCCCTGCCTGCCTTCCGTTCTCTTTACTGAGCTCAGGCAAAGCAGAGCATTTGAGGCAGGGAGACCACATTGCAGGCAGCCGTACCCACGGCAACCCCAAGTGTGAACAGCCTCACAATCAGCATGTCCCAGGCGTTCACCCTCATCAGTATCTGCCACAATAAATACTATAAATAAATATAAATACTATATTTGTTTAAACAGGGGAACCCAAACAATGCCTGGATGCCCTGCTTCTGGGTCAGTGAATGAGCTGCAGCCTATGCGAGACATGTCCCACAGTACGGCCCAAGGACGGCTCCTGCCTGCAATAATCTTTCTCTTTACCCCTGCAATAGAGAGGGCTTAGGTTGGCATCTCTGGAGTTGGGCTTCCCTAAATATCTTTCTCCAGGGAGATTTCAACTATTGGTGAGCACTCTGACGAGATCTGCCATGCAACTGGCAAAGCCTGCAGGGCCCTAGGCTCCTCATTGCCCCTCTTTGGGGCATGTTGTGTGGGCTCCAGGCCAGCCTAGGAGCTACCCACAGGGAGCCCAGGAGTTCTGACATAATCTGACCCCAGCCAGGGGAGATTCTGGGTATGACATTAAATGGCACACCCACATATGTGCCCCTGTGCACCTCCAAGAAAAGTGCAGCCCCCAGACAAAACACTTGCAGCCCACATATGGGCTGTGGCAGTTCAGCCCCATGACAAAGACCAGGGGTGAGGGCACAGCACAGAAGCCAAGGGACTCCTAGGGGTGCCAGCCCCAGGGCAGAGGCATGGTATGCTTGGCACAAATTGGATGGGGGCAATCAACCCAGCAGCTGCAGCCTTTGTGTTTCCTGGTGGTGCTTCTTTCCCTGCTGTTTGCTGCTCTGCCTCAATTTGTCAAATTTACGACATAAAGGACAAGTACATTCAGACAGGGGCCATGTCACCTGTCTTCTCTCAGGGGTGCAGTAAGGGTTTTTCTTTTTTTTTCAAGTAGTTGTCAATAATCTCCACTCCTACTACTGAACTACTCAACTACTACTCTAGTTGGGTCAAGCAGACCCAAAAGAGAGCCCTGCTATTTTTTCTCTAAGAATAAATAACTAATATTTCTGAAGACCTGATGAAAAAAGCAAATCCAAACCCGTATCTATTTACAACTCCTGATTACAAAAAGACAGATTTTTACCAATATTTAAATGTCTTTTCCCATTTAACACATACTACATGTCAAAAAGGCAGACTATTAACCAAAAAGTACAAATTTTAATACAAAGTACAATTAAATGCATCATACCCACAAAATCAAATGTCAAAATCAAAAAGGACAGTACCCACAGGTTCTTCAGGTGCCAAGTGTTGAGATCTAAAGCTATGAGCTTCTTCTCAGAGCACACACATAAACTGTTGCCAAATATATTCCATGCAATCTATTTTATAAATGCATAATTATATACATACACACATACACATGTGCATGACTTAATGGCAGCAGGTAATAATTAAGCAAGAGGGTATCAGATATCCTTCTTATGCAACTTTATTAAAGGATCCTTTGGGACATGATACAATCATGTTTGTTCTTAATACTTTTCAGCCTTATTTACTTTATGTTACTGACTCAGTGATATCTATAACTATGATTCAGAGCTCAGATTTTTTTCCACACCAGGTTGTGCAAACAGTGGGCTGACTTACATATTCCTTCTGCGCCCTTCATTTCTGTAGCTAAAATATAGATGTTTCTCTGCACTTCAGTTCATTCTTGGCAGCAACATAAATTAAGTACAAATACTTCTTTGATTTTCCTTCTCTAAAGTTTGTTGAACCTCTATCTCTTCAGGATGGCCACATGCTGTTCAGAAATGATCCCTACATCAGAAGCATCCTTCTTTCCCTCCTTCTCAAATACATTTTTATGTTAACTTTCAGCCGACTTTCTTCAAGCATTTTGGCCTTGAAGGAGCTGTATTTTCCACATTTCTGTTTTGCTTCCAGCTTCTGCCAAACGATGCTATTACAAAAGCCATTGCTTTTTTATTTCATATAGACTGACTATCAAACATTTGAGAGTAAGTGTAAAACACAGGATATCCTCTGAGAAAACAAATGCTGGTAAAGGAGAGGAACAGGAAGAAAGAGCCATATAGAAACTGTTCCCAGGGGATGAGGCAGAGAAAATGGCCTTTTTCTTTCCCTTAATTTGTGCAGTATTTTATATTTCTCTGTGACAGAGCCATATAAAAACCTAAGTCTGAAGTATCTTGGCTGCAGGCAGTGTTTAACTCATTAAAAATCTTTCTCCCAAGAAGCTTATGACAAATAAAGATACCAAACTATGTCTAATCCAAATTTTTTTAAACTCAACAAAATCATAGACTAGCACAAAAACAGGGGAGGCTAATCCTACATATACTACACCTTTGGCTCCTCAGTTTCTTCTTGAAGAAATGTGCTCCTTAATGTTTCACTATACACATAGGAGCTCATTAAATATATTCTTCTAGGTCTCTTAAATAAAACTAAGGACTTGTAAAAAAAGAAGCCCTCATATAGGTCGACATTTCATGTTACCTTACTCTGCCATCCCAGCTATACTTACTCATTTATTTCCCTAAGACTTCCATAATGATTTTTCCCTCTAATATTATTGTAATGCTGTTTTCCACCAGATGTCTTTGAATACTTAAATAGTACTGGTTTTCACTTCCCACAGCAAATTTCTCTGGCTGTAAGTTCCACCTACAAGTTCCTAACACACTGACATCAGATAATACTTAATCTTCTTCTATATACTATTCTTGATGAAACAGTGCACTGTCCAATAAGGTCTCAGCCACAGCAACGTTAGCCAGTGATCCGCCTATACTTAAGTGAAACTATTTATTGGTCATGTTGCATCCCATTCCACTTACTCATTAAAAAAAAAAAAAAAGTGATGAAAGAAATATTGACCGTTTCCCAATGCACCAGCAGACAAGTTTTGAAACTAATTGTGCCCCTCTTTCTGAAGACAACCAAGATGTGGAAAATACTGGAAAAAAAACCCAATTTCTTTTTTTCAGAGGAATTAAGCTGAATGGATAACCAGACATGCATTGGATTTCAGTGTTTAGGGTGGAACTGCTGTTTCTGAGAAGAATAAGTATATGGCAATTCGCAGAGTCTGCTTTTCTCCACACAATGACCTGTAAATGGGAGCCTACCCATGACATAAAAAAATGTAACTACTGCAGTGGGCTTCCACCAGTGTGAAGTACAGTGAGTCTGTGCTCCCAGTTCATGATATTCCTTAACTTTCTACTTACAAAAATACATGAATAAAGATCCTTTGGTATGAAAGCTCAAATCTTGCTGTGATAGAATCAGCTTTTCATTGTTTTGTGATTATTGGAAAAAAGAGAAGCAATGCTATGGGTAAACAACTCAGGGAACTGACCTTACATTCTAGTTGTTTTCTAATCTACTAAATTTTTCTTCTTTGTTTACTTGCACATCATCATCATCATCATCATCATCACTTGCACATAACCTTCAGGAATAATGCTGTTATAGATCTTTCCATCTCAGGAGCTCAGATCTTTTCAAACATGAATATGCTGTGTATTACCTAACCCCTGTTCTCAAAAGTCTAGGTATCCTTTAGCATGTAGGCATCAGGAAAACAATATGACATTCTCAAGACTCTACAAAGAGCTCAGATGGACCAATGCCTTAGTCATAGCTAATTTTTCTTCTACTCTCAAGTATCTTAAGGATTAATCCTGACAAGTCTGTGTAACAGTAGTTGTACAGACTTTATGCTTTTATTAAAAAGATTTTTTAATAAAGATAAAAATTCATTTTTTAAAGACATACAAAATTAAATAATCAGTTTTCATGTTATTCCCCTGTCCTTTTCAGAGATAGAATGGAAATATGAAAGAAAGGGAAGGAAAAGAGAAAGGGAGTTTACAGCACACAATCATAAAGAAGAGAAAACTCGAAGAAGTCATATAGTTTTCACCACAGCTTTTAAAGCATTTAGTAATGTTACATTGAAATGTTTGGTTATTTAATAAGAATTTTTGGCTAGTATTTGATCAACTAATTTGTTAATCTCAAGGGCCTTATAAATAGTATGTGATTATAAATATATGTGATATCCTGTGCCAGGTTTAGGTGTCTTTGCAGAATCAGATCCATAGACATCAAAGCAAGCTGAAAGGCTCATGATTATTAAGCTGATATTTAAAGCCTTTATTGCACGTTGCATTTATACTGGAAAGGTTAAACTGATCATACTTTATGCACATCTCTGCAATATTTCTTGTTTTTGCAAAAAGCAAATATTTGGGGTTAGTGAAAATTGTAACAGCTTGGGAATGAGGAAAGATAAAAAACAAAAGGTAAAAACTCTTGTGCTGTGACACATATTTAAGAGGCTTTCTCTTACTCATATGACGGGAAGAATTCAGGATGTGCAGCAGCCAGAGGGAACACTTCCTAGCAGTTATTCTGAGGACAGCTCAGAAATATTGCTCGAATAATTCTGGTGAAACTATTTGTGTATGAGACTCACAAAGAAAACAAATGAAAAAGATGAGTTTCTCAATTCTGTTCTATTCTTCCCTCAAAAGAGAGAATACCAAGACCATGATTTTATTTATTTTGATTTACATGGTGTCTATCACTGGGATAGCTTGATCCTGAAGAAGAACAACAAAATAAATAGTAGAAAAAGAAATACACTTGCTGAAGAGCCAGATGAAAAGACAAAAACTTGTCTGCCTCATTTATTTATTTAGAGCTATAAAAACTTTCAGAGGCATCTCTCTGCTCTGAATCCCATCTCATGAATTAAAATACCCAGTAATATGCAATATAGGAAGGACAGCTCATCACAATTCAGCACATAAATATGCAACAGTTATGAGGAAAAATAAGCTGAAGGCTGTTCAGCTCTCAACCCAGTCTTCCCTAAGAGCCTGGAAAAAAAGACAAATTTTGAAGGTTAAAAAGGCAGACTAAAAAATGTCCTGAAAATAGTGGCAACAGCATCGAAGTCATGAATACCACATAGAGAGAAGCATTCAGAAGGCCTTGCTCAGCACGGCACTTGCACATTGGCTTAGTGGCAAATGAGAAGATGATCATATGGAATATTCAGAGCTATTCATCTCTCTAAGTGCCTACGGCATTGCTCCTGAGGGCATGTTTGGTCATAGTAGGAACTTTAATTTTACAGTATGCTGCTCTTCTCTTTGTCAATTCTCAGAGCAGTGGAGAAAATAATCCCCAGTGAGAACGAGACAGATTTTTATCCTGTGTATTCTACACAGTCTCTTTGATACAGCAGAAGGTGCCTAAAAATTTAATTGTCAAGCAGTTCCTACTCTGGAAGCAAGAATAGTTATCTTCTGATCTCAAGCCAGTATTGCTAAGAGAAAACCCCAATTTATAATTGTGCTGATTCTTTCTGCAATCCATTTCAGTGATAGTTCTTACTATAAAAAATGGGATTTATTCAAGTTTATGAACATAAATGTAAGAGTCACGAGTTCTGATGATCCCAGATGACCAATTTTCTCCACAAATGCTTGCTTCTAGTGGATAAACAGGAGACCTATGCACTGGAAAGCAGTACTGGGCCAGCCAAATGCCTTATTGAGCAGATATCTCTGAGATCAATTATCTCAGTCTCTGGTACAGCGCTCATCAGATTGGCTGATAATTTTTGCTTTTGCCCGTGTAGTTCTTGATTTCAGTGCACAGTTAGTTGGCTTCTCAATCAACTGAAGTCCAAGCAATTATTTCATATTGTTATTTTGCTCAATTTCATGAAAATTCATGGGTTTCTTTTCCATAGCAGGCAATTCAAACATTGAACAGATCAGAACAGTAGCATGAAGGTACTTTGTACCTACTTTAACAAGATCTGTTACCTTCCACGGACTTTGTGATGAATATTATCACATCAGTGGTGAGGCATTTGTTTTAGAGTTAGCAAAAGCTAGAAGAATACTGTGCTCTGTGGCATCATACCTGCTAAAACTGCAGGAGTAGGTATTCTCTACTGCTAAAGTCTAAGCCATGCAAAGTTTGTCCTCATGGAAGGAAGGCAGGGGTATCAGTATTTTTTCATGATTTATCCTTGAAAATAAGATAGCTTTCTATCAAGATCAGAATTTACTGCATCCATGGCTTAAGGCTAAAGTTCCTGAAGGAGTGTAATAAAGCTGTGCTTACAAGGTCTGTGCCACTATTAAATGTTTAACTTTTCAAATTCCATCTGCTCCTTGCAGCACTGCCCAAGCCTTAGTGTTTGAAAGATTATGTCAGCTATTTACTAATAAAAATGTACCTGTTTAGTTTCTGATATAAGAGAACTACAATAAATTCTATACTACCCCTGGCTGGCATAATAAGAATGGTGAGTTTGTCCCTGTCTCTTTAAGATTGTACTCCCCTCATTTAATTTCACTTGCACTCGGATATCTGTAGAAATTATTTCATCAATCCACTTTTATCTCTCATGCTATTCAAGAAAATAAAGTAGGTCAATGGTCAGATAAATTTGAGAGAAAAATGAGAAATATGATCTTTTTCTCCCTTCCTTTCCTTTTCAGTCTCATTTTGGAACTGAATGTTACAGTCCCTGGAAAGATGCCAAAATTCAATATTGTGCTGATGGGAGCATGAATAATGTATAAAGAGACACTTCAAATAGTGTATAAAATCTGAGGCACAAAATGTCTAACAAGGCTAAACCAAAGGCTTTGTAAAAGTTACAGCAGAACCAATTGTTCAAGTACTCTTAAGACTGTTCCATCCCATTCGAGTACAGATGCCAATAACTGACAGATTCCTTTGCAAGAAAATTGCTATGACCCCAGTAAACCATAAAGTGGCATTGAAGATTGTGAACTGAGACACACACACACGAAAAGGAAGCCATTAATAAAGACCATACATATAAAGATACTCTAAAGTTTTGGGTTTGTTGCTGGTTTTTTGTTGTGGTTGGTGGGGGGAGGGGAAAAGGAGAGGTGTCCCTCAAAAATAAATGCATGTTGTGTTGAGAATCCCAAAACCAAAGGGACATAAAATGATAGGTAAAACTACAGGGTAAAACTAGTTATTTTCTCCAAAACTCCCCCTCCCCCCAGCTTTTATTTCATATGACGAGTACCAGATCTACACTTAACACTGTCGAAGGAACAGACTCTTCCTTCTTTATAGCTTCTTACTTCCTTCCACAGACAAACATGACTAAATGTTACACACCCAGAGTTATGCATAAATAGGTGTAGTTTTTATATGAAGTCTTTTAAAATTATATAAATGCTGCTTTCTTTTTTCTTTTTCTGTTTTCTTTTGCTAGGTGGTTTGTCGGCTTGGTTTGGTTTTTTGTGGGGTTTTTTTTTGCTTGTTCAGTCGGGTTTTTTTTTGTTTTGGTTTGGAGTTTTTTGGAATTTGGGGGTTTTGTGTTTTGTTTGGTTGGTTGTTTTTTTTTTGGGGGGGGGGGGAGTTTGCTTTGGTTTTGTTTTTTTTTAAGTGGAAGATGGAAAGGCTCCAAATACTAAATATTTTCCTATTTGTGTACTTCAGGAAAAATTATAGACTATGTAATCCTTAAAACACTATGGTGATATTCATGCTTTGCTTTTTGGACTAACATGACAGGACTAGAGCTTTTCACCAGAATTCCTGAGACAAAATTGTGCATTTTTGCTCCCTGTAAATTAGAGGCATGGTGTGAGATATTCAGAGAGGAACATGGCGACTGGGAATGTGAACTTGAACCTGCTTTCTCCAGAACTCAGACTTACTTCCACGTGAGTAAATGACAACATGAAGAACAGGAGAGTGATTAAGAAATAAGGAAAATTTAAAAAAAAACAGGGAGGGAGGGGTGACACACACCTACAGCATGCCAGTAATGCATTTATTGTAAGGCACTGATGCTTGTCCCACACACTCTCAATATGTATATTCACACACATGGACTCAGCACAGGTGAACTGATTTAAGAACTGGCCAAACTCCTTGCTACATGGACTAAGATCAATTTCCTAGCTAGACAAAGGGAAAAAGAAGGAAAAATGTGCTTTGTTGCAATGTCTGAAGCATGTGATTTCCTGTGGCTACCCTTACTGTGGCACAACATATTGCAGCATCTCTGTCTGAAGACTGTGCCTAAAGGCAGAATGTAGCCATATGAAAATAGATGCAAGTGATATTATAAATATTGTGGCCCTTCACAAGATATCACTCAGAGGAAACAGATAGAAATAAAATTCAGCACTCTAAAAATGTGAGTTGCAGAACATGTTCTCATGATGGAGGATGGCGACAAATTAGGAACCTACGTAGTAATAACTGTGAACAAGACTTAACATCCTCAGATGATTGTATTATCATATCCACAGAGCTGTCATCGAGGGTCAGGAGCTGTTTCCTTTATAAACAGTGTCACTCACTATTTCACTATTCAGCTGTTTTCAGTCATTGTAGGCTGAAACTTGGCATTCACATAATCAGCTCAAATGCAAATCTGTCTCTAAAAATGACTTAAATGGGTTAGGCCAAATTTAGTACTGAAGCAGTAAAAATAATAATTTAGGTATGGTTACATATTGGCTGACAATAGAAATGCTACTTCTAACCAAATGAAAATTCAAGTTTTAAAATATAGCAGCCAAAAAGTGAAGGTAGATAAAACCTTCCAAATCTCAATGCATGTTAATAATAGGAAAAAAAAAAAAAAGACAAGCACAAGTTTGTTCCTTCCCTCACGAAGTAAAAATAAACCTACAAATTACATCAGAATTGGCATCAAACTCTGACCCTTTCCTCCTGTAAACAATTGCCAAAATTCACAGGATTATGGTGTAACTGAAGTTGTGAGGGATCTCTGGCAGGCACCTGGTCCAGCCTCACTTGCAGCAGGGCCCAGGTTAAGTGTGGGCAAGGACCCTGCATTAGAGAGCGTATTGCTTATGAATTCAGGTATTATTCAGTGTGACAAAACTGAGCCTAAGTCAAGAGAATAAGTGTAGACCAGCCTTTGAGCCTTCCTGCTTTTTGACGAAGAGGTCAGTTCAAACAAAATGGGCTCTGTGCTCCCAGTGTTTCAGCATCAGGTTTTTATAGCAACTTAATCTGCTTCTGGGTTCCAAAACACCCAAGCTCTGAGTCTAAGCCCTCTTTCATTTCCACCAAGGTTAATTTATATTTGATATAGTGCAGTTGTGAGTGCAACTAAAGTATGTGAGAGCTGAATCAAACACAGTTGTTTCATTTTCTTTTCATCTGAATACCAGCTAAGTCTTTATTCCATAAACTGAAGCTCATCCTAATGTGCTTTTCAAAAGCATTTCAGTAGGATGGCAAAAGAAAGTTATTGCCCAGATTTCTTGTAAGATGCACACCTCTTTTTCTCACCCCTGTTTTCAATTTATTTCTGGCAGAAAATAACAAGCTCCCAAAAAATACTTACCAAATTGACAATAACTCGATTCAGGTCTGCAAAGAGAGCTTAATGTTGGAACAATTATTTATATTAAATCAAAAACTTCATTTACCTTCAAGTGCCCACTTCCATGGTTATTTCTTACCATATTTTCGAGCTCTTTGTAACACCATGGAGAGAAAAAAAAAAAGGTTTGGATTTGTTTTTTTTCATTATTACAGTAAGTTCTGAAAGCACAGATTTCATTACTCGCTTCACCTCACAACCATTGGATTCCCAGTGCTCTTTACCATACAAAAAAAGAGAAATAAATGATGGCAACATTGTCAAAAATGTAAGTGGAAACAGCTAATATGTCTGAGCAAACTCCAGGCATCTCTGAATATGAAGATTTGTTTCTCCAGAGTTACAGATCCCCTGACAAATGGCCTCTATGGTTAATTGCTCATTTTCAGCTAAGGAAAAAATCTGAGTTACAATTTGTTATAAAGGAATAGTCCCATAGAATACTTATTCAGCTGTGCAAAGGTCCAGTTTGTCATCACTTGAGACAACAGCCAAACAGAATAATGCAAATGGATTGAAGAGTAAACAGATTTTGAGGCTGGCATACTGTCCTTGCACCCAGTCCCCCACATACCTCAGCTGATGTCATATCTAATACATGGATAGCAGGGTTACTGTTGCTACATGTTTATTAGTTTCCACGAGTAAGAGTCTGTCTTATTAAAATCCGTTGTCAGTAAGAGTTGTTCAGATTTAAAAAGTCATGCCTTGGGAGATAGCCTTTTATTCAAGCTCTGAGCTTGAATGTTCATGTCATGACTTGTTTTTCAAAAATTAAATGATATTTACCTCAGTTGCAGACTACCTAATTTTGACTCACCCATAATTTTAAGAAGTGGGTCCAGCAATTTTTTGCAATAATATAATACATTAAGTTCTCTGTTGTGTTCAGGACAAATAGCCACAGCAAGGCAAAAGTTGGAAGGATAATTTCAGAGCTGGGGCAGTAATTACCTTCCAGTCAACTTCTGAAGATGAATGAGTTGCCAGTTCTGTTGATACAAAGAACCACAGAAGATAGATAAGGTAAATATCAAGCTCATAATTGTGAATGTTCCAAATTCAGTAATAAAATCTCACATAATTACAGCACCTTCAGGAGGGTATGTTAGCTTAAAGGCTCCATATCACTTCTTGAGTTTTTCTTTCCTCAAAATAAGAAGTATTCTCTTTGAATAAACAAACACAAACCTCTTTGACCCCAAGTTATTATATTGGAAAGCATGAAATAGGTATTTGAAAGAAGGAAACTAGCACTTTCGCCTTCTTTCCAGACCATTTTCCAACTGACATTATTCTTAAGGCTGTGCTGTAGGCTTGCATTTATTTCAGGGTCACACTTTCAGTGCTTATTCAGGCTGTGTCCCTTGGATTTAATTGTTCATTTTGTGCTACTCTGTGGCACATTCTGCTTGTCCCACATAAACAAATATGTATAAAACCACTGAACAATAAATCCCCATATAAATCCCCTTGATTAAATGTTTATAGGTGCTTATATTTAAGTTGGAGGCTGCAAACAAGTGTTTTGGTTCATGGATTCAAAAGAAACTTGACTCTCTTGTGTTTATCAGCAATGTAGGGAGCAGTTACATTTTCTTCAAAGGAGGCTAGCTAAGCTGGTAAGTGTTTTGGAGCTACAAATTATGCTTTTAGAATATGTAAACATTTACCCAATAAAAGCTTTAGCCATTTTCCAAACTGATCGCTTTAATCCATTTCTATATCTCAGATTTAAAGAAGAAAAGTATTATTATTGAGAAAAGTATTAGAAAAAATATGATCATGCTCTCTGTTTTTTGAGACAGCATTTTAAGAAAGCACTTTGATACTTCTCTTGAAACATTAAACTAGTTTTCCCTAGTTGGTTTACAAGACAAATCCCAGTTATGTCTTACAAAGGGATGTAGAACATCTTCACAGCAGCTTTCTATAGGCTTCATATATCTATTTATTAGTAGATTTTTTTGTAGTTTGACAGTTGAAAAGTTGCTGCAAATTAGGTTGCAAGCCCAGTCAGGCTTCTGCTTCATGTCTGCAGGTCTTTTCATACGAAATGCATATGACATGCTGGACATTTTTCTATGAGTGAGAGGTAACAGCTACGGCTTTAGACAAATGTGAGAGTGGGATTAGAAATTGCCAGTTCCATGACATCCTCATTACACCTATATATGAAATTCTTCATGCTGAGGCACTGAAATGAGTAAATTGTCACTGGAAGAACAAGCTAGAAACTGGTCACTTCCCATGCCATGAACTATCTGCAGCTTCACTGACAACACTTCAGCAGAGCAGTGGAGCCAATTTTAAAGGAAACTTTCCAGCCGTACTACAGTCCAGAAGATTTAGGATGACTGTAGTATACCAGGATCATGCAGCACTGTGAGTCTCATAACAGCATGGATCACCTCAGGCTTTCTTTCAGATGAATGTGGCCTGTCAGTGTCAAGGGGTAGACAGGCTTTTTTCAATCCACAGGTTTGAATGGTTAGATGGGAGCAATACATTTCATCTTCTAATCTCTTCTAGAAATTTGGCCTCAAAGTTTCAACCCTTTGGGGTGATTATTGCCCACATAGAGGTTCATTTCATCTATTAATCATTAATATGTCAACAGTCCATTTAAAATAACCTCAGTTCATTTTGTTTCACATTTAAATTTCTTTCATCCGAGGCAGGAGTTGAGTAGTGTGTAGATACACATACAATATTTTAAGCTATCCTCTAGGTAAAATAAATTACAAAAGATGTTACAAGAAGTAAACTAACAGCATACAGGTTTTGAGATTCACTTGTCTGAAATGCAAAGGCCACCTTCTGTTACATCAATTTGGTCATTACTGAGGTAGTACTGAAGATTTACATAGATATGAACAGGAACAAAATCCATTTTTCACATCAGTTAGTGAAAGGTTGATAAAAGAAATTTCTTATCTCTTGCATTGGTTCCCCAGACTACTCTTCCATAAATGTTAAGCATCCCATTATTTTATCACTAACTATAAAATATCTACACAAAGCTCTGGAGGATAGAAATCCATCACAGTGTCTTGTCACTACAGAGTTTAATACTCTCTGATGTGCTTTCCTTGCTCAGACAGTATTTTTGCAGCCCTTTATTCTCAAATAACACAAAGGAAAGACATTTGTCTTGACTTCCATCGATAAAGAACCAAAACAGCCTAATCTGCTTGCAACACAGTTGTTTAATGAACTAGTACATTCCCATTTCCAGAATCCATCAGAAAGTGTATCAAAATCAGCCTTGCTCCATTATTCTGTATTTCAATTAAATCAATTGAAAAACCAGCTGTTTATGAGCTGTTAGGTGTAACTTCACCCAGACTTCAAATCATAGTATCGATTCCTCAGCATCTTTACCTTAGTCACTCACAGGCCAATGTGTGAGACAGGGTAAATTTGCATGCAGGTTAGCTCCATGAGCATTTTTAGGATGGGGGAGGGATAGTTATTCAATTGATGCAATAAGCTACCCAAACCAAAAATTATTAAGCAATAGTTGGTTAAAAAAAAGGCTTTTTATTTAATAGGTTTAGAGGACCATGTCTTTTTGGCAATTTCAAACATTTGCTAGTTGTCAGATTGTTGACTCTTTACCATTTTAGTACTTCGAGGGGAAGGGAAAAAAAGACAACACAGTTTTACTCTTCATACTATTATGAGAAAGACAATACTGAACTCAATGGATCAGTTTTCTACTTGATCCCATTTGACAGGTCTCATGTTCTTAATAAGACTTTTCCCACCATTAGTAGTGATAAACTTTTTAAAAAGTGAAAATGAAAAAAAAAAACAAAAAAACCAAACAAACAAAAAAACAAACAAACAAAACCCACAACAAAACAAAACACCAAAAACCAACCACAAACCAAACCCAAAACCTCAGCCTCTCTATTATGTTATATTTGAGACAGAGAAGCATCAACCACAGAGGAACAAGAAAGGGAGCCGGGGTTTTATCTCTATATCCAGAATGAGGAATAGCGTGTTTTCTTAACATACAGAGATCAAATACTCATACTTTCTGCAAGCCAGCATTACCCACTGTGTTATGGGGTACCTCTAGGAAAGGTGTAGTCATGGGAACCTTGAGAATCAGCCTGTCTTTGGGAGATAGGTAGTGGTGCTGAGATGGAGATCTGACTTCCCAAGACTTCCCAAGAGATGAGTTCTCCTTCAAACAAAGTAACAAATTCTTTTCAAAATGCAATTAACTGAAGTTGATATTGTCTACCTTCCTGCTGAGAAAGGGTATACATAGAGTCATGTAAATACCAAAATCTAAAGTTAAGACAGTTAAGATTTAAGCTTTCGTTCACCAGTCTTTGAATTTAGAGCCATCACTTGAAGTTCAGTCACCCAGAGGTCATTCTCAGCTTGTTATGCTGCCTTTCAGATGAGGAGAGTATGGCTTGTCTCCTACTTGATGAGTTGTGTAATACGGTCTTCAGCTGGTCACACCTGACCTTTTAGGATATTTTGTTTTATTTTTACTACTCAGTTAACCATCATACTGTAAGTATTTCATAATCCTACAGGTATTTGAGTCCCCAGTGTGTTGCTTAAGCCAATCAAGAAAAAATAACAGAGTCTGCACCTATATTACTAAAATAAACCTTATGCACCTTTTTTTACAGTTTTATAGTAAACTAACCAACTCCAGCAAACTCAGCAGCCTATGGCTAGTGATGGAATGAAGACTCTGAGTGGATGAATAACTGAGATAATGCCAGAAAGTAAGTGCCCATAGACCATACCTTACATTTGGTACTGCTTCTAACTCAGTTCAGAATAATCGCTGCTTCAAATTTCTCTATGAAACACTTCCAGGATCACAGCCTTTTGAATAAGGACATGCTTAATCTTACATAGATGGTTATCTATGACCTCCTTCATGACTTTCCCAACCTCAGACATAGTGCCTACTGAGCAACAGCAAATTAAGATAGCAGGGTTTCAGAGTGCAGTCAAATCACTTTTCCCTGTAAGAGAAGCCCCTCTCACTCTGGTATTTAGGCTAAAGGGCTCATCATACAACTTCAAGGATACATCTTTCCACACCAAAATGTTCTGCAACTTTTTCTTATTATTAAATCCACCATTTACAATGTGATCCACTCAGGAGTCATTTGCTGTTCTGAAATTTGCTCAGGGAAATGCAACAACCTGCCGTTCTCCTGAAGTGTTTATCTCATCCATTCTTCTCTCTCAAAAATTTTTGCCTACGTTCCAGTAGACCCATCAGTCGAATTTCTAGTCAGGACTAAATTAAATTTCTGACTAGCCAATCTGAAAAACAGATGCAGAATTCCCTCAAGGATCCATAAGTGAGAAGAGATGCATGAAGTCATTGAAGGGTGTAAATAGCTAGATATTGTGATGTAGAAAGCATTATGAGATGAAGAATAGAAAGATATTGAACAAGACTCTGAGATATAATACTTTGCTGGACTCTCATGATGTTAACCAAAAAATCCTCTAGAGGAAGTCATGTAAACAGTACAGGAAAGCAGAAGGAAAAGTCTGCAGTACAAAAATCTGCAACATGAAAAACTAGACTTCAAGTTCTTCTACAATCACTAGGAGGAAACAGGTAATTACAGAAAAACGCTCCCCTCAAACTGCCACTCCAGTAGAAGACCAGATCTGTCATTACTCTAGAAGTGATATAGGCATGTCATAGCTTTCCAAAGTTAGGTGAGATAAATTCCACCCACTTGAGATAGAATATATTATATTTGAGACAGGAGCTGACACAGCCTTTTGTGGTGAGAACACCTAGGAAGAGCAAAAGTAACGAAGAATGTAAGTGCTCCAACTGTGGCTGAGACCTTTTCAGAAAATCTGATACAGTCAGTTACTTGTTTTGCCATGAACTGATTTATACCTACAGATATTACTTCGAAATATCTGTATAATATTTTCTTCAGTTCTGATTGGTTAGTTAAAAGTTAAATAAACAGTTCTTAATGCATCTGTGATCCTCATACTCCTGGCTATGCGTGAATAATAAGCATTCACCAAAAAAAGAATGCATAATAAATGGAGGTATTGAGGCTTTTTAACCAGCTTACATGACAAGCTTCATTTCACACCCAAAATATTAAAACAAGCAAGGAGGAAAAAGAATATGAAAAAGCCCTTCCCATCCTTCTGTTCAATAACCAAATGTAATCCCAAACAAATTTCAGGAAGACCAAATATTATTTCAGGTTGTCTCTTTGAGTGCTTTAGGGCACAATTACTTTATCTGCACTATAAATATCTATAAACAAAACTCAACCAAATAACCCTCTAAAAATAACTAGGGATACAGAACAGACTGAAAATCAGCTATGTTCTGCATCACAAGATGAGGCATGCATTTTCTCCTGCCTGGAATGTCTGTGTTTTTCAGGAACACTCGAACCTATAGAAGCTTCCAAAGCTCCTACCTTGCTACATAAACAATACAGTTAGTGCTTGACATTTGGGGCTGAAGCCTTGTTGCTTTATTCACATGCATAATCCCCCAGCACCTCCAGGCCAGATTTTCCTTTCAGTATCTCTGGTGAAACTTTACAGCGAGTCAATTCTTTTTTCTTCAGATATATAGATTAACTAGGTCATAACCTACCCTAGCGGGAGCGCTGAAAAGACCAGTGCAAGCAACATCATTATATCCTGCACAATTAAAAGACACCCTTGCCTTTTCTCTTTATATTTAAAGAAAGAGAGTTGTGCAGTAATGAAAGCAAAAGAACAGCTAGCAGACATGATGCTACTAATTCTTTTTCATTTATTCTGCTTCACTCTTTCATGGTAGTGTTTCCTATAGTAAAGAAAAGAAAATTTTTATTGACTTTCTGCTGTGAATATTCTCTGGTTTTGGCAAAACCATGTTTCCAGGAGATCTACTTCATTCTGTAAATTTAGCCCACTTGTATCAATGCAAGAAAGAAATTTAGCAAGTTGTACTTTATTTGAATTATAAAATTTGAAGCCTTAAAGTTACAAATCTGGTTGAGAACGATTACTGTAACATCAGGCATTTGATTAAAATAACTGAATGTTGCAACAGTAGCATTCAAAATCAAAGCAGATGTACAAAGTGTGTCATGTATACCAAAAGAATAACAATCAAGTCCTTCATGTAAAGTGCTATGAATTATATTTAATAATCAATGGCCTACAGTCTGAGTCCCTAAGTGTAGTATAATTAAAGAGTTCAGGTTTTGTTCTGAAAATGAGCTTTCTTTACTGTCTACTTTTAGGACTTAACACCTACTGATCACTGTTAAATCACCATTCTACAACTTCAGGGCAAAATTCACTGTTATTTATGAAAATATCCTCTGCTCCTTTTGACAATTAGAATAATTCAAAACACAATTTAAGTATGACTGAAGAGAAAATATACGAGCATACTGACCCAGGTCCTTGGGTCCGGAGTGCAGAGAAGCTCAAAGAGCTCTACAATTCACTTTTGTGCTACCCAAAGCCTGGAAAGGGTTTAGCCCTTATCACACACAAGAAACCCACAGGCTGTTCACACCTAGGCTGGTTAGTAACAGTACTTAGCACATTTAAGATGAGCTCTAAGATGTGCTATTGACTTTACATGAAACACCCTTCTCTATAGAGAAGCTGTAAAAGACCTGGTAGAAACAAGTGACAAGGTGGCAACGCAGGGGTTCTTCCAACAGAGTCATAATTTGTTTTCTGAGTTCCTTTATGTTCTCAAGATGTACCATTAAATATTGGGTAAATTCGACCACATGTTTTAAGCAGGTGTTGTATCACTCTCATATTGATAACAATGAAGCATAGAGCTTTAAGGGCATTGCCAACTCATCAGGGCAAAATGTGTTAATAGTCAGTAAAAAACTTCTATTGGATTAAATTTAAATTCTATTGGATTAAATTTAAATTCTACTGGAAAAAAATTTCTATTGGATGATAACTCTACACTAGCTTGTTGTCTTTCCACAGTAATGATCAGATGCCTAATGTAGAGTGAAAAACTGATTGCAGGTCATGGAGGAAGAGAAATGACAAAACAGAAAAATAGGTCAGAAATTTGTCTCTTGACAGCATATAAAAAAGGTACTGTGATAGTTTCAATTTACTAAATGCCAAGTTAATCCTTTAATAATGTAGGGCAAAACACCTACCAAATGGCACGAGTATGTAAGTATGTGGTGAGTGCTGGTCTGAGGAAAATCTTCTCTTAAAAGGGAAGAATGTAATCACTGTTTTATTCTCCTGACCAATAGACTGCTTTCGTGCAGATTGCTGTAAGTCATATTATTATTTATTCTAAGTGTGATTATAGTGATAAGTAGAGGAACCCGGTTTTATTCCAAGCAAATTAAAATAAACAGAGGGTACTAACAAAAGAACTATTTCTGTATATTTACTAACTTATAGGCGTACCATGGAAGCTGTAAGGTGAAGAGTCCCGCCTGGACCTAACACCAGGGAATCTTTTGCAACCGGGAACAGGGAACAATTTATAAATAAAAATGTATTCCTCTGTGCCATATGGATACACAGAGAGACCCCGCATACCTTGGGGATGATGCAAGACCCCCCTGTACGAGCCCAGGGGAGATGTGTTACAACCAGCCAAAAGGTAACACCCACCTCCAAAGCAGGGAAATTACCTTTTAAGGCAACATACGGACAATGAATGAATATTCAACAGCTGATATCGAAGGGTACAATAAAGCGCGATTTTCAAATATCGGTGTGCTCTTTGTATGGTTCAGAGGTGCACCCAGTGCTGGAAATGGGTAATCAGCACTGCAATAAAAATCTCTTGCTATATTTCTTTGTCCTGCAGGTATTTTTGCCTTCTTCAAAATTCAAGAAAAGAAGTAACTTATAACAATTATGTTTGCTTGTTTTATTCCAGTGTCTCACGAGACCAGTCAGGAATTTCCTCAACTGATGCTGACACTGTGCATTTTGTGTAATGAAAAGACAGCCCTGCTCCCCAGCAGCCTGAGGATATGCAGGAAACAGCAGATATGTCTCCAAGAAACAGGGGGAAAAACTAATATAATTAAAGTTGTAGAAGGTCTGTAATACAGTCAGGCTCTTGTAATGGTGGCTCCTCGTGGTTGACTAACCCAGCTCATGGACTGAGTGGACTAACTCTACTCTTTAGATGTCCTGTCGCCATGTGGAGGAGACAAACTGCTCACCACTGCTCCCTGGCCACTTCTTAATTGAGCTGTTTTCATGTCTCCAGAACTCTCTGGTATCTGGACTTGCAATGAGCAATGAATGAGCATCTTTCTCCTTGTTGAAAAAACCTTTACACAGAATTGCAAAAATGCTGGTATCAAGTTTATTTTTGAGCATCTACAATTTTAAATTACCAAGGCTAAAAATCTCTCTAGCACCTACTGCCCTAGATGAAAAAAAAAAAAAAGATGAAAAAAAAGATAGCAAGAACCATGTGTTATTGGTGCATTCTAATGTTCCCCTGTTACTAAAAGTGTTTTGGCATGCATGTAGTGTACTTTTAATATAGTTTATAATAAAATATACTTTCAACCCTCTATCCAACATACTTTGTCATTATTTCTCATAGACTAGTGCCATTGCAGTGACCCCAAATACTATTTCTGAGGCTTGATGATAAAATAAGCTATTGTATGAACTTGTCTTACAAAATACACGGTCACATAATTTTCTGTGGACCTTCAAATAGACAACAAAAATATGAAGATTCTAATTGTGAAACAGTTGTACACAGATATCTCATAGTTTCTTTGGGATGGCCCCCATCTAAAAGAGCTTACATCGTACAGCAATGAGGAAAGTGGAAGGAGAACAACAGCAAAAAATAATTTTAAAAAAGAAGTAATTCTAATTCTTGGGGGGAAATACTGCACTAGTCTTCCCTTCCAGGCAAGTAGTTTGGCAAGTGTTCTTGATTGGCCTTTATGTGGTTTTGTGCCCGCAAAAAACACAGAATTTTTTGCAGTTATTTTTAGTTGTCTTGTATCAACAAATCAAAAGTGAAGGTAAATAACATGGCTGAATGGTTCCTGTTTCTTTTTAAACCATCTGAGAAGTCATGAACAGAGCATCTAAAAGAAACTGAGTGACATCTGCCCCTGAGCATGGTTCGTAACCTGCAGGTGTGACCATCACAGACTTCCTGCAATATGTCACAACTGACCCAGGAGAGATTCACATTCATTCAGTCTCCTCTAGTTTCAAGCCCTTTGCAAAATGTCAGTTAAAAATACATATATTTATAAAGTGGTTAGTGTCATTAATGCCTCAAAAATTAAAAATCTATTAATGGAAAATGACAGTAAAAACTGAAGAGGCAGTTCCACATCTTTCTTTTTTTTTCTTTTTGTGAAAAAGCTTGTTCATCTTAAAGCATTCATTCCCTTTACCTTTCAATCACCAGATTTCATGGCTGTGTATTGCCTTCACCCAGACAAATGTTCCCAGCAGTGTTTATGTCTGCTATAATTAATTTTGAAAGAAGACCAGACATGCAAATTGCCATTCACTCTCAGTGGATTATCTAGACCCAGGCTTGCTACACAACGAAAAGTTGCCTCTGATTCTACCATATATCAAATAAGATTGAGAATCTAATACACAATGCAGATTCACTGTGTTTGATGTAGGTCTGTAAGGAATTCAAACATATATTTTCTCAGTGAGGGTGATTTCTCTTAGTTCATTCACAATGCTGCTCTTTTCCTCTGCACTGGTTATCAAATCATCATTAATTGTATTGGAGTCTCCAATATTAATCGTATCTCAATTTAAACTGCCATGGGTAACAAACAAATAAGCAAAGTATACGAGGCTAAGAAAAGAGAAAAACAGACAAACCACTCACCACTCCAAGACTAGTGGCCAGACTTGGAGTGATGCTCTTACAACTTTCCTAGCTATTGAGTAAGATGAAGCTATGAATACAGTAATAAAGATTCAGCAAACCTTGGCATTTAGCACACTATACTGCGAAGCATATGTACGAAATGTACATCAGCTTTTATTTTTATTAATGTAATATATTAGCTGTATAAAAATAGCTAAATAAGCCATAAATAAAATGGGCTTTCAGGCTAGAGCTACTGCTATGACTAGAACTCATTCTGCTAGCAGGGTGTAAATTAAGATGTCAATGACCATTCCATACTTTTGTTACTCTATGTTTGGGAAATTGTAAAGAAAACTATGCAAAATGTCTCTCTTATGCTTTTAATACTGCTCTAAATATCCTTTTCATATTTATGCTTTTAATCTGGTGCTCATATTTGAGAAAGGGCCTTCTGTCTGTTTTGTAGGGTCTCTACAATGGGAACTGCAGGTCCATGCCTGGAACCCATAGATATTGCAGTATTTCATAGAAGTACACCAAGTACTTTAGGTTGTCTTTTGAATTGCTTCTGGAACTTGGGCCTGCTGAGGGCTTAGATATATTAGCCTGGCTGCATATGTCCTGGATTAGTGCTAACATGCCCAGCCAGCCTGGGGTAAAAAAAATTCAAACTAAAATTGATGGCATGGTTGTATTGCAGCACATCCTGAAAAGGACCAGATGAAGGTTACCATTTTATGCTCAAACAACATAACAAAAGCAAGAATATGCCTAAACATTACTAATTTTTATAACACACTACAATGGGGAAAAAAGGAGAGGGGAGGGGAGGGGAGGAAAATATGAAAAAAGGAAAGAGAAAGGAAAAAAAGAAAAGGGAATGGGAAAGAAGAAAGCAAGCTCAGCTCCAATAACCTCTTTGCAATTCCTAATATTTACATTCACCACAGCTTAATGATAAATGAACAGCATCATGTAGAAAGTTATGCAACTAAGGCAGGAGTTGAGCCTGTCAGCAGTGCTCAGTAGTTGATGCAAACACAGTTACAAATTCACTCAGGCAACCGGTAAATCAGACCATTAAGAAAGCTACCTTTTATAACCACTCCACTTCTGGGAACACAAAAATCCATAACAACTAAAAATAAAAAAAAAAATGTTTCATTAGTGCTCCCAATGCCTAGTTTTTGGAACAAGAAGAAGAATCTGTAGGTAAGGTAGGGATATGAAACTTTGCAAAATAACTTGCTCTGATGGATTCAGCCTGCCATGGTACAGCTGGTCCTTACTATGTTGAGCAAATTAAGATTACATTAATAGCTGCCATGGAACAACACCTTCCACAGCTTTTCATCCAAGAACATGAACATATTTCTTGTTTTCCAGGATTTGCCCTCACCTACAACACATTTTGCTAAGAGTAATTTGAAATCTGTGAATGTGATGATAGCCTAGTCACTCAAAACTTTAGCAATGAAAATATGGAAAAAAGGTTGTTGTATAAAGAAGATAGCTAAATAGAATGGTTTAGTTTGACAGAAATAGAAAATATGACTCAGATAGGGAAAAGAGCTCTTTGCCCTTTAAAAAAAATTACTCTTGTTCTTCCTCTTTCTCTAGCAGAAGAGCCTTTCAGGGAGAGTCTGGTGATGCTGCATTATTGATGTGATACAGGTCTCCAGTGGAAACAGATGTGATATGTTTGGTTTTCTCTGATAGTCTGGGCTGAACACAAAGCAAATTACTGAATGTCAGAAGACTCAGGTTCACTGAGGCTGTTCAAAGCACACGTTTAAAAGAAGTTCTTAAATAATAAATCTTAAATTTCAAGCCTGTTGCATAACTAAAAGTTATATATGTACTAAAATAAATATGTCCCAAATGATTTTTCTGAGACAAACTGCAAATGACATTAAAATGCATATGTGCAGCTTTAGGATTTGTTTGCTCTCAAACCAGGCACTGATGGCTGGAGTGAAAGACACAAAATAGCATGGTCTGGATGAACATAGAATGGCAGAATTGTTGAGGCTGGAATATATACAATTTAATTGAATGTGCATAATCCCTCTGATTATTTTCCTAATCTAACTAAATCCTTTAGTTTTAAAAACACCATTTGACACCTTAACAACTGTTTTATTCAAAGACTTTCTACACAAGAGGTTACATAGAGGTAGATGAAAGCTGGTTTGGCCCAGGCTAGGTCACAGTCGAGCTTCAAAAGAATTCTAAGGCTACTGTACAAAAATGCAGTTTTTTCAATCTATCGCCCCCCAGCAAACCCTGCTATGTACATTAGGCAACAAACCCAAGCCATGGGATGAGGTTTCTGTATTTACTGACATAGCTGCCCGAGATTTGCCTTTCTAGATCATGGTGGACCTGTAACGAGACTTGACTAAAGCAATGAGCAGCAATCTCCTCCTCAGAACAAGTGCAGCAGTGTGACGGGACGTGTTAGATTATGTCTCACTTAGGTGATAACGTCAATTGAATCGGTTTTCACGAAGTAGCTCAAAAGAGATCATTGTTTCCCCGTCTCTGCTGAAACCTAGAGGTTCTGGATGAACATCACGGATGGATTTCAGCTGCCACTTTATTCCTCGTCCTCTTGCTTCACCTTTCCACCTGTCTCTTGACTTTGTCCCTAGGCATTCCGGCAAACCTGGGCGCCGGGGTGGGGGGAAACACCAAAGGTGAGGTGGCCGAGCCTGAGGCCGCCCAGACATCACTTGGAGGTGGAGAGGAGCCCGAGGGTTGTCGTGGCGATCGGGGCGGGGCCGGCGCGGGCGGGGCCGGCGGGGCGAGGCGGCGGCGGCCTCAGGTGCGCAGGTGGCGGGGGCGGCGGGCACGGCCGCCCTGCCGCAATTTCCCTGTGTCACGGCTCCCGTCGCTTGGCAACGGCGCCGGGTCCGGCCGGCAGCCGCGGAGCCGCGCACCGCCCGCAGCGGCGGCACCGGCACCGGCACGGGCGGCGGCGGCGGCGGCGGCTCCGCCGGGAGGGCGGGCGCGCTGCCGCGGGAGGCGGCCCCGCGGCGGGGAGGATGCGGCACGGCGAAGGGACAGCGCTCCCGCCGAGCTCCCTGAGGCGGCCGGCCGCGGCGGGGCCGAGGGGGCGCCCGGCGCTCGGCCCAGCCCCGCCGCCAGCCCGCCCGGGGCCGTGAGCGGCGGCGGGGCGGGGATGCCCGCTCGGGCAGGAAAGTTTCTTCCCCGCGGCGGCTCGTCCGCTTCCCGCGCGGACTTCTCCCCGGCCCTTCCCGGTAAGTGACTGCGGCCACCCGGGTTCTCCGTCCGCCGCCGACCCCCGACCGACGCCCCCGGGGGGGCTCGGCGCTCTGCCGCCACGGCGGGAGCTGCGGGGCCGGACCGGCCGGAGCCAGCGGCGGCCAGCGAGCCCCGGGCGCTGGTGCCGGCGCTCCCGGCAGCAGGAGCCCGGCGAGCCCCGTGCCTGAACCCCCGGGGGGATGGGGTTAGCTCGGGTCCTGTTAGCGCTGTCAAAGCTGTATTTGGGCTTTGCCCGGCGAAGCTGTGTCGTGATGGTGCTTGCGGGCTCTTCGCAGGAGCCGGCGGCGGCGGCGGGATGGGAGTGAAGGAGGGAGGTCGCGGTCCGATCGTGCGGGATGTATCTCCAGCCCCCGCGGGTCCCGGCTGGGTGGTTTCACGGCACTGCGGCCGCTTGGCCGTGCTCTCCTTCTCCTGCCGAACGCTGCTCTAGCCATCGCCGAAACTAAGTGCCAGGCGATGCCGGACTGGGAGCGTTCCTCGGAGCTGATGACCATCTGGTATCGGCGTGGAGAGGAGAAGGGCAGCTGGCTAGTGGGGAGCAGAAAATGAGATCAAGGAATAGTCGATTAAAACAAAGCATGCCCCGATAATTACACTTTTGAATAAACAAAATGCTTTCTCTTTTTTTTTTTTTTTTTTTTTTGATAAACAGTGCAGCGATAGGAAAGAGAAATCTGCTCTTTGTTTTGAGCGTGCAGCACCTCAGAGAGTAATTTAACAACGTCCTTGCTGACAACACCCATCTTTTTTTCTGGGGAAAATACAAACAGAGTAAATGGGACACAATATTACTGCATACGTGTTAAATCTGGCATTAGAAAAGAGATGAGATTTAAAGGCTGAACAGGGGAAGAGGAGCAAGATTTTAGGGTTTGTTTTTTTTTTTAGGTGCTTACTTAATCGCCTTTCAGTGCAATTAATTGAACTTTGTGAGTGCAGTCATCTTTTGCCCCTCAAAGGAAAAATAATAGGACACTCAGAAAGAGAAAGGGGGGAGGGGATCCTGCTCCTTGGTAGCATGAAGAAATAGGTTCCAAAAAGAATTGCAACAGTGCAGGAATTGCTCCTACATGCTGTCGTTTATAGCTCAGATCACTGAAACAGAGAGATGACTTCTGATGTTCTAGTAAGACAAAATCCACAAATGCTCAATGTTTATCCCTTGCCAGTTTCCCTGCAAGCACTCCTTATGGTTTCCCTGGGTGACTTGCAAGGGTTCACTCCTCCTTTTAATAGTATTTGACCTGGCATCTCTTACCTGCCAGCCACCATCTCTCCTTTCTGAGGGCGGGAGGGGGTGGGGATGGGTGAGGGATGAATTCATCTGCGTTGCATAACAGTTACCTGGAGCATCGCACATGTTCCCAAACTAGGGATGCCTCTGGACCGCAGGCTGGAGATGAATTTCTATAATATTGCAGATCAAGTGCAAATGGCTAAGAAAAAACTTTCACAGGGCACCACTTTCTGGTGTTCAGATGTTTCCCTTTTGCATTTTACAGTAATTCCTTTCCCACTCGTTTAAGCAAGACAAATAATACGTTTAACCCTCCCTCCAGTAATGTGTAAGTAGTGTAATGAAACAAATGATATCTATAGATCAAATATACTGCCTTCCTGCTTTTATTTCTCCCATCCCCCTTAAACCTGCATGACATCACTACAGTCAGTGTGCAGTGTAACCCCAGAGCATATTAGGGAGTGGGGCTCGGCATCCTCTGAGCTCTGGGGCTTTGCAAACTCCCTCTGAGACCAGAGAGATCTTTTTTTGTTTGTTTGTTTACGCTAGCTGATAGCACTGTCTCTATGATTTACCTGGAGTCTAAAGAAATTAATTAGCTGTTTGGCAAGAGCAGAGTGGGGCACGTGGCTGCTTTGATGCTGTTGATCTGCCTGTCTCTTTCTCACTCACAGGAGCTGTGTGGGCAAGGGAGATCTGCCTGTTGATGTCAACTCCTGTCCCACTTGTTCAAGGTTTTAATTAGCAGGACTTTGAAAGAGGAAGAGTAAACAGAGGCATCTCTTGTGCTGTAGGTCTGCCCTTGGTCCTCATCCTTTTCTCCCTTTCATTGCAGGAGCTGGAGTGACCGTAGGGGGCATTGCACTGGTAGCCAGCCATGATCGCCACTGGAGGCCTCCTGAGGATCTCGGCTAGGAAACAGGACCCCTTGCGACCCCAAAGCCAAGTCCCCAAACGCAAACGCAAGGCCAAAAAGAAGCGCAAGAACGACGTGGTTGTGGTGAAAGGCAAGCTCAAGCTGTGCTCCTTCTCAGGGCTCATTGCCCTCTGTGGCATCCTGGTACTGCTGGTGGGCATCGCCTTGGCTGTGGTGGGCTACTGGCCAAAGCCCAGCCAGGTGTACAGAGAAGGCAGCGTCACTGCGGGCAGGCACCTAGCATCTCAAGGTGTCACTCCCAAGAACCACTCCCAGAGCCAGGAAGGGGAGCAAGCAGGGATCCATCCAGAGTTACCCCCCAGAGCCAATACCTCCACCACTACTACCACCAGTGGGTCCCCACAGTCCCCTCCGACTTCCTCATCCCCCCAGGCCTCAGTGGGTTTCCTTTTCCGTCTTTTCTCAACCTACTTGCATTCAGACAAGCTGAAGGTGCTGGGCCCTCTCATCATGGGCATCGGCATCTTCCTCTTCATCTGCGCCAACGCGGTGTTGCACGAGAACCGCGACAAGAAGACCAAGATCATCAACCTGCGGGACCTCTACTCCACAGTCATCGATGCCCACAGCCTGCGGGCCAAGGATGGAGGCACCCCACACTCTGCCCCTCTCAATGGCTTTGTCAACTACGTGCAATCCCGGGGCCTGGAGCTAAAGCCTGGTGGTGAAGGCCTGGGTGCTGCAGCCATGCTGGCCAAGAGTTCCTGGCCACCGGGACTGGGTGTTTCCCTTTCCCCGCCAGATCTGGCATCCTCACCACGACGTTCCTCTTTCTGCCCCCCACCGCAGCCACCCAGCCTGGCTGAGGCTGTGTACAGCATCTGCCAGGAGCGTGCTGCCCTTGCTGGCCACACTGTCAACAGCCCTCCCTGCAGCCCACCAGAGAGCTGCGACCGGTGCAGCACAGCCAGCTCCATCGTTGGCTCCTCACTGAGCGCTTTTGCCCTCCTGCCCTTGGGCTCGGGCACCGGAGGGGGAGACTGGCGCAGACCTCCTGGTGAGCGGGGAGCCCAGGAGATCCCTCGGGGGGAGTTTGAACTGAGCCTAACCAACCTCAGCAGCAGCCACATCGAGGGAGGCTGTGGGACAAAGAGGCACAAGCTGGTTCTCAGGCGGCAGAGCATCAGCTGCTTGCCTGATGCCAAGCGTCCCCTATTCCCTGAGCCACCTCGGTCACCAGCTGTCAGTGGGGTCCTGGATTCCAGCCTCTTGGTAAAGGCATCCTCTAGCTACTCAAAATCTCTGGATCTGGGGGGATCACCCCCCTCAGCCCCTTCTGCCATCACCAGGACGGACTCCCAGAGCTCCCAGTCTGAGCCTTCCAGCAGCAATAAGGGCTACAGCCACCTGGAGGAGGCAGGCACCTCCTTGGAGTCAGTTGCCAACACCGCAGCCAGTAAAATTCAGGATTGTGAGGAGGAACCAGTTGAGAAGACAGACCCCCTCAAGGCTACCAGCAGAGAACAAACAGGAGAGCAATCTCAGCAAACTCAAAGACAGTACACAAATAAGGAGAAACTCTTTATGATTTCTAGGTCACATGCTGCATTAGGGCTGGAGGATGGGGAACTGGAGAGTACTGGCATCTAAACAAAACAGAGAAGGCACGAGGACACCTTGTACCCCTCCACACCTTCCCCCCTTCTTCATCTCCTTGTGGACTTAGGAAACCAATCAATATCCAAAGAGCTGCACTATGTTACCCTTGAAAATTGAATTCCTTAAATCCTGTAGATGACTTCAGGAAAAAAAAAAAGAAAATCCTTTCTGTCTGATCGTGATTGTATGTTTCATGCAAGCCAAATTGTATTAAATATCCACAGTCCAGGAAGTTCTTTGGATCAGATTAATACAATTTCAGACGGTATAACTGTGCACTTTACTGTTTTGATTTCCAAGTGCCCCTTCTTCTCCTCTGATTTCTTTCTTGCTGATTTGCCACTAGCTGCTTGAACACTGCAGGCACCTTTTTAAGCTCAAAAGCAACATGATCTTCAGAAAGCAAGCTGAGCTCTATCTTTGTTTTGGTTCAATCACTAAAAAGTTTACAGGGCCTTAAGGATGATGTACCTTGACAAAGAATGAGTTTGTTTAAATTTTGGAAAAAAAAAAACAAACAGTTTAGAAGAGACTGGAGCAGAACAGAGCTCTGGTGATTTAGTTAAAACCACTGCATTCCTGAATCCAAAATGCATACTACTACATGATACTTTATTAAAGTATTATTACATATGTATTGACTAGTAGCATTGAAAGATTTTTTAATAAAACATTTACAAAAAAAAGTTCCATAAAACATAAGTCATTTATTTTGGTAAGTAATTACAGGTATTAGAAACTGTTTGATTTTATACTGTGAAAGATTATAGAGATTCTATGAGGCCAAAGCTTTGCTTATACTTTTAAGTAGGTAATTAATAATGTAGATGTAATTTCAAAATAAATACTAGTTCAGTCTCTGAGAAACCACACTGTAATTCAGTTAGCAGATTCCATCTCCATTTCTGACAGTGCTCTGTGACAGACAGCTGAAGAAACGTAAGATTTTGACATGCTAAGGAAAAAAAAATTTAAAGGTTTGATCTTCTATTCAGATTAGGCTTTTTGTGAATAACAGATTAATCTTAAACTGCACCATCTTCTTTCTTGATTTTTCACTTCCCTTATAACTGTTGCATCAAGTGTTTCTACTGTTACAATTCCTGTTCGTGAATGCATGTGCATAAGATTAATTTTGAAGCATAATGATAGCCCTCTCAGCCTCTTAGTAGGTGGCTGTATTGAACTCAGCAGAGGTTTTTCACTGAGTCTAGCATGAGGATTTCTTCCTGCATGAGAAAAGCATCAGGTTTCCTGAAGAATGCCTTGTCTGTAGGCAGAGTTTTGGTAAATTGATGAGCTGTTTCATTTTCATAGCTGCAACACAGTAGGCACTCGTATTTTGCCAAAACAGTTTTATGTGCTCAGAAGATTTTGTCAATACTTCAGATTTTAAATATGGATGTGGCATTTCTCTACTATAGGAAGGAAAATCCACACTGAACAAACACAGCAGTGTAAACAGACAGAAGTCTTTATGCTGCAATTAAATTCTTTCATGTGATTTCATGTTTTAAAATACTTAGTTGCATATTTACTAACATTACAGTACATTGTGACAGATAATACGACTATCATTAAACACAGTTGCTTTTAGTAATCTTGCAGAATTCTGTAATAAATAGGGCTAATTTAAAAGAAAAGAAAAAAAAAGAAAAAAAATGTGTCATGTCAGTCTTGAAACTGGAGAAGCAGAAAGTGCTTGTGGCTTGTTCTCTCGAGCAAGGGAGATATTCAGGAGGCAATATCTTTCCTTCTGTCAGTGGCAACCAGTGCACTGACAATATGAACCTTACTGTGGCATTTTTTGCTATCAAACTGCTAGTACACAGCTGGCAAAAATCTGTTGTAAAACTGCCTGGATTGGCATGGGGTGCATTAGGAAGTGGTGAGCAGGTGTCTCAGCTGGCACTGGCATTTCCATGGGGCTTTCCTTTCAGTTCTCCACGGGCATGTGCTTCTGCTCCTTCTCCTCTGACTTCCAGAAAGATGTATGAGATGCGTCTGATCCCCTGGTGCTGGTGGAGATTCTAGTTATTGACAGAGCTGAAGACATCCTGTTTGTTATTTTCCACACTAAAACCCTCCATGGAGGTTTTAGAGAAGGAGCAAGAGAAAAGGTGAGTTGTGTGCAACTTACAGAGACATGGAGTCTTCAGGAAGATGTAACAGGGACTTGTTTTATTCTGAGAAGGGGTAAAATATGCTTTTTAAAATAGTCTTCGTGAATATTTCTTCAGTCATCTGAACCTACAGTGTGCTCTGAAAAAAAAAAAAAAAGGCAACTTTAAAAAAACCTCTGGTTACTCCTTAGATTGATTTGAAACAAAGCAGGCCAGTAATTATTCTGTTGATTAATTTACTGCAAAGCTTTCTGAATGGCAAAATTATAACAGAGTTCACGTTAATAAGTAGAACTATAGCTTGTTCCTGTGTTGCCAAAAAAAGATGTGAAACATGAACTTTCATCAGTCGAGATGTATTTTTTAATAACAGCAGCTAGGAGTGATTTGTAAAATATAGATTAATAAGCAGAGAAAGTTACCTCTCTGTAAGCCATTATTTTTGCAAATTTAATAATTAAAACTATTTGTTAAGCAGTTTATACAGGGATGGAGTTGTACGTGAGAAACTTTTGTTTAAAATTCAGGGTGGGTAAGTTAGTCTGACACCCCAGTGGTGGAAAATGACTGAGAAATTCAACTCCTGTACACCAATCATGACTGCTGTTAGTACCATTAGCCTTGGAGAGAAACACAGCAGCCAGTAAGGAGCTGAGCCTTTCCTGGTGATGCCCAGAGGTGATGTGCGCACTGGGGTTTGTGCTTTGATTATTGAGTCTCAGAACTGGCCCTGACTGCTTCTTCAAACTGTCAGGCTGCCTCTTGGCCATCGTTTGTACATTCTGTCACGTGCTTATCCATTTTTCTCCAATCCAGTCTCTTCCTTTTAACCTTCCCAGCGTCCTGCCACCTAGTGCTTCCTCCATAGCCCTTGTCAAGAGAAAAGAAGCTGCCTCGACTTACCCGTATCCACCTGCCTGCATGTTGCAGAAAAAGATGGCCTGTCACACTTTTATTAAGAAGAAATGCACTCTTTTAAATTAATTTTAAAAAAATGTATTTATGTTTATGAAAGATTCATTAGTCTCTGTATTGAAGAAGGTATATCCCTGAAGATATTTTAAGCTGGAATACCTAGCCATAATTATTTCCTATGGAAAAAATCAGATTTTGTTTTAGAAATGTGTAGTTTGGTTTGGTTTTTTAGCATAGAAATGCTATGATATTTATATAAAATTTCCAGAGGAAAGTTAATTTCTGCCTGAATCTTCAGAATACTTCCATCACTAGATAGAAGGCTGCATCTGTTCATTATGAGTATAGATGCTGTTTGGAGCACTCTGAGGACAGGCAAATGCCCTGATTGTACTTTAGTCATGCTGCTGTTTGTTACAAAATCCTCAGGACTCTGGAGAAGCTGCTGACGTGATCGTACTGTAACCCAGTTCTGGCTCAGTTTTCACTGGCTAGCAAAGTGTTTAAAATCCTTGCATTAACCTGGCTTGCTTGTCTAGACTGATTTACCAAACTCCCCAACTGTTGACATATCAGCTGATCTACAAGGGACCAGATTTATTACCCTGTATTGTTTAGATACATTTTTAACAGCTTTTTCAAGGGCTGATGATGTCCAACAATGAGCAACAGTGCATGTACAAACATTGAATTGGGTAACTGTTAACACAGTTTTACATCTGCAGTCTGAAACACAGATTTTATGGATTGTCATAGACTTTCATAACAACAAAAACAGTTTACACAGAAGTAGCAATATGGCTTCAATTAAACAACATTTTTTATTAAAAGTAATGGAGGAGGCAGAATGATAAATCTTATTTGATTTCAGTGGGAGGAATAGTTTTTGATAATGTTTAAGTTTTTCTTTCTACACAAAACCCACACAAAATACCAGTGCTCAGTGGTAGCTGACTAGTAAAATAATAGGCAATAAAAGTATAGATTTTTGGGGGCATTTTTTTTTCTTCCAGGGAAAAAAAACAACAACACAAGGTTTCTCTATCACTTCCCCAAAACTGTTGTAGCAATAACATAATGCTTTAGCCTGGTCACTATATTTACTGTTTTTCAGTTTGGGCTTAGAAACCGTGAACAAGGTGCACAGCATGTGCAGGCACAATCTGAGAGGATAAATAGGGTATCACAGCCACAGGAAAAAAGTCTTCTATGGAGGAGTATACTGTTATTATTACTGTTATTATTTCATTTTAGAAGCCAGACTTTACATTTAAGGCTTCTAAAAGCTCCAAAACAGAAAAGTCTAAGTAAGCACACTAGAATTTATGTTCTGTCATTTAGCTTTCACTGTAAATGTGGAGACCCTGGAGGGGTCTCCAAAGAGGGAGACCCTGGAGATCTGACAGATGTGCACAATTAGGTGAAATGGCATTGGAGTTTGGATGGGGGCACTAGGCTACTAAAATGATCTAACTGGATCACAGGATAATTCAGGAACAAGAGAGGCATGGCTTGTGCTTATCCACTGGTTAGTCTTTTATCTACATTTTAATTAGATAGACACAGTCAAGCCACAGTTCTACTTTCAATTTTTTTTTTTTTAAATCTATTGTTATTCTTTTAAAATTACATTGCAATGAGAAGACAGCTTGTTTGGTGAAAGTACGAAAAGAGATTCAAACTAAACAAATGTCAAAAATCACTATTAAAAACTCAGTCTCTGAGTTTTCCTCCATCATCCTCTGCACAAAGAAGTTTCAGTCTGAGATTTTTGAATATTTTTCTTTTTTTCCTTCTCCTTTCTCCCCATGACAAATTTGGTTCTAATGAGCACACATAGCTGATACTCTCAGACTGGAAGGTAGAAATGGGGAGAAATTGTTGGGCTTTTGAGAAGCACCTTGTTCCATGCTAAGCTTCACAGCTAAAGTAAAAAATGGCAAGTAAAAGGTGAATATTTAGCATCCAAATGATTAATATATTATTTTCATAAATGTTTAAATGAACTCCAACTTTGAAGAAAACATAATCCACAAGATCAGAATATATTTATTGTCAAACAAGGGAAAAATCATCACAGTATTTAATGACATATCTAAATATACTGAGATGAATCATGGTTTGTTTTGGTTTTTTTTTATTTTATTTTCTGTGATCTGTAAAAGAGAAGACATTCACCATTGCGTAAGACAGGATGATGTAACACCATCACACAAGCTTGGATTACATTTTGTTCATCATTCATAAGATTTGGCATGATCCTCCCTGACCTGCCTGGCAGCAGGCTGAGACCATGCCATACAGTTCCCATTTTGTTGCCAAAAGCTAAATCAGCCATTTCTAAAGGAGCAGAACTTAAGAACATGACCATTAGTTCTGGCAAGAGTTGGAGCTGCTAAAGACTGCAGAGGTGGTTTAGTACAACTTGCAGTGCAACTCCCTTCACACCTTGGAGCAGCACAGAAACTTGTGGCAGGGTCTCACAAAAACTTCCTGCAAAAGCACCTAAGGATCACCAGAGTCAGCTCCATAAGGATAAATCCCCAATGAGCTAATATGATACTTCTGCAACACCATAAACTAGCCTTCCTCTCTCATTCCTGGAGTGTACTTCAGGTCTCTCTGAGGGTTGTAGCATGTTTTTTCTTCACTGACTTTACAGTGAAAACTCATTTTGGAGAAATGCAGTTTGGTTTCAGAGTCTAATAGAAACTATTATTTAAAATGCTTATGGAGTCCCTATTAGCATCAGATAACCTCACAGTCCTTAATGTACTTCTCTCTAAAATGCCTGGGTACAGAGCATGACTATCTTCCTCTGTAAAAACAAGGCACAGAGATACAGCCACAAAGTGTGCAAAGACCGCTTTTTTTTTTTTTTTTTTTTTTTTTTTTTTTTTTTTTTTTTAAGGGAGAAGTGTATAGGCAATCAGTATGCAGTGATGACAGCATCTGGTATCATGCCTCTAAGTGGTGTTTCCAAACTGTGCGAGTAGCCTGCTGTGGAACAGAGCCCTGAATGCTTGTCCTCCAATACCAGATCCATCCTTCAGGTTTAAGAGCCTCTTTCTGCACCTGAGGCACTGAAGTGCTAATCTATTTCACTGCTTCTCAGAATCATCAAACACAATATTACATGAAATAACTTAGCAAGACCTCCCTGCAGAATATTTAAGGGCACAAGTGATAGTAGGCAGCTGATGACATTCTGTTTCAAATGAGGAACTTAAAATGAGAACAGGTAAAGTCTGACAGTGCTTATTACTTCACTGTGGTAGCACAGCATAAGGTGATGATAGTAGCAGCTCTTTGGGTTTCAAAAACTTAAACCTGTCTTCTGGCACTGCTAACATAATTAACACTACAGGCTGCCTTGGGGCTTGAAAATGCAAACAGAACAGTTCTTACCCTTGTGTTTGTCTTTGCAATGTGTACAGCGTCTGGAGCAGCAGAACTGAAACAAGAATGAATGCTGAGGCTGCATCTTTCACCGTCTCTCACCTCGAGCAAGCTGTGGAAGGAAGTTGTTTCTTTTAGACCATTAAACTGGAGTTGGTGCCTCTCACCTAAATGAAGGAATTGCACTCTTTAGAGTACTGTTTGGGTCTAACATGCAAAAAAAAAATGGCAAGAAGGCCTTCCTAGCAACATTCTGGCACACAGAAGGAAAACCTAAATAGAAGCTGTAGCATAGTTCCGGGATGAGCAAGCTCCTGGTGCTGCAGCAGTGTTATGTCTTGGTAGCCATTTGGCTAGTACTAGCTTGTCACTGACAATCTGGAAAAAGAGGAAAGGGTCAAATGATGAGCTGTGAAAAGTCAATAGCTTTTAAACATCACCGGTTCATAGTCAGCTGCCAGCACAATACCTAATAAGCCCCAGGAGTTACCCAAAGAGCAAAAGAAGCCAAGAGGAGTGCAAGTTGCATCATCACCAGTGTCACCAAGAAGACATTAATGAAGCAAACAAGCTTGCACCATGAAGCAAGCAAGCAAAGCAACAAGTTACTGAGTTTCAATTGCACCCATCCTTGCAGTTTTGGGTTGTCTGATGTGGACAAAAGGAAGAATCACAAAATGTTGCAGTTGTACCAGCACTGGTCAGTAGGACTTGGCTGCCTCCACCTGGAGCTGACTTTGGCTTCACACATCACAGCTTCTGTAGGAGCTCTCTGCATTTCTCTGGCAAACTGGTCCAGTCATCTACCCAAATAAATATTTTATGCTGCCTAATGATTCAACGGCAGGTTGAGTTCTCATACAGGCAACAGATTTTTCAACAGCAATGTTTTCTGGCAAACTGTATTAGATACGTTCAACCCAATGCCAGGAAGTAAGTACCAAGATGTTCAGTAGAATGTCCTGTTTCAGTTTACAGCTGTAAATGAATCTCACTGGCAGTTTAGGCAGATATACTCAGGGAACTCTGCTACCCTAAAAATAATAGAACTATGTGTTTCAGCAAAACTTATAAAGAAAGTGAACACAAGTGTTTTTTTTAATCCCAGCCTAGAGAAATCGTGGGAGTCAAGAAACAAATTTGAATCAACAACAGATACTTTAATTAGAATTGTCATTTTAAAATTCAGTTTCTTGTTAGACATGAAATTTCCACCACATCAGTGTTCAGATATTCAGATACTTTGGTAGATTCAAGATGTTCAAACATTAGGAAATTAAGGCATAAATTTTTAGAATGATTTTAAAGTGACTTGCGGATTTTTCTGAGCAGTTGCAATACTCAGAAGGTGCAGGGAAAATAAAGATTACCTGCTAAGTATCTTTAGATATTCCTATAACATTTCTTCTTTGACACAAAAATGGAATACACATAGCAATGTGGGCGATGGAGAAATTTTTTGTCAGCAGGAGTTTCAAGTGGCCTTGGTGAGTAGTTTATCCAGTTCAAACATGCTGATAACTGTTCCGTACTATGATGCTGAATTGCCTCATCTTTTTTGCTTTCCTTCTTACTACAAGAGATGATATATTATTTGCATTACTCATAGTAAATGGAAGCAATATGAAGAATGCAGCTTTCTCTTGAAAAAAATCTGTGTCTGATCAACATAGAGGGTATAGTTTTCATGACTCTGCACTGTTTTTACCATTGTAAAATATAGAAGCATTAGCAAGTCTCATTCTATCAAGGAGAGTCCTGAGAACTGCTGTTTCTCCTCTGTAAAGGGCTACAACTTAATCAGCTTTTGTTTAATTGAATAATTCTGTTACTGTACAGAGCGGAAACAATTGTTACATGTGCTTGAATCTGCATGCTGCAGCAACACGACATAAATAAATCATCACAGTTATGCACATCAAAAAGACATTATTTCTACATAGCCCAAAGAGCTGAGCCAAATGCTAAAAACTGAAATTCTGCTGCAACACATGGAGTAACATATGTACTCAAAGTAAAACAGGTGTCATAGATGGAGACGGCAATGAGGAAGTAGCTGATCTCATCGCAGCAGTGATTTAAAGGCATAGGCAGAGAAATCAGACCTGTTTGAGATGGGAGGGCAGACTGAACCTGTCAGAAGTTGCCTAAAAAAAAAAAAAAAAAAGAAAACCCGCATAGTAACTGAAGGCAACACCAAGGAGCCCACCTGCAGCCCCCTTAAAAGGAGAGAGGAATTCTCCCCACCAGTACAACATCATAAGTCAGGCACATGAGAAAGGGCCCAACTTAAGGCAGGAGTGTTTCCCATAGCAGGAGATCCTTACTGCGAAGTTGCTGCTTTCAGGCCCCACCACTGTGGCTGGTGCATCCTTGAGTCCTGCATTGATGTTGCCCCCCAGAGACTGGTGGAGTATTTCTTAAAATTGCAGGTTGCAGCACAGAGACTGTCCTTAGTGGGTGAGGAACAAGGACACTGGTAGCAGGAGCAACCTCAGCATGACTCAGCTCACCCTGCAGAGGAGCCTAGCACCCTCAGGAACAGGAGCATGGAAGTACCATTTCATAGAACATTCTGAGTTAAAGGGTTAAATGGTTTAAGTTTAAGGAAGGGACTTTCAAGGTCATCTGGTTTCATTCCCCTGCCACAGATAGAGTCACCTTCCACTAGACCCGGTTGCCCAGAGCCCCATCCATCAAGGCATTGGACACTTCCAGGAATGGGGCATTGACAGCTTCTCAGGACAACCTGTTCCAGTGTTGTACCATCTTACAGTAAAGAATTTCTTTCTAAACCTGCTCTCTTTCAGTTTAAAGCCATTCCCCCTTGTCCTATCACTACATGCTCTTGTAAAAGAGCCTCCACTCTCTCCTCATTCTCCGCACCCATTACACACATCAGTACTGGCTGATATGTTTACGTTTCTCCAAGGTTGGAGCCAGCCCCAGACAGGACAGCCCCTGACACCAAATCTTGCAATTTGCTGCTGCTTCTCTGCGTCATCTGAGTGAACTGAAGACTGCAGGGAGAACCTGTGCCCCTTCTGTCTGATCTTACACCTTACTTTGTGGATACTGCTTGTCTAAGTGCTGCCTTGCAAGGCCCTGATGTATGCTCACCAGTACATTTGCTGCAATCCCATTTTGTGCTGACCTCACTTTCCAGTTGCAGTAAGTCAGCGGCACACTTCCTCAGTTATTCCGAGTAGGATTACAGCAGCTCAGGGACTTTGTGATGGCTCAGTGCCCCCACTGCAACAGGGACTCTGCAAACTAGAGCAAAATGGCCTCGCAAGCAGCAGACTAACAGGTGCCGAAGGGAGCTAGCCCAGGGCCTTTACCAGCTCAAAGGGGTGATGCTGGGCATCCTGCCCTGCAGCAACAGGCTGAGGAAAAGTTTCCAGCTAGGAAAAGCAGTCAGAAAAATCAAGGGAAGAGGTAGAAGTGTAGGATCCCATGCCAAACTGGATATTTGGATTGGAGGAAGAATAAGAGTGGCATAGAAAATAACCAGCAATGGGAAAAGCAGGTCTAGTAATGGGGCAATGAATCAACTTTGCAGATTCCTCAAAGGTGTGCTCCTGACACTAGGAAAAGGAAATGTGCAGATTTAACAGTTTCTCCAGGCTATGAAGGGGTTAGGGAGACCTGATTTTAGGTACCACCTTCCCCTGCACTGGCACCTGGTTTTGATGCACAAAAGCACTGGCCAGTTAAGCAATAGTTCTCCCTTCCTACCCTTAAAAACCATAATGGTGTGTCTGCAAATCCTGCAGCCACCAAGATAGATGGCAGCATAGGAGTGGGGGTGGTGAATAGGGCAAGTCAAGAGATAAAATGTACAGATATACCAAAGAATAGATGCTTGGCTCTTGTCCTCAGTGAATACTAAGATAAGGAGAAGGAAGGAAAAAAAAAATAAAGCATACTGCCAATAGGATGTCCATCTTTTAGGAGATGAATACTTTTTTGTCAAAGCTTAAGGTCCTGGAATTGTGAGGTACGTTAACATCACTTGTTGTGCATTTAAAGTTTTTCTGGTGCCAGCAAAAGCTAGAATGCCCTGATACACATCTTAAAAATATAAATTTAAGCCAAGCTCAAAATGTGATTGAGTTCTAAGAGTATTCCCTAACCTGAAAAATAAATGTATTTGTTTATAGCTCAAATCTACTTTGTAAAGTGTTTCATAACAGTAGCTAAAGGGTTTCAATTATTCAGGCTGAAATTATACTGCTTCAATATCAGTTTATTTCAATTGTATTTTATTTGTTTCAAAATAACTTGATTGTTTCTACAAATAATCATTTCTGAGCACTTTATGTGTGAAATTAGTAGATAAGGTCATTTCAATATCTGACTCAAAAACTGTTTAGGGGGTTTTAGTGAAGTTATTCAAGAGTGAGAATGCTTTTTCCACAAATTTAAAGCTGAGAGAAGAAAATCTTGTTGCCAGCAGAGCTACAAGTCTCCTGAAGCCCCCTCATGCTCCCTGTTTTCTGGCAAAGGTCCCTGCTTGGACTACATTTTCCACAGATCACCAAACACAAGGAGATAGCACCCCCTGGGTTAAGACTCAAGAATCAACTCCATAGATTTTATACAGATAAGAGAATTAATTATTCTCTGAAGCAGCATGCTCAGATCAAGATACTGTATTTGGAGGCAAAGCATTAAAAATATCTGATTGTGCAAAGGAATATCTACATTTCTCAATTAAATTTATTTCATTAAACAGAATTCCCAGCCATTGTCAATAACAGCCTTAAACATGCAGCAAGTTGGGATTTTGATTTGATCTCAATAGCATCAGCTAAGACCTTGGTGTCACCAATGGCACTGCCTCAGCTGGAGCCTGAGCAGGATTTAACCTCAAGTCAATTTAATTCTGAAAAATACTTATGAACCACAGAGCATCCTAAGCTTAGTCCTCTACCTAAACAGAATTTATTGCAAAAAAACCCCAAAAATCCTCAACAGGTCTTTGACTCTTATGAGGTCTTTAAGAAAAGACTGGAGGTGGCTCTCAGTGCCGTGGTCCAGTTGGCAAGGTGGTGTTCGGTCACAGGTTGGACTCAATCTCAGCCTAATTTATTCTGTAGTTCTGTGACTCTGGTTCACTTCTCACAAGCAGAGTTCAGCAAATTCTTTGGCTAAGAAGGAGACAAGTCAAGCTTCCCATAAACTTTACAAGTTAGAAACTCAGTATAATTGCCTCTCCCTGACGCATTTGCTTTGTGTGTCACTATTTAGTGCTTATTCAACATTACTTTTTTCTTATTCAACTGTAAAAAAGCTGAATCAGCACCTACCAGCAGATAACAAATGCAGGATTTTCAACGAAACTACTATCACATAGAGATGATCATTTCTCCTTACATTAAGAAACTAAAAGTTCAAAGGCCAGTTTAAAAATAAGATTTGTTGTCCCACCTCTCATCCAAGCACTGACATCCCACATCTTGCAACTTGAATAAAAATAATTTTAACTAATATTTCTGAAAGCAGTTGTCAATTTTTTCAGCTAATCTTAAAAAGTAGTTTCCTAATTTTAAGATTAAAAGTCAATCTACACAAGAGAAAAGAAAAAGTCCTGGGTGGACATTCAATGCCTAAATTCTTTTTCTTTTAATAAAGTAACTAATTTATCTCATGAACTTGAAAAGTACACTCTGATTTAATATAGAGACTCTCTTTATGAGATTGCTTCATGTTTCAGCTGCACAGGTCAGTGATCAAAATCCATGGTCAAAAGCCAGCTTCAGGGGTGTTAAGCCTACACAGTGCCTGGATTTAAGCCTATCTAGGTGACCCTTTTGAGAAGGAAACTGTACAGTACAATTACCTTGCTTTAGGATTCATGGGCCCCCATATGTGTCCTGGTTCTAACTCTGAATAGCCTCTTCTACAAAGGATATTTACCAAAATTTGAAGACATGTTTGTTTTTTTTTCAACAAGAATACTTGTCAAACCTGTCCTTGATATCTGCATCTGCTTTTAGTTTCAATACAATACGATAAGAAAGAAACAGAAGATTTCCTGACAGAGAATAAAATCCACAGTTTTTGTCTGATCTACTCCACTATCACTCCAGAGTGCTATAAGCAAGCCTCTCTCCTGGCCAAGCAATTACAGCTCTTCAGCTGGGGGTCAAGGTGACAAAACCAGAGGGTGGGCAAAAATCTGCTTCAAGTTTTCTTGCCAAGTAGAGGATTTAGGATTTTTATTTTTTTTTTGGCAAGGGTTTCAAAGTGAGGGATTATTCCCATCTACCTGCATGCAAAGAGACAGTGTGGGACTTCTACCTTGGTAATACACCATACCCTAGAAGCTGTGGCTGATGACACACAGAATTAAGCAGAATACACACATAGAAATAAAATGCTTCGAAATGGTCAAATTGGTATTTACCCCTAAAATGTCGTGCTCTTAACTGAAGGATCAAATATTTAATATATCCAAAGCAGGATGATTGTAGGGCTCCAGCTTGAAGCTACCACCTTTCTGAGGGCTCTGCTGTGCCAACAGAAGAGGCTGGCACCTTCCTGACAGGAGGTATAGGTAAAGAAGGAGGTGTCTCTGCTTTCTTCTCTATATGCACAAGACTACAGGAAGGAAAAGGCAGCTGGACAAATCACTATGATCTTTATTTATTTAAACCTCAGACATAAAGCTGTTGCTCAGTTGCATCTAACCTGCAAAATTTATAATGTACAGAAAAAAAAACCCTGGCTCATCTGATCTTTAGTGCCTAGTAGCAACCAGTAACACTATTCAGGATGAGGTATTTATAGAACACTTCTTCCTCTGGTTTTTGCATCCTGTTTATTAGAATAGCTAGTTTAACAAATATCCAATTACAACCAGCCAAGACACAGGGAGATGGCTGTTGTCAAAGCCTCCTCTCAACTTACTTGGAAAATACTCATCATTGCAGTGCAATTCATCGTTTAGTACTTTCCCAAAGAGAAAAAGTCACACTTAGTGGATAATATTTATTGCAAGTTCTCTCCAACTCCGATGTTGGATCACTGTTTCAGTAACTCAAGTTACGTACAGCTAAACTCAATTAGAAGAAATTAGGAGATTGTATTTATTTTCTACATAAACTCTTAGTGCTTAGAAAGAAAATTACTCAATAGGCAAGTTAGAGACCATAAAGAGGAAAAAAAAAATCATAGAAAGAGATCAGTAAATGCAGGGTTCATAAAGAGTGAATCAAACTCCCTTCTGGACCTAAATTTCACAGTGTAATTTCTCCATAGTAGTCATAAAGAAGGACAATTAATCTGCTTCAGCACTATAAAGACATATTCATTTCAGAAATTGTCTCCCACCTGCCTTACAGCACAAGTGTCTAATAATGAAATATATTTCAATTAATTAAAAAAAAATACCAGGGAACAAAAACATGGATCCCCTTTGCTAAAGCAGAGCACCAACAAAATCTAAGACTTATATAAGACTTATTTTATATTCTCCATGGCAAAGCTGAAAACATACTGTTATGATCTCAACAGCATTACAGAAGCTTATTTTGATTTGTCATTAGAGACTAAAGAGGTGAACTTGGTAGATATATGGTTTTATGTGCTATTCTAAATTGTCAAGATTGATCACAATGATACAATTTAAGTATTTATTCTAACTTAATGTACCAAAACAAGTAAACTATATTCCCAAGATAAGTGAAATTAATTACTATCATAACAATAACCCCAAACCAGAGTTAAACTTAATTGGAACCTGTACACATTAAAACCCCAAATGTTTATGAGCTCAGGTTTACCAAGCATTTGCTACACTCCAGTGCCATCTGTCTATAAAAAGATAATTAACATTTTCAGTAAGAAGAAATATAGCTTGTTATAAAGTGTGTATTTGGTCCTGGGCCATTGAATCCACTTCAGTTCCTGTCATGAATGACACTGCTGCTCCTTTTCTGAAGTTTAAAAAAAAAAATCATTAAGAAACAATCTTTTCTCAGTGTATATTTAAAGCAAACTTTTCTGGAAAAAATAAAACAAAACAACACCACAAAACCCATCCAAAATGCACTAACACAGAGATGCTGTATGAGGTCTCACATAAACTACTCCTCCAAATTAACCTTGAAGTCTTCCTTTAACACTGAGCAACGTAGCTGCATTTTGAAGACCCCAGAGAAGCTGGGAATAGCTACACTGGAATTCGCATTTAAAAGACCATTTGGGGACAGCCTTTTGAAAGTCCACAGCCTTTAATGCAGGGACACAAAAATAAATGCTCTGCCAAGCTCTGCAGCACAAGGGATCTGACACAGACCCCAGGGGGAGTACAAAGCAGGTTCATTAAATGCAGGACCTTCTCTTTCCTCCTACACAGTGACTGGCTGGGGAAGGTTGTTCACCCCCCACACTGTGAAAAGGGCACAAATACCGTGCTTTGGGTTTTTAACAAGTCCAGTAACAAGTTTTAGAACAGCCTGTTGTTAATTTAGGAGAGTGCCGTTCTGTCTACAGGTGTATTCTCACACACCTCGTAGGGAAGCAAAACGCAGTATGCTTGATGCTACTACTATTTTTGTGCATGGGGAGGGAGAGCTTCTTCTTGATCCCCCCCCCTTTTTTTTTTTTTTTTTGATCTGCACATATTTTTAAAAGGGAAGAAAAAAAAAAAAGAGGAGATTTTCAGATACAAACCATCCTATTTCAACGTGTAATTAGAGAATAAAAAAGAAGAAAGACATTTTTCAAGTGCCCGGCAAGCACCTTTCTGCCCCCCCTGAGGATGCCCGAGGCTGCTGCGAGCGCGGGGCCGGGAGTCGGCTGGTCCCTTCCCACCGCAGCTGGCTCTCCAGCGGTGCCATCTACTGGTGTCGCTGCCGCGAGGCTCTGCCAGGAACATCATCCCCGTGCGAGGAGGGAAGCAGGGCCGGGGGGGGACACAGCTCGGCTCGGGCCTTTGCCCCTCAGCTCGGGCAAAGCCAGGAAACCTCGGCCCCAGCCAAAACTTCAGTTTAGAAAAACGCTCTTTGTCCCTTGTGTCCTCCTCAAGGCATTTTACAAAACCAAAACAGTACAAATAGAAAAGGAGAGGACGGAAAATCCATAAAGAGAAGTACTCAATGTTATACATAATTTTCTTCCAAAAATACTCTTCCCCTAAGTCAGGCAAAATAATTTCCTCTTTAAGTAGCTACTAAGTCAGAGGAAAGCATGTACTTGACAAAGTGTGTCAACAACTAAAATCATCTATCAGTTACAGACATGCAATGAAGGATGGTGTTGTAATCATGGTTTGGAGTCACAAGTCAGAACAACCGTAGGGATTAAATAAGAAAAGGTGTCTTTAGGTAGTACTCAGAGAGGAGAAGGCAGGCAAAGAAAAGAGCAAAATTGAAGCTGCAGGCTCAGGGCAAAGGGTGAAGCAGCATGGATAGAACTTCAGCCAAGGTAGGAATGTGAGCACCAGAAGTGTCTAGCAACAACTTTCAGATCAAGGCGTGACTACTGAAAGGTTAGATTCTGTAAAACCAGGGCTCATTTACCTTTATAGTACATATGCTCACACACACTAGGGATGTAGGTTTAAAGCTAGGCATTTCACCATTATGATATTCAGTGATGTATCCCTCAGATTTTGCTCCATTTTGTTCTGTCAGCCTCCTAAAAAGGCTGTTTTCTGCCAAAAATTGATTCACCATGTCCACCCCTCCTGACCTCACAGCCCAGTGCAGCTCAGCCCCACTGTGGTTGCCTGCTTTCTCCACCATCACCAAGCATGGGTTCATTTCACCAAGGACTGCAACAGCTTTATTCCAAACTTGTTGGCTGTTCAGGTGCATATTCAGTTGCTTCAGTTTTATGCAAGCTACCATCTGTTATCTTTGCTTCTTCTTGTTCCATTTCCATGCTTTTCAACACATCTGAACTTGCTGGCAACAGACCAAGTACTGACTTAGAGCAGATCTCTCCAGCTGTAAGAAAAGTCCCATCTGTAGCTTCAGGCTCTCCCTTTGCTTCATCGATTTCTTTTTCTTTAATTGCAATAGAGGCCTCAGCAATATTTTCAGATGGTTTGTCATCAGCTACTACTGTTGAAAAAAGCTTACAGCTTGCAATAGTTGCTCCTATTTCAGCCTTTGCTGTACTGTTTGGAAGGTCTTTGCTGGTTGTTTCTCCCACATCTTCTGTCAGTATTTCTTGTTCTTTACTCTCTTCTGTACCACTGGAACTCACATTAATTGAACATTCACAACAGTAGTAACCAGATTTCTGCTTCTTCTTACGCATGGCACAGAGATCAATTCTACTGAAGACCTCTGTGCCAAAGTAACTGTCTTCATATTCTTTATACAGATCCAAACAAATTTTTCTGACGCCCTGAATAGTGAAAGAGTAATGAGACATATGTATATTATGTGTACGCAAATACACACACACTTTAGAAAAGTGTGTCAAGTATTATCTTAACAAAACTTAGCAAAGAAAATACCACCCTGCACCCCACTGCTGGTTAGGATAACAATATCAGCTTCATGTGGTAGTATTAAATTAATAGTGAGAAAAATGAACCATTCAAGTTCTAGGAAGTTTGGGTTTTGCTGAATCCTTCACCTACCTCACCCTCCACAAGAAAAAAAACCTACAAAGATACAAAATCAATTTAATCCACTGTTATATAAATGCATCCACCTAATTTTAAATATTTCAAGCAATTTCATGGTCACCACATTCACATATAATTCTCCTAAATTGCCTTAAGCTTGCCCTAGAGTTTACTTTGCTCAGTTTCATCCCACTGATATCCTCACAATGACAGCATTTTTAGCAGGTGGACATATATGGTTCACAACGTGAGGAGTGCAGGAGGGTGGCCAGAACAGCCCATGTCACCTGAACAGAAGCAGACATAAATAGCTTCACAGTCAAACACAACAAGCTATTAGTCACCTGCTGCCCCAGGTGACTAAAACACTTGAAAGTTTAATTAAACAAACAGCACACCTTCTTCTGTGCCCCAGAGATACCCATGTGTCAGTCAGAGCCAGGCTGTTCAGGAGCCGGGAGTTGTGTCACCTTAATGCCACCGGGTTCAAGTTCTGCTGAAATGCAGAGATACAGTGAGCATGACCTGTTTTCTGGGTAACTTGGGACAACAATGGAAACTTGAGTAAGGTCATGTCATTAAAGATAACTTATCAAGTAGCCAGAAGAGGGCAGGATTAGGACTGCCCTTCCATTAAAAATCTCCAAATATTTTAATACAAGTGTGTGACTGCAGGATTGCTGCCCTCTCACCACTCAGGGTAGACCACAGCTATTTGCAGACCTGCACCAAGTGAATCTACTTGAAGCAGCATAAAAGAGAATGAACAAATATTTTCAACTTCAGCACAGCAGCACTTGAACCGCAGCTTCGCTCTGGCATAGGTGAGCACATGTAGTGCCCAGCACCAGAGGCTAACAGTCCACACTGGACAAGGCTCATACTACAGATACTGAAGTGGATTCTCTTAAGAGGTGAACTGTTTTACCTTTTGGCTCATTGGAAAGAGAAAAAACCTGAAGAGCCCATATTTTGTATTTGTGCTAGGGGCACACTATACATTTTCAACCTGATCTTCAAAGAGCACATACTGCTCCTTTGGTAGCTATTCAAGATAAAAAGCACACAAACCAAGCTCTCTCCAGCCTTTTGGGATATTTAAACGCACAACTAAAGTCAAAGATGCACAATTTCCCAAGATAAAAGTTAGCAGTGGTAGTAGTTGTTTTAAAGAGAACTGGCTCCTCCTTCCACACAAATGAGAACAAGGTCAGCAGCCACACCACCAGTATCATCATTACCTGTTTCACTAACAAAGTACTTTTGAGATGTGAATTACAAATTGTTCTAGTAATTCTCTCGAGCTTCATATAAAAAGTACTTAAGTTGCATGAAATACTTGAACAGCACCCTTACAAGGAAAGAGTTATTTATGGTACAAAGAAAGTAATTACAGCCAGTAGATGGCATCATAATAACTATAGTGATATTTTGTCTTATTCATACTTTGGCATCTTCTGTTTTAGGAAGGCTGACTTATCTCCTGCAGCATTTACAAATAGGATAGTATAGAAGTAGTCAGTTTTCCTCCTTTTTTCTCCCATTATGTTTTGATCTTGAAAGAAGTAAGTTGACAATGTCAACTTACATTTCAATATATGTGCCATATCTCAGAATACATACACACTGATCTTCCAGTTTGATCTTTGAAGTTATATCCTATGTCTAGGGTTGAGCCTTACTAACCTCAGGGATATTTTTACATGGACATACAGAGTCCACATGCCCCTAATAATTAACTTAACATACAGCCATGCTCCAGTTTCACAGGCCTGGTTCACTGAATAGTATTTTAGGAGCAAAGGTTTTAAGGTGAAGACAAATTTGGACAAAATTAGTAATGTTTGGTAGACAGGGGAAGAGCAGTGAATAATTTCTATCTGAATTTCAGGAAGCTTTTTGACACTGCTTCCTGAGAGATCTTCTTGGAGAAGGCTGATGAATTATTGGCTGGCTGAAGAATGAGGTGGACTGAAAACTGGCTGAACAGTGGCACAAAGTCTAACTGGAGGCTGGTAACTAGAGGTGTACCCAAGGGACCAATGCTATGTCCAGTACTGTTTAGCATCTTCATTAGTTGTCTAGATATTGGGGCAGAATGCACCCTCAGCAACTTTACTGATAACAAAACTGGGAGGAGTGGCTGATTCACCAGAGGTATCTCAACAGGCTGGAGAAACAGATTGACAGGAACCTCATGGGGTTGAATAAGTATCACAAAGTTCAACCATTAGGGAGGAACAAAGTAAGGCACCAGTAAAGGCTGAAGGCTGACTGTGAAGCAATTAAGCGGAAAAAGACCCAGAGGTCCTGGTGAACACCAGGCTGACCGTGAGCCAGAAGTGTGAGCAAAGGCAGCCAGTGGTATCCTGGGCTGCATTAGGAAGAGTGTTGCCAGCAGAGTGGGGGAGATGATACTTTTCCTCTGTTCAGCATTGGTGAGGGCACACCAGGAGTACTGCGTCCACTTCTGGACTCACCACTCAATTGATACTCCAGCATTCAAAGATCTATACACTTGCATATTTATATATAAACATATATGTGTGCAAGGAGATGGCATTCCATGAATAATGCTAGGGAGGAATAAGCTGTATTTAGTGCTAGAGATCAAAAGAGGAGAACATGCAAGAAATTATAATTTTTAAAAAAAGATTGATAGTAAAAAGCACAGAAATACTCTGGACAAAGCCAGCAGTAATTCCTACATGCCTACTGGATAGTTTCTTTTGCATTAGACATTGCCAATGCCTGGGCTCATGAAAATCCCTAAAGGCACTATAAAAGAAAAAGCCTTCAGCAGAGAACTATCAGTCCTATGCAACTTTGATTGTATCATGTACAAAAAAGGCAAATATCAAGTCAACATGAAGTACTTAAAGTGGGCAAATATAAGGTCACTTTCTTCAGCTGTTATAGCATGTTTTTGTTTTCTTTCTGCATGTTCCTCTAGTGTTTCAGGTTTGTGATATATTGACCTCATAAATATATGTACTATTCCTGGAAACAAGCAGGACAGCATTCCACTGGGAAATGAGCAATCTAATCAGAGTTGTTTTTTACTTTATTGTTTGTGATAAATCCCATACAATGCCGCAGTAAAGGTTAGAAAAGCACATCACACGTTTCTAGCATAAATCAAGGCACAAGCCTGACTTCCAACATGACATTAATCTTGTTCTAAGGTAAACATTACTCAGAAGCCATCCTGCACTATAGAAACAGCTTCATGTGGGTTTTGTGCAAATTTGACTAGCCACAGCAGAAGGCAAGCATTCTGTACTCTACAAGAGAGCCATACACAATATGACCAAGAGACTTCATTTCTCCCATTTGGATATGAGCAAATACAACTATGTTGACCAGTCTATATACAACCTTTGTTAAATAAGAGAAGTTATGTTGTTCTCTGTTTATAATGGATTATTGCCTAAATATAGAGGTCCCAAGAACATCATTAGAAGGAAAATAATCAGTATAACAGATCACAAAAAAAATATTTTTCAACCCAGTTACTTACCCTTCTTCTCAACCTTGATGCTTTGGAGAGCTTCATGAAAGTAAGATGTGGTTTGAAGTCCTTACTCCCCAAAATGTAGAGATTCATTTCAGTGAAGCATTCTTGCACAGCTTCTAGTAAAAAGAAATAAATAAATAACATTTGGGAAGTAGGCAAAAAATATTTACAGAGAGGCTAGACAAAAAGCCACTATGCCCTTCTTGAACAAGACACAGTTAAAACATACAGCAGGTAGCCAGTTATGCTTTCACAGGCAGAGACAAACAAAAAATACACAAAACCAAAGTTGTGCATGATATAAAGACATATGTTGCAAACTGATACTAGATCCAAACTTCTATGTTTGCAACACTATTCCTTCCAAATTCACAGATCTCCTGTCACAGTGTTGAGTTCAGGAAAGCATATGCACAACAGCCCTGCCAGCAACAAGATGCAACCACCAGTGGACCCAGCTGGGGCCTATAATAGAACAGATTCTACCCAATTATTGCAAAGAGCAATGTGAGAAGCAGAGTGCTTCCAGCAAAAGAGTGGCTAGATTCCCAAAACTGCTACAACTCCACAGCACTTACAGCAGTTCAGGAGGGAACATCGCACAAACGTAGTACTCCTTCCCCAGACAATGTGATACAAAGTGTTAATGATGGTATTGGCTTACAAACTTAAGTCATGTAATTATAAAACAGTAAGGTTTTATTCTGCATGAAAAAAACCAGAAGTGTCCGAGTAACTCCAGGATTTGTATTCTTCAAGGCCTTTCAGATAAGGATTGTAATGACAAGTCAAGCCAAGCTGAACTAGCCTTGGTGTTCACAAACTTGGAACTGGGGGATGCAGAGTCAATAATAGCAAGGTAAAGCTTGCATGAGGCAGAATTCTGCAAGTCTGGCAAATGTAGAAGGTTGTTCAACATTTTGTGCTTAAGCAGCAAGAAATAATTCCAAAGTTACATTGAAAATCTTGTCTAAAGCTGGAGTACCCTTCAGCAAATTTTTTTATTGCCAGAAGTCTTTATCAATGGGTTGTATATAAAGGGGATAAAACAGTGGAGTGGAAAAATAATTTTAAAAATCAACATTTTAAAAAGGAAATCTGTGGCATTTGTGGTGCTTCCTGCCAGACTCCCCACCTTGACACCTATCTTTTTTACTTTTAATTTCTTAGGCACTGAAAGAAACAGGTTTGTTGTTGAAATTGTGTAAAAAACAGCATATTGCATTTGTGATGAGTGCCATTTTTGAAATCACCCTACTTACATTTGATTTTCCCACCTATCAGGAAGTTTAGCTACTTGTATGTTAACAAGTTTGTCATATGTATTTATATCAAGGTCAAGTCTCTGGCTTAGAGTTTAGCTAATTAATACTTTAAAATGTTTCTTCTCAGAGTACTCATAAAGGAACAGCAGCTGGGACCATACGGTCACTTTGCCAAGGCAACTGCTTTATATATTTTCCATCTGGAAAACACAAAACCCAGGATCCAGTTGTCTGACCATGCATCTAATACCCTTTTAGATGCCCTACAGGATGCTCACCTGGCCTCCAGCTGCTGCTGCAGAAGGGTACAATCTGGCTGTAGGTCCAGTGTGAATGATGGAGATACTTTAGGGCATCTAAAGGTGATCCTAGGTGATCATGGTTAGGTATAAAACAACCCTGCAAGTGCCTCTGGTAATTTGTCAAATAGAGCACATTAACTTGAAGAATTTCTGCATACTATTAAGTCTTGTTCCCATGCCAGTAGGTCAAAGCACAGCAAGCCCCAGGGAATAAAACACAACAGTAAAGCATATAGGTTCCTTCTAGGAAAAGAAAAAGCCCTTCCCCACACATCACCCAGGCAAATAACATCCTCTAGGTGCATAAAAAGAAGCAACCTAACAAAAAAAACCTGAAAGTAGCATCTTCTCTTGCTTACCATCCAGCATCAATCCCACCAAACAGCAGGAAGAATTTATGACTGGAAGGTGAAGGACTTACTGCCATGAGCAGGTTTTCATCAGAAAAGGCTGATGATGGAAGAAAGGTCAAGGATAGCAATCTTCAAGAAGTCAGTTTAGGAACAAGGTTCATAGATGATGGCCTGCCCATGCCAGGATGGAGCTCAATTTTCCAAACACTGTCTTCTCAGGCTCATTTGATAAATACCATAAGAAAATTCCAAGACATCTTAAGCAGTATCTCTTCAAAGCAGATGAGGTCACTAGCAGCAAGAAAAACATACTAGTGCTCAGTATTTACCAACTAATTGTAGTTAACTGAACAAGAGACAGGTTAACTCTCCACTTCGAAACGAAAGTTCATGGTATAGGAACAAAAACAAATGAAGAGGCAGTCACCTATTTTTATATTTTATAATGTCAGGAATACTTCAGAGGTTCAAAAACTTCATTAGAGCAGGCAGAACTCAAACTTATTGACAAATCATCAATAAGGGCATGATGAGGCAGAGACAGCTGGCAGGTATAGCTTGATCTTTACCAATTAAGTCATTGGTCCATCATGCTGCTTGAAAAGGCAGCATTTGAAATCCACACCTACCTCACGAGCAACCAAAAATATTGACTAAAAGATAAGAAAAAAAGTCCCTATTCATTGTATAATAATTAATTCAATTGCTATGCTGAGGGAAAGGAGAGGAGACAAAAAACCTCAAACCAAAAAAGCTATTTCTTTGGAGATATCATTGTAAGGACAGACTTTGATACAAATTTGCATAATCCTCAGACTCATTTAGTTCTAGAAATGGTCAGAAGTTCTGCAGAATAGAAAAACACTGGAAGTTACATATCTCTGAATAGCAAAATCATTGATAACAGAGTTAACAGCTTGAAAACTGGCAGCTTGTCTCCCAGTCAAGGAATTATTTCAGGCAGTGAACAATCATATTGCATTGAAAACACAAATACTGACAGAATATTCCTGGGGTTTTCAATCAAAGTTTTTCTCCACCACCTGATTAGGCAAGGGGCTCAGATCAGAAGCTAAGCATCAGGTTTCCAGAACCCTGAAGATGATTGTTATCCAGGCAGAGAACGTGGAAGATCTGCCACCAACTATTCTAATGGATTTTAATGTATTTGCAGCTCCGATATATTTTAAAAGAGCATTATAGCATACATTCTGTAGAACCAAAATTAAGTACTTCTGCTAGTGATAAATAGCATGATAGAGATTGACCTTGTATGCTATGATTCATTGGGAATAAAATTTTCAGTTAAGCAAAACAATGAGTAGAAGAAAAATCAGCAATATTCAGGCAAGAGAAATGAGGTGTTCACTTCTGCATCTTTCAGAGTAGAGGGAAAGCCAAGGTAGGGCTCTCAAAACAGGCAGATCATGCCCTTCTTTCAGTGGCACTGAATTATAAATATGTTATGGACAGGCATATAACAAACATGATCTTATAGGAAATTGCATCATCTGCCTTCTACTTTGTTATCTTCCAGTGCAGATTATTTCCTCTTAAAGACTTTAGAAGAAGCTATTTGTGCACAGGCAAGTTTGTTGAGACTTTAGCTTTAATAAGTAGGGACAACATCAGAGTACTTCCAACAAAAGCACAGCTGTCTTGAGTCAAAATTATGTTTGAGATGGATGGAACAATAAAAGAAGTGAAGGCCAGAGTCAAGCAAGAGGTAATGGATAGTGAAGTGGCTAATTTTATTTAGCTGAGAGAACGAAGCTGTTTGTAAGAGGCATCCTCTGTCTGGTTGCAACACTGACTACTTAAGAGGGAAAATAAATAGGAGGATAAGAGAGCAGAATTATTATATCAAAGCTGAGAACTGGAGGAGGTAGGAAGCAGCATCAACAGAAAGAAAACAGACTGTTCTGAGAAGTCATTTGAAGATTACATAGTGTCTTTGTGCCGCACGCCTTTTTGAGAAGCATTAGTTGAACTACGCTTCCTTTTTGCTTAGTATGAAAACAGCAAGGAAAAGTAATGTATATTGATTATTTCTGTTCTGTTGGAGTGGAAGCCCAGGACACACATTATGTTCTGCATTGCAGGCTAAAGCAGCTCCTAGAAGTAGAACAGCATGGAGAGGAAGAGAGTACCAAGCCCCTCTGAAACTGTACTCAGATGCAGGTAGCCAGGTCAAAGACCGAGAACATCTCCACAAACCCATCAGTGCTTTGAGAAGTCAGAGCAAAGGACAAGCTACTCTTACACTTCTGTTTCACATTCTACAGTGGAAGCAAAAGACATTTGCTGGTTCTACACATGCATATGCAGACAAATATGGCTTTTTGTCATCTTCAGTCTCAGAGGTACTCGTGATTTCACACATATTCCAATTTAAATGAAGTGCTTGTATTCTCAGGAGTGGCCAACACTTAACAGGCTTTCAGCTTATTAGAACGAACAGAGCCCCAGCTTTGAGGTGTCCCTTTGAAGACTATGTACACCACAGGCCTGTGAGATCCTGACTGCAGGGCAGACTAGGACAGCCTCGCTGTGTGATCTTGACATACTGAATGTCTTTGCATCTCATCTGTCCCAAATATGTACAAAAGACCTATTTTAGCACTAATGCAGCTCAGTTGCTGGCTTCATATTTAAAAATTAGGAAAAAGAGGAGACAAGAGGAAAGGAAGAACATGACAATCATGAACAACAGCTTGGGCCAAGAACTAACAGACTCCATAAACTGGTTACCACAAGTGGTAGAGTGAGATTTGGTACTTACCTGCAATTCTGCTCAGCATTTTCTGGTCTTCCTCCAACATTTTCACATATAGCACTTGGTTATTGAACTGTCCAATGCCATGAAATGTCATGTTAAAGTCTCTACCCTGCAAGATGTCTTCCACTTTAATCTTACTCTGCTTCAGTGCCAGAACAGCCCTTAAAAAATAATATATAAAAGCTCAAAGTTAATAGCTTTTTTGCATATGAAAATCCTGTTATATTTTTAACGCCAGCCAATATACCTGATTTTGAACACTCTGCAGCCCTATGCATAGTGTAACAGGCACACTATATTTCATTTGCTAATGCTTTTGTAACAATTAGACTTTCAATACATTGTGTCTTTCACTTCAACCACAGCTTATATATTAGAAGTGAGTTTAGATAGTGAACACTCAAAACTTAAACATGCCAGAAAAGCAATGTGAATATATGTTGCTGAAGAGTCAAAATGGATAAACTGAACTTAGTTTTGTGTCATGTAGTTTTAACTATCAGCATTTTCAACTGGTTCACTAGTTTTATTGTTATACTAAAACAAATTCATCCTCCCACCTGAAGCACAATTAACATTTGTCTCCATTATATTCTCCTATTCCAGGCCAGCTAACAAAATACCAAATTGATGTTTATGTTGTCAGCTCTATGTCACGTTTGAATGAAGTTCAGATATGCACCTTGCTGTGCACAGAAATTTCAAAAAAGAGAATTACCTAAAGAAGATATTAAAGCTTCAAATTAAACCATTTTTCTTAAAGACACAGAAAAAGCATGACTTTTAAATTTCTAAATGTGGACACCAAGTCTTCCAGCAATTTAGAACCTGCTGAAGTTTTACAGGTACCTTTCTTTACCCTGGTCTCTCAGGAAAGGGGATCCTATCAGTCTTCAAATGGAGTTTGAGCAGGAACATTCCACTAAGGTTTCATACTTTTAAAAAATACTGCATGTTTAATGCATACAAAGGTCACTTCAGCCAACAACAGTCAACATTATGAACAATCCTCACTATTACATTGGAGTTATAACATTTACAATCACATAAGAGCTGCTTCTTTCTAAGACTTCTGGGACTCAGCAGATGAAGATTTAGTAGGGGAAGGACTTAAGGTGTAAAGGGAATTAATTCTTTGTAAAGGATCTTGTTTTTCTGCCTTAATAACAAGCAGTGCTATTCTAGCCCTTCATCTAAGTCCATAATGTCTAAGCAACCATTACACATTGCTAAGAAAATTTCTCCCATGAAATGTTTTGCGTTGGAATGGACTTTAAAGATCATTAGTTCAAACTACCCCATCAACTAGATCAGATTGCTTAAAACCCCATGCAGCCTGTTTTTTAATACTTCCAGGGATGGGGCATCCACAACTTCTCTGTTCAGGGCCTCACCACCAGCACAGCAAAGAATTTCTTCCTAGTATCCGATTTCAATCCGCCCTCTTTCAGTTTAAAGCCATGCCCATTTGTCCAGTCACTAGATGACCACGTAAGAAGTTTCTCTCCACCTTCTGCCATGGGATTTGAAGATGCCTCTTTCCCCTTGTGCCGGGCTGGGCTGTCTGTATCAGCTGTGCTGTTAGCTTGAGAGTGAGATACTCAGCCTAACAGCTTGAGGCATTCTTTTATGTGACAGCACAGAGCAGTAGCCACTGAACTACAACATCATTTGGAAGAGCTACGTAGGTAGGGAAAAGATACGGAGTAAAAAACATTTGGCAAGGCAGATTTGCTTTTCATGAGGTATGCCCATTATTTTTACATTACAGACTCACATTGACTCTTAAGTTCATTAACACTACTTAGCTCTGCTCACCTCCCTAACCAATTGATTCCCATTTTTACTGCTGCTCTCAACTAGCTTCCTATCTTCCTGGATGACAGCCTGAGCAGTCAGTAGCACTGGCACAGATTTTTATTACTGAATTACTGTACACTATCTTCTGCATGAGGTTCCTTAGCCCATATAACAGTCCTATTTTTTTCCCCCCTCAGACTCCAAAAAAATCCCTGTAATGTACAATAAAGGAGGTGATTTTAAAATAAGGCACTTCCAAACTTGTCACATGCATCTTAGTCATGTTTTTAACTGGTGCTGCCTATATGGGCAGAAAGGTCTTCTTTCTAGTCGTATTGGTTCTTTTGACACTTTTCCAGCTAGGCATTCTGCTTTAAACCCAAGCAGATCCCGTGTGACACTCATGTGGTGTTCAGGCCTATTTTTCATTCCAATGCTGATGTGTGCCAAGGCCCTGGAGTAGGAGCTGCTCTCACCAGGTTCCCACCTCTACTACACAATGCCTTCCCAGGCACATAAGGGCCTTTCATTTTTCACTCCTCCTCTCAAGAAGTCTCAGGTTTCCCAGTGTGGTACTGTAGCATAAGACTTAGAAAAAAAAGCCTGCAGCATACTGGCTCTACTTTCTGGACCCTCCTAGCAGTTCTAGCCTTTCTGACCACAGGGTAGCTTTCCTTAGTCATCTTTTAATATACTCTTAATTCACAGGGCCACAGTGACAGCCCACAGCTTGAATTAGACAAGAGAACAAATTGGAATTAGGCAGATTATTTTGTTGTTTTCCTCCTAATTTAACAGCTAACCTTTTCCAGCTAATACAAGTATGGCTGATCTGAAAAGCTGTGGTTTCTCAAGGAAAGGTACATCTGTTGAGCTCATTTGTGGTAGTAACACAGTAAGAAAATAGTAATACCATTTACAGAAATATCGCTTTTTCTCTTCACCCCATGGCAGATACATAGAATTTCAACCTCTGGTGCATCACATCCAGCTTTTGTAAGAGGTATTAAAAAGCAAGACAGAAAACAATCAAAAAAAGTCTAAGAAAAATTGTGTATAGGCTCTAATAAAACATAATTATTCACAACAGCAGCAGTAAGGCTACCACATTTACAAGAAAATTAGCTGCACTTAAATTTTGCAAGAGTCTTACTTTTTTATTTCTTCTTCTGTTCCCAAGTGAGCTACTATTATCGTAAGGTGCATAGTTTGAATAGGAAGAAGAGCTTGCAACAGGTCAGGTTCTTTGGAGAATATGTGGTCTTGGACATCTTCAATTCTGTCCAAAATCTGCAATGCAGTAAAGAGGAAACAGTGAACAAATCTTCATTTTGGAATTCCCATATATTACTTGAAAAATTCAGAATGCTGAAGCCTTACACACCCAAAAAGACAACTCAGCGTTTAAGCCAGGAACCTACACAAACAACTCCCTCCACCCCCCAGATCCACCATATAGCAAGTTTCAATCTCAAACTTATTTTTTTCAGGAATTGACTGATCTCTTTTCCTTTTTTTAAAGCCTACAGGCTAAACTCATAGCACTCCTGTGAACCACAATCCCTAGATCTTAAAGTAGGTGTGAATCCGACCCTAAGCACGTTAGATTAAAGCTTGCAGCACTGTGTAAATATTAATGGAATCTTCGTGCAGTTGTCAGTTGTTAATAGACTATGGAAATTGAATAGCATTTCCATAATTAATCTTATGCTATTTTCTGATTACAAGTTTGATCACAGATTAAACTGATATCTCTTCCCAAAAGGAAAACGTAGCAGCAAACAAAGTAGACTGACTGGATAAACATGCTGTTTCCTGAGCTGGTGTTTCTTAGAGCTGTGGGGTCAGTTTCTGGCTCTTGTGGATCTGTGCCTTTACAGCTGACCCCAAAGATTTTTTTTTTTTTTCAATATGATCTGGTAGGTTTCATAAGTCAGTCATAGGAACAGGCAGGAGAGAGAAGAATTCAATCACACAGGGACTAAGTACCTAGTGGAAGCCTTTGTTACAGACAAGTCATTTAGAGATTTTCAGATTATTTCACCGAGCAAATTCTGGCTTACATGCCTAAGTGCTCACATATATGGAGCTTCACTTTATTCTTACATAGATTGAAACAGCTGGGTCAATATGTTTTTGTTTTGCTATCTTTCTACATACAGCCTTAGCAGTCATTGTGCAGTCCAATAAGTAGTCCCACAGCCTGCATGTCAGAAGAGATTAGTATAACAAGTTTCTGACAAACATGAGGATAAAAGCCACAAACAATTAAAACAACCATTTGTAGATAAAAACTCCCTGAATTCACAAACTCTTATGGTACATTTGTCACTGTGAAAAGCGCATCACTGAAACAACTCTCACATTAAGCTAATTCCTACTGCAACTGAAGCACAATTTATTGGAGCCTACTATTTACAGCATATGTTTAGGTTGTAAAAATATGAAGCAGGAATGAAGCTATCAAGTTGTCTGACCACACAAACTGCAACCTTTGCTTCAACAGACTGAGTTACATATTGACAGCAATTCCACAAAACAGCCTCCTGCTCTCCTCCCTTGCCTAATCTTTCCAAGAATATCCTTGAAATAAGAAAGAAGATCCTTTTGCCTTCTCAGTTTGAGGCCCTGACATCTGGTAAGCTAAACTGGAGTGAAATTCCTTCAGGTAAACATGTAACTATTACAGAGCAATGATAATGTCTTTTCTTCCCTCTCTTTGTCAGCTTCACGTGTCTTCACAACTTCCTGTTCCCTCTCCCATGGCAATGATCTACTTTATCTCTCTACACCTCTTTTTTTAAAATCAGTATATCAATCTGTAGGACTTTTCTGTAACTGCTGTATATTGGATGGGATAGCTACGTTTTTTTCTCTCTTTTTTTCCCCCTTTTTATGGAGTAGTGTGGGGAATTATGTGAGGAACAGGAAGGAAGCACTTTTAATGGAGTATTGAATGCCTGAGACCACAACATTCTTAGATCCAACCCAGTCTAAGTCTGGAGTACAGCCTCCTGGAGTTCTGGTTAGACACAAAGAGAAAAGGGCTGTGCAACCACCACGACTGGAACAGGGCTTTTCCTTTGTCCTCTTGAAAGACAAAAATGTAGACAGCCCTAGGCCCTGTCATGTGGAAAGCTCTCTTAGAAGTATAATTAGGGCAAAATAATTATCACCAAAAAAACTAACAGCATCTTTAAAACCCTTCTGTAATATAGACAGTCTGCAGTGTAACAGGCAATCACACTATGTCCAGTAAGGTAAGGAGCCTCTGCTTTATAGGTAAAAGCAACTGAAATGGTCAAAACACTATTATATGTGCATATATGTATGTATACACACACATGTTTGTTCAGCAGGTCGAGAGAGGTGATTCTGCCCCTCTACTCTACTCTGGTGAGATCCCACCTGGAAGAGTTGCATCTGGCTCTGGAGCCCCAAGCACAGGAAGAACATTAACTAATTGAGAGAGTCCATAGAAGCACCAAGATGATTAGACTGTTAAAACACCTCTTCTATGAGGAAAGGCAGAGAGAACTGGATTTATTCATCCCAGAATAGGGAAGACTTAGGATTGACCTAACTGAGGGCTTCCAGGACCTGAAGGGAGCCCACAAGAAAGTTGGAGGGGGACATTTCATAAGAGCATCTAGTGACAGGACAAGGGGAAAATGGTTTCAAACTGAAAGAGTAGGTTTTGATTAGATAGTAGGGAAAAAAAATCTTTACTGTGAGGGTGGTTAGACACTGGAACAGTTTGCTCAGAGAAGTTGTGGATGCCCCATCCCTGGAAATGCTCAAGGCCAGATTGGATGGAGCTCAGAGCAACCTGGTCTAGTGAAAGGTGCCTATGCCCATGTTTAGGGGGTTGAAACAGGATTTTTTAAGGTCCCTTCCAACCCAAACCATTCTATGATTTGTTTACTCACTCTCTGCATATGTAGATACCATGCTTACAGAACTGTACCCCTCAGTTTCTTTCGGAGCCTCTCACAGGGCTGTCTCAGGTCACTGCCACCCTTAAAGGTATGACTTAAGAGGAACATAAGCTGGCAATATCTTGGGCAGAGCATCCAACCAGAAACATCAGAGCTGCCAGATTACCACGGCTGGTGTGAGAACAGAGAAATTTGGAAGAGCAGAATTGTAAGAGAGAAAAGGAAAAAGAGGGAAAGGTCATTCATAGACCAGTACATGATGTGGTCATAAGCCATATATTAGGACACTTAAATCTCATTAAAATATCAGAATAAGTTAGACATTCATGACCCTTCAAGCTGTTCCATGATCTCATTCCTCAGATGGCAGGAAACTTTCCATTTTCCAGCTTAGATTTATTCTTTGCCCACTTTATACCCATTTGTTCCCCTGCCAACATTGTCTTCAGCTTACACAGTTATTTTCCCTTCCTGGCATTTATCTTCATGATGTGCTCTGCACTTTTGTTCACCTCTCAAAACCCAGTCATATGTAGGAATCACTGAAAGTTATATGAGGCCATCCTCCAGATAACCTCCAAAGATCATTCTGCTCAAGACAAAGCCATAGCAAATAATTGCCTACCAAGAGGAAGGCACCTTTTAACGTCTCCCTCTAACACATACGTAAGTGTTTTTACGCTTAACTAAGGTAAAAACAAAAATTCAGAAGCCTGCCAAAGCAAGCTACTGTACTGCAGTTGCTTGTCACACTGGAAGAAAAAAAAAAAAAAAGAAAAAACAAAGGAAAAAATCTGTAGAACAGATATAGCAATCCTACTTAATTATTGCCTTTCAGCAGCATAAATACAGTCATGCCAGTTACCACATGGAAGCTTAAACTAGGAATAAAAACAGAACCAAGTTATGTATTGCAAAAATAAGCATCCATTTGGTTCACTGGAAAAAGCACCATAAACTAACAGCAGGAGCTGGTAGTAGAGGCTTATATTTTCACTCTGCAAGTTAATATTCAGATTTTACCTTTTATATTTGCTTTATAAGAAGATATCCCAAGATGCATATATCTATTTTATAAATATTAATAATCCATACCATTTATATACAATTTTTTTCAGTTCTGCCCATGCTAGCTGGGACTCAGTAGATACTGATTCAAATTAAGACTTTCCCTTGCCTGTCTCTGTCAGGTGGAATAGTATGATCCATGTCATTAGACCCCAGAGCTTATCTCTCTTCATAGTATGTCTGAATGCACAGTCACCTGCTGCCCCTACATAAAGGCATGGGACATGTCCCACCTCACAGTGCTGCTGTTCTGCAACAGGAGCAGGGTCCCAACCAAGCACCCTTGGGATGCAGCAGGTACTTGGGATGAAGTGAGAGCTCTTTCTGCTTTTGCATCCTCTGAGAAGCTGCAAACAAAACACTTCCATCAGCAGGTCACAGTTGTCTATGAAAGGCTAAAGGGTAAAAAACCTGTTCATAAAGGTACTGACAGTGCTTCTTTGACAATGAGATGCTCTGTATCCTTCTTTCAGAAAGTTTTGTGTGCACTTCAAGATTCATATCAGCAAAATGGGAAGAAGTAGTTCAATGTGAGCTAGCATTTTCTGACTAACAAGTACAGAGAGTTATGCAGAAGGTATGTAGGATTTGTTTGAAGCCCCTAACTTGTAAATAAAGTTTTGTTCATTGAAATCTATCTCTACAGTTATTGTATCCTTTTTGGAATTAATTCTATGGATCTTATGGTGCCTTTAGTAGCCAAGCCCTGCAAGTCTATATTGACCCATTTCAGAAGCCTTTACTGTGGTCATTGGAATGCTTTAGGTCCCCTGAAAAATCTCTAGAAAAAAAAATATTTCTATTTGGATTTCCACTGTTTTCTGTACACAGATTTAAAAGTATGGAGGTGAAATCATCTGTCGCTTTTTTCAACATTGTTCAAACATGGGAGTCACTGAATATAGCACACCTGGATCAAGTATGAGCATACAGACTCTACACATGGGTTCTTGAAATTAACTGTCTGCCTAAGATCTCAGGGAAGTTTGTTGGATAAAAGATGAAGAAAACAGATCAATTCTACATAATCTTCTGTAGAAGAGAATTCCTATTCTCTCTTGTGAGCTTCAGTGGAAAAGAAGATGAACAAACAAATCAATACCATCGCACTAAATACAGCCATAAGACAAGGGAAGATGGGACAACACAAGATGATAAAAGCCACTGCTTTTGTTTGAAAAAAAATTACAGAATAGAAGCTTATTTATGGGACAACACCTCTGACCCTTTAGAAAGGGCAGTAGCAATCCTGAAAGTATTTTTTTTCCCTAGCAGTAGCTGAAATGTTGGTATGTTATCGACACAGCAGCCCTTTTAGATGTTGTGTCCCCCCCCCTTTTTTTTTTTATAGATAGAGCTATGGGGAAGTTTACTCCATCCCAGCCAGACCCAATAGACCATTTAAGATAAGGGAGCAGAACTTGGTCACTCTTAGCTTGTAAACAAGCTTTGCAACCACTATAAATAAGAAATTAGGTTTAAGTTTAAAGTTAAGGGTTTTCTTTTTTTGTTTTGATAGAGCAGCTACTTCAAAGTACCTGGTCATCTGTTATTGGAATAGCAACGAAGTAGTTTGGAGTCTCTCGTGGATGTTTTTTAGACACTTCTTGTCCTAAGTCTTTCTTCTGGTCTTCCACCATCCCCTTGGGCCCTTCTTGAATATCGCCTTGCTCCTGCCTCATCTCTGTAGCTCTTTGACCTTCCTTGTGTGGGCTCAGGTCTGCTTTCAGCAGTTCCCGCTCTTGGCTCTGGTCCTGCAACTGCTCCTCTGTCACCATCCCATCCAGATCTGCTTTGTCTCCAGCCTGCATCTCCTGCAGCTCCGCTTCTGCTCTTTCCTCTTGGTTTTGGTCCTGCTGGGGTTTTACCACTTCTGCTCCTTGATCCTCCTTTTGGCTCAGGACATCCTGTGCCAGCAGCTCCACTGCAGCCAGATCTCTCTGACCTTCAGATCTTGTCATTGGCTCTCCCTGATTTTGTTTTGAGATCCACCGTTCTTCATTACCCAGGGCTTCCTCACCTTGGTCCTGGAGGCAGGTTACCTCTTCTGGGTCACAGACCAACTGCAGCTGCACTATGACTTTGATGCCAGCACTGCCTTGTCCTTGCTCATGGGGCTGTACCTGTACATTTACTTGTGGGAGAGATGGTCCTTTGCCCCGCTGCTGTAACTGCACCTGCACAGTCATTGATGGGGCCTCCCATCTTGGGCTTGGCTTCTGAGGCTTCACCTGCACAGTCACTTCTGGGCACTCCCACCCCTGGCTCATCCTCTGGGGCTGCACCTTCACGGTGACTTCTGGGGCCTCCCACCCCTGGTCTGTTTGTTGTGGTCCCATGTCTGAGGCTGTACCTCCTTGTGCTGTCTGCCTCTGGGGCAGCACATGGTTATTGTTCTCTCCCTGGGGCTGCTGAGCAGTGGGCAGTGTCTGTGCTGCAGAGAGATGGTCTCCTCCTTGCTCCAGCTGTCCTGATGAGCAGAGCTGCTGAGCTCTCTCTGGACTTTCATCCACCTGAACCTGCTCCTGGATCATATCTTGATGCCGACTCCTACACAAGTCCTGTTTTATTACCTTCATCTTATAACTCTGAAACTCTCTTCTCCTAGGCTCGGGATTCTCCAAGATCCTCCTGCTCTCTCTGTGGGGCTTGAAGTACTTATTTAAAGGAACTGGAAGAAGAAAAGAAGAAGAAAAGTACAACACTTATCAAAAAATATTTCTTACAAAAGTTCAGTCTGGGTTCACCTCTGAAGTTGGACTCACTACAGGGAGCTTCAAGCAGGTCAAACAGCTCAGTCTAAAATCCTCTGGAGACCCTGCCTGAAGACTGAACCACTGCTTCTAGTCACTGTACTGTGGTCTTGACTTCTGCTCTTGTCCTGATTGTGTCTCCCATACTTTAAAGCATGAGCATGCCATTTCACAGCATGCAGCAGTACAGAGACACAGGCCTAACCAAGGGACTGCAGGTTGGCTGCCTAGCGGTAGTTACTTACAGAGATTCAGATGTAGAGAATAACCCAAGCCAAAAAGACTCAGAAGCTAAATACATCCAGAAAAAAGATCACCAATGAAGCTCTGGTCTCCTGTGACTGCAACATGCCACCTAATCAGACCAGCAGACACTACCTTTTTTTTTTTCCCCATGCATACATTACAGTTTTTTCTACAGTAAGTTGATGTCACATCCTCATTTATCTGAACATCACCCATTCACTCAATTTCATTTCCATCTTTTCTGCAGTAAAGTTGCAGAGGACATGTTTTGCTCATCCATACTGTTTGGATAAAAGCAGTCAAGGCCCTGAAAGAACAAAGGGATATATTTTTTACCTCTACTTGCTTCAGAGGCAAATTCCACAGAAGCCCAGAGAACCAAGAACATTTCTTCATCAGTCAGTGTAGCTCAACTGAACTGAAGTGCCACTTTTTGAGGAAGACATATAAGCAAACAAATTCTACAGACCAAACAGGACCAAGTTGCATGAGAAAAATGCTTCAAACCCCAGACTGTAACCTGCTTTGACTTCAAGTCCTTCCAAGTCATGGCAGCATCGTGGTTTTTTCCACTGAAGCTATAAAAAAGTAGGCAGATATATTTTTCATAAACCTGCTCTCCAAGACAACCAAAATGTTTGTTCAAATTCTGCAGGAAAACTAGATCCCTTCCCACCCCCACAAAACCCACAACCATGAAAAAAAGTCAAAATTAAATAGAAAAAGCCCAAAAAATTCACACACAACCTACATATTTTAATGTTGGGCAATCCAAGACATGTAGTACAGCTATCGCCTCATTAAAAAAAAAAAAAAAATAACACAAAACCAACTTATTTTTTGCAGTGGGCTAAAGATGAAAAGCCTAAACTCACACTGAATTTCATGAGAAGGCTATTATGCATTCTTTCCAGAATCCAGATGTGGGGGTGTCGTTCCACAGAATAGACTAGTTTTTAAAAGGATGTTTTAATACCTGCATATATTTCACATGCAATTTCACTAGACATATCTACATCTCTTGTATTCTATTACACTTTAAGAATTGTGTTGGCTGTATGTCAAATGTAAAGCCTTAAAGAGACTAATAGATTTTTTAAAATGGAAGAGGCCAAATGCCTATGGAAACAGATTGATCCTACCTCTCTGGAGATGAAGCACTGTGGTCATAAACTAATTATAAAATCAGCTATTATCCATGATATTTATGTCTGGGCTCCAACAGAAGATTTTGTCCTTCTGGAAGAGTGTTTAATCAGTGATATGACGAGTCCCTGATCAGCTAGTAGCTGATCCTTAATGAAGGGCACAATCTAATGTAGTACTTCATCCTGAAACAGCATGAAACTTACTTTCAGATATCTCTCTGACATCATCTTTGACAAAAAGGAGCTCTGCCACTGCTTTCATGTCTTCACTGTCCAAGTGAAGAACAGGAAGAAAAGAACAGTATTGAAGTCTCCCAGAGAATCCCTTTCAACCTTTCAAGTGCTGCAGATCACTTGTGCATTTCAGTACTTGTAATGGGATAGCAGCTGCTGAGACACCATTACACTCCACAGTCAGGGTACTTGAGAAAGCAAACCCCTTTTTCTCTTTCAGAAGCTGTCATGTAAATTAAACCTCAAGGCTGCGCGAAGCCTTGGTAAGTACCTATTACAATAGTTCAGTCAGAGACTGCAGCGTCTAAATCTGCTGTAAACAAGTATTTAGATGCTCGAAGATGAATCAGAAAGAGTTTCATGCATGTAGAGTGACAGGATTCATGCCACTAAAACTTCATAAACCCCAATGGAGTGTCTTAGCAACATGCAGCTGAGGCATAACAAGTTGAAACAAACTCTCTTGCACTCAAGCCTGAGCTGCTGTGCTATGAAAATTTATTAAAACAGGTAACAGCTTGTAATAAGATACCATGATGGTGGATATTTCTTGATGGTTTTGTTGGTTTTTTTTTTCCCCTCCTAAACTAACACTTAAAATCATGTCATCTCTCTTGTATTTGTGCCTGCACATTAGCCTTTAGTGGGGATTTCACAGACTATCATTGATGTAGCAATGAGAAATGCAGCAGCTCATGTTGAATATAGAAGAATCACATAGAAAGAAGCTTCAGTGCCCTTTACAGGATAACAAATAATTTTTACGGTTTTTAATACATAATATCAAGGTAGTCTCCACAATATTACAGTTCATTGCCTGCACTATTTCACTCAAACCTGTATTGCTTCATGTGTGCACATTTAGAACAAAATTTTTAGTTGGTGATCCCACCACTTCAAGATTAGAGCTGCAACTGCTACCCAGCCAGCCCTAGACAATTTGCAAGTCCTTACGTCCATTGTGTGGCTGTCATCAAGTGAATAATTATGGGCTCAGGATTTTTCTGCCTTATTGAGAACCACCTGAACTCCTCAGAGGCTGATGGAGCAGTCGCATCTTAGTCCTTCAAACATTTCAGCATCTGTGTAAAACAAAAAGTGGCTGGAGATTCTGAGCATTAGCAGAATCTCAGAGGGCCCCAAGTTTTCCCCAAATCTCCACTCCAACTGTTATTCTGACCCCTGCTAAGCCATTTAGCCCAGGTGACACGACCAAATACTTGTCTACCAGCAACAAGTTCCAGTGCAAGGCAGGCAGCCAAGAGCTGAAGACTGCAGTCTATACAAATAAGAAAGGTTCCTGCTCCCATGGCACTTCAAGAGCCCTGAAATACCCCTTTAGGAGGTCCTGTAAGAAGCTGGAAGGCCACCCACTTTAAACTACGAAGAAAGCTCTTTTGTCAAATAAGTTTTTTATTCAATTTTCAGTCTTTTGACAGACAGAACTCATGCAGACACTTGTATCCCAGCCAGCAGCTCTGAAAAAACACAGCTCTAAAGCACAAGCTCCAAAGGCCAGCTCCCCTCACCCTCAGTTCCATGCCAAAGTTTGGAAATCAATACTAACTGGCCTAACTAGCATCAGCCTTGATCGAAAGGGTCTAGAAACACCCCTAAGGAAAGCTGACCCATCTCATGCAGATGTAGGCAGCATTTAGCCAAAGACCTAGGTCTTTCTGATATTCTTACTTCCTCAGTCTCAAAAGAATCAAATTACCAATGTGAATGACAATACAAAATTCAACTCTGCTGCTCCAAGCTTGAATTCTACTGTAAAACAATTCCCCTTTGCCCAGCTGACTGCATTGCCAGTGTTAAGCTCCCATACCCTAAAAGTCAGGCAACATTTGCTTTCACCCAGAAACAGAGAAGTTTTTACTTCACAGGAGTGCCACAGGAAATTGCTGACTGGGTAATGCTGCCTCAGTACCTCTGAGGGATGATGTTCAAGTCTGCTACAGCCACTTTGCCTCATGCAAAACAGCTTCTCTGCACAGAAAATAAGCCATGAGAGCAGCTTTTACACAGTTCTGCTTCATCAGATAGATCGGAAACTCCTCAGCTGTGACAGTAACATGGAAGTTTGCTGGCACTGGTCTGGGAAGCTCAAAATAAAACTCTATTTATGGGCCTTGCTTTCTGCACAAGTCCTCTCCCTTGCTAGCCAATTACAGGAGAGCAGGATGCAGATGCAGTTCAGCACATGAGACGTACACTTGCATCTCAGGTACAGAGAGGCAGCTTGGAATGCTGGGGATAAATGGAAGGTTTACCAGGTCCTGGTCAAGCATAGGCACATGGCCACTGTAATAATTCACCACTTGTGCTTTACCCAAGATTTGCTTCCTGGGCCCTCAGTACTCCCTCCATTTCTCTTCCCAATAAAGCTAGCAGTCTACTGAAATAATCTGATGTACACAAACCAAAAGGCATTTGAAGCAAAAAGACCTGGATGCTGCAGAAAAGGTCTCTCTTTAAGCAATACCACCCTCTGGCAACTCATGCTAGGACGTTTTTCTTGCAAAGATACCTTTTCAGCATTCAGCTCTCCCATTGTTAAGGAGAAGACAACACAAGAAGGCAAGGAACCTGCCATAAATATACTCTTACAAACAATATGTCTGTATGAAGTTGCATCATCTAAATCATCCAGTATGCCACAAAATCTGTTCATTTTATTCTCTATCAATTAAAACTAAATGAAGCTAGATCAAGAGAAAACACAGAAATTATCTGGTCTAAGTTTCTGCCCCCTTACCAGTTTATTGAACCTTCATGAAGTTGAAATTTTGTTGCAGTTGTTGAGAAACAGTAGCAAGAAAAGAGGAACCAAGTTTAAATACAAAATTCATCTGTACAATATGACTTCAGGTAGAGAATTACTCCTCTGAGGCATATTTTACCCTGTCTCATCTTACCTTTTGCTAGAGGTTTAATACAGGGACAACAGGAAGCGTGAGGGTGGGAGGGAAAAGAGAACCACAGTTAATAAGCCCAGAATATAGAATGAGCGATCAAAAGCATCACTATTCTCTTGTCCAGACCTACGTGTTTCTTCAGGATCTAAACCCAGCCCACTCAGAGTGTGGTAAATTCTTCAGTTACCTTCTTTGTGTGTAGCATTATCTGTTAATCAAGAGGCACTGAAGTTCAAGAGTTTCTTGACATTTTAATTTATTAGTTCCATTTTCCCAGTATAAAAGTAGCAAAAGGAAGCAACTCATACCTCTCAAAACTGATACTGTATTTGGTGATGTCTATTTTTCTCTGACTAGTAGATGAAGTAACAAATGAGCACAGCCTTCCAAGCTTCTATTCAACAGTAGGCTGCTAATTCCTTACCAAGATTAAATTTAAAGGGGTTTTTTTACCTATAGAAGTGGACTAAGGAAAGGGAGGGTGAAAATAAGAGAAATGGAGCTCTGAACTGAATAATATTTGTTTGGTGGAAAGACATTAGAGGCAGAAACAGACATCCTTCACAGAAGACATTTGTACTTCATTTGTACTTTTTCCTTAGTGGCTAATTACAATCCCACTCTTTGTCAAACCCCAGTGAATGAACTGATCCCAGAGTACATATGAAAGATAAGAAAGGCTTGACTTCTATTTAATGAGCTGCCATTATCATACCTATATGTGGATAGAGTTCCAAGATTTAGCATGCAGTATGCATATAATAGTGACTACAGTATCTTAAAGACCGTCACTACATGGTAGAGGAGGGAAGCCAATACCACTATTCCCCTGAAGTGGAATGCAGTTATTAGCTTTTAGGTGATTGTGTGCAGCTTGCTTTATTAGCCATTGTTTAAAACACTATAATTAGAAAAAATGTTAGATATGCAAGATAAACCATCCTCCCTCAAATAATACATGCTCCCCTGTGTGTTATGGTCATTATACATTGTGTTAAAGAGGTTTTGTAGAAGTTTCCTCACACTGACTGAAATAATACGATGATTGTGCCACTTTCCCAGTGCAGCAAAAACCCAACACACCCATAAAATGTGTCCCAGTCATTGCTTTTCTTCATGAAGATCTCTGAGCAACCATTAAACAGTAATTATCTTGGATACTGTCCTGATCTTTTAGGTGTAACAGAAGCAGATATTCTGTACCTTCTCACTTGGTTTAATCGTAACCTCTGCTGCCTCCCTCCCCACAGCCCCAAGTGAAGCAAAACTCAGTTAAGGTGCAATTCATGTGGCCATGTTAGTCTGCATTTCAAAGTGCATCTTTATACTCCCCAAAATGAAAAAAAGAGGGTTACCCAAGATAATCTTAAAAATTTGCATAACATAATCAGCACACACTTGAGATTACTTTGATTTTTGGTAGGCTTCTCATTTATGCAAGCAAACATCATTCTTTAAAAAGGTAAGATTTAATCACTTCTGATACATGAGCAACTAAAATACTAGGATTGAAGCAATAATTAAAAAGCATGATGTTACACACAATTAGCTGCTCTCCAGCATGCCTAGCAGGGATGTCCTGACTTCGTTACTCCTTCCCAAAGGCAGTCCCCATTTAACAGACAGGTGGGAAGGCTAAATTCAAGACCGATTTGAAAAAGATACCATTCTGGTAACCAAGGTTTCTCCCTCACTCGGGCAGAAGCTTCAAAGTCAGGCCCTCCACACCTGGACACCCTCAGCTCCCACCAGTTCAGTCAGACCTGGCACCCCATTGTCCTTTGGCCTCAGCACTTTTGAAGCACCCATGGACCAAGCGAGCTCCATACAGAATAGATCTCTCTTCCACAGGTGCTTCTGTCTTTGTATTAAAGCATTTTTAGTTTGCAAGGGTGGGGCTTAACTCTGTCAAATTTACAAATTTACAAAGGCTACAGCTGTGTGTTTGTGCCAGCATACTCCAGATGCCTTACACTATCAAAGACAATGTCTTGTTGCACTTCCACAAACTCCATTATCTCAGCAATATTTCACAAGTCAGAATACTTTAAGTGTCTGCTTTCCATCTATCAATTAAGGAGATAACCTTTAATCCGAAATACAGTGCATTATATCACCTCAGCCTCTGCTTATGATGGTCTCCAGTAGCATCCAGCCACAGTGACAGTCTGCAAGTTAAAGGATTCACTCAGTAAATTAATGGCTCTTCTTAAGAACGTCATATCCACTTCTAAAAGCAAATATAGATTATTTGCTGTTTAAAAAAATTATTGTACAAGCACACAAGAATATCTGGAAGTTTTCATCTTAAGTGACTGCGTACCTAACCTTGAAGAGAGAGAATACCCTATCTGAACAGCCAAGCCTTGAGGAATTTTAATTTATACAGTTTATTTTTATTTATATTTATTATTTATTTTTATTTATACAGATGCATGAGCATCCAAGCTATTTAATGTTGAGTCCTTAGTTCACACTTGTCTGAAGCCTTGCTAATCACCCAATAACACAAACACTATTCAGATAAGTGTGAAAGGACTCAGGCTCACACACTTTTCAGCCTCAAAGGCTACGGGAAGAACACAGTACAGCCAAGGCATCTGTCAGCTGTGCTGCAAGGGAACATCTGACCACCACACAGCATCCAGTCCTCCTTCAGCCACAGCAGTCAGCTGCAAGGTTGGCTAGAGGCAGGCTTGGAGCTGGTGAAGGTCAGCATGTTCATCTCCAGAGGAAGCAGAGATAGTATCTCTTGTCCAACAAAAAGAAACCAACCAACCTGGAAAAAAAAAATAATAAAAAAAATCGTCTTATTTTTTTGCTTGTTTGGAAACTGGAGATCACTTCAGGGAAAAAAAGCTGCACCGATTTTAAAGATATCCTTAAAAAAAAAAAATCTGTTCTTTATATACAGAATAATAAATTTTAATATTGAACAAAGTTGCTAGACTTAGAGTTGCATAAAGACATAGTAAGTCATTGGGTTTGACACTATACATAAGAAGGTCTGGTTGTACCTATTGTATAAACAAACAAATATTAGCTAGAGATTTAGTTTTCCAGAACTCAAGTTATTGAAAAAAAAAATACATTTTTGGTATTTAAACAAGAGTTTTAGGTCAGTAGCTTAAATATTTCTTTGCAAGTTAACTGTCTTTCACTTCTGTATTGAAGTGTCCGAAACTGCATTTTCCATTCTTCTGTTGGAGAAACACATGTACCTGACTGCAAACCTGAATATTTTTCAATAACATTTAAGAACCTGTGTTACACACACACCTCCTTGGGAAATTTTTAAGCATGTTTAATAAAAATGATCTTGTGCATTGGTGTATGTAAACAGGATGAATCACCGAATCACAACAGGGATGATTTTTCTGCCATGTAAACACACACTTCTGCAGAGTCACGCTCTCATTGCGGTTCACCCCGCACTGAAGGACTGCAGATCTAGTCAGATATGAAAAGGTAATGCTCTCTTTTCCCAGCCTCCCTACCTGTACCCTCGAGGGAGAGCTCAGGAAAATCAATGTATATGTATGGTCCAAGAAAGTGTTTCTATTTCAATAAGTAGCTCACATTATGCATGCCTTCTGTTAGAGGAACACAGATCCTTCTTCCAAAAATTATATAAAAGCATCTGAGCAGGGGGATGGAAACTGTGACGTAAGAGGCAGCCAGTGGAAAGACATATGGAAGCAGAGAAATCAGAAAGATATCAGCAGTTGGCAAATCTCCTCTTATATTTCACATTCATATGCTCACCACATTTAGACACAAAGACAGTATCCAACACTCCAGCACCAGAAGAGAGGATGGGTTTTTTGCATTCTCCTAAGAAGCACATGCTATTATAGATATTATACAGCACAATAATCCTACATTGCTACTCTGAATTTTATATTAAAGCCAGAAACAGTGACAACACACTGGACTGTTGTGAAATTATACAACACATTACTATTATACCATCATGAAAGTATGAATTGTCAGCTACCATTTAATTTATACATTACCTTTTTGGCCTGGGAGGTGAGCAGAGCAAAAAGTGTTTGTGATGCTTGTTATCAAGAATTTTTCTTCTCAAACTGAAGAATAATTGTTGGTTATAAAGTAAACAGTTATCCCTAAAGTTCCATTCTCTATTCACTCTAGCAAGATGAGGCTTGTTAAGTTTTCAAAGCCTTCTCTGTGTTTTATTCTGGTTTGATTTGGTTTAGGGTTTATTTGGGGAGTTGGGGGGTGATTGCTTGGTTTGGGGTTTTTTTGTTTGGTTTTTTGTTTATTTGTTTGCGAGGGGGTTTTTTGTTTGTTTCAGTTTTGTCTTTTTTGTTTGTTTGGGATTTTTTTTTTTGCTGGGGGGAAGGAGTTTGAAGGGGGTCAGTAAGAGGACATATTTCCACCTGCATTACTGCAATATGACTGAAGTAGACAGTCAAGAACTACTGTTCTTATGCCACAAAATACCTACTGTAACATGCTTCTGCCAAACCATCCTTGTTGTGCTTATGCCCTTTAGTCTGGGGGACAAAAAAAAAAAAAAGTTTCCTTAAATAACAACAGAAGAGCTAAGAGCAACCTACTTCCAGCTATAACTATGAAACCTGAACTCAGACTGCAAAAACAAGAAACCCTAAAACCTCTGTAGTGATTTTGTTCCTCTTTTAGCAGGATGTGTTGGGCTGAAATGATCCCTCCACGAATATAGCGAAGTAACTACACACAGCACCTGTACCTAACCTGTATGGGTTAGGAAAGCAGCTTGCAGCAGGACAGAGAGGAAGGTTACCTCTGACTGCCTCCCAAAAAAACTGCCAGAAGAAAATGAAAGTTTGGTGACAAATTTAATCAGGTACTACACAATGTTTTACTAAACCACACAATCTACCCAGAGTTACAAATTATAGCATAGGACATGATTTTGGACAGAGCTCAGTTCTGTACTTCGTTATCCAACTTACTGGCCTTCAGAAGCAGATCACAATAAATGCACATCTTTTCTCCTTTCTATCCCCCAAATTTATTTTTATTTAAAAAAGCATAACATTGGGACATACTAGGTAACTTGTTTTGACAATGAATTCCCAAATGGGACAGCAAGAAGCCGACCTCTCACTGCAGCCTATTAACCCCATCAACTGAACTCATGGGTAATTATCAGCCATAATGTGTTGAGAGCCTTCTGCTTCCTACAGTTATGGACACAGACACGACTTCTTAAGCATCCATTAGAAAGATATTAAGGCACATGCTTGCAGACACTTGAGTACAGCAGGAACAAATTAACTGCTTTGATATATTTTGTGACTGTTGTTGAGACTTCAAAGAAATGACAATCCTGAAAGATAACTTTTCCATGAATGAAATCTTAATTTGCTAGGATCCTCTTGAGGAGGAACAACAGCTCTGGGTATATATTATGCAAACACTTCTTACATGCTGTGGCTTGTGCAGCATGCCAGAATTATTGCAGGCACTTACTACCCTCATACTGAAACAAAATTAACATGCCATAAACATCTCAGAGATATTTTAATTTTCTATGGCTGAACATCTCTTGTGCATTTTCAGACAGGTCAGATGTCCACAGAAGAGGAGGGTTTTTTTGTGGATTGTAGGGGTCAGTCATCTCCAGTTCAAATGTGATGCGAATACAAGAGGATGGCAGGGATAGAAAAGGAAATATGCAGCACCTGCTAGATGAGATACTCTAGGGAACAAAGAAACGGGAACTTCTGAAATGTCAAGCTTGTTTCTGTAGAAGTTCTAACAAGGCTATTACTTAGAAGCATTCACAGGAAAAGAAAATATTACTTAATGCTACAAGATAAACAATTGTAATATATAGGTGGGATACACCTCCAGCATATGTAGAGACTCATGCTTTCTTTAGAAACTGCTTTGAGTTTTGTTCAGTCACCGAAGAGAGAAGGCATACTATACCTAACTACTCAAACGAACTGTAAAGAAGGTTAAACTATAAACAGGAGTTATTTTGTCTTTATTATGGATTTTTAGAAAGCAATAATTCACCTTTCTATATCAAGGAGGCAGAAGAAGGAGTACATAAAGCTATAAATACTATTAATTGCAGAGCAAGGCACACTATCATTAAGAGTTATGAAGCTGTCCCATCTCCTTTATTCCTTTTGCATCTGACTATCAAGTTTAAGAGAAACAGTAATTGAACCATTCAATCAAAATCCTGGTATGGATTAAATCCTTGCCAATAGTTAGTTAGCATTGATTACTTATAAGGGCTAGCAGTTTTAGAGACAGTTTAGAGCCACAGAATAATCCCAGAATCTCTGAAGTTGGGCCTTGAATGAACAGGCAGCTGTGCCACCAGCATGAAGGAGACAAGAGTATGATCAGTAGCTTCAGAATCAATTCAAATAGATCGAGACATCAGCTGTAGTTGATCTATTTAAATTCATGAGATCATATTTGGAAACGTGGAAGAGTGCTGCCAGAACAATACATCTCTTTGAACTAAGTCTTAAAGAAAATTTAGCTTTTGATAGTCTGTCTTAACATCTCAAGGCAGACTGGCACCATTGCATTCTACGTCAATAAAAGGAATAAAGAACGTCACAAAAATTAATGATTAATAAAGGAGCTCTAAAAAAAAATGCTCTGGGTTGTGAGCATTAGAATTAAGTGGTTTTTTTTAGGATTAAACACTGTGGCAATAAGAATTTTCAGTTACAGCTTGTATACATAGATATATACACATACAGTATACATATACATACACATACATTTTATAAAACCTAATCATTTTATTTATACAGATTGATGTGTGCCAATATCAGAGTATAAATCAGATCACTCTTTCTTAACTGAGGAAACCCTTTACACTGCATATCCATAAATTCCTTTCATCACTAAAAGGATCCCAAAAGCAAGGAAAGATTATCTGACAGAGAACAGCAAGGACTTATCCCTGTTAGCAGTCTGCAGAGGACCTACAAATCCACTCTGCAGATCAGAGCAAGCAACCTAAGGAAGCAATTTTCTCCTCCCAATATCCCCCATTTGGCTTCCCAGATTAAGATATCTCCCAAGGCCGTGCTCTTTTTAAAGCAGTTAGAAAGCCTAAGGAAAGTCACAGCAGACTTACTGCACAGCTAAGAGGAAAGGAGACAAATTGGATTTAAGACAGTTATTCCATAGGTGAAAAAGAATGAGAGCCACAGATAGGATCTTGGGGCAGCAAGACAGAACAGACAAACAGTGGCCAGTAGGGTGCAAGGGCAAAGGCATCACTTTTTCTCACTGCATTTTAACCAAGCAGAGCCCCTCAGTTCCTCAGCAATGTGGTAGAGCCAGGAGACATCTCTCTGGAGGTGATGAAATGCTCTCAGCTACAGGCTGTCTTCCCTCAGGCACACTACCAATTACTCCCAGGACAAGGTAGACCTGCATTACCAGTGCTCATCTGCACTTCTTGGGTAAACAAAACAGGGGATTTACACTTCAAAGCTACTGACTAGGCACTGGTCCAGTAAATACCAAGTTCATCTCCAAGCTGTTATCAGAATCACATGCCAAACCCAAAGGACAACCTTAAGGCTGAGAGAAACTTTACTGTCCTGTTTCTTTGAAAAGCATCATGACAGCAAATTCCAAAGCATAAACAAAAACAATACACACAAGTTACAAAGAAGTGGGACAGTTTTGCCTTTAACTAATCCCAGTGGTGATAGCTGATTAGGCCTGTAGTCACTTGATAACAGCCTTAGATTTAGGTTCTTATTCAAGCTGCATGTCTTTGGAGACCTATTAAAGGGACAAGAGAATAGCTCAGCACACTAAATAGCTATACCTAAGATGTTTAAGGCCAGTTTGCTCCAAGGACAGACATTAGTTCAATAAATTAAAAAAAATCAAATAAAAATAAAATATTTTTAATATCATCTCCCCTCCCCTTAAGGAAAGGTATACAAATTCAGTTTCAGAGAAACTTGGGTTCTGCTCCTCCTTAGTTTGGCAATCACTTTAGCATCACAAATAGACACAGCCAAAAAACATTGGGAACAGAGGTTTAAAATAGGAAAGATATAAACAATTCATAACTCAGATTCATAGCAGACTGCTACCTCCTGCTACATAAGTCAGCACTAATGGACAGCACTATAATAAATCATATACCTCAAGGAACACATTTCAAAAGGAGATTCCCTTAGAAGTAAAAAGAGGGTCATAAGGTACTCTACAGAGTCACCATAAAAAAGGACAATACAAACAGGCTGAGCAATTAGATTTTTCTGCCTATAATAGCTGCATCTTTACCCTCACTAATACCAAATTAGCTCAGACCACACCATCTTATGTCTCCTCTTTCCCAACCCACAAAAACCTATGATGCTAAACTATTTTCAAGCAAATTAGCAGAAGCCATAACTTACTGCTTCTTTGAGCACAGCACATTTGCTTAACCAACTACTGCTCTTTAAACAGCAATGCTATAATCATGAAGACAGTTACGAAGTAAAATTTAACCACTTATTAATTTACCTACCTGCTAACAGCAATACTAACAGCTAACACGGACATCCTTTAGATAAAATACTTTGATCAGCAACAATATGATGCTAGACACATCTAAATCTTTTGATTAAGACTTTCACTCCCTATAGAGAGAACTGAGTGCTGAGATGGGGTTTTATACCAAATCCAATTAACGTGACTGAGCCTTTCTCATGAGTGTGACCCATCTGCACCTGTGGTAAATAAAGTGATTAAAACTGAAGCTGAAGTACTACGAGTTACTGCTTATCTGATAGACTGGGAAGGCAGTAGGGCAAACATTGATACAGCTGAAACACCAAATATTTCTTCAATAGATTTACTGCTTCACATTCTTTTCTTACACTGAACACATGAGGCTCTTGGACACTCTCAGGTAAGTGTTAATGAATAAACAACTAGGGTTGTGACCTACTTGTATAAAAGCTTCTCCTTTAGTATGCTCTTTCTTTTGTATTTTTGCTCTGCATGTGCTTTGAAATGTGCTGAGAAGACACTCTTGGTGGCATTCAGTTATGAAGTTAAGAAGGTGTGTGTGATAAAGCTTTGCAGAGAAAGTGGGTTCTTTAGCACATTGCTTCTAAGGGGAAAGATCTAACTGATTTCAGTTGAGGTATTTCCAGCATTTTGAAATTAATAAATTGGCTAATGTTAAATATGTGCCTCTAAGTAAGCAATAAGATTAGATGAAACAGTGAATATTTAGGTAGCCAGTCTCAGAAGAATAGACTGACCTTTGAAAAGGCAAGAAAGCTAAATCACTAAATAATGGCATTATGCAACTTGCTGGTACTACCAATTGTTATTTTCTCTAGTCATGCTTCAAAGGAAGAATGCAGATTACATTGCAGGAATTCCTGAATCTTTTACCAAAATCCCAAGTGATAACTCTCACCCTAGTATACTAGGGCCTGTGTAATTTTCTTAATCATAAAATAATAGAGATCATGGCATTAGGTCACAATAACTAATACTGTCTTTATACAGTGCTGACAAGTATTTTATGAAAAACATTTAAATCAAGTTTTTTATGGGTCAAATGAAAGATGGGTTTACCAGCAAAACAGGAAGATCCTGAAATTTTCTTACACAATATACCCAGAAAACAAGGCTATTTTCTTTTCCTAAGTACAGTTGCTGAGAGAATTTACCTGTAGTAGTGGGCTCAGCTGATTTATGGAGGTTGGGTTGTTTTCTCTTTATGCGGACTCCTTAGCCAGCATTCCCTCTGGTTGCAATATTGATGCAACAGATGCCTGTTGTGGAGGAATCTGTGCCATCACCTCCCAGCACCCTGCTTTTGCCAGAGATACCAGGGAAGGACTGGATGACCCATGTAATGTTCAATGCAGGGACTGGTGATGTAAACTCTATGTGGTGAAATAAATCTTGTGGGAGTAGAACCTCATGGGACAGAACACTGGACCCTCATTGCTGGAATTGAGATAAGGCTACTACTGTTTGGACTGTGGCTGGCATGACCTTATCCTAACCAGGGCATCCTCGCCTAATTCCCTGTTGGGTCAGTGTGTGGGACCGTGACCTCCCTGGGGCCCTACATGGGCTGTAGCTGTAGTGGCTTATTGTGCAAGTGCGAAGCACCCACGTGGCGGGCTGTGAGTGCTATCAGGGGTCATTCAGGTAGATGTTTTCTTGTGACAAGCCTTGTGACGTTTGATTATAATTTTGTTAATAGTTTTGTAGGTAAATGAGAATTTGAAACGAGAAAAGGTTCATGGGTATCCCTAATGCAGTCACAGCACACTAATGAAATTTGGTGCCTGCTGCATGGGCAGAAGGCACTCACGGTGTCAAGAGGTGTGAAGGGACAGCTTGGTGTGCAGTGAGAGGCAGTGATGTCCTCTGACAAGTTACCGTATCAGAAATAGTCAACAATTTTAAAATGCTCCCAAGAAAGAAAAAACTTATTCAAGAATCTTGTATTAATTTTTCTTTTTCTTTTTTTTTTTTCTTCTTTTGTCCAGTGACACAAACATATTCCTGAATTTGGACTAAGTCTGCAGTAAAATATTTTTATAATTATCTAAATGAGTAGCTCCAGATTTTAATCACTCACTGAAGACTTACCCTTTCCCCATCGTGAATGCTGTCACTTGAATAGCTGACTCAATTACATTTTCACATAGGTAATTTTTAAAAAAAATGAACAATGTTGGAAAAAAGTGCTTCTATTCCTCTGGCTTTAGTTTGAATTAACTATGTAGGGTGTCTGCCAGAAGCCTATAATGATTAGCTGTTTTGTTGTGCTCTCTTTTGAAAATATTATTAGAACAATCCTTTCCTGGAGAGAGTGTTTTCATATGACTCCCTTGCTTTCGTGTGGAAATTGTATGCCCTTTAAAGATTTGATACTGTTCTCTACCATTTACAGATGCTGTAGTGTACATTTATTCTCAGGGATGTTAACCTTTCTAAACTTTGAAGTGTAAAAATCTTTTATTTACAGCTGGTCTCTCCTTAAAAGAAATCTCTAGGTTTTTGCACATCTGGTGCCTGAGCTGACACTTTTCTGCCCAGATTGGCCTCTGATGTATGCTGGCTAGAAGGATGTCGGCACTTTTACTTAGGTGAACCCCAAACATTTATCTCAATCCTCATGTTGGGCTTGCAGAAACAACTAATGGCAGATGGGCAGTTCACTGTGACTTGCCAGCCTCTCTTACTGCTACGTAGGGGGGATAGGTTTGATTGCTTCTTTTCTAGCAGACACAGGGCAGGATATGCTTGGTGGTCAAAGCTTAGGAATTTCTAGGTGTAGAGTGCGTGTTTGGGCACAAGCCTGGACTTGGATCTGCACCATTCACACAACATGAAGTAGCCATTGCAACGTGCCATATGGAGACACACTAGAGAGATGGTGATGGTGCTGCTGAATCTATGTATTTCTCACTAAGTGCTTGTGCAGCATGTGTAAAAGCACAATAAAATTAGATATCTCTTACCTACAGCTGAACTTTATTGAAGCATCTGTGCAAGGAATAAAAACATTTTTTTTTTAATGTTTTCTAGCTTCTGGAAGTGGTAAGGGCCTACATAATAAAATACACTGGGAGTATATACAAAGCTAATGTAATTGCTGAGAAACAGTTAGGAAAAAATTTTTCTAGCCTTCTTTTCTGCACTCAAAAGCATATTCATTTCTTAAGTACAGTCTTGTGAGATAATACTTTAACAAACAGTTGGTTTGACTCTGCCAGCCAGTAATACCTGGTAACTTTTCCTTTCTACCATGAGCCCATGCTCACAGTCCTCGTAATAACATCTTTTCTTGGAACAAATTTCTTTGCTTTGGCTAACTAGAGGGACATCTTCATGGCCTTATGTTTAGACCAGCCAGTCACCTCCTGCCCTAGTGGAGAAAAGCAAATGCATGAAGCTAGAGGCAAACAAGGGAAATATCTAGGAACTGATACATATATATATATATATATATATATATTTAAAGATCCTTGAAGTCTTGCATCCAGGCAAAAATAGTGAAAAATCACATAGGAGACCTAATGGTTATTTTTTTCTTTAACGGTCTGTCTCTAGGAATACCATTCCCTGATTTTCTCCAGTTTCTAAAGAATAATTTGGCTGCCTGTGCAAGCTCGATTTGAGTGTGATTCCACAGCTGCAGAAACTCATTGATATGTGGTGGTGAGCAAATCACCGCATTTTTTTCAGGGCTCAGCTGTTTAAAATATACTGAATGCAAAATCACTGGTAAGTTACAATGTGTTTAAATTACTCTAATTAAGGCTTCTGTAATATGGCACAGTTCACGATATTTCATTGCAAATTATAGCTCATGTACCTACCACGGCAAGCACGCATCTTCCCTTATCTCTTTATTCAAAAACTAGGAAGAATGGGAAGAAACAAACTTTTCGAGCTAAATTGCAGACTAACTAGCTGAAGTCTTTTCACAAAATTTTTAGCACCTCTACAATGAGACAAACAGTTAAATTATGGGTCTAAAGAGCTTCATCTGGTGGTGGGAGAATGAGAAATCCTTCCTTAGGATGGCTTTGGTCTGTTTCTATTTTTACCAGCTTGGCTATACCATACAAAAGAGTGCACTTAATATTGCTTATCACACTGTGTACCATATCATGCAGATTGAAAGTCTTCCTGCTGCAGACAGGAGCAAATCAAACTCATTAATAGCAGGTAGATATTAACCTAGTGCGGATGGATGTTTGGGAAGGGTGTATTTGGGGATTGTATTAAGATGAAGACCAGCAAGGAGAATCTTAGAAAATGTTTTCCTGGCTTCACTGGAGATACATATTAAGGATTTTTTGGAGTGCCTTTTCCATGTTTCTTGCTAAAGCTTGAATTGCTTTTCCTGTTTCAGCATAGCCAAAGACTGGCCTGTGTAACTTAATGGTTCATTGAAAAGAAACTCGCAAGCAAGCATCAACAATGGTTTCCATCCAGCTGGGTTGCAGCTACCCAAACTGAGTTTGATGAGCACATACTGCATCTAGGACTGATCTGGATATGTAGAAGTTTACACCTCTGCATCTGCCTGCTCCAAGACTGCCTCTTGTGAAGAATTTTAGTTCCAAGTCTACGCTGGGGGTTTATAGAGTATCTTTCCTTTTGGATATTGAAGTAGAGAGTGAGGACAGATGGAGGAAAAACTGAGTGAGCCCAGGTGTAAAGAAAACAGTTGGAGGCAAGGACAGACTACCTCCAGGCAGTGGACAACTACTACCCAGGGTTATTTCAGGGAGAAAGTTTGGAAAGCCAAGGACAGCTGGATTTTACACTGCGGAGATGTGAAGACCAAGAAGAAAATCTTCTGTAAATACTTTGGCAGCAAAAGGAATACCAAGGAATATGGTGTCTAGGAGCAGGCAAACTAGTGGCAAAGGGCATTGTAAGGATTTGATTCTCAAGGTGGTTTTCTTATCAGTCTTTATTGGCAAGGTTTTAACCTCAGACCTTGCAGTCTCTTAATAAAGGCATTTAGAAAAGTGAGGTACAGGAAGTCAAGATATATATTTCCACCTTGACAGAGGAGATCTGAATTCAAGGATGGAGCTGAAGGAACTGATCCATGTTGCACAGAACTGCTTTTGGTGTTGTATTAGATCTGGCTAAGCCAGAGTTCATTTTCCTGTAGAGGCCCTCGCAGTGCTGTGCTTTCCATTGTTTTGGCCATTGCTGAGCTGCACTGGCACAGCATCAGTGCTGTCTCCCCTCATCACAAGGTTGGACCTGGGCAAGATCCTGGGAGGGGACATAAACTGGCCAGCTAACCCAAATTAACAATAATAATTCCATACCATATGATGTCAGATCAGTTATAAAAGCAAAGAAAAGGAGTAGAAAGGAGGTGGGGGAGTGGGAGGATGGCATTTGTTGTTTATAATGTTTGCCTTCTGGAACAACTACTATGTATGCTGAAGACCTGCTTCCTAGGAAGTGGCCAGATATCGCTTGCTGCCAAGAAGTAGAGAATAATTTCATTTTTTTTCTCTTCGCTTCTGCACGTGCAAGCTTCTGCATTTGCTTTATCAAGCTGCCTTATCTCTCCCCTGCCCAGCTGGGAAGGGAAAATGATAGAGCTGCTTGGTGGGCACCTGGCATCCACACAAGGTCAAACCACCACGAGTGTTCAAGAGAGGTTTCTCATGACTGGGAAAAGAGGAATCTTATTCTGACTTAAAAAAAAAAAAAAAATGCAATGAAGGAACAACTATAGCCTGGTCAGACTCACATCAGTAAGTGGGAACATTATGGAGCTTCATAGAAGCCTTCCTCATAGAAGCCTTTTCCAGGTACATGAAGGACATAAAGTCTTTGGAAAGAGCTAGTACAGATTTATCATGAGCAAAAGGAAACTGACAAACCTGATTGCCTTCTGCAACAAAAATGACAGACTGTAGATGAGGGGAGAGCAGTGGATGTTCCACACGTCTACTTTGGCTTTTACTTTGACACCATTTTCCATATTAAATTTATAGGAAAACCAGGGAAATACAAACTGTGAGGATTTACTGCAAGGTAGATAAAAAAATGGCTGTGTTTCATTGAGTAACACAGTAGTAGTCAGTCATTGGAGGGCTTGGCAGCCATGTACAAGTAGTGTTTCTCAGGTATCATACTGTGCAAAGTCTCCATTGGTTTTCTTGGATGACAGGATGGAGTGTGCTTTTAGGAAAGTGGTGGGTTATTTTAGGAAATTTGGGGAGAAATAGCTGAAAGACTGAAGTGTAGGACTGAAGCTGAGAACCCTCAGCAAGCTACAGCAGGGACTGACAGCAACCTCACGATGCTCAATAAAAACAAGCAGGGATGAGATAATCCGTCACATGCATTGAGGCTGACTGGCTGTGGAGCAGCTCTGCAGGATGGGACCTGGAAATCCTGACAGACAAGCTTAACACCAGTCAGCATGCTTTTATGGCAGTGACATGCACTACAGGATGGAGAAGAGGCTGAGCAAAGTTGTTTTTCCTTTTTCTCTTGGCACTTCTGAGACCACATCTGGACAACTGTTTCCAGTTTTGGGCTCCTCAGTACAAGAAATACATGGACATGCTGGAGTGTGTCTGGAGCACAAGACACAGGAGAGGAGAAGGAACTGCTTTTTCAATCTTAAAAAGCAAAGGGCAAAGAGATTAAATTGCTGTCTACAACTATGAGAGTGATTACAGAGGGGATGGGGATAGGTTTAGCAGTACACGGTGACAGGGCAAAAGAACATGCTGCAAACTGGGTATGTCCCAGTGGTTGAGTTCTGCAACAACCTGCCCAAAGGTTCTGAGTAGGCTCCAATCTTGGAAAGTGCTGAACATTAGGACTTATTCTTTCCTGTCATATTCCTAAAAAGCATGCAGAATATTTGCTGACTATGATCTTTATAGCAAAACCTTTACATTCTTGAGTAGTCTCTTCTCTCTTGCTGTTCTCAGCTAGGTCTAATCCCTTCATCCTTTTGACTTCAGGTGTTTTAAAGTGTTTCTCCCTAGCTATTTTTCCTCACCTTGGGGTATCCAAAACTGGACACTGGGCCCTAACTACTGATCCTAGGCACCCCCTGAGGTGAAGAAAACCCCAACCTACTTCCTAGGATTTGGTATGATGCCTATGTTGCAATATACAAAAATTTATTTGTTTTTTGTTGCAATAGCATCATATCATCATGTATACAGTTCATAACCAATTGTATGAGCTAGGTCATCTTCTGCAGTAGTGATATTCAGCTGCATGGTTCCTACTCCGTGTTTGTTCTTCATTTCCTGTCTTGTTCCTCTGTGGTTTTATGCACTGAAATTAATTTTACAAGTTTCAGGCATTATCTCTGGATTTCAAAGATGCAGAGTTTGTGATGCTCCTTTCAGTGTGGTCCTGCCATTTCTTCATGCAATGAGATGGAATTTATTAACAGAAATATTAAGTTATGGCACTACATTACCAACTACCTCAAACTTTTATTTGCAGTGACAGACCTCTTAAACACTGGAGGCAGATAACCATGACCAAAAAAGCTCCACCGTTTCTTGACACTTTTGATTTGTTCTTCCTGAATCTTAAAGTTAAGCTTTCTGTTTTGATCCATAAACTTCTTTTTTGGAGATACATTCTGAACCTTTCCTGTTCTCAGACCTTCTTTGTCCTCAATGAATATTCAAAGAGAATAGTTCCAAGCTTACTTTGGCTTACTTCCCTAGACTCTTTCCTGGAATTTCAGCCATCCTGACAACTCAAATACTTTTAACTCTTTATGAATATTGAGCATTTTCTTCCAGGTTCTGGTCTTTGTCTTAGTCCTCTATTTAAAATTGCATTAAATGTCTGTTAACAAATAAACCTAATTGCAGATGAGATATAGATCTAAAATACATATTCATTTAAACCAACCCTTTAAAAAATTCCAACATGAATTGTCACTGGTTTTGCAGATAACTGCATTTATGTAAATACTTAAAACTAACTTGGTTCTCTTGGATCCTTCTCCTTGCCTTTTTTTCTCTATACAATCTATATTAAAATGTAACTGTGTTTCTTTTTACTGGCATTTGCTTTTTTCTTTTTTGCCTCAGAAATATCCTTCACTTCACATTGGTCAATGTTTAATTTCCACATTGATATTCAATTCAAACTGGACACTTCCTTACTGTTCCGGTACAGTCATTTACTAAATCCTTCTCCAGAAAGTAATCTGACATAATGGATATCTCACAAGCTCCATGTGGGCTGACATTACTGAAGCTGTGCTATATGTTGTTAAGGTAGAAATCATGTACTCATTTTCAGGATAAAAGCTTACTCTTAGTATTTACAGGCCTTTTTCAGGACAGGGATTTGGTCTACGTATTCATAACTGAGACAGTTCTGGAAGAACAGTAAGAAAAAAATTCATATTCACCCTAAAGACTGAAATTAAATATTTTTTAAATTAAACATTCTGATTTGATAGCAAATATGCAAAGGCTACAAACAAGTATTATTTGGGAATGTACTACTTTAATGCAATTATTCAGATGCTAGTATTCACATTACAATTCTTTATATCCACTGAACAGGTCCAGCATAATATCTAAGGACAAGAAACTGGTAGAAGGGAAGCAGTCTGTCCTTCATGTCTATCTTAACGTGAAGCAGAAGGAAGTGGAGAAATAATCTTAATAGTTTTTATTGATCTCCCTTTATATTGTTACAAGCTAGAAAGTCAAGCTATTTATTGACTGAACTTTGGATAGCCACCTCTGATTAGCACAGCTTTCATGAGCAAATCTTACAGTTCAGTGAAAATGCTGCATGTTGTCAGAAAGTGTAGGAAGATGTGAGGTTACAAAACAGATGTCATTTTTCTTCTTAACCAAATAAATTCAAACATATTCAAGGTTAACCTTATCACCATTGATGATAAAACAGAAGGTGCTGTCACGCTTCTGAACTTACCCTTCTCTCATTTTTATTGACAAATGAGCTAAGATATTTGTCAAAGATTGACAAAATACAACTCACAAGAAGGGGAATATTCAAATTATAACAATTTATCTAGATGAAGTCCTGCTTGCCTACTGAAGTTCTCAAACCAAATTTAATGATGCTCCTATATTCATGTTTCCTTTGGCAAACTTACTAACACAGTAATATCAGTTAAGTTCCAGCCTGGCATCCTCTGGTCACAGAGGTTTCTCCCTAGAGAACTCTGAATTTAAAAGACCTGCAAGTTTGGATTCTGCATTGGCAAATTAAACAGGATGGCAGGACCTGCTCCTGGGGGATGTCCTGTGCTATCTTAGGCACAGTCTCCAGGTTCAGACAGGAAGGACAATGCAGCCCTTGATGTCTCACACTCCATAACTTCTCAGCAGACTATAACAAATAAAGGAATAAAAAACTGCAGATACAGCTATGCTACTAAGAAAATCTGGGGTTATGTATTTCTCCCAGACCTGTTCCATGGAAGAAAACTTCTTTCTGTCCTAAGACCTTTGTTTAGAAACTAGACTATGCTCTTCATGATCAGTGAAAACAGACCTTCAACATTCCTTTGTTGATGTGTTTGGAGGAGGTGGAAATTTTCTTCAGACTCCAGATCTAGAGGTAGGTATAAACCATGAACTTTTGAGCAAGACCCATTAACTAGATGCCTGGTAACTTGACTATTACTAGAAGTAAATGCATACTCTTCTTTTCAAGCTTCTTTCTAGAATGAGAAGGCCTAAAAATATTAGAGTTCAATTCTACAAGAATATGAATAGAGGAAAATGAAACTTATAAATAAGCAAAGTAGAAAAAATTGGAATAAGACTAAACATATAAGTTAAAAGCATTATCAACAGACAAGAATCAAGTCTTCTTTTAAAATCCCCTGATCAGGCACTCATAATCTCACATGCCCAACTTTAGCTGTGCAGAATAGATCCTGGAGTTAAAAGTTAAAGGCAGCTAATCTGTACTAAAGCTCTTCATGCTGCTTTTCCCCAGAGATGATCTGAAGTACCTAGCTGTCACTACATTCTCTGAGTGACAAGAAAACACCATCAGTTTCAAATCTAAGCTTAATGATCATTTATATTTGTCTAATTGGACAAAAATTTAAGGCCCAGAGATTTTCCTCTTCCAGGGGATGCAGAGTACCCAGTTCCCTCCCTTGGGATGATCAGCCATGGAGGGATCCAACATGGTAGAATCACAAATTTTCCCCTCCCCTTCGGACCCACAATGAGAGTGTACAATTTCCAGTGTAAGCCCTCTCTTCTGAAAGAAATCTGTTTTCAGTTTGTATCGCATCAGTTGCAGTGCTAGAAAGTTGGTGGGCTTTTGCTGGAATTTTCATAAGCTTCTTAAATTCATCACGTCTTAAATCCAGTAGGTAGATATTCACAGGATTTTTGATTTAAAACTGGTCCTTTTGGGGTGCTTTTTATGACCAAACATAAAACTGCTGCCTGGAATGAAATGCCGAGAAACGGCATCTTGGATTAACAAACATCCATTTTAAAAATAACTGCTTTTGATTACTGGGCTCTAAATCAAGAAGTCAGCGCAACATTCAAGGGGGCTTTTCTCTATTGAATGTGAATACTATTTAAAAGTGAGATGTCTTCTAACCCTTTAATTTACACCTTCTAAGGATGGTTCTGAGTCACGGTTTTAATTTCTCCCTATTTTTTCCTCCATGGGTTACAAAACACATTTCAAAGACTAGAATAAGTGAAGAGACCTAATCCAAAATTCCTTGGCAAGTCTCCCTCCTATTGTGAGGAATACTGGCTGCCAAGAGTCCAAGACTAAACTCCGTAAATACAGTGTATTTCTAACACACTTTGGTCATTTCAAATATCTCTTGAAAATCTGTTCTTTGTATATCAGGTGGACAGAGATATCAGGTATTCCTGTCTGTATCATCCCAGATAGTAGCATTCCTTTATCCTTAGTTTAGACACCTTAGAAAATGAGAGGAACACTCAGTTTCTATGTGGCTCTTGTACCTGAAACGAAGAACCTCCATGTGCCCCAAACTCACACAGAAGGAAGGGTTTGCATTAAATTTAATCACCACTGAATCCTGGTATTCTTACCAAAAATATAGTGGAAGGCTATTATAATTATGTAAAACTTTTTACAAGACTCATAGTCTCAGTGTTGCTGCTACAACACTGTTTCTGAGATGAGTGAGATGAGTTTCATTTACAACAGAGGCAAGTTTCATTCAGGTATTTGTTACATCCTACTGATGACTCGTAGCTTCGAGTAGGTGAGGCCTTGTTTTCCTAGCTAATGGAAAAAAATATTTCTCGACTGTGATATTATCTGAAGCCAATTTACTCAAGAGATTCAAAAGGCAGGTGGTGTGGTGGGGGACCACTAACCTTTTGACAGCACATGGTTTGATATGGGGGAACGTTTATTAAACAAACAATGTTAACTTGACCTGAGACTGACTTTGAAGTTTGATCTCTAGCAGGAAGACCTATCTAATGATTAAACCATGGAATTAGGGTCTTAGGACCATAGCTAATAAAAGCCTGGGGTGCTTATAACTGTGATGCTGCAATTCTTCATTCTAGACACATGCTGACCGCAATGAAATCCAAGGACCCAGGAACATGATTTAAAGCTATTCACTGAGAAAAGAGCTGCTTTCAGCCAGCCCAGGGAAAGGATTAGTGCAGGAGTAAAGGCTGGACTCTGACCCCTTTAGAGGCTAGATGCCTGAGGGAGGCATATGAGGTGATTCGCAGCAGGGAAAGATTCATTGAACCAGGAGGGGAGGTCTAAAGGAAGCTGACTCTGTGGTATGCTCTGTGGTATGTAGCTGAGAGCAGGTAAGTTCTGCTTTTGGAGGGCTGTTTTCCCCTAGGCAATCACAGAAGAGTTGGAATGACCCTGAGATCAGAGACTTGAGATGAGTGGGGATCCCCACCCAGCTTGGAGCTGTGATTTAGAAAGTGCCCAGGAGGGCCTGCTCTGTTGGGAGGAGAAGGAAAGAGGAGGGTCATCCTTTGCAGACTGATGCAGCAGATCAAATTGGCTGAATGGATGGGAATATGCCCCACTGCCTCTTTTCCTCTCCCTTACCTGTAACACAAGCCCTTAAGCCTTGGAGAAGCCATCCTCCTGCAGTGACATGATAGGATTCCCAAAAACGTTTAGCCCAAGAGAAGGAAAGCACTGTTAGAGTGTAGTGCTTAATGTGTTCCAATCATTCTTTAATTGCTTTTTTCTACAGCCAAATATATAGCCTCTAAAGGGACCTACAATGGTTACAGTAAAGCCATGGAGAGAGCTTTGGAGTTTAACAAAACCAGCTTTAGAATGTGTAAATTTGGTAGGAATTTTTTTATAACTGATTTAGAAATGGCTGTCCGAATACCCTTCCTATTTGCAGAATGGTATATGTACTCAAATCATCTTCATGGGGCAGGCAGACATGACATGATACCTGCAGGAATCTCATACTCTGCTGGAGAGGCAGCTGAGGAGGACAGCCCATGCACAATCCAATGACTCCGGACATGACAAGGCACCTGAACCACTTTTTTGGTGTTTAGGGGCAGTGTTTGCTGCAGGCAGAGAGGTGACCACGTGGGCTCTGTCTGAATATTGCACTGAGCAGCCTACTCAGCCCTCCCTGGGGACTTCCATACCACACTGCATTTTGTGGGGGAAGACGGTCACAGTAGGGAAGATCCATGTCCAGATTCACCATTTTCCAAGGGAGGAATACTTTTTATTCTGATCTGTGAAACCTAAGTGAAAATTTGGATCCTAAAATTTTATTTTATTATGTGTTGATAAAGCACTGCAAAGATTTTCAGCGGTTTATTAAAGGTTTTTAATATGGATGATTGCATATATCCCAGCCAAAATCTTCTCCATCCTACATAGGTATTTATCTCAGCTAGCAGATTTTGTTTGCTCAGATCCAAATTAGAAAGTATTTAAAGCAGATAGCACATCTCTAAAAATATACTGAATTTACAATGAAGCTTGAACATTCTCTTGCTAAATTTCACACATCTCATTTGATTTCTGAAGAGAAAAGGTAAACACAGAAATTTTCTTCACTAGCTCTCATGCGCTGCTTGTAACAATAAAAGAGGAATATTTCTCCTATTATTACCATGCACGTTAAGCAGAGAACAAATGCCTGCTCCCTTTACAGGCAAGGAAGTCAAGTTTCCAGTCGCAGTTTGTGCCAGGTTTTTTTTGTCTTTATTGGTAATGTAAGCTCCTATGCAAATTGAACGGCTGCTCTTCAGACCCAGCTGAATACAACAGGTCAGGATGAAACAAAATTACTTCTGTCTGTCTTTAACAGGACTTCTTAATAAAATTTATTTTACTCAGCCCCAAATCTTGCCAGGTTAAATTTTCACTTTAGCTGTGTTCACATTCTTGTTAATTTATTTTAGCTTCGGCACAAAAGTTTAGGGTAATGGGAAGAGCTGAAATTGGAATGGTTACAGTGAAACCTGATTGCTGCCTGTATTTAGATAATTTTCCTTCTAAGTGACAGTCCATTAAACCTCTAATTTTTTTTTATTTGCTAATTAAGAAGGTCTTTGCTTAGTCTTTGGGTCCCAGGAACTAATGAAAGAAGCTTTAGAAGAAAATCACCAGATTTTGTAAAAGTAGAACTAATATGATATGGAGACCTTGTACAACATTATAACTTTTGATTTTGTAGAAAATTAGATGGTGCATCACAAAAAGTTTTGTGTTTTTTTTTTTTTTTTACAGAGATTACAGATGTTTATTTCTCCCTTAATTTTAAAAAATAATAGTTTCAAAATTCAGGTTTAGAAAAATATCCTACTCATTACTTTAAAAAAAATCACTCAATATTAAATATATTTGGTATCTTATTCCAATTCCTTTTTTTTTTTTTTTTGCTACTGAACAAAAGAATAAAAAAAGGTTTTCAGTCTTAGTATCATACAGGTCTACCTTGATTTTTATCACAGAATCCAACATAAATAACACTTTCAAATTCTCAGTTATCCAAAACTTTTAAGAACTTCTGTAAATCAGTTTATCTGATACTTTCTGTTTCTTACCCCTTTTTTCTCTTCACCTTATACAGCCTTGGAGCTTCTGGCTCTTCACCTCTTCTCCATCTCAGAGTTCTTCCAGCTAGTGCAAATAATCTAATTGGAAATATAACTGGAATTACCGCAACCATCTGATATGCATCTCCCGAGTTATGTGCTCATGACCAAATGTCATCAACACTCATCAGCTGAAGAGTTAAAACTGTAATTATGCTTTTATGTTTGAGTACATTAGGCTCTCATATTTGTGTATATTTTTCTGTATACCCGCAGTGATGTCCCACTTGGGAAGAAATGTAACTTTCTCTACTTCTTTGAAACATTAATGTTTGGTGAGAGAGACCAAGCTGCCCAAGTGTGTTGGGGGTTTCAGGTTTCACATGCAGGTCTGGCTTTCCGAAACTGCTAAGAGCACGCTCTTGGTGAAGAATGGAGCCCTGAGCCACCCATAAGAGGTCCAAACTAAGGAATGAAAAAAAAGGTGACTGTGTGGTTCAATGTCTGCGCTAAGGAGTATAAGAGACTTCAAACAAGGAAAATGCAGGGTGACAGTATGATAAAAGAAAATATAGGCACCCTCACAGTAGGAAAGTATTTCCTGCTGTTCAGAGAGAACCTCCGGTGTTTCAGGTTGTGTCCATTGCCTCTAGTCTTGGCAGTGGGCATCACTGGAAAGATGCTGTCTCTGTCCTCTTCATACCATCCTCTCAGGTGTTTACAGGCATTAATGAGACTCCTCTGAGCCTTCTCTTCTTCAGGCTAAGCAGTCCCATCTCAGCTTTTCCTCATAGGAGAGATGTTCTAGTCCTTCATCTTTGTGGCCTTTTTCTGGACTTTCCAGTGTGTTTATCTTTCTCTTGTCCTGGGGAACCCAAAACTGGACATAGCAGGAGTGCTGGGTCCCCAGTGCTGATCACTTTGGCACAGACTCTGCAGCTGAAACCTCTGATAGGCAGCTACTCTGGGACAGTTTTTCCTCTTATCGTAAAGATCATTTGCTGCTGTCAGTTTGAAGATTAGTAATATCCAAATTGTGGGAATAAAAACAAAGGGGCTGCAGGTTTCAACACTGACAGGGCTGTTCTGTCAAGGATAAAATCCCTGTTTCCTTAGTTGTACTTAGAAAGTTTTTTAATATAGACTGAAGTTATTATTCTGGTCAACGTGACCAGCCTGGTGTTCAAGAGACTTCAACATATTTTTACAAGTTGGATTCCTCATAGGCTTACTGTAGATCAGTCTGAACTGCTGAGTTTTTTTTCCTTTTAAGTAACAGTAACAGCTAGCTAATGCTATGTGCCATTTTCCTAATCTATATAGCCTATATAATCTGTATGAGATTCCTAGTATTTTGCTATGTGAAGCAATTTCATAAGCTATGAAACCCAAGAGCCTGCAGACATAATCAAATTCACTTCCACAGAGCAAAGCTGTGTTACTCAAACACATGTTCAAATATGTTACTAAATGGGGAAGTAGCATTTGTGGCATGTCCCTGAGTTATCCCCTCACCAGAAAAATATAGGGTGAAGTTCTCTGTAGGGACAAGTTCGTATCAGCAGGGTCACAATATCCCACATTGATGAAATTTTTTCATTGTTTCAGAGTTTGGAGTATTTAATAGGAGCATGCTGGTCAAGAGTGGTGCCCCACAGACTCATGGTCTCCCATGGGAAGTGGACCCTGCCCACTACCCTGGTTTGGCACAGGAGTGGCCACTGCAAGGTTGTACTGGGTGGACATCCTGTTCCCCTGAGAGCCTTTGGGAAATCATCTCATGGGACCCACAGATGCTGAAAGCAGAGGCTGCTGTGCACCTGGTCCCCAGCCCCACTCCACCAGCCAGCCCACTCAGCTGGGCATGCTGGTCACAATGGTTAATGGTATTTCACCAGCTTCTGTAGTTAGGCCCAGAGAGATGTTCAGGAGTGTTGGGACCCTTTACTTCCCCTTAGGCACAGTATGGAAAATTGGTTCTGGAAATTATATGGCAAAATCAAGTGAACAAATTGCTGCCTACACTTTCCTTTTATATAGCACCAGACTGGAGGCTACAACACCTGCTAGTGCCCCAGTGAGCAGCCAGCCCTGTTAGGTACTCCACCAACTGCTCTTGCACACCATGGGAAGTGAAGTGAGCAATGTAAATGCAGTATATTTGGGTAAAGAATGCTGTGCTGAGATAAAAATCATCCTTTCAGAATTTTATTTTAATAATATTTTTTCCCCTAAGAAAAGATAATCAAACTATACAACCTTACTATTTGCAATGCAAGTACCATGCAGCCTTTCTTGCATGAAATCTGTGCCCTGATCTGAGACCTTGGTATAAAACCCGCCAAATATCAGCCAATAAATATTACTGTATTTATCTCTACAATAACCTCTTCTTTGTGCCACACCATTTTCCGTTCCCTCCTTGCAACTTCGAGAGCTTTGGAAAACCTGTTTTTGAAATACCTCTGTGTGTGTAGCTTATTAAATTAGTCTGTTCCTTTCAGTATAAGAAAGTAGATTAAAACTCAAGTCGTTTCGTGGTCGGAAAAGAGTGTCAATAAAAGTAAAATAATGTTTGAACAGTTTAGTAAGGTGGGTTAACCTTTTGAAGAACACAGCAAATACTTTGTGGAAAAATAAATTACATTCACATGTCCTCTTGGCTTCGCAGAGATAGTTTTCTGATGTATCATGAAAGAGTTGCAGATGCACGTATCAAATGGCAAATACGCTGATGGTTGCCCTGTGGCAGGTTTAAGAAAGGCGACAGCCAGAGTACACAGCAGAATGATTGCCATGTCAGTTTTGACATCTGTTTTGGAAGAATTTTGTCTGTCTCTGGAGCAGTGTGATCCTCTGTGTACAGTCACTTTGGAAGTGTTAGCTAGTCCATGTTGTGCTGAGCACAGTGATGCTTTGAAGTGTCAAAAGCTGCTCAAGATATTTTAGCAATATATAAGCCCATTTCCTTTCACAGAAGATTCAAGACAAGGCTGTGGGAGAGTGAAATTTCTTCTGGAAGATTACACCCATTTCTATTTTAAGTGGCAGAACATCTTCCAGTCACTCTAGCCCTTGAAAATTATGGTTTATATTCTGAGTCAATATTCTTGTATTCTTCCCTTGACTGGGTGGCTGAGGCTCAAGAATTGTCTCCATTGAAACAAACTGGATGTGACTGTAGAAGATAAAGCTCTGGGCTTGAAAGAACCTACAAGAGTATCCAAAATGGGGAAGACAGGGGAATGTGGTACAGCGTGGAGAACTCTGCATTTTGATCATTTTCCTGCACACGTTTGTTCTGTTCCCTGTAATAGCTTATTGTAATCTAAAATTCAGTTCATTATGAATGTATTTTTTCCATTCTGTTAATTTGAGAGACTTTGACAATTAGAATTCTTAAGCCAAATTCATTTAATGTTCAAAAAGACAGAATTGTGGCTAATTAAAGATAAGAGCAAATCAACTACGTAAAACAATCACATGCTGTACTGAATGTGATTACAACAGCCAATGTATTGAGTACTGTGAGATATATTCTCTGTCGCTGATGGGGAAATATGCTGTGTCTTCTCTGATAATGCAATTTCCCTCCCTTGCTCAGGTAGGATTTATCCATTTTTTAAAATGCTGTCATCCTGCAGATTAGTTGCAGGCAACAAGGCTTTTCCTAGCCTGGCTCTAATTCCCCATTATGATACAGCACCGTGCCTCAGGCATTGCACTGCAAGCAGTAGCGAAGATTTATTTTCTACCAGTTAATGATGCACAGGCACCAGAGCCAATCCTTCCATAGACACTGCCTATTTAAACAGCTACAGATGGACCATCAACCCCCTGCACTAACAGAGAACAGCATATTGCTCCCATCTTTATTTTTCCTCGCAGTTTTCTTTATCTTCCAATTTTGTTTCCCTTACTGAAGATTATAGCAGGCCACAATGGAGCAGATCTGGTTAATAAGCAAGGCAATAAGTTAATTATTTAAGTTTGGAAACATGGAAACATGTTAACTCAATCAATTTGAAAGGAATTTTTAAGAACTGAAATAACTGATTAACATCCAAACTTGTGCATAGGCAGAGACACATATTATCAGCACCAAAACAGAAGTCAATTTAAACCTGCTAGCTGAACTCAAGCTCCCCTTCAAAAAAATCTTTGGATATATGAATAGATGCTCAAAAAGAAAAATCCTTGGAGCCTGTTGTTATAACAGTGATGACACTGATATTGTCTGGGCTGAACTTATTCCAGTCAAGATTCCACCATTAACCTCAAAGCCTGAGTTTAAGCTCACTTTATTCCATATAAATTAAATGAGAATCTGGAGAGTCATACAGGAGTAGTCAAGAGGGTCTACTTTTGTCTCAAGAGTGACCCTCATTAATGAGGTTGTGGATATAGACTTGAACCAGCATGAGATGAATAGTCACACCGAAGTGTGAATTTTTTTGAGAGAAAGTGACCTTTGCATTTCAGACCACTGCTACTATAACAGAAATAAAATAATAGAACAAGGATACAGCTCCTCTCTTGGAGAACTTAGAAATGTTTTAGGATACTTTGGCTGCTGGCAGAAGCTAACTAAGCTAGAATGATAAACATAGCCTTCAAGTGCTTCTCTTTGTAGATAGTGTTTATCTGCCCAGCTTGCTATAGCTAAACCAGTGCAAGAGCCAAAGCTTTGCTGAAGACATATAAGTGCTCCTGTGCAAAGAATATGCCTGTTCTTTTTTAAGAAGCAAAGCTACCTTTATTCTCACTTAAATGTTCTGAAAGTATAGGAGCATGAAAAAGTGCAACTTTCTCCTGCCAGTTTTTTTTTGCTTTCAAGGCTCCTTGAGCTGTCAGAAGGGGACAGAAACATGTTGTTCATGAGAATCAGGCCCACTGTATTTAATAACACAGAAGACTATTCAAAAACTGTTCAAGAATGAGTAAATCAACTTTAACCCCCCCCAAATTTTAACATTGATTAGATTTGGAATATATCACACATTTCCCAGATCAAGGAACTTATAATTAAAAATGAGTATACAGATTTCAGTTTTCTCTATATGAAAAGTCATACATGCTATTTTTATCTACAGTTGTTCTTGGCAGTCCATGCCAATCTGGAAATACTCTGGATTTTGGTCAAAACCCTACAGTAAATGACCTCATTAAAAATATAGCAGTATATCATAAATAGGCAGAAAATTATCATAGCTTCTAAAAGGCTTAATCTTTTAATATGCACAACTACTTTGCTAACTAGGGTCAGATGCAGGTATAGGTAGAGGATCTCTGCTACTTATGGACCTAGAAATGTTAGGGTTTAAGACCTGCTTCTGATTTATGCTGTCAAGTGACTTAATGAAGGTCCTGCTTGGGCTTTTTTCCCAAAATGGTTGTTTAAAACCTGTGATGGTAAGTAGCTAAAACTCTTTATTTTGTAGAGGTAGCCTTAGTTTTGCAGCTACTTCTGATCATTATGGTATTTGTTCCACAGATCCAGAAACGTGCCCAGCACCATTTGTACAAGAGGTCACTTCTCTTTACAGAAAACAGCAATGAAACTAGTGTTGATTTCATTCAAATTTCTTTGCATGAGAACTCAGAAGTAGAAGCATTGCTATAAATAACAAGGAAAAAAAAAGTAGATTGTAACTAAAAGCTAAGGACTCCTTTTTCCTTAGGGCAGGATCTCTAGCATACCAGTTCTCCTGGGCTTCTGCTGCTCAGAACACCAACATAACACATCTTCAGTGCCAACTGCTCAGAAATCATGACGGTGGGGCAACACTTAATAGTTAGGATTTCCTCTTGCATTTTGTATCAAGTCAAGTACCTTCTGATATCTTTATAGGTTTAAAGGAAATGATTTATTTTTAAAAGACCATGATAAAAGTTTTATTTGGAAAATGTATGTTTACATCTTCAAACAGAAATGCCTACAATTCTGATTATGTGAAATCATGTTTTTCTGCGGTATTTATTCTGTGCTCTTGACAGTCCTTTTGGCATCATCTCCTTCAGTATTTCCCATTACAGCCAATTATTTTAGTATGTCAGAGTAATGCCCTGGAGTCTGCTTGAAACAGAGGTTTCCCTGGGCTTAGGGACTGTTCGAGAAGCTAATGATTTCATTAAGCAGGACGGAGTAAGGGCTCAGAAAACCCAACACAGGCTTGCTGCTGTGTGCCATGGCAGTCCTGAGGAAAGCACTGGGAACCCCAGCTGCTCAAGTAGGAGCACCTTGTTGCCAGCCAAGGAGTGCACAGCTTCCCCTACGCTCCAGCTCGGTGTTCTAGACTGCAGGCTGAAGGGGACAAAAATGACAGCCCATGCCCACGTGACTGCTTGCTCGCTCCAGCACCTTGTGTTGAATAGACAGCTGGAAGACTTCCATGCCTGTTATCCAACATTCAGTACATGAATTTGGGCAGCACTGGTCTTGGCAGGCAAAAGTGAGGATACACTGGTCTCCAAGTGTGGTGGGTCAATTTTGCCTGGCTGCCAGCCACCTACAAAGCTGCAGTCTTGCTACCCCTCCTCAGCAGTGCTGAGGGGGATGGATCAGTTCAAGGTGTGATGAAGCCAATGCTGCAGCAGGTTTTCTCCTCAGTTGCATTTCTTTTATTTTCCCCTCAAACCTACCAGTCACTCATCTCACTTGATGAAAATTAAACCAGTTAAAAAAATGTTCTTACTGTTAGTTCAGATGAAAACTGAGCTGGGGCCTCAGCGTGCTTCAGTCAAGTTCATTCACAGTCATTTATGCTTCTTCATTTTGCTTTTTTTAATGGGCCTGTCCTATAGTGCACTCACCTTTCCTCCACACAGAGCAATAATTCTTTGTCACTCAAGGCAAGAACTACTCTGAGGGTATTCTTTCTCCATATGAGATCTCACACAGCATGGACACACCTTGAAAAAAGGAGTTTAAGTGTCAGCACTCTTGTACAGTGCCTGTTGCTGATCAGGAATGACAAGATGAGATCCTCATGAGTGCCAGACAGAAAGATATCATACACATTTTGTGTTTCTAAAATGAGAGAATATGACTACACCGCTTTGGCTATCTGTCCTCTGATCAACTGCATGCCTTCCTACTCTCCCTCCCATATCTCCCCCATTTTCCTAGTCCACAAGACAGCTGAATGACTGGTGAACTTTTGAGGCAGTAAAGGAAGGGAAGAAAGAGAGAAGACTTGGACAGTGATGGGATTGGTGATACCCCTTTAGCATCTGACTGGCAAAAGTAACGGTCCACAGAGCACATCTGCAATCCCTTAAAACTTTTGGGGGAAAAAACAGTCTTTCCACCTTGTTGAAAGAGACAGTACCTTCATCTTCAGCACTGACATGCTGAATTCTGTGTTGACTTGCAGAGGGAGCCTTGGCTTAGGGATTCATGTTAGAGTGTGAACATTGCAGGTGGAGGAGAAAGGGTGAGGTCAGAGCAAGGGAGGTGCAGGCTGTCCCTATCCAAGCACACAGACTGTTTTTAGGAAAAACCATGCCTTGTAAGTGTATTGACTTTTTCATGGCATGTCCCAGGGGAGGCAGAGCCACAGCTGCTGCGCTGGGTGAATGCCTGTCTGGATTACATTTGCTCTGCCACCTGTTGCAAGTGGGAAATTATATTGTCTATTGTAGAACCAATGACAGACTTTAATGGCAAGCAAATAAGCAAGGGCATGGCTGCAGCTCTGCTGGCTCTATTTTGACCAGCTGCAGCTCCATGGAGAGAATACTCAGGGGAGAAAAAAGGACCTAAGCCCTGGTAAGAGACTTTTCAGTGAAAGTAGAAGAGAAAATTCACTGTTTGCCCATACAGATAAGGAATATATAACATCTTATTTCCATAATAAGGAAGTAAATAAAAAAAAAAAAAAGCTGTAATTTAATTTTTTCTTCTAGCAAAGAGATATATCTGAACTTCAGTTTTAGTTCAGAGGACTGCAGTTTATTTCTAGACACTGAAATTTATACAGAAACCAGCAGGTTCTCCTGTCTAAATAAAGTATGGGAGAAAAAGCTGTAAGCACATGGTAGCCTCAGAAATCCTATATTCATGTTGCAGTGAAGATGGGAGAAAAACAGCTACTCTTGCTGAATACGTCACTAAATAATCCACTCTGTTACCATGATAGCCACACTGGTGCCTTGAAAGGAATCGTGCTTGTGTTAATGTGGCATGATGAATGACAAAAATAACCTTGGATCCTCAAAGAGCTGCAGAAAGAACTAATCAATCATGTTCTGTTTCATTCTTTCTAAACAACAATTGTTCCTGATAACAGGTAAGTAAATAGAATTTATTATCCCATTGGAGGAAAGCTGAATTAGTTGCCTGATGATAAGCTTCCATACTGTGAGCAAATTGACTGTTTGCAGATACTTCAAGCTCAAGGGAATGTGTATGGTCGGAGGTATCCTTTCTGATGAAACGGTGCATTTGGTTTTAAAGGCTCTGCAGCTGGCTATCCTCACCCAGAGGGGATTCACAGGCTGCATTTTGTGGCCCCCCTGCTCTTAAAAGCTTGTCTTGGCAGCACCAGTGCTCTTCATGTGGCTAGGCGTTCCTTGCCCAGAAGCCCAGGATAAGGCTTCACAAATATGTGACTCCAAACCTTTCTGACAAATCCAATGCTGTAGACACTGGAAAAAAACCTTCTGTGCTCTGCCATATGTGGAGTCAACCTGTGTGACCCATAGAAATGAGGCTTGGGTGCTCACACTCAGGTGACTGGTTGACTGAGTAACTATGAAGGAGTGAGTGTAGGCTGGGGGAGTCTATATCTCAGCTCACATACTTGCCACTGGCCAGATCTGACAGCAGGTCTAAAGTTATCCAATCTTCAGATCCTGAAATTTTCATGAAAATAAACAGTAGAATAGGTGAAAAGACCATCTTAGTGCTTCCTCCAGGGGGAAAGCTGCTATGTAAATTCACCCCTTGCTATGCATATATACCAGACAAAGTAAATAGTGCCTGATTTGCTCACAGTGAAGATGAGGTAGTTAACAAATTCTGAAATCCCTGTAGAAACTGTCACTGTAAGAATTTCATGAGTGATTAGTTACTCATCAAGTCATTCTTCCCTTCTGCTTCTCCTCAGATAGTTCCCCTGTTAACCTACTACAGCTGAATAAATACATTTAATTACTGTAGAGCAAAATAAAATGCCTGCTACATAAATGTGCTTTATAAGAGTAGCAAAAAATTTGAAGACCCATTGCCCTTTGTGCAGGATCGGGCAAAGGTCATGTGGATGAAATATTACATGATCACCTAATTAAACACTGTCTCACACTGAGCACATACGTGGGGAGTGCACTCACTCTCTGTTAATTCTGGATCCTTCTCTTAAATTCTGAGGGTTTTGCTCTGCACCTTTTTTTTTTCTTTTTCCTTAATAAAAAGACTCATTTAGAATTGTTCTGGAGGGCTTAATGATTTCTTCAAAAACCAGGTATGCATCATTTGAACTTTAGCAGCAGTATTGTTTATCCCCACAAGAACAGCATAAATCTTGGCTTCCTGATCACTTTTGCTACTGGAACAGTGGCGAGGGGGGGAGGGGGGTTGTGCTAGACTGCAAGCCAGCCTTTTGGAAATGAGGGAAGGTGAGATTCACACATTGTTATTGGATTTCTTAAATATCGACTGATAGCAGAAGGGTGGAGAAGCCCCTGGGATCAAAATGGCTTCTTGGAGGGCAGAAAACCACAATAGCTACAGATAGTCTGTCTTCATGCTCTCTCTTTTCTCTTCAATTTGCTCTTAACAATTTTATTTGGTCTGTTACCTCCATTCATCTCCACCACACACCCCTGTATCCCAACATTTATCCCATATGCACTTATTCTGCCTTTCCAGTCCTACTCTAATCCTCTTTTCCTTCCTCAGCCTTGACACCCCTAAAGATGCATTTGGTTTTGGGCTCCTTCCTATCTTCAATCCAGGCAGGGGCTTCTACCCTTCAGCTGACAGGAGCCCCCACACCAGGGTGATCGACTCCCTGCTTTCAGGGCTTGGACTTGTACGCAGCCACACCTGGCTGCAGAGTAAATTGGCAGCAGGCAGCATTTCAGAAGACAAGTTGCTTTCCCCAAAGCTGTGACAAGGACATCTAAACTGGAATAATTCATTTTTCATGTGGGCTAAAAGAACAGTTAACAGTGAGACTGGTCCCCTACTCATAGGAGAAAAAGAAGAGAATGATCATAATATTTCTTAAAATGAGTGGGACAGTAGATTAGTTCCTCATTCCCTCCACTAAAGCTGTTCTGTTGCAGAAACGTTGTGGGGCAAAAAAGTCAACTGGCAGAAGACGTTTTTTTTTCACAAGGATTGCTTCCCTACAGTTACTGAGCATGGCAGCAAAACTGGCCATCAGCTGCAGACTGTCAGTCTGTGTCACCGTGGGTGTAGCTCTCCATGCTGCCTGGTGTAGCAAACCTCTTACAGCAAGGGCACAAATGTCTTGGAGAGGGAATAATGGCAAGCATTTACTCCGCTCCTCCTGTGAGCTTTTTGGAAAAAAAAAATATTTTCTATTCAAATGTCCAGTGTTCCTTCTAAGACATCTAGATAACCTACCTTCCCTAGAAAGGGAGGTATCATATCCTGCCATATTTGCAGACCAGTAATTGCAGAGGTAATGCTGAGTGGGGATATCTCACTAGAGGAGCTCAGAGCTTGGCTGAAAGCAAGCCTTTCGTGATTTCCATCCTCACAGAGCCACATAATAGAAGAGGACTGTGATCCAAGAGCTAAGCTTTCATTAGCGCCAAAATAAAACTCATATATAAATAGAATATGAACCAGGTCATTCTTGCCAATCCAAGTTGGTAGACAGTCTGAAATAATAGCTCTGAGCAATATATAAACTGTTGCCATTCTTCTCAATGTGGTGCTAACTAGGAAATCTAATTATCACAATTTAAATGTCAGCATCATTAAATATTTTGCTACTGAATGCTCTAACAGAAACATCCAGCTAATATGCTCTTATTACATTCCCAAACCACTTCCCGTATTTTTCATCATGTGGCAGATGTACCACCTGTTCTCTGCCCCGTCAGCAAAACCTCCAGATTCCTGCCCACAATTCCTAGGCTACAAAGTAATTTGGTATGGTCAGTCTCTGCCAGCCTGGGACACATCTTGAAAAGAAAAGTTTGGGAGAAGATACGTAGAATTTGGTCCTGAAATGAAGAACACAAGGAATACTTTGCAGGCAGCAATATGAATTTTATTCAGTATAATACTAATTTTAATATTCATTTTTATGTTCGGTTTGACACAGTAAGATGTTCGTGATTGCATTTATCTTGATCTTGATGGCATTTCAGACAGTTTCATTCCTGTTTGTTGAGAAGCTGGTAATAAAGATTTTGGCTAGAAAGATAATGCAACCCATAAGGGTAAGTATTTGTCAGAAAAATAGTTGCTGCAGGTTCCTCAGTACAAGCACTTTTCGTTCATTGTTGCATGTGCTGTGCCTGAGGCCCTATTTCACCATGAGCAAATGGCTGTTAAAAACTTGCAAATAAACTCTTGATTTCATTCACCATCCATCCAAAACTTTTGTTTTCAATTGAAGTTAAGAAGCTTTGTTGGAAACACTTGAATCAATTGGTTGTTTGAAATAAAAATTGAACTTTCAGACTTACTTGTGAACACAGAATTATAGAATTTTTAAGGTTGAAAAGACCTTAAAGATAATTTAGATTTTTTAAATAACTCCAGGGATGGTGACTCCACCTCTTCCCTGGACAGCCTGTTCCAATGCTGGACAACCCTTTATGTGAAAAAATTTTTCCTAATATCCAATCTAAACTTCCCCTGCCATAACTTGAGGCCATTTCCTCTTTTCCTATTGATTGCTCTTTGGGAGAAGCTGACCCTCCATTCACTACAACCTCTTTTCAGGTAGTTGTAGAAAGCAATAAGGCACCCCCTGAGCATCTTTTTCTCCAAACTGAACACTCCTAGCTTCCTCAGCCTCTCCCCAGAAGACTTGGGTTCCAGAGGCTTCACCAGCCTCATTGTCCTCTGGATACACACCAGCACCTCAGTGTCTTTCTTGTAGTGAGGGGCCCAAAAATGAACACGGGATTCAAACTATGACCTCACCAGTGCTGATTACAGGGCAATGATCCTTTCCCTAGTCTTGCTAGCCACATTATTTCTGATACAGGCCTGGGTGCCATTGGCCATCTTGGCCACCTGGGCACTCTACTGGCTCATGTTCAGACAGCTTTCAAACAGTGCTCCAATGTCCTTTTCCACCAAGCAGTTTTCGAGCCAGTCTGCCCCAGGTCTGTAGCACCACATGAGGTTGCTGTGACCCATGTGCAGGACCCAGCACCTGCTCTTGTAAGAAGGGCAATTAAGCTGATGAAGATAGGAGCACCCATCCACACCATGGGAAATCATTTTCTCCAGGAGAATGTTGTGGGAAATGGTGTCAAGGGTTTTACAAAAGTCTAAGAAGACAATATCCACAGCCTTCTACAAAGCTCTGCTAAGCCTCATCCACTAAGCAGGTCATCTTTTCACAGAAGGAGATCAGGTTGGCCAAGCAGGACCTGCCTTTCACAAACCTATGCTGGCGGGGCCTTATCCGCTGGTTGTCCTGCATGAATCATGGCACTCAAGATGGTCTGCTTCATGACCTCCCACAGCACCGAGGGACAAACTGAGGCTGATAAACTGACAGGCCTCTAGTAACAAGCCTGTAAATTACCTAGAGTGTGTGCACTTCACATGTGGACAAAAAGAATTATCATGAAATGCACACTCTATTCATGACAATATTGAGAGGTGAGGTATAAGAAATGGGCTGATGTAAATGTGCTGTAGTCTGTCTTCGAGATGCTGAGTAGTTGGGTTCCCCGACAAACCTCGTGGTCACTAATGCGAAATGTTGGGCTTTCTGTCTGCTGCCATGCCCAAAGGGTGCCAATGCATGGCAGCAAATCTTGCATCTGGGGCAATCTGACCTCCCAAATAGCTCCTGAATGTGCCTATGGCCAGTGGCTGAATGGTTCTGTCCATGACACTAGCTGACCTCAGCCCCAGGCACCTCTGATGTCAAATATTACATTGGTTGATAGGAGAGGCAGACCAAGAGGGAGCAGCCAAGGCTATTTGAGGAAGGGCACAGACACCTAACTTTGTATGCTGGCAGAGGAGAGTGTCCAAATTAAGAACTGCAACCTGTAGAATCTGCAAACAGTGTGCCCATCCCCATGGGGCCATCAGTAACTGCTGCATTACTTCTCTGAGTGATTGTAATGTCCATAATATAACATAATATATCTCTTAAAATCATGGGTTTAAGGTGAGACTATGAGCTAGGGCTACCATCCTCAAGAGAAAGGCTGTATCTAAATTCCTGATGGCAAAACACATTTAATGTGAATCACACTAGACGTGCTGCAGAGATGGAAGCAGTCAGTGACACTTTAGGCTGTTTCTCCAGTGTCTCTTGCATCAGTAGGTATATAAACATCTGCACTATGCAAATGGTCCAAACTGAACAATCAGATCTCCAAATTGTAGCTTTCTTTCCAGAAGTTAAGGTTAGACTCATGTTACAAAAAATGTCACCTTGGACAGAAAGATGGAAGAGAGCTTTTTATGTCAGTGCAGTAATACTTACCACAATCTGTTTCTCCTTGAAGACAATATCACTTCTGTCAAAATCAAATCGAATGCTTTATACTTTCAAATCAGGAATCACAAATGTCTTCTCAGACTAATCTCTTGTTGGGATTCAAAGGCCAGTACCGTTTGTGTAGTTGTGCCAAACTTTTTCCAACTTTCCAGTTTGCATGAAAGAGGGAAAGAGCAGTTCAGACAAGTGCTCACTGTGCACTCAAAATAGATTCTAGTTGCCAAATTATAGAATATGCGAAGATGGGAGGGATCCACAAGGATCTTCAAGTCCAACTCCTGGCCCTGCACTCCTGGCCCTGCACAGGACCCTCCTCTAAAGTCTCACCATGTACCTGAGAGTATCATCCAAATACTTCTTGAACTCTGACAGACTTGGTGCTGTGACCACTTCCCTGGGGAGCCTATTCCAGTGGCCAAACACTCTCTGGGTGAAAAACCTTTTTCTAATATGCAACCTAAACCTTCACTGTGACAATTTCAGGCCATTCCCTTAGGTCCTGTCACTGGTCATCACAGAGAGGAGATCAGTGCCTGCCCCTCCTCTTCCCCTCACAAGGAAGTTGTAACTGCAATGACGTCTCCCCTCAGTTTCCTCTTCTCCAGGCTGAACAGACCAAGTGACCTCAGCTGCTCCTTCAAGTCCCTTCACCATCTTCGTTGCCTTCCTTTGTACACTCTCTAATAGCTTACTGTCTTTCTTATATTGTGGTGGCCAAAACTGCATACAATATTCAAGTTGTGGTTTTGGAAATAACTAATCAATTAGCACATTAACATAGAGACTTTATCTCCCATCAGTATCATTCTCCCATACAACTGGTGTACTGCACTTCAAAAATTCTCTCATTAGGTACTCCAAAGAGGTCCTTTTTTTACTCAGGCAGGTCAGTTCAATACCTCCTTTTCTGGTCTTGGTGTCTCAACCAAAAAGTATAGTGTGAGCTAGTGGTTGTTTTGGATTACCTCCAAGGGCTAATTGATAGCTCTTTGAATGCAGCTTTGCCATCACTTTTGGAATGATAAAGCATTGGGAAAAAAAAAAAAATTGATAGCCAGGCCACAGAGACCAAAGATCCTGAAGTTTGCAGGCTCAGTGAGGAGCCATATAAGAACCATTCAGATGGGAACAGCATTGGGTTTCTAATGGTATTTTGTTCTTGCTCTGTCTTTTCATCTCCTTCCAGTCTGCTAGTGCTCAGAGTGGAGCATGTGTGGTCTCACTGCATCCATCCAGAAGGAGAGAATTAGTGGTCTGCTCCATGGCATGATAAAAGAAAACAGACTTGTAAAATAAATACAAGTTTACTGGGATGTGAACATTGTCAGTGGGAATGAAAACCAACCTCACTTTTAAAGTAGTACTTAAAAACTACCCATCCATAGAGCAAAAAATTAGAAAAATAACCAGATATTCTGTAGAGGGTCAGATCTGGTTTGCATCAGTCTCTTAAGGCTCTCCAGGGAAGAAAAGTCTCCAGAGGTCAGGGGAATTTTAGCTCCCGGAGCAAGTCTGTGGCAGGATCTGGAGCTGATCTGTGAGTCTCACAGGATGGTGCCGGCTGGAAGTGCAGTAGGCAATGCTTTATTGTGTGCCATACTGCAAATACTTTTGTTGTTCTGATCTTAGCAGACTGTGAACTATTTTCTTTCCTTCTCCTGGGGGATCTCACAAAGGAGAATTATAAATAAACAAACAGAACCCTTCCCTTTGTTCCTGTGTCCTCTGACTTTTCACTGAAATTCTTCTGTGAGGAGGAGGCCTGAACTGGAACTGAACGGGTAAGTTGAGCTGAATTGAATTTTGATGATCTGGGATTTCAGAAGTCCTCAGCAGTAGGAAGTGCATTGATATAGATCCATCAAAGCATTTAAAAACTATGTCCAAGGCTCTTAGCACTGGTGATACTTGACCTATAATGAAAGTAATTTACTTGTCATCATCCCTTCCAGAAAGAAAACACACTAATGGCTTATTATTTGATAAGTGATTTCAATGGAAACATTTCTCATTCTTGCATAAGGTTTTTATCCATACAAAGAGTATCAAATCAATGGCAGAGATTCTTGCTAAAGTGAAAAAAGGATTTGGAGACTCTTTGAAAAGTCCTTTGCTTAGCTCAGATAGTTTGCATAAAGCAACATGATGTTTCCACTTTGAAATTTTCACTGAAAATAGAAGAAAATTTTAACCAAGGAAGTTTGTTTTACCTGTTATAGCTTTTGTTTTAACAAATTATTTCCTTCTGTAAATGTTCTATTAATCGAAACAGAAAATAAATGTTTTTTCTTTTACTCATGTATGTTACTGTAATTTTACTTTGTTCAGTAACTATAAAAGGGAGTTCTTTTTTTCCTCAATCCTCTTTCTTTCCATTTGAATAAACATATATATATAAACATATAAAATATATAAAAATATGTATACAAAATACACACTTGAAAAAACCATGCTTACTTTTAGAATGTAGAGGAATCAAAATGGTTACTGCATTATTTATTTTGCAAGGAGCAACAAAGGTTGGCCAGAAAGTAGCTGAGTCATATTAACCTCTCTTAGGTGCCAGCCTGGAAGCTGAAGACACTCAGAGATGATTGTAGGCAGTTCTAGAGTTACCCCAGGTAACTGCAGTGCAGAACTGTTTGAGGTAGACTTTAGTAAAAGGAAAAGCACATAATGTCTGAACAGATGAGGGATTTCAATGGCTGTTTGTTTGACTTCGAAACAAGATTGTTTCAAAAAAACCTTGTTTGTGATTACCAGCAGTACAAAGGTTCACTGGTGGATTTTTTAATAGAAATATCATTCTTAAATAAGTATTCCAAATTATTAATAAAAAGTCTTTTTGAAAAAAAATAAACAGTAGCATTTGTAACAGCTAAGGAATAGAAACCTATCAAGTACCTCACAGCATTTGCCTAAAATTCTAGTAAAGAGAATTCAAATGTATTTTTTTAAAATTTTGTTAATTAATTTTTATTTCATAACAAATGCTATTTTCTTATAATTTTTATAGGGTGGAATTAATTGAGACTAGTGAGAATGGCCTTAATTCTATGCAGGGGGGAAAAAAAAAAAAAAGATAAGAACCAACAATAGGAGTCATCACCATCCTGGTAAGAATTACCCAGATATGTTCTTTGCTTAATAACCAGAGAAGATAGAGTTTTCCATTTTGCTAGAAGCAGGCACAGTGCTTGGAAACATTCCTTATCTCTCTTATGTCCAAAATGCCAATGTGGGAACCTAGAAATGTTCCCTCCTATTACACCCATGTAGGAAATGGTTGTAAGTTTGCAGGATGCATTTTGCTGTGCCAAGCAGCTCCTGCAACTCCTAAATCCTAAGGGGTTAATTGTCCAAAGTAAACTGGAGATGTCCAAACCCATGTCTCACATCCTGGAGGTTTTAGAGTTTTTCACAGGATTAATTATTTATTGGGACCTCGCTTGGGCCTGGAGTACAATGAGGAAAATTGCATTTGAGTCTGACGGCACAATATTCACCTCTCTGAAGTCTGAGCTTGGCCATCAGTGCCCGTGTCTGCATCAGCCAGACACCAAATTTGAACAAAATTTGAAATATACTTTAGGAGCAATTGCTGAAGGTTTCCTGCCTAGAAGCAAGATAAAACATATTATATCAACAGTTCCAAGGCACTCTTCATTCTGGAATGACAATGGTTTCCAGACCAAAATGCAGTTAAAATGAGGTGTAGTTAAAAAGGAATGGTAAACTATCCTAGTTTATCATATTGTCTTTTGATAGCAATTGCTAGAGACAGGTTTGTAGGACTGCAATCAAAATCTAGTTTTCATGACAGAATTCTGAAGTTAAGGATATTAAGTCTATGCTGTCTATGCTGTCAAGTCTTTAATTATGAGTTGTTCACCAGCTGTTAATAGATGGAATGATTTTGCCAATGAATACCATTTTTTTTTCTATTTTGCAATTCAGTCAAAAGTATTTTCATTTTTTAGAAAAAAGGCATTTCTGCAGCAAAAAAAATTGTTTGGGAGTTGAACTTGTACTATTACTTCATAGTGAAGTTATTCCATTGGATTTGCTCTCTGTATAGTGACAATTAAAAAAGGATAATGAACAAAAATCATGCAATTCTTACAAATATCTGTTAATATATAATGTTTTAATGTAATATAAATGGAAAGTTTCTATGTAAAACTTGGGAAAAGTTATCCTGTTTGGAATGCAACAGTCCATAGTATCACAAATTCATCTTCAGTGTGATGAAAAGTTTCTCAGCACTATTATGCTAATTGAAATCTGTCTCAGTCTTTATCTTACATCCCAGTAACCTTTGGTAGTCAATATCCATAAGCCATTTTCTCTATGTTTTATTGTAAATCTGAATTAAAATATCAAAACTTGTTCCAATAATCTGCTTTAGTAGCTTTATTGTAGGCATGAAATTTAGTCAATAATGTTCTAATTCAAGGGAGCACTTAATGGTTATATTTAAAAGTAATTTTGTTCTTTTAGATGCTTTACTGAGCAAGGTGCCTGAGGACTAAAACTGCACACAATGTTACCAAAAGAATGTAAAACACATTAAAAATAAGTTTTGCAAATAACTTAAAACTGTGCAAGTTTCTCTGATCAAGCTGAAAGGTCAGAGTAAATGGGAAGTGACAGCTCTGACTGTAATATTAATTTTGAAGGCACAATACGTCCTCTGAACTGGCATAGTCACTGGCTTATCAGAGAAATAGTAACACGTAAAACATATGATTAACCTTCTTCCAAAACTGATGATCACACATTTAAAGCTTTATAGTTTCCTGCACAGGCGTCAGGCTCTGCTCTCTACGAGGGCAGATTATGGGGGCTACACATACAAAATCAGTGCCATAAACCCCTTTACACTACCAGTGGCTCTGGCATATGTTGTTTATGACGTGGAATAGGCAGGTGTGTTTGAAAGCAGCTTAGAAAGATTTTTAGAATATAAATTTGTTTGCAAACAACATGACAAAATAAGTCTTAACCACTGCAAGCAAGACAGCTTGCTAGCAAATGTGTGTAAGGTATAGTGTGTAGTGGGACTAAATGCCATAAATAATTCATAGGAAAATTACAGATTTCAATAAAATAATACATATATGGAAATTTGTATAGTTTTTTGTAAATTTTTGGATTTTATATATTCTTTAGCCTTTATACAAGTAACACTCTTTAGTCAGAGGACATATGGCCCTTCCTGCATCGCTAATATCCCAGGATACAATCCTACTGCTCTTTATATGCTCTTTTAAGTTGCTTCAGTAAAGTGTTGACCACAAGAAATGACCATTCAGTCTCACCCATACAACACACACTATTTACAGGTGGTTAGATTTTTTTTTACACTTTGTCTCCACATTATTATTCATACCAGAAATCATAATTAAAGCTAATTGCTGTCTTCTGTTGGGCCAAGTTTCCAAAGCATATCCTGTGCTTACAGCTTCACTGTCGTTCCAGCAACACTTGAAGAATTATGCCCTCAGTTATGAAAAGTTATTTTCCTCCACTCATAAGATGCTACTCATGTCAAAGAATTACTGAACTTAGACATATTCTTTCTGCTGCTTTTGCAGTTGCATGCATTTAATTTAAGTGTGTGGAGTTAATAAATTGTATAAAAGTAGTCAAATATGTCAATGTATTTGTAGTTATTGAGTCTAATTGATGCTGTTCTGTAATTCTTAATGAATTACCTATTGTTTGCAGGATCTGTTTAATCTTTTAGCTCATTTGAAGTCTTTTGGTTTTTTAAGTAGGGCCCTCATGAATGTTAATAATCTCTTTTTTACTGTAATAAGGAGTCTGAGGTCCTGCTTTAATAATTAGTTTTGATTCCTTTACTTAAAATTGAAAATGAAAAAAAAAGATATTTCATGTTGATACTCACCCGAGACAAACATTATCTCACCAAGGCATTATCTTCTGTCTTTCAGTCTCTACTGTGAAGGGCTTGGACTAAGTTTCCGGATTTTTTTTTTTTTAACGGTATGTATACCACTTGTTTTGTGAAAACTTTTGCAGCTGTCAGGAGGTTTAACCCTTCCTCTCCAGAATTTGAAATCTGTGATTCAATCTGGGAGAATAGTATGGTCTGACAACATGACAGTCTTGCTTCAAGCTTTTTTTATTTTTGCATATAGCATTCACTGCAGATTATGGATCTTAAGTATGTGCAATAATCCTTTTGTAATCAATCCATGATCCATGCTGTAAAATCATATACAATAACCTAATGGGTTGTAATAGTAGCTGTCACAGCAACTCTAAATGCTACCGAGAAATGACATAGTAAAAATATAAAGGCTGTCAGGAAGTACCTTTACAAATTTTCTGATCCTTAGAATGTTTCCAACTTACTTGTCATCTCTATTTTCTTAACTATAAAAGCCAAAGCTTTAAAAGAAAATAGTGAAAATGCAGCTACATGAGTATGCTCTGCTTAATGTCTTCTTAGGCTGGTGGCAGCTCACATGGAAACAACACCAGCCTTACCTACAGCTGGGCCTGGGTCTCCATGTCATCCTAGTCCACCTATGTCAGCAGATGCAGTGCCCATCTGGCTGGAGCTGTCCTCTGAGGACCACCCTGCTGGATGTGGCCAGGACTGTGGGAGAGCACAGGCTCAGCAGAGCAGGGCAAGCCCCACAAATCACAGCATCTGCCTTGGCACCAGCTCTGATTCCCAGCCCATTTACCCAAACCAGAACAAATGAGTCCCAAGGCAGCCCTGGTAGCAGACATTTCCAGCATCAGTGTGCACAAGCCCTCACAACAGGAGGTTCACACACTGCAAGGCTAAAAGCAGCGACTGTCCCTGCAGCCCGGCTCTATCATGGGAAATCCACCACAAACAAGGAGTTGAGGTCCTGCACCATGGTTCAAGCTCCCAGAGCTGCACCAGGACTAAAACACAGATACAGTTGCTATAACAAAGTGCACATTGTCAAGAAAATAAGAAAAAAAGAAAAGCAAGAGAGAAGTAAAAAGCAAGGGAATCTACAACTTGAAAATGTTTGTAAGATTCCAATCTGTAGGCTCATCCCAAACTTCTGAGGATCTGAATCCTTCTACCTCTCCTCTCCTGTCCCTACATATCAAAGCTGGCCTCCCACCTCCAAGGGCTGTGAACACTTCCCAACTGAGCTCTTAACACAAGAGTCCCTCCGCTTCCACAAACCAGGTGCATGAGAAGACAAAAATGGAGGAGCTGCCATGCTGCGCTTTGGGTACAAGTCCTTAGCATTGCAACAGGGTAGTAAGAGGCAGGAACCTATAGGGGACATGCCAAATAAATATTCCAAATAAGTATTCATCTGTCTTTAACTATGAGGCACCTGTTCGTTCAGAGGATTAAGGCATATGTTTGTATTCCCCTGCGTTGCTAGACTTCTTCTGTGAGTGTTGGCACAGAAATGCAGGCTAGAATTTTCACCTTCAGATTGGGGCTATTTTTGTTGTATCAGTGAAAAAGCCCAGATTACAAACAAACAGCTAACAGTACAGAAGCACAATTTCCACTGTCAAATTAAAAAAGGTTTAGTCAGACATGACAAAATGAATTTTCTGTGGGCTTCATGAACATATTCAGAAGAGAGGATGGATTTTCAACAAACTGAAAAGGGACACATTAAAAGCAAATGTAATAAAGCTTTGCTGCTCCCATACTGTATAGCATCCTGAAGGGATTTGTCATGTCACTGGGGCAGAGAGCACTGCTTCTCTTGAAGCATTTCCACAGACAGCCCCAAGAAATCAAGCTGTGACACACATCTGGATAGCTCTGTACACAAATGGCATCGCATTTAGCGATGAGGAGTTGGCAAGAAAAAAGCAGTAGTCCATGCACTACTATGCATTTCTGGAAATTCTCAGTTCAGCAAGAACCACAAGTAGACTTACCAGCTTTATCAGTAAGCGATTTCTTTTTCATGCCACAGACCACCAGACATAAAACCTTACCTGGAGAACCATCTAAAGGACAGTTGGCTAATATTTTACCATTTTGAAAAAGCTGTCAAATTACAAATCTTAAAAAAAAAAAAAAATAGAAAAAAAAGAAGGAAATGTGAAACACTAGTGCCATGGCATGATTCAGTTTGCACTAAAATAACAGGTGGAAGATTAATACATTCAGAGAAATCAAAGAGCTTAAAAATTCATCAGGCTGGAAGTATTTAAGCAGCTGAAAGAGTTATTCATACAAATTAGATGTTGCTTTACTGTTTATCCCTAAAGGAAGAAAGGTTTCATAACTGTGGGAGAAGCTGTATTGCTCCAAGGCTGCAATACACATCTTTTCCAGTCTGTTTTGTGAGAGGAGTTCTAATTGATAGTGGGATGGGACTCTTGCCTGCTGTATAGGAGACTGCTTTAAGCACTGTAAGTTATATAGTGTTGCAGTAAGATAAGGCTGCTCCTTGCAGGAAGATGAAGTTCACGGAGTTCTATGACTGCGTCAAGTCGAAATTGTTTTTACGAGTTGGGTAAAATCTCTTTGTTAAAATATAAATATTTTTTTCCACTGAAACATAGAAGGACCAGACAGTTAGAAGCTGTCTTCTTGTTTGTGAGATCTTTTTCCGGGCTTTTCAGGGTTGGAAAGAATAAAAAGTCATTTATTCTTGGCTACCTCTCTGGGGCCACACACACACTCTGCCTGTCCGGTTGCCTGCTCACTTTGTGCTGCTTTCCACCCACAAGCTAATGCAGAGCTTCAACCAATTCAATGCCCCATTTCCTGGGTTTGCAACCAATTTCCGGTGAAACCCCTCTAGCCACATGGCTGAGCTTCCAATCCAGCCTCCCTATATTGTGTTGCACCTTGGGCAGTGGCTCGTCTTCTTTCAATTACCACCAAATAAATGAGGCTTTAATTCTTCTTCCATTTCATTTGAAAAAAAAAAAAGAAAGATGATCATCATGCCCTTCCACTTCAGTGTGGTCTGTGACTGTCCAGACTTCACACTTGCAGGCAGCCACCAGTCCTGTCCAACAACACAATATGCCTCTTGCATATTCACGTCAGCCAGACCAAGGACAGATGTTTCTCTGGTTTTACTGCACTTTGGGCCTGGACTGATGAGCCATTATAGGGCAGAATGGTCAGTCTGCAATACTGCCATCTCCTTTGCCTTGACATAGCTTTCTGATTGAAAATCATCTGATTTGTTTTAATTTGAAACATGGGAGTGTGCATGTTCCATCTCAAACTTTGAACAGAAATATTTTAATTTCAAACTAAAGAATACGCACACTTGGCATCACTAACTGGGAGATCCATGTGGACTTATTTCATTTTTCAGATTAATACAGAAATAAATTTGATGGCAATGGATAAAAAAATATTCTTTATTTTACAAGCTTAATATGGCTTTAATATGCTGATATGTTGTTAATGATGCATAACATATTTTTGTTCATCAAAGTCAGAAAATGGAATTGCAGTGGAGTAATTTGCTGTTTTCTCATTGAGAACTTGGAAGAGTGCACTCTGGAGTATCTGAGTTACTCAGAGAATCACAGAATGGCTGAGGTGGGAAAGGACCTCTGAAGGTCATCTTGTTCAACCCCCCTGCTCAAGCAGGGACACCTACAGCAGATTGCCCAAGGCCATGTCCAGATGGCTTTTAACTGTCTTCAAGGAGGGAGACTCCACAAACTCTCTGGGCAACCTGTGCCAGTGTTTGACTGCCATCAGTGTAAAAAGTGCTGGGATTTTTTGTGTTCAGATGGAATTTCTTCTGATTTAATTTGTGCCAGCTGCCTCTTGTGCTGGCATTGGGCACCACTGAAAAGAGCCTGGCTACCTCATCTTTGTTCCTTCCCATCAGGAATTGATATACACCACTAAGATCCTCCTTCTATTCTCCAGACTGAGCATTCCCAGCTCTGAGCCTTCCCTCATACCTCAGAAGATCAGGTCTCTTAATGATCTTAAAGGCCATTAGCAGGACCTCTCTCCAGTAAGTCTGTATCTTTCGTGTACTGGTGATCCCAGAACCGGACCCAGCACTCCAGCTGTGGCCTCATCAGGGCTAAGAAGAGGGGAAGGATCATCTCCCTGAGCCTGCTGGCAACACTCCTCCCAGTGCAGCCCAGGGTACCACTGGCCTTTGCAGCAAGGGCCAGTTGCTTCAGTAAAGGCCACATTGCTGGCTGGTGATCACCTGGTGATCATCCGAACCTCCAGGTCTTTCTCTGCAGAGTTATTTTCCAGCTGATCAGCTCCCACTCTGTACTGAGACTGTTCAAGTCTGGTTGCAACACTTTGCATTTCTCTTTGTTGAACTACACAAGATCCTTATCTGCCCATTTCTCTCACTTGTCAAGGTCCCTCTGGATGGCAGCACAACCTTCTGGTGTATCTGCCATTCTTCCCAGCTTTGTTTCATTTGCAAATTTACATTCTGCCCCATCATCCAGATCATTAATAAGGAAGTTACACCGTATTGACCCCAACACTGAGCCCATGTGCACATATCTAGTGACTTGTCCTCTTGAACCCACTGCCCTTGATCAGAACACTTTGGACCTGGTCACTCCAACAGTTTTCAGTCCACCTCACTGTCCACTTATCTAACCTGTACATCATCAGCATATTTATGAGGGTTTAATAAAAAACAATGTTAAATGACTTTCCAAAGTCAAAGTAAACAGCATCCACTGCTCTCCCTTCATCCACTAAGCAAGTGACCTCATTGTAGAAGCTTGTCAGTCCACTTAAAATGTCCAACAGTGTATTTCTTGCTATTCTTTTCAAGGGGCCAAGATATGAAGGGTGAAAAAGCACCATTTCATATGACAAAATCATAATTCACAATAATTTATTTAAAGTCTTTTCTGAACAATTTGATAGATATGCACTACAGATTGTTATTATTATAAAATGCATTGAAATTACTCACTAAATAAGGAGACAATCAATAAATACAAAAAGCTCAGGAGACACAGCAATGGCTTTGTCATTTGCAATTTTTAAACAAAAAATGACATTTTCTTATCAACAATGAAAAATTGCTCTTGTGACATAGGGAAAGAATGATGCTAAAGTAAATTCCCTTCACTAAATGAAAATATGGTGTGGGATGAATTTAAAATTTTAAACAGCACAATGTGGACGTGCAATTACAGTCATAGCTGGTTATAAATGACCAGTTATATCATCTGGTCAAATCCCCTGCCAATGCTAAATTGAATTTTGCATGCATTATGTATATTTTTAGGCAGCCTGGACACCTTCAGTAAATGTGATAAACATATTTTTAAATAAAACTTATTCTGTGGTGTTTCAGAAGTCTAGAGAGAGAGAAAAAGAGAAAAAAGGAGAGAGAGAAAGAGAGAAAGAAAGAGAGGTATCACCTCAAACTCCTCAGTGTTGATACATCAGGTTAGTCTCATTTCAGCTTTACAAGAAAAAGCTGACAAGCTCTAAAGGAGGCCTCATTGCACAAAGAAATCAATGGTAAAGTGCACATTGATTTCAATAAATCTGTTTCAGTCACCAGACCATGTATTAGCTGGGGCAGGGATGCTGCCTGTCTTTTTGTCTTTTAAACATCATGTCTGCTGATGATAGTATAAAAATGAAGCTGGAGATAGCTCTAATCTCAGATAATAATGGTCTCCAATTTGAAAGCAATCCTCAGGGGCTGGCAAATTATAACAAACACTGCCCTGGTTCCTCTAACAAACCCCTATGATTTAAAATGACCAAGCAGGGGCAAAGCTGTTTCTATGGTATAGAGTTTCATTTACTGGAAACAGAGCATTTAAACAAGTTCTCTTGGGTTTTATTGTAAGCAGGTAAGTTTTCAGTTCAGAAAACTTTTCAGGAACAGATTTCCACAGCGCAGGAGTGAGGATTGGTGCTACAGTGGAAGGTCTGCAGAATGCCTTTGGGGGCAGAGGATGCCAATAGCCGATGATCTTGCCAGTTGATGTGCCTGCAATGGAGAGGATGCAGAGATCATTCAGAAAGGTGTTTCTGCAAAGAAAAGACCATCTGCACATTGTATTAACGTAGTATTTATTAACCCTTTTATGTGAACACAAACTTAATTGTAAATCTGTACCTCTGGCCTCTTCCTCAAACCACTCCAACCCTCTGGAGTTCTCCTTCAGAGTATGAAATGGAGTGACCACCAGCCGCTCCTCTCCCACCATCTGATCTCCTGGAAGTGCGTTAACAAGCAGTGACAGATGAAGCATTATTAATTAGGTTAGTTTAAAGCAAAAAATGCCACCACTGCCACACAAATAATATAGAGGGCCCATAAAAGGCTGGATATATGAGGCCAGTCCACACTAGGAACTACTGACATGTCTGGAAATAATGATTCGCTCTGGTGTAAATGGCTCTATAGAGTGATGCTGCAAAGACTTCCCCTCATTCATCAGCCTGTACTCACAAGGTCTGTGTTCTCCTGAGCCAGCCCCCTGCAACTTCCCATGATGACATCATGGTCAGAGACGAATGTCCTCTCTGTCACAAGGTTTCAACTTTTTATCACCTATTACCACGAATTATCATGCCAGGTTACCATAAATCAGATTAACATTCTTCTAATGCAGCCCCTGAAAGGAATACTTAGCAGGGCAGTTTCAGAGAGGATGCTTAGGATGGTACTTTTAGAAAGTAGAGACTCCTATACAATGTGCTAAAAGCATTAACCACAACATAAGCAAAAAAAAAAAAAAAAAAAAAAAAAAAAAAAAAAAAAAGTGCTTTAGAACTGTTACATCCTACTAAGTAGCGACATAATGAACATATGTAAGCCACCTCCCAAAATGTGGCTTTGGAAATATGAGCAGAAAGTACCAAGAAGGGTCAACGTGATTTATTTCTGTTTTACCTGCCCCAGAACACCCTCATTTCCTGATGAACACAATGACTTGGCACAACTTGAAGCCCAGCAAGTCAGATTTCTCTCAGCAGACATCCTGATCAGTCCGATGGATATTTTAGGAACTCACCATTAGTTCCTTTAATTAATGCCTCCCCTACAGGGACTGGCGCAGCCTTTTCCCGCATCAGCGGAACAAAATATGCTTCAGCCATTTTGTCCAATAAAGCAGGGCTGGGCAATTGCTTAGGAATTACCTGAAGCCAGTTCCCCTATAGACCCAGTGACCTGCTGCCACCCATGGCAGAGCACCGGCTTCCCCCAGGAGCCTTCCCACCTCTAGCACTCACTTTATAGCACTTTTGCTGCACATTTGGTTCCTTTCCAGAACCCACCTTGAACTTATCAGAGGTAAGAAACCCTTTATTCTATGGGATGCACTGTCAATCTATCATGTGATAGCAAGCGGAAACCCGTGTGGCATGACTAAAGCCACTTTCCTGCTCACAGCTTCACTCCTTGCCTCGTAGCCCTGCTCCTGCTGGAAAGCCTGGCCTCACCATTCTCAGATGGAGCCACGTCCCTGCTGTAACATCACCAGCTCCTGGCTAAAGGACGTCAACTGATGCATTGGCTAGGGTCATGTCCCAGCTCTCTCACCTCATCATGTACATCCTGACATAGACACAGGACTTTAGTTTCTGTGAGTGCTTTGCCAAACAGCAAAAGAATGAAGTCAGAGTCTTTGAGCCCATCCCCTCTTGCATATCAATTTGCAAAGCTGTAAAAGTCAATAACTGTACATAGATCCCCAGTTAAAATAAAAAATAAAAAGGCAAACACCCAGGAAATTTGCTTGCCACACAACTTCCTTCAGTAGCAGAATGTTCGCACTGAGCCGACCTAAGCATAACTTATCATAGAAAATTATCTTGTGTGCTGAACTAAAATTTCCCCGTCAGAACTTTAACCTTTGCCACTTGCAGCTGGCACACCGTGACCCCCTCCCCCCTCTCCTCCTTCCCCCCCTCCCCCCCCCCCGCAAAAGGAGCTCTCCCCCACGGGTATCCTTTGAACTCTTAAGACTACATGTGGTGGATCTCGGCAATTATTTGCGCTGCGGGCAAACTTCAGGCAGAGGTGCCAGCAGGCGCTGCTGGCAGCACGCCAAAGGACGCCACAGCCCTTCCTACCGCAGCCTGCACCGGGGCCTTTGGGACACAGCCCGTCTGTCCCTGTTGCTTGGCTCCGGGGCCTTCCCTGCTGCTGAGCAGAGGGATTTGCTGGGCGTTAAGCGCCGACTCTGCATAGCCAGCAGGCTTTCTAAATGCGGCGATTCTGGCTGCCTCCCACGGAGGATAAGTCAGCCTCGGCGTGACTTACAGACCTCGGCAGGGTCAGGTATAATCTTGGTGTTAATGACTTAGGCATGACACCCAAAGCGGCTGGTCTGGGAACACTCTTCCCCTCGTCTGGACATCTCACAACCATTATGTCCTAGACAAGTCAGCCTTGAGCGGTTCTGGTTCTTCCCCGCTGTGCTTTAGTCCAGGAAATTCTCACTTCTGTGGGTATCCTCTTCACCTGCAAGTGTGGCTGAAGGGTTCCCCTCCTGGGACAGCTGTTTTGCCAGAGCTGCAACCTCCTTCTCCAAAATTTCAGGGTACTTGCTCCCAAATCCAAGGGGGGATTCCCACTATCTTCAAACTCCCACCTGGGCAGCTGCATTCTTGTTTCTGTCCCTCAGTTCCCACACACTGTCCTTCTCTGTCTAGAGCACACTTGTGCAAGTGCTACCTATAAATTGAACAGGAAAAAAAAAAAAAAAGTCAGAAATTGCAACGGGCTGTTGAGGGAAGGAGACTGAAAGGATGAGGTGCTCAGGTTTTTTTTGCGGGCAGCGTTGCTCAGGAAGCCCCGAGGCTGCTCACCTGGCCCTGCCTCTAACTGTTGCACAGAAGTTTGTGTTTTCCCTGTGTCTGTCACGGAGTGCTGACCCTGTGACATCCTGCCTGGGCTGCCACTGCCTTCTCGGGGCATTAGAGACCATGTTCAGATGGCTCGGACTGGGTGGCAGCGCTTTTACCGGAGCCTCTCGGAGACTGCTGCGGCAGCGAGCTCCCCGTAAGCCCAACAGCACGAAGCGATGGCATAAAGTAACGTCACGGACCCGCTTTCAGCATTTTCCTTTTCCCCAGAAAGGAAAAAAAACCCAACCCCCCCCCCAAAAAAAAAAAACAAAAACAAAAACAAAAACAAAAAAAAACCAAACCAAAAAAAAACACCAAAAAACAAGAATCAAAAAACGGGGACAGTTGGGGGATGCCAAGAAGAGCTGATGCCTCTCAGCTCTCTTCACCTATTCCGACCGCAGCTCCGCGGGCAGAAGAGTCCCAGACCCCTCTGTCCACCGCCGCCCCCATGGGTACTCCGCTAGGGCGGAGGCGGAGCGGCGGCGGCTCCAATGGGGAGGAGCGGGGCGGGCCGAGGCGAGCTGTGCGGTGCCGTGCCGTGCCGTGCCGTGCTGGCTGCCGGAGTCTTACGGGTGCTGCAGGTGGGAGCCCGGCTCCGCGACGGCGCTTAACTTCGGCGGGCCGGGGCTGTCCGCGCCAGCCTTCTCCGCGGAGAGGGAGAGGAGCCGCGTCCGTCCCGCAGAGGCGGCGGAGAGCACCAGCCGGGGCGGGCTTAGGTGAGGAGCTGCTGGCCCCGCTCCCCTCGCTTCCCCTGGCAGCTCTCGCTGCCGCCTGGCCCGGCGCGGTTCAGAGGGGCCCGCGGGTCGCGATGCGCTGCGGGACCGCCGAGCTGTCCTTGGCTTGAGGTCAGCGGGGAGGGCCGAGGGGCGAGCGCTGCCCCCGCGGGGCGCGCTGCTGCCGCACATCGCTGCGCGGACAGGAAGGGCCGGGGGCGGCGGGGCTGCGGCGCGGGGGCGCCTTCTCGCCTGCTTCCATTCCCCTCTCCGCGTTTTTGCTTTTGGCCGCGTGGGCTGTCCCATGCCCCCGCTCGTCCCCGCTGTGGGTCGTTTCGGGGGTTCTCGGCCAGGGCTCGCCCCTGCCCCGGCGGCGGTGCGGACTCGCTGCCCGCGGCGCGGGATGCGCGGGGCCGGGCGGTGCGGTGCGGGAGTGCCGCAGGCGGGCTACAGCTCTTGCGGGAGCCTGTCCCTCAGCTGTCCTTCCTGCCTTTCTGTCCCCCGCGGAAATTCCGCCTGGGCGCTGGGACGCGGCGGCGTCTGCAAAGTTACGGGCGGTGCGCGGCGGGGGCGCGGTGCGGGGGCGCGCAGGGGCCGCGCTGCGCCGCGCAGGCTGGAGCGCGGCCGGGGGAGCATCCGCTGGTAAGCCTAGCCCGTGCTGATGGGCGCTGAAGCCAATTTTTGGGAAGGTTTAGCTTAGGCTTGGGGCCAGTCCTGAGGAAGCCGCAAGGTTTTGCGGGTGGGCGGGCGGCAGGGTCAGTGCGGCTTTAGCGTTAAAAATTTTTAATAGTGGATACTAATAAGATGTTCCCCCTCCCTTCCCCCCATTGCTCTGCCTTTTCGGATGTTTAAAAACCCCCCGAACTACTCAGCTGGCGATATTTGCATTTCTGTAGTAACAGCAGCTCATTAGAAAAGTGATACTAGCAGGAATATTAAAAGTAGTAGTAATGGAGCCCCGGGGGTGATGGCAGATAGCGCCGAGGGACCCGTAGTCCCCCGCTCCTCGGCAGCGGGCAGTGGCGTAAGGGGGCCGGGGTTGTTTGGGAGCCTGTGGGAAAGCGAGGGGCTGGGAGCGCAGGGTGCAATGCAGAACTGGAAGCGCGGAAACTCTGCATTTTGTGCATAGTTCAGTGCTGGGTGGCCATTTTTCTAATTTTTTCCTCACAGGCTGTTAGACCCCCAAGATGCTCATTTGGGACTTGGAAAAACACCCTCTCACACTCCACTATCCCTTTGCTAGGTCTGTTCCGATGCCAAATGCTTGCATTTTTGTATTCCAAATGGGTGATCCTTCATCAAGCTTTAAACCACATTAAGATGTAGCTAACCATTTGTGAGGAGGATATTTTCCCCCCCTTCTCTCTGTCTCTCTGAAGTTTGCTTGCTTGTTTCTCTGTTCTTTCCAGGGAAGGATTTAGTCCCTGGTGTGATGGCTGAAATGGTGGCACGCAATTCAGTGTGCTGCCAGATGCTTACCTTCTTTCAGAGTTTGGGATAGGCTCAGGCAGTATTAAAAGCTTGCTAAGAGGATACTGTTATATGGTTTCCTCCATTTTTGGGTTCTGTTAGAAGCAGTCTAAAAATACTGGATCATCATTTCTCACATGTGTAACTACAAGACTTTCCAAGAAACATTCTTAGATATGTGCCTTTTTTTTTTTTTTTTTTTTTTTTTTTTTTTTTTTTTAACCTTGCAAATTATTACTCCTGGTACCTAATAGGGAACTCCTGTGGTATCCTTGTTCTTGTAACTTGGAGGCATCATTATTGAGTCTGATTTGAACAGTTTTTAATATTAAATTCTTCTTACTACACAGGGTTCAGTATTTTAACTTGCTGAAGAGATACCCCCTAACATTCCTAGAAGCACCCAATTGTTGCCAAGTACCATAAACATATGCAGTTACTGCAAACCTGTCAAGAAAATGGGCTTTTCTTTGGCTTTTTTTTTTTTTTTTTTAATTGGGAAACAGATTATCAGTATCTCAGTACTACTCCTGTCCTTCCTGCAGCACCATTTATTTCAGCATATGACATTTCTTTCAGAGGTAAATGTTATAGAAGTCCCTTGCTCAAATATTGGTTGCACTCTACTGCCCAGAACTAGCTTAGGAAGGCACTTTACTATCTCGCGCAACCTTATCTGCCATTCCACAACTTCATAACAGACCCATTGGAACATGAAATGACCTTGGAGAGGTATCTTTCAATCTGACACGAAGCATTCTCTTATGGGGAACAGCACTGCTGCACACAGAGCTGATGTTTTCAAAGTGGTGCTTCTAAACTGATTTATTTATTTATTTATTTAAGAGGGGAGGGAAATGTGTGGAATATTGAATTTGAAAAGAAAATATTTTTTTAAAAACAAACCCACTCAGCTGAAGTTGAAGCACCACTCAGCTGAAGAAGGAGGTGTATTAAGAATGTACAAATGACAGTGACACTTAAGTCATGGGTGAAAACAAGACTTTAATTTTAATCAAAGGAAACAGCATTTCTTCTGCCAGTTCTGATTTGCTCATTCATGAGATCTTCAAAATCTCAAATTATTAGTGGGACTAATTGAAAGCTAGTTGGGTGTGTTAAATGGAGAAAAGAAGTGATGAAGTCTGAAGGAAGCTTTACATTTAGTTATGTTGTTCTTGACATCATAATGTGATGCTTCTACATCAAAAATATTCCATGACCCTTCAGTCCCCAAAATGCTGCCCCTTTGGAAAGGTTGCAAGAGCTCTTGAGAACTAGGAGCAGTGAGGGGGGAGTCTTACAGCTGTCAAGGGAATTAATGGAGGGGATGCCTGGCCAGTAAGCTAAATGATGTTTTGGCCCAGATGCTGGACTTCACCCATCAGGTATTGCAAAAGAGTAGTGAACGCTTTCATGCCCATGGTGTCTATCTCTCACAAAGATGATGCCTCCTGTTGAGCAGAGCCTACTCCCAGCCTCCCACCATACTCTAGCCTCTGGAGCTCAGGTTATGAGTGCCACCTGCTGGGTGATGAGCCTCTTAATATTAATTATAGATAATTTTTATAGATGTACGTATATGTATTTGTGTGTGTTTACATACATATACTGTGTTTATGTGTATATTTATTTACATACAGGTGTATGGCCTTTTCAAAGATGTTCGTGGGTGAACCTACAAAATGTTGCTAAGACCTGAAGTTCCTCACCTTCTGAGGACTTACCACAGCTTGTGTTTTATGACACTCAGATATCCCTGAAATATGAAGCCCAAGTGCTAAAGAGGAGATTTCAATACTGCTGATGATTAATGCTCCCTTCCCTTTACTCAAGGCAACCGGGAATTTTCAGCTGTATAGCTCATTGCTTGTGATGTGCTAAGCTTTCACAGGTGCTTCAGTGGTCAGATAGTCTGTAGAAGTAGGGCTGTAGACTTGAAATGGAGACTGAACAAACCAAACTCGTCTTCACATTATGCATTGCTTAAATGGAAAATCTTCACTGCTGATTTCATAATTTTTTGTATTAACTACCATATTTCCAAAAGTTTTGTGAGCATCCCATATTGATACAAAATATCACTTCTCATCTAGATTAACTGAAGATGCATGGAATTTGCGGAATGTTGCTGGATGGTTTTTTCCATTTTAAAGAACACATTTTTCATATTCACTCTTAATGTTTCTGTAGAAGAGTAAAAAAATATAAAAGCTTGATTCTCACTTAGAATTGCTACTGGAGGTGGCATAATAAATCCAAATCTGACATCATTCCCAGCAATGCCTTTCCAATTTCCAGTAGTTTCCATCTCCCCTAGGCCACTGGAGCATTGGCTGGAATGCCATTTAAATACAACTTTGATTCACCTGGATCCAGAGTGAATTCAGTTGCAGCACCGTGGCTTGTAGTTGTTCTGTATTGTACTTACAATATTAGGGAAAGATGCGTAGCTGTGGGTTTGGGGTTTTCTTGGACAGGTAACCTCATTACTGCTTTATTGCTTATTTATTTCATGGTGTGCTGGTGCCAGATGAGTCTTTACCCTGTCTGTGGATTAGGAATAGGTCCAAGCTGAACTATAAAAATTTTGAGGAAACTTTCAAATGCTTTCAGCTGGAAAACCCACATTGATGTAGTTTTGGGATAAATGGGTAAAACGCTTTGCATGATTTTGAAAGTGTATTCCACCACTTGAGATCTGGACTCTAGAGAGTGCATAACAGTCAGGAATGAGTTGATGAAGCAAAAAGCAAGTAGTGTAATTGCGAAGTTCATCCTAAAGTGTGATTCTGGCAAAAGAAAAAAAAAGTGCCTGCCATATCAAGAGGGATTGCAGATAGGCTTTTGAGGAGGGGGACCCAATAATAATATATAACTCAAGTTCAGTGTCCCCTAAAACATTCACAGTTAATTTGATGCTTGACAAATTGTGATTTCAGTGTCTGGTGAAGAAGCAATTGACCCTAAAATTGCTGCCTGAAGCTGAACCAATGTTTTCAGTTTCATAATCAGTGTCATGTAAAAAATGGTATGTGAAGAGCAATGGGGAATGCAAAATGCCTCTGTGGTCTTGCTCTTATGTATCTCTTCTCACCCTGACCCAAGCAATTGGCAGGTATTGTAGGCAGTGGATGTTGCTGCAATGGTCAAGGCAGTTTAAATCTCATCCATCCCATCATGGCATATTGTGACTTTTTTTTTTCCCCTCACAAACCTTCTGAGCTGCTAATGGAAAGCTGCCCCTTATAATGTGTTAAATTCCAACAATCACCTCTTCTCCTCACTGACAAATGGATATGCACTGTTGTCAATGGAGATGCTTCTCTCCTGTCCCCTCCCCATTCCAAATAAACTAGTTCAGCAGCTCTCCTGCTCAAATTCTGCCAGCTCTGAGTCATCCATACATTTTTGATTTGTTCCTTCCTCATTTTTTTGCATACCATGTTTCCCGCCATTCCCACCTACTCAGCATCTGCTTTCCTGTGACCCCTCGTATCCTGATAAATTTTTTAATATTATGCTTGTTCCGTGCCACTATCAAAATCTCAGTTTCCTTAATATGAAGCCTTGTGTTTACTCAGGTCACTCAATGGCCTTTGCAGTCCTTGGGAGTATCTTGGAGTCATGTCTGCTCCAGTGAAAATGTCCTCCCAGTAATCTCAGCCTTCCTTGCAGAGGTAAAAGACAGGTAATATCTTGTGGGTGATCTGTCACTACAGTCACGCTGACAGTAGTGGGGCATGGTTAGTGCTCTGGGGAAGGACTGCGTTCACAAGACTGACAAGAGAAATCAGAAATTAAGGCAAATCCTTTGCAATCTCTTCTTCCTTTCCTCTCCAATATTCTTCATATGAAGGTGTTGTAAAGGCTCCTACTGTAAAAGCAGTCATACAAAAACAGCAACAAAAAAATTGTTTGCTAGCAAAGTGGTAAATACATGAGCAATCCCCATCCTTCTTCTGCAGTCTTTCGTGCTGTCTTATTAATGGGCCGTGGAGGCAGAGGAGGAGGTAACTCATCAGTTGTTGATTGTGCCAGTTCTGTTTTCTTTTTGACACCAAGAGATACATTTGTCTTCATATGATGTAGTTTCTGCAGGGATCAAGTAGAAACCACATCAGGGGCTGTACTGGTGGCTCACTGCCCTTTTAAGCTGCCTTGGGATTTTTGGAGGCCAAAATGCTGCTCTGACCTTGAGCCCCTTTCTGGGACCAAGCAGAAGAGCACTGAGTTGTGAGGATATCTGTTCCTGAGAACAACTGGTTTGGAGAATTTGGATGGTTGAAACATGTGAGCTGAGAAGAAATCCCACTCCATTGCAAGGGACTTTGCAATGACCTTTGGCTTCTTGGCATCTCATCAGCCTTGGCGTGATGATCAATCTGATGGTCATAGAGCTGCTGGGAGAAAAGGGCAGCATTTTCTTCATTGCCTCCTTTCCTTCTAATGCAGGCTTTGGCACTCTCCTTGCCTGCTCTCTCTTGTGCTTGGGATCTTGCACATAATCCTGAACTAGCACAGGCAATTGTGTCAAAAAGAAGAGCATGCCTTTCCCTGCCCTTACATACACACATGAGGTTTGTTTAGGCTAACCCATAGCAATTCGCATTTCATACTGATGTCTTTGAAGCATTTCCTCTCCAAAGGAATAATAATGAAAAAACCCAACCAAACAGAAAAGCAAAAAAACCAAATGCTAAATTGGTCGAGTGTTTAGGAGCAGTTGCCAAAAGAAATCAATGCTGAGCCTGGGAAAGCTGTAAAATTCTTTCTTGGGTTTTTATTAGTAGGAAAGAAGTGACACACACTGTGTTTGGTCACTCAGACACTGTTCAAGGTCCAAATTAAAAAAAAAAAAAAGTTATTTCAGCTTGGGTGTTCTTGACAGTTTGCAGATGTGTAACAGTGCACAGATACTCAGCTGTGCGGTAGACTGCAGGCCCCCTTAATTGCAAAGAATAAATTATTAGTCCCCCATCCTTCACTGAGGATTCTGAAAATGAGCAGTCACTGTGGCCTGTGGTGGTTTTGCCTCACTTCCTTGCCAAATGTTACATCTCCTCATCAAGGATTTAGAAATGTCAGCAGGATGAGAAAATAATATACCTTTTCTGTATGTGATATTGCCCACCTGTCATTGCCTGATGGGGGAAGTGTAATAGAAGTTTTGATTTTTTTTCTTAAAATACCTCTTTTCCCCCCTCACAAAATATTCCTTATGAGGTCAGCTTTCATAGATCTTGATTAGACTGTAATTATTATTCTTTTATTAATATGGCATTGCAGTTATGTTTATTTCTTTTTAGAGTAAGTTCAGGGGGTGGGTTTATGTTTAGGCCCTTTAATGAGTTATCCAAAACTGTTCTGTAATGCGGACCATACAGAAAGCAGTAGGTTTGTGTTGTTCATTGAATCTCAAAAGGTGTTTTTTTTTTCTTTTTCACTTCATATTCCTGCTGATTGCTATGACCGTGCTGCAACCATGGACTTCACAAACTGGATGAATGGCTGCCTCCTGGAATATGGATAATTTTGGTGAGTCTGAAAAATGAGTTTCACTTAATTTTGGGAGAGAGAATGTCATGTATCGGAAGCTGGATTTGATGAAAGCTAAGGCTGTTCTTGCAATGTTGGTTATGTCAAAGCAACAGGCGAAGCTTACAACTTGATGGAGTGTTTTTTTTTCTTCTTCTGTTTAATCACTGGCAAAGGTGAAGGAATTAGCATGCATTGGTTTAATATGGAATACTGTCATTTTATGAGATTGAGTGTTATTGCCTTTGTAATAATTTTTAAATTACTTTTCTGTAAGACACACTGTGAAGCAATGGCTTAGAACACTTTAATTTTTCTTTTCTGGCTTATTCAGATGTTTTGCAAGTAGTTCAGTCAGAAAATGATTAATTAATTGGATGACTTTTTAGGAAAGCATTGTCGTTCTTCTTACTGTTCCTAATACTGGTATTGCCTGTGGTGTGAACTTCAAGACCTGAAGTGTTGATGACGTGTTTGCATTAAATATTGTATCAGAATTTTCCATGAAAAGGTCTTCCATTCTGAGTAGTCTCTGGTGAGCTCTCTTTTTTTAGAATAAAATAAAAAAAAAAGCGCCAAGCTTTTTAAGGTCATACCCTTTTCTCATGTGCAGATGGCTGACCTGCAGAATATCCATCTGGGGGTACCTGCTGTTGCTCCCTGAGGATGAGGTTTTGGCACTTCGGTCTTTCAATAAAGATGACTGGACAGCTGCAGGGAAAACATTTGCTTCAAGCATATCAGCCTGGAGATCTGCCCTAAAAGCATGGTTGGAGGTGGTAGTATTTACCCAGTGTTGTCTGTAGGAGTAAAGCTGCCTCTGAGCACTGAGGGGAGGTGGTTGGCAGCTTAGCAGCCTTGGGATTTATCTCTGAGCTATTTAGACCTAGCAGGAGTGACTCGTTACTACTAATAGGCTCAATTAAGGAAAACAACTTGCTTCACCTCTCACTTGTGCCGTGACTGCCTCGCTTATGCACAGCCTTAAGTTTTGAGGGAGAAGGCAAATATGATTTGGGCGCGGGGTTGGCTGCTTGTCGTGTTCCAGGGAGATGCGAGTGTTCCTGGTGTGGTGATGGCCCCTTCCTGGGTAAGCTGTGGGAGTGAGCGTAGGGCTGGCACTGGCCACTTGCTGACAGATTGCAGCTGGGTTTAGCTGGGGCACACCCCTCCAGGGTGGGGGTTGGCATTGGCTCTCTCCCTCTCCTTCCTTTTCTGTCTCTCGAGTGTGCACAGTCTGCGTCACCTGCATTCTTGCACTGATGCAAAGAACCTGGGAGTAAAAGATGGATTTTCAACTTAAGAGTTTCTTCTCAGGAACAGCTTGAGAGAAAATTTGAGATAAAGCCTGATACTTTACTTTCGAGCATTTCTGAAGTATTATTGCTTAATCCTTTATATTGATCCATAGCTTATGCTGGAAAGCTGTTGTCTCAGGTCAGTTTCCAGAGTCCTGGAGGATAATGGCACTAATCACATTTCATATGACCTTTCAGATCATTTGTTGCACTGCTGCATTTATCTCCTCTCTTAGTTCCAGTTATATGTCTTTTATTCCTCAGTTGCATGGTTTAGGAGTGCAGTTAAGAAGCCTTCTGCTTGACTGGTACACAGTAATTTGGTGACTGAGTAGCAGTAAGGTCTGTAAGTGGACTGCTGCTTCAGATTGCCATCCTTTGATGTGCTAAGAAGCCTTGATCAGCGTGAGAGAGCAATAGCTTCTGGGCCCAGGAAGTAGTGCTTATATACTGTGATGGACATACTACTCAAAACTCTGAGTCTGAAAACTAGAAGAGTGCATTCCTCATAGCTTTGCTTCAGCATATATCTTGCTTTTTTGACCTATTTTGTAATCTACATGAATAATTTGCTCTTGTGTTGCACCTGTATAAAGAGATGCTGCTTTGATATCTGGAAATGCAGTAATGAGTGCTGAAATGCTGCTGTCACCATGGCACATTAGGGGAAGTTCGATGTGATCACATGGACAAGCATTTCCACCCAAGTTTTATTCTTAGATTTGTTTTTCACTTTCACTCTGATTTAGTTATATTTGAATTTTTGGCAAATGCTACTAGCGAAGTTAAAATTTGAAATAGCAATCTAAATCGAAGAGCAGAGCGTACTTTGCATAAACAGATAAATAGCAGAGCTAAAAGTATAAGGAATTATTTCCTTTCTTTTCAGTAAAAGAGTTATGTCATTCCAGGCTCTTCCCAGTGGTGGAAGGCCAAGAGGCAGAGGATGACACCAGTTGAAATGAGAGAAGTTCACTTGGATTACAAGGAGAAATGTGTTCACCTGAAGGACAGACAGCTGGCTAGGGGCACAGGTTGCCCAGGGAGGCTGTGCAGTCTCCATCCTTGGGAGTTTTCAGGACCTGGCTGCACAGAGACCTGAGCAACCAGTTGGATCTCACAGCTGGCCCTACTTGGAGGAGAAGCCTGGATCAGACACCTCTTGATGTCCCTCCTAGCCTGAATTATCTTATGATCCATTAAAAACCACTTGAACTAAGAGGGACCTTTATGCTGGGAAAAAGAATAAAGCAATAAAGGAAGGGTAAAGTGGCAGGGTCATGGAGGGCATTGTGATAACAGCAAGGCTGGTGGTGGCTGCTGTAAGACAAGGAGGGATGCAACATCTGTCCAGGCTCATTCTGAATTGCAGTCTGGAGTGGTTTTATTTGCACAAAGCAATTAAAACCTGACACTTGCTGCTTCCGAAGAAGCTGTATGCTATTTGTTTTATGCCAACTGTAGGTATATAGCTAATTTCCAATATTTTGGAAATAATTAGTTGACTGCTGTTTATATTGGTTAATACACCTCACCTTGTGGGAGCAGTCTTCAGGAGAAGTAGATTCTTCCTTCAGAAAGCTTAGAGTCTTTGGGGGACTTTTTGTTTAGGTTGCTTTTTTTTTCTTTTTAAGATTGATCTATGGCTATTTCCAGTCCTTCAAAAATCGTGTAGGAGTGCAAATAGAAGGCAGATTAGAATCTGTGCTTGAGTGGACTGAAAGTGAGTCAGCTCCCTAGCGTGAGGTAGCACTTATGCGTGGTGATATGAAGCCAAACAGAGCTTCTGTAGAGGAGAAGAGGTCTCGGTACTGAGACAGCCTTGCAGGATGAAATAGGTGAGCCTGTAAAGAGGAGTGTTGATGAGTCAGATGACCACAGCACCTTTGGAGGACCAAAGCACTGCTAATGGTTTAAATAACCCTCCAAGTGTGTTTTCCTCTGTGTTTTCAGGAAGATGGCCTTCAACACTGGAGTCCAGCAAACACTTGAAAACAAACAGAAAATGTACAAAATTCACTATTAGTAGGGTATGCCTTGTGAACGTGCAAATGAATTTGAGTATTTAACCCAATTTCAGTTTTTCCATTGTATTTCTAGTTTTGGTTTTATGCTTGATTTTTGTTTCTCATGGAAGGGCATCAGTTTAATTTACAGGTTGACTTTCTTTGTGTTTGGAGGCAATACAGGTCAATATAGAAAGCATTAGAAAGTAACTCCAAGGGGGATTTAAAAGGTTTTCACTTATTTTTGTCCTTTCTTTACTGCTATTCTGTCTGGTTCCACCCACATAGCAAGTGAACTGTCATTCTTGCCAGTCATGCTTCAGGTGTGATGGGCTGGGTGAGGTCCCAGCAAGGACACAGTCTTGTCCTTTCCGTATTCAGAGTCTGAAAGCCATCAGAATTATTGCTGTGAGAAACTGAAAGCTTTAGATTTCAGCCTTAGCTTTATCTTGCCTGTGACCAATATGCTCAGGATGTCTGCACAGTGTCTGTCTCCAGAGTTATGTTTGTGTAACTGTTGTAACTTTGTGTCCACTTTTCCTCCAGCATCAGATACTTCACCGGGTAATTTGCCTTTCCTTTGATTTCTTTTATACGTAGGCAAAGCCTTTGTATTTGTTCTTTCCTGTGTCTTTCCCACAGATGGTTATTTTCCACTGTTGCATGGGTAATAGTGCTGATGAGCAAGTATTCAGTTTTTAAAGCATAGCTGTAAAGAAAATGAAGCAGAGAAAATTACAGTGGCAAAGGTTCCTAAATTATAGTTGTACAGGAAGATTGTGATAAGGAAGTAGTTAAACATTACTATGTAGTCAAACCTGCAACTGTGGCTGGTACTTCGATTGTCATCTCCTTTTGCTGACACTTAATTTGTGTGGTTGGTCAGATACTCTTTCTGCTAATAAAGTCCCTGTTTTATTGAACTGAAAGCTTATAGAAGTACATGGGTGTGTTCTTCCAGAGAGTTATAGGCTAAGTGGCATTTATTTTATTCCAAATGCTAATTATTTTCAGATTTACTTTTAAAAGAAATTAAGTGTTTGCTATACCCACTGTTAAAAAAAAACAACAAAACACAAAACAAACCCCATGACACAAATCAATCTTCCTATCTGGGAGCAGATACGTGTTCAGTTCAAATATATTCGAAAGCAAACATAACGTAATAGGACTGAACCAGGATATTCACAGACAGAAGTATTAACGTTTGAGCTGGCTGTGTGCTTGCTACAGCTGGAAAGCCCGTTGCTTTTATGGCTGCACTGTGTTTGCTTGCAAGCCCCAGCTCTGACAAACAGATGTGATCATCATCCTGTGCGTGCTCTTTGGTGGGGTCAAGCGGCCGCTTGTCAGCGTGATGGTGAATACAAGACACGATCTCCTAGCAGCAGGTCTCACATTTGAAGAGCTTTGCTTGGTTTCAGAGCACCACAGCAGTAATGTGCAAGACTCCAAAGACCAGCTTTCATCCACAAGGATGTGGGACCAAGAAAATGTGCTGTGTAGGTCTTTCAGGGAATTAAGGAGTGAGTAGGGCCCTCTAGGAAAACTTGCACTGATCACCATAGACACTGTGCTTTTCCTTCTGGAAATAGCCCTTAGATAATAACTTCCTTTGTCTTTCTTCCCTGCCAATTCAGAAAACGCCCTAGGGCAAGGTAGGTTAATTTTGTTTTAGCAGGATGGATCACTGTGAGCAGAAGGTAGTTTTCTGTGGTAAAGCTAACTGCCTTTGTGCTTATCTTAACCTTGATGAAGCTATTACCATAGGTTTGTTAGGAAAAAAGTGAGGTGAAGGCAGTGGCCCGGACTGAGCAAAGGTTAAAGCAATCAGCGATAGCTCGGCTGTCAGCAGAATTGCGCTGCTGGGAATCACGTCTGAGCCTTTGCACAACTTTCTTGTCTGCTCGGCTCTTAGCTGTTCCTGTGAGCATGTCCTTCGACAAGCTAAGGAAGGGCCAAGGGTTGTCTGTGATTTCTGCCTGCCCTTTGCATTGTGAGGACAGTCCAGAGTGTGGCAAAAATACTGCAGAACTGGCAGTTGTTTGTGGTGGAGCCAAAGATAAACGCGGATTTATCCAGTAACCATGAGGCTGCTCAATTTGGATCTTGGCAACTTGGCTCTACTTTTTTTTTTTTTTTTTTTTTTTCTCTCACCAGAACGCTTGTACTGAGGTTTGGTATTGTTGCATCCTATTTTTAACACCAAAGCTGACTTATCTCTAGTTGAACGTGTGGTATGTTTCGTTAGAGAGAGGTGGCGTTTTATCAAATGTCATAAATGAGCTTTCATGCTGGAACTAATTCAAGCTAACCACTGAAAAAAGATTCTTCCTATTTAATTTAAATTTATATGTGCAAAATACTTATAGTTGGAATCAGTAGAGTTTACTGTCAAAATGAAGAGATGTCAGACTGTCATAGTTCTCTCAACCCAGCATTATGTTTATCATATGGTATTACAAAAATCCATAATGCCTAGTTTATCCCAAGTATTGTGGGTCTTTCTCACCAAACTAATATATCTTTAGAGGAATATAAATTCTTTTGCAGTTGCCCAGTACTAAAGGTTGTCCCTTTATGCAGAGATATAATTGCTGGCCAGTGTATCTTTTTGTATTAAGGACAGTCACTGCAGCTGTTTGAGTCTTGTCATGTTTATGCATGACCAGATATTGCAATAGGCTTGTAAGAGTTTGCTGCAAGGAAAGCTTTAATTTTTCAGTCTTGGGAAGTGGGCTCCATCTAGTGTTTAATTTAAAGATTAGACTCCAGTTCCTTTTCTTGAATGCCCTTGCAGCATGGATAAAGGACATAGAGGAGGAATTGCGATAGGCATCACTTTCTCTGATGATAATCTGGAATGAGATGTTTCTTTATACAGTCAGTATGGGAATGGCAACCTGAAATACTTTCTCTGTCTTCCATATTCACTTGAAGCTAAAATAATGCTTTTATGAAATAGCATAGAGATAAAAAGAAATTAAACCAGCCTGGCAATGATGTGATCCTGAAATATTTTGTGGTTAGTTCCTATATATACTCTCACAGTATTTGATGTGGTATGCTGGAAACCAGCCTGTTCATCTATAAAATCAAAATTAGAAAACTAATTGTGGAGTTCTTTTAAGAAGTAATGAATTTTGAAATGAGTATTGGGTATTAATATCCAGTCAACAGAATAGTTTCCAAATGTAATCCTTCTCTAAAGAAGCATATGGGATTCCATCCTTTATTTTTACTGTTTTCTTAGTCTTTTCAGCTTTTGTAGTATTTAACCCTCTGGCTACTTAATTTTATTTAATTTTTTTTTAATTAAAAGGTATCACATTTTGAAATATTTTAAAGAAGAAAAATGGTTTTTTCATGTGTTCAAGATGGTGTGAATTTATCCAAGCAATTTTTTTTTTTTTTTAACCCAAACAGACTAGGAAAGTTTAAACACTTTAGACTGAATACAGATTTACCTTCTATACTCCAAACTGAGGAAGCAGAGACTCAAAATATTTTGTCAGGAGGACACAACAGCAGACCTGCAGAGATGAAAACCTGTGATGTCTGAGAGCTGTTTAATTATTAGTACAGTGGGGTTTTGTCTGATTATGGTTTTTTCTCTGGTTAAAGGGAGATTTGAGGCCACTTAAACAAGTTTTTTAGCCTGAGCAACCTGGCACCTTGCAGCACTTTGAGACGGATGAGGGAAGAGCAGGCAGGCACTGTGCCTGCGCTGAGTGTGACTGCGTGCCTGAGCTACCAGGCATGCAGGAGCCACTCATGCCTGAGCCCTCCCTGCCTGCACGGGGATGTTGCAGACCTTTGCCACAGCTCAAAGGCATGGTGAGGTTGTGTGACTTGCCCCCATGGTTGCTTACACTGAGGGCTGGGAGTCAGAGAGCTGCAGAGCTGCCTGGCCTGGTGAGGTAGAGGAGATCCCCCCACCAAATTCCAAGACAGCTTTTGGCTTATTTTCCACCAGTTGCTGGAGCAGTGTGGAGCAGGGGCTGGGATCCAGGTCTGAGTCATTGGCAAAGAGTCTGTTGTTGTTTCATCTGTAAAATATTTGGGGTCTGGGATTTCCAAATGACACTTGCGAGCTGTGTGTGGACAAAGTTAATGGGAAACATCTGGTGCCAGGAGGGAGCAGAGAGATGGCTACCTCAGCCACGTGAAAACAGGGAGCTCTTGTGGTGGGGTGCCAGGCTGCCCACATGTCTGTAGTGTGGGGAGAAAGGGTCAGGAACGATGGCTGAAGAGGGCAGTCATGGAAATGGGTGGTGAAACCCTCCTGAGCACAGGGCACCACTGCCAAGCCCTGGGGATGGACAGCCCCAGAGCCTCCCAGTGTTGGGCTGTTCTTGTTTCACTTGGCTAAGGAAGGTAGCTGGCAGTTCTGTGGGGGTGCTTAAGTATATATACATACACATGCTTTCTTAACACTTCATAACTTTGTTGTTATTGCTTTTGAGACATTGGTGTAATTGACAACCTCTCATCTTCCAGTTCCATATAGCTGTAAGTTTGGTCTCTCAACCCCACAAGAGATGACGGACACCTAGACTTTTTTTACCATTAAATACCATCTTCTGTAGGAAAAAAAACCACATTTCTTTATCTGTCGAATTTTAAAATAATTTAAAATAGCACATTGTTAAATACAGTTTACTTTTCTACGTTACTTAATTTCACATTTATCCTAGAGTGGACAAGGAAAGCAAACATGTTTGTGGTACTTGAGGCTTCTGAATCTTACAGTGATACAGTAGATCACTACATATTTGTGTTGTTTATTTTTATTAGTTACCTACTTAGAAGTAGTGGTTGCACTTAAATTCCTAAAAAAATTTGGAAATATCTGTTTCCTTTAAATTCTGTAAAAACCCTTTTGTCTCTTCCAACAAAATTAAATTTGGTCTAAATCAAAATTGCCACAGCACCTTTAAAGGGTATTTGTAAAATTGCAGATCAAAAAGGCAAGGCAGTATTTTTCTTTTCTGTTGCCTGATAATCCAGTGTCATCAACTCAAACACTGCATCTCACCCAAACCACCTTTGCACGGTAACCAACACTGCACTTCTAGCTGAGGCTAAAATTGACCACAAAGATCTTACAGGTGGCTTTTGTTGTCACCCACCAGGTAAAAGGATGGGACACCTCATGCACATTGTTGCTTTGCATCTGTGAGAGGTGAGCTTTGAACCTATGCTTGCCATATCCAACACTGCTGGTGATCATGCTGGTGGTGTCTTACAGCCAAGAGAGATGGTTTGGTGCTGGCAGGGGAGGGAGGGTCCCAAAATAGTTGTCCCTGTCCCCCAGCATGGCCTTATGGCACAATTGCACCAGTTCTTCCTGGCTGGGTCCAAGATAACGTATGGTAAAGCTCAGTGGAGGAGGGGAAACCTCAGGAAGGCTGGATTTTGGTCATGATGCTGAACTGCAGGAAGAAGAGTGGCAGCACTAGGGGAAGCTTGTAAGTACCGTGTGCTGCTGCATCCAGCAGCTCCCCCTGAGCAGAGAAGAGTCTAAATGGACAAAGCAAATATCAAAGACTCTCTGTACCTCAGAATGGTAAAATGAAGGATAATGCAAAAGAGAATTGCTTTGCTGTACTTGGAAGAGCTGTTGCAGAGTTTATAACAGCAACTGAAGAGGGAATCAAAGTCTTGAGAACGTGAGGTTGGAACCATGGTTCTGGTACATGAAAATTGGTTTTGAACTTTCTGATCATTCCTGTTGCTATGTTAAAGGAGGAAAGTGCTAGAACACAGACAGTGAGTGGAAAAGAGCAGAAATTATTAATGGTTTCAGGTAGTGCAGGTCATGAAGATGACGTAATTACTCCTAATCTATTTAACCTGAAAGAAAAAGAAAGCTATAAATAAAAGGGGGAGGTGTGAGGGGGGAAAGAAATCAACTATTAGGAAGACTTGACTCTTTTCAGCTCTGTGTCTCCAAGTAAAATTAATGTATAAAATACTTTATCATCTACCTATTCTCTCTTATTGTAGAGGTAGCAAATAGTGCATTGTAGAAGTAAAGAGTAAAGGGCACGCAGTTGGCATCAGCCAGTTGGTGGGTTGGGCTGTGTATTTTGAGAGAGAGTACACTAATACATCAGCTAACTAGATTAAGAGTGCTAAGATGACAAGATCCTTAATTTAGATCAGAGGTATTTACAAGGTGTGTACATGTGGCACTTAGGGGTATGGTTTAGTAGCAGTGGGCCTGGCAGTGCTGGATTAGCAGTGGGACTTGATGGTCTTGGAGGTCTTTTCCAACCTAAACCATGCTATGATCAGTATTTCAGACCGTGGTATGGTCAGCTCCTGGTTGTTAATGTTCCTTAGTGTGGTGGGCAAAGCACCCGTGTCATAGTAGATGTGTGTTCACCTCTTCCGCACTTTCAAGCCTTTTCCCCTCACAAACTTGAGCCTGCTGGTTTGGGAGCTGGACCTAGCTGGCATCTACAGCTTTGCATTCGTTTTGGTTACCTGGCTTGAACTGCTTTCTGGCTGTGCTGGGGATTGATGTCTTTGGTAGCTGCATGACCTGTTGGGTCTGTGCCACGGTAGCATGTGACACTCGATATTTATGAACCAGAAGTGTGCTAGAAGGACATCCAATTAAACTGGAGGAAGAGAAATTGGGAAGGTAACTTTGCTCTCCTAAGATTGAGAGGATTGGTTTTGTGGCCTAAACTGTTGCTTTTAACATGAAATTTTCTTTTTAGCTGGGGAAGAGATGCTATGATCCTTCCTTCTTAATGTGCCCATAAGAAATAATGGCAAACATAATTTTATTGTAGCTATGTTCTCACATTTTTAGAGACATTTCTGAAGGAAAGCTTGCTCTGATTTGTAGACATGAAATTCGTAAGAATTTGCCTGTTGTCGTTGATGTAATTTCTTCTTTGTCTGACCTTATTCACCTGGCATTAAAATCGTATTACTGAACTTCAGATTAAAGATTGCTACAGTTAATAGGGAAAAGCTTTGCTTTAAGTGTTTTGTTGGCTTGATCTAATCTGTGTCCTTAATGTCCGCTGTGGGACTGGATCCAGCTCTTTGGTGCTGACAAGGGCCTTTTAACGTCATTCATTTATTATGGGGAAAACAATGTAAAAGCTTAGTTATTAAAGCCACTGTTTATAGGGGAAAATAATGAAATTGCCCAGTCTGAAGATAGAAGTTACACAACTTAATATCTAATCTCAAATAGCATTATTAAAGCCAAATACACACCATTAAAATAATTTGAGGTTTACTTTGTTGCAAAATCGAAGCAGAATGCCTTCTGACATAACACTTTGTAATGCAATGGCCAAAAGTTACTGCTGTGCCTGCAGTGCAGTTTGCAGGTTACATGTAACTCCGGTTTTATTAGTTTTCTATGCCAGGCTGCCTGCCCATGCAGTAAGTATCCCTTGTGCTTGAAGCCCAAGCATGTTTGCAGCTATTCTCCTTACAGAAGTAAGCATGGGGTTAGTCAGAGCTATTTTGGATCCAATTGCTGTTTGAATAGCAATATAAACCTAGATTGAACAGGAATATGCAAAAGCATTTGTAATGGTTTTTTCCTTCCTCTCGAATTTCTGCTTTGCTCTGAAGTTATAAAGGGGCACCTAGAAATTTTTGATTCTAGAAAAACTGGGTTGTGATCTAAATTTATCAATTAAAACATACATGTTCCCACATACCAGAAAAAGTTGTAGAACTTTTTTGTGTTGTTGTTTTGGATGTACAATACAATTCTTGAAGGTTTGCTTGTTTTGATAACGGTTAAGGGAAAAGCTGACAACTAGTCAATAGCATGGAAAAGAAAGTGTTGAAATAATTTTGTAAGGGGAGAAAGAGTTTCATTAATTCGAGAGATGATTTTACTTTTTGTTTGATTTGATTGCTTTCATGCTTTGATTTACATTAGCATGCAAATATTTCTTCCTTGCTCTGCTCAGTGTTGAAAGAGATAAAGCAAAATACAAAAAGAAGCAATGAAGACAAATCTTTTTCTTCCAAAGGAAAATGTAAATGTTATCAGTACTAGGAGAAATAATAATAAAAAAAAAAAAGAAAGTATGCTTCTCAGAAAAGTGCATTAATCACAGTTTTGAATATTTAAAGAACAATTTTGTCATTACATCAAAATAGCTCAATCAGAGCAGGAAAAACGCAGTATTGATAAATGATGATGCCTCCAAGGGAGATATTTCGGGTAGTATTGTCATCAAAGTGTATTTATAGAGTTCCCAGGAGCTAATCAATACTGTGCAGGAGTGCTATCCTTTGGCCCCCTGCTTGGGCTTATTTTACCTGCTGTATTTGAATAGAAATATGAATAGAAAATAGAAAATTTTTGAACAGAAAATAAACCATCACTTCTGGGATTTTTGGAAATGAGAACTTTGACATTCATTCTGAAATACACTGCTACTTTTTTTCTGGAATAAGGTGGGGAAAAAAAGCATAAGGAAACTATGATTTGTTTAGATCATCTGATGATGATCTTGTGTGGGAGAATTACTTCATTTCTTCCTGAACTGTATTCAGTTGTAGTATCTGTCATTTTGTTGTTGATAGAAAATCATCTTTTTACTCTTTTACATAGGAAATGTTCCTTGAAAAATCTCTGACATCTCAGATCAGCCTGTTTGATAATTTTAAACATATGTTGCAGTACAAATTTGAAGGCTTCGCATATAAAATATACTTTTGCTGATGTTACACTGGTACTACTCAGTATATTATTAAAAAAGCTTGCTGCAACATCTCCACTTTAAAAAAGGGAGAAAGAAAAAAACTCTGTTGCTTGAATGCTGCAGACAAGAAGGTAGGTGAGAGAAAGGTGTATGCATAAAGAGAGGTCACAGTCTGGAGGTAAAGAGGAAAATGCAGAGGCTATCATGCCATTAAGTTATTCAGTGCTCATGCATGTACTCCACATTTGCTTAAGATGGGGTTTGTGAGCGGTCTCAGTCTCAAAAGGCCTTCGTACATGCTTGGATTTAAGCAAATTTATAATTGTTTGTTGGATTATTAGGAAGAAATTCTTTACTGTTAAAGTGATGAGACACTAGAACCGGTTGCCCAGAGAAGCCATTAATGCCCCATCCCTGGAAGTGTTGAAGGCCAGGCTGAATGGGGTTTTGAGCAACCTGATCTACTAGAAGTTGTCCCTGCCCAAGGCAGCGGGTTTGGAACCAGATGACCTTTAAGGTCTCTTCCAATCCAAATCATTCTATGATTATGTCCCAAGCTATCTTGGAAAAATATTGCTTCTAATAAATTCCTACTGCTTGATGCAAAGAAGGAGGAAAGAAAATCCTTGAGCCACCTATGGTACTATTAGTAAAAGGAAATAATGAGACAGAAAAAGGGAACCCTTTTATTGGCAAATGCAGTCTGTCCCCTAAAGCGCACCTGTTATTCCTTGATGGGCTTTCCCCTTGAAGTCCTGCTGTGCTTTTGCCTGATCTGTTGCTTTGTTACAACACTGAGATGCCCTTTTCCCACATCCACAGATGACTCCTTTGGATCTTTCCCCTACTTCCCGATTGACTGCTCTTGACCTCCACTTACTGTTGTGCTTGGTGACTTCCCACTATGTCCAGCTCTTGTGTCCTTCCATGCCCTCTTGTCATGCTGCAGGAAGCCCAAGTGCCTCACCATACTCCCCTGGCTCTAGCAGGACTCTGCCTGTCATCTCAGCCCTGTGCCACATGGATCCCACCTCGCTGCTGACTTCATCCTTTTTTTTACCACCTCTTTGGTGGCCATGGGCAGCTGCATGGGGTGCTCTGCTGATGAGGCTGGTGGCTCTTGGCACAGTCTCAAATGTGACTGGATGGTTTCCTGTGTTTCCCGTTCTTCCCTTGAATTCAACTTTTTCTAATTTAAATGCTACATTTGCATTTACCAGCTCTTTAATTTTCCTCCTGCTCTGGTTTTTGTGGCTCTCCGAAAGCTGACTCAGAGGGCTGCAGACCCACTGAAACTTTGACTGAGACTGCAATGGAAACACAAGGCCTGGGAGCCCAGGAACAGCATAGGAAAGCTTGTTTCTTCTTGGATCCTTTAACAGCACAACTCTTTTAAACTGCATTGAAGTTTTAAAAAATTAACTTCCCTTTAAAAACCTTGCAGTTTCTCATGGTTATAGGCTGAGAACTGACTTGGAAGTGTCCCAGAAGTGGAGCCATTTGGCTTGCTGTTGCTATTTAGAGTGGTCACCAAAGACAGCTTTCACTTTTTAACCTTTACAAAATGTTAATAAATGTAATTAATGTCTGATGCCAACCTTAGATATGTACGTGATGTCTCATGGGGAGAATAAGACTAACATTTTAGCTACTGAGCTGTACTTTCCAAATGTTCACATTTACTGGAAGGAATTTTAATTATTTCATTTTAATGCAGTTAGATTTGTTCTTATGTCCAGGCACAAAAGAATCATTAGGTTTCTGGCTCATCACATTTATTCTGTAAATATTTTTTTATTATATCAAGTTCTCTGAATTTTTTGAATATGAATACACTGAAGTGCAGTGGTTTAATTAGTTTTATTTTAATTTTGCATATGCAACATGTTAGGGAAATGCATCTTTCATCCATGGTGAGGGTACTGTATTTTGCACCAAGAATCGTATATTGGCCAGCAACATAAAGATCTACTTGTGTACTGAATAAATATATCACAACTGCTGATGAAACACTCCTCCCCTTCCACCTCCTTGTGATGTGCTGCTGCTTGTTCCTGTGCCAGTTTCTGGAAATGTTTTTTCTAAGTATGGTTAAATGGCAGCCCAGAGATGGCACAGGTTTTATTGTCACCACTGAGTGGAATAACACTAACAATGCTGTAGAATGTGTCTGGCAGATAGTGCACAACCATTTTGATGCTTCAGGATAAATAAATTCTCTCTTCCTCTGGTATCATGGTTTTAGGCTGGAGTTCTGCCAGTCCAGCGGGAGTGCACCCTTCCCTCAACTCTCTTTCCTGCCATCACTGTCTGATGTTCATGGTCCAGCTCCTTCCCTCCCTCTCTCTGCAATGCCTCAGATTTCACTTGGATATTTCTTCCAGGTTGACAGCTGGTAAAGTACAGAGTACCCCTTTTCTCTTCTATGTTTTAGTCTTCTTTTTATTTAGGAAACAATTTCTCTGGCTTCTCCTTTCCCCTGATTTCTGTACAAAATATAAACAGGAAAGGACTTTTAATAGCTGTCAAGTTTTCAGACCAGGACCTCAAATTCATTAATGGCTCCTGTAAGCTTTTTGATTTTCTTAAAGCTCGGTTTTGTGGTGACACTAAGAGAAAAGCAGTGACTGCTGATTATAGGCTTGCTGGGCATCTGTGGGTTTTTTGTGGGTTTTTGTGTCCCAGGAACCAGCTCTGTCTCTGACGCCTCAGTTGCAAGCTCTGCCTTGAAGCAGCATTTGGGAGGGATGCAACTGCTGCTCCTTCATGCAGTGACATACCTCCTCCTGATAATGAAAGTAATAAACCATTAACAGGCTCTTGTATAGGAGAGAAAAGCATTTTGCAGTTATTAATCAAATCCAAACATCCTTAGCCCCAACAGCAGGAGGTTGGGCTTTTATACTAAGAGAGATCTTTTATCCTTTCTTTTACAGGCCAGAGAGGGATCTTTCCAGCACAAAGTTTGCAGCTTCTTCCATATGTTTTCTCCATCTGGTAGGGCGTGCTTTGAGTCCAATGATTATGTTTATTATTATTTCAGTGTTAGTATTACTATCATTATTTGTTTTTAGCTAGAGATTTGTGAGAAGTATATTTCTCTCCCTTGGGGTTAGGATGTACTTGAAGCAGAGCTGTCTCTTTTTGTGGGTCTCTCAGAAAGTAACAGTTCAACACAGCCCATTGGTCAGAGCAGCAGTAGTCAATTGGAGAACACTATAGCAGCACAAGTCATTAATAAACCAAACCAAAAACAACCAGAAAAACCTACATATGTACTGTTCATTTTCATAGTATCCCATCCTCAGAGATCCAAAGGATCCTGCGTGATGTCCGCGGCCTCTTGCCCAGCAGAGCAAGCTTGTCTCCCCTAATAACAACCATCTGGGAGGACCATTGGAAGGGATTCCTGCTGGTTAATTATCTTCCTTCAGCATCTTCTCAGTCTTTTTCTGGGCTTAATGGGGAAGTCAAAAGCAGCTGTACAAGCATTTTTAAAAAATGTTATATGTGAGATGTTACTTCTGCCAAATAAACTGCATTATGCCTGTTGAAGCAACTTGCATTTTTCCTTCCTTTTTTTTTTTATTTTAACTTTATGCTGTTTACTAGAATTAGGTAACTCCTACTGAGATGGTTTGAAAGTTTCTGTGTAAGACTAAGTCTGTGTATACTAAATAATAAATCAAGTTCATAGATATACTTCTTCATTATGTTAATTAAAAAATGATAGCTTTAGATTTATATGCTTGAAAATTATTAATACGTGATGCAAAAATAAGTAATTTTTCTGATGTGTCTACTTGTTTGCTTACAAGAAGTTTCTGTAATTCCATGTTGAAATGTGTTTTCCTACCTAGCCTATATTGTAGTAAGACATATGTTATCATATATCGAGGAAATGTAAACAAATCATCAGTTCATAAAGTCCACTCATATTTGATTTTTAAAGTGTTCCTTCCTTTCTTTTTTAAGAAGTTTATACAAGGCAATGTATGGCAGAGAGATTATTCCCTCCTGAATCCTTCCACCTGCCCCAAATTTATAAAACACATGCACAGAATCCACAAGACACATTGGCAATTATGTTAGCAGAGGTGTTGCTCAGGTTTCTGCATTGCATTTGGTGGATGTCACTCATGGTGGCTGCAGAGGGAGAAGGTGAATAGAGCAGTTGGTGGTCAGTGGCCCGGGCTATCATCGCTAAGGGACGAAGGGAGGAATGCTTTAGGAATGCCAAGTGAGTCCCAGGCGTTGGTGGCTTTGCAGGGGAAGGAAACTGCCTTTATTCAACTCTGCAAACACTGCAGAGCCTAGTCAAAGTCTCAGAAGCTCAGTAAGTTGTTCTAAACATTATTTAACTCTTTACTGTGAATATTTGGTATAAATATAGCTGTTTAAATGAAAAAAAAAGTAAGTGATCTGCTTGAATTTTGTTCCTGAGGTAGGCTTCCCATGATTATGGTTTTTGTTCTCTTTCCTCATTTAGAAGTAGTCTCCCACCCTCTTTGCAAGTGTAAATTGCTCTCCTGTAATGAGATCAATGGACCTTCACAGATTTACAGTAGTAGAGAATAATTTGGCTCATTACACATTTGATGAGATATGATCTGTGAGGCTATCTTTGCATGGACAGACAGTAAAGCATTAAGAACTAATAAAAAAATGTCACATTCTCCAGCAGTGTGCTCTGGCTGTGTATATAGGGATATATTATTACATGCAAGTGGAGAAAAGGTATCCATGGGTCAGCTCCATGGATTCCCCAGATGAAGGCTTTTCTCTACTTCCTGCTTCCTTTGTGTGGAACTCTGTTTTGTCAGTCAGGGTGGATAGAGGCTCAGGTTTAACCTTGGGTTCAGCAGATGTCCTGGCAAAGTGCAGCTGCTTTTACACAGGCATTACAGGAGGGGTTTTTTGTCTAATGGAAGCACAAATCCTAATGAAGTCTCTTACAGTGGTACCATGCTGATATTAAGAGTGGTTGTTTTGAGTCATAATTAGGATTTAAAATCAAGCAAATCACCTCAAAATTGGTTGTTCCTGTAATTTGGTTGAGTAATCCATCACCCTTTGACAGCCAGCTGGCTACAGGAAAGGCTCTCACATTCCTGCAGGTTTGGTGTAGATCCTCGAAACCTCTATCCCTGTGACAGCTCTGGTGACTGGTTTGTGCTGCCTGGCACCCTTGATCCTTCGGGAAAAAGTTAAATATACTTTCCTAATTTATTTTTTTCCAGAGTATGTTACAGTGGTATTTTCTGTGATATTGATACCTGTTCTGTCCCTGGTGGTGGGAATTTTGGAAAGGGAATGTGAGTATAAGATAAAATTGATTGTGAGATGTGAGGAGTGTACTTTAAAAGTACTAACATGGATTATGTGCAGGTCTTTTTCTGTGGTTTGTTTTAAGAGTTAAATTTTTTTTGTTTCTCAAGTTTCTACATGTCTCAAACTCATAATGAATTAATATAGGAAAGTGAATTTTGCTGAAAAGTCACTATCAAGATTTCTATTGAAAAGTAAATTTGAAATCGCTCTGCTGCTGGCCAGCTGGTTATTGCATGTTCTGTTCCAAGTACTTGTAAAAGTACTTTGTTTCCTCATATGCAAATATTTCCCCACTCTATATATAAAACTGTAATGACTTAGGTGATGAACTGGTTTATTCACATCTTGCACATAAAGTTTTCTAGACTACCTTTTTGCTCTATACAATACACGTGATGTTTTTACCAAACACATTAAGAGCAATAGGCATAAGATGTCCAAAGAGATCACCTTGAGCTTATAAACTTCATCCTTACAGTGTAAAAACTCAGAGAGTGCTTTGATTTTTTTTTTTCACTCCATAGTGCTCCACTGGTGAGTAGGATTGGATTATCTCTGTTCTTAGTAATGGCAGAGCTCTTTACTGTGTTGTGTTTGGTTTTGCTTTATTTTGGGGGGGGGTGGTGGTTTTGATTTTTTTGTTTTTAATAGATGAGTAAATCATGCTTATAATACTAGAAGGCTATGTATTTTACACACTTTGTGTGTTAGGAAGCACTCAGGGAAACAAAGATAGTTTTGGTGAGGCGAAATAATCCTCCAACCTCCTGCTCAGGAGGCCTGGGTTAAATTTCTAGGCTATGCTACTTCAAAATAATTCTTTTTCACCCCTCAGTTAGTGCTGATGACCAGATGGGAGTGTTTTGGCTGCTCAGCGAGGCCTCCCAGCTGTGAATCTGAGACATGTTCTCTGGTGGCAGGAACGGTAGATGAAATATCAGTGAGGGCATGGCAGCCCTTCAGTCTCTGGGGCTACACACTGTGGGTGCTCTGTTTTGTTTACCCACCAGCTGCTTTGAAATGGGTCGTAACAGCGCTGGTGTCTGTGCATAGAGCAGGTGTCCAGGCTGCGGGAGGGATACTGTATGAACCTCCTGTGCTCCAAATCCTACAGTGACATCTCTGTAAATCAGAAACCTTAACTTGCTCAAAATGTGCTGCATTTTACATGATTCTGTGGCTTGGTCTGATGTGGGATGCAGAAGATGCCTCTTGTCTGCTGTCACCAAAACCTTACTCTGGTGTGTGGCCGTGATGCCTGTGAGAAACAAAAGTTTGCAAAAGTGGCAGAGGTGCTGGTCTGACGACCAGTGTGGGGTCAACTCCAACCCCAGGTAGACCGGGCACATCCTGAAGTAGGTGGGAGCCTTGTGGGCTGTCTGGCACTTACAGAGGTTTTTCATTTACACCATAAAATTCCACCTATTGTAAGGGCGTTATTTTGCTGCACATTGTACCAGTCTCAAGCTAGAGTGAGAAATTAAGGTTTGGGGTTCCCCGCCCACACCCCTCCCACCACTGGGAACGGGCAGCAAAGGTTCTCAGATCTGGTTTTCATGGGACTTGTAAACAATTCTGGGAAGTGAATAAGCAGAATGTTAAAATTTTTTTAATGAGTTTCATAGGTCCCTGGTCTTTATGATGCCTAAAGACATTATTTCCAACATTTTTTAATGAGAAGATTATTTTTTAAAATTTTATTTTACGTGACTTTCATGCTGTTTTAAGATTTCACAAGTGAATTTGCTCTGCTTCTGTGGAAAAAGTTAATATAAACTCCAGATGTGATTTCCTTCTCTGCAGAGGTAAATTTAAATGTAGTGATTCCTTACAGGCTTTGAATTAGCTATTCTTCTTTTCTTTTCCTTAATAGCTAACTGATGAATTACAGAAGTAATTCAAACTTTGTTTTCCAGTTCTTTTCCTTTTCTGCTGGCAGCTGGAAATTCTTTCACTGTGGTGCATATCAAATCACAGCTCACTGAGGCTCCTCAAAAACAGGAGTGCAAAGGTCTCATGTTGTAATGTTCCTCAGGACTTACACCTTTGGGCTGAGAATATGCTGACTGAATAGGAAGCCGTCTGAGAACTGTTAACCTGAGAAGCCTTAAGAAATTTTGATTTTTTTTTGTTTTAAAAAAAAATTAATTCCTACCACCCCTGACTATTGTTTAGAAGGTCATTACTCCATTGCTGCTTTTTATGCTATTTAAGCAGCCTTTCAGAATAATTTGCTTTAGAAAATTGTACAGTGAAAGAGTCTTAACAAAATCAGATTGAAGGCTCAAATAATAAAGTGTGCATTTGCAATGTTCCTACAGCTAATGAAATCTAATTTAACAAGTCAGTTTGATAATTTGCCTCCCAATTCCAGAGTAAGGCTTCCTTCAGTGACTGTCAAATTTAAGATACCCCAAGCCTCACAGATGAAGCAAAGACCATGTTTATAGCCCATTTACACGGGGAGCCAGACTGTCAACGTGGAGCCCTGCCAGCTTGGGACAGATGAGAATCTGGCTCCCTACCGAGAGCATGAGATCTTGGTGTTTTTGGCATCTAGTTTGTGACTCTGACATCCAATCCAGTAACCACAACTGTAACTGAACTGCTACCAACTAGCAATTTTTTTTTCTTTTTATTTTTTGTTCCACAGTAGAAACGTGTCAAGAATAGATAGTGAGGTTCATGTGCTGTTACTAGTGTGTTCAGGGAGTCTGGGCAACCCCTCTCACACCACTCTAGCAGAGGGTGAAATAGCAAATGCAATCACACCAAAACGCCCCTAGGATAGTAGCACGTGGTACTTTGATGCTTTGGGAAGGGGCAAAGGACGATGAGAAAGCAAAGCTGGCAAAAGCAAGGACACTTATCTTTTGGACGACCAGCACAACTGCAATGCCTTTGGCCTGAGCAGGTGATTAGATCCCAGCTGAGATCACCATCAACTGTTTCAGTGTGGGGCCACACACGAGCCCTTTCTCAGGGAGAAGCCAGTCACATCACTTACTGGTTCAGTTAAATATTGAAAGAACTTAGATGGCAATTATCATTCTATCATCATTACATTGCTTCAGTGGTGATGGATGATTGGATGGATGGATTTACCTTCCATGAACTTTTTACTTGAGAAACAATTCTCTCTCCATTGTGGGCAAAGTGTAATTAAACAAGATTGTCAGAGGGATGAGTCAGCTAAATCTATTCCTTTCTCCAGCTTCCTGCTTTTTCTTCATCTTTCATGTCTAATATTAATTTGATTCTTTCAGAGACAGCCATTTTAACTGATTAAGTAGACCCTAAAGGTTGATGAAGTGTTGCCAACATTTTTAACAAGATGTTCCTTCAAAAAATCATCCATCAGCTTCCTGCTCTTTTCAGAGGAATGGGGAAAAAGAAACTTGTCAATTCTACATCCTTCACTTTGTGCTCAAAAAAATCATTTGTTTCTCCTTGCTGCACATCTGGTTTAGTGCTTCCTAGCTTGCGCTGATTTTTTGTGTGTGCCTTCACATAAGAGTAGTTAATGTTCCCAGAAGTGATGCTGGAATAAACATATCCTGTCCCTTCTGTGGGAAGGTGGTTAGAGGACCTTTTCTAAAAAAGGCTTCATGAGTTTGCACTGCGTTACTGGGGCTGCCTTGAAAAGCAGTGGATATTGAGCTGTTCCCTGGCTGAGCAGGAGTGTCTCAATCCTAAGCTTGGACATGAGCTGTTAAAAGGTGTGCTCCAAAGCTGTTCCCCTTATTCACTGTTACAGTGCCATGCAAAGGATGGAAGTTTTTAGAATTAGTGAGAACTGCAAAAAACTTCATTAGGGGGGAATAAGTAAAAGCTGGGGAGAGCTGCCTCTAACAGGTCTGCAAGAAAGTCCTTTTGGTGGACAAACTGAATGTAAGTCAGCAGTGAAGGGCAACCACAGAATCACAGATCATGGAATCATTTAGGTTTCAAAAGACCCTTAAGACCATTAAGTCCAACCATAAACATAACACTGCCAAGTTCACCACTGAAAAACGTCTATGATGATTAAGAAGATCACAGACAGGCATGTCAAGACAATTTCTCCCTAATCAGCAATAGACAGGCTATATCTGGAGTCCTGGGCCTGGTTTTGAGTCCTTCTCCTATGGAAAAAAGATTTCCCATTTTAGAATGAGGGTTATCAAGATAGGAAGGAGGCTAAAGGGTGGAATGACAGACCAAGAGAGGTGGGAAGTGTGGCTTTATATATCCTGGAGAAGAAAATTGTTAAAGGGGAATCTTACAAATGGTTTATAAATAAGATGGATCAGAGTCATCTTGAAAATGACAGCAAGGGGATTTCCTGCTAGGTGTAAATAACCAAATTTCACAGTAAGGATGATCAAATATCGGGACAGGTTGTGCAGAGAGTATGCAGACTTTTCATACTTGGAGATATGCAGAATTTGACAGAATAAAAACTTGAGCAACCTCATCTAATTTTGAAGTTAGCCCCACTTTCAGCAAGGAGATAGGACTTGATGACTTTGGGGCCACTTCCAGTCCAAATTATTCCATGATTCCAAGTAAAATCCAATGCTTTATGAACTCTCTTGATTTTTAGCAAGAATGACTGCTGGTCTGGTCTTTCTCATGAAAGGTGTTTTCCAACCCATAACTACTCCTGATTTGAAACACTTCAGCTAACCTTTTTATCCCAAAGGAGTGTATGCCTCACTTGGAATGGAAGAGAAGGGATTTGTGTCTTACCAAGCCAAAATTATCTTAACCTTGTTTTCAGGAATGAAAGGATTATATATTGTTTTACCTGTGTTAAAATATTTTTACAGTCCTTTGTCAAAAATTCTATTATTCTTATGCTTTCTGGCAAACCCTATTAGCCTGGCAGGCTGTGTGTTTTTTTGGCAAGGCTTTTTTTTGGAGTGAAGTACTGCATAAAAAGTCTGTGTTCGATGAGGATTTGAACAAGCTGGTAAGACTGGGTCTGGATGGAAAGGAAGCCTCAGAGTAAAGAGTGTGATGAGGATCAGAAAGGGAGGAAAAAGAAGGGAGCAGGAAAGAAACAAGTCAGAGGAAGGCACTGGAAGGAAAGAAACAAATCAGAGGAAGGGACTGGAGGGTAGTATCTTTGCTTTTTTTCCTGGCAAGACTCATTTAGTAGTACACTCAGAAGCCAGTCAGCCTCCTGTTTACATTTTGCAGAAGGCTTGTGATAAATAGGGCAAGGCAATGCAGGTGATGCAGTAGCAGACTGGACTTGATTGATCATTCAGTTCTATCCGTTATCCTGGACTTTCCTAGTGATGTGATGTCACTTATTTGAATTTTCCCTTTTCTGAGGTCTGAGCTGTAATTTGAGAATCAGGGTACAAAAAAAGTGAGATGCAGTTGAAAAGTATTGGGATTGTGCTAGAAGATACCAAGTGGTGTAAGCATGCTTCCCTGGGTGGCACAAGTCGGGCATCCCAAACTGATGGATGCTTTTGACATTAATGTGTGTGGCTCAGTCTCCTGTGTAAAAAATGTGGCTGGAAAGATGGCGATTATCAGTATTGATGGCTGTTCTTGCAGTGCTCGTTTGTCAGTGTTAAGCATCAAAGGAAAGCAAGCGAGGAAATTGATAATTCTGTCTTCATAACTCAATTTCTTAAATACTCCTCACCTTTTCTGCTGGATAAGGCAGCAATTCTGTCCTGGTCAAAAAAAAAAAAAAAAGGAAAGAAGGAGGTTGGACATATTGCATCCTGCATCAGTACAAGGCAACTTAATTCTGGCATTTCTGAAGTACTGATCAGTGTAATGCTAATGTATTCTGGTGGGTAATTTTTAACCATAAAATTGCCTTCCTATTTTTTGGGTCAGTTTTCTGTTGTAAGTGTTGGCTCTAATAACATGTTCCTCTGAAGCTTCTTGGTCTGTTTGCATCCTCAGCATTACTGATGTAAATGCTTGTCCTGTCTAGCTCACTCAGAGAAGTGGTAAAATGGTCTTTCAGGGACTAAGTGGACCTTTCTGCTGCATGGGTTTCCACCATCTCTTTAACCTCACTGATAGCGAATATGTATTTCTTCTGAATTTTGGCTCCTGCTTGTGATATTGTTGGAGTCTTTATTTTTAGAGCTGCTATCTTTTCTCCCGCTGCCATATCTGTCTGCTGAGTGTTGCACTCCTGCCAAGTTACACTTGCTCTAGACACAACATAAACATAATTACATGTAAGAAATGTGAAGTTGCTTGGATTCACTGTGAAAAGGGGGTTTAGTTTCAAAATAATTTCACTTTAGTCTGGTTTCTAGTCTTAATCCTGGCTGTCTAAAGCAAGGGTTACTTGTTGATGTATACAGGGTGTAGTGTCCTTTAGCTCTTTTCACTGCCTGGAGATCTGAGATGCTACAGGAGAAGAACTAGTAATGTGATTTAGGTGTATTAATGGAAAAAAAAGTCTCATTTTCACATTGATATTTGAAAAGGATAACTGCAACTGTGAAATAAATGGGGCATGGGGAAAAAAAAAAAAAAAGAGATCGACCAAATAGTAGATAGTACTAACGACAGAAAAGATAATATTCAGTGTCCCTGAGGTCTGTGTTCATCCCAAGTCCATTAGTTCTCTGATTATCAAGACTATCATGCAAACCACAAGGAAAATTTGGGCATGTTTTGAGAAAGTAAAATATTTGTGCTTTAAGACACATTGCTTTGATTCTCAGAAAAAAAGGAAAAAAAACCACAGCAAACCAACACCAAATAACTTTGTGTGATTCCCATTAGTTCAGAAAATGCCTGTTTTCAGTTAACCCTGAAGAGTAAAACTTTGAGTCTGAACTTGAACAACATGTGTTACTTGAATATTGCTTTGATGACTTTTTTTTTTTTTTTTATTATTTGAACTTGTGGAAGAGTCAAGGAAACAGAACTGAATTGGTAATTTGGATGAGTTCTGGTATCTGATCCAGTGCTGGTGCAGAGGGATATAGCTGCACATCACAGCTACTGTGGTAACAGACCTATGGAAAGCAAATTTTTGTTAAGATCTGGTGTAGATGTTATGCAAACACATATACAGTTGATTTAAAAATTAAAAAAAAAAAAAAGTAACAATTCATTGAGAGACACATAAACTGTTGAATATAATTAAAATGTTAATTTTATTCCTGCTTCTCTTCTGTGTGATGTAGAACTGTCTGATATCTGGTGAGACTAAAAAGGATTTGACTCTCCCTCAGCTAGATAGTGTTCTGCAGTTCAGAAATAAAAGTGGTGCCACAAGCAATGGTGAAAGGAAGGAATTGCATTAATTAATTGTAAAACAAGGCACAGGTGAGCCCTAGTCCAGAGGACTAGGCTCCTGGGGAGGAAGGGAGCTGCACAGTTCATGGGTGATGTTCTTCTCTAGAACTCATTAGAATAATGCAAGCTCTAGAGAAGAGGCCCAAAACTACTCTGATCCTGAGTGATGAGCCCAAGAAAATGTTATGCTGCACTTGACCTCATGTGGAGCACTGCCTTGCAGTGATTTAAAACAACAACAACAACAAAAGGCTTCTGTGGCCATTTATGTGAATCTGTGAATAACCTGCAGGCTCATTTCTGAAGCTTCTGGCAGAGCAGCCCTGGAGCTGTTGTGGCTGCACCCCACTTTCCCTTTCTCTTCCCTTAGAGGCTGGTGGCAGCTCTTGCCTTGGCTATGCTCAGCCTGAGACTCTGCAGAAAGGGTGCTCTGTGTGCCTTCTCTCTGAGGCAGGGGACAGAAATTAAGCTTGGGAAAGAGGGATACTTCAGACCGTGCATTTTGAAAGTTCTCCTCTGCAAGAAAGGATTGGCGTGGCAGGATTGGTGAAAACCCCACTCTTCTGTGTCTGCTCACTGCATGCCAAGATAAGATATAGTGAAGTGGAGCAGCCTATTTAAAAATATTCTTCATAGTTAGAGAAAAACCCAGGTATGAAAGAGGGAAAGACAGGGTTATGTTCTGGCCTGGCTGTGCTCTTGTAGCACCCATTTAAATTCACATTTATATTTCTTAATACACTCATCTCCTTTTTGCCTCAGAGCTATTTTAATTGAATTTGCTTGTTCTGCCTGCCATTTAACTGAGGGCTGCTCTGACTAAAACCAGTTTCAATGCAATAAAAACCCAAGATGTTTCACTAAATTTCCGGCGTTAAAAGCAGCTGACCTTCATATGCTGGGGGGAGGAAAGGGGAGGTCTAGTGGGTCTAGTGCTGAGAGACACACAAAAAGTCAACTGCGCACATAACTTGGATGAGAAATTATTGTAATTGCACTAACTACCCGTAATGTGTGCAAGCATGTGTGTGTAATTTTCAAATATTGTCTTCATTTGAATTAAATTATCAAATGGGCTGTAATATTAGGCTAGAATACTTTTGGGATGAACATGTATTTTGTAATAAGTAGTTCATTACTAGGCATAATGTAGCTGTTTCTCTTGAATGTACTTTTTTCCATTTATTTGTAAAAAAGAAAAAAGATATTTTTAAAAATTCTCCATTTAATATAGCATTGCTACTATTGGGTAAAACACAAATAAAGGGACTGAGTCAGAATTTAGTTTTCCACAGTACACATGTATACAGCTGTACAGCTATTAAAATTGTCTGTGTCTAATTTGTAAAACTTAGCAGTCAGACAATGCACTGTTTCTCTTTGACACTATATTTCTGTTGGATTTGTTCGGCTTGACCACCAGGAATATCAGACCACACAGGGCAGGGACACCCTTGCACCATTAAACTGATGAGTTTTCCCATCCTTTTCTATGGTCGAGGACTTCACCCACTGAACTGCTGAGATCAGACCTCTCTGCGGGGAGGAGTATCACCTTTGCTTATGCACAGCTACTGTGGCAGATAGTATAGATATAACTGACTGTATTTTTTTTTCCAGCTCTGCTGTACTTCCTGGGACTCCTGATAGTCTGTTTAAGGCTCTTGTTGAGTGAGCGATAAGATTTTCAAACAGAGGTTTAGAAAGTCTCTGTTGTTTCTCAGTGCTTTGGTTGGAAAAGAATGTGTTGAGATAAGGCCTTTCAGTACCACCAAACGGTAACCTATGTGCAAACAGGCAGAGAGACTGCTTATTTGTGTATTTTATAATACTGCTTTAATTCTTAGTTTTATAAACAAGACAGTTGTTCAGGCAGAGAAGCAGTCTTGTGAAATCTGATATAATTATCAGCTGCTGCCAGAGAGCAGAATATGCATTAAAAAATCATATGGAGGAGGCAGGGCTGTTTCTGCCTGCTCCCTCCTTTCCTCTCGCCAACATGCTCAAAATCAGTGCAGGTTTCAAATCGGATTTGAAACCTGTTGGTTTAAGCAAATTGCTTGCTCTGATTCTAGTTGTGAAAATCATAGAATCATTAAGATTGGGAAAGACCACTGAGTCCAACCATTAACCTAAAACTGCCAGATCCACCACTAAAACATGTCCATAAGTTCTATATCTACATGATTTTTAAACACTTCCATGGATGGTGATCCCGTAACTTCCCTGGGCAGCCTGTTCCAATGCTTATCAACCTTTTCAGTGAAGACATTTTTCCTAATATCCCACTAATGCTTATAATAACTTAAGGATAGGCACCTCCTAAAATCGCTTACTAGAAAACATAATACATATTAAAGTAGGTGGATGCATTCCCAGTGTAATAATGAACACTTTGACAAAATGCCTTGTTTTTTTTTTCTATTTCTTGTGCACAGGATTAGTTTGATTTTCTTTTATGCTAGAAAGTAAACTTTATCATAGTACAACGAAGACTACCAAAAACTAAAGAAAATTGTAGTCTACAGAGGTGTAAGAACCCCGGATAAGAGCAGGTTCAAATACTGGCTGCCTTCTGGGGAGTCTGAGTTACACAATGCTATTATTAACAAAAAATTTTTTAAAACTTATTTTTGTTGTGATTTAAAGTGTCACATGTCTCAGCGTGATTCATCCCACCTCTTCTTTCTATGTTTATTTTCTCATTCCAGTAGCAGACTGTTACAACACTCAGCTTCCCTTCCACAAGTTACTTTACTGCTCTTTGGAGCCATAAGGCTTAAGCAAAATGGAGATGTACAGATGTGGGTGGGAGGAAGAAGGGGGAATTGAAACTCTCAAAAAGACCTGGTATTTTTTATTTCCCTAAATATATGTATATGAAGAGAACCTGGTATAGAAACAAGTATAGGAATATCAGAAATTTGGGAGAGAGAATATACAGTACAGTTGAAAATTATATAACTGCTACATTGTAATGCTTTCAAAACACTTTTTCTGATAAGAATTTCAGTTGGTTTTAGTCTGTAAGTATTTGCAGCTCATCTGTTCCACAGAACTTACACTTTTCAGGACAGATTCATTATTGGTCCTTCATAATGAACCAGTGTTCAAAATTGATAACAGAACCAGAATTGATAATATCTCAGTGCTTAAAATAAAGTCTTCCTGTGATGTGATCCTAGTATCCTCTGGAGTCATGCTCTGGTATGTATTTTCTCAGAACACTTGCTGTGTTATTCATCTGTCCAGCCCCCTTGCTCTTGAGGGTGGCAGTTGCAGAGCTGAGTTCCCACTACGGGTCTCTGCTTGTTGGCCCAGAAGATGGAGGTGCTACCTGGGCCTGTCCAGGCTCAGTGTTGGCTGCGTGGTTACAAGCAGGTGTTGTTTCTCTCTCATGCTCCACTTCCAGTGTGTCATTTCTGTGCACACAGTGTGCAGTTGTTCCACGTACGCAAAGCTCTCGCATATTTGGGAACGCCAAAGTATAGCTATCGCTACTTTCTGTGGGCTAAGGAAAATGATTCAGAATATTCCTTAGATTTAACTTAGTAAATTTACACTTGGAAAAGAACTGTGGTAGATGCTTCAAAAGTGTCTTTATTTTTCATCACTTTACTCTTTTGTAAATAAGTAAAAATAACTGCAATTTTCCTTACACAATGCAAGTGTTTTATAGGTTTCAGGCACTAAAAGAGGTAACAAGAAGTGGTTAAAACAGTTGCTCTACTCCTGGTACAGAAGCTGAGGGTATTAAGGACTTAAAAGATAAGAAAGTAAGATGTAACATGCTACATAATCTTACCATAATAACTCAGTTTGCATGTATATAATGCATGGTAACTGCTGTTTTATGGAAAGTTTTTCAGATGCTGTAATTGCCTGTTGAACACTGCTCTGCTACATTCATTTACTGATGAATCCTATACAAACTTTAGACACACCACATAATGGGATGCCTGGGAAGCTGTAAAGTGAAAATTTTATTTGATTAGCCTAAATAAAATTGATAAATAACAGGGAACATAATTTTAGCTTTAGAGAGGCATTTAGGAAGGTAAGTGAATAAAATATCCATATTGATGATGCAGCATTTGTGAGAGACCTTATAATTCACATGCATTTCAAGATCACAGTCAGTTACAGAAAAACAAAATTGCACTTTGCTTTACTTTGTAAGTTAACCATTGGGGAGCTTACAAAACTCCTTATTTCAATCATCATAGTGGACATACATCAGAGTATTTGATTTCATGGGTGTTGTGGAGTATAGAAAATTTATTTCTCTCAAAGGCTAGACATTTTGCCATATTATTCCAAGAAATTTTCATTAAAAGTTGAGGTTTAACATTATTATTGTTGTTGTTATTATCATCACCATTATTTGCTGCTTCTTAAAAATAGATGGAAGGAAAAGAAACCCAAAACCTGGCAGTTAAGAATTTACTGATGGCATGAGAACACTTTTTGTTTGAAGCTCATTTCAGAGTATTAGGGGAAAAAAAAGATTTTGCTCTCTAAAGGGTGTTGGTACTCTTGCAACCCAAGAAATGTGTCACCACAATTGTGGTGGAAACTCAAGGCTGAGTTCTCAAAGATTAAACCACTCTATCTCCTGCCTTTTCACTTGGGTGGAACGTGAGAACAAGAGCTCACATTTCATCATTCATCGGTATAATCACTTTCAGGTTCCTTCAAAGGGTGGCAGAATCCCCCAGAAAAGAAAACAGAGCAGGACTTTGTAGCTTAATGCAAAGCAGAGGGTGGGTGGTGCAGGGAAAGACATAGAGGCTCTACACCACAAGACAGTAGTTCAGCATCTTTGACGCTGAGCATTCAAATCCACCCTGGGTAGTGGTGTGAGAAATAAGAGGGTGTGGTGGTGGTGTAGCCATGGTGGTCTAAAAGAGTCTAGAGGCAAACCTTGTCTCTCCAAGGGACATGTTTTGCTTTGGCAGGAGCTCAGCTGTTAAATGCCCTGTGTGGCCATAGCAGGCAGGTAGCCTGTTTGATTAATCGAGGCATGTGTTGTGATAGACAATCAGCATGTGCAGTGCTGCCTGTCAGCATGCATACAGCTACTGCATATGCTCTTTCCTGCCTTGCAGAAATATCTAAAGATATCTGTTCAGAACACTGGGCTTGGTAGGGTAAGGATGGAGTGTAGAGGACAAGGAGCAGTAATAAAACCCTGTGAATACAGCCCTTCTCATACTTAATTTTCCTCTTCCCAATTTTTCTCCCCGAAATGTGAAAGGAACATGGGAGAGCAACTCATTGAAGTCATCTGAACCCTCTGAAGTCTGTTTTATGAGTTCATTTATCTGGCTTGCTTGCGTTTCTTTGTAACTTCTTTCTTCTGCCAAAATTAACTTTTAGGCTATAGATTAGCTGCAGTACGAATAGCAGTGAAATGGCCCATACCTCCAGAAATGGATTCAACAACAGTCGGAATTGGAGAGGTTTGGGATGTTTTATTCCAAACTAATTGAATTACAGAATTTTCTTGCAATTGCAAAGGAAACAGCTGTGTGCTGCATATTTTTTAAATGTAATGCTTTATATCAATGCCACTGTGTTTTTCCTTTGAGAAAATATTTGTAGCATTCATTATTCTTCCATATATAAGTCTCGTCAGGAGAAAACAATGTCTTAAACTGAAAATACTCCTTTTCCAGCCTTATTGCCCTTGCCTAGCATCTCAAGCATCAGCAAAATTCCAAATACCACGAGGCCTGGTTACTTTTGTTAAGAAAGGATAATTCATAGTGTGTGTTAATAGGTGCAATAGCCATTGCAATTTTTTTCTAAGCAGATAGGTCGAGATAGCAAAGTGCAAACTGATGCAATCAGTCACCATGGTCTCATCAGAGTTGAGCAGGCAAGGGAAACTGAGGACCAGACCTGTTTGTAAGCCCTGACACTGTTGGCATGATTTTATCTTGCAACAGAGATTCCAGTCCCACCTTTTCTCTTTGTTACTTTGTTTTGAGGGAGGAGCTAGCATTAAAACTGTAGTAAGTGTGGGTACTTGGGTGCTCTGGATGGTGTGTTGAAGTGAACCTTGGAAATAATTTGCCTGAAAGTTGAGCAAAATGAGTTGAAATGTGGGGAAGAGTGCATCCTGGATTTGTTCAGTTCATAGAATTTTAGTAAATACATTATTTAATGATTCTTTTGAAACCAGTGACACGTGCTTGCCTTTAACTGTCACCAATGGTGCTGTGTCAGCCCCCAGGGACACTGAACGGATGTTTGCTTGTTCCTGGAACTGAGTACGAAATGGAAAGGTAGTATGCTCTTTGTCTGTTGCTGCCCAGGAAATAGATTTTTCAACCTGAATATTTGTTTAGATTTTAGTTTCAACATTATTTTATTGGGCGCCCAAAAATTTTCTGGAAAGTGGCAGAGCACCTCTTCTTTTAAATGCAGGGTCCTTACGAAAGCTTGTGCGTTCCTGTCAGCCTTTTTCCAAGTAACTTTTTTAAAGCAGGCGAGTTGGCCTGATGCTTAAGGCATCGAGAGTGTTGCTTGGCAACTTTGGGCTCTGGGTGCGTTTCTTTGGGAGCAGCTGGACAGATGTTTGCACACTGGCTGACTGGGAGCAGTGCCTGGAGGCAACTGAGCAAACCCGGTCTTAAAATTATTGTTGCAGGGGATGTGTGATAAATTAAACATTTGCACTGTGAGAGGCTGTTCATGATACTCATTATTTGCTAAGTTTAAAAAGCTTTTCAAAAGGGTGAGAGGCTTGAGATGCTTTTCTTGGGTATTTTTCAGTGCCTAGGGGACAAATACATACCACTTGTCATTTGGGTGAGTGAAACTTGTTTAGTTTAACAGTGAGTTGAAGATGATGGTTTGTTCTGCTGTTGTTTGATCTCCCCCTTCATCCTCTTCCCCCTCCCCCCCCCCGTTTGAATGTAAAAGTATCATTTTCATGCTATTAAGAGGATTTACCCTGTAGAGATACAAACCCAGATCTCCCAGCCTTGTTTTGCAGATCTGTGTCCAGTTGGCAATTGGTTTCATTTCAGTTAGAAAGAAACCAGTAGAATGTGCTACTTTCTGTCCCACAGTACAGTTTGCGGAGTGCACACAGGGCACGTAACGTTAAGGTATGCCACTATATTTGCCGAGGGCAAAACACAGAAAACCTGGCTCTGATTTTTCTCTGTGAATACTTACAGTGAGAGCGAGTAGCAGGGGGAGTAAGCTGTTGAAGCAGAAGGAAGGGATGGGTTTCTCCTCACTACCTTCAGTTTTACTGGCAGTGTCCCATCAATTGAATGTGCGACTGAAACTGTAATATGAATTAGAGCATGTTTTAGTGCATTTTAAAAGCGTCTGAGCAGCTATAAACATCAGGTGGAGGGGCTCCTGGTTGTGTGCAGAGGCTGGCTGTTAGCTGGAGGTGGGCTGGCCCCTGGGAGCCCTTCTCAGGTCAGGGTTGAAGGTTAGTGATATCATTTTGAGCAGTTGCTCACATATATAAAGGCTGTTGGCCAACATCACCATCTGATGCCAGCACAGGCTGGCATAGACCCCAAAAGAGGCAGCAGTGTGACATTGCCATCATCCTCACTGCTCGTGTCATATCACACTACCCACTCCTCAGTCTCATATTGATAAGATCTCACAGGGAATTATGGTAAGGAATTGATCAGATTTATCATCTCTCCTCCCTTCTTATCTTTAATGTGAAAGGGTTTGCCTACTTCTTCCCATGGCTTTAATCAATACTTGTAGTGGCTTAGTGAAAGGGGCAGGACAGAGGTGGGAAGGAGCAGATGGGAAATAGGGGGAGTGATGGAGACTTTTCTGCTGTCGGTATTGCAGATGTTTAACTGACTGGGAGAATGTGGCAGACTGGGCTAGGGACAGGCTGTGTGGAGCAAGGCGACATCTGGCTGGGTGGGCCCTGAGCCACCGGGCACAGCCCCAGGTCCTTGCTTTGTGAAGAGCAGCTACTTCTGCTGTAAAGTTTTGTGCAAGGAAAGAAGTAAGAGCAAGATGAGGCGGCGTACTGGGAACAACTGTGGACTTTTCTAACTAGAAGCAGACAAATGGCATTGTTTATATCAGGGTTTTGCTTTTTTGTTGTTTCCTTCGGTAAGTATATTTGGTAGATTAAAAACACCAGGCCTTTCCCTTTCTGTGAGTTTACTTGTTGTTGAACATGGGATCTGGGTTTTCTACTCTTATGTCACTTTGAGAGAATAAAAGTAGAGGGGGATAGTGTGACAGGAAAGATAGACAAGAAACCTAAAGAAACATGCCAGATCAGAAATGTTTTAATTCTAAGGAATCCTTGAGCCTAAAGTAATCCTTATATCACTAAAGAAAGCAGTCTGTGACATCGTAGCATTTAAGACAATACAGATAAAGGATAAATGTGTTCATTTTTGAGCGAGACTTCTTACCTCTTCTCAATAACATTTTAGTATGATGCTAAGCATATTCATTGTACTTTAAATAAGAACCTATAGTGCTTCCCTTAATTGCTGTTAACCTTCATTAAGATGAGAGTTGAACTGTGTTGGGTGCTATGCAAACACTCATTAAAATGCCTTCCCTCCCAGGTAAATCTTGCAGCTAATGAAGACAAATTATATAAAAACAGCTGGGGGCTATGCCTATTAACCTGGCCACTGAGAGTTGTTTTATTATAGGTGTCATGAGGAAGAGGTATCTTAAAATGGGATTGTAGAAGGCAGTTGTGATTCAGGGTGACATTTCTGTTTCTCATAGTACTTCATAAATACGAGCATTGATTCTCCTTTGTCTCAGTGAGACTTGAGCTTATGCTCAGGGTAAACTCCTGTTTAAATCCTTCTCTGAATTAGATGAAAAGAAGACATAGGAGAGCTAAAAACAGCTTTGCAACTAAAATGCAAGACTGGCCTTAATGGTATGAAAAAGGGAGAAGGAAGGCTTTTCCATTTAACACCCCAAAAAGTAGAGCAAAACAACGTGCACTGTGGGCATGAAGACAAAAAGCTAGAATTTCATGGACTGAAATAGATGGACTCAACAGAAGGCAACACAGTAAAAGGGAAATGGTCTGTGTTGACCTCCATAGACATGGTTACCATCTGGGAAGCTTGCAGTCTTAGAATTGCCAATAGAAAATGAGAGTTGTCTTTGCCTCCCTCATTGTTAGGTTGTTCAGGAACTCTGCTGAAATCCAAATAAAGTTATGATAACTGCATATTGCACATCATCTGTATTGTGAGTTTCCTGTAGTCAGTGTATGTTAGATAAGAGTACAGTTAAACCATAGCAATGATTATGCATAAACAAAATAATAAAAAAAAATCATAGCTGAGATTAAAAGCTTCAGTTTATTACTCTGTCTGAAAAATAACTTTTGTATATTTTGGACATAGCCTCAGGTATGTGTCAAAGCATCATGCATCCATAAAATGTGGCTACCTTTGCTTCATAATGGGGCTGGAGAACAGCAGGAGGCAATCACTTGATAATCCACTTACTGCTCTCAGTCAGAAAGTAGCTACAGATATGAAAGTGGGAAAAGGCAGTGCTGAATTAATTGCAGTAAATCTTCTATAGGCAGGATTTCAGTTGCAGAAGCACTTGGGCCAAATTTGCTGATTGTTCCTTCAGCAGTCTTAAAATGGGGTGGATTTGGCACTGAATGGCAGAGTGAGACTTACTTCAGACGGCACATCAAATAAATCTCTTCACTGAGGTCAATAAACCAGTGCCAAGAATAAATCTGACCTGCAGTGTCACTGAGCTGTACTAAGGGATATCTCACCAGAAGGTTTACTACTTACATATTTGAAGGCAATGGTAATATTGGCCAAGTAGTGGACATTATTGTTTGCAGTGAGGGAAAACAGAAATAGAAGATTTGGTCTGATTTCTAAATCTTACCTTCATCTGCTCACAGTGATTACTCTTAATTATGAGAATTTTGTTTCATTGCCATGCAGAAAGTTAAGCTGCATGAGTCATGGGCGGAACAGTTTGCTTTTAATAAATGGAAGTGGATACGGTAATAATAAAAAAAATTTTAAGAAAAAATCAGTTTGACTCCAAACCCATCTGCCTGTCTAGACAGATATTGCCAAGCTCCTGTCTGCTAAGAAGTATCTTCTTAATAATGCTGTACTAATGCTACTACTTTTACAGTACTTGCCGTTTTTCAAAGTGCTGTACCCAGCTAATTCATCATTGGCTGGACTTGAGACAGACTTTCGCCGAGTTTGATAGCATTTTTGGGTCTTGCTTTTCTGTAATGTGCTGTTTTGAATGCCATGTCCAATCAATTAGGGAATCACAAGAATGTTTTAGGCATCAGTTCCCAGAGCTGGGCAATAATCCTTGTCCCTGTTCTTCCAGGGTTGCCTATTCATCTTTTCCTGGCAGAGACCGTGTGTCTCCCCATTCCCCTCTCCCATAAAAAAAGTCCTTGTAGTGGCCAAATGCTCTGCACAGGCCTGTTTTCCTTACGGCTCTCTGCCTCTGACTGGAACCCCGTGGGGAAGGGGGTGTGTGTGTGTGTTGGCACCTTCTCCTTCTCCACCTCCAATTTACCTGCTTCATGTCAGAGGCTGTCTTTGCCTTTATTCTTCCCTGGCTTTTTGTGCCTTTCTCCCTCTCTCCCTCCCTTTAAAGGGCTTTCCCAAGCAAGTTGCAAGTGTTCACTGAAAGGGAGAAACTGGAACAGCAGAAGTGATGGATAGATAGAAATGGAAAGCAGAGCTTGCCACCTATTTTACTCATTTCCCCAGTTATTTGGCAGTCTCCTAAGTGACTCTGACTCTTGCTTGTACAGTTGGGTCCTGGTGTCTCAGTAGCTATGTGACTCCCTCCCTAAAGGATGGGATGCTGGGGACAGCCTGGCTTCCAGCACAGAAGCAATTCGGACATGCATCCACTAGGTTTGGTAGGGAGAAGGGACTACCTCAGGCTGCACCAAGCCTGATGTGAATGGAAACTCAAACAGAACCCCTTGCTCCTGACATTCAATTCTGAAGCATCACCTCCAGAAAGATGAGAAAGCATCAAAAATAAAATTATTGTCCCACAGCAAGGCAGGAGATCAGTCTCTTTTAGTGCTACCTGGACTTATAATCTGGTCTTCCTTTTGTGTAAATACTTGGAATAACTCCAGTGAAGTGTAGGGGAATTATTCATGTTTCTCACTTGTGAGAGAAGAGTATAGATTCAGGCTTGCTATAAATTACTGAAAATACCCTTTTCTAAAAAGAGAAATAATATTAAAAGCTGTTGACTCATGGAAACCTAAACTTCCACAGAGTTCCCATCTGACAGAAGTCAAGGCAAGTTGGGCAACTAACCCACTTTGGAATTAGAAAGTAAAACTTGAAATTGAAAAAAAAAAAAAGTATTAAAAATACTACGAATGTTGAGAACTCCGAAACTTGGGCCCATATTGCTAGCTCAGATGTACAGCTTTTATCTGCTGCAAAGATTTCCTGCTTGTAGGAGCAGCCTGTTAATACCACCTTATATTTTGAAGTTAAATCAATATGCTGAAAGCCTTCTAGATCCTCAGGTGAAAGATGACATTATATATGCAGTAAAGCCACAAAAAAAAGGGATCACAGAAGATAGTATAACTATGGGGCAAATCTGCCTGCAATACTGCTCAAAGACAACAAGTGTGGCTGGGGAGCACAAATGCTCCAGTGATGTATCTCTGCTTAAAAGTGGTGTAATAGGCAGTGCAAGAGCTGCCAAAGGTTGAGCTGGCAAATTCTTGCTGGTTTTTTTTGGGTTTTTTTGTTTTTTTTTGGTTTTTTTTCAGAAATATATCTAAAGTTTCCTAGCTTCTTTTGAGGTTCAATTTGACTCAGACCCACTCAGTCCTTCTTTTACTTTTCTTTTGTTCTTTGTTGTTTTTTTTAATTTTTTTTTTCAAATCAAACCTTGTTAACTCTAACATGTGTCTCTGCTGTCAAGTCCATTCCCTTGTGATTCATGATGGCTTCCAGAGCTCCTGGTGGAGAAGAATATGCAAGTGTTGTTATTTCAACTGCATGACCAGTGGTATGCCCTCTCTTAGCTGATGGCACACATTTCTCTTTTGAAGTCTCTTTCCCTCTTATGCATGTTATGGGTGTGCCAGATCTGCTAAGTGGCACTCCTGCATGGCAGGTGAAGAGTGGAGTATGTGTCTGGCTATGATTCTACATGAAATATGGAACAGCACAGTTTTGCAGAACTGAGAAATTGTATGCTGCTGTCTACTATAAAAACCTCCTACTCTTCTTAAATCCCCCAGAGATGCTGCTAATTAAAGGCGATACTCATGCCCCCTGTAATTACCTCCCCCAATTCATATCAGAGCCCTGAGTATAATTTGGATCTCATAAGTTTTGGGAGCTCTCGAAATGCCCTATATAAAGGGCCTATATAAAACCCATTTTATTCACTGTGCTGTACCACAACTGAAGGTGCAGCATGAGAACGTCGCTGTTCTGTAGGCAAGCCATCACTGCCCTTCCTGTGGCCAATTCCTCTGGAAAAGAGCAAGTTCAGCTGCTTCTAGTCCCCCGGAGAAGCAAACAAGTAGTTCCTCAGGGTGCCGTGGTGTAGCAGAGTCTCAAACCCAACTGTGTAGTAGGTGGAGAGCTGAGTTATGAGCCTAAGAGGAGCTACACACTTACCAAAATGAAATGTTGCAAGTAGGATTAATCCCCTCCCAAACTGCTTCTGTACGCATTAGAAATTTTTTGATACTTTTTGACATGTGGCAGTGTTGTGGTCTGTACTGGAGTGAGAACTTGAAAGTCATATTCAGTTTTTCAGTACCCTTTTTAGATTGGGAGGTGATATGTGGCAGGACCTACATTTTATTTTTTTCTGTTTGGCGATGTTGTTGAGGGAAATAGGGTTCAGATTTTAAGAGCATGGGGTTTGTCATTGGAAATTAAAATTGAAAAAGCTGGTACCCTCCCTCCCCATCAATTCCCCCCCCCCCCCTCCCCAAGCGTAATTGAAAGCTAGACCTTGCCAGCTTGCTGCTTTTAAGTTGACGGGGAGCCTCTCCATCGCGGGCGTTTGGCTGCAATTGCAGCAGCTAAACTCATCTCTCTAAACAGACGGATTCATTTAGCTGAGCCAAAAAAACGGCCGGATTCCTCCGGACGCAGGTGGGGATCCCTGTGCCGGGCGGGAGGGGTGCGGGGGTGGGTTCCCTGCCGCGTGCCTGGGGAGCAGCCCTTGGCGACCCGGGGAGGCCGAGGGGCCTGGCTCCACAGACCTGCCGGCATCCAGCTTTTGCGGTTCTCCGCGGCGTCGTACGCCTTTTTTTTTTTTTTTTTTTTTTTTTTTTTTTGCCTCCCTCTCTCCGAAGAAGCCTCGGCAGCCCTGATTTGCTGGGGAGCGGCGGAGGCTCGCTCTGGGCAGAGCCGGGCTGCGCTGCCGCTGCTGACGCGTGGCCGCCGCCGCCGCGCCGGGAGCAGCCCCGCGCCCCGTCCCCGCCGCTGCCGCCGCTCCGCGCCGCCGACCAGGGAGGGACCTCCGCGCCGCTCCGGCACCGCTGCCTGCGGCGCCCTCCCCGCAACGGGAAGCGGAGGGTATGCCCGGGGAGGGAGGCGGGGGCAGACTGCATCCTCCCCCCCCCCTTTTTAAATATATACGTATTTATTTATTTATATATTTATTTATTTATATATATATATATGCCTCTATACATTATATATATACGTACACATCATTCTTAGGAGCCATTTTTAAGTTGGGGTGGCGGTGTGTGGGGTCGGCCAGGCTGCCCGGGGGGCGCCGGGGGTGGGCAGCGAGCGGTGCCCCCCGCGGAGCGGGGAGGGTGTCGGGGGCTCCGCGGGGATACACAGACTGGGCTGCTCCCGCCGCAGCTCTGCCGGACTATGGGGAGGAGGGCGGGAGGTTTCCAATTTTAATTTTTTTTCAGGGCGATACGCATTTCTGTGGGAAACTTCTGTAGGCGGCAGAGCGCGGGGGATGTCTGGCGTGGTAGGGCGCACTCCGAGCCCCCGCCGGGGCCGTGCCTCCCCGAGTGCCCGCTGCCCCGCTCACCTGGGGGGCACAACACCTGGGCGGTGCAGGGGCCCAGCCGGGGCTCCGACACTGGCGATGGCGGGGGGGGCTTCACCCCCCCACCCCGGCCCGGGCCGTGGCTTCTGCAATGCGGTGGGTGTGGTTATGCACGGAGAGCACATCGTAGCCCCGGACCGCTGCAGTGGCAGCGCCGCGCCGGCCCCTTCCTGGCCGGCAGCGAGGGGCCCCGCCGGGCCGGGGCTGCCCCGCTCCGCCCCGCTCCGAGAACCCCGCGTCCCTGCCCGGGCTCCAGGTGCGCGGGAGGGCAGCCCGGGCACTGCATCCCCGCACTCCTCCCCATCCCCGCGCCAGGCCCCGCGGAGTGCGGTGTAGAAGTGTCGGTACTCGGTCAGGTCCCTGGGGAAAGGGGAATAGAAAAGCCGCGGGTGCGACCAGCGGGCGGGCTGAGCGGGTCCGTCTGTGCGGCGACATCCCGGGTGCGGCCCCTCGCCCTTGGGCGGCCGGAGAGGGGCTGGGGTGGGTGGGTGGAATAGCATTTTGTCCCATCTTTCATTCAAAGGTGAAACTTTATCGCATATACCGAGAAGCTTACAAACTCGCACTCCTATGGTGATCGCAGTAGCAAAGCATCCTTATCTGGCCTTGCGCTGTCTTGATTTAATTTCTTTTGGGGCTGTGCTGGAGGAGGAAGGCGCTGGGTAAAGGCTGTTATCACTCACCCCTGCTCTCCAGCATGTACCCGTATTTGAGGCAGAGATGGAAAGTATTTCCTCCACTGAACGTGCATGCTGCTTATAAGTTGAAGGGAACCTACCTACGTTTGAGGTCTTCTCTGTCAAAATGATTGCAAGTCAGAGGCCCGTTTGCCAAAAAAAAAAAAAAAAAGAAAAAAAAAAAAAAAAGGCTCAAGGTTAGGTGTGCCCCATGTGCATCCATCCTTTTACAGCCTGGTGAACTAAGTGGTACCTTTTTCATTTAAGTTATTATGTTGTCATTATTTTTCTCTGTCCATAGAAAGCTGAAAGATTTGTATTAAAGGAAGCAACTAAATCTCATAGAAAATAAGAATATAAGCAAAATACGTAAGGCTTTGACCAGTAAAGGTCAGGTGCAATCGAATGTATGCTTTTTCTCTAACTCTATGGAGAAGAGTCGTTTGATAGAGTATTAAAAGGTCAAGATCATCGTACTGCATCGCTGATGTGGTTAAATTCACTGGTCTTGCTGCACCTCTGTGTGTGTACATGCATAATAGAGTATAGGCAAATACTGCTGTGCTGGTCTCCTTGGGTTGGAAAGTTTCAGCTCTAATGCGAGCATGAGACCTGCATGGCAATAAGGGGAGGAGAGCCCGAGAGCACCGCATTAGAGTAGGAGCACTGGAAGTTTATTCCTGACGGCAGCGCATGAACAGGAGGGCTCCGTGAGCCGCTGGCATGCTGCAGCAGAGAACGTGAAACATATCGGGAAGCATTAAAAATACACTGGTTTTATTTAATCAGACCAGTACAGCCCGTGCCACTCCCCAGACTAATTGCCCGCAGCCTCATCCCTCCGTTAAGTGGCGCAGCTTACGGCCTTTTCTCCCCAAAGGCTGCCCCGTATGACCGAGGCGCTGGTCGGATGCGCATCAGGAGCTCAGGAGATGGGAATCCGCTGCTGCGGTGGGCAGGTTTAGCCTCGAGGAGGAGGAGCGGGGGAGGGGGGGGCGCAGGGTGTGGCACCCATCCCCAGCCTCCCCCTGCGCCTCTGCTTTGGCGGCTCCTCGCTGGGTAGGGCTGTGTCTGACTGCTGGAGAGCTGCACCAAAACTGGAGAGGTCTGGTTTGAGTTGGGGTTTTGTTCTCTCTTCTGAGGAGGAGCAAGTGAAGGTGAAGCTACAACTTACGTAATTTTTCAATTAAACCGGGTGAAATCTTTTCTTGTCTATAGTGGAAACCTGCAGAATATTTAGTCTTTGATGAGAAAAAATTACTGTTCACAGATTTTTCTTTGAAGTCTGGGGAGGGGTTTTATGGGTAAGGGTATAGGTAAGGGTACTGAGGTAGGAGGTTTGTCCCACAGCAATGTGGTCACACCTATGGTTTTCAGATTTGTTGTTTGATGCATGGTTGTGAATTCCATGGGGGTTATGCATGGTTGTTTTCTTAAAATATGTAAAATGTCACTTCTTTGTACATCAGGCGAGATCTTGAGTTAACAGAAAGTTCTTGAAATGTGTTAAATGTGTTATTCACGGTGGGTGACATTCAGACTTGTTTTGTGGAAATCTCATGTACTAGTAAATGACTGCTTGTTGTCTGAGGGAAAACGTCAAACCATTTATAAGCGGTTATAAAAGACTACTTGTCTCTCATGAGATGAAGCATCAGCTTTATTTCTCAAGCTACAGCATTTTCAGTGCAAACCACAGAAGTAACTATGTGACTTTTTTACATCAGAATATATCCTTGGGTGGGAACCTCTGTGTGTTCAGTGCATGTTCAGTATATGTTGGGCTTTGACGATGAAGGGTCAGTCCATGCAGAGAGGGCTGCTGTGAGTCTGCAGGATTGTGATCTTTCATTGTGTATAGCATGGACCTACAATGTCGCAGTTTAGCATCTTATTTATCACATTTTTACAGGAAATATGTTATGACTGCAGTGTTTGAATGTTATAGGAATACATTATGAATGCAGTGTTTCAAAGTGTTTTCTTCCAACAGAATTTCTCTCTTAATCAAGTGAATATAATGCATGCATATAACTGAAAACTATGACTGCTGTCAACTAAGCTGAAAACTATGCTGAAAATATGTTTATCCTGAAGAATCACAATGGATTGTTTTTATTTGGTGCAAAAGTTAGGGTATATAAGAGTGTTACCCAGAACTAGACTTAAATAAGCATCACTAAGCAGTTTTGAGTTAGTACCAGAAAGGAAGTCTTTAAAAGAGACGAACCACTGAAAGAATGATAGATTAGCTAGTTTTATAGCATGTTTCTCTAAATTTTCGATCTCCAATTTTAGCCATTCAGAGTGGCTGGGGAATGGTCAAAGTCTAAATGCGTATATGGACACATAGCACTTCCTCTTGCATTAGCTGGCTAGAAACACCCAAAGAGAAGTGCTTGTTTTCTTTAGAAAGTTCTCAGGAAGATCTGTTTATTTCTTAAAATAAAGAGCCCAGGTAGTGCAGAAGAGGAGCATAAGCACTTATCTTGGCTTCAGTAAGAGAAAACCTACAGGCCCTTTGCTCCCACTCATGCCTTTCTCGATCATCGTCACCATAAGCATCGGTGCAGAGGAAGCTTGGGAGGATTGCTGAGGACTAAGTATCCGTGGAAAAGCAGAAATGGGTCAGTATTTGGGACAAGTGAGTTAATCTGAGACAATGTGCTGTATAAGTGGCGAAATTGGCATCTCCTGCACTCTTCCTGAGTAATTGATATAATGCAATTTGAATAATTGTCAGCTTTTTGTCTCTGGAGGAAAATTATATCTTTACTTTTTACTTGGTCTTTGTATCAGCAGAGCTGGCTATTCTTGAATAAAGTGGATAAAAGCAAAAAGGAAAGTATAATAATCTATTTGCACCCTATGGGATGCACTATAGAAAAGGGTAATACATAAATAAAAAGTACATAGAACTACAAAATAAAAAAAGGGATGGGGGAAACTTTTTACATAGGCCTTTTAAATTTTTACCTTTTCCTTTATAGATCTTGGAAATACTTTGTGTGCCACAGACAGAGAATTCTTTTCAGTGGCTTCACTACCAATCAAAACTGATCTGTTGGCAAGCTGAGAAACAAAAGAAGTACTGAAATCTGCATCAGGATCACCCACCAGATGTTTTATCCCACTGAGAAAAGTCTTTCAGTTTAGAGGGTTAAAGAAGAATGTGGAAAATGAGGACTCAGAGCATGTGTCGGGGTAAAGGGCTAGAATAAATGGAAAGCATATGTGAATATAAATAAATATTTTTAGGAAGGGGGAGGGACTGTGAAGAGAAAAAAGCGGGATATAATTTTGGATACCTGCTTACATGCACATATTTGTATGAAACAGTTGTTTATTGGCAAGTATGACAGAGGGAAGTAGTCATAGCATGGCTCTAATGAGTGAAAGTTGGGAGAAGAAAGCTCCTGTGTGGAATGGTTGATGTTTTTGGTTTGGGACTGTGTTAAAATTGAGACTACCAAGGAGTAGCTTGCATCCATTGCTTGGCTTTTCTTCAGCCTTTTTCCTAAACCGGGGGTTGGGGATTGTTCCCAGATGGGCTGCAGGTAGCAAGTGGGGGGATAATTTGAGATGACAACAGCTATTGATGATTAGTGGGCTGTTCATGGGAAGGAGATAGGGAAAACACCAGTCCCCGGCCCGTGCCACACCAGAGCAAGCACACTTAAATCTATAGTTTTGCTCTCCTCTTTAGTTGTGTCCTGCTCCTCCAGTCGGGCTCTTGCCTGTCACTCCCACCACGTCCCCTTTCCCTGTCTGTGTGTGCTTTTCTTTGGGCTCCTTGGTGGGGTCCCTGCTGGAACAGGAGCCTCTGGCACTATCCATTCTTCCCATTACTCAGGAAGGTGGCCAAGCATCTGCTTCCTTCTCCTCCTCCCCATTTAGGATTATTCCTTCATGTTCCTCTTCCTCAGAGCTTCATCCCTTGCAGTCTCAGCCTCAGCATTCTACCTCCCTGGAGGAGATGAGTAAATCCTGGGAGGCAGCCACATGCTGGGGAGCACCATCAGCCCTTTCCCTGGTGGCAGGAGGTGACACTGCTCATGGCAGCCAGGGAACATGACACTGCTGGTACCAATAGAGCAGGAGGACTCCCTGGTGGAGGTTACCTTGTTTATTCCTTATGAATCTAAGGGCAATTATGTGTAACACCTCCTGTTTCCTAGGACATACTGCCTGCAAATAAAATCTTGTTTAATAAGCCAGTAAACGTAAACAGGCTGTGAAGAACAGAAGAAGGAAGAAAAAAAAGCACCCACTTCTTCCAGACCTAGGAAACATATGTTTATGCTAACTGAGAGACCTGTTCTTGCACCCTGACTCACGTCGGGGAGTGTCTTAATCTGCCAGTCTTCCCACGGAAATCGGTGAGCCTGTCTGTGAGGCAAGGCTCAATTCAGTTTAAATAGAGGTATCAAAATCTGACCCAACCAAATAGTAGCTTTGGTCAGGAAGCTGTAATCTTTGTAAGGACCCTGGAGATGATTGCTTCACCAGGTCAACTCAATTTATCACCGTTTTCTTTCAATTAAATTACTGCTGTTGAAGAGCATGTGTTGGGACAGGCAGCACTTAACCCCTCTGCTCCCTAGTGTGATTGCTGAGGGTGCCCCACAGATGCACTGGAGTCAGTACATGGATATATGCATCTCTACAGAGAAACGCCGCCACTTTCCTGTGGGAATTGTTTGTATCAAGAAAGCTAGTACCTCTGGTTTGATCCTAGTAGTGGTTCTTAACCTTTCGTATCAGTAAATAGGAGGTTTGATAAAGGTAGTGGTTGATGTATAAAAGTGTGCACTCAGGAAACCAGGGTCTTTTTAGTTTGGCCAGATGGTCTTGGTAGTCCAGGCATTGGTTGCGCAGAGCCTTGTGTGGGGCATCTGGCACTGGCATTGCCAGAGAGGTTGGGGAATAATGGGCAGCTGCCTTCTTGGAGGTCAGCACATCACCTTGTCTTGATGCAGGTGTAAAACACAGGTCTCATTTCCACTTAGGGGTCTGGCCTAAGGCACAGTGGCCTCTTGTTGTAAGCAGGTTTCTCAATTGATTGTTTAATAATGAACCACACCACACAGTTTGCTGACAATGCCAAACTGTTTGGTGCGGTTGACGTGCTGGAGGGGAGGGATGACATTCAGAGGGACCTTGGCAGGCTTGAGAGATGGGCCTGGAGGTACCTCATCAAGTTCAACAAGGTCAAGTGCAAGGTCCTTCACAAGGATCCTGCTCAATTCCAAACACAAATATAGGCTGAGAGATGGATTGAGAGGAGCCCTGAGGAGAAGGACTTGAGGGTGTGTGTGGTCAAGAAGCTCAACGTGATGAAACAATGCATGCTCACAGCCCAGAAAGCCAACTGCATCTTGGGCTGCATCAGAAACAAAGTGGCCAGCAGGTTTGGGGAGGTGGCTCTGTCCCTTTACTTCACTCTCGTGAGACCCCACCTGGAGTATTGTGTCCAGCTGTGGGGTCCTCAGCACGGGAAAGGTGTAGACCTGTTGGAGCAGGTCCAGAGGAGGGCCACAAAGATGATCAGAGGGCTGAAGCACTCCTTCTTTGAAGACAGGCTGAGAGAGTGTTGTTGTTCAGCCTGGAGAAGAGAAGGCTCTGGGGAGACCTCATTGCAGCCTTCCAGTAATTAAAGGGGGCTTACAGAAACATAGTGACATGACATGAGAGAATAGCTTTAAACTGTAAGAGGACAGGTTTAGATTAGATTTTAGGACAAAATTCTTTACTGTGAGGGTGGTGAGATACTGGAACAGGTTGCTCAGAGAAGCTGTGAATGTCCCATCTCTGGAAGACATAGAATCATAGAATATGCTGAGGTGGAAGGGACCCATCAGGATCATCAAGTCCAACTCCTGGCCCTGTGCAGGAGAATCTCAAGAATCTCATCATGTGCCTGAGAACATTGTCTGAAGCCAGGTGTTCAAGGCCATGTTGAATGGGGCTTTGAGCAACCTGGTCTAGTGGAAGGTGTCCCTGCCCACGGCAGGGTGGTAGGAACTAGATGGTCTTTAAGGTCCCTTTGAACCCAAACAATTCTGTGATTCTAGGATAATGACAGTATGTGACTGCTTTAACCATGTTTCTCACTAGGAGAATGCCATTATAAAATCTCAAGAACAGCCCTGGAAGGAGAAGCCCAGCTGTGGGGTTGAAAGGTGAAGTGAGATGACAAGGGTTTTTTTTAACCTTGGAATTTGTCTTTTCCATTTCTTCTGTCTCTCCCATTTGGATCGTTCCAGAAGGCTGTAAGTTTTCGGTCAATTATATGTGCTTAAAGAGAAACACTGTAATGTAGTTTCCACGTACTGGAGCATTATTCTTGTACAGCTGGAGCTGGCAGCCTTTCATTCCCTTACCACCTCCTTTCTTCTCCTAAAAATAGCAGCACACTACAGCGGTATTACAGGAGAGGCAGAAGAACGTTTCCTGAGCAACAATTTTTGCCGGATGGTGGTTGAAGTAGCATCAAGAGCAGATTTGGAAGGAGTTGGAGTGAGATAAAAATAGGAACAGAACAAAATGGGACCAAGGCAAAACTGGTATGGAGAGGATGAGGCTGGTCAGTGAAAAGTGCATGGACAGTAAGGTTCACTGGGCTGTGTAACAGCTTGCCTGGGGAATTGGGAGAAACCTCAGCACTTGAATCATTTAAGAGTTGTCGAGACAGAGCACTCAGCAGCTATGTATGGGTAACAAACTCACAGTGCGGATAGGAGACGTGGGTGACATGACCTAATTTCCATCTCTGATTTCTATGATTTATTAAAGAGTTTTGCAGACTTTCTCTTAGCAGGCTTAGAGCTGGAATTTGAGGCATGGCAATTAGGAGGATCCTTTAATACTGTGCCAGCACTCTGTCGGGGTTTCGTCAGTTACTTGTTGGGGTAGCGTGCTAAGTGCAGCAAACAGAGGTTGTGGACAGGCTCTATGCCAGTTTAGATCTGGTATTGACACTGGTTTGTATTCTGTACTTAGTCCTGCCCTCAATGCCACTAGTCATATTTGTAGATTATAATCATTCTATTCATGGGCTATAGTAGATATTTGGGAAAAGTAAAAAAGATAACCATGACTCGCAATGACTTCTCATGCCACCCTATTTAAGGACACTCTCAAGAACTAGAGAATAGCTGATTTGTCTCAGTTTATTCTGATCTTGGAAATCCTTTCACACCTGTAATGGGTTGGAGAAGCAGAGCCAGCAGACAGTGCTTCTGCCCTCACTGGTTGTCCAAGGCAGGGAGAAAAGGCCGTGTCCATCGCCTTCACTAATATATTTAAATATATTCAGCTAGGCTTTCTGTCTGCATAAACAATGTTACTTACTTTTATTTGCACATAACTAAATAGGCCACACAATTATTTTGATGATGAAATGCTGATACAACCAAATTACTTGAGAACTAAACTAAACTAAACTTACTTGAAAAGCCTACCTTATTCTTCTGAGTGTTAGTGCTGAGGTTGCTATTTCTGATTTACCCATTCACAATAGTTCTCATGAAGCCAAACCACCAGAACTTAGCACTTAAAGTTTGAAAGTATTTTATCCTAATCTGCTAGTTCTGTGACTCAGATTTCTTGACTTGTTCTTCATTGTATGAACTCAAAACTGTTTTTCTTACACTTGGTATCATATATAAACCATGAATATTGTACTGTGCAGCATCTCTGCCAACGTAGTGATGCAGAACAGTAAAGCTAGTCCTTTTCTCAGCCTGAGGGGACAGTGATTAAATTAGGGATGCAGAGCTGAAAAACTAAAAAAGTTCCTTCTTTTTAAATTTTCACCAGCTTCCCACTGCTGTTCTATAGGAACAGACATAAAATGTCTCTTGCCAGTGTGGGGCAGACTGCATAGTTTTGGGAGGCAAGATGGTTACAACGACCAGAAGGATATCAGCAGCTTCTGTAAGAGGAGTGTCTCTATTAAAGTGAACTCTTAACCTGGCTTTGGACTGCCTCCCTCCTCGGCTCCAATTTTGTTTTTATCAATCTGCTGTGCAGACATGATCATTGTGTTTTCCCCATCTCTTATTGTTCTAAATCACCTTGCCTCACCCCAGCAGCAGTTTGGTTATTCACTTTTCCTATTTCCCTGTGTCCTGCATTTTCCATCACCTGAAGATCCCCTTTCTAACTCCTGCCAGTGTTTCTTCTATCTAAAAGCAAGATAGCTGGTATGAAAAAAGATGCCCTCCCATGACCTTCTGATCCTGTGATGTTGCTTTGAAGAATGCTGTCAGTGTAGCTCTACCTCCTTTTTTTGACCACTTTGTGAAAATCTATACAAGTGTTTGATATCGCCATAGATTTGTAAGAAATCTTGCTGTGTCTTTTTTTTTTTTTTCTTAGTAACAAAAGTGCTGGCAGGCAATAGAAGATGTGGCAGTAAATCATCATGTGCTAAAGTAACTAATTGTCATAAGATATCCATAGTTCTCTAACTTCCAGTCTAAAATAGAGACATGCTGCATTATGTACTTGCTAAAAATCCTTTGCTACATTTCTTTTAAGGCATACCAAGGCTGTCGTTGTTCTTAACCTGCACAACTGTCAGTGTGCTTCCTTGATAGTGCCCTCTGCACCTGGAATGTTGTAAGAAGAAAAATCTCTGCAGGATGGGACTTGGCAAACAGATCAAGGTCTCAGCCAAGGAAATACTTTGGCTGTTCATTTTCTAAACAAAACTAGTTCAGCTGAAGGCGAGTGTTTCATATCTGTTTTCCACTGACTATGTTTTGATTTTGTAAAATAGATGTGATAGGCAATTATTTCTGCATACGTGACATTGTTTAAAAATACTAGTAGTTAAATATTTCTTAATTAAGTGTTGGCTGCTAAGCCTGAAAGAAACTGTCCAGAAATTCAGAAAGGATAGCACAAATGTAACAAGAGTCTGAATAAGAGTTTACATAATGAATGGAATTATTTCCTACTTGAAAACATACTAGTTGGAGATGTGGGCTGAGTAGAATTCACTCTTTAACTAGAGGCATGTTTAACCCAACAACTTTAGGTTTCCAGGCAAGGAATCCTGGTTTTGGCCCTAATTTTAAGACCTTGGATAACCTATTCTAATTTATCCCAGTATTCTGAAATTGTGGTGTATGGAAACCCCATTTTAAGTAACTGTGGAAATTCTTAAAACTTTATTTCTTTCTGAACTCTGCTTAGACACGTAATAAGGGAACTATTGATCACTGATATTGGAGAGATACAAAATTAGTGCGTAAGAGTAATATAAAGCATTGAAGATAACAGTTCTGCAAAACACATGCTATCCTCCAGAACTGGAGTAACAAGGCATCATGACAAGTGTGCTCTATTAGAAAAAGACAACTCCTTGAAAACTTAGTGTGAGCTTGGAATATTTGTTGCCTTCTGAGGAAAACGAAATAGTGACTGGCAATAGGTAAGGCTTTCATTCAGATACAAGTAAAAAGCTCCTAGGGCTCCTTAGCCCTCCCTGCCAGAGCCATAAGTATAGAACAAATAGCTCTTTCCAGTTGCAGATAAAGCCCTTAACTTTGTTTCTCTGTCACCTTCCTTGCAAACCACAGCATTTCTTATCAGTGGGGCTGCCCAAGGTCCTCTGCTGCTTTGGAAAACCGGAGGTAGGAGATAGCAGTGCGGACAAAGACGCGGTCCTGGGCCCTCCTGGCTGCGGTGCCTGCACAGAGCAGGACTTCATCCTTGGGAGCTGCAAGACACAACATCCCCTTCTCAAGGATTTTCTGTAGTTGCTCCTGGGGCTGGTGACTGACTGACTGATTGCTCTGCCTGGTCTTTTGTCGTAGGCGCCACAAAGATGAATAATTCAGTTTGTCAGGTGAAAATTTAAATTGCTTCAGTCACACCTCTTCCAGAGTTATCCTGTGATTAAAAATGACAAACGGGTTTCAATGAAACACTGTTTTCATGTTCTCCTAACCTCTCAACACATACGTATTTGAAGCTTAAGAGTGTCACGTGCGCTCTTCAAAATTCACCTTTGAAATTATATGTTTAACGTAAGAAGGGAGAAAAGTTTCACCCATATTTTAGCTATAACTGAAAGTGTATTCATTTTCTCTTAAAATATTGAACTTTATTGCCTTGCTGCTAGGAACAAGCCATAGCTGCCCAAGCTTAGAATTTTTGCACCTGTCTGGCATTATCTCTTTGCTTAGCAGTGATGCTTTTAGACTTGACAAAACCTGAATGAATAATCTCCTGGTAGCCTAACAAAATAGCCTTATGGTAGCTGATAAATCCTGCACAGTTATTGAAATTCATTAAAGCTTTACTGTTAAATTGTTAACCACTGGGATAACATTGAAAACCAACGGGTTCCTTTTCTCTGAAGGTGCCCTCACTTTGTGTCTGCTTGTTGTTCTCAGTGATAGTGGTTCAGCACTCAAACAGATATTGCCCTACTCTACAGCAGAGAGTATGTGGAGATGTAGGCTTCTGGTTGTGGTGCGCAAAGTTGCAGAACTCAGGGATCGAGGATGCTGTGCATGGTTCTCTAGCCTTCAGGTTTGGGTTGGGGGGGGTTCTGTGGGCTCAGAGACTCAGCAGATGTCCAAAACATTTGAGGCCCCCAAAAGTAGCAGGGTTTTGTGGCTGCCTGGTGGGGTTTTCTTGCCCTGGATTTGAAGGGCTTGTGGATGATGGGTGTCCCGAAGCCCACACTGCGTGTGCACTGAGTGTTACGCTGCCCTGACCTGCTTCAGGTCATGCCATAAGAAACCACAGCATTTGCTTTAGACATCCTCTCCCTTCCTTTTTCAACTGTGAAGCCAGTTATTTTCTCATAAAATATGAAGTCCTCTTGAACACTGCAAGAATAGCACCAGACAAAAATGTTGCAAACCAGCTCTGCTGCTCAAGTAATCATTTACATGAATGTGAGAAACAGATTTTTCAAGATTAAAGTGCTAACCCCAATTTACTGTTACAATCTAAAGTTAGATATTAAGCCTTTCATTACTTCTATTCAAGTGGTCTTTCCAAATCTTAATTCTTTTGTCACAGAGTTCCTATTTAAACTTTGGGCTTGAATCAAACAGCTTTGTAAATGATGTTGGTTATACAGCTCTTCTTGGTGTATTTTCTATACAAAACATGTAAACACGTGCAGTGTTTAGCCATCAGTTTTCAAGCTCTTGGCATTCCACCTATTGGCACTATAAAGATGCATGAGTTCAATTATTAAGATAATGCTACTTGGGCCAATTAATTTCCGTAGTAAAAGATGGTACAATTTGTAAGCAAACAAAAGGTTTTTAGCCTAAAACCTGTAAATGTAAGAGGCTTTGGTCCCTAGCCCATGGTCTTGGAAATCAGAAAAAGAGCTTTCTAGGGACTACTTAGATATAAATGATAGATATTGGTGCCATCTCTGAGTGTGGCAGCTGGAAAGTTTAATTATAGGCTGGGAAGTCAGTTAGGGATTAAGGAAAGTGTTAGCAGAAGGGGTGAATGTTAGTGACAGCTGTGCTGTAGGCTTCAGAGAGGCAAAGTACATATAGAAGATAAGTGTAAGGCTAGACATATGCTGGCTTTGAACATACAAAAATTCCAGGCCTTTGTTCCTCAGCATGTGAACCCAGTTTGTGTCATTTTAATATCTCGCACACCCGAAGAGGTATGTGCAGAGTTGGGGAAAAATTCCTTCTTTAGTTTCAGAGTCCTGAGCACTGCTGAGCTTGTGTTTACTGTTGGAAAACAGCACCTAGGCTAGGGATAAATATAAACCAGCAGAGAGGAGGATACACCCATGTCCACATTAGGTGAGTGGCATTGGCCTGAGAGGAGGAGATCCATACAGTGAAATATTTGGGCTGAGGCCCTGCCATCCACGTGCTTTGAACTGGCTTTGCTCTGGTCCCAGACAGCACACTGCCTCTGCCTGCCAAGACCTGTGAATTAAAACAAGGTGAAAAACCCATGCCATGGAGTGTAGGGTTTGTAAGCACGCTGTACCTTGTGTTGCAGACCCACACCGGTAGCTTGAAGAAAATTCCGGATCCTTTTGCCTTTAAAAGCAATACATTGGGAAATAGTTCAGCATCTGCTCAGGGTGCTTATAAATCCTGTTGCATGGGTCAGGCACCACTGCCGAGGTTAGTAATGGTGCAAATTGCAAGGATGGCTACAGCCAAGACGGTGTTAAGGCTGAATCAGTCTTCCCTTTCTGTCATTTTTCTAGGAACTAAGTTCAGGTTTTTTCATTCAAGTACATTCAGTCTGTTCTGAAAATAGCAAAATAGAGGGTTTTTTTCTTCTATGGCACAGGTTTTTTACTATATAAATTTTGTTTGAATGAGGAGGAGTTGGAAGGGATGTCTGCCAGACTTAAACTTGCTAGGTGCATACATGACTTAACAAATCTGCTTTCTAACATGCTAGAGTATCTGAAAGGAAAAAGAATTATAACGTGAGCCATCTTTTAGGAAAAAAAAAAAAAAGACACCACCCCCAAAAAAAACCCACAAACAAGAAAAAATGCCCAAATACCCAAAGGCAATCAAAAAACCCCAACCAGCCCACAAAACCCAAATCAAAAATCCAGACTTTTTGTTTTGAAGAGTTTTTAAAACAGATGTGCAATGACTTGGTGTCTCTGTTGAAGGTAACAACCTAAATAGAGAAGTTTGGATTTATCTCTGTTTTATGTGAATTTTGAAATTGCCTTTTATTCAGCTGCAGTAATAGGTCTGCTGTACCTTGCAGGCTGCTGTGGCCTGAGCATTGAAGAATAAACTAAGAGAATCATATTCTCCATTACAATCAAACTGATTTGAACCTGTGGCATTATTTATAATACATTTCATAGATTTATAGCTGTACATGATTTTCCTTGACAATGAAACCTTGTGGAACACAAAAATGTATTTAGTTTAATAAGCTACAAAACTGTCTCCTATGAGACTTCTGGGTGTTACAAGACCGAGGTTGTTGCAAAAAGGTAGTAATTTAGCTTTTCTGCACTTAATTCCATAATGAATGTATGGCTGTGATGTATAGAGTAGTATAATTTATTGCTTTAAAAATAAATGAATGATTTTCATATAAAAAATTGGTATTTTTGGGGTGATTGCCAGTTTTGGTTACAACTGGAGCTGGGTGGTTGAGTGAAGTGGCTGATTATCTGCCAATGGTGTTTTCTGTCCTTGCTGGCATGAGCATGAGTGCTGGGTAAGTGCTGTGGCACGTAGGGCCTGTGGTCTCCCTCTCTGGCTCAGCTGCTTCCCACTCACTGAGGAAGGACAGAGGTATTTACACCTCTTGTTCTTGGAAAGCTTATGGTCCATGGGAAGCTGTCTTGCATTGGAAAGAAAGCTTTTCATGTGGTATTTAAAATGCTGGACAAGAATTCACAGCAGGCATTTCCTCTCTTCTGAAGTGTGAGCGGAGGGAAAGGATAAAGAAAAAAAACCCTAATAAAATAGAGCTCGCTTTAGGAATGGTGAAAATGCATACTTGAACCTGTTTTACTTAAGGTTATGTCAGCGCAGGTCAATCCATGTGCTGAACTGCAGATGAAATAATAAGAAATAAAAAACCCTCATCTTTTTGAAGGCAGCATGCTTTTATGAGCCTGTAAAAGATTATAAATGGGGTGAAACGGGGAAGAACCTCAAATATGTGTATTTTGGAAGTCGTGCCCTTGATTGTATGCTTGTGTGTGAGCAAGAGAAGAAATCCCTAACTTGCTTACTCTGCAGGCTGCTTGGGTTTTCTAAGTGGTTTTGGTTCAGGGTTTTTTTTCCTCAGTTGATTCCTCCCCTCTCCCCCCAACTTGGAAACCCCATTAATTACAGCTGTAATTCTGAGGCTTAGATGCAGTTCTGAGCACAAATGACCCTGCCATATTCCCAGTCTTATTTACCACTAACGGATCAGACAAAAAAGAAAGTCTCAGAACCCCACCCTGAAATACTGCAAGCTGCTTTTCTTCTTAAGAACTCCTAAATATCCAAGTCCACACTTGCATCCACTTAAGCCAGCTTGAACTAGCTTCTCTGCAAGTTTTCAGTGGTCTGAATGCCAGCCATTGTCTAGCAATGTTGGGTTGGAATGAAGCAATATCCTATATTGGCCTGTCAGCCCTTTTTGTGGCTTTGTGTCCCCATGGCATACTTACTGTTGGTACCAAAGGTAGGAAGAGATGATATTCTCCTTAATGTTGTAATGTAGGCTGAGGTTTTGTTCCCTCTTAAGAAACCCTGATATCAAAATTGTTTTTAAAATACATGCTAAAGGAATCAGCCTCAATCACTCTTTTGGCTTTTCCATCTTTTTTTTCATTGGAGCATGAGCTACAAGCAGAGCATGCAGTTCATTTCATGAGTGTATTATGATTCCCAGATTAAGCTGAAATTGGAGTCTTTCCTCCCGATTTAACTTTTGGTTCGTTGAGGGTTGAGGCATACATTTACCAGCATACTGAGAGGAACCTGACACTTATGTTGCAAATAACTTTTCCCCAAAAGCACTGCTTGTGTTGAAACAGTTTGGGCTCTGGCTTGCAGCCATGGGTTCACCTAAGCATGTTACAAGAAGTGACAGGTAGACAGAAGTAATACATATTTTAATGTGCTCGACTCAGCTAGAGACTGTAAAATGAGGTAGACTAGACTTTCCATTCCTAGCAGATGTGAGCTTGCTCTCAATTTATTAATAAGTTACGACACTGCCAGCGCTGCCACTCAGGTCACCTTAATGGCCCTGTGGCTCTTGAAAGCAGACAAGAGTGTTGAGTTCCTGTGTTTTTTGGAAGATGTCCTCTGCTCCCACAAAACCACTACAGCAAACGTGCTGAGGGGTCAGCCTAGCCAAATTGCTAATGCCCTCAAGACCTGTCAAGGAGTAGGAGTGTGTATGTCAGCATGGATGGAAGGTATAGGTGAAATTGGAAATGTTTTCGTGAATGTGCTTCGGATCCAGGGAGCTGCAGTTGTTCTGATACAAATCATGTCATTGAAACTAGATCTTTTACAGCAATAAATACTTTGCTTTTTTAATGATACCCAGCACAAGAGAAGGGACTTGTTAAGTATAAAATGAAAAAAAATTCAAATAATATTTACCCCGTAAGTTGGGGCTTTTTTCCTTACTTTTTGTTGAACATAATGTAGTTAGGATAGCTTCCACTTGGGAGATCTTTAGGCACAAGTTTGGAGAAAACAGTGCAGGATTTTCAATAGATCAGAGGTTAAAACTAAGTTGATAACTATCATAATATGGTAAAATTATTGAGCTCTTTTCCAGCAGAAAGTATAAAGAGTATTGTTTTCAGGTATAAAGCTATTCTTCCAAGCTGTTCAGCACCAGTAAGCACAGTTGATCTTCAGCTGAAAGTAAGGTTTGGATGCTATTGCTCAGAAGGGAGGTGGACTGATGGGAAAGAGAACAGAGGAGAGGAGAAAGAGCCTGAGAGAGGACTAAAAATAGTACTTACCAGAAGAGACAGTGGTCTGAGGGACGAACAGCAGCCGTCTCCAAGCTGCAAAGCCACGTTACACATCCACTGTCGTCAGGGTGAGGAGGAGTGTGCCTACATTTCAAGTAGGAAGAATTAGGTCAGACATTTGGGAAAATTTTCGTTAACAATAAGGCTAGGAAACCAGTGGAATATATGGCCTGTGAAGAACATGGACACTTCAGCATTGTGGGATTTTGGTAAAAGGTGACATAAATATGTACCAGGCAGAGTTTAGACAAAGGAAGCTGAGAAGGGGAGCATAGAGCATTGATGTCAGTATGCAAGACAAGTCCCCTAATTAAGATCCAGCACATATCCGATGTGCTTGATTTGGTGGTGGTGCTTTTGGTGTGCTTGCGTGGCTGTCTCTCTCCAAAAAACTGTGATAGCTGCTGCTGTAGGAATAATTAATGCTGTTCTGGAGCTGGGGGAAGGATTAGTAGGTTTGTTGATTCTTTGGAAACCTTTAAAACAGTTATTTCTTAGGGGTAAAGTTTCTGTGGCCCCAGATGTGGTAAAACACACGCATGTAATGGAGGTGACAGAGCAGAGTGGGTTGGAGCCCAGCTGCAGGGTACTGCTTCCCTGGGGCATTCATGACATCCAGGGAGGGGGTGGATTACCTCATTCATTTTTTAGTTCAGATGTAATGGCCATGTGAATACTGGCATGGAGATTTGTGTCCCCACGGAAAACAGACTGCAGAGTGAGTGGAAGAGGGGAAGGAGAGGTGAAATGCAGCTCTGTCATTAATCTAGCATCAGACATAGCTATTAGAAGTTTTTTGTTGTTGAGCCACCATTTATGATGCAGTAAGGAGTAACTCTTTGTGTTTTCTCCGTGTTTATTAGCTTCTGAGAATGTTGAATTGTGCACTAAGGAATCAAATTTTTTTGATGTATTAAACTTTGAAATTAAAAATGCCTTCTTTGGCAAATCTTTCCAGTAAGGAGTGAGACAGTTACCCAGTTACCTTTTCCCCCACCCCTCCTCACACTGCCACATACTTGGGAATATAAATAAGTTGAATTTTATGTGCTGTGACCTGAAGAGTACTGAAAAAAAATAAATTGGCTTAAAATCATCATTAGATAACAATGCACAGCAATCCTTTTTCACTTGCCCAGAGAGTCTTGCATTGGGTCCTGCACAGCATCAGGAGGAAGGATGGAAAAAGCTACTGTTCATAGACTTGTTTCGTTGATTTGGGCACTTATGTGGTTAGCCTGTGAGACAAGTTGGAAACTCAGCACACTGAACAGAGTCTGGTATCAAAGTCTTTCACTCTGTTTCTGAGTTGCAGGATTCTCCCTTAAATTAAGGTAGATTTTTTGAATTGATCAGTAGCTACAGAATTAGTGGTTTGTAGCCTTAAAAACACACCATCAAATATTTAGCAGAGGTATGTATAAGGAAAAGTATGTGGGGAAGGAAATAATTCAGGTTGTAAAGTCGTTTGTTCCTCAGTTAGGGGATCACACCTTTTGTTCTGCTTTTAAATTATCAATTCAATGCAGAATAGATTTTTTATTATTATTATTTTAAATGCTCAATTCCTGTTGAGTAACCTAGATTTTCATTACTTACTTTTTTGAAACCCCCATGATTTAAAAGCTGCAAAGAGCTTTTCTTCCTCTTTTTACTGAAAGAGTCTGTCCATTCCCTCTTACTCTAAGCTTTTGTGATTAAACTGCATTATTGTAACTTCCTACTTTCTTATTCTTCACTTCCTCCCCATTTTTTTCTGACCACTGTCTTGTGGGGACACTTAAAGCCACCTGTCTGTCTCCATTGCCTCAAACCCTTCTGTCCTCTCTGAGCTGCTGTCGCTTCTATGTGTCTGAACTCCAAGAAGGTCATACACGTCACAGAGGAGTTGCCAGATCTGGTGACATCCATCTTCAGAGCCAGCGTAATCCAGTATAACACTGGGTCAGGAGTATATAATGTAATTACTATGTAGCTGTATGTAGAGCATTTCAGGGTTTAATAGGTAAAAAGGGTTAGAGCCTCTTTAAAGATAGCTATTTTCTTTGTCAGGCTGTATTGGATGATGATCTGCAAATCCTCATAGTTTAGCTGCACAGATGGTGAAAGGTTTTTGGCTTTATTGGGATGTTATGTGAAGACACAGAAAGCTTTCTCTTAATTCCATGTAGAGCTCATCATGCAAAGGACTTAACTGGTGTGCATTGGGACAACATATGTGCGACCTTCCTGCGCTTTGGAAATGTGTAACTAAAATGTTTCTAAAACATGTAACCAAAGTGTAACTGAAGCTGGGAGAGAATCCCGCTTACTCTCTGATTTTAAGTGAGATCACTGCAGTTGCCTGGATCCACCGTAAATATTCTTGTCATCCATGCCTTTCCACTCTGACTGATTCATTCCTAGAAGTCCCTGCTCCTACACCATCCTCAGATCTTGGTTTGCATCCAACACATTATTTAACAGCTGGTGGCTATGAGGTGTTAGAGCAGACTGCTAGTATGTGTGTTTCAGTTTTGGGGGGAAAATGTTGAATTGCATTTTAAAAGGTGGCTGGGAGACTGTTTTTGCAGTGACAGTGTCACCTGGAGCACAGGTGTCATGGGATAGCTGCCAGTGCCAAATTAACAGTATTTTTGTAATCTGTAGCAGGTAATTAAAGCTCTGGGGAGCATGGGGATCCCTGAGGAGTTTAAATATAAAAAGCTATTGTCTGATGCCACGGGTTTGGCTTTGGAGAATTGCTGGTTTGCTGATGCTCTGCTCCAAATTGGAAAGTTTATTAGTATTACAGGATGTAATACTAATGTAAAGTATAAGTTTATTGGTATTACAGGATGTGTTTTACCTTCAAAACTGACATGAATGCCCATGAGATTAATATCTAAAAATGAAATTAATAATCCATTTCACGAAAACAAAAGCTGTTATGACTCAACACACTGTGATGCCTCCCCATGTAGCCTTACTGTATAAGCCCCCTTTAGTGCCTTCAAAAGATTAAAAACTGGATGTAAAATTAGTGTTAGTATCAGAGGGAACAAAAAAAAAAGGAAGATGAAGTAGGAGCACTTTTGTTCCAAGGCCTTAGCCTGTTGGCTCTCCTTGCATAGAGTAGCCTTTAACTAGGTGTCAGGATGGTTCCTCTGTTGTTTTTTTTTTTTTTTTCACTGCCTACGAGTTCTTCCTTCCTTTTGTGTCTGCCTTAGTTTTTGAAGTTTTACCAGTTATTGTAATCCAGCATTCAGGAACACCTGGAGGTCCCCAATGATGAAGAGCAGGCACTGCTCTGAGATGCTGCGGGAGAAGCCATTTCTCAAGAGCCCTGCCTTGCATGACCCGTGTCACACCTGCCTCCACAAAGAAAGGAATGATGACCACCTTAAAAATCTTAAAAGTCAGTTCTGGGGAGGGTTATGGAAAACAGTGTGGCCTCCTGAAGCTGAGTGTGCTGCAGGGCAGCAATGCAGCAATGCCTGTGAACTTGTATGGAGCTGGGAGCAGAGATTGCAGCCACAGTGCTGATGTGTGTCTTGACAGGAAGGAGCAGCAGTGGACAATGGAAATGGCTGTGGCCAGTTGAGAGAGGTGTTAGGCAGCTGCCTACAAAATGTCCGTCTTCTCTGCTTCCTTTCTTCCTCTGAGCCACTCTGGATTGGAGTCAAAGCTACAAAAATGTAAAAATGAATCCCCTCCAATCCATAAAAATGGGGGGAAAATACCCAGTCGCTGCAAAAAAACGCACAAAAATTTATAATACTACATTGCTTTTACAAGTGGTAGGCTGGGGAGGGTTTAATTCATCAGTGAGCAGCCCTTTGTGACTTTTTCAAGCACTACCAGTAAAATGAAGCAAAGAAACATCTGCTTTCATTGCTGAATTCTAGTTAGTAAGATGTCCAGGAAATCAGAAAATTCAGGTTGATATTTTAAATTACAATTCATTTCTTTTTTACTTTGTGGTCTCTTCCATCACCTGAGCTAGAAAGACAAATGTCTACTAGGAGGGAGTCAGAAGCCCTTGAAGGAGGTGGGCTTGATGCTCTGATCTGTACCTTGCCTGTCTGATTCCCTTGTTTCTGTGAGGTTAGTCAGGTCACTAGCTTGGGAGCACTGGAGCACAGTCTATTTAGGTAGTGTATGAAACAGAAAATATTGTTCACAGGTGTTACAGTATTTTGGCCTGAGGGTAGTGTGATAATGTAGCACACCTGCCAGTGTTAGCAACTCATGCAACTCTTTTCTTTTTTTTTTTTTTTGTTAAATTTTGAATTCATTGTATTTTATGCTCAGTGTGAGAATATGAACTTTAATGATGTGATGCCTAAAGCACTCAGCCTCTGTGACATTAAATGCAATTTTTAAATAGTGAATGATGCACAGGGAACCCCATGTGAACATTTGGCTCCAGAGCAATTTAGAAAGGTCAAAACTTCATGTAAATGTAACCCAAGTAATCAAAGTCACTTGTCTGCAGAAAATCAAGGTGTGCCACTGAGAGGTCTTTCTTGCCTTTCTAGTTTCTGAATGAAATATTTATCAATTGGTTTTAATCACAACACTATAAGCAGTTTTGCTGGGGCTTTGGGGCTTTTTTTGCCTAGGGTTTTTGTAACTGAAATGAGGAAAGGGGTGAAATTAAGGGTGTTTCTATGCAGTTCTCTCTAGACCAACATCTGTGGGATGCTGCTGTAGTCTCCGTTACTGGTTCCTTCATTTCCTTCTCCTCCTCCTCCTCACATCTGCCTACTCCCTGTAATTACCTGTTGTTTCTCACAATACATATTTATCAAGTTATTTGTGTATTATTTCTGGTTCCCCTTACCTTTCTGCAGTTGCAGTATTTCTGCAGGTTAAAGGATTTTGGTGAACAGATGCTTTGTTGAAGTCTGTTGTAAGCAGCAGTTTATCGTGTTTCTCATGAGTTCTCCTTTTACCTTTTAGTTTTTTTGGTGGGGTTGGTTGTTATTTTCTTAACGAATGAAATAACTGTCAGATTTGGGTTTAATCACTGTGCACTTCTGTGTTTACACTCAGTACTCGCAGAAAGGTACATGTTTGCCAGCTTGTGTGTGCTCCTCCAGATGGGAGCTGTCTGCAGGAACTGATGTGAGAGTGGCCATGATCAAACGTGCTTTTGGAGCTGGTGGATGAATCTTGGCAGTGGGGGATGAGGGAGGCAGAGCCAGCCCCCACTCTGGATGCAGGGAAAGGCACAGTGGCAACTTCACCCCGTGCCTGCAGACCTGAAAAGAGAGTCTGGTGGGAGAATGCAATTTGCTTCTCCCTCTGGTAAATCAATGTTTGCCCATAGGGAAAGCTGCTTGGATCAGCAGGACAGGAAAAAATGAGCCAAAGCATGTTATGGTGGCCTGATTTTTCTTGTCCTGTCCAGAAATTAGGGTAGCCTTGGGATGCTTTAGGTGTTATGACCTCCAGAAGAGGATCTGGTGCTTTCAGGAGATCCAGTCAGTCATAGTTTTCGTAAAACTTGCATGCAGGAAGGGCAGCAAAAATGGCAGTGATTCTGGGTTTTCTTGCAGTGGGGAGACACCCATCCAGATGGGAAAACAAACCCAGGTAATTTTACTGAATCGCAGAAATGAAAGGTAAACAGGAAACAAAAATGTTATCCTGTGTGTCTGGGTGCTCTGAAACAGAGGCAATATGCATTTTGTGAATTTAGAGTTGCCAACTCAAGTGGAAGGGGTAGCAAAATCGACAAAATTTTAGTATCTTATGCTTTATTAAGTTGCAAACAGAGAATTTTGCAGTTCCTTTTTATCTGTATGTAAGTGTCCCATGATGACTCCACACATCTATAGATAACCTCTTCCTGACTGTCATTAAAGTTGATATGCTGTCTACTCTAAATCCCACTTGATGCCAAGTCAGGTTCTTGCTTTGCTGTTAGCAAGTGCTTGATTAATTTCTGTCTGCAAGAAGTTTGTATGTATTGCAAGGCTCTTACCAGCCTCCCTTTCTGTTCCCTTTCCCAGAGTAAAAAAATTCCTGCTCCTTAAACCTTTTTCCACAGATCGCATTTTTTAAAGGTGCTATTGTTCTTCCTACTCCCTTCTCGACACTGTTTAGTGCATGTTTTGCAAAAAATATGAATCCCAAGCTGAAATACTATATGCTGTATACTTTTCCCTGGTGCTGCAGAAGGCAGAACATCTCCAGCATTATGTCGACAGGAATTCGCCGTGCTTAACATGTAACTTCAGACTCTCAAGCTGCTTCATTCCTGCTGCCTAACACGTATCTTCCTCATCACTTTTAACTTCTGAGGTCTCCACTCCTGCTGCTGTTATCCTTACAGGAATGTAGTTGGATTCAGCATATATATGCTTTGCTCTTCTTTAGGTTGGGTGAGGATGCCAGCGGTGTGTCCCAACCTCCCCAGTTTGTTGCTGAGCATGGATCAGGCACTCTCCCCTCCTTCACTGATCCTCAAATGGCTGTGATTCTCCAAATCAATAAGTTTTCACAGGTTGTTATCATGCTGCTAACTGTAGGCTAGAGTTTGGGGCTTTTGATCACTTCCACACCTTTTTTTCACCCTTTTTCTTGTAATAATGGAAACTGTTTCCATAGTTCACTCATGGAAAAGTCATGTAGGGCTGTTTTAAAAGCCTTTCTAAAGATAGGCTCTGTCATCTGTACTACTCTACTTCCTTTTTATCAGCTGGGACAGATGTCCTGTCAGAAAGAGCAAGAGAAACATTACTCGAGTTTGACATGAATTTTTGATACAATAATGCTAGCTATTTGTTTTGTTTTGTTCCTAATCTCATTATTTTTACAGAATTAGAAATCCTTTAGCAGTGTGCTCCAGTAACTTTGGTATTAAAAGTACACTGTAATTTCTGGCTTTTCTGTTTCTTTTATAAGATTGGATGCCGTGTTTGGTCTTTTAATTTCTTCTAGTCCTTACCTGGCCTCTCTAAGCCATTAACCACTGTCATGGAGATACCAAAGATTGATGGTGGTTTCCCAAGCACCATAAGGAGATTTCCAGTGGTTCCTGCTGACTTGAAACCAGCTGGCTGACTGATGTATTTTCTCTGTTCTTCCCTTACTCCATCCAGCCTGCCCTTGCACATCCTTTGCGTCAAATGAAATATGCCCCCATTATCTGGTCCCAGCTAGCTGCTCTGAAATGAGGCACTGAAGAATTCTTCCTTTCTTGTGATCTGTAACAGGCCTCGTTTTCCTTCTAATGTGTTTATAGACTCTCTTATTGTTTGCCACAGCTCTTCGTGATTTTAAGTCAGGTTGTATCCTAGTCTTCATATTTCCTTTTGTGTTCATTTGTCCTTGGTTCTGCTTTGGTGTATAATCCCTTTATGGTATATTCCCCTACTTCCCAGGTCCTTTAAAAGCTTCTGACACTTTCTGTTCCCAGCCTTGCTAGGTGAAGGACAGTCTCTCCAGAAATGTTCTGCACTTTCGTTTGGTGGTGGTGCCACCACAGTTGTGCCTGAGATGGCGGAGTTTTGGGTCCTGATGGGTAATTTACATCTTCAGTCCCTTTTCTGTCCTCTCTGAAGGATGTGTCTGATGGTTTTAAGATGTCTTCTCCATCTCCTCTGGATTATGTGATTCCTTCCTCAGATGTTAACTCTAGTTTTCCTGCTTTCATCTTTATCAAGAAACTTTAAAGAAATCGGTGTCATGCACCTTTCTAGCAGGCCAAACACATATTTTAAATCATGCTATGTCTTGCAACACCTCCAAGCAGCGTCTTTTTATTATTGTTGATTACCACCTTCGTGCCCTCCCTGCAGTCTGCCTAGTGCACTTATGTTTGGGCCCACATCTTGTGCTGCCACATCTGTTTAGTCATTTAACATGGAGCATGCTTTGCTGTCACAATGGCACCTCACCCTGATGCTCAGTGCCTTTCTTGGTTTTCCTCTTGTCTCTTTTATGACTTTTTTTACTTTATTTTCTTTTTTTTGTTTGTTTGCTTGTTTGTTTGCTTGTTTGTTTATTTGGGATTTTTTGTGTCCTGACTCTAATACTTTTATGCTTATATGTATACATTTAAGGTGTGATGCTAAACTCTCAGTACAGCCAGGGTGTTTGTGCCTTGAACTATAAGGGTTGCACCTGCTGGGCTGGAACCTCACAGCCACGTCAGACAGATGGGGTACCCACTGATGCTGGAAGGAGAAGTGCTTCTTCTCCCTCTGCATGCTGGGAAGGTTCAGCCCTCCCAGCTGAGCCATCAGGCTCCCAAAATTACACTGGTCTGGCATGAGAGAGGTGACAGGAGCTTGTGGTTGGGAGGGGGCATCGAGTGGTCCTCTTCGGGGCTGTTTCCCAATGATGTCCATTTAGGATACATCTTTGCAGTCGCTTTGGCTTGTTGGTGTCCACTGGAGTAACTGTAGAGCCAGGGAGATGCCTCCTCTGTAAGGCCTGGCTGGCACTGAAGGATGGTGAGGGGTCAAGAAAGAGCTGGTTTTAACTCTTGGGACCAGTGCACCACCTGTTTGTGGCTTGGGTGCCTCCTGCATGTGAAGGCAAAACTCACCCAACTTAAAGTGGATCAACAGAAAATGGTTGTTTTCCTAAAAAGGAACACAACTGGAACGAAGTGAGCTGAGAATTCAGGCAGTTTGATGAAAGCAGTTTATATTTCAAGATTAGAAGTTGGAGTTCTGGTGTGTATTCTTTTCTTGAAACATATATTGGCATTTCCGTTGCTGCTCATTGCAGCAATATTGTTCTCCATATGCTCTTCTCATCAGCATCTCATCATTATTTGATAAATATGTCTCTCATTATGCAGAACATTATTTTTGAAGTATGGAATCATTATTTTGTTACATAACTTCCAAATTTGGATCTTTGCAAAGATTTATAACAACCTTCAAAAATTACTATAATTAAAGGAGAACTTTCCACAAAGAGAATTAATTAGATCAAAGAAGCATTTAAATGTAAATCATTAATCTGTGCATTGCAGGAAATAGTGGCTATGTATAGTTCATTTAATTATACTTGGTTCAATTTTGTTTTCTCATTACATCACAATTTATTCAGAATTAATTTGCAATTTCTTCTCTAATGTGATTTCTGTTTGCTTAATATAGCATGTATTTTCACTAACATGTATTTATATATAAATAACAATTTATTAATGACTGCTGTGTTAATTAAACTGTGGACTCTGCTGTCAATTAGCTGTGAATTTTGTTGCTTTGTAGATGCAACCCAGAAGGTCTGTGCTTTGAGAATGGGAGGTAGGGTGTCAAATAAATTTTTGAACGTATGAATGTGTACAGTAGATTGTGACTGTCACTTGCTGGAGGGGACCAGGTGACATAGAAGACAACATGGTTTTGGTTCCCTTATGGAGAAGAGGAAATTATGAGTCCATAGGAAGTAATTGGTAATGGAAATGGTAATCTTCCAAGCTGCAATAGGTTGATGGCTGAAGGTAACCTGGTCTAGGTGTGCCGTAAGGTTTTAGGATGCAGGGCTTTTTGTGCAAGTTGTTTGCAAGTTTTGTATTCTTATGTAATGTCTTTGTATAGTGTAAGGGTAGGAAAATTTTTATTTTCTGTGATTTGACCTAATAAAATTATTTTTAAGTGTCGTGTTGGTTTTTTGAAGTTGTGTTTTAATACCTTGACAGTATGTGAATATTTTTAGTCTCTTATCTGTTCATCTGCAGCACTCAAACACTTATATTTTAAAACTTTACACTGCTGAAAATACATACATTTTAAACTTAATTTTTAGTAGTAGATTAAAATAAGCAAACTTTGGGCCAATTCCCCACCCTTCCCCCCTCTCTCGCGCTTTTAGTCAAAAGATTTGATTTGCGTTCTAATTGAATTCTGTAGCCAAATTTACTCTAGCCTCAAACTATCCAGTATTAGCATCATCTGCATTAAGTTTGGACTCAGCTAATCTTTTAAAATCTTTGAACACTGAGTTGTAAGCCAAAACTTAGCTCTCCAAGACCACATCTGGCTTGCATAGTATTACCTCATTTGTGTAAGGTAGTGCTCCCAGTTTCTTTTCATTGGTTTGTTTTCTGTGTGCTGGAAGGGGGAATTTGATGTGGAGGCTGTGCTGGCAACAGGAAAGGTTTTTAAGGAACTTCAGTGATTTTGTTCTTCCTGTACTGAAATTCACAGTAGAGTCATGGTTTTGGTACATAGCCAGGTACAGTAAATAAACTAATCAAATAAGAATAAGAAATTCTCAGCCAGCTACATGTTTGATAAATGTTTAGACACTACTAGCTATTCTGTCAGGTTTGCTGCATACACAGGTAGAGTAATATTTATTTTGGTGAATTTCTTAAGATTACTGTTATTTCTTCTAGTGACTGAAATTACCTCTTACTGGGAGGACTGTTTTGCTACTTATAACAAAAGAAATGCTGCCAAATCTCGTGTGGATAAGCAGCTGTTTGCTGTAGAAGGCAAAACAAACTATCGGTTTGCACTGAGAGAGGAATATTGTTTTCTGTCTTGCAATTTATGTATTTTCAACCTGCGCTAGGTGGAATGAGATAAATCTTAACAATACAGTCATCTGAGCAGTTTGTAAGAAATTGGATTCACAATGTGTTTGCTTTGCCTCTATTTACACCTGTAAGATAACAGCATGAAATGAATAGCATTTTGTTCTCAGTATTTGTTATTAAACATGTATGCAAGGGGAAATAAAGACATTTGGAAATGGGTAACCTAAGGTTAATTAAATCCATCTGCTGTCTAACTAATGATAGTAATATTGTATCCAGGGAATCTCTTATGCTAAAAGATTTGATAATGCACACAAAGTTTTCTAACAAAGCACTCTTAAAGCCAGTAAGGACTCATGAAACTGGAGAAAAAACCAATCCTAGAGAGCAACTCAGTATTGTAAGGCTGTGCTTCATGCAGGAATGTCCCAGAAGAATATAAGAACCATGTTTGTTTTTCCCTGAGATTCAAAATTATAACTGGCAGGAAAAGTAAAACTTGTTTTTATTTCATGCTACATGAAGTTGTGGTTTATGGGGCTAGTTTAAATGGCTGTGTTTCCATGCTTGCAAACAGCCAGGATACAAATGATCCTTAGGAAAGAAGCTACACAGGGTGCAAAAATGAGCTTCAAGTGACATGATGATGGAAGCCGAAGGAAGACAGACTTTTATTTTGTATTGCTTGGCAATCTGATCCTATAGAGATTAATACCTCTTTCTAAACATCACGTGTGATAGATACTTTTTATTTACACCATTCTAATTCATACCAAGAGGGGGGGAAATAAAGACTTGATGCTACAACTTTCATGCATTCCACATTGTATTGGTCATAGGTCCTCTTTGGTGTTGTTTGATCAATGTTTTTTGTAGCTGTAAGTTAGGTTTTGGCTACTTCTGAATCTGTAGTTTCTGGAAAAGAAAATCAAATACATAGTTTGAGTTTATTGAAATAATTATTTGATTGATTTGCATTTCATATTTTCATACGCTTGTACAAAATACGGTGTTGGGGGAAAGTTGGGACCTTCATGGAGGCCTGTGTGCATTTCAAGGCAACCGTGACAGCATCAGATGAATAGTTTATTTCATGTTGAATTGACAGATGGACAACCCGAAACTCTGAGAGAATAACATTGTTCTGGAATTTAATGCTTAAAGCGTACAAAAAAGGAGTGGCTTAGGAGAATTGAACGTAGAGGATGGGTTGTATGATCTACATTGGAGGAACTTGCTTAAGCTTCCTTCGTAGCGAGTTGGACGAAGCTGCACTAGTATGTGATTTATCTCAGCTTAAAGCAGGAATCTAAAATAGGTCAGATGAATCGCTCTCTGAAATGCCTGTTTTTCTCCTCCACATTTAAAGTGACCATCTCAGATATGGACAGCTGAAGTTCAATTAGGTGAACGCCTTTCTGACTGTCACATTTTAAGGCCCAGGCTATTCATTGCTTTTTTAGGATGCTAAAGACAATTTGTAAAATAATGCATTTTTAAAGGTATTTTTTTATACATGTGTGCCAAGTTTGAGTGTAGAAATTTATGATGTGTTCCTAAACAAGTATGTCACATGTTAGGACTTTGAAAATATGGCCTGAAGCATAAATCTGCCATGTGTGCTCTCTAGTTCTGCTTCTCTTTCGTACTGTTTTGGCTTGCATGGGGTAAAAACATGCACCCCTGTCCCCACATGTAGCGCAAAAGCTGAGCACAGGCTGAATGCTGTGACTTGCTTTGCTCTACAGAGACATGCATTCACTGGAGAGCTTAGCCTTGAAAGTGCAGAATACAGAAGTGAGTGTGGAAATAGTAATTGGCCTAATTTAAAACATTTTCTGTCAAACAATTTAGCTTATTAAACATTTAAGAAAAAAAAAAGTGTTTTACTTTTCTTGTGATCTATAATAAACCTACTTCTACTAGTAAACTTTGTAGTGTATTCTAGGAGTCGATAGTGAATTCCTAACAGATGAGTTAGCAGATGTATATTCCGTGGAACCACCTATAATTACACAGTAGCTATGGTTACCAGGTTAAAGTAATCACGTCCTGATGATGAACAGAAATAGATTGCAGCAGAGTGGTTTGTTTTCAAGCTGCTTAAAAGCAAAATGCTCAAGAAAAGTTCACAAGGTCCGAGAACATGTGAGTAACAAACATATAAGCACACTCCCTTTGCTGAACTGGCGCAGAGCCTGCTTTTTCAAATCCTTGTTTTGATACAAAATCACAATATTTTTTCAAAGTTTGGTTTTGCTTTTATATAGTTTGAGAATTGGGTGCCAACCACATATTTGTAACAAAAGTATTTAATTGAAATAGTTAAGATTTAGATTAACTTTGCTAATGTTTTCATTTTTATTTAGTACTGGACAAAGTACAAACATGGGCTTCTCACACTGAAGAAAAGTTGTATTCACTTCATTTTAAATGTAACACTTAAAATGACTTAATGGAAGTATTTTTATTTTCTTTTGGGTGCTCTAGGACTTAGACAGAAATGACAAAAGTGTAGATGAACTCAAGTGGGAAGGACAGAACTGGGCTTAAGGGCAATTGTGTGTTTGCACTGCTGTTGGTGGGCCCACATCAGATGTTTCCAGCTTATGCAGAATCACAGAATCCTTTAGGTTGGAAAAGACCTCTAAGATCATGGAGTCCAACTATTAATAATCCAACATATTAATATATGTTGCCTGGAATCATCAAAAATACTTGAGCACATTTCCTAAAGGGAGTGCTGATGTTGAGGAGCTCAAGCTGTGTTGGCTTCAATGTAAAGGACAAAAGATTTAATGTTTCAAAAGTTTCCACATGCTTTAGAACTGCAGTGGATTTTGTTGGATTTAGGGCCCTCAAAGACATAAGCTTTTCTCAACATGTTGCTCTCCCTTTATGAATTATGAACTATGTATTCTGTATTTAACTTGAACAGAAGTCCTATAATGTCAGTGTATTACAATGTAAAATAAGATTTTATGGAAAACCACTCTTCCTTAGAGAATGGATGCATTTAAACCTGGTCTTTTGCACCAGGGAAGCTTTCCTGGGGATGCCGGTCGGACCAGTGTGATAGCCACTTTAACATCTGAGCATATTGAGACTAAAACTTTGTGCCTGATCTTTCTTCATTTTGTAAGCCAGGCTTACAAATTCACAGCTATGAGATTGTACTCAGTGGATCTGCTCACCTTGTTTTGCAGAATAACCAACCATGACTACAGAATCGGGATCGGACTCCGAGTCCAAGGATAAAGAGCAGGACCAGCAGGAGAGCCCGGCGCAGCAAGGGGCAGCGGAGACCCAGCCGCAGGACCAGCAACAGCAGCAAGAGCAGCCAAGTGAAGAACTCGAGCAGTTCTCGGCTGTGGCAGCGCACAGCACACCCGTGAAAAAGGAGCAGGTAAAGGAGCCTGTGCACACACCCTCACTGCATGCAAGTAGCTGGGTACTCCCCTACTGCTCCTGGGAAATAGTGAGTCTGGTGTGTTAGGAGGGGAAATATATATTCAGGGATGGATGGAAGGGTGCTTGATGTGGTGCTGTAGATCTTGGCTGGCTGGCCTTTTGCATTTAAAGAATGATAGTTCTCAGACAGAATGTTTTGAAGTTCATGACAGGTATTGCTGCCTCCAGTGCTTAAATATAAGGGTAGTCTCATTAACTAAGCAGGAAACATCTTCGATCTTGCATTTGCATTAGATAGCAAACAGTGTCAGTTTTTATGAAGCTGAAAATGTTTTCAGAGTTCATTTCTTTTGACACCTGATGAACACTGATTTCATGCTTGCTTGTCTGTTGTGTGAGCCATGAAGAGTCTGTGGTCCCTTAAGTTTCTCATGGTTCTGGAATAACAGCATTATAATTACTTGAACTATTCATGTAATAGGTTTCAGAAGAGCTATTGCGTGCTTTTCCATTTGGTTCATTGTAGCACTTATTAAATTTGCGGAAGCTGCTTTCTTCTTCCCGTTAATAATTTCCAGTCAATAGGATTAACAGACATTGTTCTTCATGGGTAAGTGACACACAAATAATGAGGTACCTGCGAATCACTTCCCTTAGCTCCATAAGGTTATGACCCTCATTGGATCACATTCATCTTTGGAGAGTCAGTCTAACTCCTCCTCTCCTCCATCCTTTAAAAATTTCTGGCATTTTGAAGTGGGCTCCTGTTGTTTTACCTGGCTGGGGGAGACAGAGCTGGTGAAGCAAGTAGATGTAAGTAGGTGTTACTTAAAATCAGTGTGAGTGTGCCTGCGCCTGCTCTCTGGGGCTGACTGTGGTCTTGGGTTTTAAGCTTTTTTTCACAGAGGTACAGCCCAAACTTAATGCTGTTGTGAAAAAAATGGTTGTATAAGCAATTTCAGATACAAAATATTTTTGTATCTCACTTTGGTAGGGGTGCATTACCTAAATGCTTGGGACAACAAATATTTCTGGGACCAAATTAAAACAGATGTCTAAAATCTTACATCTCAAGAAGTAGTCATAGCAGGGCAGGGCAGGATTTCTGCTGTTGGTTGCTTTTGAAGTTCATCCATTGGAAGAACTGTTTGGTTTTTTTAATTGCTAACCATTTTTACTGTTGATAACCCTTGATCAGCCTCACTCCATTGCCCACCAGACATTTCTCTGTTCTTGCTCCCACATCCACCAATTATTTGTTGGGACAATTTTGGTCTCTGAAATAGATCAGAAATTGCCTGTAATTATTTTGAGGGAAAGAAGCAGGGCTGCTTGTCCAAAAGAGGAAGGTGTTGAATAAACTGGTCATTAATTTAAAGTGTAATTTTATCAGTCCCAGGCATAAGCAGTATTATTTTGTTTTTCCAGACAATTTCAGTAATCCTTCCACTTCAAGTTTCTTTTCATCTTAAAAAAGTAAATAAAGCAAAAAACCCCAAACCACAAAACAAATCCAACTCCAGAATAACCACACACACAAAAAAACTCCCCAACTTAGGCACCGAAACTGTCCATCTGTGTTTAGAGCTATGAGTTTGCAGACCTGAGATGCTCTCATGTGCTGCATGATCCCTTTCTTTCCCAAAGAAGATCACAGTGAGCTGATGTCTGTAGAAGGCTGGATAGAAAAACTGGGTTAGTGAAAGGGATATGTGACACCTTCCCGTTGAGATTACCAGATTGAATCCAAATGTCCATGCGGTAGGCAGACTGCCAAATCCAACTGCAGTGATAGGCCCAGTATGTTTCATAGTGGCTTAAGTGTCTGTATCACAGGAAAAAACCACTTAAAATCAGCACTAAGAGACAAAGCAATGGTGTCATTAAAAAAGCCAAAACTTGTTCTCTTCCTTGTTGTCTGTAACTGTAGTGAGGAAGTTGATTTTTGCTCTTGCTCACATGAGAGAACCTTGGGAAGAAGGATTTGAGTTACCAATCCATGGAAGTGTCTCTTCTTTGTCACCCTATACACATAAAAAACCCAAAACATTTTAATGAAGATTAAGAACCTTTTCATATTGAGATTAACAGTTATGAGAGAAATAAGTCCTTCCTATCAGGTGTAATAATGCAGCCTAACTATATGCCTGCCTTCTGTCTCTTTAGAAAAGAGAAGGTGGCATCACATGGGTTGGGCACCAATATTTCTGAGCGACTACCATAAGTAGATGGGATTAATGTGTTGTGCAAGGATGGTAATATCACTTCATACCCCAGTGAGAAGCTACAAAGTTTGTGAGATCATTACTGATGAATCCCGTGACTCCAAAGGCTTCCTTTGAGAGGGGATGCAGCTTCAGAAGGGCTTGAACATACCATGTCATAGATGAGAGAGATTATCCTCAAAAAATGAAGCAACTTCTGCTGCACTAGAATTTAGTCCGTGACACCAAAAATACTGTAAAAATAGAGCACTGAAACTGCAAAAATATGGTGCTGAAGTATCTTGGAGAAGAATTTAGAAGAAAATGCAGCTATGCTTGCAGAATTCAAAATAATTCACTGTGTACATGGGTTTTTCACTGGCTATCTTTTTTCCTAGATTCGAGGATGTCAGGTTTCTTTAGGAAGAAGGGTCTTAATACAGTCTGAAAGTACCTCAATGCCTGAACATGTCAGCATAGTTTGGGGTAATCTTCTCTAATAGTTCTTGGCATGTTTTGTTCTCCAGACAAATGAGAAAATCTTTTGTATGATTTTAACCTAGACACAACCCCCTGATCTTAATTTAGAAGGGAACCTAAACAAACAAAATAACCTCCATATTTTTTTTAAATATTTGTAAATAAACAAAACTCTGTTGTAGTCTTAAGTTACCAAGTGTCTTTATGAAGGAAAATAATTACTAGTCCATTAGGATTCACAGAAATCACTTGCAGGCTAAATATGGTTCTGAAGTTTAAATGGGTGATGGGCACCCTTGTTGTTGTGGGCTTTTCTCTCAAGCAGCTTTTCTGTTTTCTCGAAGAAGATTAGTTAGTTCCATGTGTCTGGGGTATTTTGTTGGTGATTTTTTTTTTATTGGAGTGGGGTACTAAATCTCACATCACGAGACACTGTGTATGAGAGTGCTGGTTTTTTTTTCATCCCCAGAATGACTTCTGCACCCACATATATGCACATGCAGCTTCTCTGGCAGATATCTTTTACTAAAATGTACAGAAATCATCAAAGAGCCCCTCTGCCCATCAGCAGCAGTGCAGCTCTGCACAGGGGCCCTAGGAGGAGGCATGTTCAGTCTTTTTTATATCTCAGTGCACCAGCCTGGACCACTTGTCAGCTGGTTGTGGAGCTGGAAATTTAGCTGGCCTCAGGCCTTGCTGTGAGCCCAGGGGGACTCTTGCTCTTTGTTACAGCTGCTGTGAGTGTTAAATGCTCAGCAAACAGCTAATCCACTGACATTCTTGGTGCAACAGTCTCCAAGTATGTGAGGACCTTGACATCCAGACACAAAGCTGATGTCCAAGTACTGGAAGGAGAAAGTCCTTTAGTGCTAGATGGGGGAAGAGACAGCTGGTGGTGGTCTGCTCCTGGGGAAGAAAATCCATGGCTCAGGAGATATGGTGGATTTTGAAACCAGTTCTTGCTTTCTTATCTTTCTAGTTCCACTTTCTTTTAGTCTCCCCACCTAGAAAGTCCAGGAGACCATTGCTCTGTCCTCTCTTGCAGAGAAAGTAGGACCATGAGGTCTTGCCTCACCTCCTTGTAATTTGCTGGCGCTGTTGGTATCACGGCCAGCTCCAAATTCGCCTTCTCCCCATTCACCTGAAGGCAGAGGGGAAACTTAAAGCTTTTTTTAATGAAATCACTCAGGGACAGTTCCCTGTGATTTAGCAGGACACTGTTGTTTCTGGTTATATGATGCAAGGTTGTTCTGGTCTCAAAGCAGATTAAAGCCTTTGGATGGATTTGTTCCATTCTCATGAAAGTCTATTACATAGTGAACGGAAACAGACCTGGAGGGTTAATTTACAATATATTTCCAGTAATGCTTGTTGCTTATTATGCTGAAATAATTCAGAGCTAAAGCAGGGTGGGGTTTGGGTTTTTTTTTTTTTTTTGCCTTTTAGTGAGATAATGGCAAGACTTTTTTATTTCATTTAAGCTTTAGCTTAGGTATTACTACACTCCTTTTGAGGTTTTGTTTGGAACCTATCGGGACATAACTGATGAGAAGGGAAATGACTGCAGCGCAGTGCTGTTGCTAGGAAGGGTGAAATGCTGTAGAGCTGTTCTGGCTTTCATCTAGTGCCGTGGAGAGAACCATGTGCTGCGCTGCATCACAGTAACTCTTCAAATGGCCTTACTCTCAGATAAACCCAAAGCAAAAGTGGCCACGGTTGTTTTTTCTTGCTCCTTTTCCCTGCAGTATATTTGCCTTTCAAATAGCACCTTTCTTGTCAGCCAGAGGGACTTACTGGGCATTTTCAGAGAGCAAAATTCAGCACCTCATCCTGCACTTATCATCCATTAGCCAGCTGGCTGCACATAAAAGTTGTTTGGTCCCTCACTTCCATCCTGTTTGTTTAACCCTTTGCTTGGGTGTTTGCGTAGCCTTTTGCTCTCCCAAGCATGTCAGCATCCCCCTGTGAATTCACACTGTTAGGGGGGCATCCGTGCCCTCATTCAGGGACTGTTTTCTCACTGACAGCGAAATTAGTGCAAACCTGATGGTATTTTTCTATTCCATATGGCACCATGGAAGCAACATATGATTTTATAGGCATGAGACTATAAAATAATATCAAGAAACTGTAGGAATATCTGTTCATCAGCAACAGTACTCAGTATTTCCAAAACACTAAAAAAAAAAAAAATACAGGAAGTCCAAGTGGGATTTTGAACCTGTGGAAAAAGCAGAAGTGGTAAAGTATTTTCATGAATGCCCCTCCTTCATGCGTATTCTGTAAATTTTTGAATGAGAAAGAAAGAACAGCTGGGAGGAACGTGGGAAATCTTTTCAATAAAGACTGTCCTGCATCAGGGGCTTTCTTGTCTAAGCCCCACACAAGGCTCACTTAAATGCTTGGGTGCTGGGTGCACACTGTACTGCATGGCATGATTGGTTTATCTCACTCAAAAAGTATCTTTCTTTCTGTAGGCCACAGAGAAAGAACAAGAGTTTGCTGCTGCAAGTGCAAAACAGCTGGAATATCAGCAGCTAGAGGAAGACAAGCTCTCTCAAAAATCTTCATCTAGCAAACTTTCCAAGTCTCCTCTGAAGATCGTCAAGAAACCTAAAAATATGCAATGCAAAGTGACACTCCTGGATGGATCGGAATATGCGTGTGAAGTAGAGGTAAATTACTTTTTGTCTAATTTTTTTTTGACTGTCCAGAAATAAATAGTGGAAATTATATTTCTAATTTAAGCAAAAGGATGAATGGCCTGATATTTCGCCAGTGCCAAGCCCAGAGATGATTTCATTGTTTTTTCTGGACATTGAAGAAGGTGCACAGATTTGAGCTAGGTGAGGCTTTCTGAGCACTCCCTGGAAGAGCCAGACACTTTGGATTAATTTTTTGTTGGCACATGCTGCAGCAAAATGCAGAAAATTAATTATGGGCCACAAAGCCCATAAACAAAGAAGGATTTTGGTCCCATTGGGCTTTTCTTTTCCTTGGTACTCTGCTGAGTTGAGACTTAACATTGAGTCATTGTCCATGCAGTAATTCTGGCTATTGTGAGATTAGTAAGGGCATGAGAGATGTCCTGGGTAAGTGGGGGAAATTTCAGGAGCAAATAACAGTGGGACTGGGGAGTTTTGTGTGCTTCTCCATGTCTATGAATCATAATTGTGTCTGAATGTTACTGGGAGAAAGATGCTGTGATTTTTCTGTAAGGAAACTTGCCTTCTCTGCTGAGACTCTGACAGGAGCCTACTTTTAGGACTAGTGCGCTCTCACTTAGGAGCCAGACTGTGCCATGCTAAGAGGATGCCTTGTCTTCAACTCCAGAAGGTCCCAGAAAAGCAGAAAGTGAGCACATTGATTGCCTCAGAGTAAGCATGACAAAATTCAGCATCTCAGAGTTGACCCATTTTTCCATTCAGTCATTGTCACCAAGGTGATTTTTGGACAGTGGACTAGCCTGTCCTGAACCTGCTTTGGGTCAGGAGGCCTTGCATGCAAGGAAAGGCTGAGCTTTTTAAGTGCTTTGGAGAAGAGCTTTTAAGTGCTTTGGAAAATGGCAGGTGAGGAAAACCCTTATTTTTTTTATTTAACTCTGACTTTACAGTTTGGGCAAAATTTTGCTATGCTAGGAGTGAGTTGCGAACAGAAGATGATATTTTACTGCTGTTAAAACGACTTAGCAGTCCATGCTGTTGAGTGTCTTTCACTGGGTGAGTCCTGTGTTGTTTCCTTCAGTCTAAGACTAGCTATCTGGCCACATACCTTGTGACTATTAAATGGTCATTTCTTGACCTGCAGTCTCAGTTTGGTCTCTCAAGAATAGCATGTGAGCCATTAAGCTGGAAGAATGACTCATACTGGCTTTGATGTTAAGAGTCAAACTTGTTTCAGCTCTTGCCACTTGCTTGTAAAATGTGAGTCACTTTTTGGAATACAATCAAGCAAATTTTACCAAATAGGATTTCTATGGAAATCTTGTCTAGCAGTCTGAGCTTTATCGAATCTAAGATGGTGCAGAAAGAGAGATTTGTTGTGTCAGGTTTCCACTTATGCAAAAAATGTGAATAATAATTTCTGAAAGGAAGTTGCACTCTTCCACTAAACGTGAGCTCTGTTGGAGTTGGAAGTGTCAAAATGCTAGCATATGGAAGCCATCATGTTTTACTGCTTGTGAAATTTCTCTGCTCTGCAAGTTCTGAATAGCTCTTGAATACTGTCCAGTTTTGTATTCATTTTTTCTACTTACATTACTGAAATATTTTGAAGTTGTATTGACTGTCATCAGTAATCATTTTATCTGCTTCTAAGATGATCAGACTGCCTAGGCAGAATGTAATATTGATGAGAATATAGCTCCTAAAAGGATGAATCCTCAAATGACAAAGCTGTAAGGCTATAATGATGAGCAGACTGTTGAAACATAAGTTAGTTAGAAGGAACAAATATTTCAGGGAACAAGTACAGCTGGAGTGACCCATTCATTTACTTGCCTTAAATGGGTGATTCAGACTTTGCATCCTTCCTAGATGGTATTGTTAGTATGTTGTATGTATGGAGGATGCAACTGCAGGTACCTCTCTGGCACAGCTCACTCCAGCCCACTGGAACATTTTGTAGATCCCAGGGGAGTCTACTTTCCATGTACATAAAGTTTAGCTACAGCAAAAGGATGCTGAGTCTTTCACTGTGATTTTTCTCCTGAGAAAAAAGTATATATACAAAGGGAGTTAGTAGGTCAGGGAAACTGAGGGTCTGTCTCAGCAGACATCTCAGGAAATCATGTAGGAGGCTGAAGGTGAAGTTCTCCTACAGGAATTTTGGATAATCGCAAAGTTTTGTGGCTGTTTCACAGAAACTTAGTGCTGCAGCATGAGAAATAAATCTGTCACGTTCCAGGAAAATGCTGTCATATTTGAAGGCTCTCCTACAAGTGAACTCACTATATCAACTTAAATGGGGAAAAAACCCCCCATACATGCATATCTATATATAGAGAGAGATATATAAAGTGTACTGAGACAGCCAACAAATTATGGAGGTCAGTAAATTCCCCAAGATTAATTCTTTAAAAGAAAGGTGAGAGGGGCAGACAACACATGGCAATCAGATATTTAATACTTCCATTCCTTGTGTTCAACCCACTCAGCTGCATGTTTTGGAGTGAATGGTGACCCAGGGTAGGAATGTGACAGTTGGTGGATGTGATTCAGAAATGTCATCCTATGTTTGTCCACTCCTGTCTTTCAGCTCTGTGTATATCATGCTTCTATCTACTGAAGGCTACAAAGCATTGTAATCTAAAAGGACCGGAAACTTAGAAACCTAATTTTGAGCTAGAATAATAGCTCTGTCAGTGAATCTTGGTTTGGATGCAGGCCAAGTATTTATCTCTCCAGAACTGCATTCCCTAGTCTGGGAGTTGGGGATCATTATAGGATCCATCAGTTACTCTACAGAGGGGTTTGCAAATGACAAATGCTTTTTATATATGTTAAATATTAATGTCATTTAAAGGAGCTTATTGCTCTCCAGTAGAGTGCAACCTGCATCTTATCAATTATGTGTTCATCCAGTTAATGACCTGGCAGCCGACGTGGCACATACTCTCAGATTGAAACGCTTCTGAGGCAGGTTTGGTTAATCCATTATCCCCTTGGTGTTCTTTGTTTCAGAAGCTCCTCTTTATTGTTCTTTATTTAATGCTGAACCTCTTCACTGCTTTCTGCTATATCTTTCAGTCCCTCTCACATTCAGTACTTTGCCTTTGTGACACTGTGAGTTTTCATATTGTATGAGACGCATCTACAGGGAAAATGTAGAGGAGGTAACTTAAAAGCTGAGGTTAACAGGGGTTCATCTAATGTGGTATCCGTTCAGTGAAAGGATCTTAAGCAAATGCCAGGTAAAATTCTTCCCTTGAGGCTCTGGAGTGTTACTGCCTGTGTGCTCTATCTGTCCTGACCCAGAAAGTCTTTCATGCAGTAAGACATTACAAACCAAAACCAGGTTAAGTAGGTAACCCAACCTGTTCATTCATCCTCCTCCAAAACCATAAACCACCAGTGGTGCCATCTGTACCCTCACTGCTGTTCTTGTCCAGAAGCCTGCAGATGGTAGTGGCAGCCTTATTTCGGAGAGGGGTTTCCTTTTGGAGGTGGGATGGCCACCTAATAGTGCTTCCTCTGCCCAGGGAAAGCTATTGGCTTCTGGAGAAGAGGTATTTGCTGTACACAGACATTTCCCTGGTACTCTGTTAAAGAAGAACAGCCTCAGGGTGGCTGCATGTTTCTCCCACGTTGTGAGCAAGCTGGAGCACTCGATCACAGGAGTTGATGCTGTCTGCTCAGAGGAACACTGAGCGGTGATATCCACCTAGGTGTCCACCCGTGCTGGAAGTGGTTCTCCTTGGCCTCTTCGTTGTCCTCTCTCAGCCAGCATCAGGCTCAGAAATGTTGATTATCAAAGCAGCAGAGGCCGTAGCTGTGGTCAAAGCTGCACTGCAAAGAGGTAGCTGAATACTTCTCTCTTAAGCAAGCTAGACGTGTGCTTTGCATTTTTTGGTTTGAAGAACCAAAGATAAAGCAAGATCAAAGACTGCTAAAACCTTAAAAAAGACAATGAACAGACTAGTTCAAGTTTTTTCTAAGATATAAGAAAACAAGCAAAGTAACTTATTTCTGGGTTTCATCAGCTTTAAGTAGGGGTACAGTTATGCTTTTTCTAGGATTTATTTCCCTTCTTGTTCCTCTCTGTCCCATTTCAATTTTCTGTTATCTAGACTGCTGCATTTTAATTAAAAGATGCAAGTGGAACCAGCTGTTGTGCTCTCCGTTACACACAGCCTAATTTAAAGTGTCTTCCTAAAACAAGTTGGAATTTGTCTTTGTTTTAGCTCTAAATGTATACATGTTATCATTCACAAAGTGAGATCAGAAATCTGTAACATAATCTGTCTAAATAAATGGTAAAATAATTAGATTTCATTTTGGTAGGCTGAGCTGTCTGAGCCCATTGCTAATTTATACTCTTTCGTCATTCCTGTACCGCTCAAACTCTCTTATCGTGCAGGCCACCAGTAAATTAAAACAAATGTTTCCATGGCAGCCTGTCTGTGGCATCTCTGCAGCCCTACATCAAGCAGTGAGTTGACGTAGGATTTTGATAAGCTGCAGAGCACATGGAAAGCTGACATCTCACAAAGCATTACTGCTGGCCCCAGTAGTGATGGGGGTGAGTGGGGGTCAGCTGAGGTAGGAGGGGACTGGTAAAAATACACTATGTATGTTTGGTTGTTGGCTTTTTTTTCCTCAATTTTTTTCAGTCACACTGCCAGTGGGATCTGGGCAGTGATTGGGTGTCCCATGCTGTAGCTGCTGCTGTGCCTTTGTGATGAACCTCTGGTGACTTCATCTCTGATGGAGACCCCACTTTCTTAAGGGGTTTCCCCACGTGACGTCACAGTAGCGTACTTGAGTTGAAATGGCAAGCAGTTTTGTTTCCATACATTTGAAACCAGGATTTGTAACGTGGATGGAAGCAGACTGGAGTAAACATGTCCCTTTCTGCCCTATGCAAGTATGGGCTGACACTCCTTTATGAAGGCAAAACGGAGATGAAATAAATGGATTCTCTAATAGGTTGAAATAACATGTTTTGCATGAATTTCTCTTTTTCCTGTTAAAAAGTGAGAGTACATGGATGCTTCCTTAAAAAATAAGTTCTTAAAAATTGTCATAGGACAGGCTTGAAGAGTTGAGGACAAGCGGACTTATTTCTGCGGTGCTACCACTGCCTGAAATGAAAGGGGGTGGTTTCTGGCTTCAATGCTGTGTGTGCTGCTTTGCCTGCCCTGCAAGACCCCCTCTAGAGGAAAAATCCTCATGTGTTTCTGTGTGAAAGTGGAGGAATGCATGGCCCCGTGGTCTTCCTCCCTGGGCAGTGTCTGAGCCAACCCTTCCGTGGGAGCTGTCTCAGCATGGACCTGCTTTTGCATGGGGAATTAATAACATTGAATTTCTCATCCATTTTGAGGTAGGATTTAAGGTCAAGAAGGAACTTCTATAATAGGTTGCACTCTGATTTCTGAAGGATACAGTTTCAGTTACCCCCTGCACATTTTAATTGTTTAATGAATTCCACACAGCCTCTTGCAAACGGCTTTACATGTGAAACTGATTACTGAATGCAAGAGGGAATTTTTTTAGTAAGTCTTTTCCTTTTGACCTACTCGTTGCTTACATTTCACTTAATTTAATACGAAGACCTTTGTTTTTGGTCCTTCCCCAGGATGTGTTTCAGTAAAAGTGACTGGGTTGAGAGGCATCAATGCCATTACACAGCATGTTTTCTGTCCCCAGACCTTCTAATTACGGCTGACTTGGATTAGCCAGGGCATTCACTTAAGATCTATGTTACCTGACACATGTCAGTAGGAGTCTAAGTATTGCCTGAATATGTTTCAGCTGAATAAAGTTAATATACAATTCTTCTGACTTTCTTTTTCCAAATACCATAGGCAGCTTTTTATGTCTTAAAATACTTGTCAATTCAAGAAGCACAATGATCTGAAAATCGACACCAGTGTTATCCAACTCATAATAATCAACTATGAGGCTGAGCTGAGAGAGGTTTTTTGCTTCAGATTGGTAACTGAAATAAAAATGTTTGAACTCCCTTTCAGTGTTGTTTATTATTATTATTTTACTGAAGCTAAAGAAACCTTAATCAAGACAAGTCACTTCAGGTTAAGGTAAGCCTTTTGGAAATGCCACTAGGCTGAGGGAGGATGTTGATGTGGGTCTGGAGCATTTCTCCCTCACTAGGAGAGGCTCAGCTCCCTGACACCTTTCACAGCTAGAAACATCTGGGCCATGTGGTATTCAGGGAGAAGGTCTCTTATAATCTTGGCAGCAAAACACCTAAGTGATTAGACAGATGTGATGTCTTGCATTTCCTCCAGTTAATAGACAAGTATTTTAGAGATTGAATGAGAAATAAAGAATTAAAACCAAGTAACTCCTCCAGATGTTATGCCAAGTGAACAGCAGGTTGGGTTTTAAATTCCACCTTTTACCACAACAGAGGACAGGGCCACAATCAAATGCCAGAAGCTTAAAATAACAAAAAATAAAAAAAGTTTACATGTCCTCTCCTCCTCTGTTTTCCAAATCCAATCCTCTTATCTCTTGCCTTTTCTTAATAGTTTTCTGAAAATGATTTGTGCTGTGACATGATGGACTTAGCAGGCAGAAATCTTCATTTTGATACTTTGGAGTTGCCAGCTATTTTTCATAATGTTGAAAACTATTGAGATGGATCCGCCTACATTGACACATAGTTTCAGCTTCCCTGAAGCTGCATTTTCTAGGGAACAAATGGCTAGCTGAAAACTTCCTACTGAAATATTGCCTCTGGTCCCCTTCCCCTTGGGCACCAGTTGGACAAAAGCCAGGCAACAGGAGCTTGTTTACCGTCTGGTGAAGGTTTTTAAAAAAATAGTTTGGTCGTGTGCACTCAAGCAGAGGTACTGCAAGGCTCATTGCTTGTTAATCTGTTTGCAAGAGCCTAGGAGAGGATGATCTTCCACCTGCCCTTTACCCCAGACAGATAGATGTCTGGTGACTCCAGGGGTCCTGTCCTTGTCATTGTCCTTGCTGATGGCCTCACCAGGGTGAGACGGTGTCACTCCCTTCATGTTCGTCTTCTCTGGGCTTATTTCCCGGGTCGGTCCCAGCCTCCAGCTTCTTACTGAGGTGTCTAGTTTAGCAAACACTCAACCTCTACACATGTTTTTTAGGTGCTGCTGGAATGTAAATCAAAAAATGTGGATGAAGGGCTTTGCTTATCCTTTTCCCTTTCCCAAATGGATACTCAGATTTTAAAGCTTCCTGCTGTTTCTGAACAAATGTGTACCCCTCTCCCATGCCCATCCAACAGAGAAGTTGCTGATTTTCATGTCACTGCCCAGTCACACTCCTGCCAAGCTTCTGTGCATTTTGTCATGTTTCCTGCCCCGTTTCTGTGTCACTGAAGTGCCTGCTCCTTGCTCCAGCTCCCAACCGAGCTGTCTAAATTCATCGACTCTGTTGCTAGTTGCTTCAATTTACAGGTGCTGTCCCCACGTTAGCAAAAACAATTGCTGTTTCCAGACCAAAACCAAGTAAATCTCACTTTATTATCATTCCCCAAATATATTAGCTTGTCATATAAAATCTTAATGCCTCACATGGGAGATATTTTTTTCCCAGCTGATCCCCATGCAGTGTTCACTGGGCTGCTTTTATGTTTTTTACCCATGTCTGTTGATACAGTGAACAAAATATCAGAGACAGGACTGGGTGGTGAGGAAATATCTGCTTGCAAAGCACAGTGTTGATAGGCAGCGAGGTCTGTCTCATGGTTTATCTTGCTTTGACAGAAGTGATTTTGATCTGAAGTGGATAAAGCTTGGATGTAGCTTGAGAACAGGCTATGTTAGTTTTCTTGACAACCCCAGCACTGATGGTGTAATACTATTTAAGGTACCCCAAATCTAAAAGGCTGATCATCCTGCTGCCTCTCCTGCCTCAAGAGCATCTCTCTGTGCTGTGGTTTCTGTGCAATGTATTTTTTTTTTACTCCAGCCTGACAATGTAGGTCAGGGAGAGCTCTGTGGCTTTTAAATTCATACGGCAAGATTACTCTGTAAATCGGACTATGTTGGCAGTGGAGCTTTTTTCAGCTGAAAATAAACAAAATGTTTATGGTTGTTTTTCGTTGTTGTGTGCCAGGAACTATTTATATTACAGGTAGTGATTGGTTCCCCTTGGTCGCTGTAATGCTACTAGGCTTGTGCACAGTTAGTTAGCAGTTACGAAGGAGAGATGAGTGTTTGCCGAATTCACCCAAGTATAGGTAGAATAAGGAAAATATTTATATTTACAACCGTCCCTTAAAGCTTCAGCTGCTGTACTGAATCCCAAGAGACTCGCCTGAGTTACTGCAGAGTGTCTTGCAGGAGGCGGTAGGGCAATCAGGAGGCATTAAGCCAATGGATCAGCTGCACATCTAACTAAAATCCAAGCCCAAACAATGTGTTCTCAAGAAAGCTGAGTGAGGGGGTTACTTTCTCTGTTGAAAAGCCTCCAGAAATGTGGAATATTGTTTATTATTTTATGTCATCATTTAGCAAATGTGTGAGACTAATCAGTGCTGAGAGCAGAACTGCTGATTGAGAAATTTTGTGCACTGTTTTTGTATTCATTTATCAGAGAGTAGTGCTCATAAGCTGTTACCAGATCTCAGTTTATACAGTATGCATTCTGTTGATGCACTTGGGATGCATTTGATAATCATCCTGTTTGACAGGTATTTCTGTAGCCATTGTGCACAGGCAGACATGGCTCTTAAATTTTCATGTACAAAAACATGCTCCATTCTTTTGCTGGTGACCCCAAAGCAGTTGCATTGCCATGAATGAAGTGCCCACTTTTTTCCCAAGGATGCAAATTGAGTGGTGCACGTGTCGGTATGCTTAGGGCTCCTGTGATAGCCGTGCTGGTGTGATCTCTGCTGATGATGTAGAAGGCAAAAACCCTAATTTGGTTTGATGCCAGAATCGGGACTAGGTCACCAATCTTCTTACTGGGATTTAGCAGTCCTCTGGGTTTTTTTAGATTAGTGCTAGCTGTTTAGGATTGCAAGCTCAAACGGCATTAAAGAAGGTTGCCCCTGATAAAAACTGTGTCATATTATACAATGTCATTGATGTTTGCTGCAGGTACGTAACTGCAGCATGGACAACGTTACATATTTATCTGTTTATCTAAATACTTCATTTAGATGGTGTCAGAAAAGGTTATTTTCAGGAATGGTAATACATTTCAATATGGTATATTAACATAAATATCAATAAGCTGAAAAATTATAGTACTACCATAATGAGGGAAAAAAGAAAGTGATCAGTCATCCCTGTATGTCAGAATACCTCTTGTCTGCTGGAAGTTTTGTTATGTGGCATTCATTTGTATGTGCAGAGCAATATAAGATAGAGTTCTAAATTAAGAAAGCAGAGATAAGCAGAATAGTATTGAACTTTTTTTTTCAAACTATTAGAACGTATTAGTCACCTACTGTGACATGCTATGCAGGTTCATACATAAAAAAGTTAAGAAATAGGACATTTGGAGAGCTAGTACTGGCATGCAACCTTGAGGAAAAGCATTTCCTTATATGAAATATATTCACGTTGTGGGGGGAAAAAGTCGATTTAGTACAGCTTTTATTTAATGAAATCCTTTTGAATTTGCTTCAATCTTAGTTGTCCCCACTTTTGACTAAATAGATTAGATTGTATTTGGAACTGTGACTAGGGACATTTCCAAATGCAGTTTACCACTGAACTGTGGAAAACATTAAATTGTACTTCCTTTGGAGAACCAAAAAATGAGTGTGTTTTGCTTTGAACCTTTTTTTTTTAATTGAGTGTATTTTTTTTACTCTTCTGACCTGAAAGGCTGGCAGAAATGTCTTCTTCAGTATGTCCTACATATGCTGGCAAACTGCTTAGGAACTGAATGAGAGCATTCTGTCCATCCTAGGGATGCTTGTGTCCTCAAAAATGTTCATTTATGAACATTTATTATTATTGATTACATGTTATGTTAAGAACATATTAATTTATGAACATTTATGTGTCCTCATCTAGCGGAGGGCAACAAAGGTGCTCTAGAGAGCTGGAGCACCTCTCCTATGAAGACAGGACTGAGTTGGGGTTGTTCAGCCTGGAGAAGAGAAGGCTCCAGGGAAACCTCATTGCAGCCTTACAGTAGTTAAAGGAGACTTACAGAAAGGAGGGAGAGAGATGTTTTTACTCAGGCAGATAGTGATAGGACATGGGGGAACTGTTTTAAACTAAAAGAGGCAAGATTTAGATTAGATACTAGGAGAAAATTCTTTACTGTGAGGGTGATGAGACACCAGAACAGAGAAATTGTGGATGTCCCATTCCTGGAAATGTTCAAGGTGAGGTTAGATGGGACTTTGAGCAACCTGGTCTAGTGGGGTTGGAACTAGATGATCTTTAGGCCCCTTCCAACCCAAGCCATTCTGTGATTCTTTAATTTATAATACTCTTCATATGTGAAACCCAAAATTTTTTCTGTAAGAAACTTAAAATAGTTGGAATAAAAAGACAAGATTTGTTAATTTCTTTTATCTTTAAGCTTTCTTCTGTGTGAGTATTTGTTGTTTGCTTTTTCACTCCATCTATCTTACTTCTGTCTTTGGTGTACAGTGTTGCACAGCAAACTTCAGCAAAGGTTTTGTTCCATCGCAGAAATTACTTATTTAAAAATGTTATGTGTAATGCCTGGAACATCACTCTCAACACTCTGAACTTTCAGATGAGTTAACTGTTGTTGATGTTTCTGGAACTGCCATTGCCATTTTCGGCAAGCACGGCAGGGGATGTAGATGTCTGAATTCCAGTGGTTAAGTCATGTTATGCTTACACAAGTTTTTATCATGCACATTACACATGTAAGATTTACTTCAGTAAACCGGAGGAAAACTTGCTGATTTTCTGCCAGTTAAGACTCCACGAAGGATTCTCTGTCCTGTTCTTCTTTCTGGATGCTCCTCACTTAGCTTCCTGCTGGGGACTTCAGTTGAGAAATTATAGATTTGAAGAAATTCAGGGTTTCTTTTGTCTCCTGTCACCTTTCTTCTTCATCATCTTTTCCCCATGGAGAGAAATTGTGGAGAAGTGTAAACAGCACAAGAGCAAACCCTTTGAAAATGCAAATGTGTAGAAGTGAAGTGAAGTTAAACTTCTTTTGAATTACTTCTTCCATTTATCTTTCTTGGGAAAAAAGGAAAAAACAATTTGCCCTTTTTTTTTTTTTCCTTCCACTTTAGTCAAGATTTATTCAAAGAATGTGTTCTCCATATTTGGAAATTTTCTGGCCAAAAGTGCAATGATTAGCTTCTAGAATTTCCTTCATATCTTGACCAGCTCAAACGCTTTTCAGAAAAAAAAACATGGGAAATGTCATAGTATGTTGATTATTATTTCATTCACAGATATAAATGTGCATCTTACCAGAACCACTGTGTGAGTTTAGGATCTCTCATTGGCTCTCCGTAGATGGAGAAGCGACATGATGTGGCCAGGAGCTTCTCTGCATTTGGAACCACACTGAATTAACTTACAAATTTGCATCTGTTTGAATGCATATATTATGTGCATTAAATTTTACATGTTTGCCTATGCATATCAATTTATTACGTATATGTGATGTTAAGATGTCTGCCCCACGAATGGGGTTCTTGATACAAAAGTGATGTTGGAAGCTTGGTCACTTTAGCTTGCAAGCAATGAGCATTTGCAGAAGTAATGGGGTTTTTTTCTGGAATTAGGCATATTTTTGGGAAAGTTGGGTAATTCATGAGGAAAGAATGAGAAAATGTACTGTCAGGAGGCTGGAATTCAACAACTCAGCGACTCAGCTGGGGGAACTTTGGGAAGAGAAATCTCACTGTGGTGAGAATAAACTTTAACCAGTTAGTCATTTTCTCTTGTTTGTGTTGCAAGAATAATTGCAGAAGCTGCAACGGGAGAGGGAGAAACTTCTTGTGCGTGCTAGTTATTTGTTGCTGTATACATTTTAACTTTAGTGAGTGTTTTTGAATGTTTGCACAGGGGAAACTACTGTGCAGCCCATGTAGTGTAGCAACCAAAGTGTCAACTAAGATAAGTTGCAAAAAGTAATTTTAATTGAAACAGTAAAATGAAATAAAAGCAGTGGTCTGGACACAATTGGTATCTTCCTTCATCAGGCACATTGCAATTGATAAAAGATAGCTAATGCTTCCCTACCAGAAAGAACAGGGGAAAAGGAAGAGCTTAGTACAGCCACATGCCAAAATACATTACAGCATGCAAGGCTAGAGCCAGCCCACACATTTATACAGTGCATTGTTAAGATTCATTGGAAAGTGCAAATGCTAATTAGGAATGTGAACCAGATAACCTCAACATCGGTTAGAGTCCAATTATTCCTACTGGGATTTCATGATACAGATCTGTTTGTCCTTCTTCCAGCGATCGTGCCCAGCTAGAGTTATTACAGTAATTGCATGGAGTTTGATGCCAGGCTAGAGCCAGTGTGACACTGCTTGCTGGCAGCTTGGCAGCTTTTCCGAGGAAAGTGGCAATGTCATGCTTGCATATGTATTCGCGCAGAAAGATACGTGCAAACTCCATTTAAAGTCCAGGTCCACAGTTGTAATACTTGTTCATCTTGCTGTGCTCCTTGACTGATCAGAAAGGGAGGTGAAGTTTCTGTCCCATCAGGGTGGCCTGACCTTGCAGTTACTGTGCAGTGGAGATGGTGGTTATTGGTGGCAAAAATAAAGCCTGTTGTAGTTGTTTGGTTGTGGAAGTCTCTTCTCTCTTCAGGTTTTACCTAACGCTGCAAAATTTGGTCTGAATGTGATCTCTTGTAATTGATTCCATGCTGCAGGCAGCTCTTGCTCAGCATTTTGCACCCACGAGACTGCAGCATCGAATGCCAAAGTAGAGCCACCGCTAAATGCGTCGCATTGGAGGCTGCAGTAGTTTCATTTCTAAAAAGCAGAGAGGGCTGTTTTCTGCTCTTCAGCTCCTCCTGTTTCCCTATCATTGAGAGGAAGGTGATCTGTGGAGGTGCACAGGGATCCCAGTGTCATGGTTGTGTATCAGTCTGAAGGGACTGGGGAGGCCACTGATGTGAGCAGGGCCATGGCTGGTGCTGGGTCAGGACAGCTGTGGCATTGCCTGGCCAAGGCCTTGAAACCTTCTGAGAACAGAGGCTCTTTGGCCCTCCTGACATACCAGTCCTAGCATGGCATTGCCCCTCCAGGGAGAAGTCTGTCAGACAGAGGTTTGGATTCTGTCTGGTAGAAGTTCAAGTGTGACAGATCCTCAGCATGGACACCTCTCTGCTGCAGTAAAGCTTGCAAAAACAGCTGGTCCTGTAGGTTGGAGGTTACCCCAGCAAGCAAAAGTGGGTCATTCAGGGTGAGGTGCAGCAGAAGAGAGGCTCAGGCTGCATCATCAGAGTGGGTGCCAAAATGCCCTGCAGGAAGACTGCAAATGGTTGTGTTTCAGGCCAAACCAGGAGCCACAGCAGCCTAAAGGAGACATCTGGGAGAGGTGATGCCTGCTGACCTGGGGGAGCCAAGCCTACAACCTTACACAGAAATAAAATTTGTCCCTTGGACGTGCCAGTTCTGAATCTTGATAAATTTTCCTCTGGCACAACTGGCTTCCAGTCTGGGAAGCACCAACCAGCACATAACATTTGAAGTCTTTCTGATCTCGTCCCTGTATCTTACTAAATACCAAAGGGATTTCCTGGGGTCTTACTAGTACCTATATGACAAGAAAGTTGGTCTCACATCTTTGTATTAAGTTGTTGGTTGCTCATTTTCTATGTAATTTTCCCCTTTACTTATCACAGTACAAGAACTAAACTTAGTTTAGTAGCTTGGTTGCTGCATTACACGGTTTTTTATTACCTAGGGGTCCTGATGGGCAAAAAGCTAAAAAAAAAATCAACTATGTGTCCTGGCAGCACAGAAGGCCAGTGCCATCCTGGGCAATGTTAGCAGAAGGTCAAGGGAGGTCATCCTTCCTGTCTACTCAGCTCTTGAAGTGCTGAGTCCGGTCTTGGACTCCCCAGTACAAGGCAGACGTGAACTTAATGGACAGAGTCCAGCAAAGGGCCACAGATATTACGAAGGCCCTGGAGCATCTATTTTATGAGGAAAGTCTGAGAGAAATTTCATGAGAGAAAGTCTTGAACTGTTCAGCCTGGAGAAGAGAAGGCTCTGGGGGGATCTTACCAGTGTGTGTCAATATCTGATGGGAGGAGTAAAGAAGACAGAGCCAAAATATGCTCAGTGGTACCCATTTGCCAGGACAAGAAGCCAGGGGCATAAAGTGAAAGACAGGAATTTTCATTTAAATGGAAGAAAAAAAAATTGCTATCATAGTAAATATCATATCATGGTCAAACACTGGCACAGATTTCCCGCACACAGGCTAGGAGTCTCCATCCATGGAGATACTCAAAACCCAAGTGGAACACAATCCTGAGCAACCTTCTTTAGGTGGTGCTTCCCGGAAAGGGCGGGTGGACTAGGCAATCCCCAGAGGTGCCCACCAGCCTCAGCCAATCTGTGATTCTGTGATTACCATGCAGTATGTATTCTATGGATGGAGTTATAATATATCAGTAATAAAGGTTTGCATGTTTTCACTTGAATAATGTTTGTGTATTATAAGTATGTTACAGTTTATGGGCTTAATCATAACAAAGGAAAACTTTTTTTTTTTTTTCTGAATTAAGAAATACTGAATGTTGTACCCAAATGTTTGCCAGTGAGAATAATTGACTTTATAATAATCTTGTTATCCAGGCAGAGCTAAAACAGAGGTACTTAATTTTTGAGCTTCTCACTGTTATCTTGTTCTGGTGATACTGTAAGGAGGTAGGGGTATAATGGAGGGATATGGGCTGAAGAAGCTGACGTAGAAAGGTTTGAGCATGGACTGTTTCTGGAGAAGACAATTAGGGGAGGCCTTCAGCCTTGGAGGAAGGGAGAAGCTCAGTTCCAAAACAGAGGAGAAGCTGGTGAGAAGGGAGGCTGCTTCTCCTTTCCCTTGTGTGTGTGTGGGAATTGCTGGCAGGCACAGGCTTGCCAAGTTTGCTGCTGCTGGCTCCTCTCACCAGGAGCTTGACCAGGAGGCTGTTTATTCCCATTCCAGCTTCAAGAGAGAGCCTTGGCCTTTATAGAGCTGCAGGGATGAGGCTGTGAAAAGCATAAAGTTTGTGCTCCCGGACCTTTGTGTTCATTTATACCATTAAGTCTATGTTTTGTATTCTTTCTGTTTTCTTGATTTGCCAGAGCTTAAGCAAAGTGTCTTTTCTCTCATCTGCACATTTCATTTCATCCCATTCATGCCTGAAAAATATTTAAGAGTACTTTTAGTGGAGACTCTTGCAATATTTGCCTTTCAGAAAAGCTCTTCCTTCCTTTACAGGGCCAGTATTTTATAGCTCCAAGTCGTCATCGTCTTCTTTTTTTTTTTTTTTTTTTTTTTTACTGCTGAGAATTGTCTGGCATTTTTGGGATTAACTTATGATCCACAGTAACCATGTAACCATCAGACTGTCAATCTTTCATCGTCTTAGACTTGTCATTCCAAAATGATAGAAAGCAAAGGTTCAGGATGGATTGAGGAGCTGTATGAAGTTGTAAACTGACCTTTCTCTCTTCCTCCCATTCTGTCCCTGCCAAAGCAATGATACCCGTGTCCTTCTTGGCATGGTTATTTGGGCACACAGTAAAATAAAAACAATTAGCAAGAGCACAGGAGGTCTGTTCAGTTTCTTTAATTATATATTCCTAACTAAACCTCTTAATTTCCCATGAATTTATGCAGTAGCTTCTCCTCACTGTATTTCTGTGCAATGATGGTTTAGAAGCAGAGCGTGCCTGCTCACACCACATGGGTGCAAAGTGACCGTGCTGCCTATATACAGGTACACAAGGATTTCTTTTGGCTTTTGTATTAGAGCAGCAGGGGTGGCTCCACTGCCAGGCAGCCCCCAATCCCCAAATGACTGGAGTCATCTAAATCCTGCTCCCGCAGGTCATCTCTGACCTGGGACAGCGGCAAGGCTGCAACATGAGGCTCATCTGTCTGGATGCTGATGGGCATTTCTGTGGATTGTGGGAAGAGAAGCGGTCCTAGGAAGGCTTTCCCTCAGCTATCACCAGTTCCTACCTTGAGATGGTGAAGAGAGCACCCGAACCGAGAAAGGCTGTCAGTTACATATGGTGTTTCTGATGTGCTCTTGCAGCACCAGCAGTGTTTTCTCATATCCTGATGCAGCAGGAATTTTGCAGAAAGTGACTGAGTACAACTTTGGCATCTTCATACAGGAGAAGGAGGAGGAGGGGGACATATTGCCATGCAAATTATTCAGGATTGCCATAGTTATTCTCACTTGCCTGCAATGTGTAGCCAAACAAGAAATCCTGAGCACTGGGGGTTTTCTAGTTGCTTGGTTTTTATTACAGCACAGCCCCGCACAACTGTTTCCTGTAGTTCCCTGTTAAAACACCATACCTTACAGCTGCTAGCTAGTATTTCTCAAAGCAGACATCTGTGTAGCTGCACGGATTGGCCACGTAAAACAGCTCCTGTGTTGGCCTTAAGTGACTCTTAAAATTAAGAGAGCATTGAAGTGTCACAATTTGAATACATATAAGTGACACAGTGGTGCAGACCATATTTTTCAAAGCTGGTATCCTCTAGAGCTAACCTGCTTATTTCTCTCCATTCAGTATAAGTACTTAGTTTGTTAACAAGAAGCAGGAAATTTGGCAAAATGCAGCATTGCTTTCTTATAGCAGAAATGTGTCTATTTTGGCTGGGAGATTCTGAGTTCTCTCCACACAGCAATAGTGAGATCTTTTTTATCCTCCTGTTCCTCTACATGAAGCATCAAGTATAAAACCACCAACCTCTTATTATCTGATTCCAAGTTTGGGGCATGAAGAATTAACTCAACATTTGTTTGACATTATAAAGGAGCTGGAGCATATTTATCCTTCCTACTACAGGGTGGAAAGCATGTGACAAGGCCGTAAAGCTGTTTGCTCAAGTGATGCTGGAAGACACAGTAAATGAAGCTACAGCAATACACTTGCAATGAAATTCTGGGCCTGTTTTTTTCCCTCAACCAGAGAACGCTTTTTAGGCTCAGCCACATGCATCAGTTTCCCCATTGATAAAAATGTAAAGGATGTTTCCCAGTGTCCTTTCCAATATACCATCAGAACACCAAATTTAACACAAATTACATTAAGCTGCACAGCTCCCTCCATTGTCTCTTGTAATGTTTTCACGGAGTGTTAGGCAGCAATCCTCAGTTCTTTTCTTTTTTTTCTCTTGGCTTGCTTACCACTTCTAAAATAGTTTGAGGCCAGTGTTGGGCTCCATGGGTTTGTTGGCATAGCTGTGTCAGCTTGGATTGTGAACTATCCTCTCCCAGCCAAGACTGCTGGGCTGGTAGCACAGTCCAGGCACAACTCTGTCAGCAGAGGCGCGTAAATTTGGGGGCAGCATTCTCTCATCTTCTGTTTCAACAGCCTGCATTGTCTTTGAAGCAAGTACTGTATTTCCAGTCTGCTTTAAGTCATGTGCATGCTACAGATAAAGAAAATGCTGTGCTGACATCAACTAAAATATTTATGTATGCGTGTGTTTGGAATAAAGTGGGGAGATTTTTTTCCTTTAGCTGAGTTGCACTAAGGAAGTAGGCAGTGATGAAACAGTGGCCCAAATAATTTTGAATTGATTATCATAATTAATACATATCAAAGTTGGCACATGTAGCTTATAAAAAGGACATTTCTGTCTGCATTTGGTCTTTTGGAGATATTTTTTTTCTCAATTTCACATACAACACTGAGAACTAGGATGACCTGAATGTTTATTGTCCAGTATGAGAGATACCACGAAGCTTCTGCTAAGGGCTCTGGCTGTTGTCAGATATCTTTTCATCTAACATGTCAGCAGTAAAGAAGGTTAGTGGGACAATGGGAAGCTGCTTTCTTACCCAGCTGCATTCCCAGTTAGATACTAGGCTTTTTCCGTGATTTCAGTAGATAGTGTAATCACATTTCCCTGTATATGAGACAGAAATGTGTCCTGGAATCAGTCCATGTTGTTACGGAAGCAAAAAGTATCTCCATGTTTGGTTTTATCTCCACTGAATTGCCACCCTGCTGCAGTCACATCTCTGATAATCCATGTCCAGGAATATTTTGTGCTGCTGTTTGTTGCTGCTTGCACACAAAGAATTGCTCTGGTTTGCAGAGATACGACCTTAGCATGTCCTTGGAGTTGCAGTTTTTGAAATACAGGAGAGATCTTCTATTGAGACTTGAAACATGACATGTATGACTTATTTTTAACTCTGCAAGAAGACTTGAGCTTTTAGGGAAAGAGGATTTGCCCCATTCAGCAGCTTCCTGTGAAGCGCCAGGTCAATAGGTTAGAAAGATGGATGCATTGAATTGAATGATTTTGAGGTTATTGATTTGACAGAAGAGGTGTTATTTTTAGGCTTTATTACGTTATTTTGCAAACGTAATATTTTTTGTTCTGTTTTCTGTTCATTTCCTACAGAAACGTTCCAGAGGTCAAGTGCTATTCGACAAAGTGTGTGAGCATCTGAACCTTTTGGAAAAAGACTACTTTGGACTAACATACAGAGACACAGAAAACCAAAAGGTAACCCACAGAGCTGCAGCTGGCCTTTGGCATGCGAACGTCAGAGCTCGCTGAGAAGTTGGTTTTATCTTCCTTGCCAGGTTCTGTAGACATAGCTTGAGCTATTGTTCTTTGTGATTCTACTTCTTAAAAGCATCTCTTGTGTTTCCCTGGCTTCCCTCTGTTTTGACTGTTTATGACATGAAGGAAGCTGGTCCTCTTTCTAGTATAATTTATTCCTTTACTGCCAGAGATGAAAGTCAGATTTACATTCAGAGATACACTGCTAAATATATGATACTAAAATATGGCTTAATAATACTGTGGTTGGGACACAGATAAGCAGGAGATGATTGACTGCTCCTGCTAACTGCTAAGATAAAGTAAGGCTCCAAGTCTTGACTTTCTTTATCTTAGCATTACTGTTGATTTGACTGAAGACATTAGTCTTCAGAAGCAGTTGGTAGCAAGAGTGAATAACATTCTGCTTGTCTGCATCTCAACTTTAGTATGAAATAAACTGTGTCAAAGATTATCTAGTGTGCAGGTGATATATATTGTTACAGGGAAAGAGAGAGTAGCAAAGGATAATTTAAAATATGCTGTGTGATTTTGGCATTTTAATATAAATATTTTGAAACAGTGCAAAACTTCTTAGCAATATGTGCAGTAGCCCCCCAGAGCTCACCAGGTGAATTTTGTGCTTTAGGTGGCCTGAAAGGTCTTCCCTAATGGAGCTGGAGCTCTTACTACTTTTTTACTGCTTATGTCTTGTGGGAACAACAGTTGTATTTCCTAGACTTCCATTTGTTTCAATTATATATGATACAAAAAAAGTCTTTCTGTCTCTCTTTCCCCCTTTCTTTATGGACTTCTTTGTCTCTGATTCAGAAAATCACTTAAGCAGATACTTGTCTATGCCAGTCCAAGATAACACTTTAGCATATGCTTAGTTTTCAGTTTCAATAAAAGCTAGGCAGATGTCTAAGTGCATTTGGAGGTAGGTGTGCTTTCATGTACTAGAAAGAGAAGAATGGATTTATTATTAACACTGGGTTTAGAAGCACTAAACATTTATAGGTCACCATTTACTTTACAGAACTAGGCAGTTAAAAGAATAATCGCCTGCCACCACATTTATTGATCAAAAAATTGTATATTTTTAATGTCAAAGTACTTAGTAATTCGCCTCCATCCTCTGCTACATAACTTCCAACCAGACAACATATGTGCCCACATCACATGACATCTTTGTAAGCAGAAATGCTGATGCATCTTTAATTTTGTGGTACATAGTGTACTTTTGTCCTCAGCAATAGCTGGAGTTCTTCAGGCTCATGTTTTGCACCACAGACCAGGTTTGGACAGCTGCAGACTGGTTGTTTTTGTTGGGGAGGGATTGTTGTGTTCTGCTTGTTTGATATTTCTTTAGTGTTTTTTGTTTATCTTTCTTTGGAGAAAGTGGAACTTTCCTAGGGGAAGCAAACTTTTTGTTCTGGGCTGTTATGCATTTTAAATATTAATTTGATTTGGTTAGAGGTCAAGGCAGCAGCAGCGCTAAGAGACCCCAAGCTGCTGTGTGTCTCACCCAGAGGAATTTTCATCTGCTCCTTGGCATCCATGGAGTACTAACACATCACTGTGATAATTCCCCATCGCCTCAGAAGGTTTTTTTTCTTACATAGTCACTGGGCTTTGCATGGTGTGGATGGGGGCAGAGGTGCTGTGGTTCTGCCTCTGGTTTCCTTGGAAAAGCCCCTCATGCCCACATTGATTTGCAAATAGGGTAGTGCCCTACTCTGCACTTGCTTATCCTCTAGCAAGGCTTTTCAGCCTTTCCAGGATTAGAGAAAAAAAATCAACCAAGCAACCAATTGTAACAAGCTTCTAGAAATTTAGTTCTCCCAGAAGATACTCTGGAAAATTATTCCTGTGGATTCACTTTACCAATTTCTATTTTTTTACTCTTCTATTTCAAACCATTTAGCCCCTCAATGTCTGGGAAGGTTAATAAAAATCCTACTTCTACCCAGGGCCACATCATGAAAGGTAGTGTTAACCCAGCCTACTGCTGCTCCAGGGAGAAAGGGTTGGCAGACCTTTGCGTGTTCTAGCTTTGACTCATAGCACCGTTTTAAAAATAATGTTTATTGTGTTTTCTAATTCAAATTGAAAAAAGGAAACGTTTTCTTTGCAGAATTGGTTGGACCCTGCCAAGGAAATCAAGAAGCAGATCCGAAGTAAGTTTGTTATTGTTGCCCCCATTTACATGTCTCCCCGTGGCAACAAAGCCTATTTCACAGTCATCTTTTGTATCCAGTCCCAAGTCTTTGGCAGTAGAATTACCTGCATCTATTAGATATTTTACCCCATAATGAGTGTGTGTGGTTACTGAGGTTCGTAACAAATGAACTTGCATTGCTGATAACAACTTGACATTTGCAGAGATGCAAAAACCTGAGGTTTGACATTAAGCAATGTAACCTTAGGGCCTAAGCCATGTATATGAATTATTTCTTACTGATATTTATATCATATCCAGGAACACTACTTGTGCCTCATACTGAAATATTTCCCTGATGCAAAGATAGCATTCTACCTAAAATATCTTTCCTTTCTGCATTTCAGAAGCTTGATCTTTGCTCCTAAAATGACCAGTCAGCTCACAGAGAAAACAGTCAATTTTCTGATTCACATGAATCTTTTAAAAATTTCCCTTGTTAAAACTAGATGTCTGCTACGTAAGAAATTCAAAAACCTCTGGAAGGAAAACCTTGTTGAGACTGCCAGGCTCAAAATTTGACCTGCCTTTTTTTTTTTAAAAAAAAACGGACGAAATTTAATGTGTGTGATTCTGTGCACAGGAAAGCTCAGTATTTTTTTGTTTTGCACATGTTGTAAATGATTTCTTCTAACACTTGTGCTTTCACAAGCAAATATATCTGGTGGTTCACATTTGTTGGACCAGGCCTGACAAGTGAATCCTTTCCCTCTCCAAGATTCAGAGGGTTAATTTACACTGGAAAATGTCCCCACTTAGTATGAACAACCTCACCTTTCCTCCAGTAGTATTTTCATTACAAATAAGTGATCTGCAATACAAAGTAATGAAAATTTGCCTTTTCTAAATCTCATGAGAAGATGCATCTGGAGACGAAGGTGCTTTAGACCTCGATGAATCAGGTTACACTGCTTGGTCAGTACAAGTAAAGCAGTTCAGCTCCCCACCACAGATTTGAAATGCATTTCATATGTTCCAAAGCCATGAAATAGGCAATGAAAAGTTGTGACAGTGGGAGATTAAGCAGAGCAGAAGAGTCTTGTCCTGTACTTGAGGCAGTGGACAGTTGTATTTGCAGAAGATGACACCAATAATTTGCTTGTACAATTCACCCCAGAATTTTGGAAAAGAAAAGTTCATAAAATCAAGGACTCCGAAAGTCTTACAAAGAGCTGAAGTCCTGATGATAAACATCAAACTCTTCTTGCACACTCATAGAATCATAGAATGGTTTGGGTTGGACGGGACCTGAAAGATCATCTAGTTTGAGCCCCTGCCATAGACTAGGTTTCTCAAAGCCCCATCCAACCTGGCCTTAAACATTTGAGACTGTTTTCTCAGGTGTGTGTATCATCAAGGTGAATGAGGCTTTTCATGGAATGAAATTTCCCTGTTTTCTCTAAATAAATATTCCCAGACACCCAATTTGGAGAACTATACAGTACTCTGAGCAAGTAGATCTGTCCAGCATATAAGCCCTCCTACCAGAGAGTGCACCTTCAAACCTTCAATACACTTGAGAAGGTACCTAGGCATAATATGTTCCTGAGTGGAAGATCATGGGAAAGCCCTACCCTGTGTCAGGTTTATAAGGAAAAGTCCTGATTTTCACAGTGTTCCTGAGCACTTCCTTGTTACATGGCCAATATGGATTTTTTGAGAGGGATATTTATTTTTAGTTAGATTTGTCCTTTGACAGCAGTGCATTTCAGAAAAGAGAAGTGACATGGCTTCTGGTTTCTGGACTACAAAAATACTGTAATTTATGTGGTAGAAGTAGATGTGAAGGGTATATCCCACAACAGAGGCCTTGGTGGAAAGTCTTTTTACTGTAAAACCACCTTGTTGCTTGTGGTTTGGGGTTTTGTTATTGCTTTTTATTTACATTCAAGACATGGGCTAGTGTAACCTGACGCTTTTTTCAGAATAGCTTCTATATTTACATATCATATTCAACTCTTAGTAAATCTTGATATTCCTTCTTTACAACATTTAAAGCTAACATTCCAGAAATAATTTCACCAACTGTGGTGGTACAAACCAGTATCCATCACGTGGGTCACCTAAACTTACTGAAATAAGTAAAGAAGAATTCCCTAGTGCTGTGTACTTGTTTCGGTCATGCTCTCTGTGTTTGTCCTTGCAGCTTTGTCTGCACAATTTATGTCTGCTGAAGAAAGGAGCTATGTGCTGAGGCAGCACTCTGAGAGGATGCTGTGAGCTGGTTTAGGCAGCTAGACCTTGGCACATAACCCTGCTCCAGAGCCCATTCGTATTCTGGCTTGTGGTGTTTCCAGTACCTCTGTGTTTTGGGTTATTGTTTTTTAAAGCTTGTATAGACTGTGTTTTCAGGCTGATATTTTCAATAAACCTTGTTTTTGGACTGAGTTTTTTTAATATTAGTAATAAATTATTGCTCCCTTAGAGTCCTCACTTTAATGGAAATATTACTAAATAAGAAAAGAGCTGTAAAATCTGATTTAATACAGTGTCTTCAGTGTGAGGTGTGGGAAAAAGATACTGAATCCTGTTCTTATTAATTGCTTTTCTGGGATATTTTTAAGTCTTTTGGTGATTGAACAGCATGAGCATCTTTGTTTGCACTTACAGTGTACTTTCAGTCAATCTGTGTTCTTTTCCAGGTGGTGCTTGGCAGTTTGCATTTAATGTGAAATTCTACCCTCCAGATCCTGCCCAGCTATCTGAAGATATTACCAGGTGTTTTAAACATTAAATACCTTTCTAGAAGGGGCTTAAAAGCTGTTCCTAGTAGCACTTACACTGTAATTATCCAAGAAAAGAAATGTTTTATGTTCCCATTGTCTGTCTTTCTCATATGAGCTTATGGGAAATATGCAAGGCTTTGGCAGAAGAGACAGTATGAACAGTGTCTATCCTCTGAGCTATGAAGACTTTTGTATAATTTAACTGTAAACCTCAGCTTTTTCAATATACATATTCCTGGGAGTTGATTTTAATTTTCAGAAAGATGCTTGATGCCCATTTTTGCCAGTGGTAACAAGATATTATTGTAAGTAAAATCATATCTATGAAAGGAAAGAAGTGACGTGATGCTATGGCTTAAGCACCATACTGAATCCAAAACAGGGCAAGCACTGTAGCAGCTACTTAAGAAAAATAACTCTTTCCCAGCTGAAACCAGAATAGATAAGAATAAGCATGCATGTAAATTTTGCGTGTCATTTGACAAAGTAAGGAATTGATCTTCATGGAATAGAGAATATAATGGTAATGGATGGCTGTTCCCTGCTCTCCAAGTCACTTGGCTCTGCAGTCTACACCTCTCCTCTCTGTTTATGTGCTTAGATTGCAACCGCAACCAAAAGAACCCTCACCTGATTTCCTCCTTGGTGTAAGGCACAAAAGCTTTGAGCCATGACAAGTTTTGTGCCATCAGCAAACTGTTCTCTATCCTGTTTCAACATTTTGCAGCCTGTGGATATGTTTAACCTTTAATGTTTTATGGACTTATTTGTTGCTTTTAAGGCAGCACAAAGCCTTTCGCCTAGATCAGAGGTTCCCTGTGGTAGGTACTGTGCAGAAACAGTGTGCCAAGAGCTCACACTTGAACAGAGGACTTCCAAAGGAAAGGATTGCTTTTCTCCTCTTGTCACTCTCAAATTTCCCCTGGTAACTCTGCCTTTGCCACCAACCCAATGCTCTTCACGTTATTTTCTGTTTTCTTCTATCTGGTGATCCCTTGCACTGCTTATCTCTGTGGTTTTAACATCATTTACTGTTTAAATTAATTTTTGAGAAAGCACAACAGTTTGCTAAAGAGACATCTTATGTTTTTTGAATGACTTAGAGGTCAGCTACCCTTTAATGAACAGTATATGAGGTTTTTAATTATTTTTTCTGCTAAAGAAAATAATTATAAGGTAGATTCATATCTTAGTGATTTGTGATAGAAATCTAGTATGTTTAATGGGTGTTTCTCCATTTATGTCACTAAACAAAGTAATAACCTATTTTATTAAGAGGTCTCCATGCTGCTGCATAATGGTAAATTAGGCGTTGCTACTAATAAATTAGGCAAAAGCTTGGTGTTTTATTTTGGGGTTTTTTTTGGTTGATTTGGGGTTTTTTGTTGTTTCTTTTACATAATTATTATTATCCTTGTAAATACCTGAAAAACTCTGGGCTGGGGAACTGTCTGCAAATTACTAGCAGACCCGAGACCTCTTGGCAGTGCTCGGGCGGTGCTTCTTTTGGGGGCAGAGATGGAGGAAACACTGTCTGAGCCACCTTGGTGCTCTGTTGCAGGTACTACCTCTGCTTGCAGCTGAGAGACGACATTGTGTCAGGTCGGCTGCCCTGCTCATTTGTCACACTGGCCCTGCTGGGCTCTTACACTGTGCAGTCGGAGCTCGGTGACTACGACCCGGATGAATACGGCAGCGACTACATCAGCGAATTTCGCTTTGCCCCGAATCACACTAAGGAGCTGGAGGACAAAGTGATCGAGCTGCACAAGAGCCACAGGTAAGCAGAGGACAGCAGCATGAGCTGTAGCCTGCTTCAGGTACCATCCTGGTGCTTCAGGAGATGTTAAAATCTGTCGTGGTATTCTTAGTATTTTTCAAATAAGACTCCTCTGTGTCTTTGGATAGAGAAGAGCTTTGCAATGTGAAAGTTAACAGGGTCTGCACCAGAGCTTTGGCTCTGGTAGGTACCCAGCTACCTAAGAGCTGTGGCTGTACTTCTGACAGGCTGAAAATGTTTTCCAGCTGCTGGATTTTGTTTTGGATGCATTTTCTTAAAATTTATGCTAGAACTGGTTGCATTTCCTCAGGGGAATGACACCGGCAGAAGCTGAGATGCATTTCCTGGAGAATGCCAAAAAACTATCAATGTATGGAGTAGATCTCCATCATGCCAAGGTACGTATTTCGATACTTTCACGGGTCAGATTTCTCCTGTGGCATAGTATTTAAAGTCTGCATGAACTCCCTGATTTATTCCTTCTTGTATTTTTGAGATGGGAGTTTTTTTGGGATAAATCATGTGTCAGCATGAGGAAAGGTGACTCATGGGGTAAGCATAAATATGTCTTGTAACCGTAACATAATTTAGCCTATAGATTCAAAGCACATCAACTTTCATGTTGATTAAACAACCAAATCCTTGGGGAAAATATTGAATGGATGTAGTAATGAGGAAGGATATTAGAAGCTGTCCACAGAGTGATCAATTGTCATTTCATTCAGCTACATTTTCCAATTTAATAAGGCCAACTATGCTATCTTAACTAGATAAGCAGGTCATTTCTAATGCTGCAGAGAACTTTCAGACAGTTATTTAGCTGTGTTGGAAACCTAATCAGATTGATGGTAATGGGGAGGCAGCATCTTGTCTCTCTTCTGAAGTGTGGCCGTTGCAGTTGACAGGAGGGGCAGTAATTCTCCTGGAAACATTCTCCCATGATCAAGTAGATTCTCTAATCATCAGCAGGTGAAGTTATGAATAAAACATGGTCATTCTTACTGTGGCTTGAGAGAACCAGCTATTAGCCTTGTGTTAGTTGTCTGACTTTTGGGTTTGGGTTGGTTTTTTTCCCAAATAAATAATTGCTATTTTTTTCTTCACTCTTCAAAGTAAGACTAATGGATTTTAACATTTTTGAGGTTAGCAAGCGTCCTTGGCAAATGAGTATTGAACCAAAGAATTCTGCCCTGTGGAGAGCACTGCATTTTCTGTAAAGGTCAAATTATTGTGAGCCTGTTTTTGTGCTGCAGCAGATCCTTTCAAGAACTGAGATAAATTTGCAGCTTGAATCTTGAAAGAGCCTGCAACTTTGTCCCTGAGGCATTTCATAGGAGCTGTGCATGTGTGTTAGAGAATTCAAGGCAATCTTTTGTGTTCTGTTAATTACCTTCAGTGAAAATGAAAAATCTGGGTACAGCTCAATGGGCAGCATTCTACCAGGAGGGATGCCATTGCCTTCCCTGTAACTTGCAGATAGGCACAAAATCTTGAGGCACACACAGAGCAGAGAGAAACGGATTGGCAAATGTCACTCAGTAGCTTTTTTCCAACACAAAGATATCCCCAAACCAACAACAAAGTGAATTTCTGTTCTAAATAATTCCTGTTTGGGCTTTGTTTCTGAAAATAACATAGCATTAAGGCCTAAGTATTATTTTCAGTTTAAGAGAGGATATTCTGAGATAACCATTTTATTTATTCTTTTCTGAAAAAAACACATAGTATCCTGGTTTCATTTTTTTTTTCTTTTTCAAGTGGAAAAACTCAGAGCAAGAGAAGTTGGTAGGCAAGCCAATCTCTCTTTAAAGTGATTCTCTTAATTTAAAAGAGCTGCAGTAGTAACCAGATTGGGTCTGTCTGATTTAAGAAACCCAACAGTAATCTTGAAATTGAGCTGGAAGTGGAATAGGTAGACTCTGCATGAGAATTCATGTTTAGTTTTAATTAGGTCTGCCAGTGAGATCTGGTGGTGTCAGGCTGGGGGGCAAGTATCTGTGCATGCCTTTTGGAAGTCATGCTGTGGCAGATGTCTTCATGTAAATGTCAGTTCATTAAGGCTGTGCCAATATCTTAAGTATTTGACAGATGCTGGACTCACCCAGCTACTGTTAAAACTAGTTCTCAGTTATCCAGTGCAAGGGTGTGATAAAAAATATGTTCAAATAGATAGATTTATCCTCTGGGCTAACACCATTCTGAGGAAGCCCTCAGTTTGTATGCAGAGCTGCAGGGATGTGCAGCTCAGCATTTCATGCCTCAGACATCGTAGCTAACAGTTTTCTGTTCCATGTAACCACATCTCTCCTGAAAAAAAGGCCAAAATGCTTTTATTCAGTTTTCATTTTACCTGTAGTATCACACTGAAAACCAGTCACCGACAGATCCGCGGTGAAGGTGGAGAAAAGGGAGGAAGGCATTTCTCAACAAGTTTCAGAGAAAGTGTATCAAAAGAAGAAACCCACTGTACCTGCAGCTATGTGCCATGTATGGGCATACATGCATTTCTGGCATTCACCAGGCAGTGGGATTACTTGCAATGAGACTTTCTTTTTTTGGAATCTATTCACTGTATTTAGATGTTACTCTTTGCTTAGGAAACTGAAACTGATATACACTGAAAAAAAATCAGCTTTGTGTCTTCTGTAGTACCTAACAGTCATATCACACAAGAGCTTTATTTAGAAAAAAATCTACCTTTAAGGGATGATACTATTGTTGCAGCATTTATCCTCTATTGTTATATTCTCTAACACTGGAGTGACTTTGTGGCACTATTTCTATGTTATGATTTTTAAACTTTTTTTAAAAATCATTATTTCAAGCTGTGCCATAGGGTTTTTTCATCATGAGTGACCATGCGTACCTTTGTGTTTATTTTAAAATGTAATCAGATTTTCACCGTGCACCTGAAAGATGTCTGGTTGGGAAAATCAGATGAAAATGATGAATTAATTTCATGATTATCATAGGCTGACATCTTCATAGCTTCTGCTGTCGGGTTTTTGTGATTTTAAGTTGTTTTAAAATAAATCCTCAAATGTTTAAGTGCACTCAGTGCTTTTAGGTGGATTTTTCTTTTCTCCAGCACTACTAGTACTTAGCTAAATAAAAGCAACAGTGATAGAAAGCAGTGAAGATTGGGTTTAGGCTATTTGAATAGTTCTAAAGGAAAGACAAATATATATTTCTTATTTTGAAAATACATATTTATGGGTATATTCTAATAAGATTGTGGACAAATCTTCTGTAGTACTAACATGTCTGACCTACATCTTTCCTGTCAAATGTAGGTTATAGCAATAAGCACAGCCCCACACTTTTAAAAAAGAATCTTTCCTGGTCCAAATGGCCAACTTTCTGCCCACTGGGCATTTCAAAGTGAAATTACTGAGCATACACACAACAGCGTTAAAGAAACTAGCAAATCTACTAAAGCAAAGATGAGCAAACTACAGAAGAAAATCCTTTCTAAGGGTTTACAAGATTTAGTCATGGAGATGAGTGATACCAGGAGACGTAAATTTTTATGCTGTCCTACTTACTTTCAATCTGGTATTTATGCTAATAACCCCTTTTTTATTATGCTAATAAAATTTTGATATATGACTGATACAATTCTTTTAATAGCATCCAAATTTCCCTCCTTCCTTTGGAGTCTTTCTAAAATATAAGGAAACATTGGCAGCCCTCATTTTCTTTCACCCTGCCCAACCTTACTATTACTTGCATGAATGCATTCACTGAGTAGGGTAGCACTCAGAAATCAGGTCACTACAGCTGATGCATTAAAAAGACATAGCTCAGATAGAAATACAGGATACAGGAATCTCTGCTACTGTAGGATGCAAGGATAGAAATACTCAACAGAGTGCATTGCTTGCTTTTCCAGGATTCCGAAGGAGTGGAGATCATGCTAGGAGTCTGTGCAAGTGGACTTTTAATATATCGAGACAGACTCAGAATAAATAGATTTGCCTGGCCAAAGGTTCTGAAAATTTCCTACAAGAGGAACAACTTCTACATCAAAATCCGACCAGGGGAGGTAAGGGCATCCTGATACTCTTTAGTGAATGAACCTTTTGAAAAAACCTGAGTTCTCATTGATTTGTTGATTTTTCATGTCTTACAAGCCTTGAGCGTTCCTCTCCATTTTTATTTTTTTAATTTATGCTGATTTTCTTAGGGAAGATTAGGTGCATACTTTCTTTAAAATACTGGTAAAAAACCTTCTTTGGGTTTTTTTCTGTTTACATCCATGAACTAACATAAAGAATAAATATGGCCATCTGCACGTAAAAAGCTCATCCGTGTTATGAATGCTTTGGGAATTTAAGTAACATCTTTCTTATTCACGGAGAGCTTCTTGTCCTCCGTCATGTTGTATATTAAATTGGCATCTATTTATCTTATCAAGAGATGCAGACAGGCCAAAGTTCATAAACTTATCAGACTAGTACACTTAGAGTGGGAGCAGAGATCCAGAGACTGATAAAACAGAATCAAACATCTGTCATTCATCATTTTTGGTAGCCTCACACTTTAGCCCTCCCGGGCCCACCGGAGCCTGTCTTCTGGCTCTGGAGAAGGGGATGTGAAACCTCGTACAGCGAGTGCCCTCTCGTGGCTCAGCAGGATTTGTAGCAAATGCCGACCTCACAGGCCGAGCATGCGCTCACCCAGGAATCATAGAATCATGGAATGGCTTGGGTTGGAAGAGACCTTAACGATCATCTAGTTCCAACCACCTTGCCGTGGCCAGGGACACCTTCCACTAGACCAGGCTGTTCAAAGCCCCATCAACCTGGCCTATAAGATGATTACTTTTAGAAAAAAAACAACAGGAGAAATTCAGGATCATTACAGGTGAAGGAGGATTTCCATTTTAAATGCTGGTACAGTAGTTGGTCTGTGATAGATGAAAACCCCATATCCATTTGGAGTGTGGAGCTGTATACCAGGACAGAAATGACCTAGATGAAGGCTGGCATTTATCCCTTAATGCAGCATGGCAGACAGGGGTCTTGAGCCAATGATTCATCATTGACCTGGGAAATGTGCTGGGGTCCCCCACCCCTGAGCCTCATCCTCTTTTAGAGTCCTAAACTAAAATAAACAAAACTACATCTCCTGCCTTTCAGCATAAGCAGTTTTAGTAACCAAATTCCCAATCTTGAGTTTAATTTAAAAAAACCCATATTAATAACCACCGATGTTCCCAGTTCCAGCACTGAAGCTCTCCACTAACAATGCTCTGTTGAGCTCTGCTGGCCTTAATATGTAGTGTCCTGTGACCAGATCATAGTTCCATGTATAAAATAATCAGTGCAGCCTCTTTCCAAATTACATTTGATGATAATGTGATTCACCATCCCATGTGTCATCTTTATTATTTTGCTGTTTCCTGCCTTGTTTTTCTGTCAGCTTCCGTAGGGATCCAGGCTTCCTTACAAGCACCCTTCTGCTTACCTTTCCCCCATCACAGCAACTCTTTTTCACCTACTGAGCTATCTGCATGTAGCCATCATTATGTTACAGGAGCTGTGGCTGGAACAGCTTCTGCATCTATATGAAATATATAAATTTGCAGCACAATCTAAAAAGGTGTCTTAGTATCCCCAGATAACTCTTTTCAATTACCTGTCTTTGCCTCATCCTTCTCAGGAGATAAATTAGCTATAACCACTGTGATTTACTAACTGTAGTTCTTTCACTGTAAATTTCCTTAATTTAAGGCTATCTGAGACCAGATCAGTCCCTAGGGACTATTGCTCCCCTCCAGATATTACCAGTCTTCACACTGTAGTTTAAACTGGTGAAATTAAATCAACAGGGTTAAAAAACTTAGATGATGTTTTTCTCAGAAGTCTTTGAAATCTTAAATTATCTCTTTGTTACTGTAGGGTATAAGGCATTACTGTCACCATAAAAAAACCCCTCTTGTTCATTAGCAGTGTTTCCCCACAAAAATGATCCTCAAAGATTGCCATTTATTATCACTCACTCAGCTTCTTTCCCAAGCCGTAATCTGTAGAATATGTATATGTGTGGTTACATACATGAGCATATATGTTCACCCTTGCAATGAGATGATACAGACGGAGGAAATGAAGATGAACCTGTGTACACTGTCTAAAAATAGATGCACAGCATCAAAAACCTACTTATTCTTTTTTCCTACCTAGTTTGAGCAGTTTGAAAGCACTATTGGGTTTAAGTTGCCAAATCATCGTGCTGCAAAGCGCTTATGGAAAGTGTGTGTTGAACACCATACATTTTTCAGGTATGTTGATTTCTTTTCCTAAAGGTGTGATATAAAACGCAACAGAAAAGATCAATTTTGTCAGCAGAGACAAAACCCTTCAAATCAAATTGTCTTTTTGATCGTGAGGTACCTCTGAGCAGACAAGGGAAGGTTATTGCTTCTTCAAAATTTGAAATGTTTCTCCTAAATTATTCACACTATTTCAGAAAGATAGTTCTTAAAATCACCATGTGGTCCTAATTAATAATTTTGCTTTATGTGTGCCATGATATTATGAGCCACTATAATTAAAGGTATAAAGGACTCTGCTGCACTTCTGCACATAAACTTGCATAAGGAGAACAACTTACATGGAAGATTGCTGGGGGATGTGGGTAAGAGTCTAAAAAGAAAAAGGATATTTTTTATTTAATTGCATATGAAAGTACAGACAGCAGTAGGTGGTGTATTTTTTTTATCACCTAAAATACCCAATCCATAGCTGTAATTTTTGGATTACTGTGGAATTTTGCAGCTATTTTTTGACTTCTAAGAAGACCCAAGTAAAGTTTGGGATAATGGAATAAACGCTGGAAGCAGTTTGTGCTAAGATAGTCATCAGAGATACTTAGCAAAGCAAATCCAAAAGGGTGAGATTTTCAACAGCTTGAAAGAGTATTCGGTGCTTAAAACCCCCTCTGGCGGATGTTTGGGAGGACTGAAGAATTTCTCTCCTTTCCTAAAATTGTTTGTTCAGGCTGTCTGTATGTTCATATGAAATGCAGTCTTAGCAGCAAAAGACCTAAAGAGATATGGTGTGAATTTTTGGGGTATTTTCTGATTTTTAATGAAAAATCAATATCTGAAGCATAAACTCCGTGCCAGGAGAATGGCTTCTTCAGCCAGCTCCCATAGCCAAAATACAAAGGGTGGGACAGCTCTAACCTGAAAAATGTCTGCAACCCTGTGAATGACTACTGCCTGGCATTCACTGGAAATCTGTTCTGGCCCTGTCCTCAGCATAGCAGCACCATGTTAAATTTGAGGTATAAGTATTTCAGCACAATGAGGGTTCCTGGTACAAGGAACACCTTATATTTAGTTTTGGTGATCAGAAAATAATAAATCTGATTTTCAAACAGGAAGGAGCTGAGTGATTCGTATCTATTAGGAAGAACTCAAATCTTCAAATGCATTAGCTAAATGGTTTTGTCATGCTGTATGAGGGGCAATCCTTTGATTCCCTTTTAGCTGCAGACCAGTGAGGCACGAGTTACGATGGAGAGTGATATACCCTGCAGTCGTCTTCTCTCCTCTGCGGAAAGAGTGGACTGATTTTGGAGGAGGGGGAGTAACAGGCGTACTGCTTGGTATTTTTTAGGCTCCTGCTGCCCGAAGCGCCTCCAAAGAAGTTCCTCACACTGGGCTCCAAGTTTCGCTACAGCGGTCGGACGCAGGCCCAGACGAGAAGAGCCAGTGCCCTCATAGACCGTCCTGCACCTTACTTTGAGCGCTCTTCTAGTAAACGTTACACCATGTCTCGCAGCTTAGATGGTGGTAAGGTCCTCTCAGCTGACTTTGTCAACAGCTCTTATCACAGTGGTCATTGCTTTAGGTTAGGTATAAACCTCTTGTCATATCATCTCCTTGAGCTTTGGCTGGGTAGAGGCTGTGAGTACCTGGACATTTGCTGCTGGGGTAGGGGAGGATGCAGAGAAATTTCATGCTAAATGTACTGCTGTGGTCCTTACAAAGTGTTTGCCTAGAGGATGTTCTTGGGAGCCCACTCTTCACAGAGACTCTCTCCTTGGCCTTACACCTAACAGAGCATTTCCCTCCTTTGGGGAGAGGCAGAATGACTGGACCTGTCTGCCCAAGAAATTCAGGCTTCAACACTTTTCTGGGTTTGCATGAGTGACTCTTTGGGTTTCGGTTGAATCTTTATTTTTTTCCTATGAAGGTTTTGACTTAAGCTTGATGCAATTTAGAAATAATTATTTCTCTTGAACAATAATACTTGCTTCCAGTTACCTCATGTCCTAGTCAGATGAACGCTAAGAGACCTTTTTCGTACATTACTTTTGAAGGTATGAGACAGAGACTAACATACGCAGGTTAAAAGCACGTCCTTTATCTCTTTATCCTTGGTTTGTGGAGGTCAGGGTTCTGCTGCTTGCTTAGTTTAAATCAACATGTGATTCAGAGTATCAGCTACTTCCATCATCTGTTACTGTTATCAGGTGTTGAGTAAAAAGAGGTTGTAGGTTTGCAATTTATTTTTGTAGAAAAAAGAGCGAGACTAAATTCAGAGTCATTACAGATTATAAAAAAAGGTGAATTCTCCTGAAGAATATCACAGATTGCAATGAGTGTAGTCTTTTGTGGGGAGGGAGAGAAGCTTTGATTTAAAACTACAAGTGACAAGCTTTTTTCTCTCCCCCTAAAGGTGCTCCTTGTCATTAATTATTTTGGAATCTTCTAATTCTGATGCGCTTCTTGCTTGTTACCAAGCAACTGGTGACCTGATTGCTGTGCATGTGTTTCAAAGCAGAAATTATCCTTCTGTGTTATTTTGTTTGTAACATCTAAGCAAGATGTCTCCCTCTACTCCCTTTGCTTTCTCCTGCCTCCTAAGCTCATTCCCAAGAGACAAGATACCTGAAATGATTTTCCCAGCATTTGTTAGACTCTGCAGGGTTTTTATGATGTTAATTGGACTAAGTGCAAATGGGGGGAAGAGGTTTTTTTTAATCAATGCTTATGGTTTCTTCACTAGCATTGCTACTATAGTGCAGATGTGGCTGTAGCATTCTGCATTGTGATTATACTGTGATCCAGGCTCTGTCATTTGTTACACAGATGCAAGTAACTTCATAAACTTGAATAATCTCACTGGCTTAGAAATTGACACAATAGTCAAGAGCAAAGTCTGTTAATGTTTTTATTACATTCTATCTATAAATGTACATTTATTTCAAAATGATTTATATATATTTAAGTTTGCTGAATTATCGAAGACTTGCATCCTAAAATATTCTGTTTTGGTCCACTGAATTGAATGTCATCACTGCCTAGAATTTTTTAGGATAATGAGCTCACCTGACAACTTTAGTACTCAATAATACAAGGATCGCATTTCTTTTTTCTCAGGTACTATGCCTGTGTTACATCAATATTGTCATTTTCTATAATGCAGCACGTTACTAACAGTGCATTTGATCTGCATTGTTACATTCTGACAGATTTAAAAAAAAACATCTCTTCCACCCCCATGGCTGATGTCATAGCTGGTTCTCCTTATGTTTCCTGCCTTATAACTGTGGCAATGCATTGAATTTTTTTTGTCTGGTGTTTTACTACGGTAGTACTTTTAATGGCTTGCTAGCATTTAACAACTGTGTAATGCACACATTAGCTACAGTAATGTGTGCATACACATCCATAATAACTGTATGCATATAAAAGCTACGAGCTTTATTTCAAGGAAACGATTTATTTAAATGTATGCACATGCTTCTGGTTTTCTGAAACATGACATATTTGTGTTTGCAGCATTATCTCAAATATTTTTCTAAACCAGCTTTTTTAATTTTATGCAGCTTCTCAGCAAAAGCTGTTTCAGACTTTCCCTCTTTAAATATTTGCTTTTAGCATCAGTGAATGAAAACCATGAAATGTACATGAAGGATTCTGTGTCTGCTGCAGAGGTTGGTACTGGCCAGTACGCCACAACAAAGGGCATCTCTCAGACCAACTTGATAACCACTGTGACTCCAGAGAAAAAGACAGAAGAGGAGAAAGATGATGAAGAGGGCAAAAAGAAGAGAGCAGAGGAAGTCACCCCAATTTCAGCAATACGTCATGACACCAAGGTAGAGTTTTCAGGGTTTTGTATTCAGCAGAGCTGCCCTGGAGAGTGCTTGGAGAAACACAGAATTTTTCGGGAGGGAGGGAGAAGATGAAACTAGTTCTGTGAAAAGAAATATACCATGTATATATAAGTGTCTTAAATCAGTGTTTCTGTAGTCCTTTTGTTTTTCAGAGGATGTTGTAAAAATTAGCTTCTGCCTCGGACTGCTTTTTTAAACCTGTTTAACAGTCAACTCGGTGTTTTTTACATAGCATTCAAGAGCTCCCAGAAGTAGCCTGGCAGCGCATGTTTGCTCCTTTGGTCTTCCGTCGTATTTTGACTTTATTATGCCCGTAATGTTTTTTATATTTTGAAAAGGCAACAATATAGTTCTGCATTCTTGTATGTAGCTCTGTGCTTTAAACTATTATATTTTTCACTTATACTTCCCATGGCACTCTGTTTCCTTGCATGAATTTAAATGGGCATTTTTTTTCTCCATTAATTTCTAGGTATTAATCTGCTGTTATAAGCTTTTTTTTTCCTGGCTTACAAAAGCATTTGCCTCCCTCGTTTGAAGTTTTGTACTGAAGAAGGCAGTTTTCGTTGATGGTTCTCTTCTTAGTTGTTAAATTTGAGTCATCCCTCATCATCTCCAATCCCGCCACCACCACATACACACATGGTTGTGCATAATGTCTATTCAATTTTTGATATGGAGTACATCAAACAGGATGATAGAGAAAACAGTCTCTAGAGATTGATAGTGAAGAGAAATATGGTAGAATCGCATTCCAAAAGTGTACTTTGGAATGCACTTACTAAATAAGTAAGGTTTACCCTCATCATTTAGGAAGAAAAATCTTGTTGAATACTTTTATACCCAAGCACACAAATGTTAAAATCTGACCTTCTAACTTTATCATATAAGGCCACAATGAGTTACATAGATAAAGGATCAAGTCCTCAAAAAGAGTTGCAATTATGGTACCAAAAATCAGAAACAAATTGAATTACTGAAAACTGCAAATGAGAAAAGATTTTCTTTTGAAAGCTTATGCTGTAATTGTAGCATTAAAAAGATAATCTCTACAAAATTTAGCTGGGGTCTTCTTGAAACTCCATTAGTTTCTGGATGGGAAAGATGGATGAAAATCAAATATGCAGAAAACATCCAATAGAAGCTAGTTCTATTCTGAATGTTTGTAAATTTAAGGCAATCCTTATATAGCTAGAAGTAGTCAAAGGTATTTTAAGAGACTATTTTGATGGAACTTAATTATGCAGAAATGATTAATTTTTTGCACCCCGCTCAAGAGGTGGGTTCTGTTTAAAGCAGCCGTTAATAGAGCCTCAGTTCTGTAAGCCTAGAGAGATCTTAGTCCTGCTTCCACACGGACCTGCCAACAGCTTTGTCATTCATCGTGAAGAGAATAGGGCCTCAAGAAACACAAAACAAGCTTGAAATCAAATTCCTGTTTAAGGTTATATAAATAGTATAGGTAGGTTTTCAACTCTTCCATTAAGACGTTTTGCCTTTGTTTTATCCATGTGTATTTAACTACCAGAAGTTACTCTAAATATTAACACCGCGAAGATGTCAGTGAGTGAATAGTTTGTATTAGCAAAGAATACATTTACTTTGGCTTTTTTTGCCTTTAGAATATAAAGAGGAGTTCTGTGTATTTAGCTCACATAAAGATTTGTGAGTCCGTGAGCATTAAATTTTGACTTGAGCTTACCACATTAAACACATAAAGACATTTGTAAGCAGTTTGAAGCTAGACTTGGTTTTGATTGCTTAATTTGGGAATACAGATTGCCTGAACTGATGGATTGTTAGAGAAGAGAGAGAAGCAAAATAAGAAGAGGAGGGAAAGGAGTTTTACTGTGTAATTACTTGACTTAAATCCCATTTCTTCCAATAACATAACGGGTAAAGATCGGGCTTGGTATTGATGCAATCTCTGTCTAAAACTTCGATCCTACTTCTCGCCTCCAGTTTGACATCACCTTAAAGAGGCAAATGCTGTTTTGGCTTTGAAGACATTTTGCTTTTGGGAGTCTGGAGTGGCAGTGGAGCTGAAATGGCTTTTATAGCCCCTTGGGGAGATGCACTATGGATGGAGCAGCTTAGGCACTTAGGGCTTGGTCAGGGAGCCAGTGTGCCACTTCAGCTAAGTGCACCTGGTGGACTTTGGCTGAAATATCTCGAATCCATCAGCATTGTGTCAGATGTGTTGTACCGGGGTATGCATTTTGGTGATGGTAGTGGTTGTTGTCCTTGTAAAGAGCAGTTGCGGCTACCCACAGGGAGCTTTGAAATGACAGTCACAATTCCTGCTGAATCACCTCCCTTCTCCTACCAATTTTTTGTCCTTAAATGACCTGAAAGACCATTTGAATACCCGATAAGTGACATATCGAAGTAACTCCTGCTTGTTGGTAGCCAGTATACTTTGCATTGGGGTAAAATTTGTAGCAAAAGCATTGGTTGCATTTTTGCCTTTTCCTGTAGGTAGAGTGTCACGTTTTGACTATGAGATGTGGCTGTGTGAGACACAGACCTCTCTCTGGTCATTCCCCCTTCAGATCCCCAGTGAGAGAACACAGGGCCCACCTAACCACAAGGCTCAGCTCCCTTCTTTCAATGTACCACAGAACTGGTGGCATAGAGCGTGAAGGGGTGTCAGGGTGCATGGCTGGGAGAGGGTGAGTTCCCAGTGCTGCCTGCTCTGGCTCCTGGTGGACAGGGGTTGAGGGCAGGGCTGCGGGGATGCCCAGGAGAGGCCAACCTGGACAGTGCTGGGGACTGTGCTGAGGAGCTGGGTGGGTATCGAGCTAGGGTGGGTATCGAGCGAGTTTATATTCCATCAGTAGCAGTTAATATATGGATTTTTATGACCCCTCTCAAACCAGAATGTGTTTTAGTTAGGTTTAGGACCTAGATGTTTTTTGTTTCGTTTTGTTTTTTCATACTGCAGTGGAAGAATTTGGGCATGTAGAGTTTTAAAATTCTTGGATTTTTAATTATTGCTGCTGAGGTTGTCCAAGACATAGATGGGAAGCATCTGGCCCCCACTGGGTCTCCTGCTGACTGCAGGAATGCTGTCACAAGTAGTGTTGGTGTTAGAAATATGCTCCCTTCTTTCTTTGTTGTTCTTCATGTACTTCATGTTGAAAACTCCTTATGATCAGAAGCCAGTCTTACAGTAAGTGGAAACTGGCAGAACCCAGAACTTCACATGTGGCCATGGAGGCCTTTAAGTAAATCCTGTGCTGCAGAGGACTAGACAAATGTTGAATCAAGAAGTTGCCTTTTGTAAGCTGGAACCCCAAATCACTAATACCTGTGGTGTGTGGCATAGGAACATGCACCGTTTAATTCAGTGGAAAGCTGTGGTGTTAAAATACTGTTTATAATTTTATATATATAATATATATTATTTTTCATCACGGAAGAAAATTAACTAATTACAGTTTTCTTTTTGTCCTTTTGCTTTTGCGCCTTGTTTGCTGCTCTTTCTCTGTCACCAGACATCTGTGCTTGGCACTGACTCCCACCACCCCTCGCCATCCTCTCAACCTGGCCCCCATGTATCTTCAGCAAAGCTTCGCAGGAGATGCAAGGAGAGAGCTCGGACAAAGTCTTTAGGCTGTGAGGCGCCCAAAGAGAGCGCTCCAGAACACAGCGAGTCGGAGCCAGACTCTGACAGAAAGGGTCGAGTTTGCTCCGCCGAGCAAGACATGGCTTTCGGCTACAAGCAAAAAGCTGGCAAGGGCAGAACGCTGTTTTCCTTCTCCTTGCAACTTCCAGAGTCATTTCCTTCCCTCCTGGATGACGATGGCTACCTGTCACTCCCTAACCTCTCTGAAACCAACCTCCTGCCTGCCAGTGTGCAGCATTACCTCCCCATCCGCTCCCCCTCCCTCGTGCCTTGTTTCCTCTTCATTTTTTTCTTTCTGCTCTCTGCCTCTTTCTCAGTGCCATACGCCCTCACTCTCTCCTTTCCTCTGGCTATGTGCCTCTGCTACCTGGAGCCCAAGGCGGCCTCCTTGAGTGCCTCACTTGCCAATGACCTGAGTGACAGTTCAGAGGAAGAGGTGTGTACCTCGGCATCGAACACACTCTTTTTTGTGTTCAGTGCTTCAGTCCTAACCAGTGTTAGATTGCTGCAATAGTGGTCCTACTTTCAGAGCCTCATTTCTGTCTGTGCTGATATGTTAGAAGGGGTGGTTTTTTTTTGGTTTGGGGGTTGTTGTTTATTTTTTCTACTTTTTTTTTTATTATTTTTTTTCTCATGCTGGGAGTGCAGCTTGGGGCCCAGGGTTAGGCACAACACTGTGTGGAAGTGGCTTGGTTTGAACTGTGTGAGCCGGTGCAAAGTGACTTGCACTAAATAAATTGCCACTGATCAACTCTGGAGTTTCGTATCTGAACCCACCAAGACCTCTATCTTCCCTCTATCAATTTATCCTAGGGTTAGAATAGTTATCTAAATAGTGCATATTAAGTATAATTTTCTGCATAATTACTGAAGCATGCATATATATGCATATGTATCTACATTTATTTATATAACTAGCTACCCAACAATAAAGAGCACCCTCACAAACTTCAGCATATTCAAAATCCAGATGGATTCAGCTTTTTGCAAAAGGCTATCAGCTGCAGCCCAACCGCAGAAAAGGCTTCTGGTCCAGCAAAACCTGGATCTCGATTTTCAGCCTTGATCCCATCTCTGCTACAGATTAAATTGTTTTCCCATGGTTAAATCCAGTGTATCAGTGAGAGGTCAGATTGGGACAGCTGTTCTGCAGCTGTTTGGGGAGCATGCCATGTGGGCTGTCTTGAGATTTGGAATGTAAGATTAGCGCTGCAAAAACGGATGCCTCGAGCCACCAGGGTCATCATGAGCAGATAAACCATTTGCGGTAGGAGTCTGCAGTAGTTCTGGGAACAGTGGATGTGATGATATATCCAGAAGTAGGAAAGGAATCTGCTTAAGTAACAGAGTAGATGGCATCTCAGTTTTTGCTGGTGCCTGGTTATTCTTTGTTGACAGAATAAAATAATGAGTTCAGTTTTTACTTGATTTTCTTTTTTCCTCTTTGTCTTCAAATACAAAAGTACAGTTTTGCTTTGTATGTAAAGAAGCCCCAGATCAGATAACCACAGACCAGTTGGCCACTTGTAAAAAACTGCCTTGGCCACTTGTCAATGCCATTGCAGTAGTTGTCTTCAATAAATCAGCTTGCACATCTAAACATTTGTGTCATCTGCCACTATTGGTTTTGTAAGACTTGGTGCAGGATTTAATTTCCTTTTTATGGAAAGCCAAAAGTTGCATCAATTTATCTTGTAAAAACATTGGTTGTAGATGCTTTTGGCTCTGTGATGCCTAACAATTAAAAAATAATGTGCAATTTCTGATAAAAGGCATCCAAAACACTGCTGTCTCATTTTGTGTCCTCATTTTGAGACAGCATTTAGGTCTCAATTTGCATTAGTTCTGCACTTGGATTAATCTAATAGCAGTAACAGCATTAATATAGTGCCAGCTCCAGAGGCAATAATGAGGCAGTGTTTATGTAATACATTGGTCTGTTCCTCTTTCAGAAATGAGCACTTCTTTTTGTTAGTAAAGTTAGGAAGTATTGAGCATAAAAACATACAAAATAGGCTTTTTAGTATCGCTCTTTTATGAGGGTGATTACTCTGGCAGTGCTTCCTGGCAGTCAACACAGACTTGTGCCTAATCCACGGGGTATTTCTTGTTCAAAATATTGCATGAAAGTGAATATGTTTTAAATTCAGGCATGTCTGCATTACATTGGCAAAACAAATCACAGCAATTATGATTGCAGGTTAAGGGAGGTGCAGGCGCAGCATCCCAGGAGATAGCTGCCTTCTGTCCTACTCCATCCCTTGCCTGTCCACCAGCCCCACCAGCAGCTGTACTACAGCCTATCTTGGAGCTGAGCCTGACCTTTCTTATTCTCCACTCTGGAGGCCTGCCTTGCTCAGCCTTAATTCACCATTCCCTGCTTTGTGATAACCCCAAATCCTTATTTCAAGTAACTCAGTAATGCTGACTTCAACTCCATGGCTGTTGATTGGCTTATTAGCAGACATGTATGTTGCAATAAAGCAAATGTTATGCTTTATTTAGGGTTTCATTGCTCTTGTGGTAAAAGAAATAGGAACCTCTTTTTTTCCCAATTCACAAATGATTGGACACAGAGATGCAGAAGGCTAAGGCCAGTATCCTGAGCCAAGCTCATATGTTGTTGAGCTTGTTGTCTCTTGAGCGATGTCATCTGGATTCAGTCTGTGCAATCAAAGACAGAATCTCACCCCTTAGAATTCATTAGCTTCTGTGTTTGTACCTTAGCAGCTAATATTTCTATTGACTTGAAGTTCTTAAATGAACCTTATGTGCCAGACTTGTGTTACAGTGTCTTGACACAAATATTTTAATTCTTTTTAAATGTCTAGATTCATTAATTCCTTTCCTTTTTTTTTTCTTTGTAAATAGGAGTGACAATGCATAGAGTTTCTTTTCTATTGCCATACCTTTACAATTCCTTTTAATGTTATAAAGTTGTGAGATCCTTCACTAATAAAGAAACAATTATCTAACACTTTGGTCAAAGCAATTGGACTAGCCTAATAGACTATTCTGACATTACAGTTTCATTTAAAAATAGATGTGGTCTGACTCATGAGTGGTTATTGCTTGAAAAATTCCATGTAACTTGCATTCATGCACTTACCAAATAGTGCAGAATGCTTGTTTATTCTTCTGCCTGTCATACAAACAATACAAACTATTCAAAAGAAGAAATAATAGAAAAGAAAGCAATGACAAAAAAAATCACAAAAAGCAGTTTTATGAAACATTGGAGTTGTCAGAAAATGAGAGAAGATTGGAGGAAATTCAAAGCTAAGACTGATACTCCATCCACCAGTAGGTTGTGGGTTTTTTTCTTGTTCTTACTGATGTGATTTGAGGATGAGATGTGTTGTCCTGGCTTTAAATTACCTGCCTGGGTTACTTTAGATTATCTAAGGACCATAGGAAATCGCTAATCAAAACCAGAGCTTTTGCTGATATCAAAACAACTTGAATGTGCCAGTCTGGGGCAGTAGGGAGCACTTACTAGTTTTCCATATGATTAGATAACAGCAAAGTATCTTTTGAGCTCTCTTGTCAGCCTGTAATAACCTGCAATCCACTCACTATTAAATCTCGACACTTATGTTCTCCACTCAAATGTTCTTTATGGTGTCAAGCAAAGCAGGGATAGATCAGTCTGTGCAATGCTGTGCTTTGTTTCATCTTTATCACTCATACCTAGTAATTGTTTTGGGGAGTGGGGGGAGTTACTTTTGTTTTTCTCGTGCTTTCATCCATATTCTTAAATGGAATGAGAAGTATTTTTTAATTCTTTTAATGGCAGTTTTCTTTCTTTTTACTATTATTAACAATTACCAGCTGCTCTTTATTGGAACCGAGTGGGATCTGAGCCTTACCATTACTCCACAGACAGACAGTAGATGGGCTGGGGGTATAGTTATTTGAACTCCTTGGTAATGCAGACAGCCTCATGGTGTATAAATGTGGAGACAAGAAAAACTTCTGTACAAATGAGGGGCTGAAAGTCAGGTGACTGTTAAAGTAGCCTTTTATTTTTCTTTTTTGGAATTATCTTTTCCCCCTCTGAATAAAAATTCAACCACCAGTTTATATTGGCTAGAACAAAAATTTGTTAAATAATTTTATTTTAAAAAATTATGGGAGGAAAAGTTTGTTTAGAAAATATTAGCTGCTTTTTTCCCCAATTCTTTTTTTAAAGCTACCTGGCTTTCTTAAGGGAAAAAAAAACCCTGCTATTCAAGTAACACTTTTCCAGTAGTGTTCTGTATGGCTTATAAATTTGTTCCAGTAAAGCCATATACTGTGTACAGTACGCCTCGAGTCTTCCTCTGAGTCTGTTCTGTTTACTAATATAGCATTTTTATTTTGCTTCTTTGACTTGTGCGTTGTTTGAAAAGCAATGCTAATGCAGTTCACAGGGATGTTGAATTTAACAGTTCCCCGTGTGAGCTGCGTGTACTGATGAGCTGGGTTTATTCTTTGTTCCTGCCTTCCTCTCGGGACCCGATTACTTGTCTAACCAAATAGACTGACAGTGAGCAGACGGACACTGCGGCTGATGGTGAGACCACTGCCACTGAGGTTTGTACAGTCGCCGGCACCCAGCTATGGCAGGGGGGAGAGCATTTTTCCTTGTCTCTTCCCAATCCTGGTCATGGGGGCTAAACCGCATGTCTGTTCTGGCAGCTCAGGGTCCCTTTCTGCGCGTGTGTGCATGTGTGTGCCTGCGAGTGGGACAGCTTTGCTGGGGGAGTTGAGTTTTCAGTGCTCCTCACGGGTTCCTCTTATTTCTGAGTTTAGTTTGGAAACTGCAAGGCCTCTGCACTGTGCAGATAGTGGGGCTGTCGGTGGCAGCATCACACACACCAGTGCTGCCCACCCGGACGGTTGTGCTGGTCAAATCATTCCCTGGGGTTTTTTGTTTGTTTGCTTGCTCTTATGTTCTGCAGCCTGAGTGAGAGAGTGGGGAAAAGACAATTAAAAGCAATTTTCAAATTCACTGAATAATGGAATTTCCACATTATAGATATCTAAGGTTTTCCTTGAATTTCATTTCACATGGCATCTTCACATATTGCCACCACTAGTCCAAGTATTGTCTTCAGAGGAGGAACATAAAGTGTTTGTATTTTCCTTGCTCTGAGAAGCCTCATATCCACAACATGGTACATAGACTGCACAGATAAATTCAACCCTATGTGACTTCACTGAAGTGCATATAATGCTTTCATAATTAATATGGTTGCAGCTGCAAACATGAGCTGAATTTGATCTGACATCTGCTAGAAGACAGAGTCGTAACCACAAACACTACTGTAGGTTTTCAGAAGGATCACATTAATATTTGAGACTGTTAAAATTATTGTCAAGGAAAAATTTTTTTTTTTTGGACACGTCAGGACAATTCAGCCTCGGCTGTAAATAGAATAGATTCGAACTGAGTTATAAAGTAATCAACAGATTTTCCCATGAGTCATTTGACTAATTAAGACTATATGAAAAATTGACAATAAAATATCAACACAGGCATTAAAAGAATTCAAATGGTTCAACAACATCAAGTCTGTTGAGACAAGTCAGGAGTACAAAATGCTTTGAAGTGCCTCTTGCACTCCATAGCTTCAGGCCTTGAGCCCTCCAGAAAGTAAAACATAATCATAAAATTGTGACATTTAAAATGTTTGTTTTATTACTTTGAAATGTGTAATAATCTCTATAGCTGCTGTCTTTATTTTAGAGGAGAAGATAGAGCAAACCTCAGTTTTCCTTACGGATACCTCATTTTCAAAATGTGTGGTATATTTGCCACCTGAAAATTGCACCCTCAGAAACCGGGTTGCTGGGGCAGTCCATACGGCATTACTTTAGAAAGGGGATGGGATGTCTATGCCATTCCAGACGACCACCATGGCAGACCTATCTCCTGAAAGACTATATACAGGCAAAATATGAAATAAAATTATAGAAATACAGGAAGGGGTTGAGCTTAGGAAAATGGCATTTTAAGCAAATAAAATGCGCTTCCTTCTGTAGAAAGTGTTGCGGGTTGTTTGCCCATGGTGAGTTTATGCAAAGCTTTGCTTGTTGCCCGGATAATGTCATATGTGTAAACTCTGGAATTATGGAATTCCAAAGAATCTGCTGTTGCCATTCGGTGCTAGTCTAGGCATGACCTTGGTGAGAAGGTGCAACTGCTACTCCATAAAGAGAGATCTATGTATGTGGAGTGTAACAATTTTTATAAAAGGAAAAGGTTTTATACCCTTTGTTAACAAATAACTAATTTGAGAAGAGGAGGTTTCCTCTGAGTTAGAAAAGCTGTGCAAAGCCAGTGTCTTCTCCTCCTTAAGCCCTTAATGTAGAGAAAATGGAATTTTAACCCAGTATGTCCCTCTCACCAATGTCCCTAAAGCCTTCATTGATACGAGTGGGTAAGGTGTTGTTTTCCAATCTTTCTCATGCTGGCAGTCGGATCAAGAGGAGGATGGAGATCTAAAGGCACAGGTACAGAAACAAAAGGCCTAGATGTTGCTCAGGTATCATTGTGGAGGTGTTCACCTCTTTCAGCATGTTACTGTCGGTTCTCTGTGAAGAAATGTGTAGAAACAGCATTTTGTATCCTTTCAATACTGTGTCCCTTACCTTTCCCTTTCTTTTTCACTTCTTTCAGAATAGTCTGATTAAGCGAATACAGGGTGAAAATGTGTATGTCAAACATAGTAATCTTATGTTAGAGGTTGGTATTGGTATATACCAGTGCATGTACGTACATGTGTGTTAGTTTTAGTGGTAAACTGTGGATCTGCACTATGATGCATGAACTGTGTACTCCCACCTCCTAATAGATTATTTTTTTTCTCAGACTATGATGACTCCTCTAACCTGTACTATAAATACAGATATATGCGTGTGCGTATATGTGTGTGCCTCCACGCGCATATGTATGTTTGTTTGAAGCCTCTTGATCAGGTGCAAATTAAAGCGATATGGATAAGCTCTCTAAGAGTGTATTTATACTCACTTGTACGAGATATGCTATGCTGTTATCTTTCAAAATGCCACATTTTCACAGAGTGTTGTGTTGGTGCTGTGCTCCCCGGCTCCCTGAGCTGTTACTTCCCTCTATACTAACCAAGTTGTGTGTTTTGGCTCTCAGATTTGGTTGGCTTAGGATGAATCACAAACTGCTCTATTCTTTTAAAACTGTCCAGGACCTAGACAAAACCCAGGAAGATCTGATGAAACATCAGACCAATATAAGCGAGTTGAAACGCACCTTCTTGGAAACCTCCACAGAAACGACTGTGTCTAATGAGTGGGAGAAGAGGCTTTCCACATCTCCCGTTCGGCTTGCAGCAAGGCAGGAGGATGCTCCTATGATTGAACCACTAGTGCCTGAAGAGGTCAGCGTGAGCTGAAAGGATTCATTGTGTATTTCTCTATTCATTTTTACTTATAGCAGCCCTCAGTAGATTAGAGGCCTTAGTTAAAAGCTATTCTCTGCTTGTAGGCACCCCCTTTTCTCAGGACTCAAGCTCTAGATGCAAGGAAGATGCAAGGAAGAGCAGATACCATAAATGCATACATATAAATATATATAATATATATATATATAAGAATATATATGTATTTAGAGAATGAAATTCGCTATAAGCTGTGTGGCAGAATTGGGTCTCTCTGAGGTGTCACTACAGTTTCGGTGAGCTTGAGGAAGTCCAACCATGCATGAAAGAAATCATGAAAGTGATGGAGAGGAAATTTAAATAATCATGACTGGTTGGGAGCAGCAGTGTAGTAAGACGAATGGGGGTATGGTGCCAGAATTGACAAGAAAATACAGGGCAAAGGGCAGAACTCTCTCAGTCTTTGAAGACAGGGAAGAAATAATGATGATAATTGGACCAGCTTGGCCAGTTCCTTAAGGGTTGCTGCAGTCTGCTGGGGACTGTTTCATTGAAGACCCAATGCAGATTGTTAAGTGTCTGCATTTTCATGCAGTGTGCATGTGTGAAAAAATCTTGCTTACTATGCAGTCTTGAAATGTTTGTAAGAAACTTGTGAATTTGAAAGCTGGCATTTACTTAATTTGTGGGTAGATAATGATATGTAGGGGTAGCAATGTAACATTCATGTTGCAGGAAAATACACAGATCTTCAAAAGAAAGACAACATCTTGGTTTAAATCCCAGTGGAGCAAAAAGAAATAAGCTTGTGTGGTCTGCATGAAAGTTCATTTTTTTTATTCTGTTGTGGATGGATGTCTGGTTTCTGTCTCACAGAAATCGTCTTCATGGTTACTTCTTGGTTTTAGCATTACAGACCAATAAGTGGTCATGCAATTTGCTTCTGTGCCCCAGCATTGATGTAATGTTGTGAGGAAAAATTGGCTGGAAAGGGTATTCTGCTTTTCCACCTCAGAGGTTGGTGTTGCAGTCCCACAGATCTCTGGGGAAGGGAATCCGTGGAGGCACGCAGGTAGCATGTGCCAGCTTCTCCACTTAGGGAAAGGGATTTTGCCTAGAAAAATGCCTTCTCCTCCTTCTCTCTCACGTTATACCCATCTAACCAGTGGCTGATACAGGCATCAGACATGCACTGGCATGGCCATCAAGTTAAATTAAAATGTCTAAAAAAGCAGACTCAGTACTTAAAGCTTCCCTTTTGTGGGGAGCGCAGAGGAGTCTTTGTGTTGCTCCTACTGTCTTGTTCAGGAATCATAATAGATCCTAGAACAGATTAGTTTGCTTGTAGCTGAAAATATGGGCTTTCTTTCATAAAAGAAAACTGTAAAATAGAATTGTAAATATAATGAACAGGATGCATTTAACATATTAAAGATGTAAGGAACGGTTGAGAAGGGAGCAGGTGACTACCTGAGCCTGAATCAGACTATAGGGGAAGCAAACTTAAAACAGCACCACCTTGTTGGTTTAATGTTTTTATTACTTTAGAAATTTAATAACATTTCTTAATTAAAACACACAAGCAATAGCAAAGTATTACACAGCTATGTAGGCTTCACCCTGAGGAAACACATCCAAATTTAAACATATTTTGGAAAGGAAAAGGGCAAGAATTATCCTTATCTGATATCTCTTCTCTTACTAGTAGAACATGACTTGCTCAAAAGCAATGTCCAGTTACTAAATCTTATATGTATCTAAGTAATGTACAGCTATTTCACAGAACCTCATCTAAATGAAGGCATTTCTGTGGAAAATTGAGAGAGGATTTGAGTTGTCAGAGACTAACTCTGAGGTGACTTTTGGCACAAAGGGGCCCCTGCTGTAACTAACACGTGGCCATGTTTTTTGGTCCCACTTAGTAGGGTGGTTTCAGTTCACCTGTTCTGCTGAGAGAGGAATTTTTCAGGAAAAAACTTAAGCCATCCATAGGTCAAAATTAGGACCTTGATATTTACGAAGAAATGCAGAGGCAGTCAGGACAGAGAACTGCCTTAGGTAGTGCCTTCTGCTAGTCAAAGAAGTTACACATTTAATTTAGCATATCCACTTAAAAATTGTAATAAATGTTGTTATCTGTAACTCTTCCATATAAAAAAAATAAGAACAGAAGGGAAAAAATGCCTTTTCAAAATGGGCAAACCCGCTTGGTTTATTACAATAGTAGGGGAAATAGTTCATTCTTTGCTAGTTATGAAAAATATAGTTTTAAATATCTGCCATGATGGTGGCCAGATAGCTGCAGAACATGAAAGCAGTCATATTAACAAACTTCTTGACAATGTTTAATCTAACCTGGATTGGATGAAGGCATCACTTTTCTGCATCTTACCGCAGTCAGGGAGATGAGCTTTTACCCCTTCCTCTCTCTAGTTTCATATCTTTCTTTAAATTTCTGACTTTCTTCTTGAGTGCACATAGGTTTTTGTCATGCCAGTCATAACACTTCCACTGGTATATCTATTAAGTGCCCTAGGCACTGAAGTGGTTAGAAAGGGTTTAGCAAGAAACCTGTTTTGCTCTGCACAGGCTTGCTTTCTCTGGCCTAATGGCAACAGTGGCTGGCCGAGAAGGTGGCTCAAAAGGCTTAGGAAGTGGAGTCTTACCAACATTTAAAATTTTCCCAGTTGGCCAGGTTGCAGAGGTACTATTCTCACAGCACTGGGAAGACACTGATGGGACAAAAAACTAGGAGGAGTTCAGTGTCTCACTATAGTGATTATAGAGCAACAGTTAGCTTCCTGTGTAGGAAGAGGACTCTTGAGGCCTCTTATACCAGCAGGGAGTGCTGAAATCTTTGCAGGGCACACTTTGTGCCTGCTTCAGGAGAAAGGGCTGCAAACTCAGGAGAGAGCCTCATCCAGGGTGAAGGTGGAGGGGCCTGTTCTCAGCATCAGTCACAGTTGAATGAATAATATGAGATGAAACGAACACAGTGCATCCACACCTGGGGGTTACTCATTGTAGTGGGTTTGGTACTACACAAGTGGTTTGCTTGTGTTGACTTAGCATTCACCACAGAGAGGCACTGATTTCACCTCTTACGGGAAACCTCTTTACTGTAAAATGATTCTCTTAAATTCTGTTTCCTAATTTACCGTGCAGTTAATAATTTTTAGTGTAGAGAAATATGATGAGATGCTGTAAAGTATAGTGGACTTTATACCCTCCACTTACTAAAATAATTTATTCCCCTGATATTAGACCAAAGAAGAAAGAGAAAAATCAGAAAAACTCATATTTTTGCAGAAGGGAGGTACTACATTCCTTGAAATGCAGGTAAAAACAAACAATACTTTCTTGAAATGCAGTCCAATAGGATGGCGATGATTTATTATTTTATTATCTTTTTTCCTTTCCAAGCCCTCCCTTTTTAATATTTTTTTTATTATTATTATTTCATAAGTTTCAGATGGAGATGTAATCTGGGGACCAAATTCTGAGGAATGAGTCCCCTCTAGAGCTTGTGTCTTCCTAGTGGAGACTGGTTTCTTTGCTAGTTAGAAATCTACTTGCACGGTGCTGTTTCTGGATGTTGTTTGCGGTTGTGCATGCATTTCCAGCATAAACTTCACTGAGAACGTTATGGTGAATGGGGCACTGCTGTCACTAGAATGAATTTCCTTTATATTAAGTGAATCTAGATTATGCTGAGTGATGGTGAACTTTGTATTTTTATTGGTTTTTCTATTAGCCAAGTGTGATAGAGAAGAAGCTGCAGGAAGGAGAATCCGCTGGCACTTTGGTTACTTCTCATCAAATCATTATCCAGAAAAGTATCCCATCATCCCTAGAGGTTATTTTTAATTCATTCAATTTTAAACTGCCTCATTTGTTTAGTTAAATACAGAAATTATGGTCTTAAGGTCAAATAACTGGGTGCTGATTGCATAGTCAAAGAAAATCACATAGCATATTTGCATGAGGAGGAAAAAAGATGCTGCAATTAAGTTCCATTCAGAATCTTTAGTAGTATGTTTAGTTTACACAGTTAACTTCACCCCCCTTCAGGATTGTTTAAATGGAACAGTACAACACAGTTATTCTAGTGAAAACAAGGAAATTCAGTGCAGGCTACATACTATTCTAAAACCTCACCAACAGTGTGTTTGTGACAGCTGGGGAACAGTTGAATGGGCTTATTTGCCCAATTTTTGTAATTTCTTTTCTTTTACTGTAGCATTATGAACCTCTGTGATATGTGATTTTTAACCCCAGAATGATTCCAATTGTCATTTTAAAACATGCCCTGAAATGCTATTCCGCTTCAAATGAATACAAACATAGTGTGGCAAAAATATTTTTTATGTCCACATTTTACAGGCCTCTGAGGGCAGACAGTATGCAAAGAAATCATATGCCTAAGGTGATTCTGTTTGTTTGTTTGATAACTGCTCTAAGAACTACAATGGTAAAAGTTATTATAAGCTTTCGGAAGAGGTAGCATTGATTTCTTAAAAGTCTTCATACTTTAGTGCTCCTGAAGTACAGATAAACCTTCAGATATTCTAATTTAGCTTTTATATCTCAAATATAGGGCACTGAGGATTGGGTTATTATAGACAAAATACCCTCTGAGGTAGTTGATGGTGAATCGGAAAAAAATCTGGCATACAAAGTAGTGACTGTGAGCAGTAAAAGTGCCATTCCACCTGAGATGTTAAAATCCAGTACCGTTCTAATGCAGAGCTTTGAGGACTTGGAAAGCAAAATACAATCCAATGAGGAGAATAAGCAGAAAATGTTCACCCTAGGAAAGTCCTATGATACCATGTCTGGGAAAATTGTAACCATGACAAGTAAAGCTAAAGCTAAAGAGGGCGAGAAACCAGTACAGACGTCAGTAGAAACATTGCAAAAAATGGAAAGGGAAGTGCAAGAATCTGTGAAAATCGTTCCACTAGTGGCCAAGTATGAAATCCTCAAGCCTGTCACTGATGAGAAAGCGAGGCGGGGATCCGACATGCAGAGCACAAAAAGAAAGCTGTCCGACTCTCTGACACCCATAAAGGAAGCAGAATCTCAGTTGCAAAGTCCTGAAGAGGAGAGTTTGAAAAAGACACTAAAAATCGACCAGGATTTGCAGTTACATGGTACACTGGGAAGCATACAGCATGGCAAAACAGAGAAACACCTTGGCAGTGAAGCTGTAAAAGCAGGGTCGTTTGCCTGGACAGATAAGAGCCTGTCTGAGTGGAGATATTCCAGAGAACAGCCATTTACCATTGCTACTGCTCACTATGTTACCGAGTCGTCTGCATCAAAAGTGGTGGTAACAAGTGGCTTTGACTTCATGCCACGATTTAAAGATAAAAGCATGACTTCTTTTAGGCAATCCCCTCACGCCGCCCTACCTTTTGGTTCTCTTGCTGCCTGGCTTTGTGTTGACAGCAGCCAACCCAGCTTATTTTTTTTCTCTCATACTTTGAATCCGTCCCAGAGTCTGAAACAGACATTATATAAGGCTTTCAACCTTTCTGGTTTATTTAAAGATCGGTGTTACTGAAATGTACTGTTGCTGCTGTGGCTTGTTAATAAAAGGGAAAAAAAAAATGGTTTGCTTGAACCAGCAAAATGCCAATGCTAACAACTACGCTTTTAAACTATTGCTTACTACAGCCATTATGAATTTGCTCTGATTTATTTTCCCATTCTTTTCCTGTTTCCAACTTCTCTGTGCCCCCGCAACCTTCTCTCCTTTTCCTCCTTCTCTGCCTTCAGTTTTGGCAATTAATCTGTCTGTTCATGTGAGTCTGTCTTTCTTCTGTGTATGACTCTACATTTCTTTGTCTATTTAGACTAAACAGTCCACCAGTGAAAAAACCTTGGATGGTTCAGATATCTTCACTCTAATAGAGTCTGCCAGAAAACCGACTGAGTTCATAGGAGGGGTTACTTCAACTTCCCATAGCTGGGCTCAGGTGGCCGTTTGATTCCCTCCATCAGTTATAACTACACAACAATTACTTTTGCTTTTCTGTTGTTTCATGTTTTTTGCACAATTTGGAACTGTATAACTAATGCATGTATTCATGTACCCTTTCTTTTGTTACAAAAGCTCACAACAGAAACTTCACTGAAAAGAAAAAAAAAACCAACACCAGGTTTCTTCTCATTTCACTTTATTTTGGTCATTTTGCAGGGTACTATATTTTGCCTTTATAAAACTCCCACAAAAATACCAATGAGAAAAACACTGGCATTGAAATTTCTCTTCACTTTTTAAAATTTGTGATTCTTGCTTTGTTTTGCATTTCTACTGTGCTGATAACATCCTGAGAACAAAAATCTGTGCAACATGAGAGAAATAAATTGGCAAAATATAATACCCATTTTTTTTTATTTATGTTCACAGTACATTAAGCTGAGGAGCTACTGCAAATAGTGTTGTCTCCTTCTGATACTAAGGGTTCTTTTTCTCCTTCCCTGCAGAGAATAGACACCACAACGACATCTCAGGAGATAACTTCCAGTGATATGAAGCAAGCAGTTCAACCACATCAGGATACAGTGAAGAAGGTTGTACAGGAGACTGTAGTTGTCAAGGAGAGACATGGGATGGAGGTGCATGCAGGCGGGGATCCTGCTAAAGTGGCTGGACTTGCACTGGATGCCCAGGCTGAGGCAGCATCCGCGGTGGCTGCTGGCGTGCAAGGGAAGGAGGGCTCTTCTGGGACTGAGGGGGCAAAGGAGGAAAAAAGGCAGGAGGCTGATAAAGCCCTAACCAAACAGGAAGGAGTCACTGCCACTGCTTCGTGTGAGCAAGCAGAGGAGCACAGAACAACAGCCCAACTTTCAGAGTCTTTGGAAAGAAAACCTCATTTTGAGGTAACTTGTTATTAAATCCGTCATGCCTGTGCTGAATTGCGAACGTAGGCAATGGTGGACTAAGTTAATTCCTGTCATGGAAAGTAAAGTGTGCCAAGCTTGTATGATTGCATCTTTGAAGCAGGCAATTTGTTTCTCCTCTTATTTCCTCCTTACGTGTCATCTGCAAGGCTTGTTGCTGGTTTCCATCATTAGCAAAATGCCGTGCGTGTTTTATGTAAAAGTGCTTTTCATGCTACAGAGAAATACTGAATTTCATGGCATTTTATGCAGCAGTTAACAATATCAGCTGGCATTGCCTTTGGGAAAGTCTGACCAAATTGGCAAAGTGCATATGTCCTCAGAGACAGGAAATAGATTGTTTTTTCCATGCTTGATACAATTATGGACAAGTGTACAGTGTCTTAACCCAGGTTCCTTACCTTAGCCCCGTCAGTGGAATTCAAGAGCTGTTTTGCAGAGGGTTTTTTTCCAAAGAAGACAGAAGACTAATCCTGAACAGGGTTCATTCTCCTATCATTTTAAAAAAGTATAGAATCACAGAATCCCAGAACAGTTGAGGCTGGCAGGGCCCTCTGAAGCTCATCTTCTCCAACCCTGCTGCTCAAGCAGGGACACCCAAAGTCAGTTGCTGCCCAGGACCATGTCCAGAGAACTTCTGAGCATCTCCAAGAAGGGAGTCTCCACAATCTCCCTGGGCAACCTGTGGCCATGCTCAGTCACCTTCACAGTGAAAAGGTGTTTCCTGATGTTCAGAGGGAATCTCCTGTTTTTTAGGTTGTAGTGTTTAGAATGTTTTTGAACTTTGTTTTCATGAAACCCAGGGAAGTGTGAAGTGTTGCCAGCATTATATACATTTATGTACCACTGCAATTAAGATAATTTTATCTTTTTTGTTGTTGTTGTTAAATGCAGACCACTTTTTAGTTGTTCTTTCTTTTCCCTAAGCAAAAAAAAAAATAAATCCTTCTGAGAAATCCATATTCCAATTCTTTTTTTTTCTTCATGCAGTCACCAGTTGTAAAGACTGAGACTATCAGTTTCAGCAGTGTTCCTGGTGGAGAAAACCTTGAAATTTCAACAAAAGAAGTGCCAGTAGTCCATACGGAAACAAAAACCATTACTTATGAGTCTTCTCAGGTAAGAAATTCTGCAAAGACACTGTCTAATTTAACATGCCCTTAAGGAACCCCTCTTTCTTAGTGCATTTTTAAGTGTATGCCTCAGTGAAAATTGTTCTAAATTGTTCAAGTATTAGATATTGGCATGAGGAGGATGTACATAAGAATAATTTACCTGAGGGTGACTTTCATGTTCTGATGCAGGGCCTTTCTAGATAAAACTACAGATTTAAAAACCCCAGCTTCTCATCTGTCCTTTCAGAAGTGAAGGGGAGCCTCCAGATGCAGAGAGAGAAATGATCTCCCTAACAGCAGTTCTTTCCCTACCATTAGACACTCACTTTATGAAGAACTGTAGAAACAGGGAAGTTTAACAGTCCAGTTCTTGCATCCCTGTGGTCTGGAGCATTTTTTTTTTTTTTATGATTGGTTTTCTCTTCTGGTTCCTAGGTGGATTCCGGTGCTGACTCCGAACCAGGTGTATTGATGAGTGCACAAACTATCACATCTGAAACCACCAGCACTACAACTACTACACATATCACCAAAGTAAGTCCTCAGAAAACAGAGAGCTCTTTTTTCACCAGGGTGCACGCTTTCTTAAGCTCAGTTCCATGATTTATTTCAAACTGTGGACCCATGATTATCCTGTCTAGGCAAAATCTTATATGGTTTGGGTACCTGTCTTCATTCACCTGTCTTTGGCTGCACTGACTTGATTAACTCATAACCCAACAACTTGACCAGAGTCCTGAAAGTCATGAACACTTAGTGTATGTCTTTGAAAACACAAAACCTTGTTGTGCAGAGACACTTAGTTTACCTGCAAATACTGTCTGGAAGTGGAAGCAGTATAATCACATTGGCATCATTTGGTAGCCTGGAAGGAATAATTTGCCTGAACATGAGGCTCCACTGACATGACTATACTGCCTTTCATTCCTGAGCTGTTAACCCTTCATGGTGTTGAAAGCACATAGTAAATCTGTACCATGTAATGGTAACAAGACATCAGCTCAGACACCACAGCTGTGTTTCTAGGTAGTACCCTGGGGAACTCTCCCACAGCCAGACTGAAAGCTCATAGCTGCAAAGACAAAAGATGTTGGGTCTTCTAGGTTCCAAGACAGCATCTAAGTAACAGTTCCTCCCTAAGCAGAAACTCTCTTAGTGCTGTGACAGCTCTTCTACCAGTATTCACTGAGGACAGGATTTCATCTTTCTGCAGTGAAGTTCCTAACACTACTAACCCTTTAATAGATGAGCTACACAAAGGTCATACCACCCTGTATTGTATGGGCTGTCTGTATTCCCATTCTGTTCTTCATGGGACAAATTTACTATAATCACCTGCCATTTTTGACATACAAACATCTCTCCTGATACATGTGCAGATTGACTAGAATCATAAAATAATCTGTGTTGAAAGGACCTCTGGAGGTCATTAGTCCATTGAGAGCAAGCTGACTTCAGAGCTGCTTAGGGTGCAGTTCTGGGTTGCCCCTTCTGCATATGCTGTTTGAGCCAGTTCAGTCCAGTCGTGTCTGGGTTCCTGCCCTGATCGTTCTCTGGATGAGTAGCAGCACTCCAAAGGAAGTTACTGACATGCATTTGTCCCTCCCATCTAGACTGTGAAAGGAGGCATCTCAGAGACAAGAATTGAAAAACGAATAGTCATCACAGGAGATGCAGATATTGATCATGATCAGGTAAAATCTATAAACTGCTAAAATAAGCTACCTTGAAGACTGCCAAAGAGAAAATTTCTAAATACTGCTTTGACAGATACTATTCATACTGGCATGCCTTAAATTAAACTGGATTAGTAGTTAAATCATTGATGGTATATTTCATATTTTAATCATTTTCTCCATTTGTAAATTGTGTAATATCTCATGAATCTCTCCACCTTGCTACTGATCATGCATGTTCCACCTCCTTTTTGTTTTTGCCCTTCTGTGGTTTCCTTGGGATAGGCGCTGGCTCAGGCAATTAAAGAAGCCAAAGAGCAGCACCCTGACATGTCAGTGACCAAAGTAGTGGTACATAAAGAGACAGAAATCACACCAGAAGATGGGGAGGATTGACCAGAGGTAAGAAGACTAGATGATTTTCCTAGGCATTTACTGGGCTGGCATGTTGCAAATGTTGTTCTCCTACCATATTTCACCTCTAACTCTTCGCTTTCTCTCAGTGGCATTTTCCCCTTGCATTTGCACTGGTTATCAGTTCTGGTATTTGAAAGTAAACCACATTCAGCTCTAATCGTCTGTCTTCATTTAATGGTGCCAGCTGGAGAAAGAGAAACTACTCATTTGCTTTTGTTGGCTCTCTGAAAAGTCCTCATTGTCCATGCTTTGTTATAATCTAATTTTCTAATTCTGAAGTCATAAAAAATCATCTGCTTTCGTATCATTTAAGAACAAAAATAATTTGTTCTTAAAGGTGTGCATTTTGGTTTAAAAATGCCAAGGATAAAACCTACAGCTGCTTTTTAAATGTCCCTTGCAGATATGTTACAAGTTATGCTTTAATTCCCAACTTGCAAAGATATGGTCCAACTTGCTTTTAAACACAGTGAATTAGTTTGTCAGTATTTGGGTGTCTTGGCTTTCTTGTACTTGAAAGAACATTTTATGTTTTAAAGCAGCATTGTTTATCAGGATGAGATGATAATGCAGCTTTTCTTGTGTCAAGCTTTTTTTTAGTGAAGGCATGCTCTCCAATAGTGGCTGGATAAACAGACATCTTAATATTCCTATATTTATTCTGTGTGCAGCAACATGCCATGCATACTAACCTGCTATGCAAAAGCTGTTAATGCCAGCACCATTGCACAAATTGCTTTGAATGCTGTATGCAGAAGGGGAAGAAAAAGCTGCTTGTCAGATTTGTTGGAATCAATAGCAGCATTTTATTATTAAAACAATATGTATTCCCTAGCACTTGATGTAAGTAACAGAGTATAATGCACAGCACCTTTTGAAGTTCTTTGGCTCTTCTGCTTTTGGATATACAGACCCTAAAGAAAACTGAATTTCAGTGTCAGTTATTTATTTGGAAGATGGAGCCAGTCACTAAGGAGTGAGTAGCTGTGATTCTTGTGGTATTCTGCTAATTGTTTTAGAGACAGCTCAATGTGGCTTGCTTAAAAGTCTATTGATGTTGCTAATTCTTTCCACTGGCATCAGTGGACTTTGGATTTGGTCCAAGTTGCTTATCCCGGGATGATGCCATTTTCAAATAGCTGTTCTTACATGAACAAAGTTACAAAATATCTTTTGTAAGAGAGTAGTTGCTTCAAATAATTAACTCAATTCTCTTTTCTGCAGGAATAACTAGATTGCATATGAATCCAGACATGCATACCAGTAGGAATACAAGAGCCTATACGGAGTCTCAGTTCCAACATGACTGACTTGTATCTGTCTATGGAAAATTTCAGTACAGAAGAATTGATCTTGACCGTTAATAAAGAAACTGGCAGAGATACCTTCCCTTAGAAAGCAATCTGAATCAGCAGCAGTTAAACAATATTGCATGAAGCAACAATAAAATTACAGAAAAGCAGCATTTTTAATTTTCTTAAAATGTCTAAGTTTTCAGCTATACCTGCACGTTCATAAACAATATAAACAGTGATCTCATGTAACACATAAACAGTTCATGCCTTTCACAGTTTCTGAAAGTCTAAACAAATCAAAATTTGTTAGGTGGCAAGCCTTTTGTTTATGGATATTGTAAATGAAGATTACCCCCCAAAATGCTAGAAGCTGTATAGGTACTGTGCATAATGTTTTACCACACATTAGATGTGCCAATAACACAGTTTATTCGGTAAACAATTTGAATCTTATATTTGTTTCATCTGGTTTTATTACTGCCCGGTAAACAATGATGAATCAAAACATTTAAATGCTTACAAAGTGTGCTTTGTATACCTGAATGAATACCTTATGAGGTAGTAATGATTTTAGTATATTAACTTTAACGATTTTTGTCAGCATTGTTCAGAGTCAGCTTCCAGTGACCCTTCACAGATCCTAACCTTGTAAATTATATGTAGTTATTTTGGAGAGAGAAAAAAAAAAAAGAATATCTGTATTTTACTTAGTTTGCAGCTTTAGAAAATTATTAATCTGAAATAACCGTGATGGTTTTCTATTGATTTCCCTTTTGTTCTCAGAGGAAAAAAAAAAATCTGTTTGAGAATCTGGTCAGCATTTACTATCTAGTTCAGAGTCAAGCCTTAACCTGTACAGAACATCCACCAAAAACTCATTAGTGTCCAGCTCTAATACCCACGGAAGGGATAGCATCCATTACACTGTCAGCTGCATCACAACACATGGTGAATGTATGTTTCTGCATAGTGAAATAAAAGTGGTAAATGCATCCAAAATCGTATTGTTCTGTGTCTAAAAGCACCTAGAGGTTTTTAATATTCAAACCATCAAAATGTTACATTTGTAAGACACCACAGGTTTTACTCGTGCGCAGTAGATGTGTTTTGTCTTCAGCGGCTGACACTGCACTGTGCAGACAGTGGGAGTTAGCAGAGCATCCAAAGGGATGACAGTGTTCACCTTTGTGCATATGATGCTTGCAAAGGAAAAGGACTCTTTGGTTCCTTCTGCTTTCTCTGGTTGTGTAAACATTTCACCGAAGCCAAATGAAGGATTTTGTCATTGCTTAGAAAGTAAAGGACAGTAGCGCTTGATCCAGATCCACTCTCTTTTAGTGCTTTTGTTCTGAAATATGGATAAAATTCTCTTTAAATCAGTACTCACGTATCGGTTCTCTCTTTCTGCTCCTTTGCCACATCTCATCGACACTCCCCTGCTAGTTTAAGAGATATACGTAACAATTAATTCACCCTTCAATCTGAATTTCCTTGCAATATTGAAAGAAAATGGGTACAAACAGACTTTTCAGGACATAAAGGGCCAAATTTGCCCTTCATTGTTTACACAGGGCTCCCTCCCATTGAAGTCAATGGGTTTGGCTTCAGTGGAGAGCAGGATTTGACCCAGTGACTTGTTAATAAATGTTTATTTTCATAATTTAGAAAAAAAATAGTATATATAGAGAGAATAACCTGTAGATAATAATTTAAAAGTAATATCCTGAGGCTTTAAAAGCTTTGCCCTTAGTCTCTAAAACATCTTCCTTCCACCAACCATTCTTCATGCCTTTAAATCCAGAGTGCTATTGATGTAAACCTCCCTCCCAAACTGCCATCATTGCTCACCTTTCACCTAATAACCGATGGTTTGTTGTGATTTTGGATGGCCCTCTCCTAGTCCAAGAGCATCTCTGTTCTCATCCCTCTGGGTGACAGTAGGCTCAGCTCTCTGGTGCTGCTGGTGGCCAGGGGTGGAGGAGGTCCTCACCTTGTCTTGGCAGACAGCAGTGCCAGATCCTCCCTACTGCATCAGGAGTTTAAAAATAGACTCTGAAGCCATATCAGTCCTCCCTCAGGTGCCCCTCATGTTGTCAGCTAAGGAACAGCATTGTATTACCTCAGAGAGACACGAGGCAATCACACAGCCTTTTCTATAGAGTTAGCATTATATTTTAGCATGGCTTGAGAAGATTGTACTCTGGTGATCCTGCACAGTATGTATGCTGTCTAAAGATATTGTGTCATAAGAAGTTAGACTCCTTGGAAAGGACACTCACCACTAAGACACAGCCTAAGCACATACAAACTATGAGGAGATGAGAGTGGACAGGCAAGGACATCTCAGTGCCACTGTTGGTAGTAGACTCTTGTTTGGGGGGCGGTTCCTGGAAGTGATAGCTTTGGTTTTTGTTAGAAACTGTTTCTTGGGTTGTCTGCCCAATGCTGTGCCACATGAAATAAAGAGCACCTGCCTGTTTCTACCAACCATCTTTTGTCTCCGTCTCTTCTCATTTATTGTTGGTCTTTTTCTGGCCTCTCGACTTAAAACAGCTTAGAAAACAAACCATCAAATATTGTGTTACTTGTAAACACTATTGCCAACACAGACACCAGTACAGGAGACAGACTCACTTGCTACAGTTGGAGTCACAGCTTCAGCCCCATACTCTGCACTACTGTCGTAAGGGACCCAGATGTCCAGGCAGGGCTTTGCACACCAGGCAAGAGCGGGCATCACAAGTGATCTCAGCAATTGTAACCATGACAGATACAGAAGGAGTGAATACATCGCCTTGGCATTTTTTGTGGGTTTTTGGAATCCCTTAACATTTATCCCTCTGAAGTTTTTTTAAGGCTGTCTCATCACAAATGGCAAGTAATGGTATTTCTGTGCTCAAGCATACATAAAAAAATCAATGAGCTTCTAAATCCATACAGTAGATCAGAGCAAGGATTTAACAGCTTGGCCCTATTTCTTCCCAGAGCAGATTTAGACAGCCAGTAAAATGATGTGGTTAACCTGTACAACAATTTGTATCTGCTAAAATTACAGTTGCTTATAAATAGGTTTTCATTACATATAAATTGGACATTGAGTCCAGGATTCAGTTCTGCAATCACGCTGGCAAGTCTTGCTGCAGGTTTCTTGCCTTAAACCAAAATAGTTCTGTCATTTAAGATCATAAGGCCCATTTACAAGCTTCACCTTTACGCCTTCCCTCTTCACAGGTAATAATGGTGAGATAAAGAAATGCATTCCCCTTTTTTTACTGGAACAATAATGGTCTAGATTCTGCAGAGCTAGGAATCAAACCTTTATTTTTAATAATTTTTCCTTGTTATTCAAAGCCTGTGACATGCCTGAAGCAATGGTGAGATATGTTGCATGGTTATATTTTTAATGTTTGTGGAATGCACCAGAAGCACATACTATATACTGTATTGCCCAAAAAAAATCCCGCAAAATCAACCACACGTTCAATCAAACTGGCCAACACCATTTTTACATTGTTATTGTTGTTTTATATTGCTAGTTACCATACAGTCTGAGACCCTACACAAAAAACTGTCTCAAATAAAAAAAAAATCAAACTGATACCAAAGGAAAGGCTATTTTTATTTGATTTTAGCTATTACAAAGCATTAAGAAGATAATTTTTTCAAGGTACATACATCCCAAAATTTAGCACATTGTTTTGAAAATAGATCTTAGCTCTTCTGTATTATTTGCTTCAAGGAAAACCCTTAATTGGGCAATATCCCGTTCACTAGTCTTAGATCCACTTTTTCCTGAAGTACATGGAAGAGTAAAAATTGACTAATGAGAAGAGGTTAAAAACAATTGTTGAATTCTCTTTTTTTCCCATTCTATTATATAGTGAAGCAAACACTTGTTTTTAAATATTTTCTGTTGGTGCTGAGCTTCCTTCAGTTCACTCTACTGATCTAGTCTCCTGAGATGACGTTGCAATTTTCTTTTGCTCCTGCAACAACCTGTCTCTAGTGACAGGCTTTCAGGGTTGATGTTTTCTGCGGCCATATGCTTATCAAATGACACCAAACTCTCCACTGAGTGGAGTAAGACCAAAGTCCTCTCAAACATCCGTCCTCTCAAAAGGTCTGGGGCTATATATGATAACAGGAGCTGAGCTGGACCTCCTACAGTCCCGTATAGATCCCAAGCTATAGTGCTGGTTTGAGGTACTACAGATAAACTATGGGTGGACTAATGCATGACTATGAGAAATGCTAACTCCATTGCTTATACTCTGGTTAATGCCACTTGATTCCACCTCCATCCTTTTTTCTGTCTCCCATTCAACATCAGTGCTGCTCCTCAACTAGAACTAATGGTTCCTGTAAAGACTGTTGGAACAGAATTTCAAAAATCCTGTTTTAAAGAAAACCAATATGCTCAAATTACACAAAAAAGTCAGTCAATTCTCTTTCATCATCTCATGTTCCCAAAGGCAGCTATAACCTCCATAAACCAGTGACCTCACTCTTGCAGCTGAAATGACCATCAGTCATTGTAAGTAGGATTAATGGCCTGTCTTTGAGAATGACTACACTGACATAAAATGGAGAAGAAACATGAGAAAGAGTACTGACGCTAGAAATTGTTTTCATTTTTAAACACATTAGACTTTTATCTGTACAGTCTACTAGCTCTGTTTTCTCCAGTGCGAAACTTAAATAAGAACTTTTTATTCTTGAGGGGAGTGGGGAGGGAACTGTGTTTGTACAGAGTTTACTAGGGCATTTTCCATTTTCTAGAAGTAACTTTTCTGTGTTGTGGTGTACCATGACTCTTAACTTCTGTGCACAAGCAAAATTCTGGCAGTGTCAACTAATTGGAACTGCAAAACACAGATACCAGAATTAATGGAGCTTTGGAGCTGCCTGAATTTCAACTCAGAGTGGTGTGTTTCCATACAAGCCCTGCTTTATGGTGCACATATTAAATACTGGGCATGTGTTATTTGGTGGATAATCCTGTGTGACTGTAGTGTAAAAAGGACAAGATTAGACAGAGCACATGAAGGGGTTCACAGAAGGATGTGTCATAAATTGTACAACAGAGCAAAGAAAAAAATGAAAGCAATATGTCTGAGTGTATAAAAGCAAATCATTAAGAAAGTCCCAAAGCCTCTTGCAGTAGGAAGAGTACAGCTAGTATGATGATACTGATTCCTTAAACCAAGAGTGTTACCAGTACAGATGTCCTTCCTCAGTGGATTTAGGAGGCTGTTTCTCAGACATCAGTTTTCTGGCCAAACAGTTGATGGATTTGGCATACAAAGGTTTCTAAAGGCATTTATATTCCTTTAATCCAATCTCCAATCTATATACAACTTCCATAGACGTGAATCATTTTATACAGTCACAGAGGTGTTGACAGTTTAACAGCTCATCTCTAAAACACCTAAATCCTAAGCTACTGCACTAAAACAAACACATTTCCACAGAACAATATTTGTTCTAACAGTATTTTGATGAAATCATCTCTAAATATGGATTAAGGAAAGGATTTTTGTTTTGGTTTGTTTTTTACCATTCAAAATGCCATCAGGTTATTGACATGTAACAAGATTTCTTTTCCTGTAATCAGATGACATGTCAGTACAAATACCTTTTGTCATATTGGTCTATAAAAATGAATATGTAACATGAAAACACTGCAACATGTGGCCTGATACCACTGAAATAAAAGACTATCTTGAATATCTGTGTGATGTGGTTCTGTGATGAGGAAGCTTTTGCAGACTCTGAGAAGACAGCCTGTAATAGTTATCCCACCACTTCCCAGTTATTTTAAATTCTTTTTGTCCCTTCTTGCTTTCTTTCATATTCTCCAACTTAACCCATCTGTCTTTGATCTATCAGGCTTGTGCATCCTCTCTCCCTTCCAACTTCACGGCTTTTAAGCAGACTGCATCTGCTGCTTCTCTTCCCATTCATTCTGCTGTTACATCTTATCCCACCAATCAACCTTCTTTAAAGTCTTGCTAGTTCTCTCTGTCCTGCAGTTTCCCACTCATCTCTAACCACTTCAGATCTTACATCCAACCCTTAAGTGTGTATTTCTTTGCCTTCATATCTCTCTTCAAATTTTGGTCTTGTTTCGTTCTTTTCATCACTGGTGTCTTTCCATAAATGATTTTATGAAATAGTACTCTCTTTGATTTTTTTTTTTTTTTTTTTCAGACACTTTCTCCCTCTTCAGCCTTCAGCCTTCATCTGATCTCTTTCAGTATTTCCCAATTTTCTCTCACATTGACATTTGGACCTTTCATGTTTTCTGGTCCATTAGCTTTGATGTGTTGTCATCTGCTTTCAGACCTTTTAAACCCCATCCTGACGTTCCCTGTGCCTCCTTTGGACCTGTCACTGAAAAGCATGCATGACGGAAATCCTGTAGATAGTTTTCCTTCAGTACAAAACCATTTCTTTTCTCTAACAATGTTAAACCACATTTGTATTTAAATAAGTCCTTCCCTCAGGTAGACAATATACATGATGCCCATTATGTATACTTCTTTCTGCATGAGCTCTTAGCTCTTGCCCATACTTTCCAAGGAGAGCATAACTAACAAGCAGAATGACTATTACCATCCTCTCAAATTCCTCTTAATTCTCAACTTCCACTTCCCCTTTTCACAGACATAGAAGTTTTTTGTCTACTTCAACTTCTGACAGCCTCAACAAATCCTCATGATTGAATCCCAAGGTATCTTTCTCCTCAAAAATATCAGCTTGATTTTCTAAATTTTCAGTTCATCTCATTGTAAAAATGCCTGCTCTGGTCTCCACCAACTTTTAATTTCACATCCAGGATCATGTTGTCAGCATTATCTAGAGCTACTGTCTTCCATTCTGGAGGCCAGCATTTTTCCCCCACATCAGCTCTTCTCCAGTCTCAGGACCAATACTTTTCTGTTGTTCTCCATGACTTGTCCTCTCTGTGGACACATACCCCACTTTTCTATCTAAATCCTGTCCTCTCCATCCTCAGTTAAATCCTTCTGACCCTCTTTCAGCAACAGGCTCTCCTTTCGCTCCACTTTTCTGTAGAAATCTTCGGAGCTCATGGTTTGCATCCAATCTCCCTTTACACTGCCTTGCTGTGATATTCCCCAGGAATGTGGATTCAGCCCATATTTCTGTCCAGCTTAATAAATGGAAGATAAGTATTGCTTCTCTTCAACCAGTTTGTGTGCATTTACAGCTGCAGCACTGTTCAGTAGAAACAGATCTGCTATTTACTTCACCACAATATGACTTCTGTGTGAAGGCACAATGGAGACACCCCCAGGAAATGAGATATTTGTTAGTGTGGGATAAGAGGTAACATCATTGCTATATTGATGCCAAAACTTTTTTGGAATAACAGCCAGTTTTATTTCCACCTGTAAAGATGCCCCATGACCAAATAGGCATCTCCAGCAGGGCCCACCACTGCACAGTCTGGAGCTGGTTTCTACCTGATCTACTCAGAGCAAGGTAGAAGGAGTTTCCTCCCATTCTAGTACACATGGCCCTTACTTAAAGCCTAGGAATGCAAAGAAATCTTCTGATCCATGTGATGCAGGCTGCTGTGACACGGGCTGGCCAAGTCAGGTGCCAACTCACTGATTCATGCATCAGCACTTTTGTACCAAAATGGTGCATCAGCGCTATTTATTCAGTCATGCCACTGAGCTCTCCTTCAGTGCATTTAATGATGCAAGAGGGGGATGAGATAGCAAAAGAGAGGCAGGCAGAGTAAAAGCTCTGCCATAGCCTTGTGGGTGACAGAAACCTTGGCTGACACCCTGCATGTTCCACCTGTGTTGTCAAGTACATCAATCATTTCAGCAATAAAAGCAATAAAAGCTAATGAATGCTGGGACAACAGTAGCACCAGGCTCCCCACCCAAATTTTTATCGTTATATGTCCTTGTTTGACCAGAAATATATGTACAGTGTGGGGAGCTAAATCCAGGTTCTCCAGTGAAGTATATTAGTTTCCTATTGACTGCTAACCCTGCAGTTTCAAGGAAGACACCTGGTGCTGTGGAAGGCCAAAACCCATTGCTCTAGTGATTTGGAATAAGTTTTTGTTTTGTCACAGGAAAACTAATTTGGCCAAAAATAAAACCTGCCAGTGATGGGTGGAAAAGACACTACCAACAGCCTTAACAAAGTTCCTCCAACAGCAGCAGTATTGTTCACATGTTATGGTGGGAAAATCAATTCCTTCACTATGTATGATGGAACTTATTTTTGAGCCTGGGTAGGATGATGTGACTGAAAGATAAGGTAGTTGCTAACAGTTCAGCACCAGGAAAGCTGCCTCTTATGGCTGAGTCTCAGTAAAAAGACTTTGCTATCGTGTCATACTCTGTGCTGTGTCTACAGAACTAATTCTGTGCTTCTTTAAGGCAAAAACAAGGGTGACAAGAGGGTTAGAAAAATCTTGTGGATGTTCATAAGAGAACTACCAGGTAGATAAAAGAAAACCTACAAATACATGGAAGTAAAATAAGGGAGTAGTGTTGTAGCATGGGGTGATAGAGAACAACCAATAGCTATGCAGGGTTTGTAAATATCTTGGGGGTTTTTTAAAGGAAAATAAAGTGGGGGGGCAATGCTAATCCACAGCTTCTGTAGAGAGAACATAAACTATTTGTCTAAGTGTCACTTTGTAAAATAATAGATCAGACAAAACATTGTACTGCAGGAGTAACAAAATATTCATAAATGCAATACAACATATCTCTTCTGTTAGCATGTATGAATAGAAAGAGGAATAGAAAAGGCCATCCCCATAACGTTGCTAAGTTCCGCAGATGTCTTCAGGGTTATGTAATACTAAACCATAACTCAAATCCTGTCTTTAGATACCAAAAACTCTCTTATTATTTTTAATGTATACCAGCAAGAATCTAAGGGGAAGATGGTCTAAATCCAATGCCTGCAGAGCTCCAGTCCCTGTGAAGTTTTACAGCTGGTGATGGCTCATTCATGAGTACAAATGTCAAGGGGTTTCATGATGTACTAGTATTTGCATTTGTATTTTCCCCTTCATAAACAGGCATGAAACTACAAGTTGTGTGAGCAAGACTGAAGTATTTCAATACTTAAACAGTAATATCTACATGAAATTATGCAAAGGAGCTATTACTGAGACTCTGGAGTGATCTGCTTTTGGCTATGCATACTTTGATAATGATCCACCTAAATTCTTTCCTTGGTCCAAGAAGACCTCTGCTTGCTCAACTACACTGTCAAGTAGATTTTTTATATGTCAGTTGGTAAAGTGAACATTATTTGTCAAAACTCATGTGCACTGTGTTGGCACCAACAATTAAAACTCCCCACTATCCTTCCCCCTCTCTGGCATTGTTTTGCTGCTGGAGAAAGAAATAATGATCTTTTGAAACAACAGTTGTATCTAAGACTTTCTAATATAGATGTCTCATATTCTGCATCCATTTCTTTCCTCACCAGCCTTCCCTGCCCAGTTACACTTCAACTAATCTAGAACTGCAGCAGGGGGAGAAACTGGCCTCTCCTTGTTCTGTTTCTGCTTTCTGTATCCCCCCCACCTATTCTGCAGTGTTTCTCACTGCATGCACTACAGGACCCTTGGCATTCAACACCCACCATCATCCTTCTTCCAAAAAGGTTTAATTTTGATCTTTTCTCTCTGAGATGGAGTCATGGCCAGGCTTCATGTTGAGTTTTACCCTTATATTCCTGGTAAAAGGAAACAGGGATGCAAGTCACAAGACCTGAAGATCTGACCTTACTAGTCTACTGGATTCAACCTACAAATACAATATTGCTACTACCTTGATGTCAGAAATTTTCATAGGCATCCATATCCATGCAAGGTGACAGGGAAACTTTCTTCAGGTGTACTTACTTGTCAGCCAATACCTGCAACCTGCTCAGAGCCTACTATGATAGCAATCAAAGCTAGGATCTTCCCACATTATAAATACCCATATACTGGGTCCCAGTCCCTTTGGTGGATATGACCAAGAACTAATCTTTTTGTTGGCAGAACAGAAGGGCATGTGATACCTACCTAAAGAGAAGTTGAAACATAAATAATGTAACACCCTCCTCTGCTTTTTTTCTATTTCTATTTTTATTCAGTGATAGCTGCATTATATCTATACCCATTTATTAAATGCCCACCATAATTCATAATTCTTTATACCTTGCTCCTATGGCTGATGAGGAGAAGTTCACAAATGCAGAGTATGTCAGTATTATTTCCAGCTAGAACCCCTTGGAAAACTACTGTCAGACTGTATTCAACATATCCCATTGCAAATATTAAGGTATAAATGATTAATCTCATGGCTGATGGAGAATAAATTGAATATTTCCTTCAGTATATTTAATAGGAACTTCTCTTAGACTGAATTCAGTCATCTGGTGTACTGAAACAGCCAGCCCTCTCAAATTTGCATGAGGCTGACTTCAATAGTAAAAAGCATATCCCCAGCTCAAACAGAGCAAAGGTAAAAAGTAGCCTAGTACCTTTCCTCAGATAGCTGTATTTTCTCTTCACTGATAAAGAAATGCCCACACAGTTCACAACAGCTATCTGCTGTCATTCAGAAGTAGATTCCTCTACATGTCCATGTTGTATGCTATGCTGTTCAACAGCATGACTTGTCAGGATCTTGCTTTTGCAGATAGGACAACCAGAACATTAAGAGAAATTCCTTTACTTCTCCTTTCTCTTTATTGTTATACATCATGATTTAAATAAAATTATCAGGTAGTCCTCAGATCAGACTTACCAAATGACAGGAAAACCTGTCATTTTACTTTGATATTATTTTCTGTGTCTTTGACCCAGTGCAAATACAAGTGAATTAAACATGGCAGTAGGAAGGCAACAGCTTCAAACATGTGGGAGGAAATCTCACTGGGAGATGTTGTCTCAAGACATAGAAATGTGTAATGATTATTAAAGAATGCATATTCCTTTCTACAGTGTATATTCCTTTCTATGGAGCCAGACAGGGAGTTACGGCAGATCTAGAAGAAAATACAGCATCTGACTATATCAGAGAGATAAACAGAAATATTTTTCTCTCAAAAGAGATTTAATTTGGAAAAGAATGTGTCTAGGAGTTGAAATAGCCCTAAAAGATGGGTTTGAAGAATGTAACCATAAAAAGAGGCTAGAGCAAACAGCAGATGTACAGCAGATGCACTAGGTTGTACTGAAAACAGGAAAAATAAATCAGAACTGAAGATTTCCTGTGTGTTTGCACTGTAAGAACAAAACTTGTGAACAGTACTTGCAAGAGACCTTATTTTTGTCATTAATGAGGAACAGTTGAAGGCTGACTTGAAACCAGATGAGAGAAAAGAAAGGAATTCTGCTGTGGCAAGTTTTTTTGGGGCTGTAAACAGAAGTCTGCAAGATTCTCCCATTCCTATATACCAAGTTTTTAGTGAACTTTATACAGAATGTGTACATTCCACTGTTAGTAGAACTGCAATTATCTCTTAGAGCCCTCTTGCCCTTTGAAACCATAGGTCACCAAATGTTTCATGAAACTGAAAACATTTCAAATGTTTCATGTTTGTGTAGTATTTTGAAGTATGATCTTGAATCAGAATTTTACTTCAGAAGACTAATATTCCTTTAAACAGGAGTTTTTCACGCAATATCTGTCAGCAACTCAAAGCAAATCACTAGAACAACAATATTGGAGAAGCCTCATAATTACAGCACAGATTTTAAATGAAAACTGAGATCTACCAACACCACAGATCTTTGAGGGCCTGAACTGGTGAGGTTGATTTTACCATGTAAAGGTAATTCATAAAGCAAATCTGCTTTGAACTGTGCTAATTTTTTTTTTTTCCACAAAAAACTAAATACACAATCGAGAACCTCCTGACCATGCCCTTAGGTTTAAGCAAGCATATTGAACACAGGTTGTACATCTGGCATGATGTTGACTACATACTGAAACACAGTAAAAAGAGAGGAACTAAAAACAATTAGGTTCATCATCAGTATAGTATATGATTTGGTTTATAATACTGTCTGGAAGCTGCAGTCATGGTCCAGGACTTCATTTTGCAAGATATAGCACACATACAGAATAAGAATGTGGCTTCTTCCACCAAATGGCTTACAGTCAAACAGTAATGCAAGAGACTGAGTAAAGACACATAGGGATGTGAGGGATAACAGATAATAATACACATGTCTTATCTCAAGATAAGATAAGATGAATCAGGAGTTTTGAAAGGGGAATTTTTAAGCAGGACTTGAGAAATAGCTACTTTATTTATGTTTATAGGGAATTCCCACAACTAACTCCAAATAGTTCCCTAATGGACTACCTGAGACAAAATGTAAGGTAAACTAAGAGAAATTAAGGCACAGATTTTGATGACTGGACTAGTGACAGGACATGATAATGGGGGCCAATGATGCAAGAAACTGAGCTGTACCAGAGTGGGATGGAGCCAAAGATCACAGAGATTTTTATTCAGTGAAGACATAGATTGGATAATTATTCTTGTGGGAGTTCTGAGCTAAGCTTGTAAGTTGAGCAGAGGTGAGGATGAGGAAATGGGCAGTTAAGGTCATTCACCAACAAGGCAGTCACTGATGTGTGAATATGAGGAGCCTTGAGAAGAGGAGTAAGACTTTCAACAGAGAACAATAAGTCAAAATTAGTGCTCTCAGAGTCCAGGTACCAGGTGACAATAAGAGTCAGGTGAGATCAAGTGCTCTGAAAGTCAAGAGTGAGTGAGAGTATTTGAAAACAAGAAGACTGGAAATCAAAAGCTATCACATCCCTACTCTGATCTTTCAGCACCACTGATCTCATGAGAGGGAAAAGGCACCCAAGTCTTACCTGAGTTACTGCTTACGTGAAACTCTTTTGAGCACCATGTTGTGTGTTCAGAAAAAGCAAAGTCATTGGCCGAGAAGAATTCATGGTTAAATTCCTCCTGCAAAACCAGCAACCGAAGAATTTTAACAGTATGTTGGAGGACTACAACAGAATATTTCTGAATCAAAGAAGCCTAACATGCCTAAGGCTGTTATGACATATTCAGCCTCTGTATTGATCATACATAATCCTGTTGATCTTGTAACTGTGACAGCAAAACACGCAAACACATATAATAATGTTAACACTTAGTGTAGTAGGTTAATAGACAGCATACTGATCCAAAGCTGTAACAGATGCTCCTAGCTTGTGTGGTGCATGAAATATTGAAATATTGTGAGCATAGAGTCCTATCTTGAGTACTCCTAGCAGTTTTAGGCACCACAATATGAAAAAGATATTATGCTATTAGAGAGACTCCAAAGGAGAACCACGAGGATGATGAAGGGTTTGAAGGGGAAGCCTTATGAGAAGTGGCTGAGGTCACTTGGTTTGTTTACTCTGGAGAAGAGACTGAGAGAAAGGGGAGACCTCATTGCAGTCATGAGGGGAAGCGGAGGGGCAGGTACAGATCTCTTCACTCTTGTGACCAGTGACAGAACTCAAGGAAATGGCATGATGCTGAGTCAGGGGAGGTTTAGGTTAGATATCAGGAAAAGGTTTCTCACCCAGAGGGTGGTTGGGAACTGGAACAGGCTCTCCAGGGAAGTGGTCACAGCACCAAGCCTGGCAGAATTCAAGTGTTTGGACAGTGCTCTCAGGCATATGGTGTGACTCTTGGGCATGTCTTGTGCAGGGCTAAGAGTTGGACTCAGTGATCCGTGTGGGTCCCTTCCAACTCAGCATATTCTATGATTCTTTTATTAACTTACCAAGCTGTATGCTCTTCAGCTAATAAATTTAGAGGGTTTTTTTCTCTTTAAAATACTATACCTGAGCTTTTCAAGCTAGTGGACTTATAAAGGCTGTTTCAGGTTCTCTTTAAACAAGATGACAGTTATATTAGCAAATGAGAAACCTTGAGAATTGTATAACAATTATATTTGGTGATCTTAAAACAAACAACCAAAAACCCCTGCTATGTTTCTCTATATTTGGCTTTGGATGGGGTTACAACACAGCTAAGTACAAACTGCATGTGGTACATTATCTCCTGATGAGTGCTTGCCCTCTCAAAGGCCAAAGGCTAGGACAGAATGTGAGGTACCACATGGGATGAAAGTGAAATGATAATGATTTCTGAAATCTTTCGTGGATGAAAGATTCGTGGGTTTCGGCTACTGGAATGACTGACATGTACAGTACCTATAGCAATATAAGAGATTAAGTTTATAGCTGCTGTCATTTCACTCTTGCTTCTGCTGTGTTTCCATCTGCTTGAAAGACGTCTTTGAAATCAGAGCTTACACTGTTAAGATGCCAATCCTATGGCCTAAGAAACTTCCAGTGTGTGCTAGGACTGGTCCCATAGGCACTGATGGGAGAAATTAACAGGATTTTGTCATGGTTTAACCCCCAAAACAAGATGTATAGTCTAAGAGAAACAAAAGGCACTTTCTCTCATATGGATGTATTTGAAGCAAGAGCTATCTTAGCACTTTGATTTGCTTAAATGGAAAGTTTATGGAAACTTGCTTATTTTCATTTTAACAGAGGTGAAGTCATGTAATTGCCTGCACCTAAGGCTTGACACAAAGAACTTGGTTTCCTTCTATTAATAACAATATCCCTTACTAAAATAAGCACAAATCTGGAAACTGCTGCAGTTAGAAAATATGTCTAGCTTAAAAAGTGCACAAATAACCTTGATTATCATGTCAGTGAGTGCTACCACGAGGGACAGCACTGGCCAGCACATGGAAAATTATGTTTTGACTATGGTAAACTCCGAAAATTACAGTCAATATACAATAGCAGTGTATCACACACCTGCTTTATTTGCAGATATCTCCACTTATGAGAACATCATATATAGGGTACGAACATCAGCAGTGGCTAGTTACATTTGATTCAGGAAGAGAGATGATAACTGAAATGGAAAAGCCTATGAAGGGACAGAACTTATCTTAAAGCACACTATAGGTTTTCTTTTGACTTCACTTGCATGACATCCACCATTAAAGGATTATCAGACTGGCAACATTACTTTCTGTAAATTGATCTACTTGACAGACACTAGGCAGAGCCATTACGCATGTGTTTCTCTCCACATTTCTGAGATCATCTCTCTGCTTTCATGTCAGAATAAAGCAGAAGATAGAAAGCAGAGACTGATCCTTAGCCATTCACCTTGAATTCTGTGAATGATAAATTTGGACTGAGCGGGAAATGCAGATTAGTTTAGTTGCCAATGCATAAAATAATCAGATTGTAAGTTTTCAAATTCTGCTGCAGATGTACTATATATATACTCTACCTCATTTTAAAGTCATAGCACATATCAAGCAAAAAAGACTTGTTGTATTACCATGACAGGCTGTAGGTGTATCCCTCACAGCTTTGGCTGAGATGTTAGTGGGCATTTAAGTCCGAAGTACACATTAGGTAAAGCAGAATGAGTAATGTTTGGGATGAGCATAAGACATAATTGTTATTAATCTCTTTGTATGTACAGAGACTGAGCAATGTTCATTTGCTCCCATTTGGCAGTTGCAGCTGCTGGAAATATTTGTATGTGCTCTGTGAAAAAGGCTCTAGCAGAGTGTGGTTATGAAACATAAATTGTTCAAACAAGGCAAATGTAACTTCTACTTATTTTCATGGGACTAATAATTCACACAAGCCTATAATTTATTGCAAGTTATGTTTCCTTTATTTCCTGCAACTTATACAGTAGTAAAGCACATGACCTGATTAAAGCCTAAATGCAGCTGAAATCATGTATCAGTTTAAAAAACACACACAGGTGTACTGGGGACTCCAGCAGATGAAAAAACCTTGATCAAACAAGCTGGTAAGACTAGCCTGTTTTGGCAGAAATGTTGACAATCCTGTGCCTGAACAACCAATGCTGTTCTGCCTCAGCCAGAAGCTCTCATCATGCTATAACTTCTTGCTGCAGCAGGCCAAAAGCAAATTGAATAGTTTGCCTTATCTGTTGCACTGAGACTTTTTTATTCTGTAGTCATTACATTTCTCATTCTGTTAACCGTGTTTACCAGTGTTCATAAGGACATATGTTATCCCTGGGGATTTTGTACATTAGTTGAATGCATCTAAGCCATTATCTCAGAAGTCAAAGTCAGATTATTTTGCCATAAGTAAAACATTACCAGCTACAGTGTATTGTGTTATTTTCAAGCTCCTGCAATGGTAGTTAAGCCAACCTACAGCTATTAAAGTGCTCTGAAACACCACTGAAGAGTGCTGTGTTTAAAATCAACACAAACACAGGCAGATCTGAGCTTCCAAAAGCCACATTATTAGGCTTTTTGACATTGGACTTCATAGGCAACTAGGTGAGAAAAAGGAACTGGTGGAACATGCTCTGGATCTAGATCTGATAAGACCAGGTTTTAAAACAAAACAAAACAGCCAACAGCAAGAACAAAACCAAAACAAACATGTTGAAAACCAACCAAACACAATAACAAAAAAACCCCTCCAAAACCTATTTGCTTTGCTTCGAATATTCTATTATGGTAATTTCTTGAGTGAGTTGGCACAAATGATGTCATATAAAGGCAAAATGAATAGGTCTCTACCAAGATGGGAGAATTTGAACTGTTGTATAATGTCATCCCTTGAAATCCCCTGTGGATACCTGTCATATCTGTCACTATGGTCCATACTGACAGTGGAGGAAAATATTTTCTTTACCACTACGTATTATTTGCTCATAGTTGCCTTTTTTTTGTGTGTTTGTTTTTGTTTTTGTTTTAGTTCAGCAAATACTGAGGACTTTTACAAGCCTCTGGAAGCCAAGAAACAAGGAAAGGGGGAGATGAGGAGAAAAAGGAAGAGCTGCTTTTGTTACCTTATTACTTTAAGTTAATATTTCCTGCCCATCATTACTTTGATATGCTTCGATATCTTAGCAATTTATAAAAGTGTAGGAAAGCAATTTGCTGAAGACCGCACAACAGAAAACATATTGATCATGATTAAAAACACCCCTTTTCCTTCTGGATATGTTTTTGAATTCAGTCAGAACTACTAACTTGGATATACTCAGATTATTCAGAGGGAAATGGCTGGTATGTACAAAGTAAGTAATTGCCAACTATTTTGCATTAGCTATCCTAGCTACAGTTTTCACTTAATATGACACTAATTTCTGATTTTATGTAAATCTTTTTTCTGAGATGAGGGCAATCATTCTTATCTAGCATATAAATACTCACATGTCAATAAAGGTTTCTCTGTACCCACCAAATCCCATAACTAACAGTTAACATCTCTATATTCAAATATAGTGAGGCCCAAAAATGATAACAGGAAGGGGTTTTTTTCAATGTGGAAGATAATGTAGTTGGCGCTAATGATTCTTCCGTGTTAATTTTTGCAGTAGCCAGGAAGGGGCATAGCTAGGGCCCAGAGGTTATTCTATACTACCTCACATCATTTTCTAGGGACCGGGGAAAGGGTCTCCTGAGGTCAGGGCAATGTGGTGGCATTTCGCATATTACAGGGCTCTGTGTGGTGAGCAATCTTGTGAATCGTTCACCTCTTTCTTGTAGATTGTCATTTATTTTGCTCCTATTACTGTTCATTTTCTTATTTCATTGCTGTTTCCAGTAAATTGTTCTTATCTCAACCTGTGATCTTTACCTTTTGTGCCTCCAATTCTCCTCTCCAGCTCTCAGCAGGGGGGAAAGGGAGGGGAGAGGGGAGTGAGTGGAGCGATGCACGGTTTGGAGTGTTTCAGTGTGAACACTAAACTGGGGAATAACATTCCAAAACCATGACAATAATTTACTCTTTTAATTTAATGTAAGAAGCTAACGGTCTAACTATTTTATTTCTCTTTAGAAAAGCAAAGAAATATAAACTTGTATCACTTGTGTGATTCTACACTACTAATCTCCAAATTTTTGACATGATAGAGACTTAAAGAGTTTTGGGAATTCTTGGGATTTGTAAACTTTAATAGAGGGATAGAGCCAAAGTCACCAAGCAATTACTGCATTGTTTCTTTTGGGCAGGACAAGTAGCCACATGATAGAGAGGTGAAGCTTATACTAATAATGAACATGGGAGCAGAACCAGACTAATTCACAGGGCATTGCTTTCCATTTTAAACAGTAAACCTAGAAGGATACGGCAAAATCATAGCCTTTATTCCAGAAACATTGTTCACATTGAGTAGCACAGGAGGATACAATTGTGACTTTTAATGTAAGTAATCAATTAAATACTGCTTTTCAAAATCCAGGACTAAGAAAGCAGACAAGGCAGTAATAATACTTATATTGATTCTAATACAGGATTTTCATTTTTCTAAACTCTCATCGAACTAAATGGAGGGCTAGGTTTTTTATTCATCTTATAGGAAATGAAACTGATAATTTACATTGAGAGCTTTGGATTTATCAGAATAAAACTCCACTTCATGTGAAGAGATATAGGATATGTTCAATTCTATCCTTAACACAGCTTGACACTGTCTCCCATGGAAATCAATGGGGAGCCATTCTAACTACATTAGTGTGTGCTGGATGTGATCTCTGAGCACTGTGACATTTGGAAAGGGCCCAAAAAACAGAAGAGCACACTATAAAAAAACCCCAAAATATTGGTTTACATTTTTCTTTCGTACTCTAACATACAACTTTTTAATGTGATTGAGACTGCTAAGAGACAAAGGCAGGCAACATTATAAATTAAAACTCCCTTTACCCCCTCCCTTAAAAATGTACTTACGCCACTTCTTTATTTTAATTTGTTAACTTTATTTCCTTAATTCTTTGTTATATACAGAGCCATAGAGAGGGATATTTTTAATGGATTTAAGACATCATTTCATATCTCTAGGCATTTTTCTCAATCAATTTTTTTTTCTAACAGGCATATATCGCATGATGTTGTGTTCATCTCAGGTAACAAACATAAATATGAGAAAGAAAACCCTCCCTGCAAAAATCCATTGTATTCAGCAGCTAGGGAGTGACCAATGTTCTGTATTTGCATTTATGAACAGAATATTAGTTCTCAATACACAGGATCATGCCCTCTCTATAACTGAGGAGCTGCCTTTCAGAATAGGCAGTTTGATGGCCTAATGGGGTATCCTCTCTCCTTGAAGATAACATACTTTCATTAACTTGACATTGATACAAAGTGCTTTTCATTCTGCGAGTCCTTTATACAATTACTTGTTCATTACTTGTTACCCTTAGTGAGGGTCATCCCTCACTAAGGGCTAAACCACATAAAAGAGGTAGGAGTTGCCTCTACAAAGCAAGCAATAGAACAGTCTGATTTCTAAAAATTTAGGATTATAGCTTTGGTAATGGTCCAGCTTGAGAGAAAAATTTGAGTGACTGAGCAGTTAAGACTGCGTCATAATGCAAATACACAGAGGATCATAATGAAGATTACTAGAGTCACCTCAATTCTTCCTTCTTTACCCTTGCAGTGCTTAACTTCAAAGCACTACTTTTCTTTTAATGCGGGCCTTTGGTAGTTGCAATCTTTCACAGACTGGCAAGCCAGAGAGAGAACTACTATAACCATCCGATTTAAACTCCTATGTAAAACAGGACACAATGTCACTTGCTGCTGTTACTTTGAGCCAATTAACTGGCGTGTGACTAAGCATAACTTTCAAAGGCATTAATTTTTTCACTTGAGGATTTCGAGAGATGGAGAATCCATTAGTGTTCTTGCTGTTCCAACAGTAAATCATTCCCAAAAACTTGTATGCCTCATTGCTTATCTGGATGGTTTCATGGTTTCAGCTTCCAACTATGGGCAATTCAGGTCTTTTGTCTTTGGACTAAAGATCCCTTTATTCACTCGGTATTTTCACTCCATTAAGTATCTTAGTCACTATAATCAAGTTATCCTAATGCAGACTCATCGAGGAAGCTAAATAACTTGTGGTTCCAAAGTCTCTCACTGTAAAACACTTCCTGTAGCCCTCCAAATAATTTTGAAGCTCTTTTCTGCTCCTTCTTCTTTTTTCTTTTGCATCTCCTTCAGAACATGGGAACCAGAATTGTGTTGTATTTCAACAGGAAATGAGAGACTGATATTCAACGTGAGTCCAAAGCAGAACCACAAACACCACCCCAATGTCTCAACCTACCCACACATATTTATTATTTCTGTTGGTCAAAAGTTATGCAGATTTTTTGGAACAGTTACAGACCTATTAGATTTATGAGACTACTTTTATATTATGTTATCTGTTATATTCTGCAAAACACTGAATGCAAGAAAAAAAAAAAATCACACAACAACAAGGCCCGCTGCCACCAGTAGTAGAAGTACAAGCAGATGCTAAAGAGAACACTTTACCATGGCATCTGCCACGTGCTAAGGTCAGAATACATTGTAGAAACACTGATCCTTTATCCAAGGATGTTCAGACCAGCCCAAGACAGGGGAACTCCACTAGTACTGTTGCCTTTACTAGACCTGTTCCAGTCCAACATTCCTACTTCTGCATTATTTTCCTTCCTTATCTTAGTTTTTGCCCCTTTGTTTCTCTTCATCTCTCTCTTCAGCTTGAGAAGAATTTGAGGCTGACAGATAAGATTCCATCTTCTGCAGCATTTCTATAAGCATGTGGCCAAAAACATCAGCAAAAAGTGGTATCTAAAACAGTTTTACTGCTACCACACATGAGTTGCATCTCTGAGTTGCCTGAAGGTAATGTGTGAGGTTTACTCTTCTGAAAGAAAAAGGTTATAAGTAAAACTAAGAAGAAAATAAGAAAAACTTCAATTTCTCTTTCTATGTTTGCTATTACTCTATGTATGTCTGTCATTAGAAGAGTTTGAAAAACTGACATTACGGGCTATTAGAATTAATTCTTTTCCCTGGACAGCTATTGCCACCTTTATATAACCAAAGAGACTGCCAGTTCAGGGAAGGTAAATTGATAGCAAAGTTATTCTTTCTTTTTTTTACACTTTAATAACTGGTAATGAATATTGTGTGTTTTTCCATGGAACCAAGAAAACTGAAAAGCCAAATCTTAGCTCCTTAATGTTGTACATCATCAGAATAATTATTTTAGCTTTCTAGACTAATTTATTCCCTTAAAATTAATCACATTCTTCTTCTCATTATCTAAGTATTTCTTATTCTTGAATAGGTTGCAATCAATTATATTTAATTGTTTCAATAGTGCACTGAGCTTTTTTTTTTTCTAACCTGAGTACAATTTATCTCAAATGGTTTTCTGTGGTTACAGTGGGATTTGGGGTTTTTTGGTGATTTGTATTCCAGTGACCTTTAGTGCCTTAGCTTTTAGATGATATTGCTTCCAAATTCTACTTTCATTATCATAAAATTGTTTCCATGCTTTCTACAAATATTCAGATTCAATAGTGAGATGGAAAATGTAGGTGTTAACAGGCTAAAATCTTTCTGTTCTCCTTGGAGGAAGAGCTGACCAAGGCTTGAAATGTGCAAATTAAAATAGTCAGTAAAAGTGTTCTCCATACAAAAATTTGCACTTTTAAATGTGAAAGTCTATGGTCATTAGCAAAATGTGCAGAAAAACCGATTACCTTTAAATAAAATGTCACACATAAAGCCACACAACTTGTTCATTGTATGAAACTTGCCACTTCTCTTTAATGATATGAATGTCCAAATAGGCTTAACTGCTTATAAATATATAAAGATCTGCAATGAGCCAGTGAAGAAAGCAGCTGTATCACCTAGAAGCAGTCAAGCTGTCACCTAGGGGGAGCTTGATTCCTCTCTACCAATGGCATTTTGCGTGAGCTTTATGAGTACAGGAATGTGATATGAAACAATCTAATTAGATATTGCTTTTAGCTTTTTTACAGAGCATTAAATAACAAAAAATAGTAACTGGGAATTTAATGACTTGTTTTTGCTGTAAACAACAAATATCTAACTTTCAGGAATAACAAAACACTAGGTTGATGAAGAATAAGGTTTGAGGGGACTGTGAGACAACTGATTTTTCAGTTATAATCTACCCATAACTATGAGGAACAGTTTCCAATATTCAAACACAAGAGAAAGGCTTTTTGTTAAAAAATAAATACATTGCAGTAAAGAGTACTTGTTTACATTTGGCAAGCTTGGCTCCTTTCAGAAAATGCACACGATGCCATGTCCAAATGATTCTATTATTATGAAAAATGTCTTCACTGAAAGAGTTGTCAAGCATTGAAATAGGCTGCCCAAAGAAGTGGTTGAATCACCATCCCTGGAGGTATTTAAAATACATGTAGGTGTGGCACTTAGAGACATAGCTTAGTGGTGGAACTGGCCGTGCTGACTTAACTGTTGGACTCAGAGATCTTTTCCAAACTAAACAATTCTATGAAAATCACATATGAATAAAAATCATCTTCACATAGCCATAATGAGATCCATGATAACTTGGTAACCACAACTCCACCTCAAAGAAGAGTTAAATTGTTCTGCTCTGCCCATTCTCACACATGCAGACCATCCACACAAAAAAATTTGTCTGTCCCACTTACACAAGCAAACTGGACAGCATGTAAATAATTCACAGAATGGCAGTCTGTCCTATTAACTGTATACTGACAGACTCTGCCATGAACATGAAACATGGCTGAAACTAAAACCATCATATAGAACCAGGCTGCATATGTATTCTGTAAATCAAAAATACAGCTAACCTGTGAATGAGGAATTTGTTCTTTTTTGCTAGATCAGGCGTGAGGAAGTTGCTATATTCTCGTGGACCAGTTGTTTCTTAGCAGTGTGATCATAAATGTTAGCAGGTCTGCAGTACAAGAAGGAATCAAAGTCAGAAACAGCTCTCATGTAGAGAACATGAACTATTTCCCCATAATCCTTCCATACATTACAATCTTAAAGGCCTAGAAATATACAGGAAAGATTGAATGTGTAATTTTAGGGGTTTGTCCATTTGATACCATATTTACATAGGATGCAGGATCCTCTGGGACCTCTCACATCTACTCAGTGTTCTCTTTCCATTGGGTGCTGTGAATGACAGTAGACATTGTTACTTCCTAAAGGCTATAGCATTTCTCAGCTTCAACACCAGAGTACAGGATCACGAGGGAATAAGGAAGGAAGATAATTACACAGGAGTAAGGAAACATGGAGAGAACACCATGGGAGAGGAAGAGAAAGTGAAGTTTCATGATATTCCTCTTGTACTTGGTATTGGAAAGTGGCACCCATCCTTCTTCACTCACTATCCATGTGGTTCAAGTCAAATAAGTATGTCAGACAAAGTCAAGAATTGGGCCTAGAGTAAGGTAATTGACAATGAAAGAGAAAGAAATAAAAGGAAAAATTAGACGATGAGGGGGATATAAGGAAGAAATAGATAAAATTCATGTAGAAATAGAGTGCAAACCCCAAAACATTGAGAAATACGTACTCCATAAAAGGGGCGGAGGGGTGGGGAGAGGGCACAGAGACAGAGACATCATTAACAGGGACAGTAATGAGGTGTGTGTATGCAAGTTACAGCTTGACCTGACTAGAATATGGGATGCCTTGCGCATGCACAGAGTGTGAACTGCCATGTTCACAGGGCCACATCTTTTCACCTACCACAACTTTTGACAAAAGTGTATCGCCATGTGTTACTATACATGACTGTAGATAAACATGTCACAATATGTACTAGAATTATTTGCTAAGTATGTAATTATATATCTACTTAGAATACAGTAGTATTAAGTAAGTTTTTTTGGATCAAGTTCTCTCGCGAGGACTTGTGTCCCTTTGGGCATAGTTGCAAACTGTAAGTGCTGTTCAGCCACTCAGAGGGTGAGATGGCCTCTCGCCATCTCTGTTCATACAGCTTAGCCAGGGGTTGTGCCACCAACTTCCATCATCTATGCTCCACTGCTCCCCATTTATCTCTACTGTTTCCTCTTTTGTGGGGATACTTGAAAATACAGACGCGAGTAAGTGATGCAAAAATATGACTAACCCATACGCAAATTCCTGCTGGGAAATCTGCCAGGTTGCTATGGGAAACACACACTGCAAGGAGCATCTGCTCCCTGACTTTCCTCCTCTGTCCTAGCACATTCACTCTCAGGAGGTTTAGATAGACTGTCCTCTCTGACGTGGAAATATGCTAACAGGGTCTGATACCCTTTCACAAATACTGGAATTTGTACCTTCACTTTCTTTTGTCCACTTGGCCTGATGAGAAATCTGACCCGTGAAAAATGAACATGGGAAATCTATGTCCTTGTATAATGACCATTTCTGCAAGAATAAGATACAATTTCAACTGGCCATATTATCAAGCTTCTATTGCCACTTGTGACTCATACAGACGATATAAACCTTACCATCTCAAACACAGGAGAACCCAGTGATACTTAATATATATTGTAGATCAGTCACCACTTAGCACACACTAGATGCAAACCTTCAGTCTTCCCTGCATGCCACTTCCAATGCCTCACACATGATTACAGAGAGGGTCACTCATCATTCTTCACTCCTGTCACACAATTTTCTAAACAAAACAAGCTCATCCTACAAAAGGCTCTTTTCCCCTAAAGATATCCCTGAAACCCAAACAGTCTGGAAACAGCCTGTTGATTCGATATATCCACAGCATCTCCAGTCTAGTTCATCAGACAGGAAAACAGCAAAATGATCTCAAAACCTGATTACTAATCCGTGTTAGATAGGCATAGTGTAATTTCATAGGAAGAGTGTTTAAGTGAGATACATGACCCAAACATCTTTTCTGCAGAAGGGTATCTTCCAGTAAGCTGAAAAAATACTTGTTTTTTGGCAACTGACATGCTAGTGGAGATGTGAGTTTTTTTATTCTTATGCTTCACCTTCAATAGTACATATTTTCAAAACCAGGTTTCTTTAGCCAGAATATCTGTGACCTTTGCCTTTTGGTTTTTTTTATTTCCAAAATCTAGGTTTGTGTGGCAAGGTTTTGATGGTGGAGGGGATATAAGGGTGGCTTTCATAAGAAGCTGTCAGAAGCTTCCCCTGTGTCTGACAGAGCCAATACCAGAAAACTCCAACAGACCCACTGCTGGCCAAGGATGAGCCCATCAGCGATGGTGGTAGTGCCTCTGGGAATAATATAATTAAGAATGGGGTGGAAAATATGAAACAGAAGAGACGGGGGAAGAATATGTGAAAGAAGCAGCCATGTGGACACCAAGGTCAGTGAAGAAAGAGGGGAAGAAGGTCCTTCTGACACTGGAGCTGAGATTCCCCTGTAGCCCATGGTGAATCAGGCTGTCCCCCTGCAGCCCATGGAGGTCCATGGTGGAGCAGTGATCCACTTGCAGCCCACGGAGAAACCCACACTAGAGCAAGTGGAAGCCCAAGGGAGGCTGTGACCTTGTGGGAAGCCCATGCTGAAGCAGGCTCTTGGCAGGAATTGTGGGGCCATGCAGAGAGGAACCCATGTTGGAGCAGGTTTGCTGGCAGGACTTGTGACCCTGTGGAGGATTCATATTGGAGTATCTGTGCCTGAAGGACTGCACCCCATGGAAGGGTCCCGCTCTGGAGCACTTTGCAAAGAACTTAGCCTGTGGAAAGGACTCATGTTGGAGAAGTTCATGGAGGGCTGTCTCCTGTGGGAGGGATCCCATGCACGGGAAGAGTGTCAGGAGTCCTATCCCTGAGGAGGAAGGAGCAGCAGAGACAGCGTATGATAAATTGCCCACAACCCCCATTCCCTACTCCCCTGTGCTGCTGGCAGGGAGCAGAAGGGAGAGAATTTGTGAGTGAAGTTAAGCATGTGAAGAAGGGAGGGGTGGGGGGAAGGTGCTTTAAGGTTTAGCTTTTATTTCTTATTACCCTGCTCTGACTTGATTGATAACAAATTAAAATAATTTCCCCAAGTTGAGTCTGTTTTGCCTGTGACAGTAATTGGTGAGTGATCACTCCCTGCCCTTGTCTAGGCCTACGAGCCATTCAATATATTTTCTCTCCCCTTTCCAGATGAGGAGGAGAGTGATAGAGTAGCTTCGGTGGGCACCAGACATCCAGCCAATTAGACAGTAACAATGCTTAATTTTTTCTTCTCCACAATACAAAGTTACCTAGTCTGGATATTGAACATATGCTTCCTCTGCTTTAGTACCTCAGTGGGAGCTACTAATGATACAATTAAACAGGCAGAAACACACATTCAGGAGTAGCTTATGACACGGACAATTGGTGATTAAAAAAAATTGATAGCCATACCTTTCATAAGATCCTATTTTTTTGGCCACTAGTAGTTTAACTGTGATTACTTACATTACATCAGAACCTGGCTCTAGAAATTAGGCATGTCCATGCCGCACCAGGAACTGTGCAGATAGAGCAGGAAGAGAGAGTGTAACGAAATGGCATCATTTTCTGGTCATCGCGATAAAACAGCAGCTACTTGTTTCTCAGGAGGTGACCAAGTTTATTGCAGGAGTGTTTTAGGCACTGTCGAAGAAAGAATTAGCAGGCTGTGAAACTGTAAAAGGGAAGCTCCTTGCACACTGGAGAGGATTCTTGTACAGGATTCAGAAATACTTAACAGATTTCATAGAATCGTCGACTGCTTTGGGTGGGAAGTGACCTTGAAGTTCATCTACCTCCCGCTCCCGCCGCCTCTCCCGCTCCCACCCCGCCGCCCCTCGGCGGTGACGCGCGGGCGCGCCCCCGAGCACCGCCCACCGCCCGCGCCGCTCCCGCTCGGGGCCGAGCCCGCGCCGCGCTCGCGGCCGTGCGCCGCCTGCCGGGGCGGGGAGGCGGTGCCCGCGCCCCGGGCTCGCACACGCGGCGGGCGCAGGCGCGGCGGGGCGGGTGCCCGCAGCGGGGCGGGAACGGCTGCGCCCCGCGCGCCCCCGCGGTGCGCGCCCCCCAGGGGTGGGAGAGGAGGGTGGTGGGGGCCGGCGCGCCGCGGCCCCCGCGCCCGCCTCCTCCTCCGCGCTCCCCGGGCACGGGCGCGCCCTCTGCTCGCACCGCGCATGCACGCACCCCCACCCCCCCCGCCCCCGGCGCGCGCGCGCGCGCACTGGAGTGCTCGTGCAGGAGGCGGCGGTGACGGCCGGAGAGACGCGCACAGGCCCCCCCCCCCCCGAAGCCCCCTCCCCAAATTCCCCCCCCCCCATTCCCTCCCTCCTTCCCTTCCCTTTTCCCCGTGCCCCTCCCGCGCGGCGGCGGCGGCGGCAGGAGAGCCCCCCCGCGCTCCCCCGGGAAGCGCGGCTCCGCGCGCGCGCGCGGGCGGCAGGTAAGCGCGAGCCCTCTCCCCGTGCCCCCCCCCGCGCCGCTCCCGCGCGGCGGCCGGGCCGGCGCCGCGCTGCGCGCGCGCGCTCTTCCTCGCGCACCCTCTCCTTCCCTCCCTCCCTCCCTCCGCCTCCTCCTCCTCCCTCCCCTCCCTCCCCCGCTCGCGGCCGCCGCCGTTACAGCCCCGGCAGCGCGCGCTGGGTGAGATGGCGGCGCCGCGGGCGCGCCCACCGCCCCGGAGCCGTCGCGCGCCTGCCTCCCGCAGGAGATGGGAGGGAGAGGGAGACAAGAAGGAGGAGGAGGAGGCGGAGGAAGAGGAGGACGCATCCAGCGATGGATGCGCTGTGGCGCGCGGGCCCTGCGCGCTGCAGCCGGCACCGCAACAAAGGGGCGCGCGGCCGCATCCTGGCGGCGGGAGCCGTTGGAGGGAGGGAGGGACGAAGGGAGGGACGGAGCGAGCGGGGCGCCGTCCTTGCGCAGCCCCGTGAGGAGGCGCGGCGGGAGCGCCGGGCTCGCTCCGGAGAGCAGCGGCTGCCGCTCGCGGGCGCCCCCGACGCCGGTGCGGGAGCGCGGGCGGCACGGCAGGAGCTGGGCTGGTCCCCGCCGGGAACCCGCCCGCGCCGCGTCCCCGCCGGCGGGTGCGTGGAGCGGGCGTGCGCCTCCGCGGCCACGGGCACGGCCGCCGCGGGAGCCGGCGTGGGCAGGCACTGAGCGCGTCCCGAGCAGGCACAGCCTCCAGGACACACCTCCCCACGTCCCGGCGGTGGTAGCGGCTGTGTAAAAAGTGTGTGAAGGAATAAATCAGAATTAAAATTCAGACGATTACCTCAATAATTGATTCTCCCTTAGAAAGCGTCAACAGAACAGCAGCAAAATTGCATATTGTTTAACAGAACAGGGTGCAATTGCTGCTAGATTATTAGCAGTGACGTTTTGCTACTTGTTTGAAGAAAAAGCATTTTTCCCAGTTTGCAAGGAGCTCTAAACATATCCTCTTGAAATGTTGGTTGTCCTGCCCTCTTCGGTGCTGGATTGATATGTTTTCCTGGGCCAGCAGACTCAGACAGCCCAGAAAAATACACAGGAGTGGTTTGTTTTGTTTTGTTTTGTGTATTTCAAATATTTATGTGATCCCTATCTGGCTATCTTAACATCAGATTATTTAGGACTAAGAAAAGAATTTTGGTCTTCCCAAGTGGAAGTTGCCTTCCTGTCATCATGCCTGTTGTAGAATGTCATAGAATATAGGAAAGAAGTTCTCAGCAGCTCTGTGCCAGGTGATGGAAGATTTGTTCTGAACCATTATTAAATTTCCCTCCTTTCTGTTATATTTCCATCTTCTGTCACAATTACATGCCAGCAATTAGGATTGAATAATTTGAATTATGTGTCTTGTATTATCCTTCTGCTCTTCAGGTATCTCCATTGTTTGGAGATCTGGCACACTTGGTATCTCTTTCCCTGGTCCTTGAGGCTCATCCACCCATAGCACAGTCTGCTGTCCTTTGGGATGCCCAGTCTGCTTGCCAGAACATCTACTAGGCTTGTTCAGATCTCTGGTTCAGCAGGAGACTAATCACCTTCTTGATGGGTTGGTTACTGGATTGACTGTAGTGATTCCTGTGGAGGTTTTTCAGACTTTTAGATGTAGTGCAAAGTAAGTAGCAGGAAAGTGGAGCCAGGGAAATGCAGTAGCCAGAGGAAAGTAAACACATGATTTATATCAACAATGCTATCAGATCAGTTTATCAAGTAGAACTGTAGTACCACTGAAAAATAACTGAGTAGTTTAACAGTGCATTTTGTCTAACATAAAATAATTGAAAGTGCCATGTTTTAACTCACAAATTGAAAATAATTTTTGAATAGATCTTATAATTTCTTGAAATGTTATTACCTTCCTGTCTTTCAGACTGAAAGTGGCCCAGTCTGAGGGCTAATCTGTCAAATATTTAATAATCACTTGCTCAGAAAACTTCCCGCGTTGTTCATGGTAAGTCTTGTATTTGATATTTCACATTTAGTTTGTTGTGCTGACACAGAGTATTTCTTACACATTTTTAGTATTAACGTTTGCTTTAGCTGTAAGAATTACTTAGAAGTTGGATCATACATTTACTGAGAATTACAACTTCACAGAGAAGGTTTCCAGTTTTGTATAACTGAATCAATAAATAAAACTGAATAATTGTAAAATGAAAGGGAAAGATCTTTATGTATTCACAATTTTAAAATAAGATTCAGAGTAATGCTTATGTAATCTAAAAGCTTTGTCTGATCATATTAAGAAAAAAATTATTTGACTTTTTTTTAGTATGTAAATGGTTTTGTTGGGATTTTATGACTCAGACTGCTTCATAAAAATTACAAAGCTTTCCCTTGTTATTTTATAGGAGTTTTTCATCAGTATGTCTGAAACCATTAAATATAATGACGACGATCACAAAACTGTGTTCCTGAAAACATTGAATGAACAACGTTTGGAAGGAGAATTTTGTGACATAGCTATTGTGGTTGAAGATGTTAAGTTCAGAGCCCATAGGTGTGTGCTTGCTGCCTGCAGTACCTACTTCAAAAAGCTTTTCAAGAAACTGGAAGTTGATAGTTCATCAGTAATAGAAATAGATTTTCTTCGTTCTGATATTTTTGAGGAAGTTCTCAATTACATGTATACTGCAAAGATATCTGTTAAGAAAGAGGATGTAAATTTGATGATGTCTTCAGGCCAGATCCTCGGTATTCGATTTCTTGATAAACTCTGCTCTCAAAAACGTGATGTTTCTAGTCCTGAAGACAACACACAGTCCAAGAGCAAGTACTGTCTAAAAATAAACCGTCCTATGGGAGAACCCAATGATACACAAGATGATGAGGTGGAAGAAATTGGAGATCATGATGATAGTCCATCAGATGTGACAGTGGAAGGAACTCCCCCAAGTCAGGAAGATGGAAAGTCACCAACTACTACCCTGAGAGTGCAAGAGGCAATTCTGAAAGAGTTGGGAAGTGAAGAAGTTCGAAAAGTAAACTGCTATGGCCAAGAAGTAGAGCCTATGGAAACAACTGAATCTAAAGACTTAGGATCTCAGACCCCTCAGGCTTTGACATTTAACGATGGCATAAGTGAAGTGAAAGATGAACAGACACCAGGCTGGACCACGGCAGCTGGGGATATGAAGTTTGAGTACTTACTTTATGGTCACAGGGAACATATTGTATGTCAGGCTTGTGGCAAGACCTTTTCTGATGAAGCGCGATTGAGGAAACATGAAAAGTTACACACTGCTGATAGGCCGTTTGTTTGTGAAATGTGTACAAAGGGCTTTACCACACAAGCTCATTTGAAAGAGCACTTGAAAATACACACAGGTTACAAGCCTTACAGTTGCGAGGTGTGTGGAAAGTCTTTTATTCGTGCACCAGATCTGAAAAAGCATGAAAGAGTTCACAGTAACGAGAGGCCATTTGCATGCCATATGTGTGATAAGGCTTTCAAGCACAAGTCCCATCTCAAGGACCATGAAAGAAGACACCGAGGAGAGAAACCTTTTGTCTGCAGTTCCTGCACTAAAGCGTTTGCTAAGGCTTCTGACCTAAAAAGGCATGAGAACAATATGCACAGTGAAAGAAAACAAGTTACTACAGCCAATTCCATCCAGAGTGAAACAGAACAGTTACAGGCAGCAGCCATGGCTGCAGAAGCAGAGCAGCAATTAGAAACTATAGCTTGTAGTTAAAAACTAAAACAGAAACTTTATCAGAAATAATATAAGAAATGAACAAAATCTATTGTGGATATACATTTAGACTGAGAATTTTGTCAAGAAAGCATATTTTTAGAGGATTGAATGTTACATAGGAATACATAGCATCGCTTGGTTAGGTATTTTACAGCATTTCAGAGATGGGTATTCTTAGAATGTGAAGCAGTTTTGTTGTCATTAGCAGTATAATGCACTAATACCTGCTTTAATATGAGAATGTGATCAAGTTCTCTATAAAACAGAGATCATTACTGGCTGATACTTATTCCGTTCAGTACGGAATACTGCGTACAACATAAACATTGCAATCAGTGAGAATCAATAAGTTTGAAAACGCTGAAATCTCAAAAATCACAAACGTGGAAAGGAAATACTTAATTCTGAAGGTGTTACAATTTTTTGAGAAGCAGACATTGATTACCTAAGCTTTTTAATTCCTCCTTTTTTCACTTAATCTAGGTAGGTACAATAGAGTGCAAGGGGGATGGTGATCAAAATGAATTTGCTTCTTAATCCATTCCCCCAGATACCCTCTATTTTAATCAAGGTGGCAAGTTTGATGAAATACTTGATTTCTTGAAAAAATTGCATTATTCACAGTGATTCTGGCTGGCAAAGCAGCAGTGTCATGGCATTCACCAACCCCTTCACTGGGTAAAAAAATCTGCCTCATTTGTTTTTATGTTCACTCTTATACAGGGCCCTGGGGATGGGACCGGGCCACAAAGGAAAAAGGGTGCAGCATGGATGAGATATGCTCCTTACTCAAATCCAGTAGAAATCAGTTAAAGCTAATACAGCCTGAGGCTGTGGTTTTTATTATGCAGCTTTCAGTTCACCTAACATAGCACAGTGAGGGCAAAGGAGTGTTTCTGGGAGCACAGGAGGTTTAGCTGCACTGGCAAGTGACCTGTCACTGCCAGACTCCTGGAGTTGCAGAGCACAGCCATAGGCTATCACATACCTGCCCACAGTGTTCAGCTGGGGATCGTGTCATGGCTTGTCATACCAGCTCATAGGTCCCGTTCAAATTTAAAAACTTCCACCTTCTGACTCACCACCTCTCAGCAAGAGAGACACTTCAGTGAGTGAATTCAGTTGTAATTGATCCAGAGTGAGTGTTCGCTATTAGTTGGTTGCTTAGTCTTGCCTATTTTTTTTTAAGACAAGCTGGCGTACATGCTGCTAATTTAATAGTTAACTCACAGAGTCAACAAAATAGGTTGTCTTTGGATTGCAGTCTCCTGTGTGTAGTCAGCAAGAGAAGACATGAAAACAGTGGTAATGGTAATCCAAAGGGATATCAAGCTTCTATTTTAAATTTGTAAATACTACAACTGTTGTGAAAACTTCATTTGAAGTTGGAATGGGCAAAAAAAACATACTCTTGGGCACATTGTAGTAACATTGGTCACTTGCAATACCTATAGGTTATGGAAGTGTTAGATCAGTTTCTGGTAAGTTACTGTGTGGTACATCACATCTTGCTTTTCTGAAAAGAAATTTAAAAAGTGTTTTTGGAACTGTTATATGGAACTTCTGTTATTGGGGTTTTTTTGTTTGGTTGAGTTGTTTTTTTTTTTTTACAGCTTCATTTTATTCATGTACTCATCAGGTTAAACAGTTATCTTAAAATGCCAGTAATTGTTTGAATGCTGGTCTGTAAATAAAACATGAACTTAATATTTTAGAAAATGTAAACTTTGGACCTTTACCAATATATTTTTTTAAAATGTTATGTCATTTTACATTCAGTAATATTAGTTTGTAAACAAACTATACATTTTGTACCTGTGCAACATCAGAGGATGTGTATTCATTGCATTTTATTGGTTCTCTTGAGGAACATGATAAATGACCATTGTTAAAATGTTTAACTGTATATGATCATAGAGATAAAGATAGTAGGTCCAAAATAGGATCTACTTTTTTTTTCTAAAAATATTGGTTGTGCTATGTTTTTTTATCTAAAATTGTCTTCACTTTTTCCTAGATTAAATTGGAGTTTATAAAACTGTACAAAAAAGATCTGTTGCGATAAGAGTTCAAAGGTGTAAAACGTGAAGAAAGTAAATTTTCTCTAGGTCTGCTATGAAGAGTGCAAGAAGCAATGAGCTTAAATTACAGCAGTAAACATTTACATTAGAAAAAGAAAACCTTTTAAAGGGTTTAATAATGAATTACTAGAACAGAATGCCTGGGGAAGCATTGCAGTCTCCACTAGTGGTGACATTTAAAAATAGGTTAGACAAACATAGGTTAGAAATGGTTTAAATATGGTTAATTCTGCTTTGAAGCTGAGGGGTAAGCTGAATAACCTCTCAAGAACAGCCTCATCGGTTTGTTGTTGCGGGGGAGGGTGTTGGTTTTTTTTGGTTGGTTGGTTGGTTGATTGGTTTTTTTTGGAAAATAATAAATTAAAATGGATCTCATGGTGCAGCAGATGCTTGAGTACAGAGACAGAGCTCAAGTCTTGCAGTTAAAAGAATACTGCCCCCTGACTTTTGAGCACAAGCAGTCAGGCTGTGAATTTGAAATTGTTATAGAAAAACAGGCTTGCATTAAAAGACTCACTGGGGAAAGTGTGATAACATTCTGTGTTACATCACAGTATATTCTGCTATTGCTAAACTTATGACTGGAAAAATTAACAACTGTAAGGACTGTGTGATGTTTGTAGCTTTTAAAAGGTGGGACAGATTGATGTTATACATAATCTAATACAAAAGTGTGCAGAGGCATGAACAAATGTTATTGCTGCATGTTCCTTGGACAGGTATAAACACCTTATGTGAGACTTGGTCTTAATAGTCTATGACAGGATCAAATCAAATGAAGTCAATGGAATTCCCTCCATTGCAAAGGTTTTGAAAGGGGCCTCAGCCTCCCACTAGTTTTTAGGTGCTTAAGAGTCAGAAGACTGCTATATGTTCCTGAGACCAATGTTGACAATACTGGTTAAGAAGGCAAAGGCTCAGTTATATTTCTGAAGTTAATTGAGAATTTTATTGTCAATTTCTACTACCACCATCTGTTTTAAGTATGTGAAGTTACTTTCTTTTTTCTTCTTTTGAAAACCAGTGGATACTTTTGTTCCTCCCCAATTGTTTTTACTCAAGGCAGAGAGAAGGCCTAGAATACTTAAGTTTATAAAGTTTTGGAAAAGGTTTCAGAAAGAAGGTGCCGATGTAACCTTAGCTGCATATGGATCATAGTTAACGTGTTCTAAATTAACCTGTTTGTTGTGTATGTCCTGAAGGGTGGTTTGCCTATATATTGTGGGAATCTGTCTGTGAAGTTCAGGTAAATCTGTATGCATCTTAAGACACTACTTACTGCTCCTGTCTCTCTCCTGCCTGTGCCAGAAGACGTCATGCATAAAAGCAGGTGTGCGTCAGCTCCAAGCCACCAAGGTTTTCCAGCCTGATAAACTGTAAGCTGTAAACCATGTTGATTGAGTAATGGGCAAACTTTTATTCTTGCTTTTACAAGGATGGCGTGACAGTTTCTTTGAGAGTATATGAGACAGTAGAGGAGGTTCTCTCTGACTAATGGGAATTTTGCTGTTGATTGTTTTGGGGCCAGACTAGTCTTACAGCAGGCTATTTAGCTAATTGGTGTGCATGCAGGAATGACAGAATGCTGTAGAAAATAGATGGTTAAAATAACGTTGAATATGTTCTATTTTTTTTCTCTGAATTAAGTAGCAAAAGTATTATGTATGGAATTAGTCCTGAATGTATACTTGTCAATCTGTGGTTTATAAGATCAGAGTCAATTATGTTTTTAATATACAAAGGATAGCAAACACTCGGTTACTCTCTTTGGCTGATACTGAACCTCCATCCATCTTTTGATGTTATGTGACCATGTGGTTTCAATGGAATCCTCTGTATATGGGAGTTAAGTATATGAATAGGTGTTTGGTAAGCAGGGCTTACATGTGTACAGTGCAGCAACATGTTAGTTGATGTGAAATGAGCTGCTTCTGGTGGTTGTCTTGTGTAAGGTCAACACCAGATGAGACACTAAACCACAGTCTTCTCAGCTGCAAACCCATTTAAATACTAAGGAAGTATAACAATTTAATTAAAAGGCTTTGTGCTTTAAAAGACTAACTTAGAGTGAAAAGAAATATGAAAAAAATGACTTTGCTATTCTGGGATCTTAACTGGATGTTCTTAAAACAGTTTGGTTTGGTTTTTTTTTTTTTTTTTTGTTTGTTTGGCTTTTTTTTGTTTTTTTAAAAGAGAAAAAGGTAGAAAACCAACACACATTTTGGCCTGTGATATCTGCTAAATTTCTCATCCTAATTGTGTTAGCCATGGGTATGCTGCTGATTATGTGGCACAACTCAGTTTGGAAGCTAAATGCTCAGGAAGAATACCTTTCAGCTCTTCTTCACTCCCCACCCCTTCTTTTACATGCTGTTCACGTATCAATAGTTAAAAAAATAATAGAAAAGGAAGCAACTCACAGTTGAGTGAGTACTTTTGGTTTTGTTTTTCTGCTTAATTCTTTTAGAAAGATTTAGACCTGGAGATCAGAGTTTTAAAGGTCATTTTGTGAAAGGAAATGCCTCATACTCACTTCAGGAGCAAAAGTGTGAGGGGATCAGTTTCTGTTTGTTCATTTAAGCTACAGAATACTAAATACTTTGCAAAGTCTTGCCATTTAGGTACCCAAATGAGTTCTTTTGAAGATCAGGCCCTAGTTTTCTAATATAGATATTACTTTCGGGATTCCATTAAGTAAGAATACTTAAAATTGAGTCTCTGTGAGATACAGAATAAAATATCTGATTATATCAGAAAGTCTACCCTAAGGTTAGAGTATATTTTTAGGGACAGATTATCTTTTATTAAGTATTTTATAAATTTAGACACCTCTAGGCTTACAGAAGGGACAAAGCATTTATGCAAGAGAGTACATGTACTGCTTACAACAGATGACGTTTCTGAATGTAAACATTTGCATATTGGTACAGAGCGGAATAATTCTAACTGGAAGGTAGACAGATCTACGAAATTTTCCTCTTTTTCAAACAGCTACTCTTTAGATCAAAGCAGTATGTCCAGTCAGCCAGAAACTTGCACATTTCATTAAAAATTCCATTACTGCAGTTGGTCTATCATTTGTCTTCTTATAGATCTAAAACAATTATAACATTCTTACTCATTTCAGAACAGACGGAGAATTTCTATGAATAGATTTGTTAAATATGTGTCATAAGAGTTGAGACATCTATTCTCAGGAATGATTTTTAAATGTAATACAAAAATCTGAAATAGCCAAAAATAGTGATTTGTACAGTATTGATATGTTTTCCAATGTATTTCTCTCAACTGTCTTATATTTTTTTATTTAAATGCCCTGCATTTATATATATATTTATAGAACTCTGAATGAACTTCAGTGGTTCCAATAGGAACAGCACTGCAGTTCTTTAAAATAAAAAAAAACCTACTTCTGAGTCTTACTGATGTTTTTAAGATTCTCTAGCTAAACATCTAATCTTTTATAGGTAAACTTGAAAAACATGTGGACCTTATGAATCAAGCTGTACCACATCTGACCAGTTTGGCATATGTGTATCAAAAACCATGGCCAAAGCAGAACTACTTGATACCTCTGTCTCAGATCCCTTCCATGATTTTTTTTAAGTGTACAGTTCTTGAAAGAGCATAAGTTTGTAAAACACATGGTACTAACAAGAAATTAGAATTCTTACTGAATTGAAATTCCAAATGTATTTTTTTTAATAATACAGAGCCATTTTGAAGACCTATAGAAGACAGTACCTACGTTACATATTATGCAATAAATAGATTTAAAGTTGTATTTTCATTCACAACTAAGATAAATAGATATAATGCATTGTATATAGATCATCTTTATGAAATCATTAAATCATGAGAGCAATTTTCTACTTTTTCCACCAAAACCTGAGAGTTTTACTTCTGTTTAGAAAAATGTTTTATGCAAACCCTTGTGTTGAAAACAATAACCAAAACCACCCAAGCCCTACTGTGCCTACTCTTGTGGTTTTCTGACCTCTTCCCAATGGCCTATTTGTACATTTAAGTAATCTGCATATGCTAAGAACTTGGAGTATTTTTGTCTTTTAAAATATTCTAAAGACCAAACTTCCCTGCATCTAAGTATTCATTCTTCAGTAATAAAAATACTTTTTTTTTTTCAGGGTCCAGGGTACTACAAACAGTGCCTACAGGAACAAAGCACTGTAGTGGCACTGCAAATTGCTCAAACAGGAGGATGGGATATTCTAGAGCTCCGCTCTGAGATCAAAACCTCACTTCTTTCTACTATAGAATTTGGAAATGGTACTGACACAAGATTGTGTGTACTTCCAGGCCGGAGTTTCTCTTCAAAGGAGGTTATCAGTTATCTGCAGATGATTTATGTCTGTTTTGTACTCATCATCAGCATAATTGAAGTTTACAGAGAAGAGCTTTCAGGACTATGCCTTTCAAAATATTAGTTGGTTCTAGTTTTGCATACTGTCAGACCTTATTCACATGTTCCTGTTGTGTTTAAGGTTGCATGGGCAAAGTATGGGAGAAGTGTTGGTGTAAAAGCAAGAAAGTAGAGTGAAAATATTCTAAACACTGCATTTAATAAACTTTGTTACAAATTGAATGCAATTTTGTATTTAATACATTTAGGGTACATTATATTAAAGAATATGTTTTCAATACTTAAGAAGCCACTAGTCTCAGATCATAATTTTTTTATTTGTTTCCATATACTTTAATCTCCAGCATTTAGAATTGGTGTATAGCTTTAGTATCTCTGGCTGTGAAAGCCATTAACTGTCATGAACTCTGATGCTCGATATATCTAATTATACTGACTATCTATATCTAAGCACATTTAGCACTTTTTTCTTTACACCTGTGCATCCATCTTCTTTGTATTTCAGGAAGGCCCATTAGGAATCTCCCATTTCCTGTTGCAAAATAACTGAAATTTTTGTAAGATTTGCTTAGGACACTAAGGAATATTTTCTCAGCAGTAGAATTTGATCCAATTGCTTTGCAAAGATGTAAAATGAATAGAGAGTGACATCTTGTGTATGGAAAAATAGTTTACAATGAAATGTTTGGGTTTTTAAAAATTTAAGCATTGTTTTTATTTGTTTCTGTTCTGCTATAAAGCTTGCTGTTTGAGAGTACAGTCTTCTAAAGGCACAACAAAGTATACTTTGTATGGTAAAGCTTAATTGTGCTGAAATGGTGTCTTTTCCTTCTCAATTCCTTTCCTGCTCAGAAAGGTGTCTGGTGAGACTCTCTGTTGGTGCGAGGTAAGTGATCAAAGTATTCAGGTAAGAGCAGTGATGATGGTAAACAGGGAAGAGGAAGGAGGAGGACCTTCTCATTTAAACTGCTGTAAGGAGTGACAGCTCACCCCCTAAAGGTTTGTCTTGTCATGAAAAATCTCATTGCTAAGTTATGTTCTTTTTTTCCTGTTGAATTCTTTATTTTCAAGTGCTTTATTTTTGAGGGTAAAGAGGTTCAAAAGAAGCTCAAAACAATTCCACCTGTTTTTCCACGTAAAATTTACAATGCATAAAACTGGTAGATCTAATATTCTGGTTACTTATTAATATGCTGGATAGTATGTACTATTTTATAACAACGTAATAGCTATTGACTTTGATCCAAAGATGCTCTAGCCTCATTTCTTTGAGCACAGGGAGAGGCTTAGCATTCTTTTTAGCTCAAACCTATTTACCGGTCCAAGGTGGTAACAAAAAGAGAGAAGTAATGCACCAAGGCAGGAGGCTTTATGCCCAAGGCACAGCTAAGTCATGAGATGTTTCCCTGTTCTCAAGTTAACAAAAGAGCTAAATGAGGTTAAGGAATCACATCCACAGTGATTTAAGACAACCAAAGTTGTGCTTGTTGCAGTTTATTGGGTTTTTTTCTGCCTGCAGTAGCACTCATGTAAGGTCTCAGTGAACCAATTCATGGAGAGCTGAAGCACCTGAACAGTGATAACTGTTCTAAAGCATTTTTTTCCTAACTTTATCAGCCCCACATGATTGCTAGGGTCAGTGGAAGAGAAGCCTCAATTTAGAACGACTTCAGTTATTGTGGAGCTACCTCTTAAGACAGCAGCTTTGTGTTTCGACTGTCATAGTAAAATTGCATATTGTTCCTAAAGGGGTTAATCCCATTTTCTCCTTTTTTTTTGCTGTTACCTTTTGCACCTATTTCCTCCGCCTGTTAGCCTCAGATTTAATGGCTTTTGTGACTTTAGAATAAGCCTATAACTGTAAGTGTATTCCTATAACAAAGCAATTCAGTGCTTCAGTGAGTTAGTTTTAAAGTGACCTCCCTTGTCAAACCAGTTCATTAGGTTTGACCCCAGGTAAGTGGCAGGAGCACATTGCTAGATTTAGGAGAAGGAATATAGCAGGACTTGTCCAGCTTTGGCACTACAGTGAATACCATATGATGAAACACAGCACTTGTTGCACAGTTTCTGCAATTTGTTGCACTTTGCAACATCCACTGCTGATAGACTTGGGGGATTTTGAAGAGGGATATCTGTGCTTCATTTCTGCTTTTTTTCAGGAGAATGGAATTTGGGACTTGAAGTTGGGTCTTTTTTTTTATTATCTAAATTAATCTGACTTTGCTTGCCTCTTATTCAACAATCCTACATAGCCTTGAATGGTGAAAAATTGCTCAAGTTAAGGAGAAAAGAGTTATTAATAAAAGACAATAGATACTTAACTCACTGAAGAACAAAACTGTAATCCCAAAAGGATGAAAAATGGATTTTTTTCAACGTAAGTTAATCTTTGCAAGTATTAGAAGTAAACAATATTCACCTCATAGTTATTTACATCTATTTTAGGTCACTTGCTGTGTAAAAAATAATCACTCTTTTTAGTTATTGCAAATAATATAAATCCAAAGGAGGTTCTGTATTCCATTAGGTAATGTCAGCTAGACTGATTGCATCACAGGAATTGTTTTTTTTCTGTCTTTCTGGTTTAGGATTCTGTGGTAAACTTAAAGTTTTCAAATGATTGATTTTATTTTTACATATAAATATTAATACATTTGAAGGCCTGAATATAAAATGTGTAGGTTTTCATACATTTCCACCTGGTACATACTTCAGATTGACGAGTTTTATATGTAGTTATTGAGTTGTGTAGCTGAGGCTTCAGAAGGTATTCCTTGCTGAGAGTTGCTTTCTCTGAGTGAGAAGTTCTTCCTGGAAATATTTCTGTTCTCTGATGTTTCCCATGGTTTTCTGTACTTTTAACAATTTCCCCCCCCCCCATCTTAAGTAACGGTATTGGAATATTTTCTTTTTACAAAGGGCTTTATTTTGTATTACAGCCATAATTGATTTTGATATTTTACCCAGTAATATTTTACTAATTTGTCCAGATTATCCAGTAAGATTTATAACAACAATAGCCACTGTATTCATGGTTCTAAAGTATAAAATAGAACTTAAACCAGGATTTTGAGCATAAACTTTGTAATGCTGCTGTAAGCTCTCTAACTTTTCATCACTGTATAGGAAACCTTATACCCCTGGAAAGCAAAAAGATCTCATTGACTGCTCCTATTGGAAAGACTTGATTAAAAGAAAAAAAAATGTATGTATACTAATTTTGTTTCTGGATTTCTTGATCTTGGGTCACGTAAGGAAAAAGGGTTTAACTGTCGGCTTAGGAAGTAGGAAAGAGCAGCTCTATTTTGTATTTCAAATGAGTTAGAAGTCTGGTAACTGGGCTTGATTACTAGACTAACAGCTATCTACGACTATACACATAGGAACAATTAAAATTCACAGTTTTTAAAGTGCCTGACAAGTTTGCTTATGCTAGTTTTGCCATTTAGTCTGAAGAAAACCCAAACAAACAAACAAACAAACAAAATCCCCCAAAAAACAACACCCCCCCCAACCATGACCCTGAAATTCTTATTTGAAAATGTAATTTCTGCCATGTTAGACAGAAATGTTTTAATTGAAGTGAACAATTACCCATTTTAAGAGTGTTAGTCAGATGTTTTCAATATAAAGCATAGGTTTAATTTTCCACTTCAGTAATTAACTTTTCTTTTATCCAGTTGTATGACTTTCTTGTAGATCTCCCATTGTTCCAAGGACAGATTAAATGCAGTCAGACAGGAGCCCTGATTTGATGGATGTGATAAATTCTGCTAGAGTAAGGATGTCCTATTATAGATACTTTTCAATTGGACATGGATTATGCTCTGTGAATCTTGCTAACCTAATTTAAAGTTTTGATACTCTACTGTTTTAAATCCTTTGTTTTGTATCAAAGTTGATGTTTTCAAACTCAATTTAAAATTCATATATTTATCTTATTTGGCCACATTGTTTAATTTTTAGCCATAAATGATGAAATCCCCATTCTTTTGACTCTATAGGACAAGTTAGGAAGCTGCATTGTGTGTTTAGGGTTTGTATTTCATATTACTGTAATTCAGTACAATTCCCCGTTCTCAGTTCTTGAATTTAAGATGTTTAGTAGCATATTAAAATGATGATTTTGGTATTTACATTTTATGTACCTTTTTTCTCTCAGCATTAAATTAAGCATGTGGTTTAATATTTAGCTTGTTTACATATGTCAAAATATATAGTTGATTTGTTGAGAACTCTAATAGCATTTTTTTTTTTGCAAGTTTGGAAATGTCTTCATTCTTTATAAAGCTGACTTTTTTTCACCTTAGTTCATTGGCTAGCTGTTTTGCCATGGGTCATAAATGCTTCTTTAACTCTATTCTTTTAGGTTCTTTGAAGACTTGAGCAAATGCCAAATTTTATGACTTGTGAGAAGTTACACACACCAATAAGCTGTGGCATGATTGGAGTCTTAAAACAGTTTTTATAGAAGGGAGAAAGACACGTGCAAAAAATACTCATTTTTAGTGTGTGAAATGTGCAGGTAGGAAAAGAAAAGGTTTGAAGGTGAGAGTTTCATTTGTGGCAGACTCCCAACCCATCCTATGCATCTTCAGTATGGCCTGGTCCATGTCAGGAGACAGTGGTTGTGTGTGAGGTTCTTTAAAGTCTCTGCCTATGTTTCACAGTGCTTCTGCTAGATCCAGAGTTGTTAGCCAAAGACTTGACTGGACTGAATTCCTTGCTGTAAAGAAGAATTCCTGTGTCATGGAAAGCCTCTGAATTTTGGACTGGTTCATTCATCTGTCTCAGTGAGGGGACTGGCAACTTGCAGAGGAGTGGCAGGTGGGAGCAGCAATTGCTTTGATTCCACGGCACAGTTGTATGTGCAGTGATGTTTTAGGTGAGTCAGTCAATCTTTTATTTAAACCTTCTGAATTTATCTAGGTCATTGTTTCTTGTTGATTGGCTTTTGCTTTGGGTTCAACTTCTCTAATTTTAACTTCTATCTAAAAGAGAAAGATGCCAATTAACTTAGGGGACTGTTGGAAGATAACCATTCATGGGTGTGAGGTATTCGGATGTGAGGGTGGCGAGAAAACCAGCGAGATGGAAGTGGGGCTTTGGGGATCTATTTACAGATGGTGAAAGTCCTATGGTGGACTCATCTTTGTGCTACTTAAAAAAACCCTGCAATAAACCAACCAAACAAACAAAAACCCCAAACCCACCCCAAAACTGTACAGCTGATTCTCCTAGACTGTCTAAAATTTGTTTGTAAGTCCCAGCCCTAGACTGCTGTGCAGTTTATGAGATTAATTAAGAAAGGTGAATAGACTGATGAATTGCAACTGTGGTGTCCACATTTATCTTAAATGGTATTCACTTTTTCCTGTCTTGAGAAACATTGCACGTTCTTGCTTCTGGCTTTCAAGGTGTCATGTCTTTAGCTGCTGGAAACCAGTGCATCATTATTCTTCTGGAGCACTCGCAGAAAAGTAACTGGCTTTTCATTTAATTATTTTTTCAGGAGATTGGCACTTGTGCCCATTTTTATTTTTCTTTTGTACCTTCTCTGTTTATTCACTACATCTTTCTGTTAGAAGTATATTAATCAGAGAGGTGTTAGAAGTTAGATGTCTAAATCTAGGACCCTGAATAGTATATGACCCCTACTATACCAATTGCATTTGACACTTAAAATATTAATCTAATATTTTGATATTTCATGCTGACAGTCACAATTTCCTCTGAACAGTTTCCTTGAATTTTTAGATGTAATGTATTGCACCTGGGCTAGTAATGGTTTTTATTGTTAAGCTTAACTGTAAGGCAGTCAGAGACTGTAATAATTTTTTGAAGACCATTATGATAGTAGTCAGTTTAGCAAAAGGCATCAAGTTGTTCAAGCAATTTCCTAATTGTATTAATCTTCCCTCCCAAAAAGCTAGATTTGGCTATTAAAGTTTATATGTGGAAGGAAATTAAAGCAAAGCAAAACAAAACAACAACAAAAAAAACCAAAACCAAAATAAAAAAACAACAACAAAAACCCCCCACCCAACCAAAAATCAAAACATAAACCACAAACAAACAAACAAAACCAAACAAAACCAACCAAAAAACAAAATAAAACCCAAGCAAAAGAACTAATAAGACAGATAATTAATTCTCAAAGTTGGGAAGAAAGGTTTTTTACAAAATATAATACTAGCATCTGATGTTGACATATGAAACTTTGTTTATCACTTTGGAAAACATTTTATTATAAAATGTTCTCTTATTTAGGTGATTACTTCTGCATGATTCTTTTGGAAAAGGATTTAAAATATTACCTGTAAAATATTAGCTGTGTGTACTTGTTAACAAAACATTGAAACTTTGAATATCCAGTAAAAATACTTCCTTAATACATATTTACTAATCTTCTGATTCAATGTGACCAAATAATTGTTTTCAGTTCCATCAGAATAAATGGTTTAGTTCATATGTAAACCCACAGAATTATGAATAGCAACAGATGATTTAAAGTGATATCAGTCAACTTGATTTTTATAACAGTCTAAAAATGTTAGCTAACTTTTAAGAAAAGCATTAAATTTCATTTAAAAAATACCAAATAAGTAAGTCAAGACTTCTTCAAAAAGTTTTTGAAGATACATCCTAGAGAATTTTTAATTGTCCTGATGTTGTACAGAAATTAGTAATTCCTCAATCAAACAGTAAGAATGTAAATGTTACAGAGGGATTGCACAATTAGTGATTAAATATACACAGATTTTTTGTAAGTGCTTTTGTGTTTTCTATTTCATACAAGTTGATGCTACATCTTTAAATATATTTTAATAATATAACATAATTTTTACCATTGTGCTTCATTCTCAAGGTTTGGTTTTTTTTATTACTGGGAATACCTGACGATGTTTTCCACTGATCTGAAGTTGAATGAAAAATAACTATTAGTTCAATCTTTGCTTTACTGCATTAACTGCACATTTTTTGAGGTGACAGTTCACTATAGAGCTCTGTCCTGTGCAGTTATTACAGAGATTTTGTGTTCATTTGAACTTATTACCAAATCTGAAATTCAGAATTAATTATGCATCAAGAAGAAGCCCAAAAAGCTTCTTGGTAACACTTTTTTTTGGTGTCAGAAAACAATATTAGCCTTTGATTTGAGCAAAAACCCTGAAAACTCTAAAATAAATTGTGCCTGGTTTGAGCTATTTGTTAGGGTAAACACAGAAAGCAGTTAAAGAAAGATGTGTGTTGAACTTTATCATTGATGAACTGTATTCTTTCCCCCAAATGTTTTGAAAATCTTTTAACAAGCTACTCCACTACCTCAAAACCCAATCCCTTATACACATCCATATAATTTCTTTTCAGGATGTACGTAATAGAAATATATCCAATAGATCTTTCTTTTGGGAGAAGTGGCTTAGCATCTCTTTTTCATGGTGGGTGAATCTCCACTGAACAATGGAGATCCACAAATCAAGCATTAGGTGCCACATAACTAACACATCATAAAAATACCAGTGTGGACTTTCTTACAGTCTTTCCGAACTGTATATCAGTTCTGATTTTCTAAAGATTACAGGATATCCTTCACCTTTCTCTTAAGAATGCTGAATAATGCTGACTGCAGTGTTGTCTGTATTTCATGTGGGATACTTGTGATAGAAATTGTTCTGATTGAGTTCTTAGGTATCCTGTTAGTTCCCACACTTAAGGTGAATAAGAATAATGATGAAAAAAGGTTAGATTGGAGAATTTTGAAGTTAAAATCTTAGAGGGAACACCATTTCTGAGCAACTAGAGGTATGTTTGTATTTGTTAATTTGGTTGTGCTCTGAAAGGAGTGAAATTAAGTCCCTAAAATATAGGACAGGAGAGAGAAACAAATGGCAATAAAGAAGCTGAAATTGCTAAGGAATATCCAGAAATCTGATACTAGAGATGATAAGTGAAGATAAATCTGGAAGGCATTTCCAAGGAGAAATTATGTTATACACTTAAAAAAAAAAAAAATAGTCGTCGTCAGATAATTAATTTGACTTTGACAGTGATGCCTTTCTTGAGTTCTTCCTGAGTATACATGCAATATTATTTAAGCAGGCTAGTGTTTTTCTGTATCTATATTTTAAGAATAAGGCCTTATTTTGAGACTTAAACCTGTCCAGGTTTAATTGGATAATCCTCTGTGTGTAAAATGCTTGACTGTGAAAAAGAATGAAATAAGCTTGTGGGCTATGAAATGACCGGTAGGTTATGAAAATGTGGTTAGAAAATGTATTCCATATTGGAAATATTTACATACAATCATTCATGCTAATTTTTTTTTTTCAAATCTACTTTCTCTAATTTGCACTAGTAATCAATGTTTCTCAAATTTCCTCTTGAAGGGAAGGCTTAAACAGGAGAGTTATTTTTTCTAAATTGTGTCCCATTTGGCAGTTGGGCATCTTACTTCTATAGAAGTTCAGGATCCACAGGAAATCTAAGCATGGGTTTTACAAACAAGAGCAAATTAAATGTGAAACATAAAAGTTAGTGGAAAATTTTAAATTGTCTTCTCCTCCTGTTTGCCCTCATCTTCTCTGTTTTATTACTTTTTCATTACTTTCTTTACTGTTTCGCCTTGATGTCATATTTTATATGCCAAACACCCATGTTCCCTCTTAAAGTGCTGCACTTGGGTGCAACTGGGTAAACGGGCCTGTGAAATCAGAGTATAAATTCCTCAGCATTTGAACCTTTGGAAACTAAAATACTGTGACAAAGTGCATTGTCGCTGGAGCCCGTCGCCAGGTCTGTTAGCTTGTAATCGAGAGCAGGGCACCCCAAAATGTCAGGCAGCGGGGCTGTTGCCGCGAGGTAATTGGGAGCAATTAGCCGGGCTCCCTGCCGGGCACATCGCTGTTGCCTTTCTCCTGTTTGCCCTTCCCCCTGTGCTGCCGCTGCAGGGCGACGAGTTGTGGCAGTGCTGGTTCCCTGGGAGGCTGTGTGACCGTGTGTGTGAGTGTGTGTGTGTGTGTGTGTCCGTGCGGGCGCCCCGGCCCCCTCCCCGCCCCGCCGCATTGTGGAGGGAGGGACCGCGGCCCGCAGCCGCCTCCGCCGCCGTGCCGGCCGGGCGCTGTCCGTGGTGCTGAGCCCGGCGGGGACGGGCGCTGTCCGTGGTGCCGACCCCCCCGCGGGGCCGGGAGCTGTCCGAGGTGCTGAGCCGCGCCGCCCGGGCGGCACCATGGTGTTCGCTCCAGGTAAGGGCAGCCGCTTCCCGAGCCCAGCGGGAAGGGCCCGGCCGTGCCGGAGAACTGATGCGGGGAGGAGGGTGGGGGGTGAGCCCAGAGCTGCTAGCAGGCAGAGAGGCAGGGAGGTTCAAAGAAGGCAGCTTAGCTTAGGATGTGCTTGGCTGTGGAGCCGGAGGTTGTGAGGGTCACCCCTGTGGTTCCCATCAGGGAAGGAGCCTCCTGTACAAGTGTGCAGAGGACTGCTTGTCAGACTGTTCAAAAGGGTCAGGAAGGGGGACATGGCCTTGGATTGACTGGAGATGAGTCCCCCTCAGCACCCCCAATGCTGAGTGCAGATGAGACAATCTGTGAAACTCATGGAGATATTTTACAAATTTCAATTCCTCCCTGTTCCCCCCCAAAAAAAATATTTGAAGAGAACAGAAAGTTTGTTCAGTCCCATTTTTACTGGAACAAAACTGAAGATTTCGGAAGGAGTTCATGTCTGTTGTGAGACCTCACTCTACAAGGGTGCAGAATCTCTGCTGCATGGTATATATCAGCTAACCCATAGAAGAGGGGAAACTACAGAGAATCTGCATTGGATGTCATACATTCCGCTTTGAAATAGGCAGTTCATTTTTCAGAAAGGAGTGAAAGGCCTGGTAGCTCCAGTATATAAATGTGTAGTGAAATGACTTGAAAATAACTTGTTTAAAGATGTATAACTGTCAGTAAAATAGTGGGTCAATAGAAAAGGGAAGGTAAAAGCTGCAACTTGACAATGATTATTAATACCTTTATTTTGCAAAGCTAACAGAAGTTTTGTCTTCTTTGAAGTTCTATATCCAGTCTGTGAAGGGATAAGAGTTCAAAAGCTTTATACCTTCATTAAAAAAAATTATCTTGGGATTAACTTTGCTAGCTCAATAGAGTCTAATTTTTTGAAAATCAAAACACACTATAGTTTTTCAACAATCTGAAGTTCATTTTGTCTCTTTAACTGCCCAGTTGCTGTCTAATTTGATACGTTCACTTACATCATGTTCTGAAACTGGGACCAGGTTATTTATATTAATAGAACCAGACACTGCTTTTTGTAATACACCTTTCAGCATTAGTGGCTCTTTTCTGAACTCCTTTTATCTGTCAGAGTGCCACCGTTAACTGTACACAGTTCTTGAAATACACTGTGGGACCAGAATACTGCAGGAAGACATTACCTCTAAAATAATGGAAATGTGGTGGGTTTTTTCCTCCTTCCCCCCCCCCCCCCTCCAAAGACTGAGAGAGAACAAACCCCAAATCTCTTTAATAACTGCATGAATTATTATTTTCACAATTCTAATCCATGGACAGAAAAAGAATCTCTCCAAATTGGTTTTGTATAGTCATTCTTCTTCAGTTTGCTTTTACTCAAAGAAAAGTCCATGGTTTTCTTGCAAATGTTGCCATAAAATACATAGGGCAACTTCAGTAGGAGTTTGTAAAAGAGATGATAAAGCAATCTCTTATATTTAGACAGAGCAAGCCTGAGTAGATTCCGATTTTTTTAATTTCCTTTTTTTTCCCCTGCAAATCAACCCTGACCTGGCATTATCTCGTCTCCAGATATTAAAACAAACAAACAAACAAAACAGAGATTTATACATCTTTAGCATCTTCACAGTTCTTAAGGCCATGTAGTGTAAGAATACTGTAAATTTACTTAGAAACTGAGTTTCATTTCTTGAGTCAACTTTCTGATTTTATCTCACTGTGATGAACGACCTCATTTTCTGTTCCATTTATTTGTTGGGATGTGAGGGGAGAGGAAGCAAAAATCCATTCATTTTTTGGGGTGTAAGGGGAGAGGAAGCAGAAGATTTATCAAACTATAAACATTTAGGGTCAGAATGATAAAAATACTTTCAGGATGGAGGTGGAAAGAAGAAAACAAAACAACAGCCAAGAGGAGACTTACCAGGTTTAAATACTTTTAAAAAGGTGAAGCCAACTATTTACTGAATAGATACTTTCCTGTTAATCTTCGACTTCTGAAATCTTATAGCTGCTGTGTTAAAAAAAAATGACAGTAAGTACCTCAAGATAAACAAACAAACAAACAAACAAACAATCCCCCCTAAAGCCTGGATATTACTGAGCTAGATAGATCAAAGTTATTACAAAAAGGCCAATATTCCATGTTCAAAATTGGACTTTCTGGCTCATTTTAGACAGTGTACTGCTATTTGCAGGTATGTAAAAAGGTATTCTTCATATGTAATCTTTCTTCATTCCCACTTAGAATTAATACTGAGTCTGTTCCAGAAAAAGAAATAAAAAAAAAAAGTACATTTTTCCTTACTTGGTTTAATGTGAGCAGGGTTTCATTACACAGTGTTCTCCTGGTTGACTAATGATACGCTGATGTATAGCAAATGCAGTCCAAACTCTGAGATGTTTGGGCATTCCTTTTTTTTTTTTTTTTTTTTTTTTTTCTCTGGAGGACTCACATGTTGTGCTGCCCTTACAATGGGGTATGACCCATGTGATGGAAATGTGCACAAACTACATATTGCAAGGTTTAATTTCTTTACTTTTCCTGAATTGAAGTGCTTTAGGCAGCCTGAGAAGTAGACAAAAATATGTTACTTGTCATTGGATATAAGGATGGAATTATGTATGGGACTGCAGTAGAGAAGCATGAAATTTCAAGGATTTGGATTGAATCAAAAAGCAAAGAGAAGTCATCACTGTTGAACTGGCAGGTTTTCTTAGGAGATTTTTCTTAGATTTTCTTTAGAGGATAGTGTATTCCAGAATTTAAAAAAAAAAATCAAGGCCAAATTAGCCTAGAAAATATTGATATCTCTAAATAATTCTAAAGATTAAATATCTGTCCTTGTGAGGTAGAAAATCAAGAGGTATTAAAACATTTATTTGTTTTAAAGTATTAGCAAAAATTACAGAATGCAGCAAGCTTTCTTCTGATAGCACATAATTAGTTTACAAAGGTGTGATCACTTCCAGTATCGGCATTTATCAGATTTAACGATAATTTTAAATGTTATGAATCAAACTAATTTGCAAACTTACAGTTACTCTTCCAAAAATTATCTTGGGCATATTCCATGCTTATTATCAACCCTAACATGTTTTTTTTCAGTGCAAAGATAAAAATAATACTCTTTACTTCCTATTTGCCTGAACAAGCACAGTACAAAGGTGTTTTTCATACTCCAGTCATTTTTTCTGATGCCATTTTGCACGAGTCACTCAAACACTTATATCTTAGGCCTTTGCCCTTATGTGTGTGTTCTGATATAGCACAGCCATGGCCTGCATTTTTAAAATTAACTTGGGAATAAAGTTAGAAACAGATATCCTGTTAAGGATATCTGAGCTACCTAATGGGTTTTCTAAGCAACTCTCAATGGAGTATAATTTAAGTGATTATTTTAGTCTATTTTGAGAATTTTACTCTTCTCTTACTCTGTAAAACTATAAATAAACCCACCAAATTATAAAGTCTCATCACTATTTCATCCAGTACAAAGCTGTATTTGGTTGAATAGATTTGGGGGTTTAATGTATCCTGGAAACAAGTCCGTTTTGATCTGAATACTTCAAGAAAGATTGGAACATTAACACTGACAGCTTATTTCAGTTCAGAATACTCCCTTCCTTTAAGCTTGTACCTGCTTTGAATTGTGGGATTTCAGCTTTTAGGTGAATCTTGTTATTTATCAGTGTAATTTGAAGAATTTCTTTTACCTGGCATTTTCTCAATAGCTAGAAGCTCACATGCATTCCTTATGATCTTGCAATCCAAAAAGAAGGAGGATGAGATAGAACTAATTTTCGTATTAATATTTTTATGTAAAAAAGAAAAAAAGTGTGAACACAAAGTTTAAAGATAGACATTAGAGAAGTCAGAATATTCAGTGCTCAGCGCCTTTTTCACGCAACAGCAACACCAGTAGCTTTTCAACTAGCTTTTCAGCAGCACAGCTGTTCTTAACGTTTTTAAGCTAGGAGCAGTATAGCAGACTTGCGTAATGACACAAGATCAGAAGCGCATCCTGTACCAAATGTTTTAGGAATCTCATTAAACTGCAATTGAAGACAGAGCAGCTGCACACTAAAACAGATGTGCTTACTGTTCTCAATAGTCCTTATCTCCTCTGATGGAAAAGCTGGGATAGCAGCAACCTGTTGTGCTGTGGAAAGTGAAGACACAAAATTTCTTGATAGACTTTTTCTTCTTTTGATTATAGAGCTACAGGTACTGTGGAGATCCCTGTCCAAAATGCCCAGATCAAGGCGGTACTGAGGGACATATTGATGAGTGTAAAAATTTCTACCAATAATGAGTTTTTTGAAGGTCCTTGTCCCCATTAACTGCTGTGCTACATTCTGCTAATGCTCTGATTTCTGTAGCACCCACAGAAAAACCATCCCTAATATAAGATGGAAGAATATTTATATGTGGGATTCTTACTCATTAGCTTACTGCTGACAAAGTCCATGTGATGGACACAATTCAGAAGCTACAGACAAGACAATTTGCAGGACCTCAGGCAGTCTCATATGGTTTTCTTGTCCAGAATTTGTGGTGGCTGGTAGTGAGTGTAGGACCAGGAGTGCTGCCTGAAAGTATTTGAATTTATTTACAGCTAAGAGCTCTAAACAATAGTTTGAAGTGTTTGCCACCTGGTAGGAAGAAATATAGGAGGAAATTTCCTATTCTTTTTTGCTGAGGAGAAATTGTTACTTGTGGTGCCCTCTCCCCAATGACACATAGATCTTTCCCCTGCTGTGAAACTCCACTAGCAGATCTCATTAGTGAAGTGAAAGTTTCTTCATAGATATTCTGAACTGTGATGAAATTATCAAGCTTAAAAAATAGTCAACAGCTCTAGGTGCAATCTTTCTTTAAAGTATGAATCAATATAGTGTTAAAAACTGGCGCAGAATGTACTTTTAAAAAATATTTTCAACAGAACTGAAGGCTTATACAAGTGAGGCTGGCATCTTTCGCTTCCATATCACTGGGCTGAATCATCTTCAGGTTAGCAGTGAGAAGAATTCTGGTCACAGTGGCAGTGTAGTGGCCTATATTGAAAGAGTTGTTAATAGTTGGGGGATGGTGGTATTAAGTGATACAGTCATTATTAACATCCTTATTGGCTCTGTTTACTGAGCAGGAAAGTCAAACAGTCAGTGTAGAAAAGGAATGAGTTACACTGACCTCTAAAGTTTATCTCTCCAAGTTGTTATTCTTCTAGATGAATTTTTCTCTTGTAATAGACATAAATAATACGATTCTAGTTGTATAAGCTTTATCATGATAATGGAAATAAATGCACTTACTGTAAAACACAGTGAAAGGTAGATTTATTCCTATACCTTCAATCTTTTCTGTTAAACATTTTATGAAGGACATAATCCATTGTATTATGTTTACAAATACTAGGTTAAGCAAAAATTATTTACAAGCAATGTATTTATAGTTTCTTCATAGGCTTTCTAAATTTGCTGACTACTAGTTACCCATTTGTATTATGTTCCTTACATAATAACTTTGAAAGATCCTGCAGAATTTCAGTGGATGTCAATTGGAGCAGAGTCTTTACTGATGTCAGCAGCAATTAAAGGCTGACCTGAATAGTCATAAAATGTTTCAGGTTCCTTTAGAATTCCTTGCCAGGGAAGTCAAGGCAGGTGAGCTCTGTGCTGCTGTTGTCTGCTCCTGTAAATGCCTGTAGTAGTGTTATCAGAAGATAACTGTCTTCCTTCCTCAAGAAAGTTTGAAATTTTCTGCCTGAAGAAGTAAATTGAGCCTTGACTACTCAGCTGTTTCTCTAATGGTAAGGCAAATATAATCTCCTGTGAATTACTTGCATTTGCTTAATTTTGTAGTATACATATTTGATACAATGACACTGTATTTTCTGTCTTTGGGCAATGAATCTATTCTCAATTTATCACTATGAAGGGGTTACATGTCCATTACTACTTATATTAAATATTCTCAGATTGACATAGCATTTTATCTTGAGGTAATAGTTCCTTAATAGAGGAGAAAATACTTCTCTGGGAAGACAGAGAATTAGTTCCAAGAGTGGAAAAGAGCCTGTCGTAAAGACAGATTCTGCCAAGAAAAAAAATTAAATAAAAGGTTTTACTCTTTCAAGGTGCCTTTTAGGTTTATGTAGTCTTTGATTCACTTTCTCTCATGAATTTGTGTGTATGCATATATATATATATATATATGCATATATAAAAAATCTCAGCCTCAGTTGCTAATAGCCATGTTAACAACTTTGGTACTCCACTCAAATTCCAAAATAAGCAAGAAAGTTGCAAATTTAGGGTTTTTTTCCTGTTTTTTTTTGTTGTGGGTTGGGATTTGTTTGTTTGTTTGTTTGTTTTTTAAAGCTAGAGAAGGGCTCTGTGTCAGCTGAGGTTTAGCTAGACAATTTCTTATTCTGAGTAATCTGGTATGAACTGAAACATATCTAAAACGTAGCAGGTTGTTTTTGCTGGTTTGATGGCTTTCGACAAGTTACATAATCTCTTCACTATTTTCTTCTTTAAAAAAATCAGGTTCAGATATAGCAAATTTTAATTAATCTGTACATACATCTTTAAGACCAAAACCCACAAAAGACTGCAGAAATATGAATACAACAGCTAGCAAAATAAACTTTTAGTAGTGGAATATGCCTCCACTGAAAACTTAAGCTATGCAGTGTTGGATACAAAAGTCTTCTAACACAAAACCTAAGTGTTTCAGTGGGGGTTTATGCAGGTCCACCAATGAACTTTTTGGTACAGATTCAGAAGACCTACATAAATGTTTGTAATGTTTTCTTTCTTTGTGTGGGAATTTCTGAGCATCTGAACTGTAGAAAATAGGAGGCAGAGAGAGTTAGATAATGAGTAGTGTCCCTCAGGGCTCTGTCTTGGGGCTGGTGCTCTTCAGTATCTTCATCAGTGACACAGACAGTGGGATTGATTGCACCTTCAGCAAGTTTAGAGATGACATGAAGCTGAGCAATGCAGTTGGCACAACAGAAGGATGGAATGCCATCCAGAGGGATCTGGGCAAACTTGACAGGTAGACCCAGAAGAACCTCCTGAAGTTCAGCAAGTCCAAGTGGAAGGTCCTGCACCTGCAGGTCAGGGCAATACCAGACATGAGCAGGGACTGGGAGAAGAACTGGGACAGCAGCCCTGCCGAGGAGGACTTGGTGGTGCTGGTGGATGAGAGGCTGGACATGAGCAAGCAGTGTGTGTTTGTAGCCCAGAAAGCCAACCATATCCTGAGCTGCATCAAAAGAAATGTGCCCAGCTGGTCAAGGGAGGGGATTCTCTCTGTCTGCTCTGGTGAGAGCCCACCTGGCATGCTGCATCCACTGCTGGAGTCCTCAGCAAAAGAAGGGCATGCACCTATTACAGCTGGTTCAGAGAAGGGCAACAAAGATGATCAGAAGGCTAAAACACCTCTCCCATGAAGACAGGCTGATAGAGTTTGTATTGTTCAGCCTGGAGAAGAATTTGTGGAGCTTTTCAGTCCATAAAGGGAACTTATAAAAAAAGGGAGTGGGCAGATAGTGATAAAACAAGGAGGAACAGCTTTAAACTGAAGGAGGGGAGACTTAGATTAGACATTATGAAGAAATTCTTCACTGTGAGGATGGAGAGGCACTGGAAGAGGTTGTCCAGATAAGTTGTGGATGCCCCATGGCAGGGAGTTTGGAACTAGATTATCTTTAGGGTCCCTTCTGACCCAAACTATTCTATGATTCTATGTTATAGGTCACCTCTATCTGTGCCGTTTGACCTCTCCCTCCATGGAAGAATCACAGGTTGTGATATAGAGAGGCTTTTTATTTCAATATTTGAAATGTATTTTCTAAAGAAATAGGAAAATTTTACAGATGGAGAGAATATAATTTTTTTCATATCCTTTGAAGTAGCTGGCCCTAGATGCTCTTTAGGAAGTATCTTATTTTTTGATACACTGAACTCTAGCCTAGGAGTTAAAAACCCTGATAAATTATTGCAACTTTACAGTACTGGAATCAGAAATTTTCCTTCTGGGATCAAAATCCAAGTGTCACATTTATGGGTTTTGGGGAAGCAGAATTGTCAGTGACTAACCCTTTGAACTACATTCAGTCTCAAAGCTGAAAGGACACAGTCCTTAAGGAGTGAATTTATTGCTATGTGTGAAGAAAATATATAGATTGAAGTGTTTAATCAGGTTTTAGTTAATATTTTTAATTTATGGCAAGCAACCTTACTATAGTATGTTGAAAAAATGCTTAGGAATAGATAATGTGTCTGTAGATCTCAATCTCTAAAAAAAAAAAAAAAAACCCAAAAAAACAAACCCCAACTTTGGAAGCTTCATTTTGGCTAGCATATTTGAAATATTAAGAAATAAATTGCTGGAGTCTCCAAAAAGATAATTTTCATATAACAAGCAAACCAAAGGAATTTCCTGACATTCTCATCTTTTAAGAAATTGAAAAATTCAGTAGGGAAAAAAATTACGGAAACTCAGTTGAAATATACTTAATGCCTCGATAAAAAGATACAGTAAAGTATTACTCTGGAGATATGATTATGTCCTTTGTGACAGTTTATCTGTATTTCTGCTCTTATATTTTATTTTGAAGAATAAAGTAGTCTGTACTGGCCCCCTGCTTGGGGGAAGTTCCTCTTCCATACTTGTTGCGCAGCAGGAATTAGGGAGTGAAGTTAGGGCAGAAAATAAAACTGAGCTGAACCATGACTTTTCTAGTGAAAGTGAATGTTACAATCCCCTGCACAGGGCAGGTTAGAGTATTGGAAAAGCTCAATGATCCTACATTAAAATACTATTAAGCTGTTCTGATATGTTCAGTGTCTCCCCTTCTTCCTCAAGGAATTGCAGTGACTGAGTAATGCTTTCCAGCATCTGACAACTATTAGTCAGGACCTCACTAGGCTGCATTTTAGAGCATGAGAAATGGAACTGGGCAGAATTAACTCTAATGCAGTTAAAAATGCAATTTTTTTTATTTTTTTAAATATTTAATTTACAACTTCCTTGTAGGATCGTTTCATGAGGTCTCTGAACTGGCATCATTGCTGACATTGAGACAAATTTGGTCTCTAATCCTGTAAACAGCTTAATGACTCTCATGCATAAAGTTGGTTTGTGCTCATGTGTTGGAAAGCCTTCAGCCCTGGCTGATTGCCGTGTTCATTCATTCTGGATATAATTAAACTGACTCATCAACATTTCCTGATTATGGATGCTGTGTAGCCTCGTACTTCATATCTCTTCTTCAAATTAGGCTTTTGTACTGAAGTCCTAGCACCAACCTCTAAAGCAAAATAAAAAAGGTATTTTTTAACCATTTTAGTTCAGAGCTAACAAAATATTCACCAGAAGAGGCTCACCTGGAACTTATGTTTTGGCTGACAAGATGGAGATATGTTATTGCCTAATGCCACAGGGAAGTAAAAGAAATTAACTTAGTTCCTTGATGAATATCAATACTGATGCAAAGAATGTTACTGTTAATTATTGCAATATACACACATATATTTATGTTACTATAAACTTGCCTAGTTCTGAAAGTTTTTAAATATGTATAGCTTATAAAAACAATTTAGGTAATAACATGCACCTTTTTTCCATAACTACAGTTCCCATTCATCCACACTGGACCTTTTGATGAATTTTAATGATCATGGTCTTGCTTATGTACACTGCCATTTACTTTAAAAATTTCTTCAGTACTGTCAGTTGGATTATAAAAATTGCAGTAGTAATTTTCAATAGAATTGAAATGGATTTTCCAGAGATCAGCGTTTGTGTTAAATTATTAGTAATTTTTATTAATAATGGAAAAAATTAACTCTAATGTTGCAGTGCTGTGGAAAATAGTATAATGGTTAACTACTGCAATCCAATGCAATATACTGATAAAAGTAATAGTAAATTTTCTGGTTTACGGCTATACCTGCATAATCTCATGTAAAAATGAAGAAAAAATATTTACTTCTTGGCTCTTTCAGTTTCAAGATTCCTGCATAAATACAAATTGTAGCTAATGAGGGAAAACATTTTGGGGGTTTCTGAGTTCTAAACTGATCAGGAGTTTGCTTAGAAGAATGTGATTTTTATTCTTAGTTTTAGATATGGTTAAGCTCAAAGCTGTTTATGCAAACATAAAATTCTCATTTCCAGAAGACTGACATTTGTGCTATTCATTTGCTGGAATTAAACTGCATTTGTTATTCCTGTGAAGCAGAACATAAACTTATGACCTCTGATGCATGGCCCTTGAGATTCATGGAACCTGTCATATAAGCTAAGCTGCTCTCTTCAAATGCAATGTTTGTATTGTTCCTCAAGACAGAAGGAGATGTAACCTGCAGGAAGACATGATGAGCTGCATAAATGTCCCAAATTTTGAGGAAAGATGAATTAAAATTAAAGGCATTATTTTTCTCCTTGGAAAATAGTAACCTTATTACAGGCAAAGAAGCAAAAGGGGTAATTGAGGACAGTAGAAGTTTCCTGAGACTGGAGGTACATTCATGGTCACGCATGCTCATGCATAACTAATGTCTTCTCAGAAAGTATGGGATAAATTATTTCTATTCCATGTTCTCCAAGAGTGGAAAGTTTCTTTCTACCACAGCTCATTCACCATTTAGCTCCTGCTCTCTTTGCATGTCAGAAATGTTGCTTCTGTTTCCTTCTAAATCACCTATTGTGCGACCCGCAGTTTATTGCCAACATTAGTGGGTATGAGATGGACTTGCATCTTTGCAAGGTCATGCCTGTGGTAGTTTGATTTCATGATAATATTCCAAACAATCCCATGAAAAGCTACAGTAGACAACTTAGATGCTGATTCAAACAAATTACCTGTTGTTGAGTGTTACTTAGTAGGAGTGTTTATAAGGTGAAATAAATTTGTAGCAAGCTGAAAGGGAAAAAACACAGGGGATATCAACAGAAAGTGTAGGAGACTATTTTGCAGGCTGGAAAGGAAATGACTCGGGATGCTTTGAAGAAAGTGAACTGTATAAATGAGAAAAGGCTTGTGTGCAACCACAGTGAAGTTCTGCCAAATGTTTTTTCCCTGTAGCTATTTTTTTCTGTGTATACCTTTCTATGGGTATTCCATAGTCTAGAAACATCACAGAGGATATAAAGTCTCCCACACAAGATGTTTTTGGTCTTAAACTAGTATTAGTTCTATTAATTGAAATGAATACTTGGAATTTACTCCAAATAGTTTTATTCTTTTTCCAAACTGCTAGCATGTTTTCCTTCTTGGGGAATATCCTCAAGCAAGCTAAGGGAATTTCAAGGCACTGATTTATGGTACTGGTTTTAGCTGGACGTGGAATATGTGGCTTAAACCTGCAGCCAGTCCAAGATTTTGAGGGTTTTTTGGATCTCTCAAACTATACTTTAGATTGCAGAACCAGACTGGAGATTGAAAGTTAATTTTCATCTTCTGTGTTAGTTGGCTTAAAATTTTAGCAAGTGGAAGATAAGGTAATAAAAACATGCTAAAGAGACTTTGTCATGTGTTAATGATAAATTGCTGCTTTGTATTTAACATGACTTAACCTGGATATTTCAGTTCTCTATTTAGGTGTTGGGTTCCTGGTTTTAATTTACAGAATTTAGGTACTGGGTTCCTGTATGTGAGGTGAACATCTGCAGAGTAATAGAAAAGATTTTCTGACATCAAGAGGAAAAAAAGTAGTCTTTAGACAAGGATAACTAGTAGACACAGTGCTACTTCTGATATACTTCAAATTTTTCCCAGCAATTACTTCAAGTGACCTATTTGTCATGGAATTTTAGCTGAACTAGTTATTCTTCAAATCTTTATAAAAAAGTAGATAAAAATTAATTGTGTGTTATCACCTCACTAACTCTTATTTTGATTACCAAAACACCAAATACTTGGACAGCAGGAGTGATGTCTCTGTTTCACCTGATTGAAAAGACACAGTTCTTAAAATGCCTGATTAATTCTATAGGCAGTCAAATTTCTGCTTTGACATCCACAGCAGTCTGTATTTCAGCAAGGTGAAGGTAGATATATTCCAGCTCAGCCTCTTTGGGATTCTTGCATGAGCCATCTCTGCTTTCCTTAGTCAATTCCCTTCTTCTTCCTCAGAGTAGGTCCAGCATTTCATTAAATAAATGAGCTTCTCAGAAACAGCTAGCCAAGTGATTTCTTTGAAATGAGTAATTGGAGGAAGAGAATGTAGTGGGAATGCTCTTCAAGAGCATTTCAAGAGAAAAATTGGGGTTTATGGCAGCCTAACCGGCTAGAATCACAGGAATGCGGAAGATTCATGTTTGGAAGGGACCTCTGGAGGTCATCTTGTCCGTCTCCTACTCAAGTAGGTTCTATAGAACCATTTTCCCAGGATCATGTCCAGATGGGCCAGCTGTAATTAATACCACACACACAGGGGAGCTGGATGTTTGGGTTTGACTGCTTAACATGTCTGGATTCTTGTTGGCAGTACAGCTCCTGCACATAATTGTTTTGGACCTTACACATGTGTCAGATATCCCCCTTAAAAATAACTATTATTTTCACTTACTTTCTAATTTAGATGGTCAGCATAAGCTGGTCTCATTGGTCACATTACCTCCACTCCAACAGCTCTGGCTCTCTCCATGTCCAAAGCCAATTAACTGTTGTTGTCTAAAAGCACAAATATAAACTAAGTTTGTTTGAACTGCCTTATCTCCTTTCTGTGCATATCTAAACCCTCAGAGGTAGGGCAGAAGTAGTCCAGGTGTTTTGGATTCTCTGCTCTTGATTATCTCAGCAAATAAAAGAATCATCTAAAGAGCTGCTAATCTAAAGATGAGCAGATGAAATCTACATCCCACTTACCTGAATAGTGCTTTTGGATGGGTTTTACCCCAAAATAAACAACTGAAAAGCTCAGATAGAAATTCACTGGAAAAATGTCCTTTTTTTAGCCGGGTGTTGCTATGAATGACCTTCCCTATGTAAAAACATTTAAAATTCAAATTTTGTAGATTAAATGGCAAGGACCAAATCATCCCTAAAGAAGGAAAACTGAATAATTTTCAACAGCAATGTACTTAATGACATTATGTTTTCAGTGATAAATTCTGGAGGTTTATGGCTTTAGGGGTTGGCAAATTTTTCACAATTCATATAATTTCATAGACCATTACAACATAGTCATCTGTATTTAGAATTTCACGTTTATCTATGCTTTTGTTAATATATTCTGAACATCAGCTGAGTTGACTGATCAACTCTGCAAGAAGACATTCTTTTCTATCACCTTACAACTGTGTAATAACAAGTGAGTTCATGTTTGAGTAATAAAGAAGTATCTATACTTTACTGTTAAGTAACATAGAATTTTATCCAAAAAAACATTGTTTCAAGTGCTGAGAAGTGGGAAAAACTGAATCAGGGAAGCTGATTATACCAAGAATTCAAGTGATTCCTTTCAGTCAGCTTTTCCAGTTTAAAGCATATTTTCTAAGTTTTCACATTTTTTAACCTCTTAATTGTAGACAAACTTTGTCATCACAATACAGTTGCAGGATTTTTTAAAAAAATTATTCAATTTTAATAGAATTAAACAACATTTCTATTTTGTATTTGTATTATACAATATGTATAATGTGAACATGATAAAAATAAGTATTTGTTTTTAAGTCCTTTCAGAGAAAGATGGGAGATATGGAATTAGTCCTTTCTCATAGAGTAAGCTTTGATTGTTTTGGGCTCAGAGAGCAGTTTGGGTTAGAAAGAAGCTTCAAAGATCATCTTCAAAAATCATCTAATCCTTCTGCCATGGACAGGGACATCTTTCATTATATGCGGTTGCTCAAAGCCCTGTCCAACCAAATCTTGAATGTTTTCAGGAATGAAGCATCCACACCTGTTTTGGGAAGCTTGTTCCCAGTGTCTCATCATCCTTATCATAAAAAATCTCTTCTTTATATCCAATATAAATTTACCTTCTTACTTTAAAACCATTGCTCCTTGCCCTTTCAGACTTTTTACCTGCCCTGGTAAAAAATCTCCAGTTTTCTTATAAGTCCCTTTTATGTATTGAAAGGCCATAATAAGGTTTCTCTGGAGTCTGGTCTTCTCCAGGCTGAACAACTCCAGCTTTCACAGCTTGCCTTCAGAGGAGAGTCATCTAAGCCCTCTGATCATCTTCATGGCCCTCCTCTGGGCATGTTCCAACAGGTTCATGTCTTTACAGTACTGAGGACCCCAGACTTTGACACAGTACTCTAGAATCTCATGGGAGCAGCGTAGAGGGGTAGAATCACCTCCCTTGCCCTGCTGACCCCACTCCTTTTGTACAGACCACCATACAAGTGGCTTTCTGGGCTGCAAGCAGACATAGCCACCTCATTTCCACCATTTTGTCTACTTCTATGTCAAAGTCCTTCTCCAGAAAGCTTCTCTTAATAAATTCACCAGTTCATTCAGTCTGCATTGATATCATGCATTGCCTTGACCCAGGTGCAGGACCTCAAACATATCACGTCTTAATACTGTATTCCATAAGGAAACAAGTGATTCTCCATTTGTTTCTATATTTATCCTGTTTCTATCTTTTTATCCTGAAAGAACATTGGGAATTTATCACAATTCCAGATATGGACCTCTCATAAAAGCAATTGACCTTTAATTCACTTTGTTTGATTTCTCTCAGGACATAATTCTTAATACCTGTCATTAAAAAAAGACAGTAAAATACAAATACTATTTAATTAAATACTTGAGCATATAAGTCATGTAAGAAAGAACTGAGATCAGTGTCTTTAAAATGAAATCTACTGATGAAAAGAAGCACCCAGCCTAAGCATTTCAATTGGCAACTGAGTTCCTAAATGCCGATAGGTGTAAATCACCTTAATTCAGAATATAGTTTTTCTTAATCACGATAACTTTGAACGTTATGGAGCATTTTTTGTTGCCTGAATTGTCATTTCTGTTAGGAATCAAAATACTTTCAAAGACAAACCTCTTAACATAAACTACTCTTCTTCATTACCAAATGTCAGTACTCACACTATATTACTTTTTTGTTCTCCAGATTAAACTTTCTGGCAAAACAAGGAGGTTTCACATAAGAAATATGTATTTGTCAGATTTCTATAGAAAGTGTTTTCTGTTTTATGTATAGCAATCTGAGCCTTTTTTAATGTGCAGTTATTTTTGAAAACCTAGCTAAGGATTAATAAACTGCACTTAAAATTTTGTATGTTGAAGTGATTTGGAATTTGATAATGAGGGCTTTTAATCTGAAATAATAGTAAACAGATATGTTAATGAAACAGATTTTTTTTCTGTATGGTGGTGAAGTACATGTCAGGCTTGCAAAATGAAGTCCAGTTCCCTGTCCAGAAACACAGCTCAAGTCAAAAGGGATGTGATTCACAGATGGATGAGAAAACCCTCCTTTCCTGTCTTACCACAAAATGTATTTGTGCTTGTTTCAGCTGTGAAGTTACAGCTGTCCCAAGCGCTGGGGAGTGGATAACTGAGCTGTATGACTCAGTCTCTCCCTTCAGTCCTGCAGCACTGAGCACAGAGGGGAACTTTCCACCCTAATTCATCTTCTCTATTGACAGGTTTCTCGTGTAATAAACTGTCCCCAAGCACTCTGTGGTTTGGTTGTTTTATTGGGTTTTTTTACCCTTCTCTTCTTCTCTCCTTCATGTTTTTGCTGAGTAGTCCCAAGTTCTTAGTTCCCTTTCTTTCTTGTTTGGCTCTGGCAGGTGAGAAGCCAGGGACGGAGCAAGATGAAGTTAAGCTGCAGAACGCCAGCAAGCAGATTGTGCAGACTGCTATCCTCCGAGCAGTGCAGCAAGTTTCCCAGGAGAGCCAGCAAAAGGAGAAGCGAACAAACAGTACAAGCCTCCAGCTCGAAAGAGGAAAACTAACCAAGAAACATGAAAAGAAGTAAAGGAGCAGATTGGGTTTTTTCAGTCCTCCAGTCTGCAGTTTTCAGCCTTCTCTTTAGTATCAGCTGTATTGCTAGTGCAATGCTACTGTTGTAAAGCAAACCAAAGTATTATCACACCTAGACATAGGGTAAAACTGCAATAGTCCTCAGCTGAGAAATATTAAGTGCATTAGATGAATAACTTCATATTTATGCAGTGCCTCTTAACAGAAACAATAACCGTAGTTATAAAAGTAGTTTCAAGCACAAACTCTTACGGTATGAACTTATTCTCAAAAGCTTGTTGTCAGTTCACTTTCATGTTAAGTTCTGCGTGCAACAATTATGTCAGTTCAGCTGGATGGACTCTTCTCTGAGTGACTGGGTTCACTGAGGTTGTCTTCGCCGAAGAAATAGTTTACTGTCGAGGATAGCAGAGTGATTTCAGACTCCCTTGAAGCCCTTTGCTTTGATAAGACATGAGCTATATGAAATGGCAGTAGAAAGTGGATTTGGTAAGTTCTGTGAACCAATTTCTTTTTTCATCTTGGAAAAAAAAAGAGCAATCCAGTAAGACTGCAGAAACTGTGATCTATTACTGTGATCATACACCTATGATCTCTGTCTTTTTTTAAAGAAGTTAAAATAAGTAAAATAAGTTAAAATATTTTACTCTACTTATTTGAAACACTTCTGTACTTCTGCATAAAAATCACTTGTGCCTCAACTAGTTCTTTTAATTTTCTTGATACTGGAAGAAGAGAAACTGATGCAATGATAAGGAGTTTGCCAATGTATTCTTCAGTTTCGCAGCTTTGCTGGGGCTTTATTTACAAGACTGGAGTGTCCTAAAAAAAGGGGTTGAATTTATTAGTATCTTGAAGGATGAAAATATACTGTGTCTGAATTCTGTCATGGTAGATATTTCTCACCTGCTATACGTAAAGTGACTTTACATATTTGCAATTGTAACATAGATTCACCTTAAATAGCACTGCATTAAGCTGGTAATACAGAGCTTACTCTTTTAAGTGCTCCATATAGCTGAAGCAATTCATGATGTTTCGAAAAATACAAATTAAATAAATGTCCCCTTCACTTTTATGCTCCCTTTCTGTAATGATGATTGCGCTATTACACATCTGAAATTAATAACTGTATATTTAATTCTAGAAATGGCTTGTAGCTCTGCTTTGGCTGAATTCCTGTAGTAATACACCTAGAAATATAGAGAAGCAGATGCTCTGCAAAACTGTGAACTGCTTTTCTACTCAGCTAAGTGATTCTCGAAGAGACTGTAGGTTAAGCAATTGGCTATTACTTACTGTGTCCTATTGCTTGTGTTAAACAATTTTGGATTCATCATGGCCAGAGGCTTAGCCATAAATAACCACATACTGTAATATTAAGTTTTTTAATTTGCCTGGTTTCTCTCTTTTTTTTTTTTTTTAACTTAACAGCACCAACTCACACAAGATAATAATTTAGCTGAATCTTCTTTCACTTAAAAATTAAAAGATTTTCAATATGATTAAAGTTGTTTCAAATCATCTAATAATGAAAACTGACTTGAATTACAAGTACGCAGGTGTTCAGTTCTATAGGCACTGGGTGTATGTTTTTAGCCAAGCAAACTTTGAAAGGTGAAAGTGATTGGGTCTTGAGGTATGTATGTGTTTGTTTTAATAGTAATTTTTTTACCATTAGCTTTTTCATCAGTTCACCTTTGGTTGGGAGGTAACTCTTTTCTAAGCACTCTTTACATCTTTACTAAGAAAACTGATCACGAGTAAAGGTTCAATTCTGAGTCTGACGAGCAGGCAAGTCCAGTGGGTGAGAGAGACCAAACCTTTTGGAGAGACTCTGTGGTGCAAAATGGTGTTTACCATGGACTCACCTACAATGCTGCAGGAAGGAGAGATACCGAACATATCAATTTCTTTGAAATTACTCTACTCCTTTAATGTTTTTGTGTCACTATAAATTTGAAATGTGTTTGTGTTGGGGGGTTTTTTTGTGTTCCTGGTAATTATGTTAATAATCTTCATGTAATTTGAAAACTTGTTTTTATGTTAATAATCTTCATGTAATTTTAAAACTTGTTTGTATGTAAACTTTTTTTTAATTAATCATTTTAGAGAAAAAATAATTTCAAAAGCCAGTAAGTCCAGGCTTTTGATACTACTTTATATCACCCTATTCTACTCCTACTCCCACTCCTCCCACTATACTGTTATACAGTATCCCTTTACTGTCCTAGTCCTTTTAGACACACTATTACTCAACCAGTTAACAGTCATGTCCACCACTACCAGAATGCCGATGCCATCAGAAGTCCAACATCTTGGAAAACTAAAAATGGTAGGAAGCCTAGCAAAGCCTTGAGGAAGTTTTCCGTGGTTTCCTATTGAGGACAAACAAATATTGCAGCTTAAATAGTGTAGTGTTCCCTGAGAGCCAAATGATGTGTCTCCAACCTAAAGTAATACACCCCTAAGTTACAGGAGGCCTTTAATATTTCCTACTGACAACAGATGTTCTGCACACCACTTGCATCCAGGATATGCACCTGAGGTTTGTACCACGTGTGAGAAAACTGCACAGAAGTAAACTTCACCCTTGGTTCATCATATGCTTACTACATGATGAAAGCGGGTAGTCTTTGATATTATCTTCATTGACAGATTATATTTTCTGGAGAAAATACGGACTTTAAAATTATTACAGATGTGATGTAGGTCTTTCTACAAATAAAAAAGAACTCCTAAAGAAACTCTTAGTACCTTACATGTCTCTAGTTTTTCCCATCAGAAGAGGGGAAGCAATTTTCAGATTCACTAGACAATCTCATGAGGCAAACTGTACCCATGAGATTTGCAGTGATGAATGCATTATTCAGCACAATAATTCATATCTTAGAAGTAAGAGACAATCAAAATGGTATCTATAGGTATTTAAAACAAACTCACCACATTTTAGCACTTATAGTGGTAAGTAGAAGGTTGTACAACTGTGAAATTGTATTTACCACAGCTCCAAAATAACAGAAGAATTGTGTATCTGTGGCTATCCCTGTATTATATTTGCTATGTTTTCATTTGGTTTGATTATCACAATTTTATTAACTTACTTGTGCTATTCTTTGTAAGGTTAATCAAGCAGCAATTCTTAAACGGAAATTCACTTGGCCACAGCAGAATGTTGTAAGAGGTTGCTAAATGCCATTGTACATCAAGTTTTTTGGTTCTGTGTGGTTACACTGGAAATCCCTGCTCTAAAATAAATAAAACCAACAACTGTGACTTGGAAACAGCCATATTAATTTTATCATTTCAGAAAAATAAAAGCATTTTTGTCATAATATTTAAGAGTTGAAAATTCTTGAATATTTATTCAATAGCAAACAAACACTAAAAATCTTACTGTCTCTACTCATGTTGTGTCTGATTATTTTATTTTTTGGTGACATTTTTTAAATGTCTCAGAATGCAGTCTGTCTGCATTGGTAAGTATATAAAATTGCTATGTAACTATTCTCAATGTAACTACCATGAAATATGATGCAGTTGTTCTTTAAATGGGTACTAATGTCTAATGCAGAGATTAATGTGTCATTACTGAAGGCTTTTCTAAAAGAAGCCTAATTTTGAGTAGGGAAAAAGATAAGAGAAAGTAGAATAAATTCTTGAAAGTATGTGGGATTCACCCTAACTCTCTTGGTTATCCACTCAGGTTTGAAAAGAAATTAAATTAATGAAAACCTGATTCTTGACATAACCTAATTTCTCTCAATGGGTTTCTGCAACACGGGGATCAAGTGGTTAAAGAGTTGTGGGAATGAGGAGGAAAACTCGAGTTGTTGGTAAATATCTTCTTCACCTGATACTCAGGACGGAGTGAGTAGCAGTACTGATGAAGCCTGGTTTCTAGTGGATGGGGTTTCTCATCATAGGCTTTTTAGTGCCTCATGATAAACTCTGGCAGAATCTTTTGGGTTTTCCAGAACAAAGGGGGTCTCTGAGGCCTAATAGTTTTTAATTTGTGTGTATCCTGCTGTGTCAAAAGAAGTAGAAATAAGGTCTCTATTCTTTACTTTCAGAGCTTCATTCACAAAACCTGGTGGACACACATGGGATTTCGTTTCTAAAGACCACTGTGTCTTCCCTGGATTTAGTCAACTTGCCCAGCAATTTCTTTAATCCTTAAGACTGAATGCATGAGTGCACATACTAGCATATTAGTGTTTGAGTGCTCCAGGGAACACCAAGAAATAGATACATATTTTAAATCTATTTGCTTCTAATCTGTTCTTGTCTGTCAAGCAGATTTTTTTTGTTTAATTAACATAAGCAGCTTTTCTTTTCTAATAACTTTTCCTCCAGTGACTTGCTACTTGGATTTTGTTATATGAGCTTGCTAGTTTTAACACCAAAACAACAATAGTTCATGTTTAGTGTGGGTTTGATTGGAACGCCTCTGGTGTTACACGTTACCTTGTGGTGTGGCTTTTGCCTTTCTGTTTACTAAAGGTGAGTAACAACAATAAATGATGTTCTAAAGGCAAGGAAGTTTGTTGGGGAGGGGAGGGCTCTAGTTGCGGTGGGGGTTTTATGAAGTATTTTTTCCCTCAGTTGCCTCTAGCAGGAGGCCAGAGGCCACGTGGGGCAAATCATCATGAATCATTGACACACGCTGTGACAGTAGCTCAATGTAGAACTTGTACAGAAAGAGAGAAAATTAACTCTTATGAAAGATGGAAACTGAACCCAGCTATTCAAAGCTGAATGAGCTGATTCTAAAGTGTTACAGTAAGGCACTCCTCGTAGCTGTAAGGAAAATATTCCGTGAGAGCTTTGAGAGTTGAACCCCATTTAGAAATACCAGCTAGTGAAGACTGTAATTGCTTGCTTTGTTATATGAGGTGGAAAATGAGCACTACTGTATTGTTCTGAAGACTTAAGTGCTACCTTCTTGTGTCTATGGAAAAGTTTGAATTGTGTCTTTTGACACGGTGATGCATTTGCTCCTGCCCAGTGGAGCAAATAGCTGCTCTTCTCTGTGCACATGCATCCCAGAAGGTTTATACCCTGTCTCTAGTTGCTATAGTAGATACCCTTGCCCTGTATTCGCTTAGTAAACATAGCTCCTACTAATGATGTTCCCCCTCATTTCTTTCCCATGAAGCAGCTCATTCTAAAAATCCTCAGCTACAAGATGAAATATGAAAGCCATCTGCTTCCTAACAGAGAGAGTGAATATAATAAATCTTCTTTACCTCATTGGTGGGATATTGACCCTTTCCCACAGAAGTATTTATTTCCAAGGAGGACAACTCTGTTAGCCAGTGCTTCCTTGCTATCTCTTGCTGAGGGATTACCCATAAAGCAGTGATCTTCAGTATTTCCTTCCAAGACAAAACCTGCTCCTGGGACACAGTTTGTCCTGACTTGTCACAGTTTTTAGCTCCAGCTGACTTTTGCTGACCACATACCTGATTTGTATTTTACCCACTATAGTAGAACAGGAGACTTTCAGGTCTAATATCTACATTGCTGAGGATCTTGGTACTCCACCAGCTGAAGAAGTTTATATGTGTGCAGTCCAGTAACCTTAAGTAAAACTTTTTATCAGATCTTATATTTCCTCCCATCATATTTCCTGGAATTATAGATATTTTCTACAACCCTTTTGTTTTACTGAGCATTAGACTTGCTAAATCTATAAGCAGGAACAAGGAGTCTTGTTGTCTTCCTCTATTTAGGTCACTGAAACCTGCAGGGAGTGACAGAGCTGCACTGGTTAGGAAAATTACACTCTCAGTGATGCTTTTGTGGCTCTTCTCCTGACCTTGTGTTTCTTTATTTTCATGTATTCATATATTTGTTTCCAGACAGGAGGTCCACAAAACAGACATCTGAGATACCAGAGGTGCAAAGACACAGTGTGTCCTTGCATCATCCTCAAGTTTATTGTTTTTCATATTCAAGAAATGATTGGATGTGGCACTTAATGCCATGGTCTAGTTAACAAGGTGATGATCAGTCAAAGCTTGGACTTGATGATCTCAGAGGTCTTTTCCAACACATTTCGTTCTGTGAAATCAGCCCCATGGCATGCATCCTTCTGGTAATTAGCTGAAAGGACATAGGGCTTGAAATCTCTATTTTTCCACAGCATTTGAGACATTCAGATGCCATGAAGTCAAGAGCTTCTTTGAGTTCAGGAGATATGTAAACTCTTCCTTCTGTTTGCTAAATGTGTCTTCAAAGATCAGTCCTGAGTCAGGTGACAGCTGGCTCATCACTGAGCTTAGAGGAGATGGGTGAATTAGAAAGCAGTATGTCCAGAGCCAGGCTCTGGGGAACAGAACTTCGCAGAAGGCACTGGGATTTTAACTGATGAGAAGTATTCCTCCTTATGTGAGACTGTGTTGCTGTTTTGTATGTTTAATAATTAAAAAATACAACCCCCAAAAACAAACACACAAACCCCCAAACAAAACAAACAACCCCCCAAACAAACAAACAAAAAACCCAAAGCAAAACAAAATAAAAAAAGATCTTGAGTGCCCATGTACACTATCAGGCAGGAAAACAAACTCGGTACTCTAGGAAGCAAACTGAAAATTCAAGACCACTCTTCAGGGGATCTTACCTAGAAAAAACATTTTTGTCCAGGCCAACGGGGTACATCTGCTTCAGTAACTTGACTTGCACCTTCAGTTTCTTCTCCTCTTCCTTATAATGCAAGGAAATATTGAAGTCTGCAAAGTGAAGTTAACTCCCAGTGTTTGGGTTTTTTTTAGGGTTTGTCCGTGCTTTTTTTTTCTTTCTTCAATTAACCCATACTAGGGTTTTTTTCAAGGTTACTTTTTTCCCTGTTCTGAAAATTGATTTTAAAAAAGAATTGCATCAATCCTGCAGTCTATATTTTATTGTCTATGTTCCAGTATATCTGAAGCAACATGTTTTTTCTTGATTAAGGTAAACACCCCTGTTACTGCATTTTTTTTTTCTTTCATGTTTTTCCCTGTACCTGGATTGTGTGTAGAATTGTAGAAACTACTGCCACATTAGAATTCTGAAGCTGCAAAAACTGCTGTTCATAGTATATACTAAAACCTTAGTTCCTTGAAAAATCACTTACTCTTGGAAATCAGATTATATAACTCCATCTGCCCTGCTTAGAATTAGGTTAACATTTATTTTCCCTGCTGGCTGGCTAGAAGGCTTTTTCTTCCTTTCTCTTTTTTTTTTTTTCCCTTTCAAATATCTACATCTTAGGCTATCAGTTTATTTGTGAAGTTAAACATCCAACTACAGAGCACAGTGAGACACTGAGAATTAGGCTCCTAGATGAGGTAAAGGGACTGTACACAAAGCTGATGACATATAAGCGCAGGATCTGCGTGACCTGCGATTTTGAGGTAAAATAATAAACAGCCCACAACAGATTATGATGTCCGGATACTAGCAGCTTTCAGAGTGCAGATGGTGATGCTGTCAGAAAATATCAGCCTTCGGTCTCTAAACGTCTGTCACATTTCATTAGGGCACATAGATGACTGTTTCCTCCACTGCTGAGGCTCGAAAGCAGAAAACAAATGAGTTTTGCTGGTAATGGCCCCGTTCCTCATTATTTTGTGATCCCTTCATTTCACCCAAGCACCCGTATCTACAGAAGCAAAAAAATGCTTCCACATAGGAATTTTCATGTTGTTGGTGACAACAGATGTGTTGTCACTCAGGGAGATGCCAAATGCTCTGCAAAAGGCCAAAGAAACCCAATTTCTTCTCAGTATGCCTCTCTAGAGGAACAATACATCAGCCTGAGGCTTCAGTGTATATTTGCAGACACTTAAAGGAGACAGACAGCTCCTCTTTTTTTGTGACTATCACTTTGAGTATTAGACATTTTGCCTCCACCTTGGACTAAGACTCCAACAGTGCAGATATATGGAGAGCAACAGGTGGTATAAAGGGACATGATGAAGCCACAGTTTTGCCCTAGCACCACAAGAGTACAACTAAAAGACCTGCTCCCTCCCCAGTCTTTCTGGCATGCAGTAATGGAGCAACATCTTAAGCGATGAGGTTGAGGGACCCTGGCCCCTTCTGTTACATGACCTTCCTTATCAAAGCACAGGGGGACATCATCAGACCAGAAGGAATGGAGAAAGAAACAGGAAAGAGGGCCATATACAGACATTGATGACCCTTGAAAACATCAGTCCAAACTCTGAGGGGACACTTGATCTACAGTGCTGTTCTGAGGAAGCAATTTTCCTACAGATTTTTCCTATAAATAAATATTTATTCCTTTATAGCAGAAATTGTGGTATATTTTGGGTGAGATGAAGCAGCAGTCTCTTTTGAGAAAATAAATTACTTGCCAACAGAAACTTGCCCAGACCATAAGAGATTCTCACTGCTCAATCTTTCTTGCCTGCTTTATGTGAGCTTTATGCACGGAAAAAAGACCCCACAAACAGTCATTTTGCTGTGAACACTCTGTGATAGGTGAACATCTACTGTCTGTTAATGACATCAGAAAGCCTGTGATATTATGTCACACAAAACCTAAAAGTGAACGGATCTGTCTGACTGCCAGCATTGTTTTCGTAGTCAGCTCCATCCCAAAGGTCTTGCACACTACTCCTGGCTGTTTCTGGATTCCTGACTAGTTTTTTGTTTGTATATGTGGGAAAGACAGACAGGTTTGTGGCTGTCTTTGCCTTTTCCAGTAGTTTTTCTGGTAAGCAGAAATCATTAACTTACGTCAAAACAAAGAAAACTTGTTCTGGCTGCAGCTGAAAGAAATCAAGGGGTGAGAGAGCAGATGCACTTTTGTGCTCACGTTTGGTACAAGGGTACCTTCAGAAATCATTAGTAATTTCAGAAAACAAAGATTTCTAAGGATGTTTTCTGCAACATCTCAGAGCAGAGGTGGCTGATAAATATTTAGTAGGCTTTACTTTTGACAGGCAACTTTCCTGGAACTTATAAATGAACTTCTTAAGATCTTACTCTGTATCATCCACAGTGGTCCTAAAATCTCATATGAGCAACTTCTTGGTTTTACATATATCCCCATATGCACCTCCTAGAGATAAATCAGTGATAGCAAGTTGGTTGTTTTTTTTCTAAAAAATGGTGTAAGGGATTCTTTTAAGTCATCTCTTTTTACAGACTAGCTCTACTTGTCCCTCTGCAAAAAGGCAGCCTGCCGAGTTAGCCATTATGCATCACTCTGTAATCATCATGGCAAATCAAGAAAAAAAGCTGAGGGCTCTAGCTGTGGTTTAGAAATTGTATGTGCTTATGTTTTAATTGTGTTAAAGATACATGATGTCTCTGTCAGAACAGCACCTGGAGGTTCACTGGCTCTTGCTCATTCCCATTTTGAAATCTACAGTCTACTTTTTTAAAATTATTATTACATTAGAAGAGTCATGTAAATAAATCAATACTTTGAATGAGCCATAGAGTATTTTTCCTAGGAGCTGAGAAATTATTAATCTTCTTTGCCTTTATTTCTGAACCTGGTTGCAGTTAATGAGCCCAAGCTCCTGAAAGCTCCTGGCAGGCTTCTAACTGTCCTGAAAGGAGTCTAGATTTTACCCAATCACACTTCTAACATTGGCTTCAAAGCTGCTACTGCCGCTTTCAGCTTGTACAAATTGCAGTCCATATCTTGGCAACAAACCATATGCAACAATGCACAATGAGCTCAGCTGAACCTGAGTTATCCATTTATGTGATTGTCTGGTGTCAGTGATTAATTTTTCTTTGCCTGACTTCCTAATGAAGTGAGGTTTACGTCTGCACATTGACTGTTTGGGCTTGTGCCTCCTGAAAGTTTTTGTATCTGTTGGCCCATGCAACAAAACCTGGCAGAAGGGTCTCGGGACTTGACACCCCTTCTTGTATGGAGATGGAGCATCCAGGGAAAAACAGCAGGGAAGGTTTGATTTTGAGGGAAGCTTTAAGGAAGCCCTAAGACCTTCCTGAGCATGCCTGAGCTACACACTCATATATAACTTGATTACTCTACGGTTTATGTTATTATTTGTAACAGGTCTTACTTCATTTTAGAATATTTCAGTAGACTTGGGTTTTTGGAGGTTGGGATGTGGTTTCTTAAGATTTTAAATTCTTTACATAAATTAACGGAGCACTCTTTGCTTGAGATCTACACAGCAATATTTGTTATCTAAACCAATTTACAAAAGGAAAGTACTCTCTCCATAGGTGTATTCGCAAAGGATTGGAGAAAACAAAATTCACACATTTTAGCAAAAGGAGAGAATGAATAGTTCCTAAAACATGGGAATTAATTCACTTCATTAAATAACCTTCATATAAATATAGTATGTTCAACTTCTATCAGGTTTCATAGCTTCATTAATGCTTAAAACTTTTAAGACACACCTACAAAGTCTGAATTAGTTGCTGGAATCAAACTTGGTACTTTAGTACCAAGATACACAAACAAATTACATTTCCTTCTTTTGCTTCTCCATTGCAATTGCGAGTTTTAGCTGAAAGATAATCTACAACCAAATAACTTGTTATTTAGTCTTTGTTGCGGCTTACTCTTCAAATAATGCATTATAAGCTGCAGCAAATAAAAGATCCAATTTCTCTTAACAATCAAAAATATCGTAAATAACTCCTCATATTTTACAAGAAACAGTAGTATTATTATTTATTCACTGGAGATTTCTTTATATATTTTAAAATATAAAATACTAGTTGCAGCTAAAAACAGATTGCAATAATGTAAAATGATCGAAAATTCAAATGATGACAGCATATTTTCCCATGAAAATACTTGCCTGCATTATCAGCCACCAACACGGGATTTGCCAAAGTTATATTACTGTAGTAAATCTCTAAATGTTTCCAACTCTTAGGAATATTTTAATACCTACTTAGGAGTATTTGATATTTCTGTAAATTGTGGCATCAGAGGAAAACACGTCTTTACTAAAGAAGTCTTTGATTCCTTTCTACAACTAAATGTCAGCAATATAAGAAGTTGGTTTTTTTCAAGAGGTTATATAGCTCGAGGGTTTTGTGGATGCTAGACAACAAGGCTATTTCATCAGCGGTTGCAGTCAAGCAGTATCAGTATCTCTGACGACTTTTTTTGCAAAGGTTTTCCCTTTAGTTTTCCTTTTAAACATTGTTTTAACCTCAAAAGCAACACCTTTCCCTTGCCATGACATCACAGAATCCTGCAGCTTCCTCAGCCATGCAGATATCACTGCACTCTGCTGTGCCATGCCGTGCCAACTGCAGAACCCCCCTGAGCTGGCTCATCTTTGCATGGCTGGTAGCTCTGCCTGGGAACTTTAGGGAGCTCTTGTGGTGGTGTTTTGCTAGAAACAGCTGCTCCTGTCCTTAGGTAAAGAATGGTTTAGAAATCTTCCCAGCAACCCTTCAGACTTTTTTTTTTTAAAAATCTGTGATTATTTAGTGTTGTTGTATACACTACACTGTGAAGGTGACTGGGCACTGCTACAGGCTGCTTAGAGAGATCACGAGGTCACCATCATGAGGGATATTCAAAAGCCATCTGGACACAGTCCTTGGTCAACTGGCTCACCACAGCCTCTCCCCCCATGCAAGAGTCCAGGGAGGACTGGCCACCTCCTCTCCCTGTCCAGTGAAAGAAAGCCCAGCTCATGGCCCAGGGAGGACATTGGCTGCCACAACAAGAGTCAAGAGACCTGTCCTGGCTGGTGGTACCAGACAAGAGTGTGTGCAGCCACTGTCACTGTCCTTACTGTACATAAAGCACTCATCTGCAAGGCATCAGTCAGACATGGCTCGTGATTCTCCACTCTGCAGTTGAGATTATTAGTAACTGTTTCAGTCTTTTTTAAGTAGATGGCATGACAGGTCAGTTACTGCAGTTGTTAATGTTTACTGCTCTTATTTCAAAATCAGGTTGTCTGCCATGACAGGTCTGTATTATTTCCACTTGATGATATAGAGCAGAACCCTTCTAAATCAATCAATTATAAGAAGAAAATTTTCCTGTGCCCTATACTAAAGAAATGCATTCTGACTCAATGCAAACAGGATAAAATTATTAAAAAGAGATTTCCTAGTCCAGCCAAGGCTCTTGGGTTTCATTCAGCCTTACATTACAGTATTTTATGTTGAAGTACAAACTTTTTTCAGGAAATTAATATATTCACAAACACGGAGTCCAGAAGTAGAACTGAGCAAGGAGTAGCATAGAACTCATTTTGATATGTGTCCTCCTTATCTGCACTAACTCAACTTCATTTGCTAAAGTTATGTCTGTAGTCTATAAGTGCAGGTAGACAGGCAGCTGCCATGTGAAACATGGCATTGCATGGTGGGCTTGGAAATGACTGATGGGACACTGTCTTGTGATGCTCAGTGCTTATTCATAGTGAAAAATCATACTCCCAGCCAGAGTCCTTTCCTCCAGGGACAAATATTCCATGGGGAATGTGGAGGTGATGACAGCAGAAGGACAGGCCTCAGTCAAAAACAGAGTCACAACCCACACCTACCTTTTCCAGGTCACCTCCAAAACACGGAATGAAAACAGTCCTGTAGATATGCACCACCAGTGGCCCAAAGATGACATAAGAGAATGGCTGTGCCAGGGCAGCCTTCCTCTCAGCATCAAGCACTCTTCCTCTGAAAAGAAATAGACACAAAAGAGTGGGGTGCTTCAGCGGACTGGTGTTGAAAAGCTGCTATTGCAAGGCCTGAAATAAAGTCTCTGACTTTAAATTCTTTCTAGGTAGGATGAACTGAATGTTATTCCTTGCAATTTTAATCAAAATTAAATGAAAAAAAGTTATTGAAATGCACATTTTATGCTTTAATGCGTTGAATCAAAAAAGTGACTCAGCTTTCTGGAGGAAAAGTCTTTATACAAATCAAGCCAGTAATTTTTTTCAACTGAAAAGTTACTACAAAAGATAAAAAAAATTCTTGCTGAAAGAATTGGCTGAAAATAATCAAGAACTAAACCTAAGAATGTTCCAGCAAGTACAGATGCATTTGTGTGAATCATAAAATGTACTTAATTTCACAATAGCGTGGGCCTTGATGTAAAATAAATAGTTTGCGTTAATGAAAATCACTTTAATACTAATGTGGAAGTAAGTTATCTGTGTGATAATATAACCTATTTGTCCTGCTGGTTATATTTTTCTCTGTATTGGTCCTTCACTCATCATGGGATGATTTAACTCAATTTCACTGTCATCCTCTTAATGAAGTTAGGCAAGATCCCCAGTATTAAATTACAGGGAGTACACAGGCTGACGATTTGGAGGTTTAAGCCTTTAAACTGTCAGTTCCTTCTTGGGGCAAACCTCTTTATTAAAGATTTATTTTGTCTGGCCTTTGAAACCAGTGAGTTACCATCAATTTGAAAGTTTTTCTAAGGTTGTTGCCTGGCAAAAGAGGGGAAGTGGAATCAATCTCTGCTGCTGCAGAACTGTTTCTTGTGATACCAGTACCAGGTGACCTTTAAAGAAATTAGATTATAGTCAGGTTTTAGACACAGCCATAATACATATATATATATATATATATATATATATATTCAGTGTGACTGCAGTCTGGTTTATTTTAGAGCTGTTTAAAATGGTACAATTAGTGCACCAATTACAAGGAGGGTGAAAAGCTGCTGCTGCCTGCTGCAGAGCAAGCTGCTCCTGGGGCTTAAGTGTGGACATTCACATGAAGCAGGGAACGGCAGCCTCTAGTGTGGTTGGCCCACTTGGCTGGTGCAACTCTAACTGAGCTCCTGCTTTTTAGCCTTAGTTAGACTTACAGTCTTGGCATTTTCTGGACCATTTCCCAGTTTGAAAAGAGACCTACAAAAAAGGATGCAAAATCACTCCTGCTATACGAAGCACTTTTTGATCTTCAGTATTGTTCAGGACAAATATTAGAAATTAACTACTTTCTCAATGAGTTTTGATGCTGTATCACAGAGTCATAGAATGGTTTGGGTTGGAAGTGACCAATAAAGACCATTTAGTTCCAACCCCCCTGCGACTAGACCATGTTGCTCAGAGCCCCATCCAACCTGACCATGAACACTTCCAGGGATGGGATATCCACAGCTTCTCTGGACAGCACGTTCCAGGGTCTCATCAAAGTGAAGAATTTATTTCAAGTATTTCTGTTTGAAGCCATTTTCCCTTGTCCAATCACTACATGCCCTTGTAAAAAGTCCCTCTCCAGCTTTCCTGTAGCCCCCTTTACCACTGAAAGGTGCTCTATAAGGTCTTCCCAGAGCCATCTCTTCTCTGAGATGAACACCAGCTCTCTCAGTCTTTCCTCAAAGGAGAGGTGCTGCAATCTCTGATCATCTTTGTGGCCTTCCTCTGGATACACTCCATCTGGTCCATGTCCTTCCTCTGCTGAGGACCCCAGAGATGGATGCAGAACTCCAGATGGGGTCTTGCAAGAGGGGAAATGAGGTCACCTTCCTTGACCTGCTGGCCAAATTTCTTTTGATTCAGCCCAGTATATGGTTGGTTTTCTGGACTGTGAGTGCATATTACTGGCTCATGTTGAGCTTCTCATAAACCAGTAAGGCAATACTTGAGATTTTGAAAGGTGTACAGCTTCTCTGAGAACAACACCCACCTTTATTTGTCATTAATTAATACCTAAACTAACCTATGTTGTGGAAACCTTCCCCTGAGCTTTGAACACATGCAATTTTAGTTTTTCTCTGCTCACTCTCACTGTATGTGTTTTTACAGTGTAATTTGGGGTCTTGTAAACTCTGAATATTTTAGATCAGTTTACATGAGAAATAGATTAAAATCTGACTGTCTACCAAGAGGAAGATCTGTGATTGTTTGAGAGCCTTTCCTACTTTCCTCTTTTTATATTTCTTTCCAGAGCACTTCATTCACTCTCACAGGCTTCTGGCAATTGTCTGATTCTTGCAGAGTATACAACCGGCCCAGAAGAGAGAGGAATGCCTCTTTGATACTGCAGTTCAGCTTCCCACATATCTCTCTCCTATTTTTGCCAGCCTGCTCCGACAACCCAAGGATGTTCCACGTGCCATTGGCTGAACTTCTGAGACCTGTAATTTTCTCTTATGGAAAATTTAGCATGGGCTGCAAAGCTGGGAGAGAAGTATTCAAAGGCTTTTTAGCAGAAGCCAGCAACAGCTAGCAATCCTGATCACCAGCCACAGGTTCCTTTATTTTACAAGGGGAAAAAAAAGGAAATAAACTGACAGCAACAAAATTATGTGGTTTGTGCCCTTCAGCCCCGCAGGAATATCCATCACTTTTTTTCCTTCATCTACTGTTGTCTTCATTGATCAGAAATGAGTTGGAGCCTTGCTAACATAGAAAGCCAGTGGGGAAAACACAGATTTTCAATGATGTTTGATACACCTTTTTATCACTGTTAAAACAGAAGAACTGCTCCATCACCTGACAAACAGAGAATGTTCTTACAAATTCTCTCAAAATAAAGTGAAATAATTTTGATGTCTGAAAACTACGTTAAATCACTTTTTAGGGTGACTGCTCTGGAGGTGAAATAATGAATTTGATATTTAGGGATATTGATGACTATTATTATGCTCAGTTACTGAAACAGAGAAAGCACTTGTTTTTTTTGATGAAAGACTAACAGCTTTATTACTATTCATTTTAGGTCAGAGGCAAGTATCCTGTTGGAAGGTAGATCAACAGGGCCCATCACAATTTATAATGAGAAACTGTTGATCATATATGACACTCCCTGATGTAGAACTGAGGATTTATAGCACAGAGAATATATGAGAATATTAAAATCTTGCACAGTGAGCTGAGGAGGAGGCAGACAGAGAATACTTACTCAAATGTTAATTAAGAATTTTCCACATCAACACACCTTTTCCACTTCTTGCCACTGCATATTGAAATATCATAGGATACTTCAAGTCATTATTTTCATTTTGCGTATTTAGCACAATTCTGGATATTTTAGTGTCTTCTGTAGATAAAAGATCATAAATCTTCCAGCTGAAAATGCTTTCCAAACAGAACAATAAAATATATTGATTATTTTGACACCACTGGGCTCACTCTTTTGAATAATCCTTTTGTCTAATTCTGATCTATGACTCACACTGAAGATCTGCGAGGTTTTTTCTTCTTCTTAGCGACGCAAGAAGCTGTAGTGGTAAAAGCATGTGGGAAGAGGGGAGAGGGCCTGCAGTGCTGAGCATGAAGGAGACTCCCCAATGGTCAGTGAGAATTAAGTACCCAAGTGAGTAGTAAATATCATGACAGGAAAGAGTTGCCCTCAGGCAAAAAGTCAGCAGGAGTGTGGTCAATAAATAGGCTGATGTACTTACACTCTTTCTAGTAGTAGCTGAGTCCTTTCAGAAGTGGCAAGAGAGGCATTTGAGCTGTCAAATGTAGTGGATTTTGTAAAGCTGGAACCTGAATTTCTGTGATTTTCACAGAGTACCAACAAAGTCACTGCATTACCTTGAAAAGTAAAATAACATCCCCTGAAACATAAGCCAGGAGAGGGACTTCTCAGAAGTTATGTAAGGACTTGTTGGAGTGAAAAATTCTGGAGCAATGAAGTATTGTAGAGCCAAAGGTAGAAGTTGCTCTGTAAGCACAATGCTAATTGGAACTGGCTTTGTAGTTGGAGTCTTATGGTTGACATATCAAAAATAAAAATAAAAAAAAATAATTCCTAATGATGACATCCGGACAAATCTCTCTTTTCAGTGGATTCTCCTGTGTCCCATAATGTAGGAGCTCACACTGCAGACATCCCCTGAATGGTCTGTGCAGCCAGCTATTTTCACAGACTTTGCAAGAACTTCGTTTCTCTGTTTGCCGGACCTTTGTCAAACCCGTGTGAAAACAGATGAGACTCAGCAGACTTCACCTTCCCATCTCTCTTCATCTGAAAGCTCTTTAGCCATGTATTGGTAAAAACCTTAATTTGAACATTCCTTTTAGTGGAGCCCCATAATGATATTTTCTGGTAATAAAATTTCTTCATCTCATTTATGACTCTTCTAGTCATGCCATTTATCACTGGCACTTTGAGAGCCTGTATTTTGTCTAACTTGTGACATTTTAATGTGGTCTGAGAATCACTTGGAAAATGAGGGCCTTGGAGAGATGGCAAATCAAACAGAATCAGTCAACAGTTTTGAAACCTTGGCTTATGCTCATATTACTATTAAATTAAAAAAAAAAAAAAAAAGAAAAGGAGGAAAATGGTAAAGCCTTCTAAGTAGGAAAAATACCTATGAGTAAAAGTGTCAGGATTTAGGCTGCAGTAGTTGTCAAGAGTTACAAGAGTTACAATGGCTATGTAGACTTTTTGGGGGGCTCTACAGCCTCTACAGTCTAAGCATGGACAGGCTCCAGTTGAGGTGTTTTTGTTGGTTTTTGTGTTTTGTTGTGGGATTTTTTTTTGCTTGTTTGTTGTTGGTTTTTTGTTTGTTTTTGGGTTTTTTTGTTTTTGTGGTTTTTTTTGTTTGGGTGGGGTGGTTTTTTTGTTTTTGTGTGGGGTTTTTTTGTTTGTTTGTTTGTGGTTTTTTTGGTTTTTTTTTTTTTTTTGAGAGAGCCTACAGCATCTCCAAGAAGAAAGATCTGTTTCTAGGTCCTTGAATACCCAGACAAGTGTCTACTACACACTTCCAGCATTAGGCTATATTGCATGGTAGGGACTGAGAGGACTTCTGTTTCCAGCTCAGTTGTCTCAAAACAAAAATACATGACGGTTTCCAAGTCCTGATTGCTTTAGGCTTCTCTCACCCCCGCATAGCTTGGGTAAATATTAGTCATGAAAATGAAGTTTAGGGTACAGTTAAATATTAACACCCATCTATGCTATATTGCTTTATGTAAAAACAAGAGCAAAGTTTTATTCCTTGGCTTCAGGAATGAAGGACAGTGACTGTTGAAACTTAATATATGGTTAAAGTGGGGAATCTTAAATCACAGATGCGTTAGTAGATTTAAATTGAAAAGTGTGAAACGTTATGTAAAGCCCTTCTGAATGGTCAAGGCAAAGCAACTGGACAGTGTAGTGTTCAGCATCATAAACCCATGGCTGTATCTTTGGTGTCCCAGCCCCTGCAGGCTTGGGATGGCATGAATGCTTCAGACAGAAACACGGAGTATAGTTCATGGTGCATTTGGGCATTGTTCAGCACAGGGGAAATAAAGTGTGCTACCAATGCCTCCATGAGCTTCTTAGCAATATATCACCAAGTTACCTTTGGAGAAGGCTGCAGGCTGGTGTGTCAGGTCAAGTAATTCTGCAATGCCATCTTAAGGGTGTGATTTCATTCTGAGTAGGAAGCTGCAAGAGGCAAGGTCAGGCAGTGTATTTTATCATGTTCCCCCCACCCCCAACACCATGCCTCTGCTCACAAAGCATTCAACTCAGCCTGTTGACCTGATAGTCACAAGGCTTTAACATGATGGTCCAGGGCAAAAAACCCGCAGCAGTCTGGCAGATAGAGAGACACATTTCTTTAACTAAGCTCAAAAACCAACCTCAGGTGATTCCCTGATGACTGCTATCATCAAATTATTTAAACTGAAAGGAATTTAAGTTCTTTTTGTCCCAGTGAATTGTTAACCTTATTCATGTAACTGGTCATCACTAAATGCTGGAAATACTTAAGGGTTACCTTGGAAAACAAAGCTCAAATGCACAATAACTTTTTGCTTTGCACTGATGTCATTTGGGATCAAAGAGGAGAGAACAAAAGGAAAAGGGTAGGGTTATTTTTACAGCTAGAAATATAGTAGGATTTTATTTTAAATTAGGTAAAGAAATTGAAGAGATGCTTAGAGAGACAGAGGAATTAAAGGGTAATAAAGGACAGAGACAAAAGAGTTATTCAGGCCTAATGTTCAGAGAAATAGTTATACCTGTAATACTTTGCAATTATTAAAAATGAATTGCCCAGTAATGCTGCTGGTAGGACTTGGCATTACCTGCTCCTTAGCTTTTGTGACAAAATAGTGAAACCTGCTCATATTTTTCTTAAAATATGATATGACTAAAAATGGTCCAGTAAAAATTAATTAACCCTTTGAGGACGAATGGGGCACCAGGCACTAGCAGCTTCCTCCAGAGAACAGGGACAGGCCTTGGAGGACTGTGACAGAGAAATTACAGTAAAATCTTGACCAGAACTGCAAAAGAAATCTGCGAGTTGTGGGAAAATAGTGATTAAACTATTTTTTTCATATATTAACACAATGGCTTGTCCTTTAGCTTTCCTTCATTTTCCCATAGGGAAATTGCTCTCCCCTCAGGGAAGGAGAAAAGAGCATCTCTCCGAGGAACTTTGGTCAAATCCAACAGCAAATAAATTTGCAAGCAGTGACGTGTGACATGAAGTTTCCACACAGTATTTAATTAGAAACCAAATTTATAGTCTAGCTGTTACACAGAAATAACATCCTAATTAATTTAAAAGCTAAATGGAAAGTCACTTCAAAGGATTCCAGCATTCCTTCCTCCAAATATTTTAAGAGACTATGCCGTTAAGCATTTAAAAAAGAAAATGTTTAAGTTTTTTTTTCATAATCCCATGTGTCTCAAGTTTTATTACTAAATCATTTGGGACAAAAATGAGCCTTTGGGAGAAAACTTCCCTGTAAGTGTTTTACTGGTTACTGATTATATGCATACCAACGCCATTCTACTATGTGTTTAAAAGAAAGAATAAATCTTTGCTTACGTCTCTGTAGCAAGGTAGCAAGCCACTCGCTTTCTTTTGAAACTCAGTTGTGGTGTTTGGACCTTTTTGCTTTGCTTTGTCCTCCCTCTGTGAGGTGTCAGGGTGCAGCCCCTGCAGTGAGTCTCTTCAGGCTGGGTACAGACACATCAGCTGTCCTTTGTGGGTATTTTTGGGCAGCCCAGCTGAGAAGGGTCTCTGCTGTGGTTGTTTGAGGGCTGTTGAAAGGGATAGTGTTTTCAAAACCATTTCTGAGAAATTGCTCTGCAAGACTTACTTAGCTCTAGGCTTTTTGGGCTCAGCCTGGGAAAGGGCAGCGCTGAATAAATCAGGTGCCATGAACTTTTGCAGGCACTGAGAATGAGCAACACCTCCCAGAAGCAGCAAAATAAGGCAATGGGAAGGGGATAGCTAGTTAGGAGAGTAGAAGCTATTTCAAAAAATCACAGAATAGTTGAAGCTAGAAGGGACCTTCAGGAAATCATCTAGTATTTGTATGAACAAGAGGTTGCAGGATGATATTATTCCCTCTGTGGCTGCTATGGCATGGAAATCCTCATAATCCTCTACTGAAGAATAATTTCCACAATGACCCTGAGAAGTATTCCAGAAATCTTTGTCTTAAGGGAAAGAGTTGTGGCCAAGTGGCTTTAAGCAATTGCATTTCATAAAGCTGTTGAAAAAGCATATTTAACATGCACAGAAAACCAATTGACAGAGAATCAGTCAAAATTTATCAACAGTTGTATACATTTTAATTCTTGATTCTTTTTTGTTTGTTTTATTCTTTTTTCGCTTCTCTTGAAATGTCTCTCAAGCTGTGGGAAGGCCAGATGAAATGCATAGAGCTGAAACCCACTGAATTTGCTGATGTGTCTGGTGTCACCCAGCTTCATGCCCCAGCTTCTGTGGGCACTACTGATGGAACAGAAGTATCCCACCCAACTGTTTCCTAATCTGGTGGATTTTTCCCTCATTCAGAAACAGCTGTTTTATAGCCACTTTGGAGTCTGTACTAGAAAAGCAAGAAACACATTCTCAGGGAGAAAGTAGTTATTTTGCACACTTCATTGATATTCACTGATTGAGGTTCTGGAGCATGTCCAGAGAAGGTAACAGAGCTGATGAGGGGCCTGGAGCACGAGTCTTATGAGGAGCAGCTGAGGGAGCTGTGGTTGTTTAGCCTGGAGAAAAGGAGGTTCGGGGGGGACCTTATCACTCTCTACAACTACCTGAAAGGATGTTGTAGCCAGGTGGGGAGGTGTCAGTCTCTTCTCCCAGGTAATAAGTGTCAGGACGAGAGAAAATTACCTCTAGTTACACCAAGGGATTGTTAGATAGGATATTAAGAAAAAATTCTTCAGGAAAAGGGTTGTCAAGAATTGTAAACAGGCTGCCCAAGGAAGTGGTAGAGTCATCAGCCCTAGAGGTATTTAAAGGACATGTAGATGTGGCACTTGATTTAGTGATGGACTTGGCAGTGCTAGGCTGAACAGGTGAAACTGATATCTTAAAGGTCTTTTCTAAACTAAATGACTCTATGATTTATGTTGATGCACTGAGATAAAAGTCACATAAAGCACCACAGTCCAATGAATTGCTTTAAAAACACGGAGTGATGAACTGCATTTCAACTTTCCAACATGAAACTTTTGTTTCGTGTACCCCACCTCTACTCCTGGAAGAAGAAAAATTTTACTTCACTTGAAAACCTGCCCACACAGCAGAAACCCAGAACCAGTCCCCAGACAAGTATTTCTCTCGCAGAAATCATTGTGCCACATCCCTGCGGTGACAAATATGGGAGACCCAGACCAAGGGAGAAGGAGAGAAGAAAAACAGCCTAATAAAGTACTCATCCCGAATAATTCATTGGATTAAAAATGGAAAGCAATGTACGTATTGAGTAAATCGTGTTTATATTAATTATCTGAAGGGAAATGAACAGGTCTTGCTGAGTCTCCCCAGGGTTGCTGGTCAGTGCTGGAGCAATGCCACAGTGATGCCAAGGGCAATGCTGGGCAGTGCTGGGGGAGTGCTGGGGCAGCATCCAGCTGCTGCTGGGCTGATGCCAGTTGATGCCACGGCAGTGCAGGCTTGGTGCCAGGTGATGCCGGGCAATGCCTGGCAATGCTGCAGTGATGCGGGAAAGTCCTGGGGTGGTGCCCAAGCCATGCCAGGCACTGCCAGGAGCTGTCAAGCAATGCAACAATGCCAGATAATGCCAAGTGATGTGGGTGGTGCCAGAGAGGTACCAGGGCGGTGCCAGGTGAGGCCAGGTCGGTGCCAGAGCAATAACCAACAGTGCCAGGTGCTGCTGGGTTGGTCGCAGGGTGATGCCCAGCAGTGCCGGCTGCTGCTGGGCATTGCAGCGATGCTGGGCGATGCCAGGGCAAAGCCGGGCAATGCGGCCGGTGCCAGAGAGATGCCAGGCGGGTGCCGGGCCGTGCCGGGCCGGTGTCCAGGAGGTGCGGAGGCGGCCGGCGATGCGATGGCACCACCTGGAGCCGCTCCGCCGCCACCGCAGCCGCTGTGCCTCCGCCGCCCTGCGCGGGGGCAGCGCCGCTCCCCGGCCGGGAGCCGCTCCCTGAGGATAGGCGGGATGCAGCCGCGCAGGGAGGGCACGGCACTGCCAGCGGCAGCTGTGACAAACGAGCACAAGGCGTGAAGAGAGTCAAATCAACCCCGGCAGCTGTCAGTGAAATTAGAAATATTTACTTATAGTGGTAAAACAAGAGTCTAACAAAACCGTGCAGCTCCTCAGCAAAAGATACCTTGTTTTCAAGCTTTGTTATTCTGTTACTTTGAAGTTTTTAAAGTTTTTACCTGAACGGTTCCAAACAATTTTTCCCACCCAAGCTGCTGTCCTTGTTAGTGCTGTGATTGTTTTCTACCAAGCAGATAATCTACCACGTGGCAAAAAGTTTTTCAGTATAACTATAAGTTTATTTTGTTTGCGCTTTGATGTTTTTATTGTTGTTTTGGTTTTGGGGTTTGTTTTTTTGTTGTTGTTGGGTTTTGAGGTTTACCTTTTTTTTTTTTTCTTTCTAGTCCTATGAAATTTCTGTCCAGAAGTCAGACGTGGTGGTGGAGATACCATGCCACTGTGGTGGGGCTGCATTCCTGCCAGATCTGGTGATAGTCTAGAGCTATTGGTCTCAGGGTGCCCGCTGGTTTTGTGCAGACACTTGAAAAAAGTGACTCACAGCCCTGTGGATGCTCATTGCAGCACCTGCATTTTTTAAAAGAGCAAACGCAGCTTATGTCACATCCTTCATTTTTTCTGTTACACCTTTGTGCACTTGGAATTTATACTCATTATATGCTCAGGGTAGAGCCAAGGCTATTGAAAATTACTCTCTCAATTTTCATTCTTCTAAATTTATAAAAGCATTTTACCTCCCAGTCCATTGGGTCTTCTTCCAAATGGCAGCTTTTGTTTGATATCTTTTTTCAGACCATGCAGCCTACAGATGTAAGAGTTTCTCCTCCATGCAGAGTGTCTTTTATCCACCTGTCATACTCCTCCTGCCTTGGCTGTTCTTGGCCTCTAGATTTGAGGACCACCTTGTCCACATAATCACCTTTGCTGATGCTCCTCAATATTACTAGAGGAAAGGTGGATTTTGAGACATGAGTGTATTATGCAGAGCAGGGATTAAGCCACCTGAACCCCTGCAGATACCAGCAGGAAAAACTGCAAACACAAGGTTCCTGTGTCACCCTGTGGTGGATCTGGTTACTACAATCGTTGGGGATGTTGAGAAAGGCTCAGGAGGGGAAGAAGGGAAGGGAGGGTCCAGAGGCAAGAAGTAGGAACACATTACCTTGTGGAAAGAAGAAAAAAATGGAGAACACTTTTAGAAGTCATCTTCCTACAAGGACCAAGAAAAATAAGCCAGGTGTGTCTCCTCCAACCTCATTTCCATCAGCTCCAGATGAGAGATGGAAGAGCAGCAGAGGAAAGAAAAAGACAGTTATCTCCAGGTGAAGACCGAGGTGCGGCAGAATTGCAACCCAGGCATGGCAGTATGGGCATACTCCAGCAACACAGAGTAGGGGTTAAAGGAGAGGATGCACATGTCACTATGAACATGTCAGGCAGTGTTCATAGTGAAGACCAGCTGTTGATTGATGAAGGCAGTGTAAGTGTGGGATGTAAGGATCTCCTGTTCACATAAATCCTGACAGAAACTACATTGTCCTCAACAGAAAGCTGCCTATTCTGTAAAATCAATTCATGGGCGGGCCCAAGGAACCCAGGTCCACCAGGGAAGTGCTTAGCATTGCCAAGTATTCACAGCATTGCTGTGAATTTCCCCAGGATCCTGAAGGTGTCAGACCAGCTGATTTCCAGGGACAATCTACAGTTTGCAACAGTTCAGACCGAACCCACGGGACTTGATCACTTTGTGCTGCGTCCATCACCTCCTCCTCCCAGGCACTGAGCGATACCTGAAACAACCTTTCCCCTGAGACTGGGGAACGCTACTGTCCATAAAGTCTCGTCCCTGGGTGCCCTCTAATGTCCCCACTGACTCCTATCACTATCTCCGAGCCCATCCCAGGCTAATCTCTCCTAACACCTTTTCTAATCTAATCTAAATAGCTGCTGGCAAACCCACTAATTCTGATTGCTAATTCTTCAGCCTCTCTGCTCTATCTGGCTGCTCACACAAGGCTGTCCCCTTTCTACTGATGAAAGAGCCTTACTGCCAGGGTAGAAATCACACGTCCCTGGGGCATGGTGAGAATTAATAGCTTTTCAAATGATGGAGGTAAGATTTAAAAGGCATGGCATGGAAGAAGTGCATCAGCACTGGTACCTGGACAAAAGATAGATGTTGTGCTGTTGAGGTAAAGCCTGTACATATGTGAAAGAAGATCACATGCATCCAAACCAAGATTTCTAGCATGTTCAAACAGTCAGCGCCCCAGCAAACCTTGAAAGATTGGGTAGGGAACAAGACTTAGCCATTGAAGACTAATCTAGGAGACTAAATTAGGGAAATAAAGATCAACACAAATGTAATCCCCTTCCCTTCCCCTTCCCCTTCCTCTTCCCCCTCCCCTTCCCTCCTTCTTTCTTTCTTTCTTAGGGTAATGATTTACAACCCAATTGGGAGAATTTTTCTGTTCACATTATTTTTAAAAAATTGTATCTTTAACCAAATGGTTATTGGGGTAGTAATACTAAAATGTTAAATTTGTTTGATTCATTGTGATAATAGATTTTATATTTATATATATGTCCATTTCTTCATTCTAGAAAACAAAGTTAGTATTTTTTTTGTATAGATTTTTTCAGGTATTTTAGATACAGTTGAGAAGTGAGTTCTTTTTTCCACTCGAAAACTCTTAAAGAACAAAACCTTTCATTACTGAAACTTTGCATATCTGTCATAGGTTTTGAGCCAATTCAGTGTAAAACTGCTTCAGATATGTGAGTGGTGAATATAGCAAAGGCAAAACCAAATCTCGGATATTGCTTTTGCATTACTGGGTCAATTATTTGAAAAAAATCTGATTAATGCACAGTGTCTTCCCTCTCACTCCTGTTCCTGTCTTAGGTCCTTTAATTGCCTGTGAAAAGTATCTACACCATCCAGCTGCGATGTGGAAGGGAGAAATCAGAAATGACACAAATTCAGTACTCCTGAGGTAAGCAGGAGGCCTAGTCACAGTGAAACGCTAATGAGTCCAATTATTGATTGAAACACAACTGGCTTACAATGCTCTTTTTTGCAGTTTGCAGGGCGGTGGGGTCATATAACCCAGCTCAGTAGCACAGGGGAAAAAACCTTCCCCTGCTCACAGCCCCATGCATCTAACGCTCCCCATGCAGCTGCATTCGTCACCAATTAGGATGACACCTGACAAAGCAAACCCTTCTGGCAATGATCTGTTTTCCATTTGCCATGCTACAGCAGTTCTTAACAAAACTTACCCAAGAGAAATTAACACCAACATTAGACTGCCAAGGAAAACTTGTTGAATCATGGTTAACGTGTTAATAAGGACTGGCCAAGTGATTTCTTGAAACAAACAATTCCATCCTTTGAAATAACTGGGTGGGATCTTCCTCAATGGTGAAACAATATACCTATTTCTCCATTCCAGGGTAAAGATGTATCTTCAAAGGGAAAAAAAATACCGGTTACAAACTTTTACCTTGAATAGCACTATTAAAAATATACTATAGAAATTTTAAAGGAATTTCTGACTGTCTGCACACTGGTGTGGTCCTGAGGTAAACCAGATATGAATGAAGCTCTCTAAGCTCACCAAAATTAGGGTCAATTTCCTTCCCAATGACTTCTTTTACTTTGCTCCTATCCCCCGCCTTGGAAGGACTATATCCCCTGTTTGTGTCCAGTTTCAAGGACCAGGAAGGCATGATAGACATTCACACAAACCCTCCTGTCCCCACCACAGTAATCCATATTTTATAATATGTATTACTTTGCATTGCCATATTATGCATACTATCCATGTAGGAATGTTTCACATAACTTGTATGCATGACCTACATAAATTTTCATGTATTACCCCATAAGCTGCCAACTAAGACAATAACAGACCTAGGCTTATTCCCACATCAAGGAATAACCATGTCATGTTCTAGGAATAAATTCATTACCTCAGATTAAAACCTACCCAACGTTAACTTAAACATATAGGGGACACCCCTCCCTCCCCCCCCCTCCCCCAGATACAAGGAATGTTCCAATACCTAGTATTAGTCCTTCAGGACATAACATCAATTAATACTTCCTTTAATGACACACAAGAAGTATCAGGTTATCTCTTAATCATATTTCTCATGTGAAACCAGCTACCTGGTGTCAGTAAGGTTTCTCACGACCAGCTTCAGGACCATTCTTTCCCCTTACACCCTTACACAACTTGCGTTTTTGCACCTCTGGTTCCTCGGTCAGGGCCATAACTTGATTAATTTTCCTAATATTGTGCTCCATAACTAATGGTTGGGGATGCTTTAATTTCACTTTGCCTCATGGCTGCATTACCTTCTGGTTTTTTAGGCCTCTTCTTTTTTTTTTTTTTAAGAGTTGGTCTCAGTAAGCCCTTCAGAGTGCTCTGAAGCAGTGCCCTCATAATGGTTGACACGTACGTCTTATGGTCGGGGAACGGTTTTCTCACGTTCGCACACAACTAAATGATACGGTTTCAAGTGTAAGTTCCGTCTCATACATTTGAGCTTTCCAGTTCTCATTTTTACTGTCAATTTAAACCTGTGCAGGTCCATCCGATCACTAGAATTAACCTTGTGAATTCAAAGAGCTAATCTTCCATGAGTGTAAACGCCTTAAAACATTTGTTGCAAAAATCTATCAAAGAGGAGAAAATAGATGCTATAAATATTTGATAGAGTATGTGTAAGGGCATTTACTCACACTTATGCATGCACTTCCAGTAAATTTTGGGGGGATCTTGAACATTTGGGGACTGGATTAGCCCACTGGCAGAGCTATTCAGGAGAACTGTTCCCCAGGAACCATTGCAAGACTCAATTTTCTGGATCAAAAACTACACCACAATGAACAAATATGCAGCTACCATGATACCTTCAGCCCAGAGTGAATCATTTCGCACAGCAAGAAACCACTGAGGTTTGAAAAGATTGTGGATCACAGGAGAAGGAAATTTCTATATATAATTAGATTAGAACCAACAAATGTTTAACTTCTATTGAAAAATGTGGCTGTTTATGAGTTGTGATCTGTGGTTGCTGCTAGAAGAAATGTTCAGAGACAGATTTCAAAAGCAATGTGCACTTTTCAGCCTCCTTGTGCCATGAGAAAAATCCTAGGTTGTAAGTTAGAGCAGAAGCATACCACATGAGTGTGGTCCCCAGGTACTAAGGCAACCTGAACCTGAGATATTTTAACTCCTCTTTACCTGTAAGATAAATATCTGGGTATGCTGCAGCCAGAGCTTTGTTGCACAACCTCTTTTTCGTTAGAGCAGCAAATCTCACCAAATTGCCTTCTGCTCCTAGATGGAAAGTAAGGCAATCACACTTCAGAGCTTAGGGCTCTCACTTCTTTTCCCCACAGTGTTTTCAGCATTTCAGTCTAGATATTACTGCATTTACTGTGCTATCCATCTCTCAGTGCACATACATGCCTACTCTTGTTCAACCTTTTTGTACCATCTAGTAACCCCGATACACTCCATCAGTTTATCAGCCAGGAGAGCAAAGAAGAAAAAGATAAGGAGCACCACAAGGAAGTTCTATAGGTTTATGTTAATTAAACACAGAGTAGTCACTTGACTTTAGCATTGCAACATTTCTATAATAAGTCTATACTGAATTATTCAGTATATTCTCCTTAATAAGCACAATGAGCTCTATGCCCACCTGTGAAGTATCAGCAAGCAGGTGTGCAGATCTACTTCACATACCTTTGGTGAGGCAACAAGCTCCATCTGGGACCACTAAACTTCCGACCACCCACAGCTACAAGAAAGCAGGATGTGCCTCTCTTGAGAGATTTAGTGGTTATTGTTTCTGTCTCAACTCTGCTGGTTCTTAAAGTTTGGGAGCGCTCTAGGAAAAGCTACAGCCTGAGCACTTAGAAGAGGAGGTTGCCAGAAAAAGGTACTGTGGTAGCAGGCTTGGAGGATCTGTAGCTGGGAGGGCTGTTCTGGCCTATGGGGTTGGTTGGATTTTTGAGAGGCACTTCTCCCTTCCTGTGACCTGGGCTGACTCCCTTCTTCTAGGTACTCCCCTTATTTTCCTGCCTTTCATTAGGATTTATCTCTTTTTTTAAATACTCCCTTACTAAGTAAGTCCTGGACCAAAAGTTTAAAATTTTTCAGACATCTGATACTCAAGTGTCATAACTCTTTTTTTTTTTTTTGCTTCTATCTTACTATTTTTACCTGCTTCCTCTGCTGTTCTTGTGCATTCAGAACCTAAAAGCCTCCCAAGGATAATGGCCAACTTCTTTGTGTGTTACTGGAACAGTGACTTTCTATTAGAAGCCCTCAGGCATTGTTCTAACATTTACAAATGGTGAGGATGTTATTTCATGTACTTTGTGATTTGTTACTGTTATCACTTCCACAACTAATGGCTACTTGATTGAGTAACATTCAAAGTTGTTTCCTCTTGCCATGTTTGTAAAACATTAGAAATATGAATTCATCTGAATTACTCCAAACCCTAGACTGCAGAAACCAGGCTTATATCAACTTGCACAAGTAGGAAATTCTCAGATAGAATTGTTATGCAATAATCAAATATGAAAAAATCCTAGACAGAAGTTGTCATCTACTTGTTGTCTGTCATCTATAGTTGTTTGCTACTTGTTCTAGAAACGTGTAATGATGGTCTACAGTAAAGTAATTTATTGTGTTCTGGTCCATAAGGTTTCCAAAGTATGGTGGGAATCCTCACAGGAAACCATGACACATACAAGAGAGCAGAATTTTTATTTTGGTGTTCCTGCGTTACGGGCAGTTATAGACACAAATGTTAAAATTCCAAAGAGCAAAATGTTTTTCAATGAAACATCTATTTGGTATATGAATACTCACATATTGAAATAGATGATTACAAAGAAACAGAAGGGCTGCATTGTGGCTTTGTTTTGTGATGGGTTTTGTTACATACTGAAAAAAACCCAGGTAACATCAGAACTGAGAACTAACACTTTCTCCAAGTTTTTCCTCTCAGTACCTAAATAAATATGCGATACTTGTTCTTTGGAAGGTAAAAAATCAGCAGCTATGAAAGGCTTGGTTTTTAGGGATATATAGTGTTTTGTCACCTGTTTGCCTTTCCAGGTGTCTATGTAATAACTTGGAGATAATACTGGCAGCAGGGTGGTGGACCAGACCATACCAGTCAAGTTACTGAGGCAACTTCTGTTCCCTTATCTCACATAGGTGAGTGAGGAGAAAAAGACATGCCTGAGCTATGGGGGGGAAAGTGAGAGTGCAACCTTTTGATGCTGCAGCCTGCTATGCTGGCAGGTGAAAGATGACACTGCCTTGCAAGATCTGTTGGATGTGCATTTAGGATGTTCTTCATACTGCAAATTATAAAGGTATATACATAGTTAAATTACCTATAGACATCAGGTAGCACTTGCTACCAAACATCTTGATATACTGTAGTGTAAACCCTCCCCTGTGTTCTGACTTATGCTGCTATAATTGATTCCTGACAATGATATTTTTGTTCCAGTACAAATAACATAGCATGTTCTTGCTTCCTCTTTCTTGAAGTTCTAACTTGCTTTAGTCACAACAATCTCTGCACCAGAAATAAGAGTTGCTGATATTAAACAGAAGCAGGGGAAGCCCTAGAAGTGCAACACTTGCTTCCCTGTGTAATAGAATGTTATAATAGGCTGGGAGAGCGAACACTCACAGTGGCGAAGAAAAAGAATGAAGCCAACCAAAATAGCCTTAGCTCTTTATTATCTGTCAGTGTCTTCTCCGCTGAAGTAGGGTGAATGCCTGTTTCGAAAAATAAATGGCACAATATGGCCCTTGAAGCTCTTGGTGGCAGTGAAGTGTCACAAATAATTCAGTGTAGAAACTACGATTGGATTCTATGTGTCGAGAGCAGTCTGAGGATGTGTAACTTGAATCACCCTGTGCTGACTAGAGGCTCCATCTGTTATTCTTATGCATTATTTACACCAACTGCCTTTAAATATCACACTAGGGATTTGTCTGTGGATTGTCTGTTGAGTTTGTGTCTAGATAGAAGGTTCAATAACTAAGGCAACCAAAAACAAAATATGTTACTCTGTAATCCCTTCAGCTTTGCTGTGTGCAGTTGCAGCCCCTCACCTCTCTGTACACCTTTCTGGATTAGTGCTTGAGCTGTTGAAATGTACGTGACAATATTCACAGCATGATCCTTTGAGAGGGGGAACACTACCTTTTTTTCTCCCCTCTCTTACTAGAGATGTGACGGAGTACCTCTGTTTTTCTAAAAGAAAAGTTAATGCTATATAATTCAGAGTATGCACATGCTGTGATCAACTTTGTGCTGCTTAAGGAAGTGCCAAGGTGCTTGTCTAAGTATCTTTCCAACAGCCTAGTGAGGGAAGGGAGGAAAGGTGTGGAGCTTTGGCTGCAAACTGACCAGCAGGTAGTTACCTGCCCTGCATTGCTGGCTGCAGCTTGGTAAAGCTTCCAATTTCCATCTTCCGTATCCTGATAGCTGCTGCTGATAGCTAATTAAAGGTAGGGAGCTGCTTAATGTGCAAGTGTTGCTGAAACTGAAGTGGAAGAAGTGGAGGTTTCACCTAGGGAGATTAAAAGGGAGGAAAGCTTTTCTGAAGATAGATGAAGTCAAAAGAAAATATGTTTACAGAAAGCTTGTAAAATGTTTTCAAAAAGGTAGCATTTTGACCTGACTATAATAAAGATTTCCAGTTTGTCTTTATTAGAGAAGGAGTGCTGTTGAATAAGTTCAGTGTGTTGCAACGTTAAGTTTTGCATTTATCACTTTGCTTTGCTCAAAATGTAATTATTACTTAATTTACCCTGACCCAAACCAGATAATTCATTGCTTCTACTGGCTAGTGCTGTGTGACTTTTTTTTTAATGGGTTTTTTTAATGGGTTTCAGCTGCTTCTATCCTGTTTCATTTGTTACCTCTAACCCAGGAGTTACAGGTGGTGTTCTCCACAGCCTATGGCAGTGCAGATGATTTTCCTTCTGCACGTTACCATACTGCTGAACATACCTCTCTGACCTTTTCCTCTCTCTTGAAGGCTGGCATAGGGAAATAGTTACTGACTCAATCACCATTCTTTATGTGGAGAAGAAAACAATTTTTAAGATGTTGCCACAGTAGTCAGTGAGCTTGTGTGATCTAAATGTTGTAGTGGTGAGGATTGTGTGGATCATAATGCCCTTCTAGGCATGGCTAAGGTGTATGTTTACAGACTCACTTGGACTTGTTCATGTGTTATACTATTAGCAGTTCCTGCTGTTTGCTGACAAAGGACCACTGCCCGGACCTATCAGCTCTTTTCTGTATTCAGGAGCACTGCTGCTTCTACTAGCATCAGATCAGGACAACTGTAAGCTTGCAAGCTACAGAATAAGCAGGAATGATGGGGCTGAAATGCAGGTACATTTCTATGGGAAAAACCACAATTAATCATTGGTTTTCTTTTTATTTCCACTTATCTTTCCCTTTCCTTTTGCCGCCTCCTGTGCGGAGAGAAAGCAGCACTTTTGTGTCTCCATGTTCAGGTAAACATTTTCTTCACTAGATACTTCAGAGAAGCTTTAAAGCTCCATACTGCCAGCAGAGTTTACCCTCTTGGGGCAGCTAAGTGCCTGTTTCTCACACATATCTGCTGGGCAGCAAAGCATAGTCGAATCCTGCCCAGTAAATTTGATACCATGGGGCAGCATAGCAGAAGTTCACACAATCACAAGGCTTTCTGGCTTAATCAGACCTCTGCTAGACTGAGCTGTTTTGCTGGAAAGCAAAACTGTGTTCCTAGAAAAGCTTTACTGTAAGAAAAGCTGTGTGGCAGTCAAAGTCTGGTCATCCCAATATCCCTTTTGTCCTCAGCAGAATAAGCTGCCTTGTCTGCCCTGTCGCGTACTCCTCTTGGGCAGAAGGAAGTACGGTCAGGGATCTGCCAGCGAGCTGGTGCAAGTGCAGGGATGACAAAGATGCCAAATTAAACTCACATTACCCTCCCTGTCCCGAGGGATGCAGAAAGCCAAGGGACCTTTGCAGAGGATGGGCAGCACTGTCTGTTGCGGAATGAGCTGTGGCAGGCAGTGTGGACACTGAGGTCAGTGTGGGACAGGCAGGCTCTGCCAATGTGCAGCTCCATGGGAGTGGGAGCAGCTGTCTGGCTGGCGGGCAAGAAGCTATCTTCATTGTCAGTGTAGTGTTGCTAACATGGGAAACAACTCCTTTTATATGAGGGTAGCAGCAAACTGTGAGCAGAGGACAGAGCTTGCCTGGTAGTGCCTCTGGCAGCTGACCCTGTCACTGCTTGCTCCAGAGACAGCAGTGACCCCAGAGCAAAAACCCCAGGGTCTGAGCCCAGAAAGTGAGTGTTGTCAAGTGTGGGTTCACTTTCAGTACAGTTGTGATATAACTGGCAAAACATTCTTTCTTTGATGACTCCCCTCCCTTCTCCCTCCCAAGTGTGAAGGGAAGGATTTGGCATTGCAGGGATTTAGAGAACAAGGCTTTCTGCAAAGTTATATTATGTCTTCAAACAAAGAATTGAAATTATTAAAAAGAAAACTTGGCACATAAAGGTATTGAATATTACTTTTAATTCTGAAAAAGTTTAATTTGGCTGAATATTTGTTTCTACTTTGGTCTCATTGGGTCTCTCTTTGAGAAATAGAAACAATTAGAGGAGTTGAGGTGTGCTGGTACACGCTTGGGTATTTTTGTTTGTTTTCTGGGTTTTTGTGTGTGTGTGTGGTTTTGTTTGGGGTTTTTTTACATATAACTGGTATACTGACAACATTTCAGTGATGTTCTGCTTGCAGTTTATTTTCAGGAACCTTATCAGTAGCAAATCACAATAACAGATATTTCCAAACATCCCAGTATTATCACTTGTCTTGAGGTAAGCATTGGACATGTATGTGTCCTAGAAATAGTCTGGCATGGTGAAAGGAATATTTGATCCAAACAGCTATGTTCTAACTATCAGGGAGCATAGCATTTCTTATCTGCCTCTTCCCTCTTAAATAACTGTGTCGCTCATAGCAATTGCTCCAGTTCTGTTCTGTGAACTGTGACAATGTAGTTAATGGAAGTTAAAATGGGAGCTATAGGATAACACACAGTTTTGAAAATCTGTAATAAAACAGAATTAAATAGTGATACCAGAAAGTGATATTCCTGCTCACAATGAGTAGCATCCTCTTTCTGTGCTAGCCTCATTAGAGAGAAAGGGACTACAGAGATTCAAGTTCTATTTAATATGAATTAATCTATCAACACTCTGGTCTGGGATTAAAAGCAGAATCAAGTTTTAATAGAGCATAAACACTTTAAGCATTTTCCATTTGTTCCTTTCTTGAGGAAAAAGACATGAGTGCTCAATGCAAAATTGGGACTGGGTAACACAAAGTGTGAGTGAGGCAAAGATGATATAGGTGAGAGAATGAATTTTCAAATAGAAGGAGCAGAGATGGATGACAAGAGAAGTTAAACAAATAGCATGTAATTAATTCTCGCAATTTTACCTAATGCTTTGTGACATGGCTGTCACTAACATTGTCAGAAGCTATAAGTGAAATGGGATTGAAAAAATTTCCAGGCAGCAGTAATCTCAATGTGTTGGAAGAATGTTTTTCTAAGATGGATGTCCCTGATTATATACAGCACAAGTAGACATGAAAGAGCAGCTTAAAAAGCTTAACTTCTGTATTGACTTTCATCTTAGTCTGCTGTTCTTACTCCAACTAGCAATATATAACCCATATGACGTTAAAAAAAATATTTACTTTAATGTGACTGCCCTCCAGGCCACTGTCTGTAATTGTAAAAAAGGCCATTGATGCATCTGATTATGCAATTTTAGTGATTCATTTATATTTATGTCATTGGTGTTTTTTTCCCCATTTGAAATCATTTGTGTTCCCTGCTAATGCACCTGAGATTGATGTAGGCAATTGTGCTCTCTGGTAGGAGAATAAATCCCACTTTCTGGTTCACAAATGCAGCAGGAGAAAACCACAGAGATGTTCACTTTCTATTTTAAAGGACTTCCCCAGCAGGATACATACTAAGAATTAATACTGAGTAGGAATTAATGTTGTGTTAACCTTCCCCTTTGTTATATCTTATCACTTGGTTTTAGGTACAGTAAAGTCTTTGTTAAGTCAGTGTTAAGTGGAATGATACTTGGACACTGCACTTGCAATGAGAGCTACATAGCACTTTTCATTCCAAGATAGTGTTCTTGGTTACTTACCATTTTCCTGGTTCTCAGTTTTTCAAGTTAATATCTTACTTACCAGATTCCCTATGTTCACAATGACTTAATTTAGTGCAAGAAATGACAGCACCATGCTAGCTGAAGACAAAGCTAAGGGAAAAAAATGTATGGGGAGAGTTTTTTGTTTGTGTGTGGATTTTTTGAGGGTGTATGAGTTCTGTGGCATCTGGTTGATCACTGTTGTTGTTGGTTTTTTAATTGATAGACTCTCAATTTCTTTAAGATGATTCTGTGCTTGTGACTTGATGCAGGGATTTGAAATCTGTCAGCTGGTAGCCTTTGAAAGTAAGGCAAGGGTTTTGCTTTTGCCAGGATTTGCTAAACACCTGAGGGAGAAAAAAATCAGTTTATATATGTCCCAGGATATGTGTTAATCTGAATTGCTGGAATATTCTGTTTGCGGGTAGTAATAGTCACTGTATCTCCCTTCCACTCTCTACATACTCATCAATTGTCTACATGACTACATGCATCTTGAGAACTTTGTGGCTAAGGACCTGTTGTGACAGTGTCTACAGAATAGAGATTAGTTTGTGGTTTGTTTTTTGGATTTCTTCCCCAACCCCATTATATTTAACTAATGCTCAGCTGGAATGAACTTGCTGAAATCTGGTGGGTTGCAGGGAGAATGTGAGCAGTAGGGAGTAGATCTGAAAAGCAACAAGCAATGGAAAAGAGCAGAGAGCAGAAAGAAAGAATCAGGGGTTAGTACAGGGCCAGAAAGGAGAAGCGGAGCAAAACTGAGGCTTGATTTGTTTCACAGAAGAATAGTTAAGGAACTTCATAAGGGAATAGGTTTGTGACGCACTGTTCCCATCTTAGATTTAAGCAGCAAGTAGGTGGGACAAGGAGCAGGGAGTGTGAAGGAGAAAAGGGAACTGTACAGGGACTGGTGGCTGTGCACCCAGAGCAAGGCAAACATACTGAAGATGCTGTTGCAAATACAACAGCAGGCAGATTTTTGGAAGATCTTGCCAATGGAAACAATGAATGTGAAGATCCAGTCAGAAGTGGACTTCAGATCATCATCGTACAGGCCTCACAAATTTTTCCAGATGGACTTTTGCCAAGGATTAACTAGTCTCCATGACTGCAAACACAGTTGAACATTTTCACATTAGATTTGGAGACTCTTTTTTAAACTTTCAAGCAAATAATGCTATTATCAACTCCAGATGATGATTTTGAGTCCATAGCTGACTGTGTTGGCTATTTCCTGTTACTGGTTTACAGGAAAAATATTTTTGTAGAGAAGATATGGCTCATTTGGCATAAGCTAAAAGATTATTAATATTAGGCTCTGGGCTCAGACTTGCTGAGTGTCTGAACCCCTTGGCTATTTGTATGATAAATCAAGACTATCCAATCCCTAGTCATGAAATGATCTGAACTGTTTAGTAGATGAGTTTTAGAAAGCAGTGTAAGAATCTGGTATAGAAGTAAATATGAAATGCTATTAGACTAGGCTTTAATTACTATAATTTTTTTTTATAAGCCAATAAGAAGATCATAAGTTGTGGGATCTGAATTTAAAGTAAGATATAACATTTATAGAAAAAGCTTTTTTGAAGATGCTTTGTCAGCTAGTGCTAATTATAAGATGGAGCAAACCTAGGAAACGTGTTTGCAAGTGGTGTCGACTGACTTCATGTGCTAAATGAGAACATGTACCAGCATTCAACTTGGATTTGTGATTAGAAAATGTCTTGGCCACATCTACACCTACTGTTGGCTCAAGCACTTGAATCTAGATATGTACGAGAGAAAGCAGTTTTTTCTGGACACAACTTATGTGAAGTGAGTTACACAACTACCTGGAGTGAGTTATTGTGATTTAGTCTAATGGCAAATAGCTGATTGTGAGTTTTGTTTATCTTCTTAACCTTGCTAACTTGGATCACTACAGAGAAACTTATATTGCAACTTTTAATTACTAATTATTTCTTATGTTCCGGCTTGAATGACTTGTACAAGAGGTCTCCAGTTTGCTTACTTTAATCCTGGGTCTTGGAAGGTTGTCAGAAATTCTCACAAACTATTGCAAAACAGGTCTTCATCCAACAGAGATTGCTATCTGAAGGAGACAGTATAGTTAGAAGTGAAAATTCTGGCTGACATGTTACTTTCAGGACATTCAGCATCTCCCTTTAACAGATAAATATTGAGTAAACCACAAATGTTAGTGGGCACACCTGACTGGGAGATTGGTGGTCAGCCAGAGAAGAGGGTGTAACAACTGCGCACTTGTATGTTAAGAGTGTTGCCTCTGCTTTTTGCTGCAAAGTGCTGTCACAGCTATTGGAAGTGACTCAGATGGCCTGGAAAGGGCAGTCTCTAACTTTTGAGGTCAACATCACTGTTTGGTATTCTATGTCTGTTCTAATCTTTGACCTAGTGCTTCTGATTGACCAAGTTCACAATAAGCTGCAGAGTTTTAATGGGAGTTTCTCTGAGGAGGCTGTGCAATGGTGGCAGAGCCCTAGTGATTGCAGGGAGGTGACAAAAAGAGAAATGAAAACTCCTGACCAGGTCAAGACCATTCAGGGAACCAGGCTGTGGCCATTCAAAAATCACTAAAGGAATAATGAAAGGACCTGATCCATAGACAGCAAGTGGGACAATTCTCAGTGGGAGCCCTTTGAGGATGGAAGAAAGATGCACCAAACGAAACCATCCTCCGATGAGACGCTAACATCACATTACTGGTTACAGCAGTAAAAAAGATTAAACAGAAACTTTATCTAGATTCTAGGCCAGTTTCTGAGGTGATAAAAAGCAACTGAGCAAATAGCTAAATTAGAAGCCAAGGAGAACTTTTTAACTTGACTTGCTCCAAATTTTCAATAACCATATTCATTAAATAGAAATCCCTCCAGGTTTAGGAAGGTGGGAATTTTTCTATTGCATAAAAATGAAAGACCAGCAAGAATTGTTTTATACTTTGTGTTTTTCAGTGACAGACCAATGCTGAGAGTTGTAAAATGGCTGAATATATTTCTTGGGGAAACTACGTAAGTGTTCAAGTTCCAGCTGTTGTGGGTCATTAGAAAGAAGCTAGTTAGAAGGAAGATGTATCCAAATTGCTGATGATTCTATTCTTAGTTCATGTATTCTCAGTAAAAACGGATTTGTAACTGTCTTCTGGGTATCACTTACTTAAAAACTGAAATTTAACTGTAGGAGGATAGTGGTGACTAAAACTTTCCCATATTCTCCATGCCACCAAGAGATATGAAGGGATGGAGGTAGGCACCATACAAACTAGTGGGCCCTAATCTGCTGGAGCTGCCCCACTCTTGCTGTATGGCTGGCAGCAAAACATGGCTTACTGTTGCAGCAGAGCAAGTCACTAAGATCTGCCAAGTGATTTGATGGTTTTTTTTCTGCTTCTTCTCTTGAGTAAGAGCTTAGGGGAAATTTTATTCCATAGGCAAGCATGGTGCTTGTTGCTATTGAAGGGAAGACAAACAGTGGTTTGCATCTGTAGGGCTGGGATGTGAGTATCTTGACTTGGGGTCAAATTGACCAAAGTACTGCAAGGGCTGCGATTTATTTTTTTTAAAGTTTGTGGTGATCGTTGAGCTTGATTATTGGATGCTTAAAACAAAGTGTTGGGCAAAAGTATGTTATAGTTTTCTGGGAAGAGTTGTCCAGTCATTGGAGGGATTGAGATCAGGTTTACTGACACCTGGCTTTTTTAAATTTTAAATAAGAGAGCAGCAGCTTCCCAGAGGAGTGAATCTGGCTAACATGGCAAACAGCATCCCTCTTCCCCACCTCACATATTTAGATGTTTTTGTCATGGGAGATTCTTTGTGGGCCTTGCCAAGGACAGTGTCGCAAGAGCTCTGGTGTGAGATTGCTGGGGCCAAAATAGTGACATGATCTGACTTGTATTGGACTTCACCTTGCTGTGGAAAGATTGGCCAGTGCTCCTGCAGCAATATGGCCTATAAAAATTGAGGCAAATTGAAACCTGAACTTTGAGGCAATAAGATGTTCCAGTGTCAAAGATGGTTAAATTAGTAGTATCCTTTACCACTCACTAGCACTGGAGCAAGATAACCAGCTTCGGTTTTAGAGAGCTTTCTGTCACCACTGACACAAGTGTTTTGCTGTATCTAGTCAGCCCTTACTGAAACAAAAGGTGTGTCAGTTGTGCTCCTTGATAGCCACTCAAGCTTTCCCAAACTCTGCACCTGTTTGGGGGCATAGCTGAGGGATACAGTTTGAAAAGACAGTGGATCTTGGTTTGACTGCTGGCTGCATCTGTGATGAAAGCAAAACCTGGACTTGACAATGGCCCTTCTCCAAGCAACAAGAAAAAAATCCACAGCTCTAAAAGGATAAAAATATCTTTAGGTCCCCAGTAACTCCAAGAGAACAGTTGCTTCACAGCATGTTAATCTTTTACACAGTCATTCAAGAGTCTTGAATAGATTTTTACTGTTTTGAAGAACAGTGTGAGGCAGGTAAATTTTCGTGGGCTTTAAAAAAAAAGTTATGTAAATGTATGCTATGGGAAGACTTGTATGAAATGTTATTTATATACTTGGGAGACTATTTGATAAGACATTATTGTCATTTGCTCTGTGATTCTAGACACTCTGAAAAGGCCTTAATGTCATACATTAAACACAAATAGAGATGCAGCAGAACAGGGGAATGATTCATAAGAATAGCTCTGTGCTTTGCTGCTGTTGTTCTGCTCGTGCTTTGTAGGGGAGCTATAGTGAAAAGCAAACCTGCGGCTTAAAAAGGCTTTTCAGGTCTTAAATTACAAAAACCTATCTGCTGGCTTGCCTGACTGCTTCTGAGCTTTAAGCTATCCCGTTTCCCTCAGATGACCTAACCTATGCCCAGTGGTACTTTCATTAGCCCTGTACAGTCTGGTCCCTGCAAAACAAACATGCAGGCAGAGAGCAAGAGTGACCGCTCCCAGTGCTGAGGACTACTGAAACTGCAGGGAAATTGGTGAAATGGCATATGCAGTTTGTGTGAGAGGGAGGATTATGCTGGAGTCTGCTTAAAAAAAACCCTAAAACAAATAAAAACAAACAAAAAAAACTGCAACAAAAAATCCCAAACAAACACAAAAAAACCCACAGAACCCTCCAAAAAACACAAACAAACAAAAACCAAAACAAAAACCCACAAAAACCAACCAAACAAAAAAATCTCAACAACATACCCTTCAATTAGAGACTACAGTGCCCAATCCAGCCTTCAGCCAGCTGGTCTTGGCAGAGGAAGGTACCACATGAAAATTCTGGTGTATGTCCACCCAGTGACACAAATTGGGTGAGCCTTTTCTGCTCTCTGTACATGAGTGCCTAAAGCAAGTATAGATCTCTCTGGAGGTTTATGGAGGCTGAGAGCTCCTGTCCCACAGCATGATCCAAAGCTCAGGAGAAAGGAGAGGTTTGTTTTTTTTAGTGCTGCCTCCAAAGTGTCTGAAACTGTCCCCTGCATAGCTACTGGAGGAGAAAATATGTAGTGTTTTCTATATGTATAGGTCACAAGAGACTATTCTGGTCATCTACTGTTTGTTGGAGGTTTTTTATATTGTAGACCTCGGGGTTTTTTCTTTCCTACACTGGATTGAATTTTCTCTTTAAATATTTAATCTTTAAAAGCTCCAGTCTCTGCTGAGTCTACCACCTACCAGATAAGCTCTTTCAATGTCTAATTATTCTCACAGCTAAGAAAAAGCATCTTATTCCAAGGTTGAATTAGTATAGCTATTTTTCTTTTGAGGTTGGTTTCATGATTTCCTCTTCTTTCAGATTATATTTTTTTCTCAAAATCTTTGCTACTAGATTAAAATAGCATGAACAAATCTAAAATATATAGGTATATATAAAACCTTTGCCTTTATTTTCAAAACTGTGTTGCATATTAGAATAAGTTTTTATTTAAAAAAAACCAAACCTGGAATGAAGGGAATATTAAAGACTAACTAATAAACCTGCTCTCACTGATTGAATCTGAAACTTTTGGATTAGCAAATCTCCGCCACTTGCTTACAGCTGCTTTCTATTGGTTTTTGTTGCTTCTTGCACGTGTCTATCCACAATATACTTATCAGTTCTTGAGCAGGTTTTCCAACTCCTTGTCTTTCACAACCTGTTTTGTATTTTGATTCAAATATGTATGTCAACACTCTTTGGAATGAAGTGTTTAGCTGCAATTCCTTTATATGTGACAGAACCTTTGCCCTCAAAGGATGCAGAACAACCATACTGGGTCAGACCAGAGGTTCATCTAGCTCAACAGCCTCTTTCCAGGCATGTCTGAAACAGATTCTTTTGGGAAGATGATTTAAAAAAACCCAAATACTCAAACTGATCTCCCTCCTGGCTGTTCCCCAGACTACCAAAGCAAGTCGTCATAGATGCCAAAGCAGGAAGGCCTTTAGACAAATCGAATTTGGAAGTAATTTTTGAAGCTAGGTCAGGCATGAGGTTATTTCATGGGTGGGCAGATCCAGAACCACGCAATTCTATTTAGTCTGAACTAATCTGCATGGTGATCACCTTAGGCCTTGTGAACCTACAATGTGTGAATTGAAGAAGTTCAATAACAAAGTGCATGAAAAGAATTGTTTGGTTTTGGGTTTTTTCCTTGTACAGATAAAATAAAGCTAAGATAAGCACATGAACAAGTTCTCTTTTTTAAAAAGGAGAAAAATACAACGGAAAAAGAGTAGTTAGTAATGGTAAAAGGGAAGACAAGAACAGGAAGAAGAAAATGGAGTTTTTTGAAAGTCTTGCCCTTACACGTTTTATTGACTTAATTTGTTTTCTAAGTGGAGGAAGATGATGATGTAAGCAGGCAAAACAATACTTCCTGGCTACGGATTCTATATATAATTGTAGCTGCAGATCTTTTTAAAAGTTTCAGCCATTTTGTTTTGAGCTTACTGATATAAAATAAAAATTACAATTCCAGCACGTCTCTATGCAATCCCTTTCTTACATTCAGGATAACCAAGCTTCTCTCTTTATAGACAAGGCGTAAAAAGTATATGAAAAAAACCACACACTTTTTTGCAAGCTTCTTGCCATCACTGAAGAGCTGTGCATATAAATTTATTCATGTTAGTATCCCAGGGCAATTTGGTTTCAAATGGTCCTATGACACAGGTCCTACCCACCTGCAGGTGGCAGGACTATTGAAAAAAGGGAGAGTAAGTTGTGAAAAGGCAAGAGAGGAAATAAAATGCAAATTGTCTACACTGTTTAAATTATGCACCAGAGAACTCTGAACAGACCCAGACAAAACCACAAAATTAATGATGACTACACACAAAATCATTTTTAGTGCCTGAAATATAGTCTGGAATCATCAGACTTTTTAAATCAATTTTGTATTGTTGATTAGGTATGTCTGGGCTATAAAACCAAACTTTGTTCTTTGAAGACAAAGCTGGAATTTCCTCTGCTCTGATGATGGAGGGCAAAAAAGTCATGTAGCTGAGAGCCAGATGCCAACACTAGCAGGGGTCTGAAATGAGAATGGGAACAGCTTTTGCTGAGCAGAAGCCATAATGCCATACTGCAGCAAAACATAGTTTAGTGCTTCAGCAAACCCATATTTATAGAAACCATCAGCACACAGCTATGGTCACACATCTAAAGGTTGCCTTTCACCCCCTTGTAAATATTTTTTAAACAAGACAGAGGGGTGGGAGATGGGAGAAAGCTCAGATGATTTTTAAGTTTCTACAGCACTGGAATATCAGTACCTGCTGCAGAGTATCTAGTCTTTACCTCTTAAATTGAAATACCAAAACTTGCTCTTCTGAAGCTCTTGCCAGTTTTCACGCCCCCCTCCCACCCCCACAGCCTCACCACTACCGTCAGCATTTGCTATGCCATTTTGCTTCATTGCTCACTTGCTAAATATAAGTATGAGATTTTTCTTTCTTCTGAAAGCTCTTCTGTGCCATAAGCACTGAATTTTGACAACTCCCCCAGCCCAAATCACTGAGAGCTATGGATTGCCCACAAAGGGGCATGAGTCCATTTTACATGAAATCTTGCCTTCTGCAGCCAAGAAAGCTCTTCAGTCTGCCCATGCATGGTGCCATTTAACAATGGTGACCCCTCAAACCAACAGAGCCTTCCCTTCAGCTGTTGAGGAAAGCATGTACTCCGGGCTTGGGTATTCTTGTTGATTAATAGCCAGTTTGCTTTTGAGACAGACCTGAAATCCACTCAATCTCTTAGTTTTGCTGGAGAAACAGGTACTTTATGTCCAGTTCACACCCAACACTACAGCAGTCAGTGGTGTTGTTGCTATTTCCATCCATGTCTTCTCTGGGGAGCAGGAGACCTGGATCTAAACCCCTTTTTTTCAGGATTCACAGCTCTGAGCTTCAACGTCCTGCCCCTGTTACTAGGCTAGAGACCTGGTTGTACATCCTGAAGGAGGATGAGCTACCAGCTTGAACAGACCTCAACTGAGTAAGCAGTGGGACAACTATGTGGAAGTGGAGCTGCTGTGAGGACAGCACGCTGGAGTACAGTTGCCTTTCAGGGTCAGTTTATGCTTCATGGACATGTACAGGAAAAGACTACATTGGGAGCAGCGACTCCAAACAAAGTAGATTGTAGGATGGAATAGTTGAGGCTGGGAGGGACTTCAGCAGATCTCTGGTCTAGCCTTCTTCCCAAGCAGAGTCAGCTGTGTGATCAGGTCATATTACTCCGGTATTTCTGGTCTTGGAAACTTCAAGATATATCCTGTACAGCCTCCCTTGCCAATCTGAATCAGTGTACAGTTGTCCTAAGGGTGAAAAGTTTTTCTTTGCATCCAATTTGTGCTTCTCACTTCTCTTTATGCCCAGTGTCTCCTCTCTGTGCACCACTGTGGTGAGCATGCCTCCATTTACTGGGTAACCTCATAGGTACCAAGGGTCTGCTGTTGGATGCCCCTGGAACTGTCTTGTCTTCAGGTTGAACAAGCCTTGGTCCTTCAACCTGTCTTCACAGGGCAGGTGTTTTAGCTCTGACTAACCTAGTGGTCCTCTGCTGAACTCATTCACTTTAACAATGCCTTTCCTGTGTTGAGGGACCCAAAATCTTTGCACAGCATTCTAAATACAGTATAAGAAAATGCTTATCCAAGAGGGACCATCGTCTCTCTTGATCTGCTGATTGTGTCTCTGATAATATATGATTGCTATATAACCATCCATACTGTCAGGGCATGCTGCTGGCTTGCATTCAGCTTCCTTCATGACCTCTAGGGCCTTTCAGAAGATGTGCTCCACAGGCAGTGACTGAAGGACTCTGGAGTACTCTTAAAAACTCCTATGTCTTCATTGCCTGTATGGAGAATTGTCTTACCTTTTCTATGAAGGAAGCTTTGTAAATCCAACCGTGTTTACCCTATTGGTCTTTGTTCAAGACCAGTGCTGAGTCACCTGGAGATGTTTATTCAGTGAAACATAAGATGCCTTGATAGTTGTTAATGATGCACTTTCCTTTTAGCGTTTTCAGAAGTACCTAAAGGTTTAAAAGGAAAGAAAATTATTATCCGAAATTCTATTTGTATTGCAAATCAATGCAATTTATGCAAGTACTCCAGTATAAATAGATGCAAGGGATGACATCAGAACATGCATGCACATGAAAAATTCTTGATTACCACTACTCCTGATAATAGCAGCTGTCAGTGTGGTGTCAGACTAATTAGTCACAGGAACAGATAACTAAGTACCTTCCTGCTTTCACCCCTGTCCATAACATGTACACAACATGTATCTGACTGCAGCTCATGCTCTCTTTCTTCTGTTGTCCATCACCTTCCAGTGTCACCTCCTTTCTTTTTCTTATTTCTCTACCCCTTTTCTAGCTGTTCCTAGATGTGCTTTTTTCTAAAGATGAGCTGCTTCTCTGAGATAAATATACCATACTCTCATACTATAGAGAGACAGTTCATCTTCTCAATCTCTAGTTGCAATTCTGAAAAGCTGAGATTGGAGGTTATTGCCAAACTGTCAGGACAGATCAGCAGTGAGGGCTTGTCCAAAGGTCACTGTTGAAAACACAGAATATTTCAGGAGAGTGGATTCAGTATAGTCTGCAAAATAGTTGTTTGCTTGCTTGTTTGCTAGCAAATACAAAGGCCTGATCCTGTAGCTCTGAGAATGACCTTACTGGCCTCAGTGAGACTTTTGTGTGACAGAGGTTGCAGGATCAGATTCTCCAGGTTATTTGATAGATGATGGATGTCCATGGGGAAATTGGTTGGCTTAGTGATTCATAAATGTATGCATTTTGAAAAAGCAAAATTTTGCTTACGGTTTCCAAAGTAAAAGACCAAATTTCCTGTCTACTTCTAAAAATATGATATTGTCTCAATGTCAAGATGCCAATCTGAAATAACTCATACAATAGAATCTAATTTACACTAAGGAATCATTATCTTCTAGCATCGTAGCTGGCTGCAAATAATGGAGTAAAGCTGTATGGTACTTAAACAGAGAGAAATGTTCACATTTAATACAAAAAGTAAATTGGTGAGACAACATTCACAGTCAGTGATCTGTCTGTTTTCCCTCTGCTTCCTCTCCTACCTTTAATTTCAAAGATGAAGCAGTATGGGTTACAGCAGTAAGAAAAATACAGATTTCTCTCTCTGCTCAGCTTCAAATAGCAGGGGACAAGTCTGTATTGGTTCTCGCACAACCAAGTATCACAGTGCCAGGACAGGAGGTCACTGCAGTCTGTAGCCTGCAAAAGATGTGTGAAACATGGAAAGGTGGACTAACTTACTGGCCTTGATTTAAGACTTTTGTAATCAACGGTGCTGGAATGCTGTCTTCCTATTGCAGGTTTCTGTAAAACAAGTGAGGTAAAAAGCTGTAAAATCTGCATTTCAGTTACAGTGTACGTGGTACTTAGCTAACTGCACAGTGGTTTGGCCCAAGATTCAGAGAAGTTATCCAGCTGTCATGGTTTAAACCCAGCTGTCACTCAAGTACCACACAATCACTTGCTCTCCTCCTCTCCTCCTTGGTGAAGAGGAGAATGGGAAAGTAAAGGCAATCCTTGTGGGTTGAGAAAACAGTTTAATAATAGAAATAAATAATAATAATGATAATAATGGTGAGGAAAAGGAGAGAGAGGAAAAAAAAACAAGAGAAACAAGTGATGCACAGTGTGATTGCTCACCACTTACTGACCAATGCCCAGCCTGTCCCTGAGCAGCTATCTGTGGCTCCCAGCCAATTTCCCTCAGTTTATATAGTAAGAATGATATTCTATGGTATATAATAACCCTTTGGCCATCATAGATCACTTGTCTGGACTGTGCTACCTCCTGATGTCTTGGCAGAGGAGGGGAAACTGAAAATACCTTGTTTTAGAGGAAGCATTACCTAGCAACAAGTAAAACATCAGAGTGTTATCAGCATTATTCTCATACTAAATCCACAACACAGCACTGTACCAGGTACAAAGAAGAAAATTACTCTTACTTCAGCTGAAACCAGAATACCGGCTTGCCAGCTTTTTCCTTCAGACAGAGGAAGAGCCAGCACCTCAGCTAAGGGTTCAAGAATAACCAAGTGAGTGCTACTGCAACTGTGCTGTGTGGGATGGAGATGGAGTCTGTCTGTGCCTCCAAAGCGTGGGTATGGGCTACTGCCTGGCACTTTCAGAGTCTGGCCTGGGTACTGGCCTTCCCTTATGGTACAGGCTGCTTCTGCCTGTTGAAAGACTCTATTGCACTAGTAGAAATACATTCTGGAAAGCTGAGGGTCAGAAGACAGATATCTACTAGATAGTCTAAAAAAAAGAAACAAACCCTTTCCTGTTCAGCCTAGAAAACTGGAGCACCAAATTCAAGAAAAATTCTGGGCCAGAGCATCCAAACACCTGCATGTAAAATATGGCCAGAAAAAGCTGCCTAGTCCAAAAGCCTGTTTTGAAAAGCCTAATATAACTCAGGGGGATAAGTATACATTTCTGGTCCCCAAAGGTGAGCAGTCTGACACAGTCACACTCACAGAACACAGACATGCAAAGAGGTTATTTCAGGTTGCCCTCCTTCTATGGGATATCATGAATAAAAGACTGGCTTAAGAGTTTTTGAGAGGGAAGACAAATTGCCTCAGACATGAATTTCTCAAATGTTCTTTAGAAGTCTTAGTCCTTTTGCTTATTGAATTTCTCCCAAAGCGTGCACAGAGATGCTGGGGTTTATTAACATAGATTATGAAAGATGTTGTACTAATTACTTAGTTTCACATGGTGTGTGAGGAGATATGGGATTAATAAATGTTGTTCATTATTAAAAAATAAAAAATAGTTGAGGAGGTAAGATATGCACTGCAATATGCTTGCTTATCAAGGCCTTGTTCTTGCAATCTTTTAAGCTCATCAACATTTCCAGATGAATATATTGTTTGTGAAGTGTTTGTTGTGCCCTGCTTAAGATGGATGACAGAAAACACCACTGTCAGATATTCAGCTTTCTCAAAGTTTAAACAAAACCAAACCCAAATAAATCCAGACATTTAAGCACATATACAACTAGCTTTATTAGCCTTGAATAAATAATTTTTCATAACGTGCTGTCCTGAGTTGGAACGACATCTCCTAAATAACTTGGGTTGGACTGTGTTGTCCTTATTGTACAGAAAAACATTGAGAAGTTCTAAAAGTCTACTTTCCAGACAGGCTTTGGTCAGACTGGTCATCACCTCCTGCTTAATATGGGTTGATGTGTTTGGGTGGGTTTTGTGCTTTTGTTTATTTTGGGTTGTGGTTGCTGAGTTGTGGTTTGTTTGTTTTTTTTTTTAATTCTTTGGTGGGTGTGGGGATGTTAATTTTCAAGAAACTAAAAATCTGGAGGTTTAGAAAGGACTCACAATAGAAGTAATGAGACAGTTTTAACCAGGAACCTGCTTTGAACTAGTTGTGTAATGAAGGGTTAATGTTTTTTAAACGGATTCCTGAATCTATTTTGAAGATGGATGTGTTAGTCTCTCATTATATACACCTGTGCCATGTGCTTCTCTGATAGATGGAGCTAATATATTTGGACAGTTTTCTGCCATTAATTCCTAATTAGATACTTGTCAACAGCATAAATTGGTATTGCTTTTGTTCAGCAACCCTGTGATTGCTCTGTCCACCCTAATTAATGAACAGCTTCCTTATAAGTAGATTAATAGAAGTAGTCCCACTACTGAAGTTATTTCAGTCACTGTTATAGTGCACCTCATCAGAAAATTATAAAATGAAGCAGCATTTCAATTAACTATTACACAGCAACTCATTGTTTTTGTTTTCTCAGCTATTCTTTTTACTTTGTGTGTTGTTTTGGTTTGGGTTTTTTGGGGGAGTTGTTTTTGTTGGTTGGTTTTGGTTGGTTGCTTGCTTGCTTGGTTGATTTGTGTTCGGTTTGGGTTTTTGTGGGTTTTTTGAGAAAGCCCTGATCTCTCCTGTGTTCTTATGCACAGTACAGCTTTCTATAAAATGTCACTGCTCTTAAGAGCAACAGCAAAGATAGCAAACCTCTCACTGTTTTGCTAGAGAAAACCGTAGTGGAAAATTCTCTGTGTTCTGCATAATACAAGGAGAGAGATTTATCTTTTTAAAAAAACCAAACAAACCCTCAGTGACAGATACTGTGAGGTGTACAGTGTCAATTAGAACCTGTTACAGTAGCTTAGCCCAAATGCTAAATGACTGTGTAAGAGGGTAGGACAATAAGGTAAACTAGAAAACTGCAAGTGGCGTTTGCAATGGGAAAGTCAGAAATTATGGTAGAAAACTTGTCACGTGTTGGTCTAGTACTGTAAAAACACTTGTGTGAAGTCAGCAGTAGTAGCCAGTTCTAAGCTTCATACTACAAGAGAGACAAAGATACACCTGAAGGATGAGGTGCTCTCCAAAGGGACCTGGAGAAGCTAGAGAAGTGGGCCCATGGGACTCTCACGAGGTTTAACAAGACCAAGTGCTGGGCCAGAGCAATACCCGGTATCAACACAGGCTGGGGGATGAACAGACTGAGAGCGGCCCTACCAAGAAGGACTTGGGCGTTCTGATAGTTGAGCAGCTGGAATGACCCAGCAATGTGGACTTGCAGCACAGAAAGCCAATTGTGTCCTGGGCTACATCAAAAGTGGCATGTCCATCAGGTCAAGGGAGGGGGGGACACAAAGATGTGTCTGGAGCATCCCTCTTATGAGGAGAGACTGTGAGGGCTGTGCCTGTTTAGTCTAGAGAAGACTGAAATCTCATCAATTCACACAAATATCTCAAAGATGGGTGCCAAGAGGATGGTGCCAGACTCTTTTCAGTGGTGCTCAGTGTCAGGACAAGGAGTAATGGCCATAAACTAAACCACAAGAAGTTCCAGCTCAACATCAGGAAGAACCTACTGGCTGCAAAAGGAAGTAACTTCTGGAAAAGACTGCAGAGTGGTTGTGGAGTCTCCCTTTCTGGAGGCATTTTAAACCCACCTGGACATGGTGCCGTGTAATCTGCTCTAGGAGGCTCTTCCTTTGGCAAGGGGGCTGGACTACATGATCACCAGAGGTCCCTTCCAACCTTACCTATTCTGTGTGATAAGGTAAGCATCCACCTTCATAAAGTCTGTTCTTGTCCGAAATAGCGTGTGCTCAAGCTCCCTAAAGTGTTGGAAGTTTGGGTCAAATTATACAAGGCAGGTAAAGCTAGTGCAAATATCGCTATCTTTAGTTCTTTATGCTGTAACTGCAGACTTGCCAAAAGTTTAGAGTATATCCACAGGTGGACAGATAGGAAGAATGCACACATACCCATTATTTCCTTGTGAAGGACAGTTACTGGTTCACTCCTGAAAAATTCAGTTTAGGGACTGAGCCAGCTCGCTCTGGACAAGGAGGACAGGTGTTTGACTACCCACCCATTCTCCTGTCTCCCTGCTTCTGAGGGAGGCATCAAACCACTCTGATGTAGGAGTACTGGATATCTTTAAAAATGGGGCAAAACTAAAGGGTGGGCGCTGACCCCCTCAAAAACTACCTGAGTTTTAAGTTTCTGACTTTTTTTTTTTTTCTGAAAGATATTCATAACCATAATTTAGTTCAACAATGAATTTAGAAAGAGAAGCAGCCAAATGGCTCTCTAAAAATGTTGGGGAAGTTGAGCCCTAAATACCCGAGCCACCTCAGTTCCTTGAAGCATGAACACAGGATAATGGTGGTCTTGTACTCTGCTGTTCTACATCTCTGGATGGAAACCCTGATTCCTGGACAAAAACGTTGCCACTATCACATAATCACCACCACCCCCCCAAAAAAAAACAAACAAAAAACAAAAACAAACAAACAACAACAACAAAAAAAACCACAACAAAACAACAAAAAAACCCACCACAAAAACGAAAAAAACAAACCACCCTCAAACAGGAAGAGAATAAAACAACTTTGTGGTTTTATACTGTAGAGAAGTGTGTGTTATACTTTTAAGTATACTTCACATCTCAATGGACATCACTGAATTCAAAGGAATATAGTTATTCAAAAGGCCCTGAAGAATTCTGCTCTGTGGTGAACTCTGGTACGCACAAACGTTTCAGTTGTGGTTGTAGATAATATTTTAAGCAAAATCAAAGGTTGGAATAAGAATTACTGTCATTCACAGAATCACAGAATATGCTGAGTTGGTAGGGACCCACAAGGATCACTGAGTCCAGTTCTCAACCCTGCACAGGATCATCCCCAAGAGTCACACCGTGTGCCTGAGGGTATTGTCCAAATGCTGTCTTGAGCTCTGAACACAGCTTGGTCTTGGATCCCAAAATATGATATCTGCAGAGAGGGATTTGAGCAGACTTTGCATAAAGCCCTGGGCTACAAGAGTTGGGGAAAAAACCTCGGTTTGAGAGACAGAGGAGATATCATCGGTGTTGACTGCCCTGCCCCAGCCCAGAGAGTCCACACCTTGATTTCATCAAACCTCTGTAGAAGGCCTATTGTACCTTATCTCTCCCTTTGTGTTCCCTGAATTCTTGCATCCTGTAGAACTGAATACCTGTTCCCCCTTGTGAAATCCCCTAAAATAAAGTGGTTTTTTCCCATGAGGTAATTGCTAAGGCCCCAAATTTGTTAACCTGGGTTTTCCTCTTATGTCATCTCCTGAAACCACCTGATGGTAATAAATTGTAATAGTTGAATATGTAGACCCTAAACCCTTTAAAAATGAACTTGTAAGTCCAATAAACCATTCCAGTTTCTTGCCTCCCTGGGATCACCTTAGTTTTATTGACCTCTGCAGCTTGGTGCTGTGACCACTTCCCTGGGGAGCCTGTTCCAGCCCTAACCACCCTTTGGCTGCAGAACCCTTTTCTAATATCTAACCCAAACCTCCCCTGACATAACTTCATGCCATTCCCTTGGGTCCTGTCACTGGTTACCACAGAGAAGAGTTCAACATCTGCCTCTTCCCCTTGTGAGGAAGCTCAAGAGTGCAGTGAGGTCTCCCCTCAGTCTACCCTTCTCCAGGCTGAACAGGCCAAGTGACCTCAGCCACTCCTCATACGACTTCCTTTCACCATCTTCGTTGCCCTCCTTTGGACACTCTTTAATAGCTTAATGTCTTATATTGCTGCGACAAAAACTGCAGACGTTCTATGCTATTATCACATCTTTTCAACACTAAGATATCCAAGAAGAATAGAAAACATAAAATATTAATATATGATGTTCAAGTTTTCATTTTTTAAAATTTATCTTTGCTATAGCAATTAAACAGCAGAGTAGTCATGCAGTAAGGGAACATGTAGATTCACAATGCTGTTCATACAAACCTAGAAGTTTAAATTACAGTATAGAATTAATGTAACAGCGCTCCATGAAAAGTGCTTTATTTAAAAAAAAATGAAATATCACTGTATAAAATTCAAAGATAAAGCTGTTTATCACAATGCTGATAGTGTATAGAACAGCAAAGAAAACTTGGTGTGATACAGAACTTGACCCAAGGCATGAAAATCTAATTGAATGGGAAACTGCTGCACTGAAATATTTGAACCAGACTGTCTTAGGTAATTTTTTTCTTCCCTCAAGGCTGTTTACATGAGTTGCAAGATTGGATGAATACAGCATGAATATCAATCCGAGGGAAGAGTTGGTCAAATTTTAAACACTAAACTGTCTCTCTAGTAGTATTCAATCCAACTCTTTTTCTATTTGCTTATTTGTGTCAACATACACAACTACCTCCATTCTGAGATTAAGCACCAAAAGGCCAAAACATCAGTTTATCAGTTTAGTCTCTTTGGTTAGTAGCACTGCTACTCATAGAACTTTTTATCAGTCGAGTAAGATGAATCTACCTGGGATTTTCAGACTTTAGAGTACACCTTGATTTCAATGTATGTTTCCAGATTGGAAAGTACAGATAAAGTACAGTCATGCTTGCATGAGAACTGAAAATAAAACAATAGAACTCCACACTTCTTATGAGAGATCAAAGACACAGGAGGGCAAGGGGAGATAGAGCAAGATCATTGCTTCTGGGAGAAATGGTAAGCATGGGAGAGGTGGCAGTACATTAGGAGCCTGTCCTTCAGGTGCCATACAACCTGACCCCTCTCACATTGGTGGCAATAGGAATGAGCAGCTTGGTGTCTTACTTTAGTTTTTTTTTTTAAATTCTCTCTCTAAGTGTAGTGCTCCAAACTGGAGATTCAGTGATGCTGTCACCAGTGTTAAGTAGAACAGATCCTTTGCCTGTCAGAAATGCAGCACATTACACAATTTCATCTGCATTAGAGAGTAATTTTGGTGAGAGGGACTTCTGCTTACTTCTTGTGCACTTGAAACTCCAGTCCTTGGTGGCTCTGTTCCTTGTTTTGCAGCTGGGTGTTAGATTCAACAATAGGAAATCAATCACTCCATTCTTCACTGTCTTTCATCTTCTTTTACCACTTGTCCAATTTATCATAGTCATGCTGACTTTGTCCTCGAGACTGTTTTCCTACTTCTTCATCTTTATGTCATCTATATACTTTCTTTTTTTTGTAGTTTTTATATGAATCTGTTCTTCCCTCAAAGTCATCAGGGGAGATGTGGAAGAGAGACCAGCTCAAAATACACAGGTGCTTTGCATTGGAGGTACTTTCCCAAGTCTAGCAATAATCTTTGCTAATATGTTTTGTTGTAACTGGTCATCCATTCCACCCATGCTTATGTATAGCCTCCCAGATATGAGGTTTTTACTTTGGTCAAGGTCAAACAATACCATGGCTACTGATTCCTTTCTATCTTAGTTCTCATATAGTATTAATGGAGTCCCTCAAGCCAGAGCACCCTATTCATGAAGTCTTTTGCACTGGCCTTTCAGCAGATGTCTGTCTAACTCTGTTTTAAAGCTATCTAAACTACTTAAAAAAAAGAGTTAAATTCACCAGCCTGAACAAGGTCTAACCTGCCAGGTAACTGAAGTTTAATGTCTCAGAAGCTATTTACTACAGCATGAGGTTGTTCTTTGAGCTAAAATCACTCCAAGCAGTTCTAAGGAAATACACATTTAAGCAAAATTTTCTCTTGATTGAATAATATCTTCTAGTCTTGTATTATTCTGTAAAGGTCTAAAATGGCAAGTGGCTTTTAATACTAAGCTAAAAAGATGCAGTAGTAGAACAAGGTTAATTGTTTTACAATTGCTTTTTCCTTTGCTTAGTCTGTGCTCAATGTGCAATGCCATTAGCTTTATAATTTCAAAAAGCTTACTTGATAATTATTATAACCATTACAAGGCTGCACTATCTACTTTCTGGATGTATTTAAAATTTTATCTAAAAATTTTAAGCAAGTGATGCACTATTGTTATCATTGTAGAGGAATCTTTTCTTCTTCATTTTGTTTGAGCCTTAACACACTGCACCTAACTGGAACAGAAATCACTTCTCATGCACTGTCTACACAGAAGAAGCAAAGTCTGTCATGGTTTTAGCATGATAATAAAGTATTACTAATCAACAAACTGCAAGCTATTCAGCCAAGGTTTCTAGAAATAGCCAAAAATTTCTTTTGTTAAATCTGTTGCTTGATTGACCTCGAAGAGGTCTCTAATCTCAGAGAGCAGTAAGCATTTGTCTGCAATATGGATCTCTCCTATATTGCCTAAAGTTGAACACAAAAGTGCGAATTGCTCTCCAAAATCTTATCTATGCTGGAATGATCACAATAAACATGAGATGCTATTTGAAGTATGACAACATATTTTTGGCATGTCTGTAAGCTACAGCTTTTTGTACTATCAAACAGTAAGGAGGCCAAAACTCCGCAGTTTGCAAGATTTTACAGTCAGCAAAATAACAGTTTAAAATATTCTGTTTCAAAATCACTAAGCAGGAAAATTGAACTATAAAAACCAGTGTGGTTATGGAAATTTAATCTTGGAAGTAAAACTGAGTAGTTAAACTAGGGGTAACAATGAGGGGGAGAAAGACACCTGAGCCAGAGCTGAAGAATTATAACCTTAGACTTCATGAAACCTCACTTTTTCATCTGATTTTTGGAATAATCCTCTGTGAGTGAACCTTCTATTGGGTTATGAAAAAAAACTCAAATCCAGAACAGCAAAAGCATCTCCATGGTTGCAACATAGGCCATTAAATTCAATATTTTATTTGTTGAGCAAGTTAGAGTGTACATAACAAAATTTATGTTGGGCTTTTCACAAGGAGAAGAGGAGAAATGAGGTTCCATTACCACCCTAGTAAAATTTGGGTTCTGTGATATCTCTCTAGGAGTAATATTTTTATCTTGACTCTTGCTAATCTCTTCCTCACTTCTAAAAATATGGAGGGAGAGTTGCCTAAGAAGAAAGTGTCTACACTTCTAGCAATTGGGAACAAGTCTGGATGGTAAGGACAGCACTGGACATTTGTAGTTAAGAATTTGTGTTGCTTGTTAGCTCTGACTGTGACACTGCAGGGTGATTGCACATTTCACGCCACGTACAGATAGCCCACTCCGATGCTGTAATCAGAGTGGTACTGCAGTTTGTCAATATTGCACACAAGCACAAGTTACTTTACTCGGGATGGAACAAATAAATCACTTTGGGGCCACATTTCAGTAAAAGAAAATTAAAACAGATGGGCAAGAAACCATCACTGTGCATAGAATGTGCATAAAACTTAGAGTGCATTGCAAATTTCTGAAACATTTAGTTGTTTGGGGTTTTTTTTTACACAAATTAAAGGGAATTGAAGTAGTACCTGAAAGAGACAAGATGCAGAGTCAATTTTAGAAGTTTATTTAACCTCAGGAGGACTTCACAAGGCTGTTTACTGACATATCAATAGCTTCACCTAGATTTAACCTATCAGAAAAATAAAACTACCTCACTAGTAATGAATGATTAGTGTCTTGTAATTTGTAGTTATCTTTGAGAAGGCCTCACAGATATATATTGCTTGGGAACTGCTTCTCAAGAATGTGATAGCTAACTTAAGAGCTGAAAAAACCCAACAAATTCATTGAGAAAGATCAGTAAGCATAAACAACCTCAAAGAAAAAGTTGAAAATATTACTCTTGCATGAATACCTTTTTCAGACTAATCCTGAAACTAGATGTTATAGGAAAATACCTCTATTTAGCTCTTGCCTGCTATTAGTCTCCTTTTTGCTAGCAAGACACGACCTGAAATAAATGTCTCCCAGAAACTGAATTTTCAGGTCTCTTCATTGAAAGATGTAGTGGCACATTTTATTTAAGCTTCCTAAGTCACCAGTCAGATGGAGATGAAAAAGGACATATTTCAAGTCTGTATGCCACTGAAAGAACTACTTCAGTACACTGTGGTGGGGATAATGATGGGAATGATATTGTCTGGATATGAAAGGCTGAACAGCACAACCCACTTTACTCCGAGGTCTTGCAGGAAGTTGTCTTGCTGGTGATGCTTGCACCCATCATTTTGACATATGACTGTTTTTCAAAAGTATAAAATAAGCTGTTTCAAGATAGGGCTTGAGCAAACGTTATCAAGACTGCCTTGGGTGTTATACGCGTTGGGGCTTACAATGCATTTAGTGTGCTATGCTTGTTGAAAGTTTCTTTCTCTCTAGTTTCCTTAACAGGTGGTAGACTTTGAAAAGAGAATAAACCCCTTGTTTTAGCTGCACTTGCCATTCTCTTTTCCCTTTGAAATTAATAAGTCAGGCAGAGCTGCGAGGTAGCAAGCTTCCTGTTGGAGCATATCATGTCCCCTATTAGTAAATCACTTTCTTCTACAATGTCAAAGTGCACTGTAAAATTGAGTTATTATGTTATGACTGAAATAAAACACTCCAAGGCTGAGGTGGGAGCTCTGGTTCTATGCAGAAATTTCTGGTGTGCCCTGTTGCATGCCTCTGGGAATGCAACCAGTTGAATGTTAAGTATTACTGTTGGTCCTTGGCAGGACTTGTTTAGACATCCACTGTATAATATTCTCTGTTCAGCTTCCCTTTTCCAGATAATGGCAATGACTTTGTGTTTTTGTCTTTTAAACTGATATTTTTCAGCCCTCACTGTGGGGCCAGATGTTTGTTTTCAGATGTTTGGATAAACAAAATCTCTACCCCTGAACAGAGATTATTCCTCTGCTGTAAAAATAAATTCTGCTCTTCTATTTTTATTTTAAAATGGAAGCCTGACAGGGAAATAATTTTGGAGCTATGCATGACCTCATTTTAAAAGGCATTGACTTTGATTTCTCAGTTCTGAAATACACATCAAAAAAAAAATGCAGAGGGCTTGATGGGGCTTGTTGCTGACTGAAGAGAAAAACGCTATATTCGTGTTAGAAGACCTTTGATGCTTGTGATCTTACAACTACATTAAAATGGCAAGCCATTCTATGGAAAGCTATTGATGTTAAATTCAGCAGAGAAAACTGAGAAGTAGAGAAGGTTTCTGGAGAGAGGACCTTCTGAACTAGCTAGTATGCACACAGTATGCTGATAAAATGATACTTTTTTGAACGTCTGCATAAGACTAACAATGTAGTGCTCTTATAGAAGCACAATAAAGCATGCTCTAAGCCTTCTAAGGCAGTAAAGTGTTAAGGAAAGTGGCTGGCAGAGTCCTTAAGAGGACAGGAGGAAATTTTTTTTGAAGAATTCAGTTTTAGAGCGGAAAGAACATATTCTTGCAGACCTCAGTTCTATTTAAAAATTAGTCGTATGATAAATTTAAAGGGTGTTTCAGTGGATACACTTGTTGCAGGCAAATGCAGCCCAGTGTTTTTGTGAAATTTGATTTCCTAAGTATGTGACACTACCTTTGGTTTGAACCTGGGTGTTATTAAAGAAGAATTGATGCCCATCATAAGACTCAATGTTTTGTTTCTGTGATTATATTTTGTAGTGTGCCTTGGAGCACCAATCCAAAGTAAAAATTGGAATTAGGTAGTGGAGTTCAAAGTATCCAAAGCCTCTCTTATAGCAACTGCAGGAGAATTTGGATTGGAGACGGCTATGCTTTAGGCCTTCAGAGACACCTTGGCATAGTGCCTCTAAAATTGGGAAGTCTGGAGGGGTTTTAGGTTTGGGTGGGGTTTTTTTGTTTGTTTGGTTTTTGTTTGTTTGGTTTTTTTGGGGGTTTTGGGGTTTTTTTGGGTTTTGTGTGTGTGTGTGTTTGCTTTTTTTTTGTTGTTTGTTTTGTGGCTTTTTTGGTTGGTTGGTTGGTTGGTTTTGTTGTTGTTGCTTTTTTTTTTTTTTTTTTTTTTTTTTTTTTTTTTTTTTTTTTGGTGCTAGTTTCCTGGCATAAAAACCATTTTTTAGAAGCAGTGTGTCAAGTGTTGCAGATATTCCTGGTCTTGTAGACATTTCTATGCTTACTTCTAACATAGCTCCACATCTTGAGAACATTTAACTTATGGTCTACAGAATGAGTTTAATGGCTACACTTAGTCATTACTAATCAGTTTAGGACTAAAACAATGATTGTAAGTGGTGTTTGTGAGGAGGAAGCTGATGGTGGACTTTTCTTTCTACTATCTATTCTTTTCCTATTCCTTATCTATTTTGTCCCTTCCTTTTGCTTCTCTCCTGCTTCAGTTTGCAACAACATTGGTCTGCTGTAAAGATCACAAAACAAAAGGTAGAGCTGAATTGTTTCATACCTGACATGGATTAAGACACAGCAGCTGCTCAGACTTTACCATGTCTAATGGGCATTGGAAACAAGTGTGGGGGAAGAGTCACCTTGGTTCAATTGCACAGTTCTCCCCTCAATAATCCTTCAACCCCAATTATCCCAGAGTGTTAACAACAGGGCTGTAGGAACTACAGAATGAAATACCATTAAAATCACTTATATTAACAATCTAAGTGATGTGGGAGGGTGCATCATCCATCAGAGCTCTATTGATCTAAGTTGGTCTCAAGCACTGTTTTGATTTGAGATATTGACAATTTCAGTGTAACAGAGGTGGACTATTACCACTGGAAGTCAGCAGGGTACTGGTGATGATGCATCCATAGAGAGAGACTAATAATAACTTGAATGCCATTGAATCAATAGTGGAATCATCAGTGAGTAAGTGCTGTGTTTTTCAGACTTTGACAGGGCTTTGAAGACATGCTGTATGTGAACAACTAGTGAAAAAGGCAGGGGGAGGGTAAAAGATCTTTCCCACTGTAGAAGCAGGATGCTTTGTTATAGCAACAGCATTAGAAATGGTTTTGATATCCAGGATAACATAGACAGAAATCATTATTTGTACAAAAGTATGACATCAAATGTGGAAGTTTTGTTTTCTTTTTGGAGGACACTTTCTTCTTACCTTTTTTTTTTCTAATAAAAGGCAAGTTCATTACAGCAAAATAATCTTTGTCTTGTGGGAGGGAGAAGGTATTTCTTACTAGTATTTTTGTGCATTACTTTATGGCAATAGCATTTGAGATAATAAGCCAGATTCCCTCCTGATGAAAATAAACATAGTTACATATTCAAGAGATGAATAGGATAGAAGTCTCAGCTTTGGAAGATACATAAATAGCCTTATAATACATTCTAATTCTCTGCTATTAAAATCAATGAGTAAAGCATAACAGTAATAATGTGTAACTGAAATAAAGCATTATTACTGTTTTAGATTTTTTTTTTTTTTTTATTTGTGGCCTTTTGGTGGGGAAAAAAACAACAGAAGAGCTAGGAGTACTTACATGGAGTTTGCCTTTCAGTTTTGGGGTGGTCTTGGGGGGGGAAGATTTTTGTTTGTTTGTTTTGGCTTTTTTGTGTGGGTCTGTTTTTTTGTTTGTTTGGGGTTTTTTAATCACAAATAGGGGAAATAATAAAAATGCCTTGGGGAGTGTACCATATGAAATAAAAATAATGAGGACCACCTCCAATAATGGTTAGGGAATGATCATCTATCACACATGCAGAAGATCCTTGCAGGTAGGCATTAAAGGACAAAGTTAGTGAAGCTGCACCGTCTTTCCTGAGTGAAATATTATCTCCTGAGCTGCTGGCTCACTGACAGGTACTCGCCCTTTTGGAAAGATAGGCTATAGTCTGTCTGTGTTATAATCCTCAGTGTTGTTTTCCAACATTAGATTAAATCTCAGATGTTAATTTGGAGAAATATTTCAAGTTTCAGAAATTAAAAATTAAAAAAAAAATGTAGTCATCTCACTAACACTTAAAATGCAAGAAGAAAACCTCTGCCTGCTAACCTGTCTTGTTTTCCCCACCCTGTGCCAGTGTCATTCCTCCTCATTTTGTTGGCTAAACTGTGCAAGTGAGCAATTCTCCCAGCTTGAGCAAAATGATCTGGGTTGGTTCAAGCTGCAAAGATAAGTCTTGTGTGTTTTGATGGAAGGGGATTTGAGGAAGGCAGAAATCCCCAGAACTGGCTGCTAGTGAACAGCTGGGGTGGGCTGGCAGGAAGGAGGTGCCACCTTCCACTGGCACAACTGGCAGTGGGAATGCACATTTATCACTTTCCCATGTATTGGCTAGACCCAGATTTGATTGCTTTCTTTTCTTCCTTCAAAATGAGGAAATTGCAATGACAACATTCATTCAGATTTTTCTCCTCTCTCTGAATACTATCAGATAATAAATTGGGTCCTGAATTCTCACGCATGAGCATATAGATGCTCCATAAACCATGGCAGCATTTTAACCTCCAGTGTTTGCATTCCATCAAACCCTCACTTTCAGTTCTGATTCTGCAAGTATCTTGACCTCTGATATTCATTTATTCTGGTCCCAAATAGCCTTTTTGATGGTGGCGAACAACCCTATGTGCAAAGTCTCACTCTCAACTGGTATAACACATTTATTTGACAAGGTAACTTCTAAATAAATTCCTGATATATTTCTGTAGATTAGCACGGGACATGATTGGCTTGTTTTCTGCCATGTTTTTCCCCTTAAGAAAAACAGAAATATGTGGGGACTGTGTTGTGTTGTACTTTGACTTTATTAAGGACAAAAGCAGTGTATCATCAATTGCAATATGAGCCTGTAACATATTACATCATGCTTTCAGGTCTAGTGAACCACACTGCACTGGCCTCCAGCAGCAGCTAGCTATTAGGCTTTTGTGATAATTCATCCATTAATAAACATCCAGAATCCCTGGGAAGATACAGAAATTCAGTATATCTAAAACAATCCATCCATGAGCTTTTTGACTGTGTTGGGTTGGTTTGTAATACATCATGAATTCTCTTGCAGGATAAACTGTTCTTAAGCTTCATTGTAACAGGAAAGTCTGTTCACGAGTTGTGTCCTTGTAAGACCTAATGATTGAGTTTGGTAATTGTTTTGCCAGAGTTTCCCCTTCATTTCTGTCTTTTCTAAGTGATATGGAGAAGAGCAGATGCAGCACCTAAGGGAAAGCTCAAAGGAGAGGTTGCAAGCATAGTTCTATTACATGAAACAATGTTAGTGGCATTAGTGGTTTCTTCATGCCAAACTGAGTGAACTGGGATCAGTTTCAAGTATAGGTCTCACATTTTTCCTCTGCAGAGCAAGCATGAGGATTTATTGGGCTGTGGAAGATTCTTTACTTGGGAAAGGACATAAAGACAATAAAGGATGAAAGTTTTTCTCTGAGTGGCTGCTGCTATTCACAGCTGTACAGAGAAATTGGGGAACCCAGTCTAATTCTGCTTCCTTGCAGACCTGTCTTGAGTACTTGGAGAGGTGGTGGTAAAGAAATCATGAAAGGAAAATAAAAGCCTATTCTAAGTGAGGGATGCATACTTTTGCAGCCTTCACCTATGTGCAAAGGATGGGTGTGAGAGTGTATAAATGTTTTATCTCCCATCAGATTTTTAAAAAGGTGTGGTTACCACAGCAACTACCACAGAGTTGTGATTTACAGTATGACGCATCTTGCATGCTCCACAGCACAGAGTCTCTCTCCCTCTGATTGGAGTCTCTGGGGTTAACTGGTGCCTGTTCAGTATCACCTCCACTGCAGCTCCCACCTCTCCCCACTGCCTCAGCTCATGGATTGGAGCCAGGTGGTATGGACCAATGTCTGCTTTCATATCCTACTGGATTTTGGCTTGGTTCAAGTGTTGATGGGCTTGAGGTTTCATGATCCCATGGTCACCCCTGTGATGAATGCCACGTAAAGCAGTACTGATGAGAGATTTTCCTTTCAATGCAAGAAGAAAGGCCAAGATGCAGAAATCAAATGAAAGCTTACTTATAGTTGCTTACAATTGACCTAAAGCATCCTGTCTTCTCTTTGTGTCTTGCTCACCTTTGGCTTTTCTTATTTTCAAGGTTATTTTTTACCTGTGCTGATAAATTACCTACCTGTAGAGCTTCTCTGTTGATGGTGGTGCAAATGTGTGCTCTCATCAGTGCCATGCATGTATCCATTGGGTTGTTGAAGAGTTGCAATTCTGTCAGTTGTTTATGTAAGGGGGCCATTCTGTTAGGTAATGAATTCATCATACCTAGGGGTAGGCTGCTTCTGTATTAAATAGCTGCTGTAACAAATAGCTGCTGTCCATACTTCTACAGACAGATAAAAATCATGTATGAAAGAGGTCCTAAGGCAGTTTCACTTCCTTGGTTTTCAAAACTAATTTGAGCCCCAGCTTTTAGTTTGCCCTCTTCCTTTCTGTTTTGCTCAAAAGCATTTTTATATCTTGCTAAGGAGAAAAGTAATCTTGATTGAGTTTTCAGAAAGGTGCATTTTAATGAAATACCTCGAGGTGGTGACATCTCAGGCTGGCTTCTTTATTGTTGTACCTCAGTAAAACATGAACATTTGAAGGCAAAGATGAAGGCAAGCATTCTGGAATACAGGTTTATCTTGCCTGAAGTAGCAGGGGAGACACTTAAACCACTTTGGCTTGCATTGGTAAATAACTGGATTGTTACCTCAGTGCTACATTTCATTAAAAAAAAAAAAAGATGTATTTGTTCTAAAACAGATAAAAACTAAGCATAAATAATAAGTTTAAAAAGAGCAGAATTATGGGCAAACAGTAGACAACTGCCTTATGCTGGATTCAAAAATATATAAAAGCTCTTACAAATGTCTTATGCCCGCTAGTCCCTTCAGAGAGTAAAAGTACAGAATGGTAATTATTGCAGTTTTCTTTTTGGCTTTCTACTTTAGCCTTTTGCATAAGAAAAACAGAAGGGATATACACACTAATAAAACAACATCAAAGGAAAATAACTCAGCTGGAAAATAAAGGACTTTCACAATGCCATGCAAAGGAACATAGGAAAGTCAGCTTAATAGCACATATTCCGTTTGAATAGAATTAGCCACCACTGCTGTGACAGCTAGGGAATACTGGAGTGCAACATCGACATGATATTGTTACTACAGCATATATTTCCTAGGCCTCCTTGTCTTATTACTGGTTCAGATTTCAGATACAACCCTAATAATTTGACAAGCAGCATGATAGCAAGAGAATTCTTATGCAGCTCATATCTGTGAGGACATAAGAAGCTGGGGAGAAATGATACTCATTTTGTAGGGTTTAAAGTTAGATGAATTTTTCCAGCTTTTCCCAAATCCACCTGGAAAATGCTTAAGCTTTAAAGAGTATAGTTAAAAAACTGTTGGAGAAAACTCCCACTAAGTTAAAGGGGAAGAAAGCAATTGGCTTTTTACGCATTTTCCACTCCATAAATATACACTTTCATGTTCATATACTACAAGATATTTATATAACACAATATTATTCACGCCTTATGCAACGGTTATTTTTCACTAACTGAAGGCAGAGATTATAAGATGGAGCCAACTCCTCAGTACTTTAGGAAGAAAATAAACAGGAATGGGTGTTGTTTGCCTTATAGCAAAGCAGTAGCTCCTTTTTCTGCATTTATTTTTCAACACAGCAAGGCAGTCTGTGAATATGCAGCACAGAAGGGAATCATGAACACAGGTAAGAGGTGAAAAAGATCTAAATGTTAAGAACAGAAATAGACCATTGTTTTGCTGGTGTTTCGGTCTGAGAAATAAACTGATATGGAAAGCATTGACCTCAAGCATTGTTGGTGAAGTCCAGCTACATTAATACAGATGGAATTGAGATGAGTCGTCTTGTCTGGAGTGAGATAGGCACTCCTGTTTTCAACAGGAATGGTATTTTACACAAATTGGTTGAATATTTGACAGTAACATTTTGAAACAACCCACTCCAAAAACTGACAACTTAGCCTGTGTTTTGTAGCTGGACTCTAAAAAACAGAAAAAAAAAAAAAAAGGGAGGTGAGGGTTTTAAATCTAAAGTAAATATGATGCATTTCCTCGGGACTGAAAAAAATCACCAAAATAGCCACGGGACTTCAGTGAGCTTATGTAATATTAATATATCATATCCAGTTTATTTTTTTAAAGGGTAAAAATAAGGCTGGGCCAACCACTAAGTGGATACTCATGCAGTTATTTGGAAAACACAAATCATATAAAAGGAATTATTTACACATAAATTGCTTGAGCCAAATGGCTTGTAAAGCTAGTATTCATCTGCCATGGGGAGAAATGTGAAAATTTCAGGTACTTTAGGGTCTGGACCTGAAGGTCTTTTAAGGGTCACTAGACCTTGATGTCAGGGGGATACTGTAAACATTTCTAACAGTTCTACATAGTAGAACTGTAAAAAACTAAACCCAAACCAAATAAAAAGTCCCACCCCACATTTTTTAGCCTATTTTTTTGCTCTTTGGTCTGCAATATTTCCATGGAGACCATGACTGCTTTATCCCCAAAAGATAATCTTGACAATGCACACTACACTCATTTCAGTAGAAATACTTCTTCAAGTAAATGGACAACTTGGGTAGCATTTCTTGCTTTGCGTAGCAGCTTCATTTGTCCTTGAAATACCGATCACAATGCTTGAAAAAGGTGTAGTGTCTACAGCTTTTAAGATTACAATTCTTGCCAATACAAAATGTTCTTTCTGAAACATTAATGTGTTTTGACGTAAGACTCACTCATTTGTCTTCTGTGAAAACTGTTTGAAATTTTTAACTTCGATTAACAGTGCATAATTCCTTATTCAAGTCTTTTGAATTGAAGGTAGAGGATACTGTGTCAAACCCCCTTTTTGCACACCTTTGTTCTACAACAGCAGTTTAGAACAAGCAGAGGAACAGAAAGATGAACCTGGAATAAATTTGGAAAAATACATGTTTATGTTCAAGACCTTCTAAATAAAACTGATTCAACATATCACCTTCTAGGTGCATTTGTACCATTGAACTTGTTTTGGAGAACTTGTGCACTTGCTGATGTTTGCATGTGCTTAGGTAACGTCAAATTTGGACCTCTGCAACAGTAAAAATACTGATATGAAACATTTGAAAAAGTCTGGAAGATTTTTTTTGCCCCGTATTCTGAAAAGACTTGGACTTTTTCAAAAATCTCAACTTTAAACCCTTTGATTAGAATCGTGCTCCTGAAGAAACATTTCAGGGTTTATTGCATGGGGCCAATATTTTAATCTTAGAGATATGAAATGGATGCCAGATCCAAATTTTACCAGGACCAAATCTCTGTTCGCTTTTCACATTTCTACAAAGAAATCTCATTGCTTTGGTCTGATCCTCAGCAGGTGCCTGTAGACATAACTGTGTAAAAGTCACTAGAGCTCTGACTTTCCTTGAGAAGCTGAAGTAAACTGTGCATTTCAAAATATCTGACAGTTGCTTGATGCAAAGTCAGTGTATGGCAAGTCAATTAATCTTTCAGTGCCTCTATTTATCCCTCCATAAAATGTCATGTACATTTCCCAGAGTTTTATGAAGCTGTTTATTAAGCACTCTGAGAGTCTCTTATGGATGGAATGTTGGTGGTATACAACATGGTGCACCTTTGTCTCAAGTATAAGATCTTCAAGGTACTTACGAGAAATATGGAGGAATAAATTTTACCAAGGCTCATAGCAACAGGAGAAGGGGTAATGATTTTAAAATAAAAGAGGGTAGATTTAGACTGGATATAAGGAAAAAACTGTTTATGATGAGAGTGATGAAGCACTGGAACAGGTTGTCCAGAGAGGTTTTGGATGCCCTACCTCTGAAATTTTCAAGACCAGATTCAACAGAGCTTTGAGAAACCTGGTGTAGTGGAAGATGTCTCTGCCATGGTAGTGAGATTGGACTAGATGACCTCTGAAGGTCCCTTCGGACTTAAACCGCTCTCTGACTCTGTGATTTAGTTCTAGGCTTCACTCTCCAAAACCCAAGCTACCTAAGATCATTCCTATCTAAGTACATGAATTACAGACCACCACCACTGATTAGACATGAAAGCATACTGATATTAAGGATTTCTTTCCTCTGGTTGTTAATTGCTTTATAATCAAAAGGTGAGAGAGGAGGATATAGACACTGAGTCACAAGGACATCAGTGCAGCTCTGTCCTTCCTGCCTGTTCGCTCCTGCTCAGCAAAATAAGTTCTAGGGATTTTGTTTTGCATAAAAACTGGAGTTTTTAGAAAACTTTGCTTTGCCAAGGCAACTGCTTCTAACACAACAGCTTGTGTTAAATACTTTGTACCTACATTAATTCAGCAGTCTTTTTGCTCAGTTTAGAGCTTTTCTCCAGCTGTACTTTGCAGTTCTTTTTCACAACCTGAAACTCCCTTGCCATTACCATAGTTATTTCATCTGATGTGACATTTCTTGCACTCAAAGGACCTGAGAAAGCTATATGTAGCTTGAAAGACAGGAAGGAAGAAAACAATATAATCCTCTTGTTGTAATATCAGTTGTCAAATGCGTTGGAGATGACCTATCTTGTAGCCTTGGATTAATTTTTCATTTTTCTTTTTCACTTAGCTTGTAGGGGGAAAAAAAAAAAAAAACACCAAAAAAAACCCCAAAAACAAACAAACAAACAAAAACCAACCAACCAAACAAACAAAACATAAAAAAAAAAAAAAAGAAAAGGAATTACAAGAAATTTTATGGCTTAGTTTTGATGTGGTGTATACTTACTTTTGCCTTTTCCGTATTTAACAGCATGTTACAGAGAATCTAAGCCAGGTTCATGTTCTTCAAAATCAGAAGTAAAGCAGTCCTATAGTCCTATTTTTCCTTTCTCCTCAAATGCTTTGCCTGCCATTTTCTATGTCAGGAGGTCGGTTAATTTTATTCCTTCCCTGAGGTATCTTGCTAAAGCACTTGTCTGCGTGTGGCTATTTCAGTCCTGAACACTATTCCTGCTTCTCAGAAGCAGAACGTGTTGCTTTAGTATGTACTCAATTTGTCAATTATTTCTTTCCCAGCTGCTACTAAAACATCTGTTAGGCCATCAAATACGATGTGAGTACTGAGTAACTGTGTCTCTTACCTTCTGCTGAAGTACTAATGCAGCTGTGGATTTCAGATGTGTAATTATAGCCTCCAAGTCTGTGAGCACAAACTCAGGTAGAGGAATGTCATGTAGGTGGGGACATGGTTTAATTAAAAAAATCTTGAATTTATGTTTGGGGTCTTTTTAAATTAATGCCAATATTTTGAATAAATAGGGAAAAAAGTGTTTTCTCTTTAGAAAGCAAAATAATTGAACTTATTTAATGATAATGTTAGTTTTTAATTGTATGTTTTAATGATTAAATGTAATGATAATTTTAAAGGTTTTTTTATAGCTGGGTTTTAATGTTCAGCTTCCTATCTTAAGAAAATTACTATATTCTGTGTGGGGAATATTTGTATTTCTATGAAGGGAAACCACAATAAATTGTTTCATTAAGCAGTTGTTTTTTAAAAAATATTTTATTCAAAATATTGAGTGACATGAGTGACATTTTAATGATAAGAAATCTATTGAAATAAATAAAATCACTCTCTTCAAGAACTCTACTGTTTGGAGTAACTCCTATGAGGTTACTGCTTCTTGTGATAATATGTTGTTCTATTCAGTTAATCATTTTACATTATGTACAGTAAGATACTCTTGTAAGACTGACTGCCTTCAGAAATTCATTTCAATTTGGGTGTAAATTCATCACACAGTCCAGTTGCTGGACTGTCTGTTCATTGTGCACTTGCTATCTGTGACCTCCCCCCGAACACCATAACTGGCCTGTTCCTTACAAAAAGCCACTAAAAAAAAAAAATCTTTTAGTGAATAATCTGGTACATCAGGACGCAATCCCAGGACATGGAAATTTCTGGCTCAAGTCCTTCTTTTACCCAAACAAACTTGCTTTTCTACCTGCTACCTGCTCAGTATCTCCTGCTCTGTGTTTGCCCTTTTGAGCATGTGTGCTTAAATGTCTTTGTAATGGCAGATGGATCTCTTCAGTGATCTATTGATACATCAAAGTGTGTTTTATCTTATTCAATAAAAATCAATGTGTTCATGTGTGAGGAACAGTTCCAATGGAAGAAATTGCTAGGCTATGTGAAGCAGTACTTAATAATTCATTTGAATCACTAACAACTGATATTTTTTTTAAACTCAGCACTGCCATGTAGCCCACTTTGGTCTAGCCCCCCTCTATCTCTTTCCTTTGCAGCACTAATCACCATCACATTGTGTTTGCAGCATCAATTCCCAGTTTTGCCTTCCCTCAAACTGCAAGCCTCTGTCCTTTGGGTTCCCCTTTGAGCAATGCCAGACATTCACTTCACAGCATTTTCTTCCACTACAGTTCGCCAGTCTCAAATGCTAAAAAAACTTGCCACAGTCTAGTTCTAGCCCTGCATGACATGTCACCTGCTATTACTTGTTCAGCTCACAAGTATTATGTGGACTTAGAAATCTTTCCCTGTTCATATCCTCTGCTGATGTGAAGTAGGGCACAGTGTGCCTAGCCAGTCACAGGACGTATCTGATGGTGTTTTGGCAAGTCAGTGATGTAAACTTTAATTTTCTTGAGAAAGATACGACTTTTGTGCCTGGGACCTTGATGACTTCACTTCAAATGCTTGTGCACCAGCTGTAACAAGGTGCTATCTTTTGCTGCTTCAGCTGTACTCTTTGCAGGGTTTGCTTTGGTTGTGTTCTCAGGGTGTGCAAATACACCTGACATCTTCAGTTGCAGTAGTAGGAAAGAAATTACTGCATCCTAGAGGCAAAGCCTCAAAGTAGGAAACCATTTGGCTAGTACGTCCAAGATTTGGGCAGTTCTGAGTAAAATATTTACAGTAGATATAAGGGATTGTAAGAATCTGCTAAGGTACTTCAGGCTATGCACTGACTGAGGAGGGTTGCTGGATACCTAAAGACAAAGTGCTTTTGGGTACCTATCCCCATAGTGGGCTTCGGTGATAAAAGCTGGGAAAATCCCACCCTCTGGAATGTCCGGAGGTGAATGGATTTCTTCAAGCTGTAACCTAAACTAAACCTGAATTTGGGACTAATCTTATGTTATTTGAGACAAATTTAATCCATTTTCAGCCTTTGTATGGCCTTGACTCAAGTGGCTCTTCACAACAATGGAGCTAGAGTGGAATGGGAAGAAGGCTCCTGAATCTCTGCTAATAAAATAAAACATTGGACCTGTTCCTGTGGGTGAATTCATTTTCCCTACTCTCTCCAACAAACTGTCTTTAATCTAATAAGTTTCCTTCTGTCATTCACACTTCTTCTGAGTCACAGCATTGCAGGCAAGTTATTTAAAAATTAAAAACCACAACCACGCTGTGGAGTGTAATATGAATCTTTGAAATTTTGCTGGGCATTTCAATTTCAAAATTAAACCTAGCAATCAAGCAGATGAGGACAGATGATCACAGGTAACATGAAATGCATAATTTCTGTGTGCTGCTGAAACCTGGGAATGTATTTATCCTTTGGAGACTTTCATGGATAAGCTGTAGACTTCAGGTGAAAATGTAGAGGGTAGAAATATTTGTCTCAGCCATCCATCAAAGCCTACTTGATTAAGGTATGCAGAAGAATTTTTTTAAATAGCAACTTATTTCCTTGTTACATGCACATCCAAGATTTCAAAAAGAGGATCTATTCCAGGTGGTGCATTCCTTTTAAGTGAAGTATAATTTTTTTAAATGAAAGCTGAGTGTTGCTTACATGCTGAGCTGAAGAAAGAGATCCTTCTTATAACTGCAAAAAACCCCACCTTGCAGAGCTGGACTGAAATAACCAAGCTAACATCGATTCTCACTGGGGCAAGGCAGCCCTGTGGGGGCCAGTAGGAGCCTTTCCTCTTGAGAAATTGGGCTAAGCTGGAGCAAGACAGGTAGTGTTATGTGCCTGCGCTTGGAATATCCTCACACCATCCCTTGTAAAGTGCATATGACTTGTTTTATATGCTGTGTTGTAAAAGTTTTTATTTACACTGCTCCCCTAGGAGCTGTGTTGTAGCCCACAGGACTGTCAGTGACATTTCATTTCTTGCTTCCAAACTTTCTTTGCACTTTCTGAGAAAACTGCTCAGTTTGGTATAGAAAATGGAGGGCTAGAACCAATGAAGGTAATGTTTAAGGTGCTGAAGCAGGACCACCACCAAGTGAAGCTGAGCTCAGGTACCCAAACTTCTTAGCAGAGAAGACAGGATGCACAAGGATCTGAAAATACTCAGAAAAGAAAATTTTCCAAGGTCACTACACTTCCTTACCTTGATTACAAGTCTATGGAGGAGTGATGTGAGTTTGAGTCATATTTCAAGACACACCACATCTTTGCTGACTTAGAGCGCCTGCCTGAAAATCCCTCCTGATAACTTGCAGCTCATTTCTCCTTCACAAACTCCTCCTCTTCAGAAAGTTAGTGGAAGCAGCTCTTTCTCATAAAATGTGCTCAGAAGGTAGAGTGGCATTAGCCATTCTTAGGTGAAATGTGCTGGATGGCAAGAAGAACTAATCCTGTTAGTATACAGTAGTACCAATCTGAGTATGTTTTATTGGATTAAACTGTCAGCGATATGGGCACAGAAATGTTGAGTCTTAATTAGATTTAGGTATGGCTGAGCACTGAGCCGCTTTGGTATTTGGGTTTTTCTTTCACATCTGTGCAGAAGTAAAACTTTGAAGAGTCTAAGAAACTTCAACACTAGCTGAGCAGATATCTTCAGAACTGTGTGGCTGGAGGAAGTTTCTGAAACTTTGTAAGTTGCTTTTTGAACCAAATACAGAGCAATTTCTCCAAATTTTTTTTTTCTCTGTGGACAACAAAAAATATTTTCTTTTTTTTCTGCTTAAATTAGTGAGAAATGCAGATACTCTGCATGTTTAAATGTTGGGCAGATTTTTTTTTCTTTATGCATTCTCTGTTTTGAAAAAAATTATTTGGAAATAAATGTTTTCTACAACTCTTTGTTAAATGTTTCAATGCTGTTCCACATAAATTATTTTAAAATTTACTCTGCAGTGTCTTCTCTGAACAGGCAATCTGGAAAAGTCATGATTTTTAGAAAAAAAACAACAACAAACTATTGGGACATAACACACAGAAATTCAGTTAACACTTCCATATTTTTCAGTAATTTTAAACTTGTAGTTCCTGTTATCTTTTCTTTAGGAAAACCAAGATCCCAGTGTTCAGTAGCCATCCTAGTAATAGTTCTTCTGAAATGGACTTCCTTTCATGCCAGCTGGTTCATGGAGCTTCACTGGTTCCAAGTCTTTCTCTGAAGAAAAAAAAAAAAGATGAATGAGGATGTGAGCCGCAAGAACAGTGAAATAAAAGGTGAACTATGGGCAGGCCAAGAGGAGAAAAGGATGTGAAACTGCGAGTTCTATTTCCGTGATGACTTTATGAAAGCTGCCTATAATAACTTGCTGTCTCCTACAAGTGTTCACATGGGTGTTTAGCTCTGATGTTGGCTTCCTGGTTGTCCCATCTCTGCTTCTGCACTTCAGCTTGCACAGCTCATATTCTGCCAAAAGACTTTGTCTGGGTAGCTTCAACATTCCTTTACATGTGACTGCATTTTCAAGCTAAGTTAACCCAAAAGGACTCAAATTAGCAGTAAGGATGCAACTTAAAGGAATTTGTCTAATACTGTGAACTGCTAGCAAGGTCCCTGGCCCAAAGTTTTGGAACACTTTCGCTCTAAATAATTGCTGTGACCTCTCAGGCATGTTTATCCCATCTAGCTGAGCCAGTCCATGAAACATGAACTTTCACGATCCTCCCTCAATTACATGCTTCAAAACCCAGCAACCTTCAGAGGGTTTGTGAGTAAATAATTGATGTGCATTAACCTTTGTAAATCTGTTTAGAAAATTCAATAAAACTGCTGAAATGGTTCTGACACCTCCCAGAGCTCATCGGAGTTTGGTAGCAGTGTTGCTATGGTGCCTGTCAAGTGAAATTTCTTGATGCCATCACTGTTTGTCTTTTAAAACTTACCCTAGTCCACAATAGAGACCAGGATCCTGAAAGGGCCTTTTGGTAGTATCAAAAAACTGTCAAAACTTCCTAAGTATTTCTCAGTGTAGAAAATGCAGTAATATCTATAGATGGCATTAGCTCCATTCTGTTGCAATACGAGGCAATATCTGGTGTCTTACTTAAGTACACTGGAAGAAAAAGATTATTACTCTCAGTCCCTCCCATCTGCTCATTGTGCACTCCAAATGGAAGATTCTTTGATGCACAAAATAAATCTCTTCTGCTAGGCATCAGTCAGTGAGGGTTTAGTGCAAATAAATGAATGCAAATAACAGTAACACATTCTGCAGTGGTCTCAGATTTGCTTTGCAGATTTGTAGCAGACAATCTTTTGTAAAACTGAGAAATATTCTTTTTTTTTTTTTACATTAAAATGCCTTACATTTCTCTCTACCTGTATGCTTTGTTTTCTTTACTGTCAACTTAACTACATAAATTCAGAATAAAAATAAAAGTGGAATTGAAAAAGTATGGCAAATTATTGCCTTGGGCTTGTCTCCAGTGATAACCATACATTTTATTGAGACCTTTTCCCTTAGTTAGATGGGAGGTTTTTGTGCTGCCACATCAGTGGGAAAAACATTCTTAGAATACAAATATACACGATTCTGTTATTGCAACAGTGTGAATTTGGGAGCTAGTTGTCAGGACTAGCATAATTCTCAACTGCTGCATAAAATACATTTTTTAGCATTCCTCAAGTATACATTAAAAAATCAGTGAGCTTCTTAAGCAGGGAAAACATTTTGAAACAGTATTTTGAGTTGAATCCAACGTCTTTGCCTAGAAAGAGAGGAAAAGAGAACTTTCAAGTTGTCATTAAAATATAAGCTTGTCTGTTTTTATGATGAATGAACAGCGAGGATGAGAAGGAAAAGCAGAAAGCTGAAAAGAACACCTAAGGTTACTGAGATGATGCAGATATAGTGCAAGGCTTTCCTCAGCTCAGGCTTTATTCCCTGTCTCAAGAGATCCCCGATTCCAGTAGCATTTCTTTTCCAGCAGCAGGATGAGGAAGTAGAACAATTAACTTCCCCTAGAACTGACTCTAGGCCATTAGTAAACCTGAGACCCCTTTCCAAGAGTGAAAACACAGGGGTGGACTGGAATGAAAAGGAAGGGAAGTGCACGTCTCAAGATCTTGGATTTCAGTATCTGTCTCTGCATGTGTAAAAACCCTACATCTTGCTAACACTTGTATTTGCAGTCTTCATAGAATGGTTTGAGTTGGAAGGAACCTTAATTATCCTCTAATTCTGCCTGCCCTGCCATGGGCAGGGACAACTTCCACTAAACCAGGTTACTCAAAGCCCCATCCAACCTTGAAAACTTCTGGAAGTGGGACAACCATTCTAGGCAACCTATTCCAATGTCTCACCACCTTCATTAAGAATAATTTCTTCCAAATATCTAATGTAAAGCTAGCCTTTTTCAGTTTAAAGCCATTACCCCTTGTCTATCACTACATGCCCACATAAAAGTCTTGCTCAAATCCAGGTTTACCCTAATTGTTGCAAGGCATTGCATACAGATCACTATTTTACCCTGTCTGCAAGATAGAGACACTCTGTGTCCTTGTTCTCTATGCTTTTGCTATGGAGTTTTCTTGAGATATTGCTTGAGTAGTGAAACAGGGCACATAAGGCTCTGTTTCAAGACAGACCCATTAATAATCTAACAACGAGTTTCCTAAAGCCTAAGCACACACACTGGGTGCCATTTAGAATGATCGAATCATAGAATGGATTGGGTTGGGAGGGACATTTAAGTCATCTAGTTCAATCCCTCTGCCACAGGACATCATGAAAACAGATCAGGTTGCTCATAATCCTGTCAAACGCAACCTTGAATATTTCCAGGCACGGAGCACCTCTTTGGGCAATCCATTTCAGTGTTTCACCAACCTCATTGTAAAAAACTTCCTCCTTATATCTAGTCTAAATCTACCCTTTCTTAATTTCAAACCATTACGCCTTGTCCTATTGCTAGGTCCTTCTAAAAAATCTGCACCCATCTTCCTTATAGTCCCCCTTTAACTACTGGAAGGACTCAGTGAGGTCTTCATGGAGCCTTTTCTTCTCTAGGCTTAACAACCTCAGTTCTCTCAGCCTGTCTTCACAGGAGAGGTGTTTCAGCTCTCTGGTAATTTTTTTGGCCTTCCCCTGGACCGGCTCCAGCAGGTCCATGTCTTTCCTCTGCTGAAATTTCTCTGATCCTATGTTAACTATACTCATTTTTCACTGTTTTTATGACCATTTTAGACATATTTATGGGACAAAAGTGACCTCCCATCTATTTTAATCAGATTTTTTTTCTGAACTTCTTCACTGAGCCCTAATACTTTTCTTATTTGGGAAGTGGAATTTGCCTTTAGTGACTCTAAAAAGCTCCCAGTCCTAGTGATAACATTACACATGTTACTGTTGGGTTTTAAAATTATTCCACTGTGGCGAACTTCTACATTACTGAAAATGGAATTCTACTTATTTGAAGAAAGTCAGAAAAGGAAAATGTAGCTGGGGAAAAACAAGCCAAATGCTTAGGTAGCTGAGGTGTTAAAAATAGCCTCCGCAAAGACAAATTAGTGTATAAGGATCCAGGATTGTATCAGGTAAGATAAAGGAAGGTAAAAGAAGAATGCAGTGTGTCATATGTCCTCACAGTTTGTGAGCTGGTTGTTCTTGGTGCTTATTGGGGGTTTCCTCAAGAAGGGGTTTTACTTCAAGGTGAGATTGTGTCACAGGGATCAGTACAGTAATAAGCCTGTTGAGTACCCTTAAATGATGTGTGTGAAGGGAAGGGGGGAAGGGAGTCTTCTTCTTTAAGCAGTGATGTATTAAACAAAATGTCATATAATAGGGAGAACTGATTGAATTTAGCCAACTGTTATGTCACCATAGCAACCATACATAATGGCTCCACTCTGAAAATCATCTATTTTTTTCGGGGATTAAAATGTTGGTTTTCTTTCTTTGGGGGAAAAATGTGTCAGATCCACTAGGATCTTGCATTTGAAGGAAGCTAATTTTGTTTTGTTTTAAATATTGTGATAGGGAGGAAGGATGTGGATGCTTTGTGCACTGCATTGGCAGAGTTTCCTGTATGTCCATATGTTATCTTCAGTGGAAGCATCAGGAAAGCAAAATAGTTGCATGCTGCCTAACCAGAAATTAAAAGTCTTGACAGTTATTACTGGTTTATTTATTTATTTATTTATTTATTCATTCATTTATTTATTTTTAACCTTTTGCAGTTAGAGGTCATGGACCTAAAGGAGTGATCAATAAGGTTGAACTCTTTCTATTGACTTACTGTCTTTTTTTTTGTTAGGTCAAAAAGTTCCAGTTAAACTATTCTCTTTATGATGAGGCATATAAATGGAATAACAATTCTGCTGATATTTAAAACATGCCTACTGCTACAGTGAGTTGTACAGTCAGAAAACGACCCACTAGGCTAATCCAGTGGAAGTGTCTTCCTCAATTTGATGTCTTCAGTTGAGGAAACAGAAAACTGCCCTGAAAACTGGATAATAATAAATTGTTGGTCTGGGATCAGTATCAGATAATTTCACGTGCCCATTAATCGTCTATTCTTGTAGGATAAACAGTTCTCACTGATGACAGCAAACTGTGGTTCCTTACGGTATTGTAATAAGTTTGATCATGACTAGAAAAATTATTTCAATACAAACAATAATCCCTTTTAATCAACTGCATTTGGCTTACAGAGAGCAAACTTTTGGAAAGAGGAAGGAATCTTACATAGCTAAGAGGTATATTTGTATGTGTGCTGTATTGTATTCAGACAGGACAAATGCTCCTTTCTCTTCTCTAAGCAGGTTGTCACTAGATTTCTAAGCAGCATTTATGAAGAACAAAGTGAGATAACTTTACAGTGAAGGCAGGGAAAAGGCTGTTCAGAAAGCCGGAGTGGAGATTGCAGGGATGCTGTGGGCTCCTCTGGGGATGCATAGACTTATTGCCAGCACCGAGCAAGACAGAGCAGTGCTGGAGTCAGGGGGAAAGCACAGCTCTGCTGCTGCAGTGTTAAACCTTTTGCTAACAAGTTTTGCCTCACAGCAATGTCACACTGATGCTTTCCTACACTAAGTTTGGTGGTACTAAAGGGGAGCACTACTTTACGACACAGTGTACCTAATGCCTGTGTGACAATGGGCACGGTGTTAGCCAGATAAGCAAAGGCAGCTGCTGATCCTCATTTGGAATTACAAGTGCTCTGTCCTTATGGACCATGGTAGAGACAGCTAGGAGTCCCAAGTCCAAGCATGTCTGTAAATGTCTCTTTCCTTTATCATCTTCATTAAAAAAACATTAATACTAATAACAGGCTCCATCAGTGGGTCAGAGAGCAAAAGCAATGCCCAAAGCTTTGTATCTTCTTTCAGAATGTTGTCTCTGTCTCTGAATGATGGATTAGCTGCTGAACAGCTCTGTCAGTGCTACCTAGCAGTGAACTGATGATACCACTTTCCCACAATTAATTCAAGTGTTACGGCAATGCTGACCTGGGTAATTAGCATGAAATAGCATTCAAATTACCACAAGTATATTGTCTGTCTCTTTATTGGTTTTAATTCACTGACAGAAAAATCACTGAAAACACAAATCTTGGCCAGATAGTTTAAAGAGCACAATTATTCTGGAGAAGTGAGTTGCAGTAGGGCTGCCTTTGGCCAGCTGCAGCTCTTGTAGTTACACTGAGTCGGAGCTGGCCTATTTTAGCTCCCTTTCAGTAGCATTTTTGCTTCCCTGAAGGTGTGACGTCAAGTGTTATTAATAGCTAAAGTGCCTAGCATCGTATAAAAGCTGTATATTTCCTTGGATTTCATTTTTTTGGTACTGGTTTTCCACAAAGGGGGCTGTGGGGTAGGGCTTGGGGGGTGCAACTGGGGAGAAAATAGCAGATGAAACAGCAGGGGAACATGCTGGAACAATATAGCCCCTACATCCATAACATTTGTGACTTTAAGATTTTCACAATTCCTGGAAATGCAGAACAAGCTGGTATGTTGTTTCGGGGGGGGGGGGGGGGGTGGGTTTGGTGTTTTTTTTTGTTTTGTTTTGTTTTGTTTTTTCCTAATTGAGCTTTGATTACTGTAGTGTCTGTGCTGTACACTAGAAATGATGGCTTGTATTGTTTTGAACATCTGGAGATATGCACAGGGAGGAATCCTGCTTTCCCTCCTCCATTAGCCACACACATGCAACCCTATATACATAGTGCTAATCACCATTATGTTTCTCCTGTGCAAACCATTGTATTCAGAGGATGATTTTGTGCTAATTACATAAATTACATTAGTCATTGAAGATAGCACCTAGCACCTATGAAACAAAGTGAGAGAAACCCTAGGAGCAAATCTTCCTGTGCAATTTCTCACTCTCATCAATTTGCTTGGATTTTGCTGTGAATTTCTGGCAACTTTTATTTTCAATCACCAAAAATCCCCACAGAAGATGTTATCATTTAATAAGTGCATTTCACAAAATGTGTGAATCAAATTTTAGCAAGACATGGGAAGTTGCTAAGTGAAAAGAAGCAGCTGTTTTGAAGAAGATGGGAGGGGGATTATGTTTGATTGTAGCTTTTCCATTATATACCTGAAGTCTTGGTATCTCGTTTCCAAATTGCTGCACCAAAATGATCAATCCAATTAGTTGCTAACTGCCTAAAAGTCCCTAATGTTTAACTGAATCAATAGTTTCCCATCAGCTATCTGTTTCCACAGTGTACCAAATACTATGATACCAAACTGTAAAGACTGTCTAAAAAGAGCAAGCACCAGTCAGAGAAACCCATGTAATACACAAGCAATTGCCCTATGACAGTGTTTTCTACTTTTCATTTGCCATTCCTGGAAAAAAACATAAGCTATTGGTTTCTTTGGTGTTTCCAGCTGTCCCTCAACCATCCCTTATTCGTTGCTCATCTACAATTTGTACTAGTAGAAGAGATTTTCCCCACTGACTCTTTTTCCATGTGTTTTTAAAACCCAAAAAATTGGTTTTTTTCCTTGTCTTGCTTCCTTCCATGGTTTCCTCTACTCCAGATAAAACAGATTAATGTGGGAATGGGAGCACTGCTTTTAACTACAAGTAGTTTCAATAATATCTTAGGTCAATATTGATATATTACAGAGGGCTACCATATGAACATTGAATTTTCTTGTACTTCTTACTACTTGTACTTCCTACACTTTCTTGTAGTTCCGGTGAAATTTGTCTTGAATTTCCAGGAGACTTGAGTCATGTTGTAAGAAATACTTATCTTTAATAGCAGAGCTGGTACCTTTTGCAGTGATTCTTTTCTAATTACCAATTGGGCAAATCTCTGTTTATAGAAAAAAACAAAACAAAACATCAAACCCATATCATTTTTATCTTATTCATAAATGAAACTGGCCTACAAAGTTTCAAAAGTATTTTTAATCAGTAAAATAATTCTTATATGTCCACAATTTATTTGATGTTTTTCTTTATTCAAGGAAGGTATTTTAAGCTGGTGGGGTTTTTTGTTTGTTTTTTTTTGGTTGTTTGTTTAGTTTTTGGGTTTTGTTGTTTTTATTTTAGACTTATGGCTTTTTTACTTATATTCCTTTTTAAGATTCATTATGGAGAATGGTAAAGAAGATGCCCAGAAGGAGAGCTTTTGTCTCATTTTTTAACTTCTCATTTTGGATGGACTAATCACTGTATTAAAGTGATTTGCTTGTTTGCTGTCAGGCCTTGAACAATGAATTTATCTTGAAAGAGTATTTTCTTTTAAAAGATGAGGCTTTCACGGTAGCAACAGAAAGGCCTATCCTGAACAGTAAGCAGTGTTAGCACAATGATGGTGACCACAGCAATCTACAACCAGCACATCTCAGCTTCAAAGCTGGATTTTTCAAAGGTGGCTGCTGATCACTCCCTCTGTGATGTTCCTTTGAGATGCACAGATGTCCTCTCTGGATGACAGTGGCTGTATGAGCAGAGTGCAGGAGATTCTCAGTCATACGGATTTCTGTTCTCCATTTCTTTGCCTTACAGCAAATGCTGAAATGGCTTTGACTGCTGTGCGATTTTTTCATTTCTTTTGCCAAGACTTTTGGCTTCACAACCTTGAACCTACCTTGCAGAAAATCAGAATGGGAGGACAGATCACTGCCACTGCAGTGGCAGTGTGTGAATGTTGTTTTATTCCTATCTGTTGTAGCTATCACTAAAAGCCTACAAGGCACACTCATTAGGGAAGCAAGAGCCACTGCTCCTGGTGTGTTCTTTTGAACATCTAAGACATCTCATATTGTGGTGTTTGTTGTGGTTCTCGAAACCTTGCATATAAAGGTTAAGGGAATTGGGATTGTTCAGTCTGGCAAAGAAAAGGCTATGGGCTGACCTTATTGCAGCCTTCCAGTACCTGAAGGCAGCCTACAAGAGAGCTGGAGAGAGACTTTTTTTAAGGGCATGTAGTGATAGGACAAGAGGGAATACTTTTAGCTGAGAGAGAGTAGGCTTTGGTTCTTTACTGTGAGGGTGGTGAGGCACTGTAGGTTGCGCAGAGAAGCTGTGGATGTTCCATCCCTGGAAATGTTCAAGACCAGGCTGGACAGAGCTCTGAGCAACCAATCAAGTGCTAAAGTTGTCCTTGCCTATGGCAGGCAGTTGGAACTAGATGACTTTTAAGGTCCCTTCCAACCCAAATCATTCTATAATTTATAAAAACTCACAAACTATTGATTAGCAAATACATGGCAAAACTTTGCTGTTTTTGCAAGGGCTGCCCACCCTCCCCACTCTGTGTGTGTATCAGGTAGTGAAGCTTTTTTGGGCAGCCCCTTGGGGTCTTCTTGTGGGTCTGTCCAAAGGAGAGTTGGATTTGGGAGGCCGGGCATGGCCCAGAGTCCTGGCAGCTGCCATCACCCCCGGAGTAGAAGAGTCTCTGGGAAGGTTTCACTGGCCTGCAACAGAGTTGTCTGGAACAAGTAGAGCATCTCATCATTGCTCTTCTCTGAAGTGACTCAAAATGGTAGTCAGCATGCCTGCTGTGTTCTCCATTTCACATTAGTCTGCAAGTGCATTACAGCTGATTGCAGACAGGCTTTACCATGGGTGGTGAGAAATCACCATCTGTGATGGTTCCTGTTTGGTTCAGGAGAGCCCACCTTCCCCGGAAGGATGTCTCCTTCCTGACCAACAGCCACCTCCTTGAGACCTCAAGCCAGCTGCACCAAGCTGCAAATAACCTGCTGCACTGGTTAAACAGAGGTGTGCACCTTACATGTCCCCTTCCTAAGAAATAGTTCGGTGGAATTGCAGCTTCCACATTCATGGAGATCAGGCAGTGACATAAGAGCTACTTTTGGGCAGCACTGAGGGAGATATATTGCATTTCTGACCTTTTCAGTAATATTTTTTGTAAAAAGTTAAATTTCTAAGTATTTTTCTCTGCATGTCATATTTCTCCACCCACTCTCATTTGCTTAGAGGTGTTTAAAAATGTCTGGAGTGGAAACACATGAAAAATATTTAATCACAGCAACAGCCTTGTATAGAGTGTTCTGTTTAGCAAAAAATCTGTATAATCTGCATGTCAGCAATCACTTGGAGACATTACATGAGTTGTTATCTCTAATCGCTCAAGGACGATTTATACTCTAGGAACAACACTGATAGCCTTCCCTGGACCAACACAGCATAGTTCTCACCTCTTAGACCGTCTCTTGAAGTAGAGAGAGAAACATTACCGTGCTTGATGCTAAAGATCTGTTAGATGTCGGTTTTAATGGCATCCAGCATGCAGCGGTTTTCACAATAGTCTAAAAAACATATCCAGAGTGTTTTAAAAAAACAGGAGCAGGAATCAGTGTGATCCAGTTTAGAATGCATAGCAACATTGGTGTACTAATTATAATTTTGCCACAAGCAATTGTCACAGTCATAAAACTGCCAGTCTGTTTGGTGGTGGGCAGCTTTCTATTTCACTGGCATCTGGCAGAATCAGCAGAGGACGATTAGCTTGCCAGACTGCCGGCTGCGCGCAGGAACAAAAAAATCTCAGTGTTGAGGTAGGCTGGAGAAACCATTGAATTCTGCAGCAGAGATGGTGGGCTTAAGCACTGAAAATGGGAATATCATTTGGCGTTTAACAAATAAGGCTGTGAATGCGTCATGTCGGTTCATACAAAGCTTAATTTTGCTCTCAAGCTATTCTGTACTGTTCACAACACAGAAAGTTCTGATACTTCTATACCTAAAAATACCTGAGGTGCTTTTCTAGCAGGTAGGTAAGCTAGACTTGCCATCAGGTTAATGTATCAGAGAACACACTGTTTCAGGACAAGACTGAGTGCCAATACATGATTTCCACTTTCCTTCATCCCAGAGATGGAGATATACCTCTCATAAGTCATATACTTATCTGAAGTCAGTTGAAAATTTTCCAATGACACAGACTGGCACTGAGACAATGACGTTTTGAAGCAGGTACAAAGTGAGAGCATCATTCTTTCATTGCAGAGCTTTTCAGCCCAATTTCAGGATTTTGTTTCCATAACATGGCAAATTTTATTTCAACTTTATATAAAAACATGCAAAATGGAAAAATATCTTGTTTGAACCTTTCATAAGGCTTCAAAATATTTAAATTCACAAAGGATATAATTCTTTTTTTTTTTTTTTTGAACAAGGAGCAGAATTCTATTTTAAAATCTCTGTGTTTACCAGCCAGATGTTACCATCAGGTGCAGGAATGCAGTATGGGCAAGGCTGTCTCTTTCCCCCTCACTGCTGCTGTCTGAACAGCCATCGGAAACCTTCCTGGTGGGAAGCTCTATTGTCATCTTATTTACCTCTGCACCAAACTGGTTCTGAGACTTGGAGAGGGAGGCAGACCTGAAGTATGCCATACCCCTTCTTTTCCTTAGATTCATGGTGGTATTTTCTATACTATAATGAGTGAAGTATTGTGAAATTTGTAGCATTTTACATGAAGAAGTTCCAATTGATTTCAGTAGATAAAAGTTATCTGGAGCAAGAAGTGTTTTATTTAATTGTGTTTGTGCACCTTGTCTCACTGAAGTTTTTGATCTTCTAATTGAGTTGCTTACTGTATGCACATCACTTATAGAAAGAAATCTTTCCACGACAGTGACTGAATTATGGTTGTTGATCATCTTACTGTATCAAATGGGTCAAATGCTTATCCTCAAAGCAAAACTTTGATTGAATGCATTTTACCTACCTAAACATTCATCCCAGAGGAGGAGACAACAGAGTTCTTTCCTGGAGATATTTTAAGTCTTAGTTGAGGGTAGCATAACTAAGTGAGAAAATTATTATAGGGCAGGCTATGCATGTTTTCTTCTTAGAGAGAAACTGAAGACAATAGCACAGGTTTGTGGTATTATTTTTTTTACTGTTATACTTCGTTACATTTTTAAGCTAGGAGAGATAGTAATTGTAAAATGATAATTTAAGAAATAAATTAAATGAACTGTAAAAGGATTATATCACTGGAACTTTGTGTTTGTTACTTCCCCTAGGGGTAAGAGCCCTATGCAACTCTGTAGGTCCTTCACTGAGCTCTGTTCCAAATCTAACATAGCTCACCTCAGTTTTAAATACACTAAAACTACATCTACTCTTGAATTTACATTTGTAAACTCAGTTGGATATTGGGAATTTTCACCCACATGTAATGGCACAAATAACTCCTTGAAAATATTTTGCAAATATGAGTGAAGAAAGATAGGCTTTCACAGTAAGTTTACTGATGAGATGACTGACAGTAGAAGGACTTTAGTCTGTGTTGTTTGGCATGGAAACATGATTTTCAAAATTTCCAGGAATTTAAAGGCCTCTTCTTTGCTTTAATCTGCTAGTATACATGATTTTACTGTATTATAAAACTGTGGCTATGAATAAAGAGGCTCACAAAAGGACTTCCAAACTTAATTCATGTGTGAAAAAGAACGTATCTTGGAAAATTCCATTTAAATTTTTTTATATATAATTAGTAGCAGTGGATTATGGTAGATAAATCTCAGCAATAATTGCAGAGGCTACCTACCATGTGGTTAAAAGTAAATACCAGTTAAAAAGTGGTTGTCAGACATGTTTAATTACTCTAAATAAAAACAACTCTATTTGCTCTTCTATAGTTATAGAAATGAAAATAACTTATCCTTGGATACTTTAAGGACCCTATGTTTTCATATACTATAGGTAACCCAGTTAATGTATGTTAAGTCTCTGAACACTGAAAGGAATTCTGTATACACCAGGAGAAATGTTGGGGCACTCTCCCATCTCTCCTTCCCTTCCCCCACCCCATCTTTTGTGTTCATTCCTAGACAAAAACTAAAGGAACGAGGCTTTCTGTGTTTGCATTGTGAATTGCAGCACAGCTACAAAAAATCTCTTGTCCTTTAAACGACTGCTCTGAGTAGCTGACGGAAGTAGGGCTTGCTTTGAGCTAGGAACGGGCAGCAAGAGCAGAAAATAATGACAGAGGGCACAGATACCCTGCTGAAGGCAGCGCTTGTCCTGCCCATATGCCCTCTAACAGTCAACAAATTGTTTTGTGTGGAAAACACTGACTACTATTTCTGCATCATTTTCTCAGCGTAAGAGAGAAGAAGTGAAGAATAATGTGATGTGGGGGAAGGGAGGAAAGAACTCTGCAGAGCAGTTTCCAGCATGCTGTTGTAGAGGGGGAAAGGGAAAATGTTTTGGGAAAGTGCTACTGCAGCTGAATGAGTACATTCAGTCTCTCTCTGTAAGTTGCACCTATTTTCCTCCAATATTCCTCAGCTTTAATTGATGTTGGCTCCTACTAAATCTACTTTCATACTGCAGGAATATAATTGCAAGGTCTTTCTGCCACTTGGGAAAACACAAAGTTTTTTATCAAGCAGAGCATGAAAAAAGGAAGAAGGATTTGTAAGGAGGAGGAATACCTTTTCCTGAGACTTAATGATAAAGCTGGAGCACAGGAAATACAAGACCTTTTGCCTCAGAATAAATTTAACAGTTTCTTAAGGAATGGTGGCTTCAAGCTTGCCTTGTTTGTTTTTTTTTACAGCTACCCTTTCCTGCTTTCCCTGCTAACCTTAATTTGCTCTTATCCTTAGGCTATCATGCTGCAAATCTACTGCGACATATTACAAAGTTCACATAATGTAGAAAAAGGAATATTAAAGTCACGTTTTCTTTGGAATTTCAATTAATGCTTGATCATCATCTGTTCCTCTTTCATATTGCTTGCCTTTTGTGGAGCAAGTTTGAAAATGACCATGGTTGCTGCACAGGTTAAACCCAGTTAAGCAGAAAATAAGCAGTGCACCAGGTCCTTCACATGCTTCTGGGCTGGTTCCCTTATCATGCTACCTTATGTTTTTAACCAGCCATTTCTTCTGAGATGACTTTTAATTACATGTGTGAAGAGAGATATAATTGTACATTTGTCTTAGGTAAGTTAATAATGTTAACCATGAAAATACTGGGTTAAATAGTTTTCAAAAGGTCAGGTCAGAGTAAAATTTCCTCCCTGGATCCTCTGTCAGGAATGGGGAGAGAGATTTTCAGTTAGAATAAGATTTCAAAACCATGGTCTTTACACGACTTCAAATTTTGCTTTTGAAGAAAAAGATGATAATGCATTTGCCCTGCAGGAAGCCACAGAAATCTGTGAGATTTCCTTTTATTTTGCAAATACTATCAAAGGAGGCAAATGATGACTTCTTTCAGACATGGAGTCCTCAGTCTTGGCATTTACATTCAGAAGGTTGGAAACACTAGTATGACTTGATTTATACATAGGACAGCAAAGCTTGCTGTTATCATAATGATATTATTGATGTTAGCTGACATGAGATCACAGGAACTTCAGAAGAGCACTGCCAAGATGAGAGGCTGGAAAGCTAAGTAGACTGATGTAGGGAAGGTGTATTTGGGACCACGCAGACACTTCCCTAGAGGCTTGGTTCTAACTATTCAAAAAAAAATAACCAGACTCCATCAGAAGAAAATTGAAGATACTGCCATGCAGAAAACCTGTCAATAGGAGTGTTGAAAGTGTTATATTAAAATATATAACCTTTTCTTATTTGAAGTGGATTTCTATAACTGGATTTCTATACCCATTATAACAGAAAGTGCCAGTGGGCAATATTTATTTTGAGTTAATGATTCTTGGAGAAATGAGGAGCTTATCTGTGAAATTCGGAGCCTCAAGTTGCTGGAACAAAGAGTTTAGCTGGATTCGATCAAGAAGCAAGAGCATATAATTTGGCACTTTATAGACAGCTATCATCACACCCTATATAACTAAGTTAACTTTTATGTAGAAATCTGAAGTTGCCTAAAGAGGACTGAGAAATAATAGTAGCCAGGGAAAGTTTATACCCATTCTCCTAAAAGAAAAACTTCTATGTATGCACCAAAAAATTTTTGGATTAAACAGTCCTCTGCTACTGCTCTGCTGGGGAGCAATGGGGTGCTTTTGGGGATGTCTGTGGTGTTTCACTTCGGTGCTGCCCACACATTTCTGCACATTACTGGTCTGCTGGCTTCATGGACTGAGACCTTTGTGGGAGCTAAAAATCTTATAGAGGAGATTTTTTTTTTGAGACTGTTTCCTGGGTTTCAGTGGTTTGAAAACAGCTGAGGACACAAGAGAAGTAATCTTAACTTTGGGTTGAAAAATTTCTTGGGAGATGTTTAACCATAGACTTCAAGGCAATGAGATACCATAGTCTAGCTGGCTTCAGGGAAGAAATAATGTGCAAAATTTGGACCTTTGTAGACAAGTGATATCTATAGTGACATCTGCAGAAGAGTTGTCAATTCGAGGGCAGACACATTTAAAATACTTAGCTTGTTTTTTCTACAATTTTGCTTTAGAGCATATCCACTGTAAATATGTTGGTGGGTTTTTAAAAATTTTTTTAAATATTCATACTTTATGTGGAATTTTTAACTGCATGAACAAATCCTTCTTTGGTGGCATAGTATTATGGTGTCCCATCTCTGGACAGTTGTGTCACAGATGGAAATGAACATAACATCTGATACTAACTTATGAGTAGTGGACCTTGCTCTGTGGTGGACATGATTATTTGTGTTACTGATAATGAAAATAATTTCTTGACACTGTGATTTTTTGGTCATGTCCAATGCAGTAATTTTTCAACCTACTTTGTCATCAGAAGCTTGAAAAATCCAAAAGTTCTGGAGAGTCAGTCTTCTAAAATATATAACTCATTGATTTGTCATTACTGATTTTTTCATAAGTCTTTTTAAACTAAACCCCCAGAAATTTCCATACAAATAAAGATTTTTTTTAATTTTTTTTTTATATTGCTTAATTTCTGTAGCTTTCCTTTTTGTTCACTGTGTAAAGGTGTACAATACTCTTCGTATTCAACAGAATATTGATTAAGGTTAACAAAATTCTAGAGCTGAATTGTGGCAATACACATGGTGGGGAATGACTTTTTTGTGCTCCATACTGCTCAAATAACATTTTGATTCCATCTCTTTCTGAAAGATGAAGGCTGGAGTTTCAGTAACATTTGTCTCACAACTGTCTCCCATACTGTCTTCCAGTGCTTCCTAGCTCTACAGTGGATATTTCCTTGACTTGTAGGCACTGTCTTTCACAAAAGTCACCTTCCTGGAATTTCTTGCGATAATATCTTCTCTACTGGATAACCCTCTCCCTTCTCTGGAAAAGGCATGAGCCTTGGAAGACAGTATATAGGTCTTTAGGAGAAAATGATTTGCAGTGCCTCCTAATAGAGCTGTGTCAAATTTTTAAAGTGTGTAAGTTATTAACCAAAGTGATTCTTTTCCCATCTGTAAATAAAAAGATTCTTATTTGCTTACTGTAAAATTATCTGATTGAATTTGGAAACACATTTTAATGTAATGAAACGCTTGCTACATTTCTCATGCTGTATTCAGCTAATAACTTGTTCAATAAACAGGAATTTCAGGTATAGATTGGGAGATAAGCATAGGCTTATGATCACGATCTGAGCTCTTAGGCTAGGAGCTCTGCTTGCTTTTTTCCCCAATGGTTACTATAAACAAAGACCATTAGCTTTAAAACAGATTTCAGAGGAATTCTCAAAGGCCGTAAATACCATCAGTGAAATCTGCCACCACTGCCTTGAAAGGATGCTAGAAGAGTTGTTAAAATACCTAACTTTATAAATAATGATATGACTCCATATATATTAGTATTATTTTTTTTGCATGTGCTCCTTGGCAAGTTACACACCTATCGTGTACAGACCTCTCGGGTATTTCAACAGAAGCAGAGTAGTAGCAACAACTAAACCACACAACTAAAGGAACTGTGCCCAAAGTGCTGTCCCTAAACTCACATTGGTTATGGTGTCCAGTCCTGCGGTACACGGGATTACCAAGCCTTGCTAAGTTTAAAGTACAGTAATCCTCTTTCGTGCAGAAACACGTGTTGATTCTTTATAACAGCTTAGATGGCAATTAGCAAGGGATTTTGGATTCATTGACTGGATACAAATATAGCATAGGGGAGGGAAAGACCTAGGCAGCAGTTCTCAAACTAGGGGTCACTAATGCAGTGAGGGTTGGAGCATTTATGGGGGTGAGGATGAGCCAGCAGAATTTTGCAGAGGGGTGAGTGTTACTAGCATTTGGGATTGCAAACAGAGCTATTGGATCTTCTCAGAAATATATAAAGACTGTCTTGACTGTGAAATATTTCTGTTTAGTTTCGCGGTTTCTCCAGCATTTTGTAACCATTGGTGTAAATCCTTCGGGGCTGACGCTCCAGCTGGCTATGTCAGTGGTTGCTGCTCTGCTTTTGAAGTATTAGGAGAATGTAGTTGTTGAATCAGCCTTATTAGTTTAGGGTGTTATGATATACCTTATGAGAACAAGCCTGGGGTGAAGTGAGAAAGAATGAAGTGAGCTTTGTTTTACCTGAAGAAATATTATCATTGCAGTTAATGGAAAGTGAAAGATTTTGCAAATTTTAATATTCAGCTGATCAGTGTAGTCACCAAACAAATTTTACTGCAAATGCATTGGCTCTTTTTGCTCGCAAATTTCCTGCATTTTAGCGATTCAACTGGTGATAATGAAATATCACATCATATTTCTGGTTTCCCTGCCAGCTAGCAAAGTTGAGCCAGCAGAGAAGAATTTGCTGGTTTAGAGCAATAAAAATCCTTTTAACTTCCTTTTAGTGCTTGGGAGAAATTTTATTCAGGTAAGAACAAGATTCATACTGGCTCCAAATACAAATTCAGATCCTAGAATTATATGCTGAATTCACACCCTTATGACTTAGGATCTATGAGTTCAGCTATTGGTTGCTGCATGCTCGATTTCTTATCAGAATAGCAAGGGGCTGGAGTATACAACCCTAGGTGAGAGTGGTTTTGAACAGTGGTTTGAATTAAAAATCAACCAACCAACAAACCAACCCACAAAATCTCAGAAATTTATCTGAATTGTCATTTTGTATTTTTGTTTTTAGGCACCAATAAGGGCTTTATTTTTGGCTTGTAGTGAGCTTATAGGTTTGTTTACCATGAAAGGGCTTTGCCAACTGTTTTTTAAAACATTTAATAAATAAGCATTTGTTGAATGTATTAAAATATTCATTCTCTGCCTATAAGATATTAAGCAAGTTACAAAAAACCACGTGTGTTATATTCAATATACTGAACAGTTTAAGTTAAATTCATTCTATTTTTCATCAACATTTTTATTTTTTAATGAATTTTGTCTATCTCATTTTGTGTAATTAGTTTCTCCCTCTTCCTCCCTTACAAAACATTGAATAAATGATCTTCCTGCTTAAGCTAGTCTTTGATGAACTCTGAAGTCTTGTATGTTTTATGATAATATTTTCCTCTGTGCCATTAGTGGCTTCGCTTGCTTCCATTAGCATCCCTGAAAAAGCACACCAAGAAATATTTCATTAAATTTAAGACTGAAACCAAAAGGGAATTGACTAAGTCTATGCAAACACTTATTTTCTGGTTCTGCTGCCAAGATGAAAATCTAAGTGTGGGCAGAAAAACACACATTGAAACTACTTTTATGTCAAAATGGCAGGCCATGTGCTTTTAGTAAAGACTGTAGGCAGTGGGTCAGTGTTCAGGCGCTCCTGCAAACGGGGAAGTGCTGGATTTTGACACATCCCTTCCCAAGTGAGGTTTGATCTTGGAAGCTGTGAGGACTGGGTTTTGGACTGGTGCTTTGACAGGTCACAGTGGTTTGGCAGCCGCTTTCTCTTGTGGGTGTTGAGCTTGACCTGACTTTGAGCCCCAGGTAGATCTACCTACTCAGGTAGATCTGAAGGTGATGCCAGCTCCCAGTTTCTCACTGCAGAAGGCATGTAAGCAGCTGTTTCTCCTCTCTTTCCTAAAATAGACATAAACACTATGCAAGCCACCCACAGAGTCGTGCAGAAAAGCATATCTCAGGTTGGGCTTTTTTCCTGTTAACGCTGTCTATATCAAACAACAGATACGCAACATTAAATAGTTTATTTTTGCAAGAAGACACAAAATCTGTAGCTCTTTGGTCAACAGATACATCTATGCCTTGATCTATTTCTATTTATTATTCAGTTTTTATTCTGCTCAAAATTATTCTGTATTTTTAAGACCAAATTTCACAGATAGTTTCAAAACATCTGAAGTGGCATTTTTAGGTCATGAACTAGTTGTGGAATATTTTGACCTACTTCTGTAGATGAACTCAAAAATTTGAAAGGAAAATAAAAGTTTACTTCAATGTATCTCATTACTACCTATTTTGGAAGATATAATTTCTGTTTACAATCTGATAATTTTGTCAAATCTGGAATGAATATTATAAGGGAGAAAAATGTGGAAATAAACTTCCCTTTTCTCGAGCTTTTCAGCGGGAAAAGATTTGAGTGCAAGGTGTCACTAGAATGCTGATACCTCCTCCCCTATGCTAAGTTATCATTTTGCATTTGTATCTGTGCCCCCACTTGCCATGTACATAGTGGCTATGACTTGCTTGGGATTTGTTTCTGGGGACTAGAAGGCACAGTATTCTGTTGCACTTAAAAGACATAATGGTATTATCTCATCACTGATGAAATTCTCAACATTTTGTGTTGAAAACATCCGCTTCCCATCACAACTGCCATGGTTCTCCTGTGATCACTTCTTTGCTTGCTTTAATCACAATTAGGCACTCTATTTTTTCTCACTGCCTTGTTTTCAACTGCTTCCTTAATTAATGCACCCAACCTGGTAAGCAAATAGAGGGGAACAGAGCAAACTGTGGGGCAGTTATTTCTTTTGCTGCTGTGCTATTCTATTGTTTTCAGTTCCACGTTAACTCTGGCTCATATAATCTTTTTTCTTACTCCATATGACTCACAGGCTAAGCAGAGCAGATGGAGAAGTGATTTCAGAGAGTGACCTCATTTCTGCAAATACCACTTCTCAAAAAGAGACAGCAATCAACCTGTGTCTTACAAAAAGAAAAAGGTTGCTTTTTTTTTTTCTTTTACTGTATTATAGACATGAACAATTTTGAAAAGATAAAAGGGCAAGGGGGAAAAGTCTGAGCTTCCAGCACTTACCAGTGTGTTCAACCGTTCTGAGCCTTGTCAAAGACACAAAGAGCACTGTCAAACTTTTGGGTTCAGCTACCTAAAAATCTCCTCTCACACTATACTTTTAGTTCTTCTCTATGCACAAAGTATTCAAAAGATTGTTTTATTAGTGAGATAGCTTTACATTTCAACACATTCAATTTCTTTATAAGAGGGTTTCTACTCATTTGTGTATCTGAAGTTATTGAATTTGTTGCAGTGTTCAGGTCTTAGCTGCAGACACTATTACTTCAGACAAATACACTAAATAATGACTGCAAATCACTATCAAAAAGTGTGAGTTATCAAAAAACCCCCCAGAGTCTGCAAGGAATAACTGTGTATATTTTTTCCTGTGGTCTTTATTGTCTTGACTAGTCCAAGATAAAACAAAGCTGGATGAAACCTGTAGGTTAGAAATTTCCATAATGCTGGAAATATCTGACAATTTTCATTTTCTATAAATGATAACCAATACATATATGCAGAGCAATTATAAGTCTAAAAATCATAGACTAATATAAATCTGTAAGAGGAAAACAAAAATATAATTTCAGTAGCACCCTGAGTTTGATATTGATCTTGACTCTAATAGTATTTACATCATTAAGCAGACAGCACTGCTATCTTATTTAGTGTAAAGCTCAATGTTAGGAATACATCCTTAAAACTCATAATACTTTTGTATTTTCTCCAAATCTCAAACCTTATGAGTCAAGTTTTTATGAAAGAATCTTCCTTTTCAAACGAGGAATATTAATATACTTGGAGGACTTAGAGCTAAGATATCCTTAGCTTAATAGAGGAAGTAAATAAATGTCTGTACTTTCAAAGAACATTTAAAATGTTAATATATTAATATATTAAACTAGCTTTTTGAGTTTTGGAAGAGGTACAACATCATAAGCCTTAAGTGTCATCAAAATGAATAAGCTGTAATAGAAAGGAGTTATTCATCTTAATTTATGTAAAGTAAATCTCTCTCTACAATGTTACCTAAGGAAACAAATATTAGTGCATATCATACATCATTTGCTTAAAGAGCAGGTAGCATGTTAAAAGCAGTTAATTGCTGCATTACAATCACAAATATTTAAACAAACATTTTTCAAATCACATTGTTTTATTATTTAAATTCTTTGAGATTAAAAATTCTAGAAGTTATAAAATGATAGAAAGGATGACATCAGTGCTAATAAATTACCATAGATGAATCTGTAAGGAACGATTATCAGAAGGAGTAATTAGTACAAGACACTGAAAGAAGAGCAGGGAGTTCTGGATTTCTGTTGAAATAATTGCCTCATTCAATAACATGTGAACCCATGTTATGTCCTGTGAGACATATGTTGACATTGTCTCTTTTTAGGATAACTTTTGTCAATATTTGGAACTGTATTATAAAAGTTCATCTCTTCCAAGATTCAATCATAAGGGGGAACTTGTGAGGATATAGATTTTCTGGGTCTGCTCAGTTTGAACTTGATAATTTTGATGAGAAATTAGAATTCCTTTTGTTTTTCCTCTAAGCACTGAAGATATTTCTCTTCATTTGATGTCTTTGTATTTTTCTCGTTGGAAGAACTTGTGGGTGGATGGTAAACTTGACCAAGGCAATCAGAAGAGGCCTTAGTGAACTGAAAGCCTGTGTTCCACTTGTAGCCAGGGTTGGGGCAAGGCACAGCCAGGCTGAAGCTGAGAATTAAATAAACTTTCTTACTTTATTTTCTTGTACTTGACCACAAACAGCTGACAGGACTGGTGATTTGTGACTTTTTCCTATGTCCTGCCCTTCAAACACCTCACACAGACTGTAAGCCAGTGCCCCAGATCAGAGGAGAGCGATGCCAACCCCTGCCGTGAGAGACAAGCATTGCCCAGGGCTGAACCTGTCAGTCATCCTAAGCACACGTCTTTCCTAATTCCTGCTGAGGTTTAACTTGTACTGGATGTGGACTTTCTTACCCTCATGTTCTTTCCTTTGTGAGACTTTAATGTAGTCGTCCTTCATCATAGGAAAAATGAGAGAAAAGTAAGGTGTCTGTAGCTTCAACAATATACATCAAAGGAAACACGAGATGATATAAGATTTTATATACATCTCAGAACATCTACGATATGTTGAGTTTCATGACTATTAAGAAATTTTGTTTTTTGCAAGAAGTGAACTTCTGTTCAAGGGGCACTGGGAAAACTGATGAGTTATGAGCACAGTAGTTGTAGTTGCATACATAGTTCTACAAGTGAGTTTGTGAATGTTCATCACGTGAATGGATTTTTCCATTACTTGATAATTGTTTAAACATCTTTAAATTGTTGAAAGTATTTTTTGTAGTGGAGGAGGATGGAAAGCACTTTTATAGGGTAGTTAGGAAAAAATCCCATAATATATGTTAAGTAAATACTGTGAAATCAAATTAGAGGAAAGAATATTGAAGAAGGAGGGGTGAAGGGAATGTTAAAAATTTCTTTTTCTCACAAACCAGGTAAAATGTTTCATCAACAATCTTTTCCCCATGTGAAACTTGACCTGATTAGTTTAATCATGCAAATATTAGTATTTGCCTCATTTCTCTAAATCACAGTAATGATTGTACTTTCATATTACAGAAAATACACTAAGCGTCTTATAGGAAGTCCCTTTTAAACCCTTGCTATGGGCTCAGAATAGAAATGCATTATTCAGTGTAATATTTCTTGAAACTGATTGTTGAAGTAAATTAAATAGAGATTCTACTCACATTCTAATATGCAGATGCTTTTTGCATGAATCCATATTATGTTTGATGTTAAAGATGGTTTAAATTTTGTAAACAGAGAAGACCATCTTATGACTGTTGCAGTGTCAAAAACAGCTCTTTTACAAGCATTGACCAGCTGGATGTACTTCACAAACCCTTTAGCTAATACAAAATCTGTACACAAGATTCTGTGTCTGTTAGCATAACTACAGGACAAAGTAATAGGGTCAACATTTGTATTAGAATCTTGTAACATGGAGATTATTTAGCAAATGGAAGGGGTTTATCCACCTGTAAGGATTCATATATTGAAGCATCTTCAGTCTCTCACCATAAAGCCCAAGTGTAAGCCAGATGAATGAGGGAAATGCTGAGGCTGGTCACTGGGAAATAGAAAATCATGTTCCTGTGTCTCGTGCTGTGATGGTGTCATATATGGCAAGTGTAGGTATTATTATGGAAAGGTGGTAAACTTGCACCTGGACCACTTTGATCACTCACGTAGTTGTTATCTCCAGCAGAAATGTAACCTCATTTCTAATACTTTTCCACTTTTTTTCTCTATTACAGTGGGATTCTCAATGGCTCTATTTGCTAAAAGGTTATTTTGGGCAGTAGTGGCTTTCAAACATATTTGCTGCCTACTGATGAACTTGAATGGCTTTCAAGCACATTTGCTGCTTACTGATGAACTAGCTCTGAGGCAGGGCACTTCCCCTCACTCACTGCCATTCCTCAAGTTTAAAAAAAATACTTGTAAGGGAACTGGGTGTGTGCTTGCTAATGGAAGACTGAGCGGAGCTTCTGACTGTTTTCTCCTAGTGGGCTTGATTTACAAGGACTCACCTATGGGCATAGAGAGGATGGCCAATAGACGTGACAGCTGTTTATTTTCATGCATGCTTCCATTCAATACTTATTGAGTATTTGTACTATTTAGCAAATATTTGCTAAAATATGTGAACTTGCTTATACCAATAATAGAAGGTCAAAGCCTTCCTCTGGAAAGCTCTGGAGGTCAGGGTATGACAAAGCAGCCTGCTCCTGACCTGCTCTGCTCCCTTTCCCTTGGGTTGTCCTTATGGGCCTCTTTTGCTGGTTTGTTAAACCCACTTTCTAATCTACTGATTAGAGTTGTGTAAACTTATACAAATGGTATTTCTAACAATCAGACATTCCTTAAGGCTCCCATGACAAATAAAAATCACACTAGAGAAAAATTCTACTTTATGGTCCCCAGGGTTTAAAATGAAGTATTAGCTATAATGAAGGTTGGGTTTTCTTCTGATTACTGAAATTTTTCACAATTTCCATCTACAAGTCACAAATTCACAGGACTTTTGACTACAAAAATAACCTTTTGCATTGCCATGTCCTTTCCTTGGGACATAGGTGATTAATAAGCTTTTTATGAGTAAGAAGTCTCTTTTATGAAGTAACACATGAATTCATAAAAGCTTACATTATAATTACAGAGTCATTTGGATTCATTGACTGTATACAATTACAGTTTTCCCTTGTCTGATTTCTATGACCCACATTAAGCATCATTATAATTCCCATTGACTACTGATTTATTTTCCATGGTATTTAAGAGATTTCTCAAGGGAATAGTGAAGATTCTGTAAGTCAAAAATATCACAGTGCAATAAATAGCCATTTTTAATGGCGTCCATTGTTTCCCCAAGATGTATTGTCTCAGGGGACCAGAGTCCAGCAGAGATTAGCCCTAAGTCTTTTATAAATCTGCCTCTACTTGTTATGTATCACTTCTCACCTCACAAGCATTTGAGATTGTTCCTCACTTAGCACAACAGCTCTGCACAAAAACTCCTTCCATTTGATCTTGTCTTGAAGTCCTGGGAGAGCTTCCTGATTGATGGTAGCATGTTCAGCCAGTGGACATTAGTGTGTTGAATTATTGTTGCTGGCGCATTAGCTTTCAGAAAAGTTTAGGTTAACACTTACCTTTGGCTGTAATAATATTTCTTTTTATTGTAACAGGTTCTTCTAACCTTGTGTTATTTCTATCAAATCTGAGATTAATGATAAAAATCTGCTTTTGTGTTCTGTTACTGCCTGAGCACACAAAGTACGAGCTATGACAAATATTGCTCCAAAAGACTCCTGAGTAGTAGCTAAGTCTTGTTAGCCCTGTTAGGGGGAGTACACATTGCAAGGGGAATCTCATATGAGTCATTTTAGAGAAGAGAGTTTTAAAAGTGCTCAAAAAAATTGGAGATCATTGACGCTATAAAGATATAAAATCCAACTCAATTTTTCATTATCATGCAGAGAACACATAGCTGCATTATAACTGAAGTTATATGCCACAAACATACCAGTAGATACAGAATAACAGGACAATTCCAGTCACAGCCAGAGAAAAAGAATACAAAACTGAGGATATTAACAAAATCTTCTGTGCTGTTCTATGACTCATTTAAGACACCATGATACTAAATCACAATGAAATGCCATAAAGATACACTGCAAAAAGTGAAATAATAGCTGGCTTTCAGTAGTTTTCCAGGTAACTTTTACTGGAAGCAAAACCTTTGCACTGAAATACTTTTGCACATCCAATAAAATTCTTAAGTGCCATGTAAAAATTCTGTCTTGTTTCTTGATTCCTTCTCAAAATTTCACTCTGTGTGCTCACAGTGGATCAACAGAGTGAGGGTCTACAGTGGCAAGAAGGCTGAAGACAAGTGATGTGAATGTTTAATCTCTGTATAATCACCAGTTAATATACAGTCAAAATTATTTATAAAAGGCAGAAGCCTATCGCTGCACACCGATTTAAAATTCCCATAGACTGTGAGACCAAAAGAGAGCACAAGAGGAAAACACCAATGAGATGGAGATGTCATGACAGAGGAGAAAATTTTTCCCATATATTAATGAAAAAAAAAAAATTTCTCATTTCAAAGGAGTTTTTTCTGCACACAAGTTTCTGCAATTCAAAAGATGGGGAAGAATTTGTGTATTTATCATCACTTGCATAATTACTACAAGAAATGATCATGGAACTGTCTGAGAAACATAACTCATTTCATCTTTAAGGTAATTGCTGATGGATTGGAGAGCAAGTATATTAATAGTTCTTTTAAAACTATTTGAAATGTTGAAGAAGAAGAGGGAATCTCCTTTCTACTTCCATGAGAAACGATAGCAAAAGAAATGTGTCAAGGGAACAATTTAAGCTTTTAAAGAGCTGAATTAGCATTCCAATGGCATTTCTACACTTCAAATAGTTTTGATCTTATTGACTGTCACTGCACTTCCAGGATTCTCTTTTTCATATATTTAGTCCTTTAGGTAGATGGTTAACTTGGCAAATAACAAGAGAAGGTTTAAATTAATATCTTGACAGGTTCACTTGTATTAAATAAAATACTTAGTAGATAACTGTGCTGAGTTAACCCTGGCTGGACACCAGGTACCCACGAAAGCCACTTTCTCACTCCCCTCTGCAACTGGACAGAGGAAAGAAAATATAATGAATGATTCAGTGGGATAGGAACAGATCACTTACCTATCACTGTCACAGGCAAAACAGACTCAAAGTGGGGATATTAATTAAATTTATTACTAACAGAATCAGAGCAGGAGAATGAGAAGTAAAATAAATCTTAAAAATACCCTCCCCCCAACCCTTCCCTCCTTCCAAGTTCTACCTCCTCCCCTCCACAGTAGTGCAGGGAGACAGAGAATGTGGGCTATGGTCAGTTGTTGTTTCTTCAACTGCTCAGTGACAGAAGTCCTTCCCTTGCTTCCCTGAGGTCTCTCTCAGGGGAGACAATCTTTCACAAACTTCTCCAGCATGAGTCCATCCCATGGGCAACAGTTCCTCACAAACTGATGAAACTGGGTTGCTTCTCCACAGGGTGGAATCCTGTGGGCACAGGCTGCTCCAGTGTGGGTCCCCCACAGGGCCACAACTTCTACCAGGAAAAATCTGCTTCGGCATGGGTTTTTCTCTCCAGGGATCAGCAGGTCCCTCCCATATGGGAGGCTCCAGCATGGGCCTCCCATGGGGTCACAGCCTCCTTTGGGCATCCACCTTCTCTGGCATGGGCTCCTCCATGAGCTGCAGGTGGGTCTCTTCACTCCTGTGGTCCTCCAATGACCAGGGTGACAGCCTGGTTCACCATGGTCTTCACCACAGGCTGCAGGGGAACCTCAGCTCCAGAGCCTGAAGCACCTCCTTCCCCTCCTTGACCTTTGCATCTGCAGAGCTGTTTCACATGTTCTCACACGGCTCTTCTCTGGCTGCAATTTTCATCTGTCCAACAACCTTTTTTTTTACTTCTTAAATATGTTATCACAGAGGCGTTACTATCATCCCTGACTGGCCTGGCTTTGGCCAGTGGAAGGTCAATCTGGAGCTGGCTGGCATTGGCTCTGCCAGACATGGGAGAAGTTTCCAGCAGCTTCTCACAAAAGCCTCCTCTATAGCCCCTCTGCTACCAAAACCCGGCCACAGAAACCCAGTACAATAACAGACACCAGAGGAAAAACTAGAAACAAATAGTAAAGAATCAAGGTAGAAGTCTTACAAATATGTAAGGTTATGCTTGCACACATGGAGTCGGGCTCTTCTGAGCTCTGTCAAGCAGTAGGACAAAAGCAACAGGAAGAAACTGATGCACAGGAATTTCCACCTGAATATGAGGAAGAACTTAACTGTGTGAGTGACTGTGCACTGGAACAAATTGCCCAGAGAGGCTGTGCTTCATCAGAGATATTCAAGAACCATCTGGATGCAGTCTTGGGCCATGTGCTCTAGGATAACTCTGCTTGAGCAGGGAGGTTGGAACAGGTGACCCACTGTGGTCCCTTCCAACTTGACCCATTCTGTGATTCTGAGATTGTCAGTGACTAAAGCAGCATGCTTTTGCAAAACTGGGACCTTAACTAGTTTCCATGGTCTAAGGAAGATAAGGAAAACAAATTTCCCTTTGGAAAATTTGAAAGGAGGTTATGTTGTGAAAAGAGAAATGAAAACAGATCCATCTATATGGATTTGTTTTCCTTAATTGGTAGAATTGTTCAGTATTAGAAACCACCATTTTGTCTGCAAAATGTTAAGTCCACTGATTGCTTTGAAAGACAAAGCAAACTAAATGAATAAGTATACAGAACTTCAAACTTTGAATTGTTTACTATACTCAGATAAAAAATCCCCAGGAGGGACTGGAACAGTTGTTGTCTGAAGGTTCAGTTCCCTCAGTTAATAAGAGCTTCTGGTGATTTGGTAGATATTTGGAGGAAAACAGATCTGGCAACAAGCCTGAAGATATTTTCTTTAGCTTCAGGCTGTGAGAAATGTGGCACATCTATTTACAAAGGACAGAAGGAAAGGAAGACTGTTTAAAAAAAAAAAAAAAAAAGATAAACTAATGCTCCATTTTTATCATTTCTCAGCTTGAAATACAGTGAGGCACATAATGTCCCTGTAGCTACAGCAGGCTTCCTCATAAATACTGGTGACGTGCTGAATGCTTTAAGAAAAGGAATGGAAGTCATTAGACTTCTCATTAATGGCCCAGCTCTTGGGTAAGTGTCCTAACAATTACCGAAGCATGAAAAGACACCCTGGCAACTGCTGATCGGCCAAAAGATTTCTTCCTCCCCTGCTATTTCCATTGGATCTTTTATTTAAAAACAGAGAAGAGCTTGAACTGCAAGATGTGAACCATGTTGTGAAGGATGCAAGACCTAAGTAAGTACATTAAGCAAAGGCCTTGTGAAAGCTTCTTTGCTGGTACTGTTCCATTCTCATTCAGTAGCATGGTGCTTTTTGTCATAACTATGTGTGCAGGCCTCTGTGTACAGAAACTGTAAAGTATAAAAACCAGAATGGTTTAAAAACTATTTTCATGATCTTTGCTTTAAGTACTTTTTTTTCTGATGTCTGTGACAGATGGTAAAACTGAGATAATGCCACAACTGTGTGAGGCAGAAGTAAATGCAGACTTAAAACGACTGAAAGAGCTTGCAAAGATTAATTACAGTAGAGGGATATGCATGCCATAGCTGGCACAGTCTCTCTATATCATACGTAAGTATATTTGATTATATAAGTTCAAAAATAGCTTTTGTGCAGTGACTCAGATGCCTTTTTATTTTTGATATGCATTAACTTTCATGAATTCCTTTGATGTAAACCAAACTCCACATTCTCTGCATCATCATTATGACTTCTTTGGATATTTAGTGGTAAAATGCAAGAAAGAGAATATGCTGCCCCAGCTGCATTTTGGCAAACTGGATCATTCTTAATGTGTCACATCCATGCCACAGCAGGATAAAAAAGCAGTACATTTTAACATGAAACAGGGATACCATTCTCCCACCTTCTGCATCAGAAGAACAGGTAGGTTGCCTAGGAGAAGACTGTGGGTACAAAATATTCTGTGTTAATGAAGGGTATGAATTTGTAATAAATCAGATGTTCTAGGATTACTATTTAGTCATGTTCTGCCTCCTATATGTAATGCAACTTATTCATTAGGAAGGAGGGACTGACACATAAATTTGTATTTATCATTGGGTAATAGCATGGACATTGGAAGTAATTTTAAAATAGATTTTGGAAAAGTAAAAGAAATACCATTGTTTAACAATTTCCTTCCTGTTTGGAAGGAAAACATCTATTTTGAAGATAGCAGGTACTGAAACACAAAGAACAGTTTGAAGAAGTAAGAGGGCATAGTATCTTTGGGACTAGCCAGGATTTTAACTTTGAGAGACAGATCCCTTGCTCGAAGTTTCTGTATTACCTTTTGCCCCTGCGTGGTCAGTTTTTTCTTTCCTTCACCTCTAGAAAATGGGCCAGAGGATGGCTTTATCTAAATTACAGTGAAAACGCCTTGTGGAGATGAAAATGATCTGCTTCTGCTTGGCCAGGACTCTTTTGCCTTGGCCAAACACCATTACTTAGCTGGAGAATACGCATCTGACATTTCAGAGCCTCTGCTTTTGAGTGAGGAATGGGGAAAAGATATTGTGGTACTCTATGAACTGCAGGCCTAAAACCTCATGAGAGAAAATGGAACTACTTTCCAAGATCCAGCCTAGTGTTACAATTTTTGAGCTATGCAAACATCTGCTCTTGCCCCAGATTCTGCCCAGTTGGAGGCTGTTCTGCTGATCAGGGATTCAAAGAAGGTAAGGTCAGTCCCCTTACAGGTACAAGCCAGACCTTTAGTAAGCTGCACCTTTTTTTTTCTTCTGCTATTGATAACAAAATGCAAGGCTTGAAGTCAGTGATATTTTTGGAGTGGGATAAGGAAAAAATAGTAAAATTATAGAGATTGTAGAAAGACCACTTTCTAGTCAAATTTCAGCATAGTACCTGCATGCCTGCATGGGAAGTTTCTTTTGTTCTTCCTATACATGTGATACCTCTCACTCTTCCTAAAAGAGAAAACGTTATTTGTAGGTTGATGCATAAGAAATCAGTACAACTTCTTTTTCTTCCATTTGGAAAATTAATTACTGGTTTTGTTGAAACTTGTAAAAATTGCACTAAACTGATCTGCTTTATACAAAATTTCATTATATGTTTTAGTGCTAATAGGTTTTATTTACCTCAAAGTTGAAGGATGCACACTCTCTGGCATAAAATTGCCTGTACTCTTCTATTTTTTTCAGCTTTTCTTTGCTTGCTAGTATAGTACAGAAAGAAGCAAATTTTTTTTTTTTTTCAGGCTGATCAGTAAAGACCCTTAACTTGGCTCTTTAGACATGCAGATATTTTAGCACAAAAATGGTTGTCAAACAAGGTTACAGAAAGCACATCAAATGTAACTCCATTTTGTTATTAAAGGGAAAGCATTGCTGACTCAGTGAACAGAGATCTATTTAGTATTCTCCTATAATGCTGCACTGTATACATCCTAAGGATGATTTGTTATCAGGGCTAACTCCTGCCAGAATCACACAATGGTTGAGTCTGCAAGGCACCTCCAAAGGCCATCTACTCCAACATCCCCTCTCAAAGCAGGGTCATCTAGAGCAGATTGCTCAGGACCATGTCCACCTGCTTTTTGAATATCTCCAGAGATTGTCTCCACAGCCTGCCTAGATAACCTGTTCAACCATACTTACAATAAAAAAGTGATTATTTTTTTTCTTATGTTTAAACAAAATTTCCTGTATTTCAGTTTGTGCCTATTGACTCCTGTCCTCTCAGTGGACACCACTGAGAAGAGTTTGGGTCCATCTTCTGTGGTTCCCCACTCTGGTGTTGATACACACTGATAAGAACCCCCCAAGCCTTCTCTTCTCCAGGCTTAACAGACTTATCTCTCCCAGCCTCTCCTTGTATGTCAGGTACCTCCATCTCTTAGTCACCTCCACAGTCCTTTCCTGGACTCACTCCAATACGTCCATGTCTCTCTTCTACTGTTGCCCCTGTGTCACATGCATCACATAGATAACTTCCTAGATTTTACGTTCCTTTAAATCAACCAGGCAAGCTTTCTCCTTGTCTGTCAGAGTGAGATTTTCTGAGGAGCAATCAGCTCTTCCTTTCGCAGTGGGATCTCAGATTGATATTGCTGACTGGAATCTGAATCAGAATGCAAAATCTATCTGAAGCAAAATAGTGCCTTTGGCAATGGCTACAAAAATAACAGGTTCTTCTGGTCTGGAAGCTGGGAGATATAATAATGAAAGATTAGTCTGAAAAACAATAAGGGAAAACTTGAAATGTTGTCTTAAATCATTGCTCATCAGAAGTCAAATTTAAGGGAAATAAATAGAATTGGGTGGACTAGACAGAACAGATAATTTTGATATCCCAGAATCATTTTACTGAGCAGTGATGATGGAAGTGAGTCATTTTACTCACTATGACTCAAAGATGTTTCAGATAAAATCAAGGTCTGTAATCTCTCCACCTAGAGTAAATTATATTTGAATGGCAATAGGAAGACAAATGTTATTTATAAAAATGAGTGAAATCAGTATGCTGATTGGGTATTAAAAAAAAATGGAGATTAATGTCCGTAAATTTACACATTTTAGAAAAAATACCTTTCGGTTTAGTTTTAGTGTGAGCAACAGATATCATAGGTCTCTTTACCTTCTGCTTTGTACCTGCAAAAGAAATTTACATATCTCGATGATGCATGCTAGCCTGCTACTAAACTAGAAAAGTAGTTTTTACTCATTTTCCATCGAGTGAGTTGAAGATTACATCTAAACTCCTTGCACATGGATGTACCCATAGATTCGCATTGCAGGAATTTTCACGCAGAGAAAAATATCTTAGAGTAGAATTGTATCTTCCCAGTAAAGTGAAAAAAAATAAATATTGCAGAGATCTACAGTATTTCCTCTTAGTACTGTGCTGGTAGTAATGTGTGCCATTACCCTGAGCTTATTTCTAGCACCTCAATAAGGTTCTTGCTGCTTGATTTTAATATTGGATTAGACCAGTATGATTTTAAAGGAATTGGGCTTGGATGCAGTGTCTCATTTACTCATTGGTGTTACTGCTTTTTCCCCAAAGTACAGAAGAAAGGGAGACAGACATATTCTTTCTTTCTTTCTTTCTTTCTTCTTTCTTTCTTTCTTTCTTTCTTTCTTTCTTTCTTTCTTTCTTTCTTTCTTTCTTTCTTTCTTTCTTTCTTTCTTTCTTTCTTTCTTTCTTTCTTTCTTTCTTTCTTTCTTTTCTTTCTTTCTTTCTTTCTTTCTTTCTTTCTTTCTTTCTTTCTTTCTTTCTTTCTTTCTTTCTTTCTTTCTTTCTTTCTTTCTTTCTTTCTTTCTTTCTTTCTTTCTTTCTTTCTTTCTTTCTTTCTTTCTTTCTTTCTTTCTTTCTTTCTTTCTTTCTTTCTTTCTTTCTTTCTTTCTTTCTTTCTTTCTTTCTTTCTTTCTTTTTTTCCCCAGAGAATAGAAACCCACTGATGACATCCAAACATAGCAAGCTGGTCCAAAATTCTATTTCCCTACCAGAATGAATGGGAAGAAAAATACCAGAAAGAAAATATGGTGACATTTTCTTTCTCTCATTTTTCCCACACTGATGTGTCCCATGGGAGAGTGATTGTGTCCAAATCCCCTTTTGTGTATGGGCAACACCATCCAAGTTTATCATTTTAGGTTGTGGTCTAGACCAGGTAATTTGGTACTAATCTTCAAATTATATATATTAAATATGGAAGTTTACAACTTTAGGGTACTTAATGAAATAGCAACATTTATTCTTGAACATCTATGTCTTAAATGATGAAAAAAATCCTCAATTAAATAAAAATAAAAACTCATACTAAATCCAGTTGTGCTCATTTGTGCACAATGATCCCTCCAGACCACGATGAAGATTCTGCCTCTAGCTCTGAATAACCAGGGGTCAGAGTAAAACTGCTACTGTACTGTGTTACTTCCCCCAAACCCTCCTTGTCTCCAGAAATAGATATCAGGATTTTTTTTCCTCCTATCCTATGTGACTAGTCATATTTACCTATATAAATGCTGAAACAATATTTTTATTCTTTTGCTGTACTTCCTTACAAGGTGCAAGGGACTGTGCATGGATCAGTGTTTAAGGACTATTAACCTAAAAAGGCATATATTATGTGGGAGTCAGGACCTTTCTGCTGTATAAACAATACAGTTATTGCTTTCAGAAAAAGGGCGATACAGGAAGTAAATCTTAAAATTAATTCTTTAAATCCAATCTTATCTCATTTGTGTCATTGCTGTTCATTCATCCATACCATCTCATGATTTGGAAGGTGCTGTGATTTTCTCTCTTTTTTTTTTTTTTTTTAGTTTTGTGTTGTTTTATTTTGTTGTTCCTTTCTTTTTTGTTGTTTTTGTTGTTTTGTGTGTGGGGGGGGGGTTAACCTTTCTTGCAAAAATTTGATAGAGTTGCTGTGATAGTATGGTCTTAGAACACACTAGGTCTTGACATTTCTCATAAAGATGATCCTGTAGTCCCTGTATAGTTGTTCCAAAAGGATTGCATGTAGACGAATTCTATTGCTTTCCATATTAAATGGGACTGACTCTGTAATGAAGTGGTAAATTTTGCCTACAAAGACTTATACAGAGATTTTTTAATTTAGAATGATTCAACTTACAAGTTTGTACTTTGGCAATATGATTCCATTTTGAGTGAAATAATTCAAATAAAGGTCACTTGATGTTACTATTTAAGCAGCTGTGAATTAATAAATCATGCATATGCTATAAAAATTTTTGAGAAAACCCTACTAGAAGTATCCTTATTTTCATGCAGATAAATACTTGACAAAAATTGTGAAAGTAAAGTAGTTTTGATGATTAAAGTAATTCCGTTTTTATTTACAAACCTATATTTTTCTGGAGGCTGAATGTCATGCAGTATATAAAAATCTTTTTCAAAGAGAATGTTTGGGAGTTTTTCTGTAATATCCAGAATGACTTGCTGTATTTGACTCAGGACTGGAAAATTATACTGCTCTTACTATAAAGAATAATTTACCACTAGAATCACCATATACTGCAAAAAGGTCTGCTTTGCCAAGATAGCATCATTTAAATTCTATTCAAATTCCTGGAAAGTGTCACTAGAGTCTAGGAAGTTTGCAAGAATGCCTAGCATATGGTCATAAAATACAGCAGCAGTGAAGTGAGAATGCAAAGACTCAACTGCAGAAGTGCCATATTCTGTTTAACCAGATAACTCTGGTCCAGCTCCTGTTGTTCCAAGTACTTTGTGTCTATGTGATCACTTCATTTTCCAGTTCCCATCAGCAAGGATTAATTTACTGCCCTCTGAGCACTGCTCGGAGTCTGTGGTGAGAGTTAATAGAAAAATGAATCAGATTGATGGGCAAGTGCTCTCAGTTGAACTGCAACTAATCTGCTGATTTTCCTTAGCAGACAGAAGTAGGAGAGGAAGCCAAGCCTGTGGCATCAGCAATAAGCCATGTATGTGCTAGGGCAGGTCCAGTCCCTCTGCCATCCCTTTTACAGTGCCCCTGCATTCACATGAAGGACAGCAACCTGGTTCCTTGGGTGACAGAAGCTGGTCAGATGTGGGGTGTAGCCAGCATGGGAGGTTCCTTGACCTGCGTTGTCCTGAGCTGAGTTGACCAGCTGCAGGGCTGCTCAGAGGGACACAGAACAGCCTTGATTTCATGGCTTGCTTTGGCCAGTATTCCCTCTTTTCCTTCTCACACGTAATCAGCCCAAGCTGATTTTACTCTTTCCCCACTAGCCCTGGGTTTGCTGATTTTATGCCTTGTTTGTTAATTTTGGCTTGGTGAGAACCCCTGCTAAGCCAACACTCCCTTTCACTGTACTTTGATGATACTCACCCATAGGCAGTTTCTCATACTTGCCTTACACTTAAGTGTATTGGTTCCAAATTCACTATTTTCTTAATAGTTTTAGGCCCCTTTGGGTTTTGCCAACTACTTCTTCGGCTTTGTGTAGCGTCCAGCAGACTCACATTTTTTTCCTTGGAAGTTCAACCTCAGATGAGGGTTTCCTATCTGCCTGTATACCTGAACTGAATGATCAGATTTTGATTATGGATAATTAACTATGTACTAACCCATGATAAGTGTTCAATCTAATGAAACCTTGTGTCTTGTCATCTGTTTGTTTGCCCATGCTTGTGTTTGTATTGTATCGGTGACACTGTGATAGTGATTGTAGACCAGCAGCCTGTCCAGGTGAAGAAAATTTTGATCCCAGAACTACAGAAGGGTTCATGCAGGTATCCTTTCACTGAAAGGCAGTAGGTATTTCTCCTTTGGTCCACAGCCCTTGCTGTCTTCTCTCTGTCTTCGCACGTGCACATACACAGTACATTTACATACTTGACTGTTAAAAGGTTGCTGAATTATGATCCAGAGTAATTGAGAACTGAGGGAAATAGTTACTGCTGCAATGGTGAAAGGGTCTGTTGAAGCTCAGGAATTTTATAAAGCTAGGGCACTGTGAACCTATCTTTCTTTCAACTCTTTGTTCATCCTGTATGGATGCAACCTGAATGTTGGAATTACAATAGTAAATCTACCTAAAGACCCACTCAGTTCACCACTTTCTGTATCTAAGTTTCAAAATAAAAGGTATTTCAGAGAAATGTGCTGAATGAGATGAATGTCCCCAAGTGTCTTAAGATCTCTTTAAGCTTTGAACACAAAGGTCTGTTTCCACCCTATGGATTACTCCTTCTGCATGCTCCCACCTGCTAGACCACTTTCTGCTGCTTCACATCCCTCGGAAACAGGCAACATTAGAGCTGAAAATAGTATCCTGGGAACCAGAACATTTTCTTTTTTTCTCTCAATTGGCATCTATGAACAACACTTGGTAAGTTTGGTATTGCAGTCAGTCTTTCCATGGCACATGTGACAGACCTTTAATTAAAATTTCTCCTAAGTAATGTCTTCGCAATCTGTCATAATCTTCATGTTTGTCTTTGAACTTGTAGTTAATCGAAGTCCTGAGTTGTTTTGGTATCTATTTTTCAGAGCAGTTTTATCCTGGATGTATGTGTGTGTTAACCAAACTATCCAAAGCAACAGCTTTTCCCCTCTACTAGCTGGAAAAGCTAGAAGATAAAATTAGACCTGACTGAAAAAGCTGATGCATTATTGTTTGGATGCCTTTGAGAAGCTGTGATAGAATTTTCCCCTGCTGTGGTCTGTCCTAATTCTAATCATTATTCTTCAATGCTTTGAGCACCGATTATGGCTACTTTGCAGGAATGGATGCATTTGAGAGAGCCGAGCTGAGGATATCTTAACTGTATGAGCTGTGTTTTGCTGCTGCCTGCCATCATAGAAGCAATTATAGTGGCACAGTTTAACCCAATGTTTTGGTTCTCACTGAGGTAATTCTTTTCAACCATGTCAAGTCATCAGCAAATGGACCCTTAGGACAGAGAGGGAGCACTTTTTAAAGAAATGTTACATTTCCCAAGATGACAGCAACAGGTAAAGGTTTTTGTTCCTAAGGAATCAAAAAGTTGTGTCAAAAGTCACAACTTTTGTATCAAAAGTCTTCGTGCAAATTTCTGATAGTTTAAATGAAAAATCTACTTTGACAAAATTCAGTTCCTCGTTAGCACAATGAAGAGTTGTTTGCACAAACATTTGATCTTGTCACAGGCACTGACAAAGTGGATTAAAAAGTAAACCAAGCCTTCTCAGCGAGTATCATCTGACAGTCAAAGAAGTTGATATCCTCAGAAGTGCAGTAAGCACCCCAAAGGATATAGTGAGTGAAGAGGTAAATTGGACTTACTCGGAAAAATCTGTTTCTGGAAGGAACAATTTTTTTCATCCCATAAATTTCCCATATCACTAGAGAGCTGGCAGACTAACTTTTCTTTACAATAATAAGGCAATACTCCTCCATTTGACTGCGATTAGACATTGTGCTATGACCAGACTTGGAATTTCATGTTGGGATAGCCACAAACAACCTGACCCAAGTCCTGCTTTTGCTTATAAGGAAAAAAGAATATGGAGCAAGAGCCAATTAATTTTAATAGAAAGGTAATTAATTCAAGCCTTAATTAAAAATTAGCCTGCTTTAAGGCCTACTGAGAAAATTACTGCAAACCACCATTCAGCTTAATTTTGGCATAGCAACATCACACACTCATTTGATATGAACAGGTTTCAGATTGCAGCAGGTGGGAGTCTTCCCCTGGGCTTTTAGAGAGTTCTAGCAGATTGGGTTACTTCACACTCTAAACCTGTAGTTTTCCTTCTCCCAAGTATTCAAGTATTCAAGGTCAGGTTGGCTGTGGCCCTGAGAAACCTGATCTAGTGGGTGGCATTCCTGCCCATGGAGGGGGAGTTGGATCTAGATGATCTTTAAGGTCTCTTCCAGCCCAAACCATTCTACGCTTCTTTAATATAACGTATATTCTATAATCTATAATTCAAACTCTCATCATGTGAATTGCATAATCTGTCAGTCTTGGGTTACAGTTGCCTAAATTGATTTGCTTTTGCCTAACAATAAGAGTGCTCACCTCGGGGTGTGTGACAATCCAGGGGCAGACGTGACCGTTGATGGCATTTTTTGTAACCTTTAAAAGATTCAGCAGAGGGTACTGGGAGAAGACAGGGCTGTCTCACACGTGTGCAACCTAACCACTGAATTGCTCTAAATTTGAGTGCATTTCTGTGTCTATGTTTGACGCTATGGAGTGTTTTACCGTGTTTTTAGTTTTAAAATAAAAATGACGACAATGATCCTTGAAATGTTTTGATGGTGCCCTAATAGGAAAAGGATTTTTTTAAAAAAGCTTTGAGGATTTTGCAAAGATTTCTCTAACTGAAGTATTCTGTATTTTCTTACACACTCTTTATCAGGAATACAAACTTGTTTTGGTTTTGGGTTTTTTTAAGAGAAAGAATGATGTGAACAGTTTAAATCCTCAGGATCTATGTGTCTCAAGGAATTTTGCTTAAAATTAGAAGTACCATGGTTATCTGTAGATGTAAAGCCTAAAGCAACACAAATGCAACAAAGAATTATTACCTGGGCAATCTTATGCTTTTCAGTAGCAGATAGCTTTGGACTGTTTTGGTTTTTTTTCTTCATCAAATAGTAAATTCACAATTACATGCAGTTCTAAAGAGATTGTGTGGGCAAATACTTTCTGCCAAAAAAGTGAAACAGAGAGTATTCAAAAACATTAAAATGTTCTAGCAGCTGAACATTCAAAATACTTTTGACATTTTTTGAAAGAAATAGTTCATCTTCTCATGCTGAAATGACCTTTTCTTCTTGAAATAAGTAACTGATAAAGAGTGGGAGTCAAGGAAAAAGGTTAAGTAACCTAGAGACAAAACCAAATACTTGTCTTCCAACAAACTCTAAACTTTAAGTTGACTTGCATTATTATTTCTTCCTTGCATGGTTTTCGTTTTCCCTGAAACCTCTTTTTCTTCTCCACTTCTCTGACCTCTCTCCCAGTTCAACCGAACAAAAAAGGTCTCTTGGCAATCAAGCAGATTGCTTTACCATGGATACAAAACAAGAAATCAGATGAATAACTCCATGAGCATTTTCCGGGCTCAGTCAATTCTGAATTCTGTTCATGGGGGAAATGAAGGATTTGGAGGGTATAGGACTGGAGCAAAAGAAATATTTTGTTCCAGTTTTAAACTACCTTTACATAGAGTTTCACAGAATCCTAATACTTCTTGAAATAACTCCTTTTCCTTTCCCTTTCCTTTTGCCTGGTCTGACTGTGAAGGTCTGGGCCACACCAAATCCTGAAGTGAAAACAGGGAAGGTTTTGCTTCATATGGCCCCTCAGGGTGTCCTCTGTCTGTTGCTGGGGTACGTTAATGGCTTTTGAAAGTGTTATTCTAGTTGAATGCTCTAGCACTAATTTAAAATTATGTTAAATTGATCCTGAAATATGTTTCCAGTTCTGTCATCCCCACACCACTCACCTTCTCCTTGGCTTCAGCATTTCACTGCATTTTATGTTCCTTCTGTGTGTTGGCTTGTGCCTGAGACTTAGCAAGTGGACTACAAAGGTCTTCCAAAATGTTTCAATGCTGAAAGCTTTATCACTGGCTTCCAAAAAATTTTCTTTAGTGTTTCAATATATAAAATGTTCATAACAAAGTGAACTTCTAGGGAATAATAAAGGAAAATAGTAAATGGTACTAATATGTTGCATGAATTATGTTTTATTTTGTGAATATATAGAGATTGATTATAGTTATTTACATACTGTACCATATTTAGAACTTATTTGCTTGTTTTCACAAGTCTTGCTTTTAAGCATTTGAGTTATATTTGAAAATTATAATATGTATATTGGCAGTACATACATGATTATACATGTTACTGGTCTAAATATCTACTAAAGTGGATTAAATTTATGCCTTAAGCATTTACACATTTACGCAGTCAGTAAATAAAAATATAGTGACCAAGCAACTCAACTGAGCTATACAATAAGTTTGGTAGATAATTAAGGCAAAGGGCAACTTGAATTCAGTGTTTTTGATTAAAGAATAAAGCACTGACACAAAGTAATTTATCACATAGTGACTCATAAAGAAGGATTTACAGGAAATCACTATCTGTTGCCAAAAAAAATGCCATAAACAGAATACATTTTAACTCTATTGATTCTTCCCTTATCTCTGATGGTATTTTATTAAGGGGTAGATTGACTGTGGTTTAGGAGATATATATCATCAGCTGAGTTACTGGAGCATTGGCATACATACCTACTATATCTTCAAATTTAGTTTTAGTAATGAGGATAAAAATTAGCAGAAAAAATGTAGCAGCAGAACCTTTTTTAGCCTAATTAGTAGTCAGAACAGGTACCTAGGTTTTCTGGCAGGCTTGATGTACTTGCACTACAGCCTGACTGGCCTGTATTCACTTGCCATTTGCTAGATCAAGGACAATATAGGCATAAGAGTCAGTTTGCCTATGTTGTGACTGCATTGCACATCCAGGGAGGATCATTTTTGAGATAAATCTTGCAACAATTATAAAGCCACTTAAAATTAGATGATTTATCTTACAAATATAATCCATAAAAATGCTATACCAGATGTTAAAATCTTTGTGATCTGTTGGCAAGGACCACTTTCAAGCTATGACTATCACAAAAACGTGGAGGCTAGAACGCATTTTACATCACAGAAAAAATCTGGTCTATAGGTTAATATGACAAGACAGCTATCATCACAAATTGGACCTGATGAACTTATCCTAGAAGACCCCCAGAGCACTTTCAGAACCATTAAGGTGTAAAGTTGGCATGATGCATGATACATGATATTACCTACATAGATACAGAGAAAAGAAACTTTTATTTTATTTTATTTTATTTTATTTTATTTTATTTTATTTTATTTTATTTTATTATTTTATTTTATTTTATTCTATTTTATTTTATTTTATTTTAGTAGCTAACCTAGTATATTGTAGGTCAAACATCTAAACTCCAATCCCAGGGAAAAAAACAACTCGAAAGACGGTATCAAATATTTGTGAGCATCTACAAGATAAGAAAAGGTTCGGTAGCAGCGAATTGGATCCAGATTAGCAAGTCAGATCAAACCAATCTGAATTCCTTCTTTCCTTCCCTACCCTGCGTTCTGTTCTGTATCTTAGTGCTAGTAAGGCTCCTATGATATTCTCAGAGTCTCCTATGATATTCTCAGAAGAAGTATGATCAGCAGGTCAAGGGAGGTGATCCTCTCTTCCACCTCTACTCTGCTAAAGTAAGACCTCACCAGGAGTACTGCATCCAGCTCTGGGATCATCAACATACAAATATAGCATATATAGTGGGGTAACTCCAGAGGAAATTGTCAGAGGCCTGGAGCACCTCTTCTATGAAGACAGGCAGAGAGAGGTGGGATTGTTCAGCTCTAAGAGAAGGCTCCAGAGAGACCTTCTATTAGCCTTTTAGTATATGAAAGGGGCCTGCAAGAGAGCTGGAGAGGGACTTCTCTATAAGAACATGTAGAAATAGGACAAGAAGCAATGACTTTAAAATGAAAGAAGAGAGATTTGGTTATACATAGGGAAGAAATTCTTTGCTTTGAAAGTAGTGAGACACTGGAACTGGCTGCCCAGACAAGTTGTGAATGTCCCATCCCTCGAAGTGTTCAAGGCCAGATTGGAGGGAGCTTTGAGCAACCTGGTCTAGTGGAAGGTGTGCCTGCCCATGGCAGGGGCTTTAGAACTGGGTGATCTTTCAGGATCCTTCCAACCCAAATTATTCTAAAATTCCACGAAGATGAAGAAATACAATTTGCAGTGAAGAAATTATTAACAGTAAATGGTAACAGTACCTGAAGAACAGATACCAGTGAGTTCACTGTCAAACTGGAAGGAATCATCTAGCCAAACTCAGTAGGCACATTTCACAGGTGAGATCTTTTTTTTTCAGTGGTTTTACTAATGACATAGGGAATGAAATGAAAAGCATTACATCTAACAACAACTTAAATTTGGAAAGTTAGAGCACATTTTATAATTCATAATGATATTTCGTTATATATAATGAAATATATATAAAATATAGTTATACATATCATATATATATACAAAGATATATGGTTTGAAAAAAAAAATCTTTGACATTGAAATAAAGCCTCAGTGAAAGGGGTAGGACTATTTAGGTTCACATGAACAGATGTGAAACAACTAGGTAGGTAGTTGTTCTGAGGAAAGGCTCTGGGAACTGCTGTACATCACAAGCCGAATAAATTTTATAATGCCATGCAGGTACACAGAAGATCATTGTACTTGAATATGTTAGCCAGACTAGTGGAAATATTATTTAGTGATAATTCACATTGGTTAGACCTAACCTCATTTGATGTTTCAAGAGGCACCTCAGGAAGATGTAGACCCATTGAAGTGCACTAAGAAAAACAACAATTCTTTGCCTGGAGGTCTAGAAGGCTTTGTTTATGGGAGAAACTGTTTTGGTTTTTTCAACTGTTTTAGTAAACAGAAATAGAATCTAAGAGGGGTGTAACAACAGGCTTAAAATATGGAAAAGCTGTTGCAAAGAGAAGGGAATAATCTATTATTCATGTTCAAAATGGGTGGAGAGACCAGATATAATAGCTTTAAGCTGCAGCAAGGAAGATCCATGTTAAATGTGAGGAAAGCTTTTCACTTGTTAAGTGAGACAGTGAAAGAGACTGTGCAGGGTTTCCATCACTGCAGGTTTCTCATCACTTGTGAGAGAAGGTAATGAGGTAATTGGAGATGGCTGCTGCTTTCTCAGGGACTGAGAATGAACTAAGTGACCTCTCAAGGGCCCTTCTGTCTTTATAAAGGCCCTGTATTTTTTTTTTTTATTCCTCATTTTGTTTTTCCAAGGTAAGGAGCACATTCATCATGTAAGCTAGCATTTCATAATGCCATAGAATGGGTTGTGTTGGAAGGGACCTTACAAATCAGTTCCAATCCCCTCGTCATGGACAGGGACACCTCTCATTAAACCAGGTTGCTGAAAGCCCTATCCAACCTGGCCTTCGACACTTCCAGGGATGGGACAACCATAGTTTCAGTTTATGGGTTTGTTTAAGGGCTAGAAATGTTAGCTGAGGTTCTGACAGTCTCGTATCTGTTGTTATAAGCTTATCATGCTTTTACATCTTTTCTTCCATTCATGTCAGCTATAGAAAAGGTAGAGAAGTTTTGGCACTTCTCATTATGGCACCTTCACTGACAAGTGAGACCTTAGAATTGTCTGCTGACTTAGACTCCTAAGTTTCATTAAAAATCTATGATCAGTACCATCTCCATGGGATATTTCAATTATTTATTGTTTTAACTTCTGATTTAATAGACTTCTGTGCTGAATTATTAATCAAAAATACTTACCTTCCAGAAAATTTTATGTGTATCTAGATCCTTATTTGAAATGAAAGCTACAGTAGACATAGCATGTATTGGTTCTCTGATTGCTTTTAGCAAAAACAGTCCCCCTTTTGCAACCTGCAACATAAGATGTACATCTGCTTTTAAGTTATGCTCAGTGTCAATAGAGATGATGGGCTCTGTCAGTAGCTGGTCCTATAGGTCAAATAAAGATCACTGGATGAAAAATTGTAGAAAAATATAAGCTAACCATTACTTACAAGCTGATGTAAGACTAATCAGATTTGAGGCCAAGGTTCAGCTGTTCATATATGATTGTACTACAAACTACTACTCTTTCTTTTTAAAAAACAAAATCTTACTGATTCATTTATTTATTTTTGTGATCTTTTTTTGACTTTCCTATAATAGACAATACCTGGAGAAAATTTTTAGGCTATAAACAAGAAAACCCTAACTCAGTGTTCTTAAGGTACAGCATTTAGTACTAATGTTCCCATGTAATTAAATAGTGGCTAAAGGGAAATTACTTGACTTTATCATATTAAAATAAAGTTCCTCATAATATTACGGCTGGCAAAAAATGTTCTCTTTTTATTGTTCAGTGTTTACGTATCACTGAAGACAATGTCCCACAGATTGCAATCAATGTTCCTATTTTTGAGAGGATTAAAAAATAGGAAAAGAAAAAGAAAATAGAAAAGGAAGAGAAGAGGTTGTGGCAGAGAGGGGAAGATCTACTGTATCTCAGAGGTAGTCATAAAAAATCTCACCCAGCAATTTCAAGTGGTAGATACAATTTTGCTTTTCTAATATAAAGTGTTCTAGCTATACAAAAGCAGCTTTCAGATGCTCTTGTACAATGACAGATAATTACTGCTATTGGATCACAAGGCCAAGCTGATATCCAAGGATTCTGAAAGTGCTTGAATTTGCAGCTACCGGTGCTGTCTGACTCATGGGAAATAGTTAAAGGGAGATAAATATATATACTCAGAGCAGACAGGTGCTTCTTGTACAATCCTCTCTGTGCTCCCTCTATTCTTTTCAGCCAGTTTGATTGCCACTTGGCTTCCTTTCTCCCAAATCCCTGGCTAATCTCCTCTATATAGGCTTTTTTGCCACCCTTATCACCACAGCATCCAAGTGGCTGCCAGTAGCGCATTAAGTTACTCAGTAAGATGTCACATGTGTCTCATGGTCTCTTTCATCCGCTTTCCAGGGGAAAAAAGAACCTGTATGGATGACAGGGTGTTTTAGTAAGGGGCTTTTTTTTCTTTTCCTACTAATACGTATCTTACAATGTTTGAGAAATCTTAGCAGAAAGACCATGACTTTCATTTGAAGTGGAGATGAGAACAGTCACATATACTGATGAACTGATGTGGATAGTTTCCTAAGGATTGATGACCTTTGCCCCCTCCCCCAGAAGTGGCAAAGATAATTAAGGCTTCAGTATCATCCACTAGGATGAAACAGATTGTCTTTCCAGCCAAGGATGACTGAAGCCTTCTTTTCTGATTTTCTGTGAATCAGAGTAAATCGATTAATATTTCTATGCCAAGAAACCCAACTGACGAAAGGTGCTTACACCGTGCTCTTCTAGAAGTCCAGACCAGTTTTGTGATGTGTGCTACATACCACGTTCAGGTATTCAAAAATTTTCAGCTCCCAAATATGAAACTTTAAATGTTGCTTTTTAATTATTTGCCTCAAAGTGAGTTTTTAAGGCCTTCCAAATACACTGTTGTCATGCATTTTGGCTGTTTTTTACAATTTCAATACTAAATAAAATATTTTTTAGAAAATCAAAACAGAAAACATCACTGAACTTCACTGAACATGAGGGACTTGTTCTGTTGTGAGAAAAGCTATTGTTTCATAAAAAACACCACAAGTAATTATGCATCTCAGTTTATTTATCTGTAAATAAATGGCTGGGTACTTTGGAGCTGTGGAGTGAAGCAAAGCAGTATTCCTACCTCAGGCTGCAGTTCCAGACTGCATCGAGTAGCTCACAACTGCCTGCCATTGTTGGACATTTTTCACCTGTGCAAAAGAGAACTCTCAGGGCTTTCTTCATTCTTCTGGGTCTACAACAACTTTCAGGAATGATGATATTTAACTGATGGAAGATAATGGGAGTCTATCCACAACTACTTCTAAGGAGAGAGAGCATGGAAGATTTGTAGCAGTTTAAGGGCTGAACTAGTACCTTACTTGTGATTAATACCCTGCAAATTTTCCACAGTGATCACTATCTGACAACCTGCTACTTGAAAGAAAAATCAATAAAAATAGACGCCTTTGTTATCTCTGTGGATTAGCACCTCTTATAATTAAGGTTACAGTCTAACACTCTAGCAGACACTTACATTGCTTTCATTACACTTATTTCTCCCCTCCATGAGTCAAGTTCACACTGTGGGTAGGACAACCTTCTCTCATACCTTTGTGGAATTTAATTTAAACTTTTAAACACAGGAAAGTTGTCCCCATAATGAACAACGCTAAAGTGTGTTTTTAATGACTATCATTTTTTGTTTGAAAGGGGAAAGCTACCACTTGTACCATCATTTGTATGTAATAAAACCACACCACTAAACAGTCACCAATCTATTTCATTTTTAAAATAAGAAATTACACTTCTGAAGTACAAGTGAAACCTCAACAATATTTGGAGACTTTAACATACTTCTGAGAAGACTTATTGCTTATTTCCCTTTTCTGTACCTTGTTCCCTCTAAGCAAATTGGCAAGGAGAGTCTTTTCTAACTATGATTCTTTTAGGGATCTATTTTACTTATAAGATTTCTGGAAGAAACCTTCTCTACAGTGAAAAATAGTTATGAGTTATTAACATACTCCAGTTCACTTTCAAATAATTTTGCATTCATCCTTAGGATTACTATTAAAGACTAGAATTAGGGAATAGCTAAGTGTGAAATTTATTGGGCGGCAATAAAGCTGCTGTCTATAGAAAAAGCTTAGCTGAATATGAACTGTTTCTCTGTCATTTACTAGGTCACATAAATACATGTATTCTTTAATAGAAGAGTCTCTCAAGATACATAAGCCAACAAAGAATTGAGTTTATCCTTATCTACAGGAGTTGAATAAATTTGCCACATCTAATTCATAATTCCTAACGAAGATGTTTGAACTTTACTTCATGTGCATTAAACTTGTTTTCCATCTGTTTCAGTTTTCCACATTGACATGATCAAGTGTGTTTAAGACTCTAGTTTCTTTTAATAGAAAGTTTAACACATCCTGATGAAAATGGAGTATTATGAAGGATTTGGGTCGTGCAACACAGAGAAGTAAGGGATGTCACAGGGCTAACTTCTTCAAAAGATCAAATAAATTATTTCACTAAGACTAAGGTAACCACATATACACAAAAAGAGGATTAGGATACCCAGTGATACAATTAAATTACCTGGAGATAAAATTAAATCACTGTTCCAAAACTATGACAGCAATGAGGTTACTCTGCAAAATTTCTAACCTCAATAAGATGTCAAGAATGCTAAACCAAACTAACTTAGAAGAAAAGCATGGGTGAAAAACTAACTATAATGCTCAGCCAAATCAGAGAAACAGTAACTCTCTATAAAGTAGTATTTCTTCATGTCCAGAAATAAATTATTTTTAACAACTTTTTCTTAAACAATTGCTGTTTAAAAATGCCTCAAAATATAGATGAGTCTAAGTAAAGGTACTTTCAAGTCTGGCAAACTATAGGATATTTTGTACCTTTGTCTAGGTTTTACGGCATACTGCAGTAGTTCTTTTGTCAAATCTAATATCAGAAATTCTCTAATTTTTCATGTAGCATGTTAGCTTTATTGTGTCAATCAAGCTTTTTTGGTTTGCCAAATATTGGAATTTTTCAGATTGTAGTTTTTTAATGTTCTCAGTGCAGGTTTGCACCATAAAATTAGAGACTTCTTTGAACTTTATTTTGGAATAGGACTTTTTAATACTTTTGAGCACAGTCATTCTACTGTGATCATTCTTGGTGAACTGAAATCAAACTGTTTCTTTATATATATTTTTAAAAGAAATACATTTTCTCAAATAGAATGATAAAATATGCTGAGTTGGAAGGGACCATCAAGATCATTTAGTCCAACTCCTGGCCCTGCACAGGACATCCCAGGAGTCACACTATGTGTCTGAGAACACTGTCCAAATGTTTCTTGAACTCTGTCAGGCTTGGTGCTGTGACCACTTCCCTGTTCCAGTGCCCAACCATCCTCTGGGTGAAAAACTTACCTGATATCTAACCTAGAATTCCTCTGGCTCAGTAGCAATGTTTTTTCAAAAATCTCATCTTCAGCTTCACTTTTCACCATCTTAATTAGAATGACTCAGAATGAAATCTGCTGAAATTAACTAATTAGGCATGTTAACACCTTTGCTTCCATATGTCAAATTGGAGGTCTTCACGCCCTTGCCTTTGCTAATTAGGAGGTTCTTTATGAAAAGTTGTTCTTAGATTTTAGTTTCTTTAAGGCTTTGTAGATGCTGTTGTCAGTTATCTACATGTATTTAACACAATATAAATTGGTTTTTGTCTTTTTTTCATCTAAAATTATCTTCATTGTTAACCAGCAGACAAATATCTTATATGGGTCAAGACTACCACCATTCTGCACTCCCCATGCAACTGTTGTTGGTGAGTTTTCAGGATTTCAAGGATATAAGAGAGACTTGATAAGCTGGGCTTGTATTTCTAATCTATCAATCTGCAGCTACTCCTTGTATTCAGCTAAATGTGACCAAAATCCATCTTAACTTAAACCCATTTTATGTTTTTTCCAGGTTTTTCACTCAGGTATCAGCCTTTTCCAAATATTTATGGGCTTTAAAAGAAGGGCATGTGAAGTACTCAGGTGACTTAGTTTGTTGGGTTAAAGTGTAAAACACTTTCGTAATGGAGATCCTAACCCAGAGGGCTTCACTGACTATTCCAAAGCATCCTCTTACAAGAATAGTTTAGTTAGAAAAGGCAGTACTGAGTAAATACTTATTTCTGAGCCTTTAATTTATTTGTTAACGCTTTTAGCACAATCTCCTGTTGGCTATGAACTTTCTTCACTCCTACCTCTGTTCCTTCTCATGTTGCCTCCTAAACTCTTTCCATCAACCTAGACTGGATAATTTAATCTATGTATCCTTTTCTAAAACTATTCGTGTCACAAGCTGCCCTTCTCAAAGTGAACCACACAGCTTGAGGATTTTGGCAGTTGATGAGTTACACTATGATTGCTTAAATGGCTTCCAGCTTACAGATGTTTTCCAGAATCACCACCTAGCCAGGGCTTTCCTAGACTGGGACGAAAGGGAAAGGGTGCTGGATTTTTTTGGAGGAAATGTTTTACCTGCGCTGCAGTGCAAAACAAAAATTCTGCATGAAAATTAATGGAAGAAATGGAGCTTTGAATGGCAGCATTTCCGTCTTTGCCCTTGCTTCCCAGCTCTTTTCCTGTTTAGAAAATACACTGCATGAATCACCAGAAATGCTAATGATTATAGTATTTACTGTCCAGGGAAGATATTCTTGTTCTTTTATAGTGCTATGACCTGGATTATGTGAGAGAAGATTTTTGTTGTATTCAATATATAAAAAAATACATAGATTCATAGAATTATTTGGGTTCGAAGGGGTCTTAAATATCATCTAGTTCCAACCCCCAAATGTATTTTAAAAGGTATTACAAAACTGACCACAATATCACATACTTAATAAGTCTAATTATTTTTAATGTCGGTATTTTATCAATAATATAAAACCTAAAAAAGTTGCCATTATTTTAATTAGTGAATTAACCTTAGTACAGTGGATTTTTAATATTTAACTCTACCCTGTCTAAAATACACCTCCCAGGACAAATATGTTCACAGGTTTCCATTTTCCATATTTGCTTTGCCTATTTTTTTAACCATTTCATACTTCACTTTTCTTTGAAGATAACCATAACTCAAGGGTTTTCCATTCTCAGCTACTGGTTCTAGTTTATTTTCCCAAATACAGCATAGCTTAACCTTGTATACTGAGAATCACTAATTTGCTTTGTCATTCAGAGCACCTAATCTTAGCCAGAATTCTACATTTAAGAACAAGAAAGAATGATGTGGCTTGTAAAAGACAAGTATTAGTAGGAATAAGGAGAGAAATAGATCACTGCAGAAATAAAGCAATGGTCATTCCAAGCTTCAAAGCTATTTTACAGGTGAACTCTAATTCCTTTCCTGACCCTAACATTTATCACAAGTGTCTCAGATAATGTGGAGAAAATTGCAGATGAATTTAAGCATATTCCCTTTGCTGGAAAATAGAAAGAATGCATATTGCTAGATACGTCTTTCATCTCTAATAAAAACATAGCAGTCAGCTCTTCTGTAGATATTTTACTTCAGAAAATTCAATAAAGTCTGAAATTTCACTCTTGAACAAAAGCTCCTATTACAGTTAATTTTCCCATTAGAAAAGTGTTCAAGCCAGAAAAGGAATTATCACCCAATAAACAAAGCTTGCCATTTACAGTGTTCGGGCAATACACTATAAGATAACAGCCATGGCAATTTGGTAAGGCACTTGCACGGAATTTAAGTCAGTTACATGGTTTGATATCTAAGTAATATTTGACAGTATTGGCATACAAAAGAGAAGAAAATACTATCTCTACTCATGTAATCTAAAGGAATTTTTAATTGTCTCTGGTCAGGTATAAAGCCCACAAGATTATTGCCAATAGCAGTTGGAGAATCTGTGCAGTTCCTATCCATTTTCACGGGATTATCAGCACTGATATCCCAAGTTTTTGTTCCTCACAGAAGAAAACCCAAATGTCATTCTAGATTTCAGGTTGCTTTTGAAAAACAGTGAAAATGTTCCAGAGAAATCCTAGCAGCTTGATCTTGGATCATGCAAATTGGTCTGACATAAATGGACAAAAATGTTTGAAAAGATTATGTTTTCAGAACCTATCTTAAAATTGTAATAGTCAGAACCAAAATCCTGGCTTAAAAACTCCTAACCTTAAGTATTAAGGATCCAAACTATATAGAGACTGATTATATACAAAACTGAAAATAGCAATATACAAAATATACAAAATTTCACTAAGTTGAAAGGACCATTGGCAGTGGAGTTATCTGTGGTTCCAAAGGAACCCATAGAAACTATAGCACATCACTAGAACTCACCTGCACCATTCCAGAGGTATTACTGACTTAAATCAGCTGACAGTTTTGTGAAGCCATTTTAAGAAATGGACTAGGCAGCATACTTTCCACAGAAGGTAAATGCTTGATGGAATATGACATTTAATCACATTTATGTGAATTCTCATAAATCTCTCAGATTTTTTATCTGAAAAATATACTCATTAGATTACTTTAAATTAGTTCCTCATACTTTTCACTATTTTCCCTATTGCACAGTTCTCTGTGTAAAGACACATGCCAGCAATTTAGGCATACAAGACAAACATGTATCTAGCCCAGAGAAATTACAAAAATTAAGCATTTAACTCATGGTACAGATTTCAGGCAGGCAAGCAGCCTTGCCCATGTTGCTGCAGCTGCTCCAGCTGCTGCCTTCAGCTGAGCCAGCAGCACCAACTGCATCTGAGGCGGCAGGAGTTAGAGAAAGGGGTCTGCAGTTCTGAGAAAGGAGTATCCAAAGGATATGTGAGTGTTTCTGCAGGGCCTCTCTAACCTGAGCATATCTCACGGCTGCTAGCCAATACTCTGTGTGAATAAGGATTTTTTGGTACCTTTAGAGAAGCAGAAAGAATCAGAACAATGCGACATTTTAAAAAAGAAAATGGTGAGTAATTAAGTACATGCTTAGCTTTAAATACACAAAAGCTTTGATTATTTTTTTAAAAGTGACTAATATAATCACATATGTGTTTGCAGTAATGTGGTGTTTTTAGAATAGAGATTGTGTATTGCTGCTACTTTTGAACATTGGCATGGTATTTATAGTTGCCTTTTAAAATATAAAGTCCCTAACATTTAACAGATGTTAAGAGTTAAATACTCAATAGAATTTACAGTGATGTATGGAACAACACCATCAAGTAGGAGAAGAAAGTTTAAGCCAAAGGGTGAATTACACAATATAGACTGGTCCAGTTTAAGTCTAATTTTACCAGTTCACAGCCAAACTGAGTAACTGTGACACTAAAAAGGGCAAGGAATGTTTTTACTTCTCTAGGCACTTTGCTTGCAACCAACAATTCAAAAACAAGTTGAAAAAGAACAACTTTCTGAACGAACCACTTACAACATTACCTCTCTAAATCAACTTTTGAGCTGTGACATTTAACATGTTTGTCAATGACATGAAAGAAAACACAAAAAGTCATTAGTGAAGGTGAGGGAAAACCTGGCAAGGACAATTACTAATACAAAGCAACAAGGGTAACTTGATTCACAGGTACAGTAAACCCCTATGCGCTTCAGTAGGGGACAGATGGTTTTATGTCTAAAGCCAAGGCTCAGACAATCAAATATGACAGGAGACTATACCCCAGGGAGCACTGACTCCAAATAAGGTATTATGATCATGGTAATAGCTAATCGTAATTCCAGTGGGAAAATTGCTGTTATGTTGTCCTTTAGGATGTAACAATTACGCTACTGATGTGAACGTTACTGAAACATGATTTGTAATTTGAGTGTCTGTATTTCAAGAAGGATCTTGAGAAACTAAACTAGGTTTGGAGAAGAGCCCAGGCACCATTAAAGAGGTAGAAACTATACCTTACGGGTAGAGATTTAAGGGTCCTGATCAATTTAGTTCATCAAACAGAGGATTAAAGAGTATTATTATTATTCTGTGTTTCAAATCAGATAAAAGATAAATCTGTCTAGAAAACAAAAAGTGATGAAACTAAATATCTGTAAGTGAACCTGCACATAATGATAATGAAATTTTTGCCATAATACCGAGATCAAACTAATGTGCCAATTTGAAGGGATGTTATTTAGTGGGATTTGTAACCAAGGCCTGTGATAAACCCTGTACGAACAACAGTCGAAAATCAACATGAGGAGCTTTTCTGGAAGGTGTGCTTAACTTCAGCTCCAAGCATTAACTGATGAACACAAACAATGGAACTTCTGTGAATCAGAAATTTGGAGAAGCTTACCTACATTCCATGAGCTGGCCTTGAAAACAGAGAGAACTGTCATCTTCATTGCTAGTGAGCTGAATCACTCAACCAAAATAATAAAATAGAGGCAGTGTTAGAAAAAAGGTAAAATGTGAATTGAAAAAAATGCATCTTTAAAAAGAAAATTCAATTTCCTTTCTGGTAAATATAGCACACTAATTGAATTCTGACTCTTTAGAGGAATGATTCATCAGTGTTTTTCAACTTGTCTGTTGGGTTTGGATAAAAATTTTGCAAAAAATCTTTCATGTCTGTCTGTTGAGATAGAAAATTAGATAGAACATTTGTATAGAAATTCTTCTTGGTTTTAGTGAAAATTGATTACTGAAAGTTAAATGAAATTACTAAATTAGTCTATATGTTTGAAATAAAATTTCTCTGCCTTATTTATAAAGCATAAAAGAGACACAAAACAAGACTATCTTTAACTGTTGGTTTAGATTAGGTTTATTTACAATCAAACTGCCTTCTTTAAACTAGTGTATTTTAGAATGGAAGTATTCTTTATATAGATACAAACCGGTATGCCCCAAACTGGTTTAGACATAAGGATTTTAGCTCTTGATTTCTTCTATCCTAATTCCATTACTCTTTCTCTATTTATTAAATTTCTTCTCCATTTATAAAATACGGTATGTGAAGTAAATCAAATGGATTGACTTATAAAATGGAAATTCTGTAGTGATTAATTTCAAGATTGCATGCATTACTGTACTGTTTGATTTTGTTTCAGCTAGCTGCAAACAATTAAAAACCCTTATTGAAAAAAAACCTTTTAATGCATATTATAAAATGTCCAAGTGAAGCATTTTTTCTTCTCTGACTCATTCTGGAAAGTAAAAGCTAACACATCAGTTCTGTGTCCGTACAGTTGCAATTATCTCTATGGAAATTCCTAAATGTTGATCATGTAATGATATAGGACAAAGATTCAAAATCTAGAATTTGTCTCCTGGATACGTGAGAGACCATAAATGCCCACAGAAGCATTTCCATTTAAAATGGCTCAAAATCTAAAAATTACAGTAGGTATCAGTGAGCTCAGAAACATGTTGTGACTTCAACTTCAATGCTTGGGATGGGCTTCTTCCTAATAAAGAACTGAGAGAAAATACAAATTTTCAAAGAGGAACTGAGATTAGATCTTTAAATCTGCATGTGTAGCTTAATCATGTGGATATCTCTTGTCCATGGAGATTAACTGGAGGACTCCAAACTCTAATTCTTCAGCTTTCCACCTTTTTCAGAAAGTTATACCAAGATGGTTTCTAATTTCACCTCTCTCAGAAGAGCAGAGGAATACTGCTGGCCTAATTGGCTTATATTGTAAAGGTCAGCTCCTGGAAAACCCTATGGAAATGCATTACAATTATTATTACTGTTCTAATATATGGAAACACGCTGAAAAATTTCAAATCCTATTTATGAATTAATGCTTATGAATAATTTAATTTTAAAATCTCTTTGCAGCTAGAAACTGGCCAAAAAAAGAAGTGTAAATCAGATAGTAATTATATATTTTGCTATCAGTCTATGGTAGAAAAATTCTTAGCTTCTATTGAAGCAAAAAGAAACTGACAACTTGAACTTGTGTGAAAGCATTACAGGCTAAGTAACCCCTAACAGATTTCTTATCAAATACTTAGAATAACACAGCAGCAAAAAAAAAGAACCATTGCTGAGAAAAACAAATAAAATAGAAATAGACAGAGTTTGGCAAATAATGTCAATTTTATATACAATGAGATCAATATTGAAAAAGGACCAGTTTCTTTTTTTTATCTTTACTTTGGTAATAATGTTCATTACATAGGATATCATCCAACATACCCTTCCCCCATTACTATTAAAATTTCAGAGGCAGTTTAATCTTGTCCCTGAATATCAGGTTTAGAAATTCTGTAGAAAGCTATATATTTGTTAGTAACATTACCAATGGAAGGTTATCTCTAAAGCTTGCACAGCACTTAAGTGCTTAACTTGGATTTGCCCCAAGTATTTTTATTCACTTAACTCCTATAAGAAGAGCTGGAAAGCAGACTTAGCATATAAATGTTCACACCAGAAGGTGAAGGCAATTCCTCTTGCCACTACCGCTAAGGACTTTACAGCTGACGTATCACAGCTATCTCACCTATGAGCTTACTGGCATGTTTCCTCTTCCATAAATGTCCACATTTTTACTGCCTGCAATATCTTCTTTTGTATGGATGCAGAAGAGCTTTTTATCATCCAGGGAGAGTAAGTTTTTCAGAGCTCTCTCTCTCTGTGGTGTCTCCCAGAACAGAGTGAAGGTGTTCACCAGGAATAATGCTATCTCAGTGTGAAAGTACCCCAGTTACCTTTACATCATGAAATGACGCCTTATCAGGATTCTGAATTAAATTTGTCCAAACTGAAATTGTTGTTGTTGTTGTTGTTGTTATTGCAAAGTCTCCTAACCCAGGAAACTTCAATGACTTTTTTTTTTGTTTGCATTTATATTGCAGAGTTGTGGATGTTAATGGATATTGAAATCAGTAAATGGTGAAAGTTCTCTCCTTTGAGCTTTGTTACCACCTGGAAAAAAAAAAAATTAGGAATTTCAATCCAGATAGGATACAGGTGAGGCTATATGAAAAGGAAGGGAGATGTGTATTAAGAAGTTAGCTGCAGTTGGATATTCAGCATTTCTATACAAGTACAACTATTTCAAATGCTAACAATGTGTCAAAAGGTATTTTAAGTAATGTGTTCCAGGAAATTCCATTTTTTTATTCCTTGCCATGAATTATATCTGCTCCCACCTTTTTCAAGTGAGAGTTCTTCAGTGTTCTCTAACTAGGTAAAGACCACTGGAAGACTTATTTTGAATCACTAAGCAAGCCAATTGACTTTAAGATAGGTTGATAGATTCACTGTATTCACAGTCAGATGGTGTTTAAAAACTGATTTATTCTCAGAATACTTTACCCTGAACATCTTTTTGCCCCTAATTTATATCCTAACTGGTCTCATATTTTATGCTATAGTTAATACCCTACATGCTGAAACTACTTAAGTTCAAAGTCAGTACACTGGGGAAATCTGCACCTTCAAAATTATCTGCTGGTGGTGTAATAGCCATTATTAGTTCAGGCCCTCTTATAGGCAGAAAGGTCACACAGACTATCATGAGGTTGTGTATGTCAAGAGAAAAGAGGTGAAGGAATTGTACATCCTGGAAACCAAGAACAGCATGAAAAGAGGTCAGTCTTGCTGTTTTGTTGGTTTTTTTATGGGTGGGAATAACCTTCTTAATTGTGACCAAAGTGAGAGAATATGCATGTATGTTGGCATTTAAATAACTTCAATGTGCCAGAATCCATCTCTCCATTTCTTGACATAAAGTGAGTCTGCTCAGGTCACCTTCCAAATGCTGGTGCCACTTCAGGGATTGCTAGACCAGGGTTATAGCAAATTAGGCTTCTGAATAACTAATAAACTCTTTTTTACATCCAGGAACCTTTTTTCTAATGATAAACTATGGCATGACTGTACTCCTTTTATGTTACACATTATTTCATAGTAGCTTTTCCATTGTTTCTATATTCATTAGCTAACAATTTCTCTTTTACTTACATTATTTTCAAATCTGCTACTATTGTTCAAATTCCCAAAAAGACTATGTAAAGCTAGATATAAATTCAAATACATTCTGTTACCAGCTTAAGCTATATTAATAAAGACATTCTGTTTTAGTATGCTTACAAGCTAATAAATGTTCAGTATAATAGTTCTCATTTACTGTATATTTATTTTCCAGTTTTGTTTTTAGTATCATGTAAATTTTAATATTTTTTTATTAACTATTAGCAACCCTGCTGGGAAATGAACACTTTGGAAGACATCCTCACATGTACTAATACATAATTTTTCAATGTGAAAAAGCAATTCTACAATGTGTGCATCTCTAGATGTACTAGAACGAGAAGCTGAGGTGCACTGTAGAGTTATATTACCAAGAAAAAGTTTTGTAGGTTCTCCATGCTCTTTCACTGATAGCTGTCTTCATTTCTGTTTTTAATAGGCTTCTAGTAAATAGTGTGCAGTTAAAGTTTAATTTTCTTTCACTGCACAGTTCGTTTTTCCCATCTAGTCACTGCTGAATATTTTAATGGTGGAACTGAGAATGGTAACTTTGCATTTGATTGTAGTGGAAATGCAGTGCACAAAGGCAACTGTACATTTCAGTTTTCCCCTGCAGAGTGGCAAGATTCTAATTTACTCTGCTGTTTGGTTATAGGTTGTTTGTTTGATTTTTTTTTTCGAGTTTAGCAAGAATGCTAATGATGCTTTGCAATAGTGTCTTTGTATTTAAATGATAAAGTTAGAAGAATCTTCCCTATGAGATACCATTAGCTACAGTATTTCTTCAAAGTCATAAAATATATTTCCTGAGTTTGATTTTTTTTTAAATAACCAAAACCAAAACAACACAAACACACATAGGCAAAAAAAAATCCCAAAACAAAACAAAAACCCAAACCAAACCAAACCAAAAAAAAAAAAAAAAAAAAAAAAAAAAACCAAAGGAAATTACATGCCTTTTTGTAGCTATTCACGGACTCAGAGAACACTATTAGTCTCTGAATGATTCAAACTCTTGGTTTTAAGGTACTGGTTTTCTGTACCTGGAGAATATACATCATCCACCTATCTTGAATAAATGGCATAAATAAGCTCTGATGACTCTTCTAAAGTATCCTTGACTGCCCTTGCTTCTATTTGTATGAATCCACTACATTTGCTTCCAAGTGTACTAAGTACACAATGTACTAAGGTACATACCACTGTCTGAATGGCAAAACTATTGCAAGGAAAACTCTTTCTTCACATTAGCAATGTGAATTTCTCAAAATAAAAGCCAGTCATAAGGCTACATCTTTGCTACAAAACACAAAGACATTTTTAACATAAGCTCTTCCTCTGTGTTTATCAAATATCACTTAAATGAATTATTCAATAACTCTTGCCTGTTTATTTTCACACGTTGCAAAGACTATTAGAACGATTTAACATACGTTGTTCAGTAGAATAAGAAATTGCAGAAATGTCACAGAAGATGATTTGTTTCATAATTTTATAATAGGGCACACTTTTATTCTCCATGCCCTGTTAGTTACAAGAAAAAAAAAATTGTGCAAGGTCACTGGTGTTAGGAAGAACATCTTTCATGGGAGTGAAAAAATAAATCTGTGATGAACCATATTCATGGCATTGTTTATCTTTCTATATCTGCCTTTCCTAATTTCTACCATTACTTTTTTTTTTTTTTTTTTTTTCCTGAATAGAATAGTTTTGAAGTACACAAATTTAAGCATTATAATATGCACCTTGATCATGCACAGCTATTTTCTGTCTTTGCTGTTCCGGAACAAACTGTGGAATGAATGACCCAGTGTTTGACTAAGACTAAGACTGGGGGAGGAACTAGCTGTATGAATTAAAAATAAAAGAGATTAGAACAGAGCCTAAAGTTGGAGAAGGCCAGTGGAAGAACTGGTATGAGTTATAACGTTAACTTTTCCGAGGACACAAATTCTTTATAAAATAGCTAAATAGGTCATGAGTTTTAAATTTGACATCAAAGTGCTCTTTTTCAGAGGATGGTATGGGCTTTGGTGAAAGACTTCGTGTGTCTGTACAGAATTTTAGGGCTTTATATTCCCTTAGTGCTGTAGAATTTAGTACTTTAATATTGAAGGTTTAGTCTAAATGAATGGAGTATGGGATATTTTACAAGATTCAAAGTAGACACCATAATTTTCTCCTCTTTCAGTATTGAAAGGCCAGATTAAGGCTTTTCTAGCCTTGCTGGAAAGGCCAGATTGAGGCTTTTCTTGCCTCTAATACTCACATCACAGTATGGAGTCCTTGCATCTTGACATGGTAGTGGATCAGTTACTGGCAGTAAAAAGAACAGCAATTCTTCCTCTCTAGCCAAGTCAGCACCTTCTGACAGACCCCTGGAACAAACAGCCTCATGTTGGGTCAAATGGGCACCTTGCTGCCAAGCTCCAGTCACTTGCTGAGTTCCTCTGGAGTGGGATGTTCTGTACCACAGCCTGGGCCATAAACATAGAATTGTAGGGGCTCAAAAGCACATATTAAGCTTTTTGGATAAGTTGCTTAGGTGAGGAGAGAAATTAAATTTAATGTTAAATTAGCTAAGAACCAAGAAACTCTAGTTACGAGCTAGGAGCCTGAATTATTAGACATTGCTTAGAAATGTGGTGAAGAGACTGCCTTTTTATTTTATAAAGTATGTGTGCGTCCAAAATTACTTAAGGAACACTTATTTATTAACTCTCTACTTTCATTTTATTTCACCTATGTTCTCACCATGTCAGAGTTAATGTCTAGAGAATTTTTTTAACAGTGATAAAAGCTTAAGGTTTAGCACTTAAAAGGGCATTTATTTCCTTCCTTTGACACTGCCTCTGGATACAGGGATATGCATTCTCGTCTAAGAAAAAGTGGAGCTAACAAAACATCAATGAAGCCAGCTAGGGAATGACAAGTTGATGAACTGCATTTTGAGCAGTGGTACAAAGAGCTTCTCAGAGGGCAATATTTAAAACTTCAAGTACTAAATTGAGAGCGTATGCTCCAGGAGAGAGGCCAAAAACCTAATTCTATAAATGTTTATGTGCGTGTTCCACCTTATCCTTATGAGTAACCTTGCTAGCTGTCATTGCACTGAGAATCTACATCTAGAACGTGCTGAGCACTGGGCTCTCACAGCTTCGAAATCTCAGGGAAATAATGGGACTTGATGGGTTATATTCTGCTCGTACCAGCCAGGAGAGAGACTGGTATGTGCTTCAGTGTACAGATAAAACATTCTTTTATCACACAGAGAAGTGTGTGATACCCTTTCTACTGAGGGTATGCAGAAAGTAAGCACTGCAGCTTAGGGCAATAAGGCTACTTTAAAAATCCTACACAACTTTTCTCCCTGTCCTACTGCATCCTGCCTAACAGTCCTGCTCTTGAGCATACCACTGTGTAGAGTTTTCACCATCACACATATTGCATAATGCTGAAACATTTGAAGATGGAGAGCTTCCTCCCAAACCATGTGAGGCCCTGTGGAAAAACCTTTCCAGAAAAGGGTGAATTTGGCCATATACACCACTTTCTGTTCACTTTACACTTGATTAATGTCATGGCTGTAAGAACATGTGCAAGCATTAATTCTGATTAACTATTATTGCACTTCTAGCATGTACTTAACTTTTAAAACTAATTGGCCTTGTTCCTGAGTTTAGATGTTTTATAAAGCATAGCTGTCTGTGATTCTTCCTTCAACCTTTTAAGACGCATGGATTATGTAAAATTTTCAGAGCAATCAGCAGGTCGAACTTTTAGCCAGTTGCGGAACCAGATCAAATGTTTGTTCATTACAGAGAAAATTCTGAGATGCAAAAGTTTTTGATACCCTTCCATACAATGCATTTTGTAAATGCATTTTGTAAGTGATTTCTTGATGTTTTCACATATATTTAAAAGCTGAAATGGGTCTCTGAGCCCAGTAACAAAATCTCAATAATAATATTAATGTGTTAGAAATTAAAAGAGTCTTCTATTAGCTGAATAAATAAGTTGGCCTTAAGCCTGAAGTCCCAGCTAGTTGCAGAGCTAAGCTTGTGTTACTGTGGCTCTCTTCAACCACATTCTTTCCTTGTGTTCTCTGCTTTTCTGTGTGATTCTTCTAGATCTATAGAATCATTCAATGATTTGTATTGGAAGGGATCTTCGAGATCATCTAGTTGTCTCCCCTCTGCCATGGATTGGGACCTTCCACTAGACCAAGCTGCTTACTGCCCCATCCAATGTCACTCAACAATGGTCTCCTCTTGGACACTGAGCTCTTGACCACAACTCTTTGACTGCAATCATCCAGCCAGTTCCTTATGCACCAAGTAGTTCACCTGTCAAATCCATGTCTCTCCAGTTTTGAGACAAGAATATTGTGTGGGACAGTATCAAATGTTTTGCAGAAGTCCAGGTAGATAATATCAGTTGCTTTACCCTTATTCACTAAGTCTGTAACCCCATCAAAGAAGGTCAAATATTTGTAGAGCACAGTTTGCCCTTAGTGAGGCCATATTGTCTGTCACCAGTTACTTCCATATTTTCCTTATCTTCCATCTTTAATCTTGCTCTCACTTTATTAGCTCTCTGAAAGCTACTATTTTATTCTATATTTGCAAAGCATTTGGAACATGAGAACTGATCATCCTGAGAATAGTTCTTAGTCATTAAAACAATACAAATATTAAACAATCTCTTTTCTTTAAACCTAACTACTCTATTGGGGTACACTATGTTCAGAAAGGTGTTTTGATTGCCTGGGGTGCAGAGGGATGAACTTTGCAATATATAGTTCATATTATGCTCACATAAATGCTAAAAAATAAGCATGCACAGTATCACAAGCAATTCAGAATGTGTTTCTCAGGATTCATGCTACCTCTAAGTGGCACTTGTTATCTTATCTTACGGTATGTAATTCCAGTAGGAGGAGAATGTATGTCTTTCTACTGTCTGCTGACAGCAGGAGATAATTCATCATCCAGTAAAGCTCTTTCCATCCTAGTTCTTGGCCTAAATCCAGATTGTCCTGGGTCCAGAATACACTGGCTTTAGCTAGATCAGCTTGTAATTGGCCTTTGGCTAACTCCTCTATGAGCCCAGTCTGATATTGGTATGTAACTACTCAAAGCTGGTTTATTTGGTGCTGGTTAGATAAGTTTGTTTTCATAGAAAACAAGAAGAATCATTCTTTTTCTGAGCACATTTCAGGCTAGATTGATCTTTTTAAAAAATAAAGCAAATTATCAGACTCTTTATAAAAACTGGTGATATATATATATAGGAGGCCACCTTACCAGCTCTTTTGACCATAAACTGTATTAATTTCTTCCCTGAATGAAATTCTTTCTACTTCAAATAGGCAGCACTTTCTCCTGTTAAAGCAAGTGAGAATATGGCAGTCTTGAGTTTAAAGTTGTCCATGGGATTTAGAACAGCTCATCTATGAAGAGCAGTTTAAAGACAGACTGTTCTTTGTTACTATTGTCTGACACTTTCCATTAAAGAATCCTGGATGATAACCAGACTGCAAGGAGAAAACAAAGTATTAAATTATCAGGATGGGATAACACCATGGTCATCTATCACAGAGGTATTTATAACAGTGTTTAGCAATGTCTAGAATTTACTCCTTACTTTATTTTAGGGCTGCAAATTTATCCATTTAAATATACATGAAAATTGATAACAAAAAAATCTTTATGTTTGAATAGGCCTATTTAGCTGCTTTGGCAGAACAAGAGTATAATCTCAAGTCCTTGCTCCCAAACAGTAGTTAAAGATGAAGAAATGGGAAGCTCAGTTTCCCTCAGGAGTCTGTTCCACAGAATAACAGAAACCCAATACAGATGAAGTAACAGGTCAGATTGGTAACTTTAAGGAAACTGTAAGGCATTTTATCTCCTTTCTTTCTTTCTTTCTTTCTTTCTTTCTTTCTTTCTTTCTTTCTTTCTTTCTTTCTTTCTTTCTTTCTTTCTTTCTTTCTTTCTTTCTTTCTTTCTGTCTGTCTGTCTGTCTTTCTGTCTGTCTTTCTGTCTTTCTGTCTGTCTTTCTGTCTTTCCTTCCTTTCCCAGGCCTGATTTTCATTGCATTTATGGTAGGAAATGAAATATGATACAATTAAAATAATGGCATTTTTTAGCATAAGAATCCCTATTTCAAAACTCTACCTATTATTCTCTTGAAAGACAAAAGCATATATTACCACTTTTTATTCTTGTTAACCCTGAGAAACAATGTATCAGTGACAGGTAGAAATGGTTTATATGTGGCTTAAGAGCAGCATTATTAAGTACTACATCAATGGCACACTCCTGACACTTTCTTTCCTTCAGTGATGCAGAAAGAACCACACCTGGGTTTCAACCCCAGCTGCAGTTTTCAAGTATGGCCATTTTAAAAAAAACCCTCTTTGAATAAATAAATGAAGGTAGAATTGAGAAGAAATCAACACAGTACCCTGTAATGCTACTTATAGTAATGTCCTTTGATATTTTGCCTGTGCTTAAAATATTCTATTCTCTTTGTTGATCTCTGGTCATCCTGGTGGCTTTTGCATCGTTATGATCACTGCGGTGTGTTTAACTGCCAGATATTGCACAGTGTGATTCTTTCATGAACAAGTTCAAATGGGCACTTTTTCTTGCCTTCAGTTTCTCTCCACAATAGTCAGTGACATCAGCTTCATGGATTCTCTGTGTCACTGAAGCAGCACAGAGAAGCTCCGTAGCAGAGGGTCTACTTTGAGCTGTAACTAATCACGAAAGTGCTGACTAAGCCATACGGTGGAATTTGATTTCTTGTCATCAGCCAAACTCTTTTCCCCTACACCGTGGTGTTGGACGCTGTGCAGTGTTCAGGTCTAGCTTTTGCCATAGGTTTCTGCATTCAGAGATGCCTCATTGTGTATGCATAGGGCTTTATTCAAGGTAGCTTGCTGTCCTTTACTGAATGACATTTTAATGTTAAAATAAAATTTAATGAGTACTAAACAAAGGAGCAAATTGGGCATTTTATTTTTATTTATAAGCTTCTAGGAATGAAATGTTACCAGGTCAGATTAAAGCTTTCTGTGTTGGAGTTCTGTTCTGCAGGAATGATTTACACAAGAACGCTGTCAGATATATTTTATTGTGGCCTCCAAACAACTTTACAAAATAAGCTGTGCTGCACAGCACTTTACAGGCACTTGCAGATTTCCAAGGCGGTGCTAGCTCAGCTGAAAAGAGATTACTTTGCTGATTATTTGAAAACAAAAATTTCTCAATAGCTGGTAGCTAGAACACTGAAATAGAAGAAGTTCATTTCCTCTTACAGGAAGATTTCTTGTTACAGAAATTATAAAACTTGCCTCTTCCTGTACATATTAAAAGTTAGGATTTTTTTGTGAGTTCAGAGGGCTGCTTCAGCTTTCTGGAAGTAAGCAACAGCAATACACTGAATGAACTAATGTATGGCTGCTAGGAAGGGGAAAGGGCATTATTGGGATATAATTCATGGGGAGCAGGGCAGTGTCATTCAGCAGCTGCTGGCTTTCTGATGAGAACACTCCCTCTGAGTAGAGTTTATTCAGTCATGTTGAATAAACTATTCTCCTTGCTTTTGACAGATAAACACCACTACCACAAATATCTGGCAGAAACTGCCACAGAGAATGCAGAATAGCATTACTTGTTTTCTATACACACTTTTTTCCATACCCATTAATAGTGAACTTTTGAAAGCAGTGTGCATAACTGGTGTATATACACATACATGCACGCTTTAACAAGAAAAGACTTTTCTGGAATACGGCTATGAAATTCTCAGACTGAGAATTATGAATTATGAAATCATAACCTGAAGTTCTCAGGTAATGAAATGCAAAAGTCTGGGGGTTTCAAGAGATGTGAGATGCCCTCTCTTTTTAAATTGCTAATATTAACCCAAAACTTTTAGTATGACCTTCCGTACAAGAACAGTGGTTTTTGAACAACTGTAGATTTGTATCACTACCTGAAAACTTTGTTCTACTTGAGAGTAAAATGTTGGAATATGTTCTCATATATTTTGAAAAGTATCATTAAGTAGTTTCTTCCTGTGTTGTTTTTGACTTGTTTTTAACTACAGACTTTCCATGAAAGATGATGACGACTTATAATAACACTTAACTGTTATACATGTCCCTTTTGGTTACTGTACAGATTATGGATGGAAAACAGAAAAAATATTTCCTATAATCTGATATTTTATTATCTTATTCTGCTGCTACTTTCACCATACAACTCTTGTTGACTTCCATGGGAGGAGAAACAAGCCTGAAATATTTCTTTACACTACTTTCATTGACATTATCAGCTCTTTATTGTGCCTTAAAATAATTCCTTTTCCCTACTTGACTGACACCTTTACTGATGTAAGTCTTAATTATCGGTCTTTCTGGAGTTTCTGTGAAAAGCTCTCCTCAAAAAAACCCTAACTGCAAGATACGAGCATATCTTCCAGGCATAAAGTGGAAAAGGATTGAGCATTTTAAAAATGTGGGTTTAAACTCAAATATTGGGACCTTTTGATGGCTGTGTGGTGCTTACTACTTGATTTATTGGGATTCACATGAAAGGATCATGAAAAATGGTTAACAAAACAAATTGTTGACTTCTTTTCCCATAATGTAAAATAAATAAAAAACCAAGCACAAACCTCAGAAAAATGAACAATTCCACCTCAAAAGCTTTAGATGTCTTTCCATCTGCTTTATTGCAAATTTTAATCTCAATATCTTTTATCCTGGGTTAGGTTTAATAAGAAGGCAGGAAACAGCTATCTCCTTACTCCCTTTTCTGTACAAGATTATTGCATAACATTAAGTCTGGACAAATCTAGCTATCACTTTTTGACATCCAGCCATTTAAGAAGAGGGAGGGAGCTGAGTTGTCACATCAGAAAGCCCTGCTGAATGTTCCTAGGACTTCTCTCCAGGACACTGGTGCTTTGAGTAAAGGCCTTTGTTTTAAAAATCTTTTGGTGGCTGAAACAGACCAAGGTAGATGCAGATGATAGCACTACTGTTAAAATCTAAAACCAGAATATTGGAGTCCAACTCTTGTTTCTTTTTGTATTGATACTCAATTTTCTACCTGCAATGGTAGCCATGGTCTCAGTTTGGCTCTTGGTTGACAGTTGTAAGCTCTTTGATGTGCAGTTGGTCTGAGTAGAAAAGTATCTTCCACTATTACCTGTTATAAGAAAAGAATAATCCTAGCTCACACAGTACAGAATGATGGTTTCTGTACATAGTACATGGCAGTTTTCAGCTAGCTCTGATTGCTTTGTGCTATTTGTGCTGCCTGGAATTAATGCAGATATAAAATATTTTTATCTAAAAATACCATACTTAAAATCTTAAGTGAGAGACAATTTTTTACATTATTGCTAGTCTTCTCATTCATAGAAAGTTCTTTTTCTGTTTCCCCATTTTTCTGTCAAAAGAAGCAAAAATATGGTATTGCACTTCACTTTAGAATTATATGCTCAAATTTAAAAAACGATATTATAAGCTATTATACCTCTCCTTAATTAGGAAATTTAATGTATACCCTTGATGCAGATGTTTACAAACTAATATGCACTTTGCGCTTCTTTCAGGGCTTTCAATATCTGCAAAAGTGTTTTCATTCTACTGAGGGAATTTCATGGGTTTGCTGGTTTGAACTAATTTTCCTTCCTCTCTCTTTATGCTTATTTGTAACATTGCTGTTGATACTACTAAAATACATTCTGATATCTGAAAATCACAGCAAATTGTTTGTTTCTAACACCAAACAAAGATTTGGAGCGGTGTGGGGAAAGATGGCATTCTCAAATCTTCTGTTTTACATCTTCCCAAAAGAGAGACCCTGCTGAGAAGCCTCTCAAGACAACTTCTGACTTATTTCCTGATATAAGTTGAAAGTCACAGGTTTTGTGGAATTGTGTGTTTGATAGCCTGAAGATCACAAGAATAATACTTTCAATAAAGTACTTGTTTTACTTCTAAATCAGAAATAATAGGCAACAATTGCAAATGCTTGCTAATCATGAAAGTTTTTTCTCTATATTAAGTAATTATGCTGAACTGACACCGTGTTTGGATTACTTGCTTCTCTTTTCCGATTTTTCTGGATGCATAATGAGTGGCTCATCAGGTCACCTTTTCATCCATCTTTAACTGACCAGTTAATAGTCCGTGTGGATGTAGAAAGTGAGCTGATGCCTGCTTGCCTTTCCCTTGGAGGGCACCTGTCATTTAGGAGTCACTCATTGGGAACAACCACTCTATTATACACCCTATTAATTTCTTCATGTTAGCCATTAGGACAGGGAAAGGAATTTACTGCAGTAAAGTGGGTTTTATAGCAACTAATTAGGTAACATGAGAGGGGGCAACCCACACAATTCAACCACCTAGGACAATACTATCCTCAGTGCAGCCCAATAAAATGTGACAGACATACAATGGCCATGGCAGATACTACCTTTTCAACCATAGACATTTAAAACATTAGGAAAGTAAAAATATTTAAAATAAAATTTTCTAGGCAGATGTCTGCTTCAGGGTACTCAGAGGAGGAGGAGAAGGCAGATTTTTAGGCTGAATGGTTCTGCTATTAATCAGATGAGGGTAGAAGCCACCAAAGCTATTCTTCTGCCTACGTTGAAGATACAAAGTTCAAGAATACGGAGGTGCTGGAGCAAGTCCAGAGAAAGACAACAAAGCTGGTGAGGGGTCTAGAGGATAAGTCCTATGAGGAGCAGCTGAGGGAGCTAGGGTTGTTTTGTCTGGAGAAGAGGAGGCTCAGGGGAGACCTCATCACTCTCTACAGCTACCTGAAAGGAGGTTATAGCCAGGGGGGTTGTTCTCTTCTCTCAGGTAACCAGTGATAGGATGAGAGGACACAGCCTAAAGTGCACAAGGGGAGATTCAGGTTAGACATCAGGAGGAATTTCTTCATGGAAAGGGTTGTTAATCATTGCAATGGACTGCCCAGGGAGGTGGTGGATTCACCATCCCTGTAGGTGTTCAAGAAATTACTGGCCTTGTTACTTAATGCCATGGTCTAGTTGACGAGGTGGTGATCAGTAAAAGGTTGGGCTTGATGATCTTAGAGGTTTTTTCCAATCTAAATGATTCTGTGATTCAGTAATTCTGCCCTTATAGCCAAACTCAGAATACCTTCTTCCCTTGCTGATGCCTGATGCCATAAGGGAATGAGAAGTGCACACATCTGATCTCCATCTTTGTAAATCTGACACAGATGTGACAAAGCTAAAAATGAACACAGAAATTGGTAGCATCTACTGTGTAGAAGACGTATTTTGAATGTGATAGTGAAATTTTGTTTTTCCTGTATGCTCTGAGCAGGCCTCATCCTTCACAGCTCTCAGCATGCCTTGGCGATGCGTGTGCTCAGACAGCTGGAAAACTCGGTGCATTCCAACAGAAACTGCTTTGGATGTGCATGGGTTGTTGTGACAGTAGGTGGAGGAAATGAAACACTGAGGAAGTGGGAGAATATCACTACTGTGCTCTTCATGTTTCAGTTGTTCAGCTAATGCCCAGTCTGGAAGGAAAATGAAAATAAAATGTAAAATAAATGTGGTACTCTGGCAGTGTTTATATAGATGGTGAAAGGTAAATATAGAGGCATGAAAGGTCAGATAGGAAAAGGGATGGAGGGCAATTGTTTTGTAATGCAGTGGAGAGTGAACCACAGTATTTAGATATGAAAAGTGATGAGGTTATATATAAAGTTGTAGGCAAATACTTTTCAGAGCAGCACTGTTCAGAATTTTCAGCATCTCTGTGATGAATTTAGATGGCTCTTTCCCAGAAGTTAATGGAAGACACATATCTTAAAATCTTAATCATTTCTTAGTCATCATTTTGCCTGTGTCAATAAACTGCAGACATAAAATTGTATGATCATTTATTTGAACTCACAGAGAAAAAGAAATCTTTGTACAGATGCCGGCCATCCAGATCTTCACATCTTTACACCTCAGTCACGGAAAGGTGATTCACCAGCAAACAAGGACTTCTAGCAACTTCCTTGGCCTTAAGACTTTGGACTGAGACCTGATGGAGCAGTTCTGACCCTCTCTCCAGTAGAGGGCAGCGATACACAAAAACTCACTGTATTTTCAAGCTCAAAAATTCGTAACCTGGTAAATAGCAGCATTTGGAAGGCATTCATGTAAGTGTGCATACAGATTAATTATGTAGTAACCACTGTCGATATGATGACCTCTTTCACCATCAGTCAAAGCAGAGAGAACTTCCTCCAAGAAGAAAGAGATCAAAGTGGAAGTACAGTATATAATAAGATCTTTTGCATTTGGGGTCATTTGATAAACAGCAGAAGTTTGAAGATATTCATACTGAACCATCTCACTTCTCCAAGCCATTTAAAATGTTTTCTTTCAGAATCCTACTTTTCTGATCTAAAAACTATTTTGGAATATTTTTCATCCAAGCATTGCTTTCGTCGTTTGTTTCTTGCTCACATACATTTGGTTACTGCCCTTCCTGAAACCCTCTGCTTCACAGCCTCTTCTCAGTTTTGTTCATGTGTGCCATCTCTCCCACAGCCAGGTGACACCCATGAGTACTAGGACTACCAGTACAGCCAAGTGTTATGCCAAAAATCAGAATAGTTAGTGGCTCACAAGACCATCTACATCATTATGTAGAGCAGCTTGAACTTCTTATTTCTCCAGGATGCAGATTCCTCTGGAACTATCAGGTGAGAATTTACAACAAGACTTCTTTCTCCTACTCTCTTGGCCCAGCCAGACTGAAGTCAGGCAAGTAAAGAGAATCCAGAAAATTGATTAAATGGTTTAATTCATAATAGGGAATGCAAGTAAAAAAAAAGAAGCAAAAATTAACTTGCTGGCTTGCTGGATGGTCAGATCATTTTATGCACAAATATCTCCTCTTTCTTCTTATTCTTCAGTCTTCAAAGGAAATTGTGCCTACTTTATTTTCTGGAAGTTTGGATGAAGGCTAAAAATATCTTACCTGTTTTCATGACTAGCTACTTATGACTACTAACTAATGCGACCAACCCGTGTAGTATAAATATTCTCACAGAACTATCACACGTAAAATGACTAAATCTGGTTTGTAAGTTCATAGGCCTACGGAGGGCAGGCTAAATCTTCACATAATTATATAGGAAACATTACATAAAATCTACTCCGAGGTCCTTGCAGACCATCATATTTTAAACAACAGCTTATGACAGATTGTAAACTGGCTTGAAAATACAGTTCATGATAACAAGTCAAAAAATTCTTGCTAAGTGATAAAATAATATACTGCATAGGATAATGCTGTATGTACATACAGCAAAATAAAACAGTGAACCATCTACTATTTAGTTATTTGCCTCAGTTAGGCCAGATTCAGCATCTGTGCTTCAGTTAAACAACTAAGAGAGTATGTGTACTTTTATTTTATATGAACAAACAAATGATATGGCTTTGGGGTGCAATTTGGTTTTTTAACAATGTCATTCTGACTTGATTTATACAACTTATTAACAACAAATTTAGTCTTTTTCATTTTAGTGAAGGACTTCTGGGAAGTCTCAAAGCATTTTATTGTTAACAGCTAAATCCTAAGATCGACCATCTTTTCAGTTATTTCCCCTCTACATAACCTACATCTACAACTAAAAAAAAAAACCCAACAACTGTTTTTAAATAGATTGACCAATTTTTTCCCCAGTCAAGTGGTTGATTGTTTGATAATTAACAGAATTGTCAGGTGTCAGAATTTCCTATCCTACCTAGCCTTTAGATATGACCTCTATTTGTAATTAAAAATGTCAACAACACTTCATCCTTTCCTCGTTTTACCCCTAAGACATTAGGTCTACACTGTCCATTACAAACAGTGCATCAGTATAAACAGTATAGCATGTGATATTGCCATCAATTTTTTTTCATGCTTGTCATTTAATGAACCTTTTTCTATGACCAATGTTAACTTTTAGTCCATATGTATTACTTGTTGGGTACGAAGAATAAAATATCAAGCACATTTCTGACAAACTTTTCCTGGGTTGGGCCTTAAAGATATCACATCTTGAAACTTGCTGGCAGGACCCACTAGTAAATTTAGGACTATAGGATTATTGTGAACACTCTATTTTAGCTCTTTAATGAATTTTATGAGAAAATTTAATTTATATGCATATATGTGGCTATACAGCCAAAAGATGGATAGAGTATTTACTATTCAGTAAAGAATTTATTTGAACCAGTGTTCAAACACCTTTTAGTAGGTCATAAACCGTGGCTGAAATCTGAGTGTACTTGATTGGACACGTGAGTAACAGGGTGCCCGCACCGTGGCCTGGGTGAGCACAGCCTCTCACCGCGTTTTCACTTTCTATAACGCTAACACAAATATTTATAGTTGTACCTACAGCTCTCACAAACTCCCAGCTCACAGTCCGCACTGCCAGCCCCTGCGCCCCCAGACCCACAGCCGTGCCGCCGGGCGCCCCCAAGCTCGGACGGTGGGGACCCGCTTACTTTGGGGGGGGTCCACCTGTCGCGCCCCCGCCTCTGGCTGCAGCAGCAGCATTCCCGGGAAACGCCGCGTCCCCCGCTCCCGCTCCCCTCGCGGTCGTGAGCCCTGGGTGGGGGCGCCGCATCCCCGTCCCACGCAGGGCATCCCCGCTGCCCAGGGCCGCTCTCCGGGCGGCACTGTATGAGCAGAAATGTGGGGGTAGGGTTTTTTTTTTCCAGCTGCTTCCTGCCGGGCGCCGGTAGCCGGGGTACAGCAGGATCCCTTGGGACGGAGGCCCTGGGGGTCTTTCCCGAAACCACGTCCTTGGGAGCGGGCGAGAAGGGCGGTCGGGCGTGCGGGGCCGGCGCGGAGGGGCAGCCCGGCCGCCGCCGTAGTAGCGAGCTGCTCCTCCGGTGGTTGGGCTGGGAGCGCTGGGCTCCTCCTCCTCGTCCCCCCCAGCAGTGCACAGCCGGGCGTGTGACTGACGAGTCTCCCCCCGTCTCTCTTTTTCTTTTATTCCTTTTTTTTTCTTTTTTTTTTTTTTTTTTTTTTTTTTTGCCATGGGTACACACACTGAGACACGCACATGACAGCACTTGGGTGCCAGCGCCGGTGCATCGCCAGGAGGGCTGTGCTTCACTCCGGGCACGCACACACGCATGCTGCTGCTGCTGCTGCTGCTGGAAGTCTTTCTACACGGGGATTAGCAGCCGCCTCTCGCTCTCTGTATTTCCCCGTCTCTTTCTTCTCCCTTCCTTCCCTTTCTCCTTCTCTCCCTCAGACGCCTGACTGACGGACGGCAGGCAGGAAAAGGTAAATGCGGGCGTGCTGTTCGCTGACGGTACCGAGGGGTGATGGTGCTCGGAGGCGTGCTGCGCGGTACGCCCTCCGCTCGCCGGGCAGCCTGCCGGGCTCGCCCGCCCGCCTGCCCTCCCGCCGCGCCGGCGGCTGCCGCGGCCGCCGCTCCCCAACACTCGGCGTCTCGGGGGATCGGGTTTTGCCGCGAGAGGTTTGGCTTCCCCAGCCTACCCCCCCTCCCCTTTCCCTTCCCCCGGGTCTGCGAGGCACAGAGGGTCCCCGCTATTGTGCTGCTCGCACTTGGCACCGCGGGTGCGAGCGTGCCGGAGCGCTTAACCAGGGGTTCGCGGGATGGAGGTTGGCTATTAATTGCTGTCTGCGCCGAAGAGGAGAGCGCTTCCTCTGGCAGGGAACCCGGGCACTATTTATTAACCGGGGCTGGAGAGTGGCAACGGGAGGACTAGTCGTTGTCCCCGCGCTGTGTTCCCCCTCCCCGTTTGCTGCATCATTCAAATGAGTAATTCCTAGCTGGCCTTGCGTTGCGGAGCTCTATCCCCCCTCCGCCGGGGCTCTGCCAGCCGCCGTGGACTGCCATCCTCCTTCTTTGCCCCGGGGGGCGCCCCCTTCCGCGGGGAGCCTTGCGGGCGAGCGACGCGGCATCCGCTGTCCCGCGTCCTGCCCTGCCGTCCCCCGCAGCCCCCATATGGAGCGCTGGCTCCATAACTAGTTGTCGCCAGTTGTTCGGGCAGAGTTTGTCCCGCGCCCCTCCCCGGCAGGACGAGAGCAGCAGGGTGGATGTTTGCCTCTCCCTGCGGCGGAGCCCGAGTGGTGCGGGGTTTCCGTGGAACCGAGAGGTCCCGCACCGCGCAGCCCCGCCGAGCGGACCGCGTCCCGCGGAGCTGGCCCGAACCCCAGTCCAGACTTCCATGCCCAGAGGCGCGGGTGCCCGGGAGAGCGCTTCAAGCAGGCAGGGGACGGGAGGAAGGCGGTGCTGAAGAGCCCGAGCTCCCGGGCCGCTCGGGCAGCGGAGCGTCCCCGCTGCCGGGAGGGGGAGGTCGGGCGGGGCAAGCGCTTCCCCCTCCCCGGGCCAGCAGCGGCCCTGGCGGACAGGTGTGGGCGTTTAGAGGCGGAGAGCTCCGGTGAGCGCCCGGGCAGCCCCCGGGGCGGAGGTTAAAGCGCCCCCCGGAAAGGGCAGGCCTCTCTCCGCCTTGCCGGCGCCCATCACCTTGCCTCCCGGGCAGCGGGAGCGGTGCCGCCGCGCTCCCGCCGAGAGGGAGCCGAAGCGAAGTGGAGCGGTCCGCCGCTGTCTCCCCCATTCCCCGTCCGCCGGGCAGGCGAGGCGTTTAGCGAGGTCCGTTATGTAATTACGGCTTCTTTTTTTTTTTTTTTTTTTTTTTTTTTTTTTTTTTTTCTTCTCCTCTCTCTTATTGCTGTTACTAAAACCGGCTCAGGATGCCGGCAAGGAAATGGCTACATAGTGCCTATTTCTGAAGGAGGCCGATGGTTTTATTTGATCTTGGAGAAGAAAAAAAAAAAATTTTAGTAATTAATATTTAAGCGCTTTGGTTTCACACGATTGATTTTTGGACAATCCCATCTCATTCATGTTGTTTTCTACACCTGTCAGAGGTACCTAAATATATTGTTAAAGACAGAAAGTTTTTTTAAAAAAGAATAATAACACAAGCAAAAATGGTGAGAAAGGTAGTATACAGCATATGAAGTTGATTATATATATTAAAAAAGTAGTTGTTTAACTTTTAGACTACTTACAAGTGAAAGGTAGGTGTGCTTGTAGGTATGGTGTATGCTCAGCTGGTTGTATTGGATTGTATTTCAATGTTAATGCACCTTTAAAAAGGCGACACTAATTTCCACTCCTGTGTAGGTCTGGTGTGTAAGTTTAAGGTATTTCTCCTCTTGTAAAAGACTTCAAGTTTGAGCAGTGTTCACTGATCCAAGGGATCCAAAAGTTTAAAGACTGCATATTCAAAGATAAATAGGATATATATTTGAAGATAAAATTGCTGCTGGTAGTGATGATTACAGGAAAATTAGAAATAGTTAATGGCAACAACACAGTTTCTTGCTTTTTTTTCTGTAATAGCTTAGTTCGCTGTCTGATACTGCGTTTTCCAGATGACTATTTAAATTAGGTAACTAAATTAGGTATTTAAATTAGGTAACTATTTAGATTAATATGAAATATTTAAAACATATGGGAGCAAAATATGCTGTTTTTTTAGAGAGCTTATCAAGTAGTTTAAAGGGTGCAGTAGTGTTCCATTATATATATATATTCTCCTGAATTAAAGTTTTCTTTTTTTTGTTCTTTAGCAGAACTGTACATGTTAAATATTAATTCAAGGCTCACTCTGGTCTATCTCTTGTGGGATTAACACTCAGAAGCATATCAATGTAATCTATTTGTGTTAAGCTTTGCATTGTTGTTCTTTCTGTAAGGTGGTGCATTTCAGTGCAGTTCTGGCTAGTGATCTTGCCACCTGGAAGTACAAAAAGAACCGCATGAATAATTCATAAAAATAGTGTAATAAGTAAAGATAATCCTGCACCAAGGAACAGTAGTAAGTAGCCTCCATGGAATTTTTTCATTTTAATTTTCACCTTGATCTCACATCATCCAGTAACTCAAAATTTCACCAAATTGAAATAGACAGATGCAATGCCCTCAGAATGGCATTGCCATTTTAAGTAGATGGGAGCTCAAGGCACTTTAATGTGAGATAGTTTATTCAGCCCTTCATCTCTAACCAAACTTAATTTTTACTGCCTCTGTTGTATTATCTCTCAAGATTTAGGAAAGCTATTTTTGTCAGGGGCACATAATTATTGCTTGTTCTCCTCTTATGCCAAATTTTGCACTCATGCACAAAGCTCATCCAAAGAAACCTGAAAAGGGGATCTCCATGGTAACGAGAGAGAGAGAGAATAAGGATTTTTCCCTCACCATAGGTCAAGACTAGACGCCCACCCATTCCTTAACTTGTAGCAGCATTCATTGCACCTTCCTCTTAGTGGTTATTTTGTCTCCTGGGGTGTGCTTTTGCTGTTGCCTCATGCTTCCAGAGAGGTGCTCTGGAGAATGCTACACTGGATGATCCCAGAGTCTGTGTTTCTCCCTGCTCTAATCCTCCCTTCTGCTTACATCATATTTAAGTGTTTCTATACCTGTGTGATTTTGAGAAATAACTTTTTTCCCCCATCTGGTTTTTGATTTGAAGACTTGAAGTCTTGTGTCTAATTGTGTGTAATAGCTGAGAGAACCTTACTCATTAGTCCACTTCAGATGAAAGTGTGTTCATCTCTTTTTCTCTGTTATTGGTCTTTTTGGAGTCTCAGATGTTTTGTAGCAGCCAAAGTAGTCTACCTCTTATCATCAGGGAGCAAGGCTGAATTTTATTTTTTGAGTCAGTATGTGATATGTGATACCAGGGCTACCACTTGGTGAAGTTCAGGGTAAAAAGAGTTTCTTTTGCCCTAACTCTGTCATCACATTGCAGTAATGTGGAATACCTTTTTCTGGGGTAATTTTTGATTTTTTTTTTGTTTGTTTGTTTGTTTGGTTTTGTTTTTTGGGGGGTTTTTTCCCCTTCTTTTCTTTGAAGAACTGTCTGCCTAGACTGTGTCTCTGTCAAAGCTGAGATGAAGTGAACTCATTTTATTGCAGATAATCCTGTGGTCAGACACTTAAAACTTTAACTGAGGAATATAACATATTTTCTGTTCCTCTTTTCCTTTCTGTATTCAATTTTTGTAGCTATGATCTCATGAGAGGATACCAAATGGCTTTTTAAATGGTTCCCTTAGGCTACTGGTGCACCAGGTCTCTCTGGGCATATCTCCAGTTCTTTTGCCTTTGCCTGTGACATAGCTTGGGATAATTTGAAAACATCTGCTAGAGCAACCATCTTAATACAAGACAGCAGTCATCATTTGTCACTGAGCAATATGTCATTTGTGGCTCTCTAACTAGAAGACAGATGCTGATGCTGACTTTGGCCTTCTTAACTTTGCTAGCTGGCAGATTGTCTATAGAAACACTTTGCAGTGCTTTGAAATCACAGCATATTTCTACTTTTCTGTATCTCTGTGTTTCTTAAAGAATTGCCTGTGTAATTCAAAAATCTACTCAAGAAGCCATAATGATAGCAGCTAGGACTGCATAATCTGGCTTGCTAAGTAAACTTAACTTTATACATCTCTAACTTTATACAGTGTCTTCTGCTAGATGAGAACCATTTTTGAATAGTTGCCTGTGAAGCTTTTTCTTTAGCCTTTGTATATGAGAAACTTCTGATCTCTTTCTACCTGATGCCCTGTCCCTGCATTGGTAGCATTTCAATGAATGTTTTACAGTCCAGTTGTTTCCCTCCTTCTGAAAATTTTGCTGTCACCTTTAATTAACTTAAGAGGTTCTTCATCTTCTAACATCTCATGCTAAGGAAACTAGGGATTTGAGAAATTACCTTCTAACTGTGTGAAGGAAATATACACTTCTAGATATCTAGATCCAGATTTGGAATCTCAGTTCCTGTGATTCTGGTGACAAAAGTGTGTGCCATCAACTCATAACCAAAGGTCTCAGTAATTACAGATGGTGCCTTATACCTAGAAGGTGCTTTTTTTAAGCTTTGGGGGTTAATTTTGAATGTAGGTTGCAGTAGCGTGAGTAGCCTGCAATATCTTACAGGTTTCAGCATCTTAACATCCTGATGTGATGGTTGTGCTGGATCCAGTCAAGGCTTTCTTGAGTTTTTCTTTCTATTGGGAAAAAGGGAGATTAAAAAAAATTTCCAAAAATTGCACTTGAAAGTCTATTTAATGTTCAGGGTGTAAATCCTCTCTGAAGGAATTTCAAGGCACGTGCTGATTGGATGGTAGCTGAGTTAATTTTCAAATGAAGGGAGTGTTTGTTTCAACCAGCTTCCTGAGTGTGACTTGAGTTGCTAATTCTGTGCTTGTACACACTTTCTTCCCATGTGTCTGTTTAGCTCTGTAGATGGAACAGGATGATGTAGATCTGTCTGATTGGAGGTCAATAAGAATAAGAGACAATGATTAGCAGTCTCACGTTGTCGTGGTAACTTCTGTTTTAGCAGTATGCATCCAACATTGAAAGTCAACACTGAGAATTACTGTCTCGTTACTGTCCTGTGTGTTTCTTCTCTTTTGTCATCAGAGAAAAAAAAAAGGGGGGGGGGGGAAGAAGAAGAAAAAAACTAAAGATGAAATGAAGATGAAATCCAGGTCTGATTATGGTAGTGGTCTCAAAAGTATCTATTCCTGCATAGCTGGTCAACAGGCAGTCTTCATTTGCCTTTCTCCACCCAGAAGTATTGAGTGCTCCACAAACACACGGTGTCTCACAGATATCCAAAGTATACAAGAATCTCTATCTTCTTTCGATCCGGCAGTTGAAAGAATTGTGGAGTCCTTGCACCACACCTTTTGCAGAGGGTGATCTTCATTTTGTGGTTTATAGAAGAATGCAGCTCCTGGTTTTCTGCTGCTGGAACTGCATTGGTGCAAAGGTTTCAAAAGGATATCAAAGGAGATCCCTTATTCTCTTCAGTCTGTGTCTTCTGGCTTTCTATTCACTGGGCATAATGCTCAGGCACAATTTGGTCCTTTAAAGGTGTCCACTCTTGTTGCATCTGATTTACCTCCATAATGTCATGGGGTTTTGTTTTTGGTTTAGTTGTTTTGGGTTTTTTTGTAACTATCTTTTAAAACATCACTAAATTCCACCATCACATCCTGCGTTCTAAGAACATAACATTGGACGAGCTCTGAGCAACCTGATCCAGTGGAAGGTGTCTCTGCCCAAGACGGGCTTTGGATTTATATGATCTTTAAGGCCCCTTGCAACCCAAACTGTTCTGTGGTTCTCTGGTCTACCTAGCTGTTCCTTCTAACAGAACTTTACTTGGCAGAGAAGTGTTTACTGCCATATACAGTTTATATATATATACATTCATATACAGTTTTGTAAATAATAGTGATGAATATCCCAATGTACCTTTTTAGGGGCAATGGGATGGCAAAGTAGAATTAAAAAGGGAAAAAGTACCACAGCAAGGAATGAAAGAGGTAGAATTAGAGGAATTTATTGTTATTCTGTACAAATGAAGTATTGCAAGCACCATCATGTCAAAACAATTTAGATTAAAAAATGAAGAGTGATTCTGTAATTCCATTCATTCATGGAAGAACTTTACAATCATAAAATGTAATATTTGAGAAGATTATTAAAGTTATTTTCCAGATGGTGTATGTCCTTTAATGACAGTAGCAAAATAGGGTTAAGTGATTACTAGATTACTGGTACTTTGAAAAGTACAGTATGTATACTACTGTATGAAATTTAATACTCCAGAAGAAGAGATGAAATGTCTATCTAGGAAGCATTGCAACTTCTAGTGAAAATGATACATTTCTTAAAAATAGTGATATGGATACCTACACGATAAAATGAACTCAAGTGGAATTATAAACTGGAGAGCCTTTTTCTTACACATGTGGATCTCGCTCTTTCTTGGAAAAAGGATCAATGCAGGTTTCTTTTCCTAAAACAAAAACAAACAAAAGCAAACAAACAAAAATCAAACCACAGAACAAACAAAAATCCAAGCCACTGATACTTCACTCAGGAGAGACTACTGAATGGTGTTCAAACAAGCTGACTGTCCTCTTAGTTCAGAAAAAAACAAAAGGTTTTGATTCCTGCAATACCGAAACCTTATTCATGTAAGAACTATGGTTGCATCTTTCACTTTTTCTTGTGGGTTAAAATTTGGGGTTTTGGTTTGGGTTTTGGCAGGTTTTTTGTCCATGAAAGCTACTTTAAATATGTTATTCTTTGTAGAACTCATTTTAGTATCCATCTAAAGCCATTTACAGAATTGCAGTGGCAGGGCAGTCCAAGACCATTTATTTTGCCCTGGGTTGAAGTGTGAGTTGATTTTCTTTTCTTTTTTTTTTTCTTTTCGTACGTGAAAATTACGATTTTTAATTTCCCCCCCCCCCTTCCCCCCTGCAAATCTATGTAGTGTTTCTTATACTGTGATGGTGTGTGGTCTGACTTCCAGAATTACTTGTATGGTGTTCTACATCTCCATAGCATGATATAAATGTTTCTACTGGTAATACACATGGTGTGTTTTACAGGGAAAGTTGTGTAGCAGAATTATATATTAACAAAGGTATTTATTCATGAAAATGTTCATTTGTTTGCTGTAATTTCTCAGTCTAGGAGCAAAACCAATAGCATTAAGCCTGCAAGACTACTGGCACATCACAAATATTCTAATGAGCTCAATAAAAAAAATTACATTTACTATTCTATATATATGATTAAGTCCTTCATACTGTTTGTCTTCAAATAACATGTATTTTAAGGAAAAAAAAGGATATTTTTATAAAGGCAGATGGATAAGAAGAAAAGGAATAGTAATTTGCACATTTCTGGGTTTACTAGATTTTAATAATTCTCAGAGGTAGACTTAGAAAAAATAAGGAAATGCCATTCCCACTTTTAGAAATTCATGTGAAAAAAAAGCCTTGCACAGTTAGCAATGAGATCTTAAATACAGAGAAAAACTGAACAAAAGGACATTCTGCAGTATTCGAGTACTTTGGTCATTTACAAAGCCGGTAGTATGTAAGGTATTTCTAAAATCAGTGCAGCAGGCTGTAAAAAAGTTAAATTACTTTCCAGAGGATGTTTTTGACAGAATCAAGGCAAAATATGAGATAAAGTTCTTGACCTGATTCTTTGCTCTTTATGTTGACTGACATTTTGAATATGAACTGCAGGAGCAGGTTGCCTACCCAGTATGAGATGTTTAATATTGAGCACCAGTTGGTCAGGGCCATCTTAGAGGGACTTTCTTCATCAGAAGAAATGCTGAAATGCAGTACCAACACTTTTGTGTGTTACACTTGTAAAGTCCTTCTGAAGCCAAAAATATTTGCTAAATGATTACACAAGGATCACAGCATTTCCACAGGATCTAGGAGAAATGAATTACATCATGTTTATTCATTCTATGTTTCTGATGCCTCCATGACAGTGCACAGCAAAGCATGGTAAGAAAAGGTGAAGGTTCATCTCAGTGTCCATTTCAGTTTCTTTTGGAAATAAAAGAAATTTGGCATACAACGAGAAGAAAATTGGGGATTTGTTCTGTGTCCAGTATTCAATTTTTCTAGCAAATCTGTAGAAACTCTAATTTTCTTTTTGCCCTTCAAATTTATCTTTAGTTTGCTTCTTGAGATGCTATAAGACCAAAGTAATTCATCTTTTCCAAGGACTTTCAATCTCTCTAAGAACAGAGAAACTAATATGAAAGAAAGCCTACAATTATAAATCTGATTTTTTTTCAAAGCTTCAATATTATTATTCTGTAATGGGGTGATGCTAAAATTTATCCTCATGTTTAATCCAGTGCATAATTTGAAACAAATACTACCAGTGATCTCTATGTGATACATGTCCCTTATGCAAGAAAGAATGTTTCAACCTGAGGTTGTTGCAGAAACCTCCAGTATTTTATTTTCTTGCAAATTAAGGGATACTGATGAATAAATTGGATATGGATTTATTTTTCATTCAACTGTGATTCTTCTTTGTTTTTATACAGAACTGGGATAATTTGTTGTATAATTAATTAATTAATTGATGAATCTAACAGACCTAGTTTAGCCTTTCTGGCATCCTTAGCATACAGAGTCCTTGCAGCTGATTTAGACATTGGTTTGAACACTTGCTAAATGAAGAAGTGCCCTGGTTTTGAGCATTTGGGTTTGGTTTAGTTTTTTACTTCTTTGTATTAAAGTGTGAACATCGTGTTGACTCTGGTATTGTTTGTACATGAGAGCTTTGTGTTATTGTAGAACATCTATTATTTCAGATTTATCTGTTGAATTTGCCTTAACATTTAGTCTAACCATAGACTCCTCAATACTCATCTTTCCTTCCCTATACAGCTCGTGACAGCTACTGTTCACATTAACTGTATACTTGATAAATGTGGAGTACCTCTTCAGGCTTACATGTGCTTTGAATTTAGGTTTAAGTCAGGATTGATTTTTTGATGGGGATTTTTTTGGTTTTTTCTCAACCACAGGGAGAACAAAAGTGAGAGAATGAGTTCCCTTTAAACTCCCTTGTTCTTGATGTTGATCTCTCCCTACTCTTTGGTCTTATAGGGAAGGCTAAAGAGAAGCTTAGATTAGCTTTTTAGGCACATGGGACACTTCAAAGAGTTCTTGTCTTTCTGGTGGCAGCAATGAGAACTTCAAGGAGGAAAGGTGAATTCCTTTTTGAAAGGTGTTTAAGGCAGTAAGTGTACTCCTCACTCCCACCTCAGGGCTGACGCGGCAACTTTAGCTGTTGCCATCAGGTGGCCTTGAAATATGAATTTATAGATCTTATAGCTTAAATCAGTAGCAAACTCCACAAGCCCTAGGTCAGATCTACAACACTTACTCGCTTAGCTGCACATATGTGGTAGACCTGACTACTCACAAGTTCACTTCTCAAGAATAATCTTTCAGTGGATGTATTATTAGACAGTTTTTCTGCATAGTCACGGTGACTGGCCAGAGTTTTTGGGCACCAGTGGCATAGTTATGCTGCACTCCTATTTTTGGCAATAGAAAAAACACCCCTTACTCTAGGTAAAGGAAACAGCATTTTTAAACAGTTAGAAATAGGCAGATATGTGCCTTCTACAGAGTATAAATAACCAATATGTTATTTAGTACACCATGTTTTATGGCTGAATAAATAAATGCAAGATGCCTGTAATAGAGCTGTATTGTAAAATCTAATATGATAATGCTTTTTCCACCATAGCAGAGCTCAGTAATTTATTTGGTATCATGAGTATGAATCATTCTATTTTAGTGGATACAAACAAATTGCTTTACATTCATATAGTAATTTATTACTCAAAGCTGAATGCATGTTTTATGTGATACTGAGATGCTTGAAATGTTCATTTTATTTATATGAGCTTTTTTGGGGGAAAAAAGTAAACCTTTCAGCGCACAGTATTTAAACAATCATCAGGAAACATTTGATTCAGCAATCAAGAGAACAGTTCTTGATCTAATTGAATTTCAATGACAAGTTACCCTGGAGCCAAACTGGGCCCTCCTAACATCCAGTACTGAAACTTTTGTGTAACCCAGATGCTCAGTACTTTCCAGTTTGTTCACCTGTAATACGATTTTTTCTAAGGTAAACTGCCTGCTGTGTGTTTTGTGGTAGAAAATGTTAAGCCACAGTATTAGAAAGAAAATGCTTAAATACATTGATGAGTATGTGTGCTCCACATCTTATCTACTTAAAATTGATAAATAATGAAAAAAAATCATTTTGCTTCCTCCTTTGAATTTGCAGATTAGTCATGGATTGTTGCCCACAATTTAATGGAGCCTAATCATGTAGTCCTTTCTTAATAGATTCTGTTATTATCATTACAATATACCAGCTAAAGTAAGTAAATTAATTCAGTGGAGTCTCTGTAGAGCTAAGTTTGTGTGTATGCTAGAAAATGAACTGTGGAAAATGTAGCATTAATGGGTTTGTAAAGCATTTTCTTAGTTTGCATGGACATATTTTAAGAAGTAGGATTAATTTTGTTGTACTTATTGCTAGGTCAAATACTTTTTGAAAGTAGGATGAAATTAGTGATGCTTTATCTAAAATCTTATTTGTGCCTAATAAACAAAGACAAAATTAAACCAAAGATATACCTAAGAAAATACTTTGTAAAAAACCTCAAATACTCAAAACTATATTTCATCAAAATAGACCAGATCTTGCTCCCTTCTATGCACCAACTGGATAGCAGGTGCAGTAGAGTTTATTTCAGTAGATGCAAAACACAGAAAACTAGGTTTGTGACTGGTGTTTACAGGGAGGCAAGTGGGATGAAAGCAGGAATGGATTTGACTTAATGGTAGATTCAAGTAGGTGGAATTGTAAGTACATAAAGCCAAAAAGAAAACCTGGTTTTATTATATAATTTCTGGTTTTGACATTTAATATTTGGAGATTTTTAAATTTTGCCTCATGCTGGACTGGATTTTTGTTGGGTTTTTTTTTGAAGAAGAAGAGAGGGGTCAAAGTTAATCATCTGGATAGTGGAATATATGAAAACCAGAGCGGGGGGGGGGGGGGGAGGTGTGTGGAAACCCAAAAAAAACAAAAACAAAACAAACCAACGAAAAATTCTAGGTCATCAGTTACATAGTTTCCATAGCCAATTAAGGAATGAATTTGAATTTTTGGACCTCAAGGGTTAGCACATAGGACATTAAGCCTCGGAATAGTCTGTGGGTAAAGCAAGGGCAGAATGAGTATAAGAAATGTCCTAAGGAGGGAATATCACAACTGGCAAATAAATCGTGCAGTTCAGGGCACAATAATACAAGAGATGTGTTTGCTGTTCCCTCCACAGGGACTAGCACAGTATTACCATCCTTGTTGTAGTAAAAGCATGGTCACTATTTATTTGGTAGGATATTGTTCTTCAGGTAAGGAATTTGAAAGGTCAGAGTTTGGCAAGAATAAATGAGCTCATATGAAAATTATTGTTTTAGACAACAGAACATCACATCAAACTGAAGTACTACAGATAATTTTGGAGTTTTCTTTGCCAGCTTAGTTGCAAGTTAATACATAATTTAAATTAATTTTATATTATAATGAAGATGCATAACCAAGGACAAAGATTAAACAATTTAAAGTTATACTTTTAGATTTTCAAATAATTAGACTTTTATTTATAAGTTCCAAATGAATTGTTTCAGATGTGATAAATAGACCTTTCCTGCTTTCAGACCGTATCTGTTAATATAAGTGAAAATAGCACAGTAATTTGGAACAGTAATATTAAAAAAAAAATTACACTGCCAAACAAATTGTAACATGCTGTATATTCCCTAAATAATTACCTAGTAGATGAAGTCAGGACAGATTAAAATATGCTTGTAGTTCTAAATTCAAATTAATTCTCCATTGTGTTTTGTCAACATTCTAAATTTCAACTTATATTAACCTTTCCAACTATTCTGTAAGGTCAGTCTTATAAGTTTTCTACTGGTGGAGTGATATCTTTTGTGCATGTCAGAGTTCAAGGAGCTTCTGGACAAAGCTCTTAGTCATGTTGTTTAGTTTCAAGTAGTCCTTCAGGGAGTTGGTCTCTATGATCTTTATTGGTCCCTTCCAATTTGAGATATTCTATCTATGGTTTTTAGATTGAGTAAAATCAGAACACCATTTGAAATAAGTAGGAGACTTAAATGGGTCCAGACGTCAACATCTTCAGCAAGGTGTATAAAAAGAATATGGCCTTAAGCCAGCATAGCCTGATGGAGCCTCTAACATATACACATATAATTTTTATTGCTAAAAGCATCTCATGATTGAGCATAGCTAGGATAATCCATAGAAGCTTGATCTGATACTCACTGAAATCCGTGGCTCCCACTGTTAATGTAATGTCTATCATTGCCTTAAGCAGGCATTGGATTGTGTCAATATGTGAGCACAAAGATCACATCTTTCTTTCTTTCTTTTTTTTTTTTTTTTTTAAATGAAACCACCTGGGATATTGGCAATTCAGAATATTATCTCCTAAATCCTTTACTTTTCCACATGACTCATTTGAAAGGCAGACTTTATACTGCTACTTGGTCTCCTTTGTATGTGGTTAATATTTGGGTTTCTTGACATTGTATATGTGTACAAAAAAGACACTTTTGAAGCCTCAAAAAAAGTTATACAGTTCAAAATGTACAGGATAACTGAAATACCAGTTCAGGTTTGGCTTTGTACATTGTAGACAGATATTCCAGGTTTCTTTCAAAGAAAAACTTAATCCCCGCTCAGTAAACCTACACGTAACCTATGTTTTATTTCTGCCTCATGTTAGATATATATGTAGTACTTAATAGAGGTTGAACAGGGCATAAGATCATCTAAGCTGACTTGAATTTTACATACGGAGGATGGAAACTGGCAGTTAGGCTAAATGTTGGAAGATGAAGACACTATTTCTCCCACTAAGGATTCGTAGTTGTCAAGACTGTCAAATTCATTTGTGTGTCAATTACAGTTCCAGAGGTGAAAAGTCAGACTGCTTTTCAAGACAAGTTTTTCTAATTAGAGTAATGAATGTTTGATTAATATTCCATTAGTAATATATGATAATTATACACTGATGGGCTGTCACTTCAACTATGTATAGAGTAATATCACAGATGCATTTTTATGTTGCTGTGCCTTTGTCAGCTTTGGTTCACATCAACAGTCAGCTTTATGCAGATGCTCACTGAAATATTTCAGAAATACATTTTATCTGTAAGCCTGTTAAATGATGCTACACGTCTGTTTTGTGGGTCAATGCCTATCTCTTGCTTGAACATTTCAGCAGAGTTCTATGCTTTGACATTCACTAGACTGAGCTTGCAGACAGAAACTTTACTATTCAAGAAATGCAGTGGATGGGGAAAATTCTGATTTACTAACAGGGAATTAATACAAATCAGAAAATAACAGCATCTTCATAGAATTATGGTGGAATATGTGCATTTTTTGACATCTGGAGGTTAAAACCATTTCCTTACAATAATAGGTGTTGTAGAAATGCATGCAATTAATACTCAGAATCCCTGAGTTAAGATCATCTATCTCTCTGAGGGTGATTGTTGAATTCAACTTAGTTCTGTGAGATGGGGCTTATTATGCTTTCTGGTGAACTTCACGGTCTTTGCCTTCTAAAGCATTTCTGGAACTTAGGGCTGAATGTGAGCATCCCGCTATGTGAGGCATATTATGAGGGAATGGGGGAAAAAGTTGCAAGGATTGGGTGAGAAGCTATGGATTGCGTAGCAGAATGCTGGAGCAGCAGAGGGAGACTGCCTGGATGCACATTTGACTGAACTCTCCTTTTTTCTCCTTGCATTGTTTTCCATTCACACCAGCTCAGGGGACCATTTTCTTTGTATTGCAGCTTTTACATTTGGCTGAAACCATGTGTCACAGCCAAGAATGAAGTTTCTTTCACAATTGAAGAAAGCAAACCTTATTGATGCTGGCATACATGTTTATGTGAGCCTTGTGTTAATTATCCAGGGTTGCAAATGAACAGAGATGTACACCAGTTGTGTGTGTGCATGCTACAGTAAATATAGGAACAATTATAGTATTTGAATGTTTCATCCCACACTGGATTAATTCAATTTTTTCTGAAGCTTTTAATCTTGGAACATTTTTATGGTATTAAATAATGTATTTTTTTAAACAAAACCGAATTCCTTTTCTGTTTAATAGTATCATATAGGGTTCCCAAGAAGTTAAGAACTATAGTGCAAAACAGTCTGGCTGTTGGAATAGTGAAGGAATGAGTTACTGTGGAGGACTGTTACCCTTTCTGTGTCCAGCTGCAAATCTGAGAGAAGAGCTTTGCAATTAGCTTTTGTAAATACTAGCTGACAGCAGAGGAGGGTTTGAGACTTTGGTTTTCTGGGCTCCACTCCAGGTTCTGGAATGAAATACACTTCAGTGACTGCATATCTCACTGCCCCTGTCTCATCTGTCTTCCCTAGTCTGACTACTTTCTCTGCTCATCTTGACTCATGTTTCTTCTGTGTGCACCATGCTTCTTACTGCCCTTTTCCTGCGTTATGACGAGTGCTGCCTCTGCCACACTTTCTATAAAGTATGGATGGAGGATAGGAGGTACTAGAAGCAATACATTTTTCTCTTATTTTTGGCATTCATGCAGCTGTGCCCCACTGTGAACAGCAATAAGCAATGACAAAGTCACTTGCTCACCTGCAGATTGAGGGTTCAGTGACTGGTGCAGGTGAAGCATGTTCTGTGGGACTGAAGGGCAAAGAGGAATTTTCTTATGGTGTTCTTCTAATGTGCTCCTGTTGGGTGAGATGAAACAGCAATTTTCTAAAGCCACCCTTTTGAGTTTTATATTACTTTCAAGCCAGAATAACCCTGTTGCCCTATTTTTAAGAGTGGGAGTGGTAGCTTTTCAGTGAGATATTTTAAGAATTTAACTTCAACAAAGCTTTTTTTTTTTTTTAAACACATATACTCAGACATAGCTGCTTTTCTTAAAAAGTTTAAGAACTCTGAACAATTTGGGCATTTTCAGTGCATTTGTGAAAGATTATTTCATGATTTTTTATTTGAACAAAATTAATTAAAATAGTCAGAACTAAGATCAGATTGTCTGTAAGCCTCCTAAATGATGCTACACATCTGCTTTTTGTGGGTCAGTGCCTATCTCTCTTTGTTTAGCATTTCAAGACACTGAAGAGATGCAGCCAATTGCCATTTAGGGTGTGTTTTCAGTTCATAAAAGAGATTGTTTTACCACGAAGCACTTGGTAGGGATGTCATGATTGGCTCAGGACTGTGCAAATCTCTCTGCCACTCATGTGGAACTGCTTTCAAGGACAGTCTACAGAGTCCATAATTTAGCAGTGGATGGTGCTAACTACTCACAGAAAACTAAAATCCAGAGGTAGCACAGAAAAATGCTTTGAGGGAGATGGCAGCTGGAGAAGCTTGGCCAGGAAGAGCAATTTTTGGTTGCTCTTAACAGGAGTTACCAGGACTTTTGGTACAAAAACTTCTGATGGCAGTGAGCCAAAAAATTGATGTCCTAACACAAAAGCAATTAATTAGGATTGTTTTGGGAAAAGATGAGGTAGCTGTTTTGAGAAGGGCTCTTAGGAAGATGAAGGTGACCTGAGAAATCCACTGATATGCTCAGTTGTGTATCCCAGTAAGTATTTCCGACAACAGAGGGGATCTTGCTTTAGACATGTTATGTGCAATGTACAGTCCATGATATACCAGCAGAAAACTGCATGGGGTATTTCCACACCATTAGGAGTAAACTGGCCTCATGACAGGAAGCATTTGTAATTCAAGAGAAGGTTCAATTAATGGATTCTTTCTTTAAAAGAGAGGATAAATGTTACTAAATACTGCCATTTCTTGGTGGAATTGTAATAGTGCCCAAAAGGGTAAGAAAATAACTAAACTACTAGCTGGGTGCTGTGATGTATGCTGGCCTTGAATATGATGAATACATTCATCATCAGCTGATATTGCAGCCTTCAGCTTTTAGTTGTCTGATGCCAAATGATAATCTTTTTGTTTTAATTCTGCTAAAACTGTAGTGTGCTTTAAACAGTGCTATTTTAAGGTTGTAGTGGTAGCTTCATCTCTTGATCTTTGCTTTTTTTTTCCAGTTTAAAATGTTTTTTGTAATATTAAATTAGTTTTCAGTATTTCTGTCCTAATAAATATGTACTTGCAGTCTGCTTGAAATAGTTTTAAAATTTTCAATTTCTCCTTCAATCATTGTTAGCAGTTGAACAGAAGCATTAGTTAACTTTATTTGATCTGATCTATACTCCTTAGTGCAATGAAATCAAATGTAATGTAACGTCAGCTTCATTATATAGGGTGAGTAATGAGATTATTTTCACCTAAAAAGAATGTAATTTTTTTTTATTTTACCTTTCATTTTCCATTGGAAATCTTTGTACAAAAAGTATGTATGTTGCTCACGTTTTAGAGACCTCTTGGTAGAGAGTATATTTTTTTCTGTTGCTAATAATAAAACCACTTTTCTTTCCCATCTGCACTATAAAAATGTTATTAGTCTTCAGTATCATCATATTTCTCAAATCATATTCACAATTAAATAGTCTAGTAATGGTGACCAAACAGTCTGTATTTCAGTGTCTTGAGATAATACTAGTGTTATCTGTAAGATAATATTTCCCGTGTTCTCAGTTGGATATAGCTCTGGAACATTGTGTGTTATGTGTGGGAAACCGTTTGTGCTTATGGATATTTTTAATGCTTATCTTTTTATTCTGCTTTAGTACTGCACCTTAGAAGCAATAGCTTTAGGAAGAATGCTCCTGCTCAGCTGACAATTCAGGAGGTGTTGCTGTCCCTCAGAGAAAAGATTTACATTATGTCTTTTTGTTTAGGCTTTACTTGAATTTTGTGTGTTCTGTGGTGCAGGAGAGGATATGAGTCTCTTTCTCCTGGAGCAGACAACCCATTATAGGTATCTAATGCAACTGAAATACTTGTTCCAAAGAAGAATCAGTTTCCATCCAGCTAATTACAGCTTTTTGATGTGTTATTTGAGTGTCTTACCACAGCTTCTTGTTTTCTATGGAACTTGGAGGTTACCTCTTAATTTGTCTGGTTATATTAACTGTGGGTGTGGTACATTGCAACAGGGGGAAATCAGCAGTTTGTTTTCCCTGATGTTAAAAACATTACATTAATAATTTCATATTTTAACAGTATTATTTGGCTATCAACTGATTTTATAGAGGATTAAACTGCGCTCTAATGAGAATAAATGGATTTTAAGTTTCAACAATTAATATGAATTTAATGTAATTTGACAGTTCCTAGCATGGGTTTCAAACAGACCTAAATTAAATACCTTTGTGATCATTTTGGTGATTCCTTTGCGGCATTGAAACTATTGTTCTTTCATAATCATGTCTTGTTAAGGACCTTAAATAAGTTAACTCTGATCGTTTTATATCAAAATAAACTTTGAATATTTAATACTCCTGTGCCTCTCACATAGCTACAAAAGACTTTTGCAAACATATTGGGTGAAAATTCCTGCACGTTAAGCAACTGTATGGAAATTATGACCTATTTTCAGATACTTTTTAAACAAATGTTAAGATGAAAAAAATTGGAATTGCATTTGGAACTAGTGTAGGAAAATTGTTTAATTACAGTAACCTTTTAATGATAAGGCTTGAGGAAAAACCGGTACATGGAAACTTCGGCGATTTGCTGAATTTCAGTGGATTCCAACTTGTCTGCCATTTGAAGTGATTATATCTTGCATTTGTTCCTATAGGCCTTTTTACAGGAATGCATCAAGAAGGATAATGACTCGAGGTTTATACCTTCTGCATGCAGAATCACACCGAGAAAATATGTGTTTGTTTTTCTTCTGCAAATATATATTGTCAAACATAGGACAGTGCTGTTCTTTTATGAAGCATGTGACTGTTGGAAATCATTCTTGTGTTGTTGATGTGGTTTGCATCTGGTGACTTTTTAGACTTGGTAACATGGAGTTGAGTTGTGAGCTGTGACCCAGGTTAAAGCACTGCAGAACATTGTCTCTTTTATTGTGGGTCACTATGGCCAGAGGATGCTGCATTCAGAGCATTGCATTTGGTAGCCAGAATTTCATTAGTTATCTCCTTTTTCTCACTCTGAGTATGAAGATTTGCATTTCTTATACTCCTGAGACATAGTCCTGAAAGGTCTTCTCTTCAGAACTAGCAAGAGGAGCTCAGTTTATCTTATGAATTAGTGGAAATGTCAAAATGGGAGCTAGTTTCAGATACACTGCTCATTTGGGAAAGGAGAGCTGGGCTCAGACTGCATACAGTTATACAAATAGGTAATGATTTTAAAACAAGGACAACAGTGTGTGACTCATAATGCAAATGCAATAAGTAATTCAATGCCTTTTATCTGATTTTAGTGACCCTCTAATTCACTCCTTATTAAACGATCTGATTTTGTCATGAACAAAATCAAGTATGCAAATTTTTTAACCTCACTTTATGTTGCAGATTTGCATTTGTATATATAAATAAAAGTTACAAAACCCTCATACAGATAGACAAATGCTGTCTCAATCTCTGCAGATCTGTGTTTGGGTATTTTGGGATTGTTTGATTATAAAACTAAATTGAGTTTTTGTGCAACTTCATATGTTTCTGTGGTGGTGCTCAGGGGTAACCTAGTTAAGAAGCTCATCTTTTTTACATGAGAGGGGGCAAGAATGGAGGCCAAATTCTGCTTTCTTTGATATTTGCAATTCTGTAAATGTTTTCTATTTTTAGTTGATGCTCATGTTGTTGCAGTGCTATCTCTGAAGACTGATTGATATAGGTGCCTTTTTGTAGAAAAACATTATTCCTCTTGCCCTTTATTATCACCACCCTGTGAAGATATAAGGCAGTAAAATCCAACAAATCCAAAAAATTAGGTGATAGGTATGCATTTAGATAATCAGACGAAAGACCAAGTTGTGTTTTACTTAATCATCCACTTAAAAACCAATATGCATGATGAATTGTTCTTATTGTCAAACTGCACTCCCTGAACCTTACCTTCTTGGATTATTTTGGCTAGTGTTTAGAATATATTTTGCCTTTCTAAAAATTTTGCTGGCTGCAATAGAATACACTGTACAGATGTTCTCACATATCTAAATGACACTTCAGGGTGGTTATGGGCTCTCCATGGAGGACAGCAAGCCAATCATCTGATTATTGTTTACCTCTTTCAGGTGTCCTACAGGTAAGAGATACAGCGAAAGTTGTGTAGCTCTTTAATTAGTATAAATCTAGGTCATCAGTGCTGTGCATGCATGCTAGGACTTTGAGGTGTAAAATCAAATTTACTTCCCCATATTACTTCAGTAAGATCCAGTCTTCTGTTACACAAAATTCCAAAGAATTTGTTTGACTAGGGTTCCCAAAAAATTGACTAAGTTCACCTAAGATTCTTCTGTTTCATGCCATTACAGTTGTGTTGCTTAATGAATACTAGGTGATGTCTCCTAATAAGACACCTTTTTTTGATAAATTCTCTGTATAGCGATAGCCTGCAGTACTCTGGTAAAGACTATTACAAGGTTAGAAAATTTTGGCTTCCTCTCTCATGTAGCTAGCATAAGTTGGTTCAATATGGTCTTATGCTACATAAACTACTCCCCAAAGTTTTTTAGGAGCTGCTGAATCAGAAATCTTCACTCCCTTTTGGGTAATAACCACTTATTACCTCATACATTAAAAGAGACGTGTCAAAATGCATTGACCTGAAAAGTTTATGTTTACTGAGGAATAATCAACTTCAATATTTGCTTAAAGCATAAGTAAACCCTGTTGCTCAGTAAAATATAGAGGCAAGACAGTGAATGTAAAGTTCTCCCCACCGTTACTACATGTGCCAAAAGCTTAATTTTCTACAAGTTTGGCTCTGAATGGGCATTACAAACAAAAATTTTCATAAACTGTATCACAGATCTAACTCCCTGGGTACTCTGAATTTCTCACAGGTAAACTCTGAATTTGGTAACAGTTATTTTGATATGTTATGGCTATGTTAGAACTATCAGAAAGACTCCTATGAACAGCTGGTAAATTTTACTTGAAGTTCGTTAATGAAGTCCTGAAATCTTGGTGAATCACCCAGGAACTTTGAGTTCAATGTGTGTATGTGATCAGACTGGATATAGCATGGGCTCAGGGAAACCTATTATTGTCCTCTGAGAAGCTAAATAAGATGAAGTCATGTGCAAGTCTGATCTCATTAGTTAATATTGTTCCTGATCTCAATGTTGTTGACTTCTGAGGAGTCTAAAAAAATATAAGTGCATTGTCATGTCAATTCCCAAGTCATGATTACCTTAGCATTTTATTTTCCTGGTAATTTTCCTAGTTACTGTTATAAATGGAAAATTATATCTATTAAAATTAACCAATTGGCTTAACAATTTTTAACATATCAATACCTGGTGAATACGGTTGTAGAGGTACCTACTTTGCAACATTTTTATTGGACATCTTTTTGTTTGGTTGGTTGTTTGGTTTTGTGTTGTGGGTTTTTTTGTTTGTTTGTTTGTTTTTGTTTTTGTTTTTTGTTATGACAGTGAATATTTGCTTTGAAGAGGGAAATAGCTAGAATAGTGTTCCAGGGATTGGGTTTTATTTAAAGTGTGATATTTCATATTATGTTTTACACTGCAGATATATTAAGTAGTTTGTGACTGACCACACTAACTTCACTGAAGGATTTAATTGTGCAGATCTACCATTTTTTTTTAAGAAATAAGTAACTAGTTTGTTAAATATATAGGTAAGGGAAGTAAAGTAAGAAAAACACGATCTTCATTGCCCCAGTGAAAGTTTTGTTTTGAGATGTCTATCTCCAAAAAAAATCCAAAGAAAGTATGTGTAAAGCGTAGCCTATTGTAATAGAAGGCCCTAACTTTTATTTCCTGATCCCCTTTTTCTGCTTAGGTTTATTGCTCACCCTCTTCTCCTTACTTTTCTTCTCTGAATAACTTCAAAATATTAAAGAGTTTATGTTTAATGTTAAAGACTCTCTTTGAGAAGGAAGGTGAGTTTTGTGTTAGGGCTTTTTGTTTTGTTTTGTTCACTTGTTTAACCATTCTGTGATTTTATATTCCCTTTATTTTGTGAATATTTTCTTAGAAAGTTTTTTGACAAGTAGCAATAGATAAGTTATTAACCCTAAAGCTGTGTTACTTTAGCAATAATTTCTTTTGTAAGGGGAGAAAGAATGATACAATAATTTACAAGGTATATAGTCTCCACTTTGTCCCTATGGCTAGTTCTAAATAAGAGATGTTTTTGCATCCACTTTCCATATACCAGTTTTACATGTATCATAATAGTCAGTAATAATTAGCATTTTATTCAGGTGCCCTTACAAATATTAATAATTTATGAATAAACTGCTGTGCTATATAAAGCCTTTTCAAGGTCTTTAATCCATGTTTAATTTGAAGTTTTCATAGAATGAGAAACATGTAACATGGATAAATGAAGTTGGGAGGTCAAGTGTGCCCTCCTAATTTAATGTGAAAAAACACTTTATGGGATGCTGGAGTGCACTTCTAATTTATTTTTTTATTATTATTGCAGAGCTCATCATGTCAATAACGACTTTTAATTGTCTGAACCTTAACACCTGCTAATAGCACAAATTTTACTGGATATACATCTATACTGTTTTGCAAGGCTAGGCTTTTTTTTTTTTTCTTTTTTTTTCCCCATGGCAATAATGTGCAGTATCTTTATTAAACATGCTGACAGCTCCTTTAAGAGAAAATTAGTCATGCCATAGACTTGAAAGAAAGAGTAGTTTAGGTAAAAGATGCTATTAGATCAAAATCCTTTGGGTGAGGCAATAAAAGAAACTATACTGGTTGTAGAGAAACCTACCTGGATACTCCAGACAGGATTCAGTGTGGATAGAGATTCCTATAGTGTTATAAGCAAAGATAAAACTTGCTTGTAGAAATTCAGAGATGGAGAATGGGAAGCAAACACTGTTATCAATGTGACAGCCTTAAATGCTTTTCTCTGTATTTGACAAGTTGCAATTAGTAGAGAAATAAATTTTATTTTAAAATAAAGTTGTAAAAAACCCTTTGAATTTTGTTCACAAGCTCATTCATTTTGATTTAAATAGAAACATACATGAAAGTGTATTAGTAATATGTTTCCAGTGTTCAGTTCCAAAACAGAAAATTTAGAAGAACTGGGAAAAGCACGTAGGGAAGTTGCTGGACAGAGAAATTCTGGATTTGTTATGTGGGAGCGGAACACCATTACTTTTATCATGGCAGAAGTTACCTGAAGTTATTTGAAGCTATCTGAAACTAGTGGCACAAGAAAAAACCTAGTAGGAGTTGTTTCCTGGTTTAGCTGGATGCAATGGTCATTCTCCAGAAATCATTTAGAATTAGGGAGTCTGTCTGTTCCATTCCTTCTAGGCTAATCAGCAGAGAAAAACATTAAAAGGTAGAATGGAAACTGCCAAAAACAGGGCCTAGTTAGATATCATTGGAGATGTTTTATCAAACAGTTCTTCATCCAAATGAATAGAAAAAACAAGGAATGAGAAATACTGAGGGAAGACTAAATAGCATTTTCATTATAGACATTTAGATGTAGACTGAAATGTGTACTAACATTGTTTCTTATCAGTAAGGGTGATACAGCTGGTTATGAGAGTAAAGGTGAAGCAGAACAGGGACAAAAATGTTAGTGACAGCAGGATGTATGTCAATGTCTACCAGTTGAAGTGATATCCTATGGGACTTATTGAATTGCTACTGATACTTTACCCGTTCACTTAAATATTATGAGCAAATACAAGATCTTTATTTTGACTTAACAATCTGTAAATATTAAAAGTATTACTGGAGAGCAAAACTAGTCAGAAAGTCAGTAAAAAGTTTAATGGAATTTTATATGGTCTTGGCAGAGGCAGATGTTAAACAAGATCTACCTTTAAAAAATAATCAGTAAATAGTGTTTAATGCAAGAAAATAAAGCAGATATCAATATGAGCTTAAATAAAACACTTACTATGCCAGAGAAGAACTTACTGAAATATGAACAGCAAAGAACTGAGATGGACAAGACATCAGACAAGAGACCACTGCGTTCATCAAAGTTAAGTCTTCAGATTTGTTGTGGTTTAGTATTCATTGTCAACCCTGGCATAAGGTGTAGGAGTATGCTAAGGAATGAGTCAATGTTTTGGAGATATCTCGAGTTCAGAGGAGGACTGGATTTGCAGAAATGGAAATAAGTTTAGGTTTACAGTGTGCAAGAGATCAGTGTGCAAGCATCCTGGTTCTTAGGGACTGATTCAAATTATTTCTGATAACACTAGGCAATTCACTGTCTGAGAGAGAAATCTGGATAACTAGCTGAGTACAGAGTGTCTATGAAGGCTCATAATAATGGCTCTAATGTAGGTGAAGGCCAGTTGTAACACAGAACATTCAAGGACAGATATTTCCTTAGATGTAGGCCAGTAATGGTGTTTGCCTGGGAAGCCAGCCTGCAGAGGTGCGGTGTGTGCTGCTCTGCCTGCACTGAAAGCTGGCCAGTATGATAGGTCTGCTTGCCATGTGTGCATCTGAGTTACCTGTCCCAGAGCTGCCTACTCTCAGATCAGCAGCCCAGAAGGCATAGGGGGTTGAGGCTAGGAAGAAGTCTCAGACTGACAAGTAGCTGCTGTTGAAGGGAGTGGGATGCTTTAGGAGGAAAGTAGGGTTTATGCCCAAGTAGGCAGGGATGAGGGAGATGGGTAAGTCTCCACTGATACCTGTGAAGATAAACCTTCTGTCTCCTCTTGTCTGGCCGTAAGACTTTACTCTGTGTGCTTGGTTCTTGTTTCTTCCCAAGGAAATCTCTACGTTCCCACCAACAGTCCTTCCCTCAGAGATTGCCACAGACCCTGCAGCTTTCCTATGGTCTTTGCCATCATTGTCACTGAAGATGATCAGAGGGCTACAGCACCCTCTCCAATGAGGACAGGCTGAGAGAGTTGAGTTTGTTCAGTCTAGAGAAGAGAAGACTCAGGATGCCTTAGAGCAGTCTTCCAGTACTGGAAGGCCTACAAAAAAGCTGGAGATGGACTTTTTACAAGGGCATGGGAATGGCTTCAAACTGAAAAAGGGTAGAGATAGACTAGATATTAGGAAGAAATTATTTCCTGTGAGAATGGTGAGGCACTGGAGCAGGTTGCCCAGAGAAGTCGTGGATGCCCCATCTCTGGAAGTGTTCAAGGTCAGGTTAGATGGGGATTTGAACCACTTGGTGTGGTGGAAGCTGCTCCTGCTCTGTGGCAGGAGGGTTGGAACTGGAAGATCTTTCAGGTCCCTTCCAACCCAAATCATTCTATGATTCTATGATCTTCGCTCCTCTGAAAACTTACTATCTTTTTTACCCTCTCCAGTTGTGCTGATGAAATCTCCATGACCCTGGCCACTTCCTCATGGCTGTGAAGAGAGTTTTACCTACAGGGTGAGAATGCTTTGTTTGGCGTGAAAGGAGCAAAAGCATGCATTTTATTGCAAAATGTTAGTCGTTAGATATTATCTGAAATACTGTCTAAATCTCAGACCACTTATTGACAGAAGAAGGTTCACATTTGTAGAGAGGCCACATAAAAGGCAGAGAAAAAGAATATATTGTATGGCTGAAAATGTCAAGCTGTTCTTAGGCCTGGAAGGTGACAAAATGGCTCTCTGTATTTGTGCAAAGAACTGAACTGAACACCAGGGAGGGAACAACTGTTTGAGTCAAATGGTAGTGCTGTTATATACACAGATGACCCACACACGGATAGTTATGGGCTAGAAGAATGGAAAAAAAAAATTAATACTTCAGTTAAAGGAGATTTTAGAGCAACAGTCCAATATTGGTTTTCAGATTAAATTAGGTAAATTTATCTAAGGGCTTAAACAATGTGGTCGTGTGATAACAAGGGAGAAATATTTGTGAACTGAGAGGCCTCTTCCAATCTAATCGGGGCAGACTTTGCCTACAGTATGTTATACATTGACGATTTCTTAGAGTTAGTTCTCAGTCTCAAGAGCTTGCTTAAGAGTGAAATTTATTCCCTGTTTTTCTACAACATAGCTTTTTCAGAAATGCCATGTGGTTTCCTAGATTTTTGTTTACTTTCTAAATTGCCATTTTGTAGTTTTTGAGAATACACTCGCGTATCATTGTGTTTAATATAAGGAAATTGATCTTCCAGATGTTCATGATGAAGTAGTTTATGAAAGATTAACATGCTTCAATTGTTGTAATGGGCAGAAATGAGGGAAGGTAATGCTGCAGAGAAGGCAAAACGGATTGAGGGAAGAACAAAAGAAAGATCAGCATGAGAGAGAAATCTGTTCTGTTTATGGGAACCAAGCTTCTGAATATTATGAGAGTTATCTGTAGATACCATACTTTGGTGATAGAAGTACACAGGCTTCATATCTGTCCTATGCTCAGTTTTAGGATTAAACACGCTAAATTTTTGTCTGCTTTGATCTCAGTGTGAGTCTTCCTTTTTCAGTGGAATCTGGTTTTGGGACTGTGATGTGAGATGTCTCATTTTAAAGCACACACAGGAGATGAATTTAAACCAATTCAGTTCAGTGTCCATAGGTATGATGTTTCAAATCCGTATGTAAATTTGTTCATGTAACACCTGTTTTTATAGCCTGAATTCTATTGTATCTCTAAAATCACCAGCTTAGAAATGTTTTATGCAACATTTTATTCCTAACTACCAAGGTACAGAGTGAACTGCAGGATCTTCAGTGAAATACCAACAGTTTGACTAGTTGTGCCAGTAGCTATTATAAGCTTGGTCTGGGTTTCTAAGTAACTAAACTATGATATTCATACATTAAATGTATAATTTATAAGTAAATGTAGAAATATAGTAGACTTGTAGAAGCATATTAACTTTAATTAGCTAATAAGAGCATTTTTCTCTTTGGTATTTGTGCAAATTAATTTACTATTGAATTCATTTAATCTAAGCTATTTATTGTTTAATGTTTTCTTTTTGTAAGGGCAAAGTGTTAAAATCTTTAGGGAAAACACTCATTCACTTCACTCAGAGTTTTTCTTGGATGAATGCCATGAGATTTGCCCCTAAAAGCCATTGAATCTATACCTACATCAAGCTTTAACAAATATTTCTCTGTTGCATTAATGAGCTGCCTCTTTACAGTCTGAATGTATTCCCTTTGCAATCTACAGTGCTTGTCTATCAAAATATTTTTTCATTGTGAACATTCTTTGCTATGTTTCATTTGCTTTATTGTAATTCAGTTTTAATTTAAAATTGGAGTGTAACATATGAATAGGTTTCACATAGTCCCAGTGATCTGGCTCCTATAATTGCTTATGCTTGAATACTTGTGCTAATACATAAGAACAACCGGTGAAGTTTATAGTCATATTTTCTGTGATATACCTTCAAGCTTTCCTGACTCAGGAAAAGACATCTGGGAGAAACGCATCATGAGATCTGAAGATTTGCTTGACAGAAGATTTTCTATTGTGAATTGTTCTTTAGGGTTGTTTCAGATTTGTTAATGTCCATGGCAATAAAAATACATAGAAGCAAGAATCAGTCCTACCTATGAGCTTTTTAACAGTAACATCATATAGAGCAATTCATGTACATATTCTGTGTCCTATTGTAATTTCCATGACACTTTTCCAGAGGCCAGGTGGAGACAGTTTTTCTTCATGAAAATATAACCAAAAAAGATTACTTTAAAGGAAGAGCTTAAAAGCTCTCCAGGCTGCATTCCTTTTTTATAGAACCTCTCCTGATTAGGAGCTGCAATATAGCACTTCATATTGCAACTCTAGTTACAGATAGACTTTGTGAGCCATGCTCACAGATGCCTCTTGAAAAATAATGCTGCTCTTCTTGGGGAGACACTAGCAAGAGTATACCTGAGTTCAGTCATGCACCTACAGCTGACCACACAGTCCCAAATGCATCCAAGGGTATAACCAGAGGCAAGTTATCTCAGAAATGCATTGCTGACTTCTTTTTTTTTGCTAAGAAGCAATTTTCACTTGATTTCTTAATAAGAAGGGAGTTGTGTGCCAGGGCTTAAAGGCACACAGTTTAAGATGCTGACGTTTTGGTAGCTCTCTTTTCAGATAAGATCAGTCACCTGAAAATCTGTTGCTGCTTCTGTGAAATTGAACATCTGATGTAAATCTGTTACTGTGAGCTTTCTTGCTCCTTACCTTTGAACAGCTTAATTTTTGTCATCATAATCATCATTGCTTTCCTTACTTGAATTAAGATGCTGCTTGTCACCCCAAGGGTGAAGGATGGAAAAGTCAGTTATGGTCATCCAGTCTTTTAGAAGAAGGAGCTCTTTCAGAATGGAAGTCTGATCTGAAAAGGTAGCGTTTCCTTAATTTGACAATCCCAATGTGCTTTCTCTTGCCTCTCCATCCTCTGTGCCAAGTATGTTTCTCTGTGCATTTAAACTGTGTGCTTTGCTTAAAGCCTGCACACATTTTGCCTCTATGGCATTGACCTTGATGGGAAAAATTGCTTTGCTGTCCTTCAAATGACTGGTCATTGCACCTGTCACTTGCATTCCTTGATGAATAAATGCATATGGCTCAGTTGCATGGTATGTACTCTGCTTCTGTATGGAATGTAGTCCAGTGCACTGACTGAAGCAGGCTTCTAAAAGAGAAGCATTTGAGGTAGTTGAGTGTGATGAAATAAAATAATAAAAAAATAGGTATGCAAGATGCAATCCTCTTTTACTTCTATTTCTTTTTCCGAGTATTTAGAGCATAAACTATGTAATTCCTTCTCAACAATATCATTTCCAGTAACTTAGTGAAAAAATACAAAGAAAATGTCAGTTCCCTTGGGAGCCATTAGCCTCGAGCAAATTCATGATGCAGTGGAAAGAAGAACATTCTGTGAAAGCTGGTGTGTGAAATGCATCAAACTTAAACATACATGCTTCTGAGATTCAAAACATATTCTAATGAAGTATATGATTTGGAGGGAAGCAGTATTTTTAATTTATATCTTATACATGCTTTACTATTACTTATGCTATCATGCTCCTACTCATAACTTAATAACTGATTTTTTTAACATCAAAGAAATATAAGAAATCTTTACCCATTTCCATCCAGTATAGAGCTTCATGTTGCGCTGTAGTGGAGAGAGGCATGTTGTACTTGTGTGTTTGGCTGACCTTGGGAGTTGTGTTAAACCTGAAGGCTGTTCTGATGAAGTTAAGAGTCTCCAAGGGACTGAAACATGCACTCTCTTCACATATTTTTAGACGTTCTTTCCAAACCTGTACCAAATATGGCTTCTTTCCTTGGAGAACTCATTCTAACAGCGCAGGGTTTGGACAACTTGCAGTAATGACAAATATTAACAGTCTGACTTAAAAAACTCCTACCCAGTCTTCCTTTTGATTTGTGTATGTATTCATACAGGGATTTTTTCTGTATATAAACATATAAAGTGTGCAAGTGTCCTATTAACATAGGATGTAAAGCTTCAGCAGTTTCTATGCTGTGAAGTTTAGAGGTTAGGCAGATCTGACTTAACAGTGCAGCTAGGACTTTTTAAAAGCAATCCTGAAGATGGGAATTACATCAGATTATATGACTTCATTAATCTTGCTGTGTAGTCATAACATTGTCAGTTTATCTTGATGATCTAAGTTCTTAACTTTCTTACTTTAAAGTAGCATGAAGGGGTTTATGTTTCAGTGTCTGTCTGTTGCAGCAGAATCTGGCCTGCACAGCATGTGCTCAGCAAGCTTGATTTATAGTCACATATCTAGTGTCTATAAATCAACTATAGACACCACAGGAAGCAAATTTATAGATCTCACTTAAGCTCAAGTATAAAAAATGTATGTTGGAGACCTCCTTTTGCTTGAGGTTTTTATGCCCTACTGAATATTTCTCTCATCCCCTGGGATTTCAAAGTAGACTGCTTGCATGGTTAAAGTAATGACTATCTTTTCTCATTTTCACATCTGTTTCAGTTACCACTTTAATTTTGAGCACTATCACTGAGGTGCAGATTTGCTTGACTTTCTCATAATTACCTGTAAATGCAGTAGTCAGTACTGTAGCTGTCCATTTTAAGAGGCATTCATGTTGCCCGTTGATAAAGCAAAGACACTGACTCTCTGATACTGCTGCTGTCATTAGTAGCAGTGAGCTCCCTTGCTGCCTCAGGTCTCTTATTTGCTCATTTTTGACACCTTGGTAAACAGCAGAAGTCAGTCAGAATAATCCTTTGGATAATATCAAAAGCCAGCTCATTTGAATTTGGGGGATATTTTGCATTGTACGTTTAAATTTTCTGCTTAAAATAGATTAGGAAGGGGGTCGGAGGGGGGGGGGGGGGGAATCTCTGAGCCAAGAGCAAAGGCAGAAAATTTTCTGTTGGAAAGGAATATTTTTATGCAGTTGTGAAACTGTGAGCCAGTGCAGCGCAATAACCGTTCTGACAGAATATGAACTTGGGAAGGTTTTGGTGTATGATGCATCCCTCTGAGTCACATTAGTCCAGTGCACACCGCTATTGCTGACGTGATGCACAAGTGTTTCTCATCTTCTTATCCTCAAGCACAGTGATTCTGGAGAGCATCTAAGTGCTTTTAACTCATTGTGTTCCAGAATCTAATTCCCACCTGAGTACGCCTGTTGGATAAATTATATACTCTGCATATCCCAAAAGCATGTCCTGTAATGCCTTACTGAAACTCCATGAGGGGTGCATTCTCTATGCAGAATATGCTGAAACTGATAGTAAAAAAGTGTGGCCTAGGGAGTTCTGTCATTTGTAATCTTAGATATTAAACACCAACACTGAGATTTTTCTAGTTTGCCTATTAAAATTAATGGAAGCTAGATAACCAGATCCCTTTTATGACTTTGAAAAACTGTTTTCACTGTCTTAAAAAAAATAAAAAATCGTTGTCTAGGAAAGCCACTAAGTTTAATATTACTTCGATGTTTCTATTTTGCAATGAGTGTGAAATGTAAGCTAATATGAGCAGTAAAGAGTTGCTAGTATGCAAGCTTTATCTTTGTATGTTCGGTTTTTTATTAAAATTTGTGTACAAGTTTTACATGGCAGTTGCACAGCAATGAATGCTCCCACAGACTTTTTTATTTGTCAGTTTGATCACATTTGAAAGGTCCAAATTATTACAATTTAAAGCATAGAATATGTTTCAATACTCTGCAAATTCTGCTTTTCTACTTCATACATATTTTTAGAGTTTTAAATAAATGTTAATCTCACTGAAGTTAATGACTTCTAAACCATGAATATTATCCTCTAAGCAACATTTTCTCTCAGTTAGCTTGGGGTTTGGCTCTATGAAAGATATCTCAGTAAATCCTGAAGCATCTAGCATTTAAAGTGTGAAGCAACATAGCTGCAGGATTTTTATTTCCTTTATGAAATTCTACAATTGCATTCATTGTGTAGATTTTCCAAACCAAAATACATGATAAAGACAAATGCTGATTTATATTGTTGTTGGAAAGAGACTGTTCTGTTAGTCTAAAGTACCATGTTTTTGGGAGGCCTGTCCTATAGACTGAGAAATTTAATTTCCTACTGAAGTTTATGAGACCTGAGAATTTTTGTGACCATTCATGAGATGCTCAGCACAGTGTCACATTCCAAATGAGTATGGACCTACTCAACTAGTAGATCTGAGACTTTTGTAACTAAAAGAGAGTCTAAGCTAATCTACAGATGGGGTCAAATAATTTTTTCACATTTATTTTAAATCAAAGGTCAAATGATCCTGGCCACTGCTTTATAGACATTTTTCAAACCAGGATATATTAAATATACAGTAGGAAAGTATTAAAGTACTTTTTAAAAAAATACTTTTTTTATTCTGAAGAAGTTTTAATGAAATAGGTTGCTCAGCAACATCTGGAAAAGTTGTGCAAATTTCTCCCTAATGGATACTATAGCAATCAGATGAATTGTAGAATTATGGAGAAGGGGAAAAAAAAATCAATTCAAACATTAAAATTATTACTTTTTACTCTTCCTATTAGCCTTCAGAAGCACATGAGTTTACCAAAAAAAAAAAAAAAATTGCTCTTTTTCATGTGTCCTGCATGTCACTGCATGTATGCATGTATGCAACTTTTATTTGCCCATTATTAAGGTTAGAGGACAGAAAGTATGTGAGGTTTTGATTTCAAGCATGTTTTGATTTACTGGTTAGTTAATTGGTTTCTAATGGAGTTGAGAGAGAGCAAAGTAAAAATTGGGAATAGCTTTAAAGTGAAAAGTTTAGAGTTCATAGCTGAAAGCTGATAGATAAGTATCCTCCCTCTGTAGGTAGAGGTAAAGGGGAATTGTAATACAAACTGAAAAATGGTTACATAGATACTTCAAATAAAAAATATTGATGTGAAGATCAGTGTCTGGATAATATATATTTCTAGGGTATGCTGGACCCTGCAGCAAAACACAGTCAAGTTTTGGATTAATGAGAGCTAAACCTGAGCTTTTGTGCTGTTTCTGTCTCTCTTTATCCTGGATTTTTATCAGATATTCCATTTATTCTGTCAAACCAAGCTTGCCCATCTTCTGTCTCACAAAATATATCTTAAGCTGCATTAAAAATAATAGAAAAGCTCTGACAAATAGCAAACAATCCTTGAACACTATCTTGCAAAACTATCTTGCCAAGTGCATCTTCCAACCCAACACCTTTTAACAGATGTGCTAAGACTGCACAGTTTTGGATGTTTTCATATTCTGCTTATGAGTAGTATATCTGCCTTTACCATGAAGTTATAGAGACTATGTTAATGTGCTATGAAAATGTAAAATAATTTGGATGAATAACAAAACATGAATTTAATTCAGAAGCCCTTAGGGGGTATATTCTCATTTCAATGAGAAGCAGTTTATCCTTAATGAAAGGCTTATGCATAGCTGTCTGTGCACTGAGATGAGAATACACTCAAAACTACTTAAACTCAAGAGCTACGAATAATCTATTTAAAGTTTTTGTAGTCAGAAGAGAGGGAATTCTTAAAGTAATTAGTTAACCTTTATTTGCATAAGAAAATTAGCTGAAATTCAAGTCTTGGAGGAAAATTCAAAGGGCTTTGTCACCTCTATTACATGCTATCTGATCAAATTGTACATGAAGGCAAATGGCGTGATTTTTTTTTTCTATTTAAATCTTGCTAAGCACATTTTATAAAATTGATTATTTTTCCCTAAAATCTTGTTAGTAAGGAAAATTGTTTCAAATGGCATTCTTTTTCTGAACTAAATTGATCATGATTACATTGCAAAAAGATGTTTACCAAATATTGGTCTTTGTTCTTTTAAATGCAAATGTCCGTTGTTCTTTTAAATGTAAATTGCTAATTGTATCTTATTTTACTTAGGCTCGTCCTCATAATGAGTTTATTTGCTCTTACTGTCAGGGTAGTACCTTTGGTTTAGACTTAAACAGTTTCTTACCTCCAAAGGAGCACCACATTACATTCCCTTGGACTTGCATCGCTGTAGTTACAATCACATCTCACCTCTTTGATTCTCAGAAGAACCCTGAGTTTTGGTTCTGTCTGTGTTCAAAATGTAGTTTCAGAGCAGAAGGAAAATGCTAGGCTGAGATAATAGTGGAGGTAGTAGAGGAGAACAGGTTTACAAAATAAGAACATGTGCCAGAAATAACTGCTGGCAGCTCTGGAGAAAATGATTTTGAAATGTCGTGTAGAAGCATCAGTACTTTAACAGGTGGTTATTGCTTGTGCCCACATGCAGTGTTTAAAATAACTGCAGTGTGTGCACTGAAGTTTTTGTACACATTAGATTGATCAGGAGAGTGATTTGATGACTTTAGTTGTTTGCAGTTTAAACCAGACTAGGCAGGTTTTATCTGTTTTATATTCAGCTGCATAAGACGATGCTGCATGAATTTTGAGGTAACAGTTAAATGCAGTCCACTTTTATTGTTGCATGAAGTGTACAGTGTTAAAGATACAGATTTTTAAACTTACATTTTTTTTTACTATTTATTGATTAATGATAGCTAAATAGATGTAACTACTTTTACAATTTTACCTGACAATAGAATTTTATATTTTTTTTCTATCTTGAGATCTTAGGCAAATAATGTATTTCAGTTCAGCCTATGTTGATTTCAGAAGAATTAGGAAGAATGCTCAGCACTTTAAGAAATCCTCTGGTTTCATACATGGGAAAATATTGCTGACTTCAGATAAGTCTTACTTCAGTTACTCTAAAAGGTTGTTGCTGAGAATAATAATTTCAATAGCCATATTTGCTTTTGAGTCAAATATAGGATAGCTGTTGAAGTTATGAATTTTTTTTCTGCTTCTTTAGGCAGTGGACACTCAGTTTAAATATGTGCTTAAATGCAGTCATGCAGTTTAAAATATCACATGCTTTTTACAGGAATTTATTTAATTTGATTTTTTTTTTTTTTTGAGAGGAAGGTGCTAGTATAAAAATAGCAGCAAAAATGGAGAAGTGAAGTGAGCCCATTCTGACTATAAAGTAGGATCCAGGATTTTGAGTACTTGTTTGAAAGGTGCAAATGACAGTCCATAGAGAACAAAATCCTCTATGCTGAGATTGCCTCTAAGCTGTTGGGGATGCTTCTGACAGCTTAATTGTGCTCATGTTGTCATTAGCTCTTGAAATACAAAGCGGTAAGGCACATGGCTGTAGAGAGTGGAGCTGTGAAGAGCTTCAGCCTCGGGTCTGTACCCTCTGAATCAACACTGTAGAAAGATTCAATTTAAATGCTAAAATATACTAGAGTACAGATGGAAACCAGACCACGTGGATCATCCCACTGACTTCAGTTTTGCCTCTAAGGAGGGCACTTGCAAGTTCTTAGAAGTGACCTGAGCTGCCGTATCTGAAATGATTCCTGAGCCGTAATGATTTGGCTGTGTCACTCAAAGCACAGACTTCCTTGCAACTTGACACCATCCCCTCTCTTGTTATGTTTCATATCCAGATAAGTCAGACATGAGGGAGAAAATACATTATTTTTATAAATGTTTTTGTGAGGACTCTCAAACTAGAAAAGTCTCTAAAGGCTAATCCTGGGTGATTGCAGTAGACTGTAAAGCACCCCTAAATGAATTGTGGTTCAATTCTCAAATAGACATGCATGAAACTAACTGATACCTGTGACACAGATCAGGAGTTACTATCTATTTCAAACTTGTTTTAAACTATTCCATGATATATTTTGAATTCTCTTTTCCCTTCCTCACTATTTTAATTTCATTGGTAACCAAAATTTGTGGACTAAGCTTCCAGCTTTGCTTTCACTGTAAGCATGCCTCACTGCAGTTTTCCTTGGCTAGGACACAATGAACTTAGTCTGCTGTCTTCAAGCCTTAAAGTAGATATTTTCTTTATTAGCTGTAGCTGCCAAAATACATGATTACTTTTCTTTGATGCCCTCTATTCTGTCAGGCAGGAACAAACAGAACTACACTCAAAAGGGAAGAGGACAGCTCTTCTAGAAAAGTTAACTCTTTGATTTGGTTTGGTTTGGTTTTTTTTAAGTCAGTGTTGATATAATGAGGGGACACATGACAGTACTGTAAAGTATCACAACTAGTGCAAAATATGTGTACTCAAGCTGTAATTATTTTTGAGATGTTGATAATATGGCAAATAAAGTCGTGGGAGGTAACCAGATTTCTCTGCAAAAGAATGTGTAGAAATGGATACCACACTGATTTGCACAGAATATTGGGCAGCAGTAGAGCAGGATGAGTAAATGATATCTATGTGTATATGGCTATGCTGTGAGAAAAATACCCCACGTTGCTCCTTCTTTATTGAGTCTCCCAAGGTCATGCTGCTTTCATATAGGATCGTGCCAAAGGCATTAGCTGTCCATAGTTGTTGCCATCCTGAATTTGGCTTAAAGCAAGGACTGTAGTCAAAGCTAAAGGCAGGATAACTTGCTAATTTTTTCCTGAAGATACAGACCTGCTGTATTGTGCATGCTTGAAAAAGTTTGGGAATGCTCAAAGTAGAAATAAATACGACTTTTTACTCAGTTAGGGAAGCCATTTAAAATCCAGGGAATGAATGGTAACTAGCCAGAAAAAAGGACTTAACAAGCTGTAGAGCAAAGGCCGGTATCAAAGAAATGATTAGAATGAGCTCGAAGGTAGCAAGCAATAAATTTCTTTAGCCAGCAAAATTGACTACTAGGAGGCACTTGCACTTCACTGATTTTGTCCAGATTCAGAAACAGGTCACACCTGCTTCTACTATCCTGCTCTTGGATAGATCAGTAGTCTCACAGTTGTACATGCTAATGGGTCACCTGTGTTAAGGGACAAGAGGGATTTTTTTCTGAAAAAGGCCAGATTCAGCACCTAAAAAAACCCCAACATCTCCATTGCAGCAGTACCTGGGAACAGGAAGCATTAATATTTATTTTTGAACTGTCTTGAAACTTGAATATGTGGCCAAAGTACTCTGTTCAGTACAGAGTACTCAGAACTCATAGTTCAGGAAGGATGATCCTTGCTGGTATCTGGAAACAGCGGGGTGCCCTTTGTCAACAGACTGCTTTTTGATATCACAAAATAGTGTGATGCAGCTGGGAACTCTGAGCATTTGGGGAAGGACCCACAGATTCAAGTGGATCAGGTCTTTTTTCCCTTTATTTGCCAAAATGTGTCTCTGTCAGAAATAGAACAAAAGCAATTTGTTTGATAACAGGCTGGTAGCTGAGCCACAACACCCATTTCTGGGGGAGAACTGGCCCACTGTGGTTACTCTGAGGTTATGGTTTTTGTGTTCCAGTAACACAATGCATTGGAGAGGAGCTGCCTTGGGCTACTGGCCTGCAAAAAAGAAAATCATGTTTGAGTTAATGTGACACCTAATGATTCTGGGGTGGTTTTTTTGTGACTTTTTTTTTTTCTAGTGCATCTCTAATGCGTTTCTTTTAGAGGTATAGTTACAGGATCTGTTACACTTGCTCAGTGTTTAAGATCAGTTTTCAGTCAGTGATTTTGAAGTTAGTCTCTTATAATTTAGGTCAGTGAATGGAGTGTATATAGATTGAACTAACAGCTTTCTGAGCTTCAGTTGAAACTACTAACAGGATTTTCTAATGTTTGTTTAAATATTTCGGAGGAAGGGAGTGGAAGAAGAGCAGTGAAATAGTCAATGTATGTGTGGTCTTAAGTGAAATAATATAAATGGTAATTTTATCATCTTTTGGAACCAAATGGATGTTTACTATTTGAATGTTATGAAGTATTTGTTACTTAAATCATCTCTAGTAGGAAGCTCCTAGAATAAATAGGAAAAGCTTCCAGTAACATGAAATTACCCTGAAACATGGAAGTGTTTCTGTTCTTCAGATTCCTCTTTACTTTTGTGAATCAAGCATTAAGTCATAATTTAATGTCTTTAATTACAAATGCAAAGAACTTTTCATTTTTTCATATGTAATGGGAAGAAAAGCTTATGGAGTCAATTGATGTCGGTGAGAAACTTACACTGCTGCTGGAAAAGTAAATGTATCTTTTTGTCTGGTCAGATAGATTTATAACCATATAAAGTCTATTGACCTGCTGAATGCTTAAACATCTTACAAATGATAATCCGTTGTCTTTAACTGAAATCAGTGATCTATTCCATAGAAATGCCTTTTTTTAGCTTAAATAAAACATAGGAAGACATCTATCATCTGCTGCATTTGTGAGGAAAATAAATGGTCTGCTGCTTATTAAAGAAATCATTGCTATCACCATACCTGACTTTATTTAAAATTAACAGCAACCATCTGATAATAAATGTTGTCTCTTTCAGAAACCTGCAGGAATGCTTGTGCTTTGTCCATTGTTCAGAAAATTCAAGCTCTATCAGAACAAGGAAAAAATAAGGTTTTTATTGAAATGGATTTTTGGTGAGGGTGCCCTTGCTGGTACTTGCATCCAACCTAAATTGATCCCACCTTGACTGCTTGTGTGGTCTTGGTGGTGGAGGCTGAGTGAAAAAATAAGTAGAAGGGACATAAAAGAGTGGAGGCATTAGAAGAGAGGGGTAACTAATAAAAATGGGGCATGAAGCAGCACAGGGATGCCAGAGTCTCTGGTCAACATGAATTAGTATTGTGTAGGCTATCACAGAAAATTTGTCTGTAGTGCTGTCTTTTTCACAACTAGTAATGAAGTCCACTGCAGAAAGGGTAAAAAGAGTGGAACTAGTGAAAAAACTTTGAGAATTTTTTTGACAAAAAAAAGAGAGAGAAAAGTAACATTTTCCTAAAATTTCCAACCATTATCAAGCACAGATGGCTGTTTCCAAATGGTTTGCCTCTGAAATATTGCCTACTTCTATACCAGCTGAATTTTTCAAATATTTTCTAAGTTCAGAGCAGATTGCAGTGATTGAAATGGAAGGTAAGAAGAGATAGCTAGCCTCTGTAATGTCTATTTCTAGAAAAAAACTGGCAACATGTCAGTCATACAGAGATGGAAATAGACGTTACTGATCCTTTACCGACACCTGGTCAGTAACGCAAATGAGCAGCTCCAGTTCCTGAACTAAACTGAAATAAACTCTACAAAATCTGGGTTTTTTAGGGTTTTTAGGTTGGGGGTTTTTTTGCTTTTTTTTTTTGCTTTCACAATGTTACTAGTGTTACCTCAGTCTTATGAAAACCCATATTGCATAAATTGCCCAAGAGGTCCTCATACAACCTCATCTCCGTTAGGACTGTGAAAATACTGCATCTGGGTCTATGTATATGTTATATTGATTCTCTTGTCATTCGTGACCTGATTTGGAAAACCTTTTCAGGTCTGCATTGCAAATAGTTTGGCACATATGGTTCTCCTCCCTCATGTCTTAGTCATATGTGCACACATGCTGTGTGGTGATAATATCAAATGATTAATATCTTTTGTTTTCTGTTTGAATGGCAGCTTGGTTTTTATTTTCTTTAATGTGCAGAGATTAACCATTTCTGTGGCATTAAAAGAGCACGTTAAAATCTCAGACAAAGCCCAGTAGGGCACTAGAACTTCTGAGCTGAAGCAATAGACTGCCGTGAAGTGATTGGTTTTCAGTTCTGGAATCAAGAAGCTGGAGAGCAGGTCAGTTCTTCCATGAAGGGCTTGGTGGCTATGAGAGAAGATAGGAGTGCTGAGACACCGGTTGGCAGGACCAGTGGTACCCAAGTCAGGGTTTCTAGCTGGGAGGCCCTGACCTGTAGATGCTATCTGCCCAAGGGAACACATACTGAATAAGAAAGAAACTTGAGGAACTAGAAGGATGACTGGGGTGGATGAATGGATTTTCAGAGCTGTTATCTCTGATTCTGTCAAGGTGATGGTGTGTCATGACAGTTAAGTAAAGTTTTAGGTAGTTGGTTGCTGGACTTGAAAATGTATTGAAGTTTATAGAAGCACTAAAAACTCTCAGCTGCTTTGGAACATAATGGTGCATGCATTGCTTTTGGCATTTCCAAACATTTGAATGAATGACTTTGCCATCTTCACATTTTAACAAAGGGATATTTTTGAGTATAATACCTATTAAAACAAAACCAAAAAACCTTACCAGTCTATTGAACTTAGTGGATTCAATGTGAGTAAGCTGGAACATCTTGTTGCTATGAAAATCTGTGAGCACTTCATACAGCTTGAACAACCTAAATTGCCAAGTGATACAAAGCAGATGAGGTTCAGCATGATTATAGGATCTCAGACTGAGATACTGGAGTGAGTATAAAAAAGAACTCTTTAGACCTACTGAACATAAAAGACTGCAAGGCAATAAATACCAACCCACAAAGGCAACTCTTAAACCTTTAAGACAGACAAATGGACACATAGCTTTCTGGCTGAAATATGTAAAACATTCTGCTGCAGGACTGAGGAAAGATGTTTAGATTACATTTGCAGTCTTAGACACGAAAAACAGATTGCAGCCCAAAACCAGGGACATGTATTTTTGGGGAAAGTATTTATCAGTTAATGATGAACAGAAGGAGCAGACTGACTGATTAAAAGACAAGAAAGAACGGACTGACTCTGCTCGAGGGAGAACAAACATGTTTAACAATTCCAGACAGATTCTTCTCAAGAAGGGGATGTTTTCAGCTGAAAGCAGACTTAAAAAGAAAAGAAAAGGCATGTGAAGATTTAAGTCCACTCTGGCACATGGGAGGATGGGAGAATAAAATCTGACTCCTGAAATGTTTCTGAATGTAATGTGAGTAAATGTAATAGGCAGATAAGAAAAATTATGATGAAATAATATGTATTGAATTGATGATCATAAACCTGTCCGCATGTCTGGTTCTTTGGTAGTTCAGCAGAGAAATACTTCTTCCTCTATCCCAGCCCAAGCATTAACCATGTGGACTAAGTATTCATCTTTCATGATGAAATGAAACCTCCATTTTGTCAGCTGCAAAAAGAGGAGGGGGTGAGGAGGGGATGACCTCCCAGTTTTTATATCAGGATTTAGTAAAGGGACAGTGAGAACAAATTCAGAGCCCGGTTGTAAAATGGATCTCTTAATTGAATGAAGCTGTTGTTCTGACTAGCAATGTGCTATCTACTTCCCTACATGGGGATTGGGAGGGTGGATTCTCAGAAACTTCAGGTACTCTGATCGTGTGTATGCCATTCCTGAGCAAACCACATGCTCTGTGTTGCTGTGGTAAAACACATGGTGGAACACCATGGTGGTGTCTGAACGATGTGTTTGGAGCAGGAGTTGTGCATGTGAGACATGGTCTGCTTTTGCTTTCCTCCTTTGTTGAGTAGTCCTACCCATTGCAACACAAACCTCTGGGCAACTCTTGGTTGTTAGGATTTTTCATATGGTTTGCTATGGAAGAGGGAACTTTAACAGCCTTTTTAAGCAGATAAAAGTCATGTGTCAGATTCTATTTAAATGAAGACATTTAAATAGCTATTACAGGGAACACTTCTGTCTTCTGTTCCTGTTGTGTCTTGCAGGGCAGGAAGAAGAGTAAATGTCTTCCTTCGCTCATCTTTCTATGCAGTGATGAGACCTATTTCCTTTCCTGAAATCTGAGACTTTAAAGGCCAATGTTTCAAGAAACACATGAAATAGTGGAAATATGAAATAGTAGTCCTTCCCTCTATTTTCATCACTGTGATTTCTTTTTACATACCTCTGAAGGAACATAAGCGGAAAGGTAAGGGAAGCTGTTTGTTGGTTCTCATTTGACTTCATTTGGGCTGGCCACTAGGTTGGCAGTTTCTGAGTTTTTTTTTTATTTTGAGAAAACTGCTTTGGAGTCTCAAAGCACTGGGTGATGCTGCTGGGGTGGCAATTTTTTGGTGTTTTAGTGTGTTGGGGTTTTTTTCCAATTAAAACTGTGTAAGGACATAGTTCCTTGATTTAGATGCACCTCAGAAGTGACTCTCAGATTTGCTTCTAAACCAATTGCAGTACCCTGAGAAGTACACGGCAGGACTAATCAAACTGTATGTACAGTTTGCATTGAAGTGTACAAAAACAAATGAGAAAATGCAGATTAGGTAACTATTTCATTAGATCTTTCTTATACATTTCTTATAATTTTTTTATTCTTTCTTAAAAAATCAATCAGCCCATTGGTAGAAACTGAGTGAGGCGTGACTGTCCCATGCATTTTGATTTTATTTGGGGAAGTAAGATATACCATGGGGGCATCAGGAGCACACTCAGGCAGAACTGGATGCCTGAAGCTGACAGCATTCATGACTGAGATTGAGTTCAGCACTCATGGTTGAGACTGAAGTTTCTCAAGTGAGGAAGAATATTTACAGTTCTTCTTGAACTGAAGTAAATTCTTTCTGGAAAAGGAAGATTCTCCAATACCTTTACAGTAGGCCTTCTCCCATTCCCCATGAAGATTCTTAGAGAATAACAGAAGCCAGCAGTCAATGGTAGTAATCTGCAATCCATACCTCACTAATTGCAGTTTCTGCCATCTGCTGTTTGCATGCTAGTGGCTTGGGAAACTGAGTACCTGTGGAACTGTAATTTGTAAGTCTTGTTTAAAGTAATAATTTAAGTCTACATTTAGTTAAGATTTTAGGCTTCTTTAAGGATTGCCGTTGTGGTTGACAGTGCAAAATTCTGTTTCATAATGCCATTTCTTTGGGTTGATAAATAGACATTAGTCAATTTAGGATCATAGAATCATTTAGGTTGGAAAAAAACCTTTAAGATCATCAAGTCCAGCTCTTAACCTAACACTGCCAAATTAATTCATTAACCATGTTCCTAAGCACCACATCTATCTGTCTTTTAAATATCTCCAACAGTGGTGACTCCATTAATGCCCTGGGCAGCCTGTTCCAGTGCCAGATGTTTGGTGAATAAACTTCTCCTAATATCCAAACTAAACCTCTCCTGGTGCAACTTGAGGCCATTTCCTCTCATCCTATCTCTTATTATGTGGGAGAAGATACTGACTCCCACCTCGATATAACCTCCTTTCAGGCAGTTGTAGACAGCAATAAGGTCTCCCCTGGTTGTGTAGCAGGTCCTTGACCATTTCCTTTCCCATTATGGAGGCTTCATTCTGCTCCTTGGCCCTGTCTTCCAGCTCAGGGGTTTGTGTACCTGGAGAAAACTGGTCTTAATGTTAAAGACTGAGGCAAAGGCGGCATTAGGTACCTCAGCCTTCTAGTTGGGCTCTGGCACTTCTGATTTTCTCCCCATATAATCTCAACATGCCTTTGTAGTCCAGTGGAGTTGCATGCCCCTCCTTCATTGCTGCCTACCCGAAGAATCAATAGTGGATAGTAATCTAAAGGGCTGGAAAACTTTCTCTTCTTGTCTTTAAGCTAGTCCGTATGGAGGCAGCAGGCTTCCCTTAAGATGTGGGTCCAGTGTGCCCCAGTGACTGAGGACAATAAACAAAGATAAAAAAATGGTAGACATTAAGCTTTCAATTTCAGAAGCCACTAAGTCAAGATAGCTGTAGAGATTCTAAAAAATCTCCTGCCACTAGTGTGTGACTATTAACAGCTGAATGAAGAGGTTTAGCTTGTGAGGGAAAAGAAGCTGCAGTAGTTCTGCATTTTGGTTTTGCAATGCTTGCTTAAACTTTAACCAAATTGTTGATAGCTGTCTGTTTTTTCTTCTGGACACTGAGTTACTAAAAACATGCAATGAGCTGTAGATGTGATAGGAGTTTTCTGTTCAAGAGCTCTCAGTAACCAGGAAATTACCAGGGTCCTGAAGATCATAGTAAAATGAGGCTTTTTTCCCCTCTCTCAATCTTAAAGTAATTGTCACTAGAGAGCAAAATGTACTAAGTATCTCATCACAGGCACCTCTCCTTAAAGGATCAAGTATATCTGATATCACTCCAATATTTCAAACCTGAGACAAGAAATGTGAGAAATTACTGAATAAATTAGCATTTTATCTGTTCTATCCCCCATCATTTTCATAAAAATAAGACAGCTGGATGATATGAAGTAATACACAGTGTAAATATCAAAGGCTTCAAGGACACATCAAAACCTCTTGTAGATCTTAAACTGGTGGTGTCAACAATAGAGGTACGAAGGGGACATGAAAGGAAGGTAGTTTCTCAGTGGCATTTTCAGCATCATGTTAAAGGGAATTATCACAGGCCCTGCATTCAACTCTTACTTTTACTGAAAATGAATTGAGGTTCAGAGTCACTGTGTCTGGCCAATGGAAATTTTTTGAGTTTTAAAGAGAGTATGTGCCAAAGAATGTATAACTGAAGAGCAAGATGCCCCATTCTTGGGAAACTCTTCGGTATGGGACCAAGAAGCAAGACTTTTGGTGGCTGATGTGAACTGGCCTGTGTACTGTGCAAATCTTGATGCAAACCTTTTCTTCGGGTTCTCTTACCAAGGGAACTACTTGGATTGCTCTAAGCAGGAGTCTGTGTGGGAACTAATATGTATGCAGTCTGGACACTGAGAGGCCAAAGGCTGTGCAGTGGAACAGAAAGGGAAATAATTTTTCTATGTATATAGGAATTGTCATGTGTGTTGGGGCCAGCAACTCAAGTCTTTCCCAGGTAGGGTGCTTCTCAGCATGACTGGGAACGCTGGAAATACAGTGCTTTCCATGACATAAATTCATGAGTTCTCCAGATTTGTGACAGTTTTCACCCCTGAGTTACCTGTCCCCAACAGAGTAAATGTGCCATCCTGAAAGTAGCATGTACCAGGCAGAATACAGTAGAATGCTGTTTAAATTTTACAGGAATTTCATGAAACCTGACACATATTTTATACTCAGACGTCACATAAAACCCCTCTCTTTTCAATAAAAATGTAGTTCCAGGAGAAAATTCTTAGCCAGTTACAATGTAGAAGAAAATACTGGTATTCATGTTAATTAAGATTAGATGATATAGAAATTACTCTTCTCCGAAAATGAAAGAATATTTAAAGATAGAAATTATGACAATGCTTCTGTCCATGGGAATGAAAATGAGCATTTGATTTGAACTCATAATTTGGGTTTGGTTGTGGGGTTTTTTTCCTATCATGTTATAAAATAACCACTCTGACTCAGTCATAGTTCTTTGGAAGTTACGGATGAGATTTTAAAGGCATATATATAATGATTTACATGAATTACAGTAAATGACAAGAACCTCCTTTAAATCTGTCGAACTTAATTTTCTGCTCTGTGGAGCACAGTGATTGAGACAGTAAAGCTGAATGACGTTTTACACTGTGCATACTGCCAGCTGCCAAAAGCCTATGGCATTAGCTGAATCCACAGTAAACCCATGGACAACTGGTCAAGAAGATGTGATGCATAATTCTCTCTCAGCATCTCCAGCATCATTTTGCAGTGCCTACAATGGCAAAGCAATGGAATTCTTGATGAACAGAACTGTACCTAGCTATTTCAGATATTGGTTTGGGTGCTGCTAAGTGGTTTAGGCATATCATACTTTCTTCAGAATTGTAATTAGGATTAGGGGTCATATTTGACTGTAGTCTAGCTATATCCAAAAGGGAGTATATAGCATGCTATCTTTTAAGCTAAATGGTTAGTAGGTATTTAGATTCTCAGAGGTTAGTTTGTTGGGAAGAAATAGTGATGAGAGGATGGCCTATAACATTCAATGCATCTTTATTTGTTTGCAGAACAAATTTCGTAAAACTATATCTTCCTAAATTAAAGAAGATTAGAAATAATAAAGGGAGTCTCTTTATTCTTTGTTCTAAAAATTCCCCTTAGTGCCAAGATTATGCTTGAAATGCGTGCTCTGAGGTTTGTTTTGTGCTTGCATTGCAAGTGTTCCTCTAAGATTTTTTTGTTTTCCATTGCCTTTTCTGGCCACATCTGTGATGCTTCTGTCTTTGTCTTTTGCATATACAGTAATACCAACAACTTCAAAATTGCTTTTAGCCACCAGGAGAATCCTTCCTTTTGCATTGCACAACAGCACCAGAGCGGCATCTGCATGGGTTAGAGTTGCAATTTCTTCTATTTCAAAGGGATCTTAACTTCATGTTATGCTTACAGTGAATTAAGGATTCCCACTATGCTTCCAAAGCCACAGATTTTGTAGTCAATCAATACCTTTGAAATGAAACTACTCTTACTATTTGTTTTTAATGTATGCGAGGTTCCTTTGAAATTGAGGACGAAATGCCAAAGACATTAATGGTATTAGATTAAACATCACATTCATGTGTGCAGGGTAATTCATAAAATTAATCTTCCACTGTCTGGGGTTTTTTTCCTCTCCAGAATTTCTCCTTTAAATGTAAGACTGAAGACTCCTTGTCCTTGGCATTCTGTAATTTGCACATTCTGTGACTTTTCTTTTAGTGTTTGAGTATTAATGTAAGGGATACGCCATGTTTATTGCAGGGGCTGTAGGAGGGAGCTAGGATGAGTAACAAGTCTCCTTACAGTTTATCTGGGGTGGCAGGACGTGAAGTCTGGGTGTTTGTCTTCTAGTTAAGGTGGCACTAGGGTTGTGTTTCTTCATGTTTCTTGTATTGAAATATAAGAGTATTATCACTTCATGGTATTTGTAGTTGTTCATTTACTTCCTTTTGTCTAGAACAAAGGTAACTTGGAGTCTTCTTTGAAGGTAATGTAGTACCTTGCAAACGCTGTAATGACGTTTTCAACACAATGCTCTACCTTTTCATGTGACACTGGATTGTCATCAGCCACTGGCAAGATTCTTTGCCAAAAAAGTTTAAAAAGTTTTCAACTTCGATCTTCATTTAATCTGAGGAGAAACTTAACATCTGATTCTTCATTTCCATAGATTTAAAAAAAAAATAAATTATGATTTTCCCTCATATGCTGCACTAAAATGAATTTCAGATGACAGCTGTAAGGAAGAGTTGGACATAAGTGTACCCTTTTTTTTTTTTTGATACTATTATTGATAACAAAGCAATTTAAAACCTCCACTGTTTGGGGATGGAAATCTTTAGGTCCATAATATGCTCTTTCTCTTTAACTGTAGTTATCACTAAATATCTGTTGTAATCAAGTATAAAGGATAGTGTGGCAACGTACTTCAGCAGCTTCAGATGTAGATGCAGTCTTGAAAAATACGGAAATCTTTTGTGTATGTATAACAAAAAAAAGTGCTCCATATGGATGACATCTCTGTTGAAAAGTAGCCGTACATGTCATAGCTCATACTCACTGCATTTGTTACTCAAAGTTGAACAGACAGGTAATGTATTTCATTTTGTTTTACTACAATCAGAAAGCAATATCATCCTTCTCATTGCTCAACTAGCAGTGGAAAAATTAAGTTGTATGTAGCTTGTTCAATTCTTAGTGACAGAGCTAAAAAAGAAATACATGAATAAAACATTGTTATAAATCTGCTAGCATCAAAGCTACCTTCGTGTCATGTAGAGGTTTTTTGTACTCTCAAAATCAACTCTATAAAAATAATCTTTTAAAATCTTTTTTTGAAAGTGGAACTTTAATCAAAAGACTGTTTTTTCTATTGTATTTTGAAACTCTGTGTTCACCTCTTCAAGACCAAAACTTTGGCTTATGCTTAAGAAAAATGTTATTTCTGAAAACAAACAAACAAAACAAAAGCAAAAAAACCACCACAATATCCATCTGTAATAATTTATTTGTGAATTCTCTTTTTGAGTACAGTGATTTCTTTGGCTGCATGAGTGAAAAGACTTTCTCCACAAGTTTGTTGAGCAGATATATTTTTTGATATCTTGAACAGTAGGTGGAGGTGAGCTTTCTCAGTGTGGTTTGAAAGAAAACTTAATGTAGTGTATGCAGGAGTTCAGATCTTGTAATCTCATTTAAGTCCTACCCCAGTCTCTGCTGTGTAGCTTTAGACCTGTTGCACAATTTCTCAGTGCTTCCATTTTTCATTTTCATTCAGGTGCCTTTGCCTGACTGTGGTATAGCATTTTTGGTGTAGGTGCTTCACGGGGTAAGTAGTACATCTTTTAGGTGGAGTAATTCCACAAGCTGATTGTGCAGAGACTATTTTACAATGTACTAGGAACTGGACTAAATAGAACATAGCATCCTCTCTAATGTGATAAAACCATCCATACTATTAAACCAAGATAATCTGTGGGTTGCTTTACTGTTGCTATCTCTCTTTTCCAAAATTAAATTTATACCTTTGTAAATTTATACATACCACATATAATATATACACTTGAATATATAGATTTGTGTATATTTTGTTTCCTTACACATAACTTATTTCAGTAGTAATTATTATTATGCAACTGTTTTATGTTATTTCGACTTTTTAAATTAGTTTCTGGATCTATTGTCACAGTTGGGTGGTTAGGGTTTTGGCATAAGAGATAGGAGATATTCTGATGGAGATCCACAGCCTAGTTTAGTCAAAGCAATATATTACACAGCAGGTCTTTACTTTTCAAATGCCAGAGTGGGAAAGTTAACAATTGGCTGCCCCGCTTCTATACCTCTGTGAGTCAGCTGAAAAAAGTAATTATCCATTGTTCTCAGGATAGAATCATAGAATGCTTTAGGTTGGAAAAGACCTCTAAGATCATCAAGTCCAAGCATTAACCTAATATTACCAAGTCCACCACTCAACTATTTCTTTATGTCTCCAGGGATGGTGACTCCGCAACTGCTCTGTTTCCATATCTGACTACCCTCTCTATGAATTAAATTTTGAAAATACCCGTGGTCTTGAGGCTATTTCCTCTTGTCATATTGCTTGCTACTTAAGAGAAGAGAATGACTCCCACCTGGCTACAATCTCCTTTCAGGTAGTTGTAGAGAGTGATAAGGTCTCCCTCGAGCCTTCTCGTCTCCAGGTTAAACAACTCCCAGCTCCTTCAGGAACTCCCCATAAGACCTGTGCTCCATCCCCTTCATCAGCTTCATTGCCCGTCTTTGGACACACTCCAGCACCTCAATGTGTTTTCTTGCTGTGCGGGGCCCAAAACTGAACACAGGTTTCAAGGTGCAACCTCACCAGTGCTAAGTACAGAAGGACGATCCCTGCCCTACTCCTACTGGCCACTCTATTTCAAACACAAGCCAGGATGCCATTGGCCTTCTTGGCCACCCAGGTGTGCTGCTGGATCATGTTCAGCCTCTATCAACCAGCAACCCCAGGTCCTTTTCCTCTGGGTAGCCTTCCAGCCGCTTTTCACACAGCCTGTAGTGCTGCTTGGGGTTGTGACCCAAGTGCAGGACCTGGCATTTGGCCTTCTTGAACCTTGTTCAGTTGGCCTCAGCCCATCAATTCAGCCTGTCCAGGTCCCTCTGTAGAGCCTTCTTAATCCCCAGCACATCAGTACTCCTGCCAACCTGGTGGTGTCTGTCTGAACTGACTGAGGGTGCACTCGATCCCCTCGTCCAGATCATCAGTAAAGATGTTAAACAGAACAGGCCCCCGTACCGAGCCCTGGGAAACACCACTTGTGATTCGCCACTAGCTGGATGTAACTCCAGTTCACCACCATTCCCTGGTCCAGCCATCAGACATATTTTTTTACCCAGTGAATATTACAGCCATCCAAGCCACGAGCAGCTGGGTTCTCCAGGAGATGATGTGGGATATAGTGGCAAAGACTTTACTGAAGTCCAGGTAGCCTTTCCTTCATACAGCAGTCATATCACCTATCAAGGATGGAGATTAGGTTGGCCAAGCAGCACCTGCTTTTCACAAAGCCATGATGGCAGGGCCTGATCCCCTGGTTGTCCTGCATGTGCTGTGTGATGGCATTCAGGCTGGTCTGCTCCATGACCTTCCCTGGCACAGAAGTCAGGCTGACAGGCCTGTAGCTCCCTCAATCCTCCTTCTGGCATGTCTTGTTAGATGGGTGTCACATTGCCTAACCTCCAGTCAGCTGGGATCTCCCCAGTATGCCAGGACTGCTGATAAATGAGGGAATGAAGGCTTGGTGAGCCTTCCCACCAGCTCCCTCAGTACTCCTGGGTGGATCCTATCCGGCTCCATATGTGTCTGTTTTCAAGTCCAGGGGCCTGGGTGCCCAGAGAACAACTGGTCTTACTATTAAAGACTGAGGCGAAGAAAGTATTAAATACCTCACCCTTTCCCTCAAGCACTATTAAAAGCAAAATATAACACAGACACTCCCACACCCCACAGTAGTAAATGATTTTATAACAGAATTAAGCATGCTCATTTGTTACTCACTCTAATTTATTCAGGGTAGGCCCAACACTGAAGCAGACAGGTTTTTTAGGGGGGCTGGAGTCTCATTTGCATTAATATACATTCACACTTCTCTTTGGCAGTAAAGAAATTCAGTGCATATGTGTGCTGACCTCAAATTTGTGTGAGGAAAGGCCTATGTAAATAAGAACAGGGTCCTGAGGTCTGATCTGGTGAAACATTTGTATCTCAGCTATAACCCTATGCTTTCTTCAGGATGAATAATGTGAACTTGCTGTTCTTTGGTTTAATAGATACTCTGTGGCAAAGTTGAATTAAATCTCCATGTTGTCAGAGTATTATGTAGTTGCTTTCTTTTTTGTCCTGGCATTCAGCTTTGTGGCCTATTTTCATTTTTTGTGTGATTTTGGGGGTTTTGGGACTTGCTACCACATAGCCTTTATTATTTATAAACTGTTTCTGTCCCTTGCAAAAAAAGCCAAAACAGACAATGCTTTGAATGAAATCTGAGCTAGAAAGAAAATTATCTGAAATAAATGAAACTTTTGTCTTTTTAACTGATTATAACCTCATTTTAATTAAAAGGAATAATTTCCAAACTGAGTATTTATGTCAATGTAAAGGGTAATTGGCAAGTTTTGAATAGCATATCAAAGCCTTTAATGGTCATATTGTCAGGGTCAATGCACCCTCAGCCAAAGCAGTATCATGTTAGATTGTCCTAAAATGTCATTAAAGAGCAGTGTAATTCTCTCCCGATTTTGTTGCTGCTGTGGCAGAGATGTGTCTGAATACAATTTTTAACAATTTGCTAATCTAACTGCATTTATTGTTTCCAAAATTCAGTGCTTGAAACATCTTAATCACCAGTGTGTGTTTAATGGTGAGGTCCAGATCCTCCAGGAAATACATTTTCCAAGGCCGAGTGAAGAGACTAGCGCACATAACCCAGAAACCTCGTTGTGATCAGGCACAGGCCAAGGGCACTTAACCTATCTGACCCTGAAGGTGGAACAGTGAACACATGCCTGAGAGCAAAAGCTGCAGCTCCAGCAGCGGGGATGGAGGGCTGCACCGTCTATCCCAGCAGTGGCCGGTGCCTCCACCCAGATGGAGCTGCTGAGGGAAGAGAGTGCAGTGCAGTGCAGACCTCAGGACATGCCTAGACCTTTTTCCTGGCCTGCAAGAGGTGTGCCCAGGTGGAGGACCTCCTGCAGCAGGTGACTGAGCAGCAGGAGGTGGTGAGAAGGCTGTGTAACATCTGGGAGATTAAGAAAAATTAAGTAACTGGTTCCAAGTGCAATCTGCAGTGAATCCACAGCCCATGGCCAGTCAGCCAAAAATTCCCCCACTGGCACACACAGAAGAGAGTGCCAAGAATGCACCAGAATGGAAGCTTGTCATGGCAAGGACCTGCAGGAGGAAGAGACTTACCCTGAAGCCTCAGGTGCCCTTGCAGAACCACTTCACCACTCTGAAGACAGAAGAGGAAGTATAGAATCGTGGAATAGATCATCTTGTTCCAACTCCCCTGCCAAAGACAAATCACACCCAGAGAGAGGCTGGAGTTGAGTAAGGCAGCCTGATCTGCTCCCTGCACAACAACCACTGCAAACTAAGAAAAGGCAGCAGATCATAGCAGTAGGTGACTCTCTTCTAAGCATTACAGAGGCACCCAAGTGCTGAGCTGACGTGCTTTTCAGAGAGGTGTGCTGCTTACCAGGAATTTGTATGAGGGATGTCAATGAAAGACCACTAAGCCTTGTAGAGTCCACTGACTATTACTGTCTGCAGCTTTTTCACATGGGCACCAGTGATACAGGCAGGGGCAGTATTGAGAAGGTTTACAAAGCCCTGGGAGCGATAGTAAGGGTCTCTGGAGTTCAGGTAGTCTTTTTATCAGTTCTCCTGGTCAAAGGGAAGGGGTCTGTAAGGGACACTTGAATCTGGTGAACCTACAGGTGGTTACAGGACTGGTGCCACAGCCAAGTGGAGACCACTGAGACTGCTGCTGTTTAACAATTTTGTTGGCAACATGAATAATGAGATTGAGTGCAAATGCAGCAAGTTGGCCAATGACATCAAGTTGCATGGAGTGGCTGTCACACTGGAGGGAAGGGATGCCATCCAGAGGAAGCTTGATAGGCTTAAGAGCTGGGCCTTAGGCAAACTTCGTGAAGCTCAATAAGGCCAAGTGTAAAATGCTGCATCTGAGTCAGGACAATCCTAAGCACAAATACAGGGTGGTTGGAGAATGATGTGAGCGTAGCCCTGAGGAGAAGGACTTGGGGATGTTGGTTGACAAGAAGTTTTACGTGACCCAATAATATGTGCTTGCAGCCTAGAATGACAACCCTGTTCTTGGCTGCATCAAAAGAAGTGTGACCACTAGGTTGAGGGAGATGATCCTGCCGTAGCAGTGAGTCCAGAGGAGAACCACAAAGATGATCACAGGTCAGGAGCACCTCTGTTACAAAGACAAGCTGAAAGAGCTAGGGTTGTTCAGACCATAGAAGAGAATAATCCAGGGAGACCTTCTAGCCTTTCCAGTACCTGAAGGGGGCCTACAAGAGAGCTAAAGAGAGACTTTTTACAAGGGCATGTAGTGATAGGATAAGGGGAAATGACTTCAAGCTGAAAGAGATTAGATTAGGTATTAGAAAGAAATTCTTTATTGAAAGGGTGGTGAGGCACTGGAACACGTTACCCAGAGAACCTGGGGATGCTCCATCCCTGGAAGTGTTCAAGGCTGCGTTGTATCAGGTTTTAAGCAGCCTGGTTTAGTGTAAGGTGTCCCTGCCCATGGCAGGAGGGTTGGCACTAGATGACTAATTTTAAAGGCCCCTTCCAACTCAAATCATTCTATGATTCTGCTAATGTGAACATTATTGGCCTTCTGCTTTTATATGGATAAATTCTGCATTTAGTAGTAATTACCTTAAGAAAATACATAGCTGAAATATAATTGTCATTAGAACAACATTTATGTTCATTAAGAGCAATGATCATACAATTGCATTAGAAGACCTAACAGATATTTTTCAATTCACTGCCATAAATGCAGAACTCGCAAGTTAATCATTAAGAGTAAGTTTAAAATGATCCCGCTGATTGCTTTTTTTTTATAGGTGGGTTTACTTCGGCATCATGATTGTGACTGAACTGTCAATAGAAAGTTCTGTGCATAAGATGATGACATTTGATTTGCCTAGACTTTGAGCAGTACCTTTTTGCTGACACCTGCGTAATCATGAGTAAAGTTAGAACTGTCAAAGCTGCTGCAGATTTAGTTCTTGTTTTATTATTAATGCATACTTAACTGAGGTGTGTTTTTTTTTTCTAGTGGATTAGTGGCTGTGAGGTGTTGATAAATATGTAAGTGAATGTGGTTCTCTGAGGACAATACCTTGACTGCTCCTGTATTTTAACTATGCTCTTGAAGGAAGCTACCAGTAATGGGTTGGCAGTTTGCCCTTTCTGTGTGTGGCAAGTTAGAGGGTTTTGCCTTTGTTTTGAGGGGAAAGTTTTGAGGGACAGCTTTCAACCACAGCATAAACTTTTAACACTTCTCTGCAGCTTCTTTATAGTTGTTTCCAGAGGCTTGGACAAGAAGGCTAATTTGAAGGACCATCAGAACTTTGTAGTCCATGCAATCCTCTGCATTCTGGCAGGTAGAATCAGCAGGGAGTGGAATAGTTTATAATTAATGTAGTTGGTATTATCCAGAAAAATATTGCAAAAGAATTTTCCATCATCTCTCTATTTAACATGTATCATTAAACAGACAACTATGTGGTGGGTTGAAAAACTATACCCTAGGTTTCTTTTGCTGAGCCCAGGAGTTTGCTTTGCTCTGCATATGGCTGAAAGCCTAGAAAGAATGTGTAGATTGTATTGATGAAAAACAAATCATGAAAAAATGTACCAGCTTAAGAATTTGAAATTGTGTCTCTGCTTATGCTTTTAGTCCCTGCTGCTTTTTTTCTTTTTATTTTTTTTTTCCCTTTATTTTCTGCCTTTTGAGAGAAAGGGCGAAATATAATTAACAAGACTAAACAAGTTCTTGTAATTAAAAGTTTCAAATGTGAAACATATTTTATCAGTTCACTTCGTTGTTAGAGTTCAGTTTTAGAGTTGAAGTATCTGAGATTATTCCTGCAAATTAAAATTATGGCCAGGACTGGAAAAAGCATTTATGGTGGACAGTTCATGTATTTTCTTGAGTGTTCAGTAACCAGTCTCCAGCACGGGATGATCACCCAAGCATTCTGTTCCATCTTTCTTCTCCACCCTATTTCTTTTCGTGACAGTGCATTCACTTAAAATTTGTCTTTTAAAACTCACTTGCTATATGATAGTAGTCAGAAATCAAAGGTAAACTTACTATGACATTGTCTGAACTTAGGATCATGTTTTCTGTTGTCCTTGACAACAGAAAAATTAAATGTTCTGGTTTTATCACTTCCACCTGAGCATTTCATCATGGAAGAAAAAGACACGATGATACACATCTTTGCATTTACTTCAACTGCTGAGTCCTTTTTTTGTCACTCTGTGGCCTTACCAAGTGTAGGTTTTTGCAAAAGGCTAGCCTACTTCATCCTAATGAAAAAATGCTTGTAAAACTGAGACAAATTTGATAATTTGTGCCATATATTTGTCATAGGAATCAACTTAATAAATTGCTGATACATATTTTGTATGTAAAAATGTAAAATCCGAGTTTTAGTGGAAATTAGATCTTCTCTATTTTTCTGTTGCCCTGGTATTAATGAGTCTGGGTATTGGTATCCCTGGAGAAGCTGGATAAAGAGGTAGCATTTAGCTCAAATGTTCTTGACTCAACCTTGCAGTAAAACAGCAAAGTCTTTGATGTTTGCTTTGATGCTTTTGAAAGGAAATACTTTGACTTAGGAGTAATTGATTTTGCATCTACATTCAACAAAATTCATTAGTTTTCATAGAACATTTTAAGTCTGTTGAATCCATATTCTCTTCCAAAAAAAAACCAAAAAAAACCCCAAACTTGGAAAATTTCAGCCATTGCTGTGTAGTTTCCACATAGCTAGCAAACTAACTAGCAAAGCTGGTTTCGTTCTTTTCCTATTGAATGATCATGTGCTTCATTACTTTTATAGTCATAATAATAATAACAAGAAGCAAAGGGAAATGTAAATAGACATAACATTCAAGCATGCACACTTGAGTATGCAAGCCTGTTTTACTAAGAAAACCTATTAACAATTGTTGACTTTAGGAAGTGATCCAAGTATGTGAATTTTGTACTTTATCTCATTTCAGAAGGCTTTTACCCCTTTCTGACTCTTCCACATATTAATTCCTGAGCACATTTAGGTATGTCTGATAATTAAGAAAAACCAAAAAGATTTTAGTGCCATTTCCCACTGCACTTTGTAGGGGAAAATACTGGTTTTTAATCGTTTATAAAATATTTGCGTGCCATAAATGCACTTGCAGATAGGGTTATTTTCTCTCCTTAAGTCAGAAGATGTATTTGCACATCACTACAGAAAAAGAAGCCCAGGCCCCCTTTTCTTCAAGCATCCTTGTAGATAACAATTATTTGATTCTCTCCTTCCCTTATTTCAATATACTTCTACAGGTTCGGTTCTGAGAAATCTTGCTGGCACCAGTGGTGAGAGCTACCACTCATATGTGTAAGCTCAGTTTCTGGAAGAGAGAAGACTGTTCTTTTAATTTATTTTTTTTTCCTGTGGGCAAGTTACAAGTCACAACCTTTAAAAATTAAACCTGAATAACAGACTATTTTGAAAAGAAATGGAAAGCTGGAAACTTTGGAAGGTTTGGAGGCTTTTTCCTCAATAAAGAACCATTGGGATTTGTATAGGAGTAGTCTTACAGGGCATTTAGATATTGTTCATCAAAAATTATACATTTAATAAAATAAAATAAATGCATACAGATTTCCTTATGAAAATTTGCCAAAAGTTGGGTTTGTCTTTATTTGTGATTCTATAGATAAAAATATCCTGCTTTATATTTTTATTTCATTTGTATAGATCATATTCATTATTTATCCTAAGTAATTCAAGCAGGTTATGTAAGGCAGATGTCACTGTAAGTAGAAATAATAATCAGAATGTGGTGTGGCAAAAGGAATCATCAGCTAAAATGTGCACATACTCCATTTGAGTGTTTTCTGTGGGAAATGGATGGCAGAACTTTCTCCTTGCTACTAATGTAGGCTGCTATGTCATATTTAACCCATAATTCAGTTTCTGTTTGCAGGTCTAAATGTGATGTAAATGATAATGTAATTCTATTTAAAAACAAATTTCTTATTGTAAGGGCTTTGCACCTACCATCCTATATTTTCTTGATTCCATAAAAATAGATGGACAGTCCTATGCTGTTTCATTCTCATACAACAACAAACAAAAAACCTGTTATTGATGTACAGATGGCATCAAAAACTTCTAACAGCTTCCGAAAATACATCAAGGACAATTACTTCTAAGCCTTTATGAAAATAAGAGAAAGCAACTTTCTCTAGCCCATTTTTCTGGATAATAATGAGAAGGTTTAGAGTTGCCAGCCAGGTGGGTTTAGCTGTGAAAGCTGGAAGTATAGCTTCTTTCTTTATTTCACTCTCTGCTAATCAAGTGTTTTCTGAACCTCTTTGTAAATTGTGACTTTTTTCTTTTTTCTCCAGAGTAAACCTATGCTGCCTTATTTTTCCTTTTTGTCCTTGTTCCCCTCCAAACAATCAAATAAATAAACAAAGCCTTATCCATGCAAGAGGGGAAAACAAAACAAAACAAAACAGAACCTGTTTTTTTCTTTATGAAATTTTACTTCATGTTTCAAGTGAGCAATGTAGGCCTCACTACCTTTTCCTCCAAGCAGAATAAGGAGGATATGCCTTCAAAAGTGCAATAAGAACCCACTAATTTCATTTGCTCTGTGAACTTCAACCAGAAATTCCAACTACTATTACTTGCCAAAGCAAACGTTTCTCTTAATGCAGAATTCTTTCTTTGGAGAAGAATCAGAGAAAACAAATACTTTGAGGCAGGTATCAGTCATGACATGCCAACAGGAAGTGCCAATATGCTGTGATGTGATGGTAGTATGAAAGTGTAGGGTTAAAGTCAGCTTGTGTGAGCCAAATGGGGTCATTCATAGAGACAGTAATATGGTATAACAGGGAAAAAGGACAGCATGGTAAAACTCCAACCAAAAAAAAATTCCCAAGGGAGTTCCAGTCTGAGTCAGCATGAAAAACCTCCCTGCATTCAGTCCTGAATCCCATTTGAATTACATCACAGATCAGTGTTGCTTCTGTCTGTCTGGGAGTGCTGTTGAGAAGATTTCTAAGTGTTCATTTCTCATAGGAAAGACAAATCGACTAGTTTTTCAGACTGTTTATCAAGATACCCTCCCAGACCATACCTTATTTATCCTGGCACACTTTTAAACCTCCTCTCCATTGCACATGCCCAGCATGAGAGAGACCACCTGCTTTTGCTCCACACAGTCGTGGCCTTCTCAGATGAATCATTCTGGGCATCTGAGGATCAACGCTCATGTGCAAACCAACCATGCCATGTGTACCTTGGGCACCAAAGGCTTGACTGCAGTGCAGCATGACTTTAGGCGGTATGATAGCTGTTCTCCCTGATGCTGAATGACAGCCACCAAAGTCTGTGGGATAAATCAGTTTAAAGAAGAGTAAGAAGAGTCCATCTAGGGGCAGGTTTCATCTTGATGCTGAAACAGGTATTGAGGCTCTTTTGTTTAGCCCAGGAGATTGCTGTTTATTGGTTGCATCTGTACAACTCACTGGAGCAATGCTTTCGACCTTGATATTCACTCTGCTCACCTCCAGGTATTCCCTGCCAGCCAGGACCATTGCCTACTGCTCCCAATAGCTGCCTTCCCTGCCAGTTGTTCTTGCTCATTCTGCTGCTTTGCTCCATCAGCCAGTCTGCTGTTATCTCCCCATCTGTTCATTTTCTCTCTTGCTGTTCTTCCCAGCCACATTTCTTTGCAACCCCTATAGGATTTCAGTTCTTTTAGAAAGGATACAGTTATATCGATCAATCCACCTGGAGCCTTCCTTTTTTCTTTTCCTTTTTTTTTTTTTTTTTTTTTTTTTTTAAAGAGGAAAAGCTCAATCCTTTCTCATTATTCCCTTAGTACAAACCTTTTTTCCATCAAGATGTAAGCTACAGCATTCTTTTAGGGTGACTTATCCAATCTATGGACAGGTTAGATTTTTATGCTCACCAGATAAATTTTCCCCAATTTTATCATTTAGCTATGTTTAACAGGAATCTTGCCAGGAGTTGCAAGAATTAGCCACTCCATGTGGGAATCGAGTTTGATCAGCTGAAGCTTTTGATTGATTAGAGGCAGCTTCCTTTACTATCTGACCAAGGTCAGCTTAGCCCCACTGAACTCCCCTCTGAATTTTCCAGGGCAAAACTGCTTTCTGAAGATCTCAGGAGGTCAATAGAAATTTCCTCCATGTCTCCCGTGCAGATCATAAAACCTGGTGGGATTACAGATTGGATTTTTGTGTTCCTGTACATTCATTTTGTGATAAATTGTAGCTATCAGGTCCTGTTTTGTGCAATCTCCAACACTTTGCTGAATTCCTGTCCTGAATTTGTGCAAATTAACTGTCCTGTATTACTGCAGTGTATTATATGCATTCATAAGAGAGATGCAGCTTTCAGTTTCTCCGTTTACTTGAGTGTGTTTTGAATTATATTCATGGCCTTCAAAACACTTGTAATCCCTCCCAGCTTAGTGTGATAGTCCTTGTTCCAACATCTAACTCACTGATAAAAATAATAAATAATACCATACTGCACATGGTCTCTTGTGAACTTCACCCAAGTAATCCTTGGTTTTGTCAGTGATTAGATGTTGTTATCAATAGCTGTAAGCTTATTTTAGTGTTTTCTGCACTAGACCACGTCTCCTTTATGTTGCCTTTATCCTTTATGAGGATATCGTGTAGTAACCATGGCTTATTTGTACACGTCATTTTTTAGCCTGTGAATTCCTTTCATTTCCAAGCATGTTGTTTCAGTATTTTGGAATAAAACTTGCACTACTGAATTTGGGGGTTTTTTTGGACTCTGAGGATTTAGCACTGTGCTTCTTTCCTTTTACACCCAAGCTGATATTTCAGTGGATGTGCAGTTGGCCTGCTTTGCAGCTGTAGGAACAAGGGTCTCATGGCACAATGGAGTGCTTCCACCTGTTTGTGTCTTTGGTTTGCTTTTAAAATGTAAATTGTTGCTATGTTTAGAAGAGCTGTTCAGTGCTTTTTAGCAATTAAGGTTGACATCACTGTACACAAGTGCCAGAACAATTCTTTTTAATATACAGTAAATGATCTCAGTGTCAGATATAATGGGTGGTTATGGTGTACTTGTCAGTTACATCCTTCTCATTTTGAGTCTAAGTGAAAATGAGAAGTTGTGAGTGAGTGATTGATGAATCTATTTTTCCTTCCTGTTGAGTAGCAGTTTTATTTAAAATCACTTAGCTGATTTTTTTTTTATTCACATTTTCACTTGAAACTGAAAGTATTTGTAATTTTTTCTGTCAGCCTAGTGATACATGGGGTCCAAATATGCAGTGTAAAGACCTTTGTAAGTATTCCTGCTACTGGGGAGACCCTGGAAAGAAATTTTTCTTAGAGCACCTGATACTTTCAGTCAGCGGGCAGCTCTTACTATCTCCCTGGAATTGCTGTAGTGTTTCCCTTCATGTTTAGTCAGCTTCAGTTGCTAAATATAGATGTGGGACCAGTACTGCTCTTGCTCTTGGTTTATTTGACATGGTAGTTTAAAGGGAATACTTCTGCATTTCATCAGTCACAGAGACTTCAGTGTTCCATAACCATCTGTGGGAAACAAAGAGGGAAACCTCTTTCCCAGGTGACACAGCACATCAGTGGGGCTGTTCGGAAGGTGCAACATGATTCTTGGTCATGACTTGATCTGTCTGTCACAATGGCAACAGGACAAAATTTGATCCAAATTTTATGAAAGCATGAAATTCTACTCTCAGGAAACGAGATTTGCAAGTGCATCATGGGGAATGACAAGCTATGCAGCTGGAATAGCAGGGTCTATTTGGATCTCAAGCTGAATGGAAATCCGGCAATGTGATGCAGTTACAAAAGAGGCCACTGTTACTCTTCTGTGAAATGTGGGGACATAATTGGTCTACACAACTAAATAAATGTCACTCAGGTCTCAGATGTACTGCTAACTATGAACACTGCACTTTTCATCAGTGATTGAAGGATGTATTTTTGATAGCAGGACATTTGTTAGAAATCTAGAGATATTTCTATGAGAAATGCTTTATTTTGAATTTAATTTTTTAAAAGGAGTTAATTGGGAAGTGCAGTCAATATCTGTTATCCTATAAGGTACTGCTAAAAGGAGGTCGGGCTATCTTTTCAATCTTCCTTACTGAAAATTGTAAACACCATATTAGAAAAAACAGTTCCAGAGATGGCCTATACATGTGTCCTTCGTCAGAGCAAGATATTCAGCCAGAGGTCTTAATATCCCTTCCATGATTTTGTTTGTCATCCTTTTGCAGAAAAATATTATCTTCTTTACTCATGTTGGGACTTTCTATTTTTAAAGGGTTCCTTAGAAGAAAATATTTTCACCCTGTACTAAAAGTCTCCTTATTACATTATAGCATTTCACTGAAAGAGTTTTACCTGGTATTTATGCCTTTTTACACTGAGACTGGTGAGCTGCAGATTTCACGGAAAGCCATGAGAACATCCTTAAAACAAACTCCACTATTTTTCTTTAGCAGAATGAGCAGAAGGTTTTTAGGTTTTTTTTTTTTTTTTGGTTTGTTTGTTTGTTTGTTTGTTTGTTAATTATTTTTTTAGGTAACCTAAAAATATTGCGCTTCAGAGAGTTTCCATGGATGTTGGCCATCTGGATGCTATGGGCTTCCAGTAACAGTACTAGAAGGTACTAGGGATATCTTTAATTATCTCTGAATGAGAAACAAAGTGTTTTATATCATCTGTTCTAACTGTATTTGACAGTTGGAAGTCAAGGGAACACTAACTCAAAATGGATTCACCAAAGTATCCATTCTCTTCCTGCTACTTGTTAATCACCATTTCTTTTTCCAAGTTGTTTCAAAATAGGAGAAGGAATGACACCCAGACGGAGTCTGAGGGAAAACACAAAACCTGTCACCTTAAGTCTCAGATAATATTCCTGTAGAAATCTGGTGCCTTTCACAGATAACTTTATTAAATATTGTGCATCATTCACATCACAAGTGATTGTATTGAACTACTCTGTATTACATTGTAGTTTTGAGCATTATCTGAGATGAGAGGGAAAGTGGCTCCCAAACTAGTGCATACTATCTCAGCTAAAGAATGAGGCTGTTTTTTCTCCAGTGCTGCTTCATAAAGCAAAATATGGTGGGCAGCAATAAATTGAGTTAAAGCAGTTAAAGAGAAAATAATCACATTCTGTACTGCATCCAAACATCTTTGATTGCTTTGTGTCTGTCTTTTTCAGGGCAGTATGTTTCTTTCTGCTATAAGGCATGGAAGAAGTCAAACAGAAATACCAGCTCTATCCAGATGATTAAGTTTGGCGAGGGAACAGAAGGCGTTCAGTGTTCTGTTTTTCTTCTCAGGAATAGCAGAATTCCCTCTGTATGGCACATTAGTATTGGATTCTCATTTGTTTTGTTTTGTTCATCTGGGATGGGGCAGAAAGGGGGAATAGAGGAACCAAGGTAGCCAGGTGGATGTGGAGACATCAGTACTGTATTTGATAGTATTTTTGACAAGGAGCATGTACAGTTGTTCTCCTCTTTGTCTCTGATAAACTCCCAAGTTTTCTAGGCATATGTACTTACAGATAGACCAAAGATTTCCAGATATCCCAAGATATGATGAGAAAGAAAAACATTTTCTTACAGGAATCACCATTATCATTAGGCAATTGATATTAAGATACACTTTTCTGGAACTATGCTGCCTAAGTCCTTGAAAAATTCACTGCCCACTCTGTATAGGAGTTTTGGTGTCAACTGATACCAAGAGTCACCAAAATTTTTCTATTTTTCACAGCAATATCTGTGTCACTAAAGAATCCTGTTCTTGCTCTCTCTCTGCTTCAGGTCACTTACTTGAAGGGAGTCATCTAGAAATTTTAGAGCTCTCAAAGAACTTCCCTTCTCATGCAATATTTTCTGAAGAAATGGATTAAGTGGTTTCACTAAACCTTAAGAGAAGTTGATAAAAAAAATGGATGAAACAGGGCAGAGTTAGAGGTAGGGACATGGGTGCATAAGGTGGGTAGGCAATAGAGAGTCCAAAACTAAAACCTCAAAACTAAATGCTGGTAAGAACAGGGCTGCAGAATGCCTGTTCAATGTCTTTCTCTAGACTTGGACTCATGATTCAAGTCAATAACCCTTCCTTTCTGGCAAGTAGCTATGAAACCCATAAAGTCAAGAACTAGCAGGTTAGGAATGCTGGGTTTATAGTTGAACCATATGTGATTAATTTAGGACCTTTGAGTATACATATTACCGTGCATCTGGTTAGATGCTTGATATGCTGTTAGATATGCTGTTAGATATGCTTAGAGAGGCTCTTCCTACTTTCCACAAAACCTTTGCTGGCTCAGTGTGTGAGGTAGATTTACTTTAGGGCTGTATATAGAGATGGCAACTCATAGTAAGTGACGTAGAGGACTCCAAGAGGAATGTGTTTGTGACATGGCTAATTGAGTTTCAGCTTTGCCTCTGCCCCAGAATTTCTCTATGGTGCTGGAAAAATGACGTAGACAAAGATTCTCAAACATAACTCCTCACTCAGTGTTGCTTTTTTTCTGAGGGATTCATAGTCAAGAACTACGGGTTTAAAAACTTAAGTTGGGAGCACTTAGATCTGTAGCTGGGACCAATTTAATGGGAACTGTGGTCTGAAGGTGAAAAGTGCAATAAAACATGAAGTAATCTGAAAGGTCAGGGATAGGCTTCTCAAATTTGGTTACCCAAAAGGAGCTGCCACTTTTGATCATTCTTGTCTTAATCTTTGTGCTTCTGTTCTCAATATGTCAGAGATATGAAAGAAAATGTGCTCAGTCAGTTGTAAACAATGAAGTAGACAAAAACTTTCACTCGGGTGTGTGTATGCTCTTAACTTTCAAGTATGTTTCTTTGAAATATGGTTACATCTGCTGTACTATATTAAATTGGTCTTCACTGGTGACAACAGAATGAAGAATTTTTAAGGATAGCTTAAGCAGAACAAAAATCTTGCCTGTGGGTTGTTGGGGAATTCAAGGCAACAAATTCTGCTCTTTTTTTCCCTGCTTCTTCCCCATGAGTGTCAGATGCAAGGGGAAGAATACAATGGAATTACATAAGAAATTTCCCTGGGAAACACTGAAGGATGCTGTGGGCAGCAGAAGGTCTAAGTAACTGTTGCTTTGGACACTCCAAAGCCAGGAATGAGATACATAATTGTCCAAAAGACAATAGAAAGGCACAGAATGGGAACCTGTCTGATGTAGATTACTGATGCTTTTTGGGATAGTGAATGGTTATCATAAACACTGGCTTCTCCATACTGATGGTTGTCTGATTTTGTTCATTAGTGCCTTGCTCCTCTCTTCACCAGCTTGCAGAGCGCTCACAGAGGAAAGAAACTACACAGAAACATGTCGGTTCAGTGAAAAAGCACTTTATATTTTGTTTAACTGCCTTGACAAACTATTTTGTACCAACAGCAATAGTTGAAATAAAGCAAAGAAAGTGTGGGCAAACCTCAGGTTCTCCCCTTGGTAAAACAAATAGAAATAGATACTCATGTCTCTGCCTAGTTCTTTGAGAGTTCAATTTTACACCTGCTGGATATTTGCCTTTGAAAGGATGAGCTGCATGCCAGAATTCCTAGGGTGGAATTTCTGTTGATGACCAGTAGCAAGCATAAGTAAAGAAGTAATAGGCTAGTGCATTTACAATAATTTATTTGATTTAACTACATCTTGCTTATTTAAAGTATTTATTAATTACATTTCAAATACTTCTTCTGACTTGCTAACTTGTTTTTAATTAAATCCTTGTTAAGATGATTGACTTAATTGAAATAAATGCAACACCCTGATGAGAACTGGGTTATTTTGAATCTAGGTAACCTTCAAAAGAAAGTGGTTTTTCTTCCGCAGTGTAATTACAGTTGGGATTAGCTTATTATGCACATAATGAGTGACCTTTTGTGTTGTCCAAGGTAAATAAATATGCAGAGGTATTTGCTGCATGAGCATAAAGTACACAAGTTTTAATATAAGGTACAAACCTGCTGTTTGTTTTGTCCTTTGGGGCCCTTTTTTGTTCAGACAGACTTGATATTTTTATTACGAAAGTTCTGAGAGACATGAGTCAGGAGAGAGGCCCTCATGTCAGGTGCTGTGCAGAACCTTGGAAAGCATAAATGGATTCAGCTACTTAATCAGGCTTCATTTCTGACTGTAATTTGTGTTTCCTAGGCTGCCTCTGGATGTCCTTGTGCTGCTACATCTTGAATAAAAATGAAGCTTCCAAATTGTAGTTCCTCTCTTTCTTCTTCCATCAGGCTTGTCAATTCTCTTTAAAAAAGCATGATGAAAATCCCTAGTGATTGCTGTGTAGGCCTCAAATGCAGAATCATTCCAATCAAGGCTTGACTTTGTTTTTCAAGGCCCCATTCAATGGGAATACTTCTGTTAATTGTATTGTTATATATCCTCATACTTCATTTAAATGCTGACATGGGATAAAGAACTGCTGTGTCTAAATGAGTGTGATAATGACTTAAGACATAACATATGTGTAGAGGGAATAGAGATGAAATATATAATTATACTTTAATTGACAATATCTGTGTAATATAAAGCATATAGGTGCCATCACAATTTAGACAGCATCAAAATGTAAAGACTCCTGGCTTTGCATCATGAATAAGTCATATGTAGTGTTCCTGAATATGTCACACAATAGTTCTGTGCATTGTTTTCATCAGCTATAAAACAGGCAATAGGCAGTCTTATTTACTTCTGCAAAGTAAGTCAATTTAAAACTTACATGTAAGTATCTTTCTTCCTGTCATTATGGCAGCATGATGTTAAGTACTGAAGGTAGAAACCAGAGCGGTTACCTTAATTGAGTTTTGTTAGTACCAGTATCATCAAGACCCATTTGTCATCAACATCTGAGAAAGGACAGTCTGATTCTTCTCAGTTTATAAGTCCTTATAATCAATTCCTTTAGTTCCACAGAAAAACCTGTAATAGAATTTTCATAGTCTGCAGAATACTACCGGTGTAAATTCTGTAACCACTTTCTCCAGCATACCTGGATACCTTCCTCAAAATCCAGAATAATATCCTGCAATGCATGCATTATTTACTCAACACCTATACAGGTTTAAAATTAACAAGCAAATTGAGTCCCCTTTAGAGGCAAAATTTATATTTTATGTTATGTATCTATACCAAGCCTTTCCTTTGTTAGGTTCGAGGTTGTATAAACTACTGAGATTACTGCATCTTCCTGATGAGAAAAATACTGTTTGTGCATATTTAAAGTTCAGAATACATTCATTTGTGATGGTAATGGAACACGGATTTAGGCCGTGTGCTGGGGAAGTGAAAAATGTTTCATTCATTTGGTCCAGATGCAGACTGTAGATGAGGAAAGGGAGATCAAACTAGATTCAATATAAAACATCTTTGCATATGCTTTTCCTCAAATTCAAAAGCAAGAATTGTAGGAGGTAATATTTTCCTTTTGTATTTTAACAGCACAGTAATGGTCCCACACACACTAGAAATCACTGCTATTGTCACCTGTCTCTGCTAATCAGGCTTTCAGTGTGAGCTAGTATTAAGTTGTTAAGATATCATTCAAAGTCAGATAAAAAATATATTAGGTGCTGATTAGCTTATGGAGTGACTAAGTCCATAAGTGTTAGTTTGTCTACAAGAAGCATTTAATAATATAAAAGTCAAAACTGATGATTTCACAATTGAAGAAATCATACTTTTTCTTTTTTTCTTCAGTTGTCTGTGGCAAATATTTTCAAAAATCTGCCCCTGTGCCTCCCCACTGAATGACTGGTGGCTTCCTCTTTTACTTAACCCATTGCCTTCCTGAGTTGTTTTTTTCTTCAATAAATTGCAAACAAGCATTTAAAAAGGTAAAATAAGGACCTTTCTATTATTTGATATGGATCATGATGATGCAAATCTAACAGCAATCCAAGTCACCAGTTATTTATGTCCGTAAGATATCAGTGCAGAATTCTGAACGAGAAATAAAAATTAATACAAATCCTTAGTAGCAGCAGAGGCATCTGAAGAGCCAGATGAGGATGGTGTGCTGCCTCACATTGAGACAAACAACTGCCATGTGAAAACTTCAGATTCTGACTCTGAACTTGCTTACCATGGTGATTTCCTTGAATTTATAAACTTACATTGACTTGAGGTTGTATCATTGACTTGAGGTTGTACCACATTAAAGTTTTTTTTATGTAAATATGACAGAGTTGAGGAACTGGGAACCCAAGCACATGTACCAAAATCTGGCTCTAGTGGCTCACATATGAGCAAATGTTAGTGTTCATCTTAAGTTTAATTTTTTAAAATACAGAGTCCTTGGGTAATTTTTAACCAAATCCATCTTTTTTTTTTTCTGTTAGCCTTTGCTCCAACTCTTGCTGTTTGAATGGCTTAGAGGAGATAGCTGATAACTGGTTCTGGTTTCCTAACCTGATCTTAATGATCAGACAGATGACAAAAGTACGCTCTACCATGGATTGGCTGCTTATATTTAGCTGCAAAAGGTTGAAAACGTCCCATTATTTTTACCTCATGCTTGCAAAAGCCAACTCTCTTTTTCCTCTGAGTTTTTGCTTTCTTATTTGTCACTCGAAGGTTTTCAGCTCTTTTGAAAGACTGAAAAGGTTGCAGTTTGTCAGGGCTTCTGAGTTCTGCCGTATATGCTCAGTCACCAGTAGTGACTGAAAAGTATTGGAAAGCCTCTTGGAAAGGCTGCCTTGTGACTTGGATGGGGACCATCGCAGCTGGCTCTAGGTGATACCTGTCCCAACACTTGTAGGAGGCACCTGTGCCACCTGTGCCGCCCATTGCTAGCACTCTTAAGTGAGGTCAATACTGAATGGTATGGCTAAGGGGTAAGGTTGCTTCTGGGTAAGGGATGAGATGTGTTTCACAGTTGCTTTGAAAACTCAAGCCACATCTGACTGGGCAGTAATATGGCTTCTGAGTTCCTGTGGCTGTCAGTCTAATGCTGGAAATTTATATTAAGTGTTCTTTCCAAAGTGAATGGTATAATTTAATAAAATACTTTGTATAATACTTTTTTTAATATTGCATTAAGTGATAGCAAATTATATTGTTAAGAAAAAACTAGGCTCTTCAAATCTAAAAGGTAAACTAGGAATGAAAAGGATGAAACTACTACAAATTTTGCCTATTTTTATGCCTCTCAGTTCTCAGATGAATATATATGACTACTGTTGTACCAATAGAGAAATATTATTATTTTAATTCCTCTGATGTAGGCAATCAATTAAAATATTATACATGTCAGTTTGTCCTTGGTCTCTCTAGAGGGCTCTTACTTAAGTTTTCTTGCTCCTTAATAACTTGGTTCTACTTGGTTGAAGCTTTGAAGAGATGAAATTTCCTTTCTCTGGCAAAGAATAAGATCAAAGTTACATTAGCTTGAGGCGTTGATATTTTCTTAATTGGAGCAAGTTTTGTTCTCCTCCTTAGAACTCTCACGTAGAAATTAAAGAACAGCTTTCTTTTCCGATCCTCTGTTGTTCTTTCTCACCCAGATGATCAATTGAGAACCTTATTTCTTTGTGAGGCTTTAGACCCTGTGCTTTTGGAATGTGGTCTCATCTTTTTCCTCTGTAAAATTTTCTATCAAGAGCCTCTGGGGAGGAAGCAGAGACTCCTCTCTTTCCATCACAATGCTAGAATTTGTGCTATTGTTGTTTTCCTTCAGAAAAGAAAGTCTTTTCTACTTAGGCTTATTCATCTGGGAAATGTTGCTGGAGAATGTTACATTGTATTTTTCTCTTCCATTTATTCTTTAATTAAGCAGAATTAACCTACTCATAATATATGTACTTTGTATATCTAATAGGCTAAAAATTAACCTATAATATTCCTATTCTATCATAATCTCCTCTTTAAGTTCCAGTATCTGCCAATATTTTTTTCATATCTGAAGTATAGTATCTGCCAGTTGGTAGCCACAGGCAGAATGTGACTATTTGTTCTGAACTCCCATCAAATTGAAAATGTTACGATTTTGATGCACTTCAAGTACTTTGATTAAAAGAGCCGATGCAGAATCAGGTTTGTCTGTGGTTGTTTCTTTGATGAACACACTGAAACATTGAGTTGTGATTTACCAAAGCCTGCTGTAGTCAGACAGCAACCTTTAAAATAAAGGGTACATTCTGACCTAGAGTTTCTGTGTGGTGTTGGGCAGGTGAATTAATATTTCTGTGTCCAAAGTCTGCTTCTCTAAAAGCGGAACCAGAGTCTTCATTATTCTCTTGCTTGCTGAGAATGTATATTCTTAATGACTAAGACTCTCATGCAGTCTGTAGTACAGTTTTTCTCCATCTTAGCTGGAGTATATAGGCCAATGAAAGTTTCAGTTTACAATATGTAAGTAATACCTGTTATGGTCTTGTCAAAGAGAGACTTCTAGAAATGATACCAAGTGCTGTATCTCAATGTCTTTAAATACCCACAGGATAGCTAAGAGACTATTTATCTTGGCTCTGAGGTAATGTACTGGGCATGCATTTCCAATTGCATGGATGCCCAAGTTGTCTTGGAGAAGGGGTGGGAAGGGGATGGGACATTCCCATCTTATTAATTTGTAGCATATTTTTTTCATTATAAAGGTGACTTAGTGACCTCTGTTGTGAACTTCATTTCCTACCTGTCAGCACAGTGGCAATAAAGTGTCTGTTAAAAAGTTAATGATGCATTTTGCTGATGTTGACTTGTCTCCCTTTTCTCAGGTACCTAAATGATCACTTTGTTTTGTGGAGAGGAAAGTATCACTCTTTGAACTACATTATTCTGCACTGAACATGCTTTGCCCATTTAGTTTTGTGCTTCTTGGGGGAGAGGTCCTACATTGCTCAGGACATTATCTATTGCCCTAACAGTGCATACAGAAATAAGAGGAGCTACCACAGATCTGTGTGTCCATTATTTAAAAAAATTCCTGTATTTCTGAGGAGGCTGGAATAATTCATTTCAGTAGAACTTACCAGTGATGGCACGGGCTTAAAACAGTAAAGATCACAAAAAAATAACTGACATTTTGTCTAGATTTTGTTGGACATTCTTTTAGGTCAGCTTTCAAGTGTGTATATTTTTAGTTCCAACGGGTATTTATTAAACATGTAAATGTTAGGATGTCTTAGGATCAAAACTGCTACATAAAGCCAAAGTGTGTTGGTGGAATGATTTGAGTTTATGCAGGAAAGAAAGATTTTTCCCTGTCTTTCATTCCAGTGTCTGATTTACTCTGTTTTCCTTGGGACAACTTTTAGATCCTTTTTAACATGAACATAAAAAACATGTATCTATAAGTCCCATTAATGTGAAAAGAAATCAGCTACGTTATCCCTCTCTGTGAATAAGACACAGATACTCTTAGATGCTGCTGCCTTTGATAGCTTCTGTGAGCCAAGACCTGCTTGCAGAGGTTAAAAGTAAAGCACAAAGACAAAACACTGACAAAACACCATGATCATCCACTTCTCAGTGAAGACTTAGGCAGAAATATTCTATGTGAGTGTGTCTTAGAGAGATAGAACTGAAACACTGATGTTTGGTCATGTAAACCTAGATAGGGTATAAGTACAATAAGGATAAATTCAGTATTGGCAGGAAAGTGGATTAGATTAATTTTGGCTTTGGCGTGGTGAGGAAGTAAAAGCACTGTTAGCAAAGCAGTCAGCAAATACATGGATTTAAGTAATTTTCCCTCAGACTGATAGGTGATAGCCTCAAAAGGCTCTATTATCAATAGTTTTCATTAAAATGGGAAAGAATGAGAACTGAAAGATCTTACTTGTTATACTGTTGTTTTTTTTTTTTTTAAATGCTTCAGCTCAAAAATAACTCTATTAAGTTCTGGACCCAGTGAATAGATAAAAAAATTTTAACTATTAAATCAACCTTTTCTCTCCCTCCCAGTTTGCTCTCTGGTTTTCCAGAGTGAGCATTTTAATTGTCCAGTTATATGCATGGGTTAATCTTTCAAAGGGGAAACCCATTATTGAGATAAAAGGAAAAACAGAATAAAACTGGCATTGTATTTACTGATTTTGCTAAGTGTCTATATGAGCAGGCTGCTTATGAGAGAAAAGTGCAAATCAAATGGATAGAGGCCTTTTAGTTCAAGAGTTCCTGAGCAGCCTAGGTATGGTTTGAAACCAAAGGTAATAGTTTATTAACTCTGCATGGTCTCTGTTCCTGAGTCTACAATTTGATCTCACAGTTGTACTTCTTTCATAGCTCTGAATTATAATGAAACAAAATGAGGACAAATTGGTTTGGGTTTTTTCATGGGCCACATGACACTATCTAGTGCAGTTTGAGTGGGAAGAGGATCAAGAAGGCTCTAGGTAATGAAGTTACCATTGAACCAGGCAGGGGATCACTGTGGCTTGGGTTTTTGTTTGTTTGTTTGTTTGTTTTGTTTTGTTTTCTACATTGTGGTTTTTTATAGACAATTTAAATAGTCTGAGCTTCCAACATTTTTCACTAGGAAGTCAGTTCTGCAGATATCAAGTAATTCTTTTGTTTCCTTCCTATATCTCTCACAGGTTTTAACTTGCTTTCTTTTATTTTTCAAGTCAAAGTTGTCAGGAAGAAATTGACACTGGAATTCAGGTTTCAAAATAAGCCTTAAATTTTGTTCTTGTTTGTAGAAGGACATCAAATCTCAGTGAATAAAAATCGTTTAGTGTAGTGGAGTTCTGAATACCGTATGGCCAGACTCTTCAGTGAGGATGTCGCTCTTTTACCTGGAGGATATTATCTTAAAGAACAAGGACATCCCTTCCTGTAGCCTTTCAGAAGCACTTATTGCTCATAATCATTTAAGGACACCTTAAGGTGTTCAAGGTGCCTATCTGAAAGACTTTTGAACATTTCACAGCTGTGTATACTTAATATTCAAGAAAATTCTCTGGGTTTAGTTTAATCTAAAATCAACTATATAGCAATACTTTAGTTAATTTTAAATTTTTTATAGTAAGGCTTTATAGTCAAGCTGCATTTAATTTGTTGTACAGTGTTGTACAGTACTGAGAGATTGCAGGAAAATAAATGCAAAACCATCTAACTATCATTAAAATATGAATAACATTCAATTTAATACTCTGATTCTTTCCTTATTACTTATTTTTATAGTGCAAGATGAGAAGTTTTGGAAAAGTTCAATGTTTCTTTTGCTTTTATATTAGAAATAAATTTTAGTCCACTCATTTTATGAGACTGTGTGTCTTTGTAGAAAAATATTAGTAGTTTTCCCAGAATAGAATGCGCCTGAGATTGTCTGTCCCTTAATGCTAGGACAAGCTATTGCACAGCTGGAACAGTGTCAGAAGGTCAAGACTAAGGAGCCACAGCTATCACGACAGATTTATCTAGGTCATTTGCTTTCAGTCAGCTGTCTGTTTACAGCTGTGCACCAGGGAAGTCATACTACCTCTATTAGGTTATGTTTATTCAAGCAGCTGATTGCATTATCAAAATCATATTTAGAAGACTTTAAAAGTACACAGGAAAATAGACAGCTGTATAGAGGAGGCATTTATGTGTAACATACATCGAAGTCTGTCATAATTAAAATGTCTATTCATGTCAAACCTGGTAAGTTATTAAATGTCAAACAAAAAAGCATTCTCTTATCATGAAAATCTATTTCTATCTTATTTTTCTCTGGGAAAGAAAGCTGATTTTTGTGAAAAAGATGAAAATTTGATTCTGCTATCTTGTGCAGGTTGTATACTTCTCTAGGGTCACCACAGTGTCTTTACCTGTCTTTTTTCTGATAACTGTTAGAAGACAAAAGAAGTGGGTCAGGAACTCAGGCTCAGTAAGTAGCAATGATGCAGCAGTAAATGTCAAAGGCAAGTAATGCTTCTTTCTTCAATCACACTGCTGTGAAATAAGCATTTGCCAGGTTTTATTTGTGTTTCCCAGAAACAAAGCAAGCTCTAGTCCCTCAGATTGTGACACTTTTTCCAGTAGTCACTTACTCTCCTACATGATGCATGAGATTTAAGCTAGGTTCAAACCACTGGTTTAATGAAGTTTTGAAATTCAAAACTCACATCTCATTTTAAGCTCTTGCTTCAGCACCCTCAACTCTTCCCACCAAGGAAACAAATGCTCTAAGGAGATCCAAAGCTGAGGAGTTCTGGATATTTGTGCAGGAGTCTCACTGTTAGTTGGTGTTGCACTGTTACAGATAATTACATTTCAGATTATGCATTTCAGGTGTCTTCGCCTGTAGACTCTGGATGGTTGCTTACTGTCTGTGAACTTTTCCTTTTAATTTTTAATTTTTTACAATTTTGACTTCTTTAATATCCTAAGAGAATGAGTTCCTCGGTTTACATGCACAATCTGTGTAAATTTTGTTCCTTTGGTCAATTTTAAACCTTCAGTTTTGGTCACAAGAGAGCATCAAATTTTTGAGTTTTAGTAGGGAATAATGCCTCTTTTTCCATCTCTTATGCATTCCCCATGGCATGTTGAGCTTATGTGCAGCTCCAAAAATAGTTTATGACCTTCTGAAGATTACAGATTGAGTTTAGACATATATATGCACAGATTGCCTCATCTGCTCATATATTAGTATATCCTAGTACTTTATATCTTAAAAAAAGAGATATGATATTACAGAGAAAACATATTACAAAAGATCATTTCAAATAAGATTCCTAGAATCTCAAGTGCATTCCCAACTTTATTGGTGATTTGAAGTTTTACCTTCAGCAAGCTATTTTATTTTTCTGTGCCAATGTTTCTTATCTGGTCCATTGCATGCCTTGCCTTTATCAGCTTTCAAAAAGCAGCATTTTATTATATCTATTGACACAGATTGTATCAAAATATTCTTTTAGTTCACTCTAATGTGTCTGCACACACAGCAATAATGATGGCTTTCAAGATAATGTGTGAAGAAAATTCTTTCTGCCAAGCAAAGTTGTTACAAAGGTTCTGCAAGGGTTTATGACGTTATGTGTGACACCCTTTGCTTAGAGTCAAGAAGGAGATGTACAGCTTAGAAATCTATCTTAATTGTGTCCAATGGCCATAATTTGCTGACATCACTTGTAATTCTTGTCTATTTGCATCTTTCAGGAAAATTTCACCTTGAGCCTGCAAGTTGCCATTATGCAAACCCTGCATGTTCTGTATAATCGCAGCTCCCTGATGCCTTCTCAGCTCCCTCTTCTGTTTACTCTCTTATTTCATGTGTTGAAACAGCTTTAATCGCTAATTTTTCAGTCCTGTGGCCCAAAAGCCTCAGAGGTGTGTCGACTAAAGTGCTTTGGAAAGTGACAAGAAAACATGGAATCATATTTATGTAGCTCTGTCTGTATGTGATATCTTAAAACATATTCAGACATTATCTTAAAATTTTTCAAGAGGTCTGCCCTGTGAAAAGCTATTGGGAACAACATTTTCAGGTTGTAAAATGCGCTATAAAGAGCACCTCAGCTACCTGGTGGCTGACTGGGGAGAGTCATTCCTCTTCCTTAACTCAGCAGTGATGCTGAGAGGAAGGGAAGGATGACTATTTACCTGCTATTACATGCTGTGAGCAACTGGAGGGAGCAGGAATGAAAGCATATTGGCTGCACCTCACTGTCTGTTGGGAGGAGGTGTGACTGAGAGAATAGGGTGCACAATAGGTGACTGAGAGAATCCTGTGTATTGAAGAAGGGAAATGCAAGAGGCTTATCCCAGTTCACCTCACTGGGCAAGTGGGGAACTCCATTATGCAGACATAATGGAGTTCTTGATCGGTGCTTATCTTAGGGAAGCTCCTCTTAGGGAAGTACTTGCTCATATTGTCTGTTCTTGGTAGCTACTGATAGTTTCAAATGCATTCCAGTATACATTTGAATTTGAGATGTGATAAATATGGGAATATACAGTGCCAGAAGAGGTCTGGAATCAGTCAGTACTGGCTTTAGAACAGTGCAGGCGCAGTCCATACTAAGCTGGGTTTTCAGCACTTCAAACTTGTTACTATTCTGACAGACTTCAAAATAGATTCTTCACATTTGCAGGATGAAAAGGGTGTAAAATCTGAATATGAGTGAAAGAAAAATGTAATGTGTGAAAGAAAGAAGGAAAGAAAGAGAATGTTCTTCAGAATGCATATTTCGTTGAAAAATATGTATCTAATTAAACAAGAGAATTCTATTAGGTATAAAGACTCGATCCATTTCCTTACTTGATGCTAAGTTTAGTTGCATATTAGCAGAAGATGCATTCTTTATTTAAATACTGGAAATTTTCATTAAATTGTAGTGTAAAGTGCCATATAAATTGTGCTTTTCAGGGCATCCATAAACTATTGCCCTTAGATTGAAGTGACTCATTTGGTGTTGGGACACAGTTACCAGTTCTCTATCTATTGAAGCACTTCCTAAGCATTAGTATGCACTACAGTGATCTTAAAGGAGATCAAACTAGAAAGTTTAAAATTTATATTTATGATAGAATGAAGCTTTACAGTAACAAAGAGATATCTAACTTATTACCTAAAGAGATTTTTTTGTTGTTGGAAACCTCTGAAATTTTGTTTGTTTATTTTGAAAGTGAGATTTACATATTTTAGTTTTAACAAAACCCAACGCAATCAGAGCTAGAAGATTCAATGGTAGAGATTGTAGGTCCATCAATTTTAAACAAGTATTGCTCCTTTTCTACCCATATTCGCTGCAATCTACAGTTCAGGCTGGATGTCAGGCTTATATGTCAGTTTATGTTTTTTCTCTAATGTGGTTCGGTGTAATGTTATGATATAAATATATTGAAGGACTTAATAAAATAGTAACATCCATCAAAATACTGACCAATTTTGCAAAGTATTTTTATTTTTCAGTAAACTGTAGTAGAACTTTACATAAAAAAAAGTGTGCCTTCCCTTCCATTTCTTTCCAGGAACTACATCCTATATTAGTGTGTGCTACCTTTTTGATTGCCTTGGTTCATTCCAGCAAACATTTTTTCTCAAGTTAGCATTCAGAATTCATCCAGTATCTGTGAAGTTGCTCAGGTCTTCTTGATGGACACGTTGGATGACCTGTGGGTTACTTGCATCCGCATAGTCCTTCCACTGTCAGAATGCACAGCTGACTGAGGAGGATGAGAAATTATGGCTCGGAATGGCTTCACATGACTACACATCCCAGCAGTGTGAATGGCAGCACCAAGCAGTGGTGATTCATTCCCTTGGCACTGAAATTGCCAGCGTTCAGAGGAAAAGGATTACTTTTGAACAAAGAAATGCTTTATCCCACAGAGAGTACAGACATTATAGAGTTATTAATCAGGGCAGTCATCCTGAAAGTAGATTTAACTGCAGGATTTCATGTAGAAGAAAACCAGAATTACAGTAGGAAGGGATTGTGCACTCAAAGTAGCAGATAGAATTGCATATTGTAAGGACTCCTTAAATTACACCTGGGGAGACGTTCACTCTATGCATGCTAATGAAATGATTCCTGTTTGTGTGGTTCACAGTTTTCTTTGGATGGCATCTACCCAGTATGGTAATTGCAACTGGTTGTAAAACAGGAAGACAGCAAGTTTAATTTGCTTTGTTTTCCACTTCAGTATCACTGCAGGCTGTTTCTTTGCTGTATCTCATATGCAAAGCCAAGTCAGCCTCATCATTAGTGAGATGGGAGACCTCAAAGGAAAACTCAGATGTGGCAGGTGATTTTTTGCCTGCTAGCAGTCCTTCTTTGTACTCAGTACTGAAGCATGAGCTGGGAATTAAGGATTTTAAATCACTGGAGCAGATATTGTCTTTATGAATCATAAAGCTGAGGTGCTATTCTCGTATGGCCATTGCAAAGCAATTTAGATAATTTGGAACACCCTGTCTCAGCTTCACTTCTTTTTTGGAAAGTACCTGAAGTAGAGCAAGTTAAATTCCCACCTTGTCTTCTGGATATTGTTGTGGTTCAGCTGAGAAAAAAAGTAGTTTTGCATAGAATTGAAATGACTGTTTGTTCTGTTTCAAAGGGACTTCTGGACCTCAAGGACTGTTTGTTCTGTTTCAAAGGGACTTCTGGACCTCAAGGTCAACTTTAAATTTACATTGGGTAGCTCAAGGCCTTGTCCCGTTTAGTTTTGAGTAACTCCAAAGGTGGACATTCCACTATCTCTCTTACAGAGACTAACTCACTCCAAGGTTTGGCCACTTGGATGGTGAAAGAGGTGGGTATTATCAGATGCTCTGTAAATGTTCCATGTAGATGGGAGTCGTTTTGTATTTTCCCAAGTAAGTTGGGTTTTCATGCTGCCTCTTGCATGCAGATGGAGTAATGTGTAACTGCTAAGGCTTTAGGGACCTCCAGGTTAACAGTTCCTCCATTGAAGGTTTTTGGAGTCCAGGTAGTCATGATTTATCTCTGTGGAGTTCTTCAGATGTCCAGAATATTAACTGAGCCAGATAAGGCTTGTGTTCAGTGGAGCCCTGTCATTAGTGGGTCTGTAAGTTTAATGAAGTCATTGCTTCCCAGAATGGAAGGACAGTGGGTGTACTGAAAACAGATCTTTATTCTGATAAAAGTCACGATAAAATAGGGGCAAGCAGAAATTACAGAAATTCTGAAATTAATTCTTGGAACCTTAGAGGCCCTGGCAGTGCAGTTAAAGATTTCAGAGATATATGTTTAGAAGAGACATCCTGAAACTCATTAGTATGTATCACAATTTATAAAACTGCAGATTTCACAGGCCTACATTTCTGATAGTTCTTGAAATGTGTAAGGTTTCACCATTTACTGATATCTTAGGTACTTCTTTACACCTGTAAAAGGTGTTGTGAAACATAGTAATTTTGATTTGGTAGCTCATTTAGCACCCATTCCTCACAAAGTGTATGTGTCTGCACAATGTAGGAAATAATAGATAATAAGGCACTTTATAGTGCACTCACTCATAATTAGTTTGGGCTTGGATATTACATTAGTTTCCTTTTTCTGCTTCTTTAAGTGTTGGAAATTGCTTGAGTAATGAAATTCTAACCTTGCATAGATGGGGATGATTTCTGCCAAGTATCTAAAAGATGTGCATGTTCAAGTGAAAAATTGCTCCAAATATGTCATGGCATTAATTTTTATTTAAAGTCACTAATATTTCTGTCCTTAGTAATGTACATTATACTTGAAAGCTTCCATTTCATTTACCACTATAAAATCCTGTGTCAAATAGTGTGTAAATTCTTGATCTGATAGTTTCGGCAAGTCAGAAGCCAATATGTTATTTAACAACCATGGCATTGGTTGCTCATGGAGAGGTTTCTATTTGATCTTAATAGAATGTTCTATGATCAGTCCATGTAGTCATGGAGCTCATTCTTTCTCCCATATAACATCGATGTTATAGAAGAGATTGACATCTCAGTACTGTTACATTGAGTGAAATAAAGACTTAGGAAATAAGAAATAACTACAGTTCTGCAATATGCAGTTTTAAGTAGTCTTTCCTTCTCAGTGCAGGAGTTTGTTAAATTGAGGTTGAATCTGTAGATACATCTTAGCTTCAAACTTCAAGATTTAAATGGCAAGTTTTACTAATTTCAGAACCAAATTGTCACTTACCTGATTTTCTGATTGGCATTTTTTTTCTAAACTCTTTTACCTTTAACACACCTCTTTCAGAGTAGCTGTCTGTTCAAAATGTGTTCCAGGCTGGTCACTCATAGTACTGAGCTTAAAGACAGCTTTTCCATTTTGTGGTATCTCCCACCTGTGATTATGGAATAATACATGCTGTATCTTCAGCTCCTTGGAAGATGTAGGAGATTTCAGTAATCTCACTGAATTCTTCTGCTTCATTTATAGGGACTCACAAATGAGGTGCAGTATGAAAGGAGATAAGTACTGAGAAATTCCTTCCAGAATCAGCTGCTGTGCAACTGTTAAAACTGAAAGTGTTTTTTATTTCCGTGTTTTTATTGAGTTATTTCTTACTGCATAACAGAGAGATGGGAACCCCTTCCTGACTTTCCCACTGGGGCCTCTTACATTTAAAAGCTGCAGAAAGGAAACTATCTTTGGTCATCAGAAGACATATTAATGCCTAGTTGTATAAAGGGAAAGACAATCTAAATCTCTGCCTCAGTTTTTGCAGCAGCTGACAACTTGTTATTGCACATTAATTATCGCCTAGCTTACAGCAGGATCTAGGAAATAATTTATGTGGAGGGAATTGTTTCTGCTTTACCAAAAACTTATAAAAAAAACCAACAGCTTTTTTAACTTCCAGCATTTCTGCCCCTGTGTTTTCATCCTGGCTTTCTTGAAGATCCATCTATACATGTGTGCACTTTCTTCTTTGGATGCGTGTATTGCTTTTACCAGTCTACCCTTCCTGGTGTTTTTAGCTCCTGGTAATAGCAACAAAACAAAGTGAAATTTCATTTGTTTTGCTGAACTTTTATTCACAGCAGTTTCAAATTCATTTTGTCGATATGCTTTTGGGAAATTTCATGTCTGAAGGGAGTTAAACAGAGAGCTAAAACATTTATGGATGCTTCAGTTCTTTCAGTATGGAAGTTATTTAGAATGCATTTTAAATAGCACATTTGTAAGTAGTGCTGGTTTGCCATATTTCTTATAAAATGTCAGGTATCATTCAAACAGGATATCTGATTACAATGCAGCTGCCTTAGTATTATTCAATTGACTTTTTTGTTTTACTGGACCACAAAAAAATATACCCTGGTGTTTTCAGTGAAAATGTGTTATTTTTGAGGTCAGGGATATTTTTATCATGTTCCTTCCAGACCCACATCATAACTTCTTTTAATGTAAAGATACTGTGCTATTTTTACAATTTATCAATTAGTTTATAAAGAAAAAAATAGTGTTCAGTTTTTAATAATGGACATACTTCTTAGTGAAGTCCTCTAATACTGGAAGACATAGTGTTGGTTTGCTTAGAGATGGATGATTTTCTTTCCACCTTATTCTCTCAGATAGTGAGTTCACATTAAATAGACTTGGCACTTGGGAACATGGGTAATGGTGGACTTGAAAGTGCTAAGTTTGCAGTTGGATTCCATGATCTTAGAGACATTTTCCAACCTAAGAAATCCCATGATTATATGTTCATGAGCATATTCATTACTTTCATTATATTTTATTTGCAAAAAGGCAAATGTAGCTGGGGATGCTCAGGGGAGGCAAACAGCTGAGAGACAGTGGCCTTTCATTTCACTTTTGGAAAAAAACGTTGGGGAAGTGAAAAAGAGCTACTGCTTGTTTGGGGAAAGAAAGACCTTGTGGGTTTTTATTATTATTATTTTTTTTTTTAATTTTTATTATTTTTTTTTATTTTTAATGGAAATGACATTACCATAAGACATTGATATTTAGAACAAACACACTTTTGGATTTCCTTGCTTTTCTGAGGCAGAGAGATAAAATCTTCCCATCTGGGTTTTCTCTTGTTTTCCCATATGAAAATCAATTGTTCTTTTTTCCTAACTTTTTAACATAATTTTTATTAAGTTCCTGTTCATGTTTACATTATTTCCTAATTATTTCCTCTTCTTTGATCTCTAATTACTTCTCCGTATTCAGAGCATATTTCTTTGTGTTACTGTATGCCACTGCTTGATGTTGATCTTAACCTGTCTTTTCCTTTCTTTCATTGCTCCAATGAGTGTTAACAACTTCTAAAAATTTTAGAAGAATCTTAAATGTCTAAATTACACAGTTATTGTAAGGCGTGTTGAACATGCCATCAGCACAGCATAAAGTGATTTAAAAAAGTCAATTGATGACTGAAATGAGAAAGGGTGAAATGTATCCACTGTTTACTTGCTTGTTGCCATGGAGTGTGTGGTATTAGATAGAGGATATGAATTTTATTTGTTGTGTCATTATTTAAATAAGCAGTTACTGCAGAAACAACGGTACATCTTTATATGCAATTTTAGTTAATTAAATGCTTTGCAATACCTGGTGTCTTCAGGATGTTGAGTGACTGGTGAGTCACAGTTATCTTATTTCACTGTTATTTTCTAAACCCAATTCTGTCTTATTTTGTTGTGTGTATTGAACTCTATGTCTAGGCCCCTTCAATGATTCCATGTGATTCTTTCCATATTCAGCAACCTTGCTTATCCTTTTCTTTTGAGAACTTTTAAGAGTGTCAGGCTATGCAAAAATTAGTTGCAAGTCCAAAGACTAACATCTCCTCACTTCACTCTTAAATCCCAAAGACTGCTAAAATTTCAACATTTTCTTTATAGTTGTACATATCTCCAATCCTTTAAATTCATCTCTCTTATTAGTAACCTATTCTAATAATAAAAGTGCCTTTTTGGCAAGTTGCTTCTTGACAAAATGCTCACACTGGGGATGTTTCACCAGGGCTGCTCTCAAAGAAGTTTGTGAAGTTCTTAAAACAACTGAAATGACTTTCTCTACCAATACTTGGGTGGCTCACTGTGCCCTGGCAGTTGTCTGCTCTGGATTAGTCCTGGGCATCTCTGATCATCTTGGTGGCCCAGTAAGCAGAAGAGGGGTTTTTTTTTGGCAGCATGCTTCAGCAAATGTTATATGTAGTAGAAGCAATTGTGCTGTATATGATTTGTTTTTACCTGCATCTCCTACTTTGCTAAGTGTTCAGGAACATATTATGTTCATTTAGCAAAAGCATTCCAGATTACAGATATTTTTGGCCAAGGCCAATGGTATGAGGTTCAATAAAGCCAAATACCAGGTCCTGCACTCAGGTCACAACAACCCCATGCAGCTCTACAGGCTTTGGGAAGAGTGGCTGGAAAGCTGCCCAGTGGAAAAGGACCTGGGAGTATTGGATGACGGCAGCCAAACATGAGCCAATATTGTGCCTGGGTGGCCAAGAGAGCTGATGGCATCCTGGCTTGTATCAGAAATAGCGTGGCCAGCAGGACTAGGGAAGGGATTGTCCCTCTGTACTTGACACTGGTGAGGCTGCACCTCAGCTACTGTGTTTGGTTTTGGGCCTTTTATTACAAGAAAGACACTGAGGTGCCAGAGAAGGTCAACAAAGCTGATGAAGAGTCTGGAGAGTGAGTTATATGAGGAGCAGCTGAGGGAGCTGGGGTTGTATAACCTGTAGAAAAGGAGGCTGAATGGACCTCATCTCTCTCTGTGACTCTCTGACAGGAGGTTGTAGTGAGGTGGAGTCAGCCTTTTCTCTCAGAAAACAAATGAGGACGTGGCCTTATGTTGCACCAGGGGTGATTTAGATTGGGTATTAGGGAAAGTATCTTCATGGAAATGGTTGTCAAGCATTGGAACACGCTGCTCAGGGAAGTGGTGGAGTCACCATCCCTGGAGGTATTTTAAAGATATGTAGATGTGGCACTTGGGGGCATGGTTTGGTGGTGGACTTGGCAATGTTAGGTTAACAGTTGGACTTGATGATCTTAGAGGTCTTTTGCAACCTAAACGATTCCATTATTCTATATATACTTGTTGCTTAAAATGAAATTTTATCAATCCAAACTCTTTTGTCCTCTTCAGCTAACTTTATATTTATCTGGTTGCTTGGGGTTTTTTGATAGTGGGATTTTTTTTTATTTTTTTTTTTTTTGTGTGTGTGTGTTGTTCTTTTTTTGTCTTGGCAGCTTAAAGCATCACAAGGGCCATATTGTTCAGGATTTCAAAGAGCAATCGTTTATCTTTGTGGATACAAGTAAACGGACAATGGTGTCCCGACCATCTGCTCAAGCTGCTTGAGAACAGTCTTCTGTGCAAATGGCATGAAAGGTAATTTAACCTCAGAAGGTGCCCACAGAGCTTCAGTTCTGTTTACCATTGTGTCTTTGCCAGTCTAAAAATAAATCCTGCTGAACCAAAAAAAAAAAAAAAATCTCCTTTCCAAATTTAAAGAACAGATCATCAGTAGAGCTAATTTCAGTCTAATTTCAGCACAAGGAGTTGTTTTTCCTTTCCAGATTTTTTTTTTATGTAGCAAAGAGTTTTCCTGGGATAAAAAATATCTGTCTTATAATTGTCTTTGTTGTTGTAGGAGGCTGTTGTTCTTCAGAGTACATAGAATATAATCATGAGTAATACTCAGTGTTAAGTGATACACACTTTCAACCTATGAACTGCAATTCTGCTGTGACCTGTTGTTATTTTGCCAGCCACTGTGTTTAATTGAGGAAGGCAGCTCTGTTAGTAAGCAAGGTTTTTTTGCAGTGGAGCATTCTGTCCTGAAAATTATAAGTGCCTTCTCTGGCTGGTTTTTTTTCAAAGCTTCAGTTGGAGTAGTTTGCCTCTGGTCCTGGTGAAACTTTAAAGTGGTTTTTAAAGTTTCACTGCTGATAAAAATCTCAGACATATATATATATATATGTGTGTGTGTGTGTGTGTGTGTGTATAAAAAAATTAGCCAACTGAGGGAAAAGTAGTTCATTTTTAAATTTCAGTACAGATTTCAAGATAGAAAAGAAGGACCTGACGTTCATCTCACTGTAATTTTTCAAGTTCCTACTGGCTATGGTATTTACACTCAGGGCTAGCAACAGCAGCCTTTGGGTGCTGTCCCACAGCTTTAGCTTCTGTACTATCTTCTGCTGTCTGCTGTGCTAATTTCTTCCGTTCCTAATGCTACAAATAAAGCAGTTTTGGCTCCTTCATGCTATCTTTTTATACTCCATACCTCCTGCTTTGTGGTAGGTGAGACTAGTCCAAGACTTGAGACTGTTTTCTGGTGAAGACTGGAGATCAGATCAGACCTTGTAGAGCATGTTCTCTGGGATGCTGTGGCTGTGCAGTTATCTTGCCTGCTGCTGTGGGAGGAGAAGTAGAAAATGCATTTTCCTGGATGCTTTGCCAGATAGCTTGTTCTGGGGACATATGGGAATGTCAGCAGCAGAAAGAGGATAGATAAAACTTGTATTCAAGAAAAAAACTTGGATTAAACAAACCATGAGGATAGTGTGTCTGGGAGAAAAAAAGGATGTATGTCTGAGCTGGTTTTGTTGCTGAATTAGCTACGTTAGTCTAGCTAATCTAATAAAACACAGTATCCTACGGTAATAAGTACATTCAGGACATAAAAATGGACCAAGGTTTTAGATTTAATTGCAAGAGAGTATCCAGTCTTGATGGTGGCATAGCTTAACAACATAAGCCTGATTCATACTTTTCTTGGACATTTTCACTTCGATTTTTTTATTATTATTTTAGGCAGAAGAGGTGGAACATGACAGATTTGAAAATGTTTTATATAGCTTTCAACAAGAAGCAATTTATAGCAACTTGAAGTTACATAACTTCTAACTTTGTTTCATGGCATGATTTAGATAGATCTAGTACTTTCACAATAATTCAAAGGAATATGCAATCAGTCAATCCATCTTATCTATTTTAAGCATTTCCAAGGAACCATCACTGTAGTTTCTACATTCTAAATCTGAATACAAATGACAGTTTGCCATAAACAAGTATTTTGCAAAATATCAAGACAAAAAATGGCTTTCTTCATTTATGAAATGAAGACTTCCTCAAATAAAGGGATCCCACAATGTTGATCATTGTGTTCTCCCCTTGTGCTTTAGGTAAAAAGGTACTTTGGGAAAAACTGCATTTTTCATAGGCGAAGATGATGGGTTTGTTCTCCAGCAATAACTAACTAGCAGATCTATAAGTCACCACAATTATCAGAAAGATAATGTAGTATTACCTTTTAGTGATTGTACTGGCCTAGATACAGGGCAAATGAACAGAACAAAATTTTTCACAGAGAAACATTCTGGATAATCCTGGATGGCATCTAGAAATTCATCCAGATGGGCTCAGAGTACTTATGGCCAGAGGTAGATTGAATAAAATGATAAAATAGGTTATTCAAACCATTTTGCAATATTGTTCAAATGGATCGTTGCACTTTTAATCAAGTGAATAATTCATGAACATTTATATAAAGGAATTTAATCAAGGCATCTGCTGAATATTTTCACAGTGTTGTACCTGTAGTACTATCAAAGCAATCCTTCAACCTCAACTTGTACCTCTGTTGTACCTCAACTTGTACTTCTTAGATGTTTGGGTTTTGCATCATTTCAGCTCACAAAGAAGCCAGAGAAAATAAGGTTAAAATAAAGGTTACCTAGGTGAGAAAAACCAGGCTAAGCTGAGAAAAACATGAGGAGAAGTACAAATCAAGACCTATATATTTGGTGTGTAAAAAAGAAAAAAAAGGAAAAAAAATCAAACAAACAAAAAAACAAAACAAAACCAAACCAAAACTACAAAATAAACCACAGAACAACAAAGAAGAACCAGCAGAAAGAACAGCCTGTGTTTCAGAAATATTGTCTGCTTTTGATTACATTAGCATATTTACTTAAAATCCTAAAATGTTCACCCTTTGTTAATAGTTCTTCCACATCTTTAGGGTAAATTTCAGTGGTTTTAGTGCACTTTTCAATGCACATGAAAGTCTTACTAGAAAGAAGAAGAGAAGCATTAGTAGAAGTTATTAATGATAAGGGGCTGCTGCTGTAATTGAACAACAAATGAAATCCTCTCCCATTCTCAAGCTAAGAGAAAGAACTCTGGAAGACCTTTTTATTTTTCCAGAATTTGAAAGCTTAGTTTATCTTCTGTTTCTCAAAAGGTACGTCATAGTTCTTTATGTTATTGTTGAAATTTTACTGAGCAACATAGCATTATTAGATTCAGAGAAAGTGGGAATTGGAGATTAGGTGGGATTTGACTTCTCCTCTCATCTTCCCTACCTCACAGACCATATTTGGCCTTAGCTAGTTGCTGCTCTTTGAGTAGTAGACTTCCCTCATATGAAGTGGTCAGGAAAGAGAAAGGAGTAAAAGAATATTGTTACTCTCTCATATGGAACTTTTACCTCAAATGTGTATTTGATTGAAAGGCCTGGGACAAAATGTGAAGAAGCTGCTTCCCAATGTATGGTTAATACCATTGAAAGCATCGTTCTCGCCCATACCACGCAGCATTGACATTTCATTAAATGAGCTTTAATTGTCTGCTGTCATCTGCCACGATCTTAGGCTGTGACTGGGTTTCAGTTTGCAATGAGGACACTTCAGTGCAGGCATATGTAGGTGCCTAAATGCTTGCTAGGTGTCTAAATTCTCATATATAATAAATGGACTATGTATTTTCATGGTAGTCAGGCCAAAAGAGTAATTCAAATATCTGTCTCCTATAGGTTCAAATCACTGACACCTCTGTATGCCACTAGCACCATTTGAAATGTGCAGTGTACATGAGAAATCCATCTGGACTTGATAAATAAGCCCCGGACCTATAGGAGACCTGCAGCATCCTGAAGCACTAGCAGGAGCCAGGAAGGAATATTTCAATGTATTTCTATGGGCAACTGGATTGGGCCCTAGCTGTCTAGGTAACAGCAAACTTAAAGCATCTTTCTTACATGTAGAAAACAGATGCTGGTTATGTTAATCTGAACTGAACTCCATCACACGTAACTGTGCCTGTTGGATTTTCTGCGAACAGCCTCACTGACATGGGAGTCATGCAGAGAACTAGAAGGGGTAAGGAAAGTCATCCAGGTTTTTTCTTGTTTGCTGTGGTCCTTTATAGGAGTCTGACAATACTATACTGTACTACCAAGGAGAACTTTTTGAGGGCAGGCCTTGAAAATTTGGATTGAAACAACTGCCATTGCAAGAGTGCTGGGCAAACTGAGGTGCAGAGGCAGAAGCTCAGGTTAATGGTCTCGATTTGAAACAAGAGGTTTAGAATGGATATAAAGAGGAACATTTTCACTCTGAGGACAGCCAGGCACTGCGTGGGGTTGCCCAGAGATACTGCACTGGCTCCGTTTTGTGAAGTGTTCAAGACCCAGTCGGACAAATCCATGAGCACCCAAGTCTAGTCTCACAGCTGGCCCTGCTTGGAGCAGGTGCTTGAATTAGAAACTGCCTGATGTTCATTCCTACCTGAATTTTCCTGTGATCTTAAGATACTTTATTTCAAGAAGTGAAGCCAATAGCATCTCTGTTCAAGCCCAAATAGACAAAGACAGAATTATTTTCCCTTAACCGAAGGTACAAGGACAGTAATTTTCCTTCTGTGATAGTAACAAGTGGCCACAGAAATAATTGCATTAACCCTGTAGTAGGGCAAATAAGGGTCGGGAATAAAAATGGTTTGTGAATGTTTTTTGTTACAAGCATTAAAAAATTTTGAAGGCACAGGAAAACTTAAAAACCCCCAATAAACAAACAAACCAAAAAACACCCCAAAAACCCAGCAGATGAATTTACACAGTGATTTGTGGGGGCTTTTAATTGGTTTTATTTTTTAATATTACGCCTTTTTTGCTTTGAAACTCTGAGATTTTTGTAAAATTAAATCCTACTTTCTTATAAGTGAAACAAGGTAAACACACAGAAAGGAGAAAGAAAAGGTAACAGTTTGAATTGCAAATAGAAATCTAGCATTTTCTCAAAATAAGGAAAACACGGGAAAAATAAATTTCAAGTCAGTCCCATCTCAGAAGAGCAAAAACTTCCCTATATATTTGAGGAAATATTTAAATAGGTTGTATTACCTCTCTAATTGAAATCATACTTTATTTCCTTACTCATAAGATACATATTGCAGATAAGCTGGCACATACTGCTAGCTTTCCCTATGCAAAAAATAATTAATTATTTTTGAATTATGACACATTTGCATAGAATGAGGGCTGCATTATGTGAAAAGATTCTGAATTACTCTTTACCTTTACCACTATTATAAAACAGCTGGTAAAAGTGAAAAGGAATGTAGAAAACCTCAATTCCTTGATGTAGTGAGAAAAAAACCCACCACGATGTGGCAAAAGTAAGTACACAAAATTATACATAAATAGAGAACCTGTATTATAGTAATGTTTTGGATAAAAAATTGTGAGGTTAAATTTAAAAAAAAAAAAAAGGAAAACCAATAAAATAGTAAAGCATAGTTGTCATAGAACAGTAAAAAATATAAAATAAAATATAAAATATAAAATAAATATAAAATATAAAATAAAATTGGTGAGACCTCACCTTGAATATTGTGTGCAGTTTTGGTCACTGCAATATTAGATAAAGAAAGATATAAAGCTATTGGAGAGCATCCAAAGGAGGGCAATGAAGATGATGAAGGGCCTTGAGGGGAAGCTGTATGAGGAGCAGCTGAGGTCACTTTGTCTGTTTAGCTTGGAGAAGAGGAGACTGAGGGGAGACCTCATTGCAGTTACAGCTTCCTTGTGAGGGGAAGAGGAGGGGCAGGCACTGATCTCTTCTCTCTGGTGAGCAGTGACAGGACCCAAGGGAATGGCCTGAAGTTGTGTCAGGGGAGGTTTAGGTTGGATATTAGAAAACGGCTCTTCACCCAGAGGGTGGTTGGGCACTGGAACAGGCTCCCCAGGGAAGTGGTCACAGCACCAATCCTGATGGAGTTCAAGAAGCATTTGGATGATACACTCAGGCATATGGTGTGACACTTAGGGATGGTGCTGTGCAGGGCTAAGGGTTGGTCTTGATGATCCTTGTGGAGTACCTTCTAACTTGGCATATTCTGCAATTCTGCATGAATTCAAAGAACAGTGTCTGAGCAGCCTCTGGAATGCAGGAACAGTGATCTTGCATTGTTATTCAGTGTAAGCCAGTTGTATGCTTTAGTAGAAAGGTATATGTGAGTATTTGAAATTTGGTCCCTCCTATCTATAACCACGGGCCATGTACCGCTGAGCTGGTGACCTCCTTCCTAAAAAAAGCCTGACGTGCTGCAAGATTAGGTAGGATGCTAGGGCTTGTGTTTCTTCAGCAGCCACAAACAATTTAGAGTGTGCTTATAATGCCACAGTTCTTTTCCTACAATTTACTAAAACCAAAATTTTGGTGGAGTGTAACCAGGACAAGTACTAGATAACTACCAAAGGAGCTTAGTTGCATAAAAATATTAAAGGATATCTACAAAAACTCAAATCTTTTCAGTGATACATTCAGGAAAATACAGATTGAACAGTATTAATGTCAAAATGATTTTATAGAATCATTGGCCATGTCCAAAAATTATTTTCACACTTTTTCACACTGTCTACGATCTTAACTGTTCTAACACTGTCTTATGCTAGTTTCTGAGAAGAATACTATTGAAGTTCATAAACAGTTTATTACAGTAGTGCCACTAGTTAATGTTTCAGGATTTTTCCCTTCGTAGTAAGTAAAGGAAGTTCTGTAAAATTGGTGATCACTAAAACTTGATAAGGATATATATTTTATTTTGCTGGTTTAATATCCAACTCCCATACCCTCAAGCATGATTTTTTTTTTATCTGTTTCATTATTTTCATACTACCAGCTGTGAAGTTTTTTTCTGACTGAACCTTGAACTGATGAAATGCTGTCAGTAGCATAAAGTTGCATTGTTATACTTGTTCTGGAGAAATCATGCATGCATAAGATGTTTCACACATTTATAAATAGTTTAATTTAAAAAAATAATTATTTCTTGACATTTTTATCTTGCCTAGTGAAATAGTTTATCCATTTAATTTCTAATTTTAAAAAGTGTCTAGTTATACAGCTGTACACATTAATTCTAGCTAGAGGTTTTGTTTATGTGAACATATACATAAATATAAGTATTTATATTTAAAAATACTTGATTTCTGTTTGATTTGTTCCTCTACTGTATCTTTCACCTACTGCTTGATTTTTATTTCCTCTAATTCATTTTGACATTTGCTTGAAATGTTCTGCAATAGAAACACTGCTACATTTCTCAGATATTTACAAACATCTTACCTTTTAATCCTACATGGCACATCTTCAAAGAAAATAACCTAAAGGACAAATTTGTATGTTTAAGAAAGAAATTGGTAGTAGGGGGTTTTTGGGTTATTTTTTTGGTGGTTTTCTCTCAATGTAGGCTAACACTTGTCAGCTGCAACCATGCTGCCTAGAAAAGTTATCATCCTAATTACAGTGGTATTACAAGCGTGTACTTTGAATTCCTATTCAAAAATATTGATACTTTTAAATAAATAATAATTGTATTAGTAGTTGTATCAAGTTTTATCAGAATCTTAGATATAATACTTGGATTATGATTTGTTTCATGATGTTGAGACTGATGGTGGGTTATGTAACTTTTTTTGTATGACATACAGTTATGTTTGTATGACGTATCTGGGAAAGTGTGGCATTTACCATTTGGCCATTGGAAATGGCATGGCAAAGCTTATAAGCTTTATTTGAGTGGTATAATAGTTAAATAAATCTCAGGATTATCTTTTTCATCTCTCTAAATTACTGCCAGTAGTTTCCAAAGGAGAGCGGTTACCTCTCATGCATGATTAGCTCTTAAAGTAAAAGGAATATGGTCATTCCATGGCAGGCAAATCTTGCAGTTGGAAAGGAACATGGTGCTTTCATGCTTCTTCAGAAATAAGACACATTCCTTTTGCAGTGTTTACTTGCAAATTTGAAATTGAAATAGATAAGATGTCTTCCACTTCAGAATCTATTAATTTGACAGGTGTTAATTCTCAGAGGAATACCAACATTTTAGTATACTTGTGGTGTGCTTCTATTTCAGCACTTTAAATCAAGTCATTAAATATTTCTGATGGTTCTAAATTTTTAGAGGAAAAATAGTTCAGCGAGGTCAGTAAATCATTTTGTCACTAGGAGAGGTGATGCCTTGAAAGTTAGTAAAGCGATGAGATTTATTCTTGCTGCATGTGAGAAAATTACGTTTGTAACATGATAGATCACCTCTGAAATAAAATCTACCTTTGAACTGGCGATCAGTGCATAGCACAATGAAATTATAAAAAGTAACTTGCGTATCAGAATGTTAAAATTAAAGTAATTCATAGCTTTAATCTTGAAGTAACATTTAGACTACATCGCTGAAAGAGGAAAGAATAGGTACAAGGAGAGGTAAAAGGAATTTCAGGGCATTATGCTATGAATGGGTTGATATCAAATAATGTTGGTATAGTTGAAAGTCACAATATGCTAATGGGCTTTAGAAATCTTTAAGTAAATTATTTAGTGATTTTACCATGCTGATGGAATATTATCTGTTCCATTAACTATATCCATTGCAAATGGGATATCTCTTTTCAAGGCAGCTTTAGTGTAATAGTTAGCCACTAAAAAGTCAAAGAAACTAATCCAGCCATATGTTCTAAAGTAGGGGGCTGATAGCCATTTTTGCACTACATGAATAGGAATTTATAGAGATGCTTTTCCTATGATGCTTTTTTTTTGAACTTAGAGAACTTCAGTGCAAAGGACTGCAGTGTGTTTCCTATTAAAAACAACAATGATCAACAGATAGTGGCTTACACCTTTTCCTTTTATTATTATTTGTTTTCTTACAGGGAAAATATGCCACAGAATTGACTTCTCTAAGACATCTCAGAATAACAGCTGTTGAGATTTAAGTCTGATTTGGGTTGCCATTCTATAGGGTCAGCTTGTTTGGGTGGTTCTTCCAGAGGAGGATTTTGCAATGGCAGGAGCACCATGTTTCTGGAACTTAGCGCTTCCTACTGAAAAAAAAAATACAATTGAGATAAAACAGAGATGTGTCCTTCCTTCCCCTTTTTTCATGTTCAGTATATATGCTATCTCTCACAAAGTTGATTATGAATGATGATCATTAGAAGGAAACTTTTTTTTTCATTTCCTAGAAGTTCTTTGTACTAGCTACTTTTTTTTTTTTTCCAAGTGTGAAAATTATTTTTGCTAGAAGAGAGGGGCTGCTTTTCTGTCGAACAAGTTGTTCTGCATTAGAAGCTAGTCCTGGAAGTCAACCAGATTTCAGTAAGAGTGAGAAAAGAATAACAGTATAGGTCCTTTCCCCCCACCTCATATTATCATCAAAATTAGCACTTAGGAATATTTTATTTTAGCATTTGCAACTAACATGCCAACATAAGTCATGTGGATTTTTCATTTTTATAGACACATAGAATGCTGGTTCTGTTTTAAAAGTATGAATTCAATTTTACAATGTAGTCACAATAAAGTTAAGATGAACTCTTACAGCTATGAACATCACAGGAAAAAGTGTGAGGGTCATATCTGAAGCAGAATTAAACAATGCATATATACAGTTCATAATGTATAACTAGTAAGTTAAAGTAATAAAAGTCTAATGTTACTATGGAATTGTCTGTGTTAAAGGTACTTCATAAATATTTTACACACTTAACTGTTCTTGCATTCAGCACCATTTTTGTAATTCCTAAATGAAATCACCCCAGCTGCCTCAGTCACTTATATTAATGAAACATAATGTATCTATGTGTTTTAATATTGAAACTGAAGGAAATATAATGAGCTAATAGTAATTGAAAGGAGATTAACAGGTCTGTGTTATGTTCAGTAGTAATTAAGTAGACTTTTTCTCCCTTTTTATTCACTTATTTCCAATAACCTCTCTTCTTTGACTGACCCCTACTGGAAGCATTACTTTGTTTAACAAATGAGTGTCATCAGAGCTGCATTAATTGTACAAGCTCTCCTCATAGGCAGCAAAATTAATTTGAACCTTGACAGTACTTTGAGAGATCTGAGTTATTTGAAACCCACTGAAGGTTTCTGGGAGAAAGACATGCCTAACCATACTGAAAATATTGGGATACAAAAAACTTGAAGGCTGAAAGGCAAACTGGAATTTGGTAGTTTCATTTCCACTAATCACACAGGAACTCTTGTGCACAGATGGCCTCTGTTCTTTGCAATACAATGAGATTCATACTTTCCTCCAATATATGTCACTCAAAAAGTATTTTTTAGTTAAACACCTTTTGATCCGAAAAGGCCAGTTCATTGAAATGGTCTGAGCAGTTCTATTCTTGGTTCAATAAGAACTCAAATTTTGTTGAGAAATCTTTGTTTTGCCTTTAAGTCTGTCTCTACAGGATGATGAAAATCTGGACTCATGGATTGAAATGTGGACATGAAATATGTATCTTTTTATTGCTATTGTCTGATAAAACTGAGCTGAAATTCTCTCTGATCACAGGACACTGGTCTGCTTATCCTCAAGTTGGCAGCTGTAAGTCCTTCTGTAGATATGAAAACAAACAAATAAAGGAAATAGTGTAGTTTTAGTAAGTATTTGCAGAAAGATTTTACTGGTAGCCAGTGAGAAATTTGTTTAATATGTAATATTGAACATTAATTGTATAGTAAACATTTACTATTGCCTTTACAATCTTCTATTGTTTTCTATATTCTGCTACAAGAAGTTGGATTTTTTTTCTTTCATCTTTGTTAGCTTTGTTGTGTATTTTTAACACATCATCACCTGAGATCTATCGCATATTCCTGCAGGACAAAACATTTTAAACCATTTTTTGACTGTCTTTCAGCTTCACTCATATTTGGATTAGCCCCAAATGAGGTCACTTTGTTTTGTGTACCAAAATTTGCAGATCTGTTTTGACACTGACTCTCTTTTCAGTGGTCTTATCCAACCAGTGCTGAAGATTTCAGTTGCAAGCTGGTGTCCTCTACAAAATAGGGACTACATAATGAGTATTTCCCCCTTCACTACTCGTAGCTTGTAGTAATAAAGCAGTAAGCATAAATTACAAGATACAGAGAACATATGTAAAATTAGGATCTAGTCTGCCTGTACTACCTCTGTATGTCTGGGAGTTGTCTTCAGATTTTTTCCTGCATGCAGCTAGAATTCCATCTCAAGAGTCTGAAGCTGAGTTTTGGAATTAATATTGATTATGATTGGGGCATCTCACACCTTTCTTGATAATGTGCATACTTGTAACTTCTCTATACATTAGAGTGCCTTACTTCTCTGTCAAACTGCACAGTTCTAGAAAACTGAATTGCATTTGAGCATCTGTTGTGGTTAATCTCAGATTATTTCTACACATTTTCCTAGCTTTAAGCATATTTTAATTTGATATTCACTAGAAATTAGCAATGCTAAACAAATTAATCCCCGAGAAGAAAAAGTGCCTTAAGAAAAATGTAGAAAGAAAAAGTATAAAATGCCCAGATTGATCATGACAGCATGAATTGGTCCTACTGAATTATTATGGGAAATTCTTAATTATCATGTCTGAAAAAACTATGGCATTTTTCTGAGCTTACATGGATGTATATCATACACTCAGCCTGTTCTTTACAGTAAACAGTGATAGACTTGAGTGGCAACTGATTTTCTTCTGTATTTTCAGGAATAACAAGGTGCAAAATAGCCATTTGAAATGGGAAATTGGGCAATTTGTCATTAAAGAGAAGACAATTGCTGTGTTGAAGTAATTGTTTGCATTGGCCAGAAATAGTTTCATATTTCTTGTATATTTAGGTCTGTAGAAGAGCAGTTTAAAGCCCCAAATCATAAGTGTTTTTGAGTTACTCAGGCCTGCCAAATTTCCTGTAAAGCTGGCAGTTTCTAAATAAGTTTTGTCCAAACTAAACATAAGGTAAAGTCTTCCCATATAAAATCTAGGAGAACTTGGAAGAAATAGAAATAGAAAGTCTTTAGGACCATAACGTTCCATCTTTCTTTCTACACAAATATATACATTTATCAGAGGCACACAACACCTGCCTTAAGGTTTATGTAAAATGGTATGTTTCTCCACTATTGAAACCCTCATGCTGATTCATGGACATCTTTCTGACAGGAAAAGAATTTGAGGCTCTGTGGAAGTTAAAAGACTATTATATATGAAGAATCTTCCAGATCAGCCTTTTTTTTTTTTTAACCATTAAAATTTTGAGTGACAAAATCATTTTGATGACAAATATGAACCAGTTTGGTGATTCTGTGACTGAGCTGCCAAATGTCAGCCAAATCCCATGCAACACCTTAGAGAAGCACAAGGTTTGCTCTGCTATCTGCCTGTGGGTACACAATTATCATCTGGCACAATATACAAGTTCCCAGAAGAGGTTCTCCAGCTCCAAGAGCACAGGAGGGAGGAGAACAGGGGCCGCTTCATTGCCCTGTTTTAGGTTGAAATTTTTTTCCCCTGACCAGAGTATTCCTGATTATTAGATAGTTGAATTCAAGGGAGTTTTGCTGGCAGAGCTGGCAGAGCAGCGTAGAGCAGTCTCAGTCAAGGAGACACCGTCTGTATGCTGTTGTGTAAGAGGATTTGTACAGTAGTTTCTCCATTAATGGACCAGAACAACCTAGGCAACTCCAGCTTCCTGAGCAAACATCTCATGAGTATTAGCAGTTCCTATTTATCTGCTAATGGATAAATCAAGTTATGCAGAAACATGAATATCACGGAGTTCCACAGCGTGGCCTCTGTGGTACATGAATCTTCTCTTACAATGTGCCATTTGCATACTTCATACTATTTATTTTTCACCAGGTCTTATGGGAAGATGAAATAAAAATACAGGATGTCTTTTGTTCCCATAATTTATAAACATAAAAGAATAAAATTTGAGCAGGTTTTCACAAAAGAAAATTAAATAACTTTGACAGATTTCACTTATGAATTCTCCAGCCTTAATAAGAGAAAACTTGACTACAGGGTGCATGATTTCCAAGTACTGTCTGAAGCTAATATGAGCTTTATCAGTAGCTAATATTCTTGCTATGTATCATCCATACTTGATTGCAAATATCGCAAATATAAATCTGATAATTTATCCTTTTGAGTCCAAGCCATGGATTTTTTTTTTTCATTGATAAACATAATTCTGAGACAAAATTCTACTGTAAAGGAATCAGCTCTATTATGGCACAAAAATCTTGATTTAACATGATGATGCACAGCAGCTCAGAAGAATGTGTTTGTTTACCTTTTCTATGTTTAATACCTTGGTGTGTGATACCAAACATAGCTGAGAAGTCAAATAAAATAAAAGCCATCTATACTTATTCTTATAGGTACCATTTCCATTTCATGTGAGACTCTTAGATGTCCTGGTTTTGGTGGCACAGAGTTCATTTTTTTCTTTGCTGCTGGTACAGTGCTGTGATTTTGAATTTAGTATGAGAGTAATATTAATAGCACACTGATTTTTGGTTGTTGGAAGTTGTGCTTACACTAAGCCAAGGACTTTTCAGTGTCTCATGACACTGCTCTGCTAGTGAGGAGTTGAACAAAAACCTGTGAGGGAGCACAGCCCAAACAGCTGACCCAAGCTGGCCAAAGGGATGTTCCATACCAAGGAACATCATGCCCATATATAAACATGGAAGTTGGCCAGAAGCCGCTGATCATGGTTCAGGGAAGTGATGGGCATTTGTCAGTGGGTGGTGAGCAATTGTATCATGCATCACATGCTTCTCTTGGGTTCTGTTACTCTTTCTCCCTCTTCTTATCATTATAAATATCCCTACTGTTGTTATTGTTATTAGTAGTAATAGTATCACTATTAGTATAATATTTTTAATATTATTGTTGTTAATAACATTAATGTTATATTTTGTTTCATTTATTAAATCGTTCCTATTTCAGCCCCTGAGGTTTATATTTTCTTTCTGATTCTCCTCCATGACTGGGGTTGTGGCCTAAGGGAGCGAGCAAGTGACTGCGTGGTACTTAGTTGCCAGCCAATGTGAAATGAAACCATGACACTCATCTTACTCTCCAAATGCCACCAAGAGCTGTTAACACTGCAGGTTCCACAGAGCAATTCCTGTGAATTGGAAAGGGCTCACTCTTCTGCTTCAGCTGCATGTGCCTCTGAACACTAATGCTTCCAACTTTAAGAAAGCTCTCTTTTATAATAAATGCCTTATATAATCTGCATTAGATAGGTTTTAGTCTTCTCACTGCTGCTGTATTCAGTGTGCATTATTCTCACCCCAGAAAAGCACTCCTGCCTTCACTTTCTTTGCCAGTCTTTCCAGCTTGATGGTTGTGATTTTGATTACAGTTTATGCCTCATTTAACCTGACTGTCCTGAATATCATCCAGCAAGCAATGTCTTATTTTTTATGATATTTTCTTCCTTGATTGCCATGTCACTCTTTGCTAGACAAAATTGTCTTTCAGTTTTACATTTTCAGTCTTTGACTTTTATCTGTAAGGTCTGAAGATCTGTGAGGAGGAAATATAACTCCTGTCCTTCCTGTCATAAGTCTGTGATACTATATACCAGTACAGCAGTGGAACTTTCATTTTAAGGATATAACTTTACTTTGCATGTTTTCTCTCTATAAACTTTTAACCCAGTGAGTTAAGGGAGGTGGCGTGGGAAGGGGGAGTGCCTGTGGGTGTTGAGGGAGGCAAGGAAAAGAAGTTGAAGGAAGTAAGTCAGGGAATAAGATGTGCTGAGTGTGTTTTAGCAGAGTGCAGATATTTCTAGAAAGACATTATCCCTCCCAGCATTTGTTGGTAATCCGAAGGTAAGAATAGCTACATGGTGGCCTCAGCTGGGAGGGATCAGTGCATGAACTTCAGAGCCAGGTGATGTTCTTCAAACAGTGCCTAGCATCTGAGCCAAGGAGAGACTTTTGCAGCTCATGTCAAAGGAAGTCTGTTTTATATCTCTGTTTTATGAGAAGCTCTAGTTTGTAATAATTTATCATCATTTTGGCAAGTGCTTGGGGATTATTCTATTAGCTTGCTTGTTTTGGGAAGACCAGCTCAGCTAAGTAATGAATAAAATGGATAGCATTGTGATATGGGCTAGCAGGGTAATAAGAAGGTGTCTCTTTGAATTCTTTTCATATTGACAGTGCCTCATTTCCAATCTTGTGCAAATAATGAGAAAAAATTAGTAATGGCAGACATTTTTTCATAACGAAAATGAATTTTTAAATGTATTAGAGAACCATAGGTGCTTGTGTTCCTGCCACAATAAGGGCCCCACTTTGTTACCCACTCACGCCCTGCTGCTAATTTTTCTTTTTCAAAGATACCTACTTGAGCTTTATAGAGTTTTGAAAACACAGGGGAAACTACTTTGCAATGAAAAGATGGTTACAGAGCCACAGAATAGTGGCTTCTAATTGTTAAATAAAAAACTTCAGTTTGGATGAAGAGCGTGAATTTAGAGTAATCTGCTTGTATTTAGAACAGTAGTAATTAGAAATTATTAGACAGAAAAGTATAAAAATAAATTATTTTCTAATATTCTTTCATTCCCTAAGATAGAAAAATAAGTAATTTCTAACACTTTCTAAGGGAAAAAAATTTCCATTTTAAATATGTCACAGACCGTCTTCTTATTTGCAGTAGGTTTTAAACTCTTATGATTTAAAAGTAGTGCCACCGCTGTAAGTTAATGGTGTGCTACATTCCTTTACACGTTGCAAGGCTTCTTAACACTGTCAGAGACTGTGTATTTGTATTGTATGTGCAAGCAAATACTGTTCTGCCTAATCAGGAGTGCAGGAGGATTAATCTCTCTGCATTGCTTTTTGCTTTGAAAAATTCCATAAAACACCACCAACACAAAGAAACTCTGTATTCACTTATACACAGGTTGGTAGCAGGACTGTCCACCAGTAGAGTGTAACACTCATGTCCTAAATACAGAATAACATGAAGAAAGTAACTGGGCAGTCCATAGGACTCCTCCTGATAATTTGTCTATCTGTAACTAGAATTTACTCCTTACAGACATATCCTAGTAAGAACTTGTGTTTCCAAGTTTTCACAGATAAAAAGGAAGCTACATAAAATGCTAAGAATGCCGACACCCCCCAATGCAGTACTTGATTACTCTATCTCCCAGTGCAATAATGGATATTTCCTCTAAAAAGGGTGTTGAATTAGAATATGATTTAGTGTCTATAATTTTTTTTTAGAATCCATATTTCTTAAATGTCTTTGTAATTGAATATATTTTATCATTTAAGAACAGATAAGAAGCCCCCACCATTTGGAATTGAAAAAATATATACAGCAAAGCTGATAAAAGCAAAACCAAACAAATAATGTGGACATCAAAACTTGAATAGCAGACTGTACACCTGTCTCTTCACTATCCAGACGTTAAGCCCTTGTAGACAAGCATTCATCCACAGCAGAGAGGTGATCTGGAAGGGATGTGCACGGCTTCATGCTTGCACTTGTACTCATCACTGCAGCAGGGCTAGTGAGGTTGGAAACTGGTTTGCTGCAGCTGTCAGCAGAAAATTTCTGTCCTCCTTGTGCACAAAGGAGTTATGTCTTGTTTTCTGAATGTTAAAGCGATGCTGTTGTCCCTTGGTAATACAGGCTGTGTCCCTGAAATACAGTCCGGTGTGGAGCAGTCAGCAGGGGAATATAAGGAATAAGCATATGCACAGAACTGACAAGAACAGTTTTAGTGGGACCAGGATGATGGACACTAGAGAAAAGTGCAAGTTGTATTGATAACATGACTTATCCATGCTTCATCCATTAACACATACTTATTTAGATGACCCATTTTTAAAGTAAAAACCTCACATCTTATGTAAATGTGCTATTAGTTTTCAAGAATCTGCTGGAAACGTTCCCAATTCTGCCTTTCTTTATCTAGCCAATGCCTTGACAAATCCAAACAATGTGCTATGTTTTTAGCATACCCTGCCAGAAAAGCAAACAAACCCAGGACAGAAGAAAATAAGGTGAATTCATCCTGCTGATAGGATATGACAGCACACTGAGGCAAGGACTTAACATTCACTGGGCATGAAACAGAGGATAGGCTCAGTCATGAGTCCCCTTTTGTTAGCAGGCTTTCATAGAGTGAGAGACTGGACTGGGTAATTAGTATGATCTTCTCTCTCTGTATGCTGTTAAATTTAATGTAGATAGCTTCACTTCAGCCAAATAATTTTATTAAGACAAAATGATTTCCTTCCTTTGGAGACTAAATTTTGAGTTCAGAGAAGAGGAAAGATCGAAGTATCTTTAGTGTGCAAAGCCACTGTGATGGGAGGGACTTAAATATATAAGACAATCCTAGATGGTCCTAGCAGGCAACTGAGGTCCTATGCTGCAGAAGATGATTGAGAAGTACTTGAAAAAAACAGGGCAGTAGGAATGAATCTCAGGTGGTTTATACACACTGAGGCCCTGACCAGAAACTAAAAGATGAGATAAAACCTTGGGAGCTGGCATGACAGGGTTGAACAAATGTGAGCTGAGACTGGGCTGTTGGACTGTCTGGTTCCTAGAGGGAATGATTCTCTCCTTTGGTAATTATATTTTCAATTCTTATTACAAGACATGATACGTTGAAGGAAGAACCTGGATGACTACACCTGTGTGCTTTATGTGCTGAGACATTTTACAATGTTCTGAAAGAAATTCAGGCATGATACACTTTGGCTTTGGTTGGTTTGGGGGTTTTTTTAAGTTTTAAAATAGGAAGTATTTTAAAAGATATGTGTAGGTATAAGAAACAAGTGAATGAAGATAATGTAGAAAATAAAAAAGTTTCTTATTTTAGCCAAAGATTATGTTTTAACAATTTTCTTTTGTTAGTCTTTGAATATAAAATGAACATAGGCAAATGCAAATGACTGTGCAATGACAAAGATGGTATATTGTGACTGTGAGCAGGGAAGTAGCTTTGTGTTGTACATCTTTTTATTATGTTTATAAATAGACATCTGCCTATTCTGATATACAGAATTAGAGCCTTAAAACTTTTAAATTAACTGTTCTTAATGTCTCCTGTTTAGCAGGCTGGTTAAGAAGTACAACAAAGTTTAAGAACAATGTGAAATTATGAGGAGTTTAGTAAGAATATGCTTATATAAAGCGGTATAAAGGCAAAAATTTGCATCTAAGCAATACGAAATATGTACAAATTAGCTGAATGTTAGTTCTCAAATGGTCACTTAATTATAGTGTGCTTACAGAGATACCCTCACTATAAATATCCTGCCTATAAGTGCAGTCCATATTTAACAGTTATTGTTGAAGGACACTTGTAATTATCAAAAATGTGCTGTACAATGGCTAACATTTATCTTGCTGATGGCTCTCATTCATAAATTTCTTTTTAAATGAACAAGTTTTTCTGTACAGATTCCGATTTTTGAGTTAGTGGAAAATAAATATTATAGGCTCCCTTTCTTTCTTCCTTCAGGAACAAATGACAAATCTATTTCCCCTCAAACTCTATGATCAGTTTCACACCAGAAGAAAACTTGTGCTCCACAGCATAGGGACTTTCTGTGGAGGCATTTAGGCAGCCCTTAAGTTTCAGAGAGTGGGTAAGTCAGTAACGTTCCTGGTGACCATAAAGATGAAATCTTTTGAAATGTGTTACATAACTTGCTGCAAGTGCAGAGATGGCTTGGCATACATGTTTAATGGTTTCACCTGTGGTGATGCTTGAGGGCAACCTCCAAGCCTTAATGCTGAACTCTAATTAGTGTAGACAAGATCACAGCACTGGATTTCAAGGGAATGCAAGATAACCTGCAGTCAAATTACCACTGAAGTAACATGACGGGTCCTGACAGTATGTTCAAATCATTTACAGAAAGAAATACATCCATCAACTCCAACATTTTCTAATATTTTGGCTACCAAAACATTTTGTGCCCAATAGGTAGCTAGACTTCTGGATAAGTATAGAAGTGGCACTGTAGCTGGAGGGTTTATGGTAATTCTATAAGCAGCAAAGTGTCTCTGCAAAGGAGAGATAAACAGCTAGTAATCCTCATAATTCCCCACTGATAGCCTATCCATCTCTGCTATAAATTGGAAAGCCCAGAGATTAGGAAGGCTAGGCAGGGTGTAGCTCACAGCATTAATCACAGTATTAGGACAGCAGTGTGCTTGAATTCTGTGTCCGGAGTTCTGGTATTTCTCTCTAGGTTAAAGTGACATAATGTAGTTTGGAATACATATTGTGTAAGCTGCCAACTCAATGTAGAGATGGTTTTACAGAAGACACTGTCATAAACTTCTTAAAATTAAGGTATTGACTGCAGAACGAGAAGCAATGCAGTAGTTTTCACTATGAGGGCTGTAGCTGAGATTTTGTAATCTCTTGAAGTTTCCAAATTAAGGTATTTCTTTTCTTAATATGTGTTTAGAATTATTCAGGTAGAATTAGGGTCAGTTTTTCCTCATAGCTCTTGGTTCTGGGAGTAGACTGTGCAAATGTTTCTGATCTTTTGCAATCTGCATGTGGCCGTACAAGCAAAACTGGTAATGTAGTCATTGTCTGTGTGCAAATTCTTATTTAAAGGTAAAATACGAATAAGCACCTTTAAAAATTAGAGGTTAGTTATTAATTCTCATAAGGGTTGAACTAAATATATTTCATCAGAAATTTTCTTGATAATAACATTTCACTGAAGTGGTAGTCAGATGGAGAATGAAGAGCTGTGGTTTGGCCTCCATAATAGTATGGTTTTTATTCCAAATCCTATGCAACTTCTGATTTAAAATACTTAATTCCAGAAGTGGGTACTTTAGTCATCTGCTTTTTATTAGATGATACATCAGATGATATATTTTATGTGTTCAGATCTCCACTCCCTAATTTCAAAGTCCTTTTGAATATATTCAAAATAATTGTATTCTGGGAATGTAACTGATATCTATATTATTGTCACTTCAGCCTTTTGGGATGCCTAGTTCAATGAACTATTGCTTGAGGAACCATTTTGAAAGAAAGTCTTTTCCAAAATTGACAGTGCATCAACAAACTTATTATCCTTACATGCACAGTAGCAGTGTATAGGGCTTTTGGGACAGTGAAGGTGTTTCCATCTTGTATCTTCTTGCTTTGGAGTGATGATAGGGTTTCTGGTTTTGCAATCATGAGAAAATGGAAATATCTAGAGAAAGGAATTTCCTAACTATGATATGAAAAATGTCTGCTCACCAAAGGGGGAAAAAACACTTTAATATATATTCATGGGGAAAAAATCCCAAATTAATATATCTGAAAGAGCCAGAATTATATGGGAAAAGGAAGATTTTGCTTTAAGTGTTTGAGATATTGTGAAAATATATGAATTTTCATAAGACTGATAAAATAATAGGATGCAGGAACAGACGTTGGCAAAAGAAGCACCATTTTATCATCAGAACAGAGTAATTTAAACTCAGCAGATTCCATAACAAAGTTGAAGATTTATGTAATTGCAAATAAATGTCTGCAAGATGACAGCATAAGGCAGAAGACAGTCCCGGAGGGATGTCCAAAAAGAACCCCCAAACCAAACAGTTAGAGCAAATGTACCCTATAGGGTAAATACAAAGTTCACAACAGAGAACTGTGGAAGATAAAGCACCAACCCACAAAATGCAAGAACTTCCAGCAAAAGGTAAGACATATATGTAAGACATCAGTGGAAAGACATTTTATAAGACAGTCAGATTCAAAAGGGGACATTAGCACTGGATGACAGCAAAGAAATAGATCTTCAACAGCATGTGGAATGTCTTTGTATGCAGCTAACTTCTGAAACATTTTCAGAACTTTGAATGTCAGTGTATTACTAATAATGGCCTGATCTACCTCTCCAATGCAGAGATGCTTGAGAAAAGCCATGGATATTTTCAGGTGGCTTTTTTATCATATTAAGGGAGTCTTCTATAGTGCATCAGTCACCACGGTTTGTGTCTGGACTACAACCAGCAATTTCTGATGGGGAAGTAAATAAGGACTTTTGCATCTGTAGTAGTTATTCAGCATGAACAAAGAAGGCCATCCTAACTGAACTTTGAAGAAACTAAACCAAGTGTTGGTGTTGAGACTTTGAGCTGTTTGAAAAATTGGCAGAAGCCATTAGGTAACAATCAGTTCTGTAAATACTTTTTAAAAGTGATGTGCTTCAATCTTAATTATTTTCTAGCACACCCAGGAGAGAATTGTGTGCCTGATGGTGGGGTATGAGGAAGTAAAATTCTCATCCTCTTTACTTCCTCAGGAAACTCAACACTTTGGAAAACTACTAAGATCTCTCCTTCCCTTCCAAAGTACTTTTAGAAAAAAGAAAAAAACCCAAGTATGTAGTATCATCAGTGGACATTTCAATGTGACTAAGTGAACATGGTATTTACACCTATGGATCTGAGGCCTAAGAATTATATTCCAGTTGTATTTGTATGTCTGTAACAATACTGAAGCATGTGTGTAAACTATTTTTAGTTCCATTATATTCCAAATTATTCAGCATTGCACAGTGAAAGCAATGCTGCTGTCAGTCCCATGGTGTCCTCAGTTCTGAGCATTTTGTCGAATTATATCACAAGTATTGTTCAGGGTAATGACCACCTATAAAAAGTCTGATTGTTTCTGTTTGCTTTAATTTTTTATCACATAGGAATTCTGAAGTTAGAAAGAATGTAGGATTTTTTGGTGGAGTATTTGGTAGTTTTAATCATTAAACAGTCCTTTTTTTATTCTGTTCACTCTGCATTTTCCCAGCCTCATCATAAAATAAAGAAAGGGTACTGTAGACATCCTGCTCTTTACCTGTGCAGTTATGTTTCATTGACTAGGCAGCCATGGACGGTCCTGAACAATTCCCAAGGTCATTGGCAAAATGTGTCTTTATGTAGGAATATTATAATGATCAATAGAGGGCACAGTAAGCTTACAGAAGCATCAGTATGGTGATGTCTCATACCTTTTCAGACCTTGTTTTACTAACCTCTCTGACGTTATTTTTGGGAGTTCAAATAATTTATCAGTCTCAGTAACCTCTGTGTTTGCTTTTGATTTATTTCTGATCCTTAATTTTGGGTACTGTATTGCAGTGTAGCAGTGATGATTATATACATTACCTTTTTTTTCTGACAACTCGCATTCTGTAGATTCCTCCTTGAGTAACTAGTTGGCAACAATTCAGAGATCTTTGCCTTGCTATTCTCTGCCAAAAATTACCTTAGTATCTGAAGCTAAATCAATTCTCTCTTTTGATTAAAAAAGAAGGAGAAAAAGGAGAGACATTGATGGAAGCTTTCAGGAGCAGAGTTACAAACTCTGGCTGAGCAGATGCTTACATTATCATGACTGGAAACAGAACTGGTGAGACATGACTTCTTTTGTGCAATTTGGTGCCTGAGATAACAAGCCCTATAAAGACAGAAATGCTGCTTCCAGAGACTTCAGCCGTTGCATATACTGTGCTGGGCTGTGTGGTTTTGTAGCTGAATTAGCTGCCCTTTTGTCTGATACAGACTCCTTCACTTCTAGTTATAAATGTCAACTTAATTTTCGGATAACAGCAGTTAAGTTTTTGTGAGCTTTCTTGTGAGCTGTAAATATGATGAGGATATCCAAATGTGGATACCAGTCTTGTAAACCTAGGAATGAAAATTCTTGTATTAGTATGTCATGGTTCAGAAATGGTATTCCCCAATTTAGTGTTCCCACTGAAACACTCCAAACCACAGCCACTGAATTACTCTCCCTCCCCTCTTCCTGGTGGAATGGAGAGGAGAATTAGAGGCACAAAAGGTAAAGATCATAGATTGAGATAAAAACAATTTACTGGAAACAGCAATGAAAAAAGACAACTAACAGTAACAACAATAATACTAATGACAGATTATACAAGAAAAAAGGAGAAGGATTCACACAATTGCTCATCCCCATGAGGTGCAAACCCCCTCCACAGTACCCAAGTGCTCCATCTGCCACACCACACCACACCACCCCACCTGGAAGAAGGGACCCCTTCCCCTCTCCCAAAGAAAATTACATTATTGTAAGGGTCAGATGCAAAATACCAGGCAGTGGAAGGGTTTAGGAGAATTTATTTCCAAAATCAAGAACACTTCACATCTCGGTACAAATCTGCACTGGGACAAGGAAGACACACCCCCTGTTCTTCTTAGGACTTTTATTGTCTCCAGCCCTCCCAGCTGTGGGGCCTTCAAACATGCCTGCAAGAACTTACCTTCTCTCTGCTTGGGAATCAGAGTCTCTGGAATGCAGGAGAAAACATCTAAAACTGTCTGTGGGAAAGATGCCTTTTTCCAGGCAGTAAAGCTTTCTTAAAAATCTCATCTCCTCATAATAACTCTTCAAGAAAGGTCTTACACTTATATTAATGGTAGTTTTAAAAATGTTTCCAGTAACACTGTAGATATTTTTCAGGTTAACAACTGGCAGTCTGAAACGTCTCTGTGTTGAGCCGCTCACTTTGTTGTTATGTTCTGTCTGAAAGTTCTCATGTCGGGACTGTGAAGAGCCCCTACTGTGACTGGATAATTTCTGTGCATAATTTTTGGACTCCTCATTCTTGGAAGACATGCCTTTTCTAAGTTGCTGTCAGGTGCTTTGTTAGCAGAGTCCTTTTCAGAAAGGTGAAGAATCATTGCTATACTTCATGAAGTTTGTTAGATTTTGTCTTGCTCTCCCAGTGTGTTGTCAGGATGCTCATCTTTTCTACCTTCTTAATCACCTTCTTTCCTGTGATTCCCTTGAGCCTCACCCTTTTGAAAATATACTGTATGTTGACTTCATTTTGCCTACTATCTTGAAAATAAAAAAAATATTTTTTTCGGGTAGTAGCCCATAACATTTCTTGAAGGACAGAGGGACTCTGCCTTGCAGAATGGAGGCAAATACCAAGATTGCATCTTGGACAACTCAGAATTCCACCCAATTTATCGCTCTATAACCAGCATATTGAAAATCATGAAAATTGAGGTATATACACATTGGTATACTCTCTTGTCCAGAGTGGGAAAATTACTCTTTTTTTCAATTTCTGTCAGCTGTTTGCCACATTGAATTTTACATAAGAAAATTATTTTTTTCTGGGCATTGGAAAACTCTTCTTATAGTTAAAATATTCTGATGCAGGGAGCATTTGAATAACAGTTGGTAGTATTTTTTTTTAATTTAGGGAATGTTTGATATTGCACACATTAAAAAACCTTAAGACTGCTTTCAGCTGAGACTTCATGTGTGACATTGTGAGACTGGGATAGGAGGAATCTTGGTTTTTGCTTCCCAGAAAGGCATCATGTTCTCTCTACTTCAGACCTTCATTTAGAGGTGAAAAACTGACACTATTACATTTTCTAATATTTTGTAGATGTTAAATTCCTTCCAAATATTCCATTTGCAAGTAGTAAGCCTCGAGATGCTTGGAAAAAAGCAAAATATATTAAAAGTTGGTCTGAAATTAGATGATGTGTCAAAAAGAAAGGGTATTTTAGATTATAATTATTCTAATTTAGCCATGTGTATTTTAAATAATCATTGTAGTTCAGTTCAGAAATACTAATTTTTCCAGTCTCTAAGACTAGGTCTGTGCTGAGTTCTCAGGGCACAGTTCTGCTCAGGATTGCAGATAGGTGGTTACTGGAGAAGTCAGAAAAGCGAACATGCAAATCCAGAAGCAGAATTCGCCTTTAGTTGCAAGGCTTGCTTTAGTCAGTGTCATAGGAGATAGCATTGCACCTCAGGCAAGAAAATGTGAGTGTTTAATGTTCGGGACAGAACTCATGCTTAAGCTCAGAAACTGAAGTATAACTGTTGTTTGTTTTTATTTTAGCAGGGAAAAAGCAATAATCCCAACTGGCAGTCCAAAAATAACCAGATTGGAGGGTGGAAGGAAAAAGAAGGAAAAGGGAAGACTAAAATGGAGAGGTAAAATGTTACTCTGTAGCCACAGTTCTCTTTCAAGGAGGGGCAAGGAGGCAGCATTTTATCAGTGGAAATGCAGTGGTGTATGGTGACTCTACAAATGTTAAGTAGAGACACCACAGCTACACCACATCATTTGAAATGATTAATGAGATACATAGGAGAGAAAGGGGAGCACACCATCACCATTTTCTTCTGGAGATGTAAATAGCTTGTGGTCAGTTGTCTCCTAAATTTCTTTAAATACCTCCTTAATACTGTACTATTACCCTTTCTAGTAATTCAGTATAACATTATCTCTCCCCATTTCTATGGTAATTCCTGGTCTCACATAAATACTTCTGGCTGTTCAAGAATTGGGAAAGACTGATTCTTTGAAATGAAACTGTGCAGCTGCAGATTCTGATTTGTCATTCCCCTTTCCTTGATCATCAGACTAAAGGGTGTTTTGGATATTGTGGGATAGTGGCATGTTTAGGCCACGATGTGCTGATATTTTGCATCTTCTTTGTATTTGCACAAACGATAAACCTCAGCCACAGTGGAAGTAATGTTATGAGTCCTGAGATGGATTCTTCCCTTTTTTAACTGATTCAGAAGTGAGCTATGATATGATATTATCTGAGGACTAGAAATGTGGAAGGAGGAAAGTAAAAAATATGAGACTCTGAAAGTGTTCTGTATCTGGTCTTGGTGTTTATTGCTTTCTTTTCTCATGAAAATAAATTTAAATGTTTTCTTCTTGAACGTTTTTAAAGTTCAGTGTATTCTTCTTGGAAAGTACTGCTGCTAGGTATTACATAGGCTGCCTTTTTTAAGGTTTGAACTATAAATACAACACACAGGGATATTTAATTAGTAATTCATATAATTTCTTTCTATAACTTTTTTTTGACTTTATAGCTTTGTTTTATATTACATGTTTGGACTTGAAGCCTTTCTTCTAAATTTTGTATTAGTAATTGCACTAGAACTTACTAGTTTCCTCTGACCATTTTTGTCCCCTATACTATAAAATAATAGATAGCAATGTGTAAATACATTCCTTCAAAGCTAAGTGGTCTGGAGAACACTGAAATTGAATGCAGACCCCACTGAAAGACTATAAAAGTTGCATTGCAGAAGCAAATGCAAAGTCCAGTATTTGGGCTGGGATAACTTTCTGCAACAGAGAGTGACAGAATATGTTGAGCTGGAGCACGGACTGGTAGGCCAGCTGCTTAAAAGCAGCTTGGTAGCTTTTGTAAGTATTCATGGACGGCGAGTTGTGCATGAATCTGCAGTGTGTCCTTGTAGCAGACAGGCAATCATGTCTCAGGCAATGTTAGCAAGCATAAATAGCAAGTCCTTTCTTTCCCTCTGTTTGGCACTTGTGAGACCACACTGGGAGAACTGGAACCAGTTTGGAGTTCCCCTGTAAAAGAAATGCATTGACATGTTGGCTCGAGTCCAGCAGAGATCTACCAAAATGGTCACAGGTCTTGAGTACATCTGAGGTTGTGAAAGGTGAGGCTGAGAACTGGGTGTGTTCAATGTTAAAAAGAGATGGCTGACGGGAGGTCTTATTGCTGTCTTCGAGTACCTAAAGAGGAGGCAGGGCTAGACCCTTCTCAGAGGTATACGGTGAAAGGACTGGAAGCCACAGACAAAAGGAAATGCAGGACATTCTGACTAACTAGTAGTTGTTTGGGGATATTAGCAGAGCTAAAATCACTGGAGCAAGTGTCCCAAGAGGCTGAAGCATCTGCATCCTCGGAGGTACGCAGAACTTGGCTGGACTGGCTTTGAGATAGGTGCTTGGATGAGATGAGCTCTAGAGATTGCTGCCAGTTGGTTTTGTGCATACTAATGAAAGGAGGGAGATAAATGGGATTTGTGATGGAGATATGCAGCACAGGAGGCATCTCCTTAGTTAGAACTGTACAAATTTCTGTGGGATGGAGTTTGTCAGTGTTTTTTGCTAAAACACCTCTGGCTCTTACTTTCACCTTAACTTACTTGAAAAAGTTTCTATAATTTTTCATTTTAGGATGTTTTGATTGTTTGTACGTTTGTCAGATTTGCAGTTGTAACAGTATATCTTCTTTCTCATATTAACTAGCAACTGATAAGGACCTTGATGATCCAATGCCCCATTTCTTTATAAGCTTTGATGAGTGAAGTAGATAAAAAAAATCAGTTTCTGAATTATTCCACTTTGGACTTTGCTTAGATACTGTCTGTAAATAGTAGAGATGATTTACTCTTATCTGTATCTCAGTTTCTGCTTCAGGCTTTCAGCAAGCTCCAGCAGATATGAAATGGATATGACGGGCTATAGCAATATTTAGAAGGCTCTTTTCAGAACCATGGTTCTAGCAACTTGTTTCACATGTATTAATTTTAGGTTTTGTAGAACAAGGTATAAAGCTAGCTGTCTTCTAAACAGATGAGACCCAGTGAAATCCAGTCTCTGATGGCATTACTTTGAACGAATGCAAAAAGTACATTTTGTGTTGCTTTACTTTAAATCAATCTCTTGTTTTAAACCCATTTGCTAGATGTTGTTTACTCTCTGGAGGCTGCTTTCATGGACCATCTTGAGAGCTCAAGTTGCTCAGCATTTCACCTGGTTTGAACCCACACAGATGGGCAGCCATCCAGCTTACACGGAAATCTCCCAAGCAAGGATTTCCACATACCAATGTGACTTACTTGACTGAAATGTTTTCTGTATGGCCCCGTGTCAGTCATATGCACATCTGAGTTGTGCATTGTGTTTGGGCCTCCCCTTTCAGGAAGGTCACTTGGCACCTCTCCTGAGCTCAGCTGAAGACTCTTCATTCCTCTTGTAGAAGTCTCCCAGCATGCCTCTTTTTCCAGGAGCCCTTGGAGCAAGGTGTGAGCTACATGAGCTAGTCTGATAGGGGCAGCTCATCCATTGCTCCACTGACGCAGGAGCCGTATGGCCCTGCTCTGCCCCATCAGATCAGACTCGGTCCGTATGTGCACAGATAAGATGCCAAGAAATTCATTGTCACTGCTGAACTAGCTTATCCCACTTGCAGCCTGTTCCCGTTGCAAGCAGTCTCTGGCAAGCAGGGCACCAGGAATAAGTGGCATGGATTAGCCTAGCAGTGGCTGGCCTCCTCTCAAGGGCACATGTGCAGGAATACAAGTGGTTGTGTTGTGCAGAGGCGACAGACTGAACTTGACACAGTGTCCGTGTCCATGTATGTCCATGCTTGTTAAAGCCTGAGCTTGTTGGGACCATGCTTGCAGCTGTGTGCATGGGTGGACTGGTGTGTGCAGAAGACACCGTCACTTCACTGATGATGGGCCTGGATAGGCTTTTGGTGTAGCTGATGTAACTGTGTGGCACAGCCTGGTCAGATGCTCAGGGCAGCAGTCAGGAATTGCATTCTATGTTTCTTCACTGTTTAGTACTCTTTTCCATTAAGTAGCAATGGAAAGTACTTGTGGTCCTGCTTCTGCTCCCAATAAACTCTGTTACTGGTGTTGAAAAAAGAGATATCTCATTCACATCACGTTAGAATAATTTGGATTATCCTGAGAGGGGAAGAAAGAAAGAGAACTGACAAGGAGAACTGAAAGGAGGGAATATCTTGCAAAAATAAATTATTTTTGTTTGATTTTGTAGTGACTGCATCCTTTTCTCTTGGATAAATTAGAATTATGAATTTAACAATGCAAGTCAAGCTAATATTAAACTCATTTATAATCAACCCTTAAAGTATGCTAACTAGTATTATACTCAGAGAAATGCTAACGAATTGCCAGCTTCCTGAAATGTGCATACCTCCTATGAACTACCCAGAGTGCTCGAAAAGAATCATGTCATCAGTTTGGCCAGCTGACAAGGCATATGGCAAACTCTTTTATGATGCCTGTTATCTGTAATGATAGCTGTTTGTGTAGCTGTGCTATTCACTGAGTGAGAGCAGAACAGTAGTGCAGCAATTGCTACTAAGTGGAACAAACTGCAGAAGGACAAAAAAAAATTGAAGACCAACATTTTAGGAATGTGAGAAAAAGAAAAGCAGCAGTCACCCAGGGGAGTTTCTATAGCAGCAGTAATCTGAAACACCCAGGCACATTGCCAAGAGCTCCAGTAGGTTGTTAATCAAAACTTCCAAATCTCCTGCCAATCCAAGGCTTTCCTAGCATCAGAAGGGAAAGCTGTCACGTAATGATGTGATACTTAACTTACATAAAGAAATGTTCAAATTTTAGGAATATTCTTATCCTAAGTAGATTTTTTTTTTGACCCTATAAAAGTATCCTTCCTATTGGACTTTCAATTGAAGTAATGTATTTTTATACATTAATACATTTAGCTTTTAATAAGCATACAGAATACTTTCTGATACCCTAGGGATTATATTCTCTTTTATTTGCCTTAATTAGGTGTTCCAGTAGTAAAATGTAAATCTTATAATTCTTCCTAGGAATGGCGAAAGGTATTATTAAGAAGATTAAGCAGGTGTCTGTGTAAAGCAGACACTTTTTAATTGCAATGTGAAATTTAAGTAAACATTGTGAAAGTGCTCCAGTTATCTATTTAGTTAACAGTAATATATGACTTTGCTTAAGGCATTGAATTAACTAAAAAATAACTCAAGCCACTTCCTGTTTGTAGAGGTAGTTGGTTTCTTAATATCACACAGTTGGCTTTTTTTTTTTTTTTCAGCTGATGCTGACAAATCCCATTATCCAGGAAGTGTTTCTATTGTGTAATCTTAGCAACGGTGAAAGCAGCAGTGATTTCAGCCTTTTCCATCTTAATTTTCTGGGTGATGGATTTTTCAGTTCACTCAAGGGAGAGGAGAAGGCAGCAGGACATAAAAGGAAAGTGTGCTTTTTGGCATGGTTTTCTCTTCCCACTGCTTGCCTGGCAAGCCCTCAGTGGTCCCCGTGAGGATGCCGGTGAGAGGAAGGAGAGAGGGCTGGAGACAGTGGCGGTAACTGTTGGCCATTCATATCACGAGTGTTCCCCAGCACCAAGCTGCCAGGGGTGGGATCAGAGCTAATTTACATGGTCTGACATGTTTTGAGGAGAAATTCACTGTTTAGGGAATGTCTGCAAGTACATGGGATGACAGTGAGCTTGGAGAGCTGTGTTTTTAAGCTGTGTTTTTATAGGAGCTGTGCTGCCATAGAAACTGAGAGACTATACATAAGCTTTGGCTTTCCATGTAAATAGCCATAAGTGCCTTTGGCCTGCCTAAATCTTGGGAGAGAGAGGGAGATTTATGGGGCTTAGGAGAGGAGAAGTTCCCTCCCCCATGACCCTATTTCCCCAAAATACCATATGTCAACAGGATTCTTTTAAGGGAACTGTTAAGAATATTAATGAAACAGAGCACCCTGTGTTTTTTGTAGGATAACTCATGTCAGTTGATTTGGAGGAAGCTTTCACCAGTATAGTTTTCAGCATGTCAGGATGGAATGGAGAAATTTGACGTGGAAGTATAATTCTGAGTATTGCTTTATAGGTCTCAAATTTCACATTAAAGTCACATTATGGTTGTTTGGCCCCTATATTTCTGCATAGCACAATTCCGGATAGTGGCAGTAGAGTTGTTAATACCATTAAGATCCCTGTGTGACAGGGAATAAATCAGTCTGTTATGGGCCAGAAGACATGCTTAATAGCCTTAGGCAAAATTAATGTCAAGTAGTAAACCCAAGAAGATGGTATGTATAAACTGAAATACTTTCAATCCAATAGGGACACTTTAACTCAGTAGCAGTTTGGCTTTAGTTTAGTTTACTATACTTGCACTGTAGCTATATAAGAAGTATGCAGCTTGTCTTGGATCACTGACTAGTTTATAGTGCTGAAAGAACCTACATGTTTTTATGCAAGCACAGGAAGAATAAAACGAAGGCTAACAACTTCAGATTCCTTTGGAAATGACCAAGGGTCGCTAAAATAATTTGACTGCTTTGCCTAGCCATCAGCTGTCCTGAAAGACATGACTACACTTCTGTCAAACATGAGATTGATGTTAATAGGAGCAGAATAACATTGATCTATTTTAGGTGATGAGACAGCTTTGAACATCATGAGTTTCAGTGCAGGCTGGAGACCTCAAGTAAATTCTCAAAATAGTGACTAGTCTTGAAAAGTCTGTGTGTTTGGCTGTGAATGACTGCAGTGCTCTTAGTAACTGCAAGCAAGATTCATTTCACTGTTTGATTTGGACATTTTAGCTGTCTAAAAACTATGCATCTACTCTGATCTGCTGTCTGGGTGCCTTTTCCTGCCACTGGAAAAGTAGTGATACATCTTGTCTTAACATGGCTAGATGAAATTACATGGGCTGAATATCACACCTAGAATGTTACTAACCTGAGTATACTTTTCTGTACTTCAGTCCATCACAAGTGGTGTGCACCTTCATGTATTGCATTATTGCTTCAATGGAGATGATCAGAAGATCACTTTTGAAAGAAAATAGTAGACTGGGATTTCAATTTTGTGTTCAGGACAGACCACAAGTTGTAATTTTAAACCCGAATCCATCAGTCACTTATGCAACAGACAGTGTAAATCATGCCTGTGATACTGGCAGTCTACTCGGAGGGCCATAAATTATTGATCTGCTTCCTGCAGATATTTTGCCCTTTCTGACTTATAGTAAAATTATTGACTGCCTAGTTCTTTTTCAAATGCTTGTGTCATACAAGCTTTGTTAAAAATGCTAGAAGCAAAGACTTCTTGAAAGAGGTTTGAAAGATGGAAACTCAGAGAGTTCAGTCTCCTAGGTAGTAGGAAATCTGAAGACCACTTTTCATGGTACCTTTCATTTTCACTTCTCCACAGAAAGAGAAAAAAATAATTTGCACAGAAAATTTAAGTTTTTTCAATCCTTTTCACTGACATTTTTGTAGAAATCCAGTTACAAAATTAGCAGGAAGATGTTCTAAAATCTTATCACCTGTGAAAGGACTCTTTCCTTCACAGCAAAGGAATTTAAATGACTAAGGTGTTTCATATTGGACCTGTTTTAATAAAATGCAGTAACTCCTGTGAATTTTAAATGTGGCTTAAATTGCTGCTTCTTTTTCATTATTTTTAATCTGGCAGAAACTGGTGGTTTGATTTTCAGTTTTAAAAAGCTGTTCCTTTATGAGATGTGTAGTGAGTTACAAATGTAAATTTGATCTAGTAAAAGTACACAAATTTTCCACTGCAATTGGTCCCCTGGCATTCTGCCCCGGAATGAAGATAAACAAGGACATAGAGGCTGAAGGAAGAATGTACCTTTGATATCAAACGTGGTTTGGTTTTAATGTTGCAATTATTGCATACTCTTGAAATGGCAACCTTACACACTCTGGGCCACTGTGAGAAAGGAGGAGTGTGAGAAGGACTGAAACATCACTGGGAATCAGTCATTTCTCTCACAAGTGTTTACAGCTCCTCTGTGAGGATGGTAGAAACAAATATATCACCATAATCCTTGGCTATCAAAAAAACCAAGTTTTGTTCTGAGACCCACATTTACAGTCATCACTGATTCACATCATTGTGTTACACATTTTAGCTGGGCTCCTATTCCCATAATTTATACTAACAAGAAAATTAGTCTCTTCTCGGAATCGCATTTAATAAACCATTTCTATTTTTCACATTCAGCCCACATGGTGCTATGCCTGAATAAAAGCAGATTGGCTTCCTTTTTTATTCAGACACTCTGGCTAACCCTTATATACATAAAAGAACTGCATCAAAGTTACCACCCACTGAACATACACTTTTTTTTCATGAATCGGGTCCAATTCCTTTTTAAAGAAGCTGTTAAAAGGATTGGTAGCTTCTTTGCATGTTACGCAGATTCTTCCCACTTCACAGATTCAGCAACAGCTATTGTTGGGAGCTGAAGAAGCCATTTTCCTACCAATTCAAGTGAAATATTAGTCTTGCTCCATAATAAGCTTAGTGAGTATTTACTGGATACTGAGGTAGTAAAGAACCACTAGAGATCTTGAGTGGAATATAAATAGATTACCTTTTACAGGGTCTCAATGAGAGAAGCTGAGAAATATGTCAGCTGTTTAATTATTAACATTCAGTATAAATCAATAGCAAAATAGGCTTTGATGGTGATCTTCAAAAGGGTTTTAATCATTACTTCCCTCAGATACAGAAAGTAAGTCTGAGCACTGGGGGTTTAGCCTGTATTTCTCTTAGCTCTACTGGAAGGTTACCACTGTGATGTTGCACTGAGTTTAACAGCAATAATTGATAGAGCACCGGATTTTTAAACATTGGCGTTTGGGACTTTATTGGTACCACATGGTATACCTGGGTAGTTCCTGAAGAACAGATAACATACTAATGAACAAAATTGACTTAAGTCCCAATGAAATTAATTACTATTGTATGATAGGACTGTGGAGTTTAGGCCCATGTGATGCACGTGCATGGCACAGAGTGAAGTCAAGCAAGTTTAGTGTGATGCTCCCCTGCCACCTGCCAGGATAATGATGAGCACATGGGTTCCTGGGGACATCTATGCAGCCTGATTTCTTAACTGGTCCACTTTCACTATTTGAATTTAGACATTTCATTTTGCATTTTATTTGATATTACAGAAAGATATGGTATGCAAGACCCTGGGAAGTATATTCCCTAGTTTATATAGAAAAGTTATTCTAAGTGAAGTGGGATTGGGCGGAGGTGTGGGATGCAAAGCAGGGTGAGAGAGGGGGAGAACAGTTTAATGCAAGAGCAAGAAAAATTGAGATAAAAGAATAATTTTATAGTAGAAACTACAGAGGAAGGGTTGCTAAACTTTCTGGCTCTTGAAGCCATGTTGCAAAGTGTTAGAGCTTCCTGACGGATTCCCTGTAGCTATCCAAAATAGTAACTTCCGCTATTCCTTCTGTAAGTCCCCACTCCCTCATTCCATATTTCTTCTTCTTCAACTAAATTCATGTCCTCCCACCTTCCGGCTGCTCTAACTCTGCATCGCTTGCCCTGCTTCTCATCCCTAATGTACAAACTGTACTCATACCAGGTTGCAAATGCTCCAGAACTGCCTCTGCCTCTAAGCACTTCTCTTACAACCTGTTCAGCTCCTTGTACACTCCCTCACCTCAGCATGCCCTATCTGCAAGAAATTGCAAGCTTGGAAGATGGACTTAGGGCTGTAGCTGAAACTACGCTTCCAGTATATGCAGTCTCTATCTCTTATCTCTTGTGTGCTAGACCAAGGTGCTCAGTCTGGGTCTGTGGTCTGCCGTGCAGGCTCCTAGGATGGAGAGAGGCTGCACTGTTTGTGCTGTGACCCTGCTGTCAAAAGAGATATAGCAGAAAGGCACTCTCCGCAGGCTAAGCTCCGGCGCCACGCTCCTCACTTTCTGCTGTTGCCCAGTGTGCCTACAGTCAGGTGGTGGTCTGCCATGAGAATTCTTTGTATATGAAGTCCTTTGGGGAAAAAACAAGGCAGAGAACAGCTCGGGAGAGTAGGAGCTGGTGTCTTTGAACCACGTTGCCTAGTAATCCAGCTGGTGACTGGATTTCCTTTCAATGTCACCGAGTGACTTGGAGGTGGGCTCACTCCTAAAGTCATTAGGCCATCTGGTTTGCCTCATGGGTCATATCAAAACAATTATCACCCACCATGTTTTCTGATATGCTGTGTTATTTTTTACAGTGATGAAACCTAAACTGAACCAGTGTACATAACTCTTCATACAGTCAATCACGCTACCTTTGCAGCTCTGACAGATACTATTTAAGCTACAGCTTATGGTGTTATTTTTTAATCCATCTGTTTCAAGGGGCTAGATATAAAATATTTCCATGGTGTGCTTTGAAAATCTGATCTGCAAAAACCTTATTTTTAAGTTCACGTACTTTATAATCTATGTGAAATTTGCTTAGCAGGTTTGCTTTTTCTTTAGTTATTTTCTGGTCAAAGATTTGATACTGGTCAAAGATTTTTTTTCTTTTTGTAAACAAATATCTAACAACCACACTAAAAATGTCAGAGTGCATTATTCTTTTCCTTCCTTTATCTCTCTGTTCACTTGTTTTTCTATTGCTATTGCAGTGTCTCCTTCAGTTAAACAGGTATGTGGACCTCTTCCAATGCCCATGCCATCATGTATTGCTTCTTGTGGGCTTAGTGGTTGACACTGCTGTTTTACTGCCTATTGTCAAATTAATATGGCCCTGTGAAGACTCTGTCCCTGTAGCTTCAGAAACTGCTTCCAAATGTGTGTCTGCCTCTTGGATGAGCAAAGTACTTCTGCCAGGATGACAAGATTTCATACACTGAGCCACCCAGATCATCTTACCATAATCTCAGAATAATAAATCTTCCAAAGAAACATTCTCTTCTAGAAGTCCTGCTAATGTACACCATGTTCACTAAGGAAAATGGTTTAGTGCTATGAATCATTTTATTAGAGTTGTATCATTTTTCCACAGGCGAAACTCAGGCAATTATTGATATGGAATAGCATGAAATAAAATCCCATTCCTTTGTTTTTCTTATCATTACCTTAAATTTCACTGTTTAAAAAAGATATTTTTCTGTTCTGTTCTTAAAGTCATGCTTGGAAGTGATTTATCCTTTCCATTTCATGCCCTTTGCTTTTTCCTTTAGGCATTTATACTGCAAATAACGTCATATTTTAGTTCAACTTATTTATAGGATATTATTATACTGATAGTTACACAACATTTTTTGAATCCCACAGTGGGTCAATAAATTAGCAAAGTCCAACAGCAAGTAATTTGGGTAGACACATTACTTGTGTGTTCTTGAGACCTTTCAAACTGATGAAGTGATTTCACAGGTAGGTTTGCTTTTGGAAATTTTTTTCCTAAACCAGTACTTTGGAGAAAAATAGTGTGGTGACTCACCCCACAGATGGATTTTCATTTCATATCACTTGATCAGGCAAGCTCATCTTAATGAAAGGCTTAATAAATACTATACAGTTCACTAATCAGCCGAATCAGTGAAAACTGGAGAAGTTCCTGCTGCAAGGGATTGGTATAGCAAATATATCTTACTCCAAGTATGTCCAAGCAGATCATGAACTATGTAATACAAATGGGCAAGATCAGTCCATGGAATAGTATAAGTTGTTGTTTTTCAATAAACAATTGATAATGCAACTGTATTTCAGAACTTAAAAATATGGTATTTAAATTAACCATCATCCTTTATGGAAATGAACCATTTTTTATATCCTCAAATAATTAACAGTCTGTGACTCAGTCAAGTACCATCTGAATAATTTTTTTTTTCGTTTTGTATCGTAGAACTGTAAAACTTCAGGAAAATTGTGTAATTTTAGAAGAAAAATGCAAGAAAAAATCTTAAGAGAAGTCCTTCTCTGTGGAATATGTCTCTTTACTTTGTGTACTGCTACACAAACTTTTCAGGAAGCAAGCTTTTTGCTTTAAGGACATCCTGTTTCTTTTTTTTAAGCAGACCTGAAAAATTACTTTCATGCATTATATCTTCTGAGGTTCTTGACAATATTCAGGATACCATATTGTTTGGTGAACATGTTTTTGTTCTGGTCAAAATGTTAATTATTTACCAGATTTTTTGTTCCTCTCTTTGTCCATCCCAACTCTTTCCTGGAGTCTGTAAGAGTATGGAAAAGTGTCCCTTCCCTTGGCAATCACCAGCATTGCATTGGCATTATTGAACTTTGGTAGTTTTTTGTAGCTGGAGTTCTGGCATGCTGCTAAGGCTGTTAAGACAGGATTGATTAATATACTTTTTGTTCTCACATGATTGTGAAAAAGCTTACCTCCTAACACAACCTTTAATTTATCCTTTTTTTTTTTTTAGCTGGTGCTAAACTGGTTATATCTTGATTAATCCAGTTTAGTTGTATCTAAATCTAAAGAATGAAAATAAAAGTGGATATTTTATTTAACTTGACCTAAGAGCTAAGTGTCTAGTCCAAGCTAGTTGCTTTAGGTGGCTGTATAGGCAGTGGTGAGCAAACGACATTCACAAAGTACATTTCTTCCCATTTAAGATACTTTCACAATTTAGAGGATACAGAAATCACTGTTTCTCTCCATTTTCTACTAAGGGAAGCTTAGACTGAATTCCAGCTTCTGAGGTTTGTGATGCCAATAAAAGCTGTATTTCCAAGGTTTTTTTAGGTGTGCAAGACTGAATTGTAGAGTGTGCACCTGGGCACCACTGTCTGACCAAGAGTGGCATATGTTGCTTCTTAGAAGAAGTAACCTAGATATGTTTAAAACAATTGATTAACAAATGTAGTTCCAAAAGCAGCTTGATACAGACATTGCCCCGTAAGTCTGCTCTGGTAAATTGTATCCACCTGGAGCTTTTTTTCACCCTTTAGTTAAACGCCATTCTCTGTAGTAAGAGTTGTAACACTGGCTACAGTTTTTACTGGTTTCTCTGAAAGGCCTAGTACATTTTTTTTGGTACTGTGAACTACTAACAGCAGCTATTGGAGGTAGGAGCTATCAGGCAGGTGACTGGTGGTCAAAGACGCTCTTTTATTCTGTGTTGTGGAAACAAGTGCTTTCTGTCCCCTTGGTTGTAACAAAGGTGTCTCTGCTACCAAATGAAATGTTTGTGGTCCCGTTCACACATGGTTGGCACACGTTTGCTTTAGACAGGTGATTTGTCCTGTTGAAATTGTTAGGTTTTTGAATGCTTAAAACTAACATTGCACTTAGGACCATTTGACAGACTGGTACCTAAATTTAAACTGTCCAGTTGTGAGTATGCAAGACGGTGTTTCGGAAACCCATGTCGCTTACCTGCCTGAAAGAGCTGCACAAAGGCATGTCTAGCTTCATGAGCAAGGAACTGGTATTTGATATGCTGTAAAGTAGCTGCTGCCTTACTATTGCTGATCAGAGGCTAGGAAAGACGTTTTCGACACACTAGAGGCAAAGCAGCCTAAAAACGTGCATTGTTATAGTATAGATGAAACTATGGTAAAAATTATCACTCCTTGCATGTTTTCCTTAGTAATTTCACTTTCTATGAACTTTAATGATTTAATTCTATTTTCTATTACCAAAATATTTGGAAAACATTCTCTGGCTTTCTCATGTATGTGGAAATTCATATCCTTTTGCCCGGTAGCGAAACTTTTTTTTTTTTTTTTTTTTTTTTAAGGAATATTTTAAGCTTCTTATTTTGACTTCTTGTAATTTCTAGAAGAATCGTATTTGTATAATTCACTTGAATTGTTTCTGTATTTGCCTCAATATTTTACATATGTCAAATATTACCAATGAACGGTAGCTCTGTAAATAAACATTTTTATATTATGCCCTCTTAAAAGCAGAGTTTAATGTTTATTTTATTATTTTCTTTAAGAAAAGAATTCTTCTTTTCCTTCTTTCTACTTTACTAGTAGATATTACCACGTTTCTTAAAATTCTTGACCAAAGCATTTAGACCTATTTTTCGTTTAACATTTAATGATCATACCTCTTTTGATGTTTAGGCATGGAGGCATGATATGCTTTCTCTCTGATCTGAGTGCATGAACATCTTTGACATAATTGGTAATGCACGAATACCAACAACTGAATAAATGGGTCTTGGAATGCTTCACCAACTTAGGTTCACTAAGGAAATATGCACATAAATGTAAATGTATATGGGACCACAAAAATTATGCACATACACAGAGAGATAATAATCTATATCTACATATTTGCATAATGCATAAACACAAACTTACAAAAATTATTTTAAAATAGAGGAAAAAATACTTAAAAATCAGGAGAAAGCACTTTTGAGGTGACTTTAAGGGCAGACAGAGATCTTAACTGCTAGGAGTATACAAGTAAGATGCCTTTTGCTTACTTAAAAAAAAAAAAAAGGACTCAAACACAATTAATTCCATGATATCAGAATATATTGATAACCAAATATGTGATAAATGTCTTTCACTCCTCTAGTACTTGTCACTGGAGTTTTCAAATTAGTTTTAGCAGTGACTGGTCCTATGTGTACTAGCCACTAGAGGGGGGATGAGACAAGTGTTCTGTCATGAACTTTTGCAGATACTTGGTTGCAGAAGTCTTGCAATGTCACATAATCCTTATTTTTAGCCTCTGTAGAGTATGGTCTTACAGCTAGTCATCTGAAATCTTCTCATTTTGTGCCCTTGTGGTATAATCATCATTTCAAATTCACCAAGTTAGGTAGAAAGGACTTCTGGCTAGTTTTAAAGACAGAACCAGTTTGCAGTCTTTAGTAGGTTGCTCAGAACTTCGGATGGTCAGGTTTTTTAAGGGTCTCCAAGGATGGAGATTGAACAGCTTTTCTGGGCAAACCTGATCCTGGCTTTGGCAACTAATGTATGTAGTTAACTTTTTTTTCCTGAAATTTAGTTGGAAGATCCTTTGTCACAACTTGCATCTGTTGCCTTGCAACCTTACATTGAGCACCACTGAGGAGACACTGTCTTCTCTACACCTTCCCACTGATAGTTGAATGTTACTGTAATATCCATAGCCTCCTCTTCTCGATATTGAGGAAACCAGTTCCTTCATACTCTTGTATGTCATCTGCTCCAGGCCCCTAGTCATTGAGATAGCTCTCTGCTGGACTTGACCCAGTATACTAATGTCTTTTTGGGAAGAAGCACAAGAACATACATAGTTTTCACAGAGTGGACTCAGAAATGCCAAATAGAAAGGAAGAACCATTTTTCTCAGCCTGCTGGTTATGCTTGTTAGTATAGCTCAGTAAGAAAATTTTCATCTCTCTTTGCTACTCCATATCTCTATTACTTGCTTTTTACTTTCTGTTTGATCCTTAATCTTCTCCAAACCTTTGAGCCCATGCTGGCTTCCACAGTTAGCTTTTTTAATGTTCCCATTCTCTATCTTACCTCCTCTCTGCCTGTGTCCAGATTCCGCTCCCCACTGTCTTCCTGCATTCTTCCCCATACCATGTGAAGAAAATTCATCATTGTATGCAAATGCTTCACAAACATGGTGGTTAGTGTTAGATATTTTCAAGGAGTGAGAGACCCGTTTCAAATATACAAAAAATAAAGTCTTTAAAACTTCTTGGCATCCTGCATTTTTTTTTTTCCAAAATAAAGGCATCTGTGACTGCTCTTGGTGGTATTTGCAAGCACACTGCTATGTGAAATGAAGAATGAATACAACTGCAGAGATTGCATTTCACCATATTTTGCATGAAATTATCTATCAGTTCTCCAACACAGCTCTTGATTCTTGGGTGTCGGTGAGGTGTGCAGGGTTCTGTAAGAGGAATGGAATTTACTCTTTCAAGTCATATATGGAATTGATTTATATAGATTTATAGTAGCTTTTTGAGCAGGTTCTATGCAATAGATAAAAAGGATTGCTGAAGTTGAATGAAATGTTTTTTAAGAGGTTGAGATGAAGTGTGGTGATATCACAGATTTTTTTTTTATTTTTTTTTTTTTTCTGTACAGAATTCCAACTCCAACCATTTTCCTGGCCACAAGTGAAGTGGCACTTTTCCCTACTTTCCATACTGTGTAACCAACTAGAACATTTATTTCCACGAAGAATGAGATCTGCTTAGAGCATAGGTTTGAGCTAATGCAAGATTTCTTTGGTTGCAATCCATAAAGGCATATGAAAATACTGTTATTTGAACATAATCTCTAAATATACTTGTAAAATTGATAATACTACAAACTGTCATTCAGTCACATTCCATTAGGGTATTACAGTAATTCTTCCACAGTTTTAAGGATCTCAGATGAATCTTTTAATATACCTCACAGCATCAAGTCCTGGGCAAAGCTCTTTCAGTAGAAACATTTGGTAAATTTAGCCCAACAGTCTCAAAAAGAGAGAAGAGGAGGAAGATGAGAAACTGAAATTCTCTATTTAAGTGGTTTAAAAACCCTTTTTAAAAGTGAAAATAAAAGATATGATTTCAGTGATGCAACACAAAAATAAAGTGTATCAAATTACATCTATTCCTAGTCACTGTTAAGAGAGTGGAGTCTACGTGGATTATGTGAACCTGTGGAAATTTGTGTAAATTTACTCCAGGTCTTAATATGGGAGAGAAGTGAGGAAAAGAATAGTAAAATTCAGTAAAAACAGTTAGAATTACTAGTCAGTCTGCTTAACAGGCTGAGCTAGGAATTCCCTCTTCCAGTATCTAATAGGATTCAGAGTTGAGTCATTTGGCTTTCCTTCTTATTTGTAAAACTGGATTGTTCATGTATTTGCAAGGGTTCAAGCGTAGCTATTGACACTTAGATAATAAAACTGAGACTTTCTTTCATCGTGTACAACAGCTTTATCAATGCTGCAGCCTGCAACCCGGGACTCTGGACGCTATTACAAATTAAAAAGTAGATATAGGAACAGAATTAGGTGACATTCAAGTGCATGAAACTTGACAATGTGTAGAATAAAGAAGAAATAAAATACTGCAGGCAACTCAAGTGAATGTACTTTCAGTGAAGAGGTAACTTATGTGATGACATATATATGCTGCAAAATTTCTTGGAAAATGTGTTGTTGGCACCTATCTTTTGTAGTCACTATTATTTCTGCAGACATTTCTATGTCATGCTGAGTGATGTGGATGACACACTCTAGGGACAGGATGCCCTCCAAAAAGAATGGACGGGCTCAAGAAGTGGACCCATGGGAACCTCATGAGGTTTAACAAGGCCAAGTGCATGATCCTGCATCCAGGTCAGGGCAACCCCCAGTTTCAATACAGGCTGCGGGATGAAGGAATTGAGAGCAGTCCTGCTGAAAAGGACTGGGATGTACTAGTGGACAGTGATGGATATGAGCCAGCAAGGACTGCTTGCAGCCCAGAAAGCCAGTTGTATCCTGGGCTGCATCAAAAGAAGTGTGGCCGGCAGGGCAAGGGAGGTGATTCTCCCCCTCTACTCTACTCTTCTGTGACTCCTGGAGTACTGCATCCAGCTCTGGGTTACTTAGAATAAGAAGGATGTGGACCTGTTTGAACAAGTCTAGAGGAGGGCTACAAAGATGGTCAGAGTGCTGCAGCACCTCTCCTGTGAGGACAGTCTGAATGAGTTGGAGTTCTTCAGCCTGGAAATGAAAAGGCTCAAGAGGGACCTTATAGCAGTCTTCCAGTACCTGAAGGCCTACAAGAAAGATGGGCACATACTTTTTAGTAGGACCTGTAGCAATAGGACAAGAGGTAGGGATTTTAACCTAGAAGAGGATAGATTTAGACTACATATAAGGAAGATTTTTACAATGTGAGCCATGAAACACTGGAACAAGTTGCCCAGAAAGGTGCTAGATGCTCCATCCCTGGAAACTTCCAAAATCAGGTTGGATGGGGTTTTGAGCAACCTGATCTAGTTGAATATGTCCCTGCTCATTGCAGAGGGGTTGAACTAGATGGCCTTTAGAGGTCCCTTTCAACCCAAAGAATTCTGTGATTCTATGTTATTGTTTTTACCATGAAATAGGCAAGAAGTTAACTTACATCATGTATATAAGCAGTATGAGCTCTTCACCTGTGGCTGCATTTACTCCTCAATATGTGCCACATCAGTTTGTACTGTGCAGTCCACAAACTCAGCAAAACTATGAGTCTTATCTGTTATGATTTTTTTCTTTTGCATAGATTTACTTTGAAAAGCTGCTAAGATCTAAGAATATAAATATATATTTTTTTTTAAATTAAATGTGCACAAATGTCTCTTCTCATAAGAGTCTCAAGGTTATAGTTTAGGGAAGCATTCACACATCCCTGCTCAGAAAGAAAGAAAAGTGATTAAGGGCATCCTGTAAAAGAGTCTTTTTTATCTGAGGGCTATGTGTGCTTTTGCATCTTGAAAGAATGATGGTTCAGTATCTCTGTTTTTCAAAATGTGGTTGGCATCCCACTTTTACAGAGGGCAAAAGTGGAGCAGAGAGATGTGCAGTAATTTGCACAGTCATATAAAATAAGACCTTTGAAAAAATAGGCTATTAACCCAAATTATGTCAATTCCATTATTCTCGTTTAAAAACTAAATGCATTTCCTCTTTAAAAGGGCATTACACTTGTGTAGTTTCAACTTTTTAATAAATGTTCAAAATATTATTTGTGATAAAATCCTAAATTTCTGTCCTGCTTTTGCTGGAATAGAGTTAATTATCTTCCTAGAAAATAATTTACTCATTTTTGTCCCTTTGGCAAATTTTTTAATTACATTCTTTTTTGCATATATTAGTAGGTATGCTCAATAATATTTCAGAGATAGGTGAGGAATGATACTGGGCATTGCTAGGCTGTACTTATCTAAAGCTTCACAAGAAATACTCAGTGGTTAAGAAAGAAAGCCCTGCAAGTGTACAGGTTTATGATGTCATATTTCTAGAGAGAAACACAGAGAGATCTTGAACTAACAAGGTGTTTTAGGTGGCAGTCCTGTATTTTAAATATCCTTCATTTCATATTCATAAACTCTTCATAACCTCTGCTGTTTACATAGAACATCTGAATTAAAAATACTTAATTCTCTAGCATATATCAATTACAGATGAACAATTTTTACCCAGACAAAAACCCACTCTGGTTTTTCACAAACAGCTCACAAATATTTTAGGTCAAAACCTCAATTGCTATAAATCAAGACACAGTTGTAGAAATGTCTCATGGATGCCTTGAATTTTGTCTGGTGAATGTTTTTCATGTGTTAATCAAAGTACATTATGCAGCTATTTTGAACATATATTTCACTAAGTTTTTCTATCACTACAAAGGTGATATCAGAACAGAAACTGCTTATCAGAGTGGTGCATCTTATTACAAAGCTGTCCAGATTTATGCTGTTTACTGCTATAGGTAATAAAAATATCAAAGACTTACTGTGAATATAGCATTAAGGTTGAATAAGGAAGTTGTATCAATTTTGGAGAACTTGTTTCTGGCAAGCTGTGATTATATTTCCTGTTTACCATGCCAAGTCTTTTGTTCAGTAATGGTCTATTGCCCAAGGAAAAGTTGAGCAAAAGCCATTCATACTGAGGAACAAGTACTGAAACATTGTCAAGTTAAGGTGGCTGAATATCTTGAAGATGAGATCCTATAATTCATAGCAGAAATGCTCCTTCAATTTCCAGATATGAGAAGGCATTCCGGCTGGGTCCCAGCATCTTGCTGAGTGAGACCAAGAATGCTTCTTTCCTCCTGCTCTGCTTGCCACATCCTGCTTTCCATGGGAAGGAGCCCTCTTAAAGGGGTGACTAGGCCAGATGGGAAACACCAATCCTGGTGATACTAAATGTAACCAAAACCCCGAAATGAGGCAAATTTAGAGTTTGGTTATGCTAGAACTTTGATTCTTATCTTCCTCTTTAAGTCGGGCCCCAAAAGATATGGGGCTATGACTGATGCCTTTGTTGGTAGCATTTCCCCTTCACTACCATACTAAACCTTCATATGCAATTCAGGGCTGTTTATTTCTTTCATTATTCCATCTTGAAAGTTTTCTGAAATAGCCTTGGAAAAGAAATTAAAATCTAGAATTACTTTTTGCAATGTAAAAGGTAATGGCTATTAAAAGCTGACAGACATGGTGCTTTACCACCTGTTGTCAAATGGAAATAGAAATTAAATTTAACAGAGTTCATGATTATTGCTACACTAAGGAGCTCTAAATCAGTGGTAAAGTAGATAGGAACTGTCATGCCCATTTGCAACAGAGGCTGCAATCTGATGATATAAATTTGCCATCAGTCTGCTCCCTGTTAACCAGTGTAGTCCTTGTCAGATTCATGTGCCATTACACACTTAATAACACAGTTGCATTTAAAGATTTTCAGAGTTCCACTCATGCTTCCATGTTTTAGTATATAATATCATCTTCCAGGCTTCAAATTGAACTGGGTTTCATTATGTATTTAAGGTTTAGCTCAGTGTCACTAAAATGCTGGTCTTTCTAATGGTGAAAGATGCTTACTGAATCATTTAAAATTCTGATTTTCTGAAGCATGAAGTTTTCTCAGTTACTGCATCTTCTATAAAAAGTCACAGATATATCCTCAAGGATGGCATTCAGATCTTATTCTACATCATGAGCATTGAGCTCATCATAATTTTTCCTGATAACTGATGTTCCTAAATGAGAAACACTTTCTTTTACTTATTTAATGTTCAGAAGAAATTCCATAAGGGAGAAATGTATTTACTGAGCGAGCATATCAACTTGAAATAATGCATTGAAGAACTTGTGAATGCATTTATGATAATTTGGAGAAGGTAAAATAGGCAATTTGTCTCCCAGATACTGCTAAGTGAAATGGAATTAGATCCTGTAGGCTACATCTCCATGGTGATTGTAAATATAAAGTTGGCCATGATTTTAAAAAGGAATTAAAGCTTGTGGGTTGCTTCAGTTTTTGCATAGCCAACTTGAGTTAAAAGCTCCACTATCAAATGTTTTATGAAGAGATTCTAGGCTAGATTATCAACATTTTAGCAAGCATGCTTTATTTATTTTGGAAGTTTTGGTTGTTCATTTCTGCAGTATGACACCCTGATGCAAAACTTTTAGCATTTGAAATTAAATGGTACCTATTTTAGCATCTTAATTTCTTTCTCTAGAAGCGCTTTCAAGTACTTATACTCTATGATAACATTAAGCAGCAGCTTGCTCTGTTTGTTCTGTGGCAACATGAAATTAAAAAGTGTCTTTGCAAGCAACTACCCCAGTAGAATAAAAGCAAATGAACCCATTTCCTTATAGAGTTTGGATCAAGTTGAAAAAGTGAACCCTTAGTACCTGCTGTAAAAGCATTTAATTAGATTTAAGAGGCAGCAAGCAGAAGTAGTGCATTTTCTTCTTTCTTCATGTGGGCTCAGTTCCTGCCTGAGAATCATGCTAAAAAACCCGACCTGAAACCCAAACACACTGATTTGCTAAAGCAAAAAAGCTTCATTACTGGTCTGAGCTTCTATGTCAGCTCTGTGCTGGCATTTGATCATTCAACGGTAGCGATTCAATCATTCCACACAGCTAATTTAGTGTGAGACACAGGAGATTAAGTGAAAGTCTTGACCAGTGCTTGCCTGCATAGTCAGATTGAGCTAATCTGTACTCCTGCATGCAAATAATGAGGTCCTGGAGTGTTATCAACTGTGTTAGCAACCACAGGAAAATTCTCAGTGTAATCTGAAAGTCAGAAATCTTGGAGGTGGAAAAAGAAACATTGCATAGCTTCCTGTTAAATGAGAGAAAGATATTAGTCCAATAAAAAACCTCCTGGTTCAGGAAGCCTTGTATTAAATAGAAACATTTATCATCATAGTTTATTTTACAGGACAAGATATATGGCAGGGACACAACTCTTTTCAGTGAAGCAGCTGAGTCACTCAGCTTTAAAGATGAGTTTGGTTTTAGGAAGGAAAAAATTGAGAAGGAAGCTATGTAACAGCAAGCAATTAAATATAAAGAAAAGTACCTAATATCACAGGTTTCAGTATGGTAGTACAGCTGCCAAATGGCTTTACTAAATGTTCTCATGTTACTACTAGTAATAGTTCAGGGGAAAAATACTCCTGAATTGCTTTCTCACGCATTTGAAAATTCTCTAGAGATGTTGGAAATGTCTGTTGTGTGACTGGTGTGTTGCAGATGGCCATCTTGCAAAGAGTTCTAGGTCAGTTTTTATGGTGACAGGCCAGGTGAACTACTTTGTCATGCAGTAGTATGTTACTACTATGATTCTTAATGCTCATTAACTGAGGATGGACCAACACTCTGGGCAAATGTGATCATAAATATTTCAAGACCCATTAAAAAGCCCAGTGGAAAACAAAGCTATTCTAAAAGTGAGAAAGTTGATGTAAGTAGTCTTTTATACACCTTTAACAAGTCTGCATTTTTCCTCTTTTGCACTCTTATTTCTAGCCTTGGTGTCATGATTAGTGGTTTTTCCCTTAACATAATCCTTTTTCCTTTTCTACTCTTATTTCCAGACTCAGTCTCATGTTCAACGTTTTTTTCTCCTTAACATATTTCTTTTCCTATGTTTATAGCTGAAACAGAGTCAGTAACTCTTCCCTAAAATCACTCCCAAATATTTTGTAAAACAATCATACTAAATTGCCCCTCATTTCCTCTTTTCCAACTGTAAGAAGCAAAAGAAGAGATAAACAAAAATAACATCAATACTGACCTAGGGTTCTCTGAGGAAACTTTGTGACCTGATTGTTGTTGATGTCCTTTCTCTTACTTCTTAAGCATTTTGTGTTTAAGATCTAACTGCATCACGATGAATTTACAGTGGTATGTAGTTCAGATCAAAACCTATTCTTGTGATTCTTGGCACTTTTGAAGGTAATTTGTTTGAATGATAGTTGCAGTCATATTTTATGTCTGGAAATTGCTTATATTTGAATCACTACTGTTGTAGGCTTTATTGTCTAGAGTAACAAAAATAGAACAAACTTCACTTGATAAGGTGTTCTGTATTAAAACTATATGCTGATCTCAGGGAAAAAACAGGTTATTGTTCTTAATAAAGGAGCTTGCAAGTAGTCTGGGAAGTATTTCATTAAGCACACAGCAAAAAGCTATTAATATTCTTTTGTCTTCTATGACAGGCAAATTTTATCTCGTAGCAAGTGCAGGGCTCTGCTTGAGCCTCTTTTATTATGTGACTTCACTGTGGTATTTGTCACTTTTGAGAATTATGGGAAGTTTGGTCATTTGTTCACATGTTTTACTTAGGCTCCAGTAAGTAACAGATTGAAGGGTAATGAGAGAACCAAAATCTGGCCTGAGCATATGGAATTACATCATCTTATAAAAAGAGGGGAAAATACATATAAAGAATTATTTTTCTATGGTCATTTAGCCATTTCTCCTGTGATTCAAACATAAAAAGAGACGTTTCAGTAATTTATTGATGAAATAGTTCAACAGATTTTTTAATGTGCACATGTACTGTAACAGCTTTGATGGTAAATGGATTTTGCAAGACTACATTTATCTATTGTGAAAACCTAGATAGATGTGAGGTGCATCAAAACTTTCAAAGCTCAAAACACTATAAAAAGAGAAGGATTATAAAATGCACTTTTTATCTCAGACTGCTAGTAAACATTCAAAGGTGAATAAAATTCTCTGAGATGAAGCCACAAGGTTAATATTACGTTATTTGGTCTTTCAGATAGTGAAGATGATTTGATATTATTTATGGAACAGCTCGCTCCTGAATTATTGGACATAAACATTAACAAAATACTCCATTCATACTGAAAAATCCACATCCTGTCATAATAAGACTGCCATCCAAAATTTCAAATGAAGGGATAGAAAACAATTATTTTGAAGTTGCTGAGCTGCACAATAAGATAGAATCTTGCTGAGGCAAACAAATGGTAAAGATCCTCTGCAGAAAATTCACAAGGAATTCTCTTTTCCAATCACAAATTCAATCAGCCAACAAAATGCTGTTTTACACGGTGAAAAGGACTTAGAATAAGTAGATTGAAGCTATGTTCTTTCTTCCTGCAGAACGCATGTCACTGATCCAAATGAAAGTTTGTGGTTTTTTATTTTCATCTTTTCTTTGAGGGGTCTATGCCAAGTGAAAACTATGAGAAAAAGATACACATGCACCAGTGTCTAAAAGGCTTTCTCAATCCAGCATGGAAAGAAGGACTCAGTTACAGCATCATGTCTAGTTCCCTATAAATCTGATGGTTATGGTGACACAGTCATGTGCTATGAAAGAGTCACTAAAGTATTCCTATCAGTCATTCAAAACAGTAGCACTGAAAATGAGGGGGATGCCCTAAATTGGAAGGAGCAATTTCTTCAAACCAGTCTGCCTGGATACTGGAAGACTCAACAGATACCAAGGTCGTGTTCTTGACCTGAACCACATGCCTGCCTTTCTCTGCAGACTGACTCAAAGAAAGCCTGTCAAGACCTTACACACCAAAATTCAGTGGCCCTATTTTTTCTTTTGTGAAGAACATTGTCAGAGTAATTTTGAAAATCCAAGGAGAAATTTAGCAGAGTAGATGAATGGATCATTTTTATCCACGTGGTCATCAATGCCTTTAAAGAACACATGCTGCGTAATGAAGCATGACTTCTTTTTGCAAATGCTGTGTTGGCTGTTTCCCAGTACTTTGTGTTATCTTTACATCCAACACTTCTGTTCTTACAGGCCTGTAAAATTCTCATGGAACCTATAAAAGTTGATGTCACATGCACCAAATTCCAGGCGTGGTACCAAGGCCGTGGCCCTTGCTTTATGTTTCCTTGTTCCTACATGGCTCAGAGTATTTCAAAGTGAAAGCAGTCGTTTTTCATGTTTGTAATGCTTCCAGAGTAGTCATCTTCTTTCCTGAAAACATGCAAAAGTTTGACTTTCACAAATTTTAGCATAAAAGTCCATGCCACTTCACGAGATACATGTTGTCACCAGTTTTCCGGGATGACACATCTTGTCAACAGTGGCTTCTACTCTGTAATTATATTAAAAAATGAAGCTATTTACAAAACAGGTTTGTATCTATGTGAGTTTCTGTGCAAATTTCATTTTAACTGGTGTGCCTAAGCCAGTGCTGCAAGGAGAGAGGAGACCATGTTATATTCCTACATGTGCCCCATCTCCTGTGTTGACAGAGTTCTTCTGTATTGGTTAAGCAAACTCAGTTGTCATGTGGTGGTTTGACACAGGCAAGGCTGATGGTGATAGGCAATACAGAAACAGCCTAACAGCTCATTAAAGTATGCATCCAGTTTGCATAACCAGTGGGTTTGGTGGGAGAGGGAATCAATAACAACTATTTATACTGGACATCTCTGCAGAAGAATAAACACTGAGGACTACTGTGGCTGTGTTACTGCATAGAGAAAAGATGTACCCACAGCAGGGATAACAGTGGTAATAAAAGATCAGCTCTTCATAAGAATTTGCCAAAAATAAGTTTCCTTGTTTTAGCATCAAAAATTACCGATGGGGAAAGGAGTGTAATTTCAGTTCACTTGCCAGTAGGTGGAGAACTGTAGATGGAGAACTGTGATCCTTTGATGCTGCTGTTGATCTCAAACAAATTACGAGTATACTTTGGTCAAGTTGTTTCTGTAGTTAGTAAAATCTTGTCTACCACTGTAGATCAATTGAAAACACGTTTTTACCATCACTCAAAATTCATGTTTTCTTAGGTAATGATTATGGAGTTATTATATATTGTGTTATTTTCTATCATATGAAAATCATATGCTGGCACAATCACAGCTGTTCAGCTTGCTGTGGTTTAACTGAAAGGCTGATCTTTAGTGAGAACACTTCTATTTTCCCTGGTAATATTTACTAGTTTATGTCTGGAAATATTTATCTCTAAGTAAATGAAACATAGTGAGGTAATTAGTTGATAGTGAACTTATTTGCTATCCATTTAAAAATTAAAAACAACATGTCTTATCAGTCCATAGGCTTGAGACACACTTTTGAGAGATAAGTGCCTGTGTTTAAAGAAGGCCTCTTAAGGGTGACTTAGGATATGTGAACACTGACCAGGAACTGCACTGACCTCATTACTGCAACATTAGCGTTTGTCATTTTCTTCCTTTATCAAACCCCAACATACTCTCAGAGGTGTAAATTTGCTAAGCACAATGATGGGTTTGCGGTAATGCTTTTCCCCTCTCCATCTGTCCTATCTTTTATTTGTTGCTATAAGCAACAGTCCTTTGAATTGCTGCATTTATAAAGCTTTAAAATAGGACAGATCCGAGCGCACAATCTTTGCGACAGGCAATTTTTCTCCATTTTCTCCACACACACACATACAAAAAAAGATGGCCTGTGGGAAGATATGCTCCCTCACCTGGATTTACAGTAATCTTTGTTCCTCCAGAAGTCCAGAGTTTTTCTGCCCTCTCAAGGACAATCTTTTTAGGACTGGCAAAAGGAGGAGGCTGTGTGTCAAAACTGATTAAACGTGTCAGATGTGATAATCTATTTCAGAGGGTAGCTCTGTATTCTCAGCATCCACGTTGAAATGTGGGAACGTTGTCTTTCTTTCTCACACTAAGGAAGTCGCAATCCTGTCAGAATACTTACAACTTCAAACTCAGGTAGTATCAAGGTAAGACCTCCTTCCATTTACATTTGAGGTAACAGTTTTCCCCTGAAGTGCTGAGTGTGAATAAGCATTGTTTCATTGGTTCATTGAAAAAGGAGTTCAAGAACAGGTTGTGTCACCTTTTTATTTTATACAACTCTACACAGGAAAAACTGAATTTGTGGTTGCTTTTGGGGGGATTCTTATGAAATTCGTTTGCTTTTCAAACACCTTCAGATGTGAACCATAACCTCCAAATGCAGCAGTAGTTTTTAAAAGGTGTTAAACCAACTGTGTTTATCTGGGGGAAAATTTACTAGAAATTAGCAGCCATCTCCTGACTGGAGATATAATTCAAGAGAAAATAAACATCTCAAAATAGTTAGAAAAAAAATAACTTTACTGATTATATAACGTGCAGGGAATATGATTATCTTTAAACATCTCCAAAAGCTCTATTTATGAAATCATGATATATTTATATCTTTACCCTTTCATGACTGTTCCAGATAAACTGCTTCAACATGCAATATGAATTTGAAATTTTAAGATTCATAATCTCCTTAAATATAATTATATTACAAATAACTTTCAAAACATTGCTATATATGAAATTTGCTTTAACTGGGACACTGGGTTTGATTTACAGGAAAAACAGGAATAAAAGGGCTTTTCTTTACTTGGCCATGGAAAGACAATTTGAATTGACTTAAGCACATAGGTTTCAATCCAAAGTGCAGGAGAATCAAAGTGTTAAAAAATTGTTAAGGGACTGTAAATTATCTGCTTCAGAAATGATAAATTGCTCATTTTTACTTTGGTAGACTGTAAGTTTGTTCAGCCTCTGTAAAATGTAACACCTGTTCAATACAATGAAAAAAAAATAGTATAGTATTTCAAAAGAGCTTTTAAAAAGATTGTAAGGGACAATGAGTTAATCTATTTTTATTTCAGAGATTCTGTGTCTAAAAGAAGACCATAAATGAGAGATCATGTTATCTGTAATTGCTTCTTGTTTTATCTTGCAAGCAGTTAATCCTTTGTCTGATATAGCAGCTTTTCTTTGTCATTCAGAGGAGTGTGTAGTTTGGATGATGCTTAGCAAAATTAACTCCAATATGCTTATGAAGTTTGGCTGCTCCCCAGCCTCGTTTTCTCAGAAAAGGCCAGTTTTAAGAACAAAAGAACAAGAAGAAAGTCAATAATGAAGGAATAATAAAAAGAGTTCAAGCTAAACTGCATTTGATGGGGTAGGATTAGGGGTTGGCTACAGGTGCAGTTGAGTTGTCAAATCTAACAGGAATGGGCTTGTGAGCAGCTGAGGGGAAGCTGCAGGTGGAAAAGCTTGTGTGCCATGTTGCCACTGCTGGAATAGTATGTTTGATTGTGTTTTTATTTTCGAAAGTTTGAAATCTAGGCTATGTGCCAGATGACTAAGACTTGGTAAATTATTTTTACCTCTATCCTTAAAATCATGGTCTGTTCTGCAAATAAAGTTAACATTAAAAAGTTCCATACCAGCTCCTCTGTGACAGAGTCCATGCTCTGTTCAGGCTGGCCATTTTATTACACTACATATAGCTCTAAAAGTCAAAGGGAGATACTCCTTCTTAGGACTGCTTTAGTACTGTACTGTGTATACTGAAAAAACATTTTGCAAAATAGACTGTGAAGTATTAATTTTGTCTAATAATACATTTTTTCTTGACCTTTTTGAGTGAAATTCATTTTAATCAGAAACACACATATGCTATAACCTATGTGAAAACCTATCTAACCTACCAAGACAATCCCTAGGTTGTGCACAACCAAATTAAACCAAAATGTCTGACAAATATCCCTACCAATCTGACTCAGACCTGACTGAATTCCATCTCGTATCCATCCTTTCATCTTGCAAAGGGAGCTCTATTGAGGGAGCTCAGCTGCATCTGGTTAAAGCATTTCCTGCTTCAGTAGCATTCTCCCTGCTTTAGCTGGCTTTTTTTTCCTCATGTGCTTATACTGTGAATTGGGCCTTTGTTTCATTAATGCATTGCCATCAAAAAAGGCTCCTAATACTGTTATGATGCTGCTGTTTAATATGGAGGTCCCTGCAGTATGTGGGAAGTCTGATCAGTCATCTAAGACTTACTGTTCCAGGCATCATACATATATTAAAAAAAAAAAAAAAAAAAAACAAAACAAACAAACAAAAAAAAATCAGTCCCACTATGGAGAATTGTTAAAAGAAATGCAAACATTAAAATAACCCTTAAAAACTGTGATCCAGTCCCACACCACTAAACCCAGCACATATCTACCTCATGTGACAAAAATAAATTGTATCTTATGAACATGTAGACACAACAACCAGCTCTGTACAGCTCTCTGGATAGTTAAAGGAAGGCAAAATGAGTCAGTAATTATGTTTAATCAACACTATTAGAATTTCTGACCTCCTTGTGTCTGTCTGGTACTCATAGCAAGTGAGTCATTGGCAGATAAAACTATGCAATTTATTTCCAAATTGTGAAAATGTGAACAACCTGGGAAAGGGAAAAGTAGGAAAATCATTAATCATCCTTCACTGCAGAACCCTCTGCTGGTGATGGGATGCAAACTTCACTTGGATCTGAAGAGCTTGCTAACCTGAGACCAGCACTGTTCTATTGGGGGTAGACTGTCATATACCACTACCTATACAGCCTTGCACAGGCAAAGCTGAAAAGTGGTTGTACACAGATTTTATGTTTAGAGGCATTGTGAATTTATGTATATGCATATGGGTATCTTAAAATACTAAAAGGATAGGTTCTGTAGATACTCTGTAGAATATAAAGGAAATGACAGCCCTGCATATGAAATTGAATTTCAGAGAAACAGGGTTACGCTGACTGGCTGAAAAAAGGCAAGCTGCTAATTTTTTTGATGCTTCATGGAAACTCAAGCAAGCACTATTTTACGTGAGAGATGTTTGCTTTTTTTTTTTTTTAATGTATACAGATATTTGAGTTGGGATATTTATAATTTCTTTTGTATCTTGTAACATGTTCACTTTGCCTGATACCTGTTTTAAATGTCTCAATATGTTTATATGCAATAATAAACACAGCAGAGTTCCAAGACAAGGGTCGACCAGTGCACAACAGAAATTCTTGTGATGTTTTGTCTTTATGTCAGAGAGAAACAGATCCCAGAATTGCATAGGATGTCTCTGTCTAGTTTGTTGCAAAGAGGATATACTTGCTTGCCATACTGCTGAGCAACTTCTGATATTAGCAACTGCCCTAGAAACACCATCCTTCTTGTTATTGTATATAATTCCCTCAGCTTTTGATTACAGTCTTAATAGCTTCCAGTTCACTACTTCCAATGAAATTGTCAACTGTAGCATGCCAGTTCATCTCCCTGTATGGAATGACACATCAGTGAATTGGTTTCAAAACTGATATGATAGGAGTTCAATATTTTACATACAAAATCCTTTATTCACCTACATTTCTGTATTCTAATATTTAGGATCTCAAGATGCTCAGTGGGTTTCAATAGTTTCTTGCCCATAGTAAGTTGAAACTTGTCAGCTGTATCTTTTTTGTCCTCAAAATGGAAGAAAGTACTGGGGGGAAATATAACTATAGAAAAAGGGATTTTAATTTTACAGTGAGCCAAGAAGAGGTAGGAACAATAATAACTCACATAGAAGGCTGTTGGTCAGTAATTCAAGCTCATGCATTGCCTTAGCTGGACCTTTGGGAACTGAAGTAGAAGATGAGCCATGCTACTGCAAGGCACACGGCAACAGTTCCATGACTTGGATCTTCTTTGACTTTCCTGGCTTTAGTGCCTGTTGCAGATGTGATACTAAGGTACACTGGCTGCTGGTCAGATCTAGTGAGGAAATTGCTAGTCTTGTTTGAGTTGAATAAGCAGCATATTGGTATTTATGTTTTGTGTCCTGATGCGATTGGTTTGAATGTTTCAACAGCCATCGTAATCAGCAGAACAGCAGATCCATGTTACAGTCAGACTTGGTTTACGGGTTTGATTGGATTGCTTGTCTTGTACTCCAGAACTTCAACTGAAAAAACCTGTTTTTACAAAAGCCACAAAATGTTCAGCCAAGTAACAAGGCTAATTTCTGCTAGCCTCATAATGAAAAAAAAAAAAAAAAAAAAAGCAAATCATGGTGAAGACATTTGGTGAAATTCTATTTTACTAAGTTTCATGTAATTTTAATAGCAATTTCTTTATAAAAGCAATTTACAATGAGTGCAGATTATATGCGGTGATGTCATGATATGATGTTTTGTACAAAGAGTGCATTAAAAATCTTTAGCTGTGACTCATTCTGGTTGCAAATGGAAAATCAGGCTCACAAATTTATTTCTACAGGCTACTCAAAAAAAATGCTAGGAAACTATTTAAAGCCCCATCAAATCATACTGTTTTCTTGAACAGAAAACCAATATTCATTGTAGTTGCATGCAAAATAAATGCTTTTTTTCCTGAAAGTTGTTTTGCTTTCCTGTTAGAATTATTTTAAAAGAACAAATATTGTGTCTTCTTTTTGGGAAAACTTATCCATTTATAATGCTGACACATTTTTAAATACTGAGTGAAGTAGTTCTATTGCTTTGGGCCAAAAGTCTAATTGAAAAACTATTAATAAAATTAATTCAGCATTCATTGCAGTGATTTGAATTTTCGCATCAAAATTTTGTTTCTTCAAGTCTTTACACTTGACTCATCAGTTTGTTTTTAACTTTTTGATAAGAGGTACTTCAGTGAGATCTATGTCAGTTTAAAGGAAGGTTCCTCCCATCTGAAGGTTTCTTTGCAAATCACAGTCCAGGACTTAGGGACGGACAGTCTGACCATTCAAGCCGTGCCTATAATGTGCCACAATGAGAAGTTTTGAGTGCCAGCTTATTTAAGTAAAAGCCACCATTTTGTGATGGATTCTGCACAAAAGCTGCTAAACACCTAGACAGTCATGGTTTGTCAAGGAAATCCGGAACTTGAAATTTACTTATCACAATCAATCAAATCTGTACATTTGATGTTTGTATTACAGGTGGCTACTACAACAGAGGATTATTCAAGTGCTGGAGCACTTATATACTGTATTGTTCTGGAATTTTGCATTCAGTAACCTAGAATGAAACATCTCTGATGTCTTCTGTAATGTAGCAGACAGAAGCCAATGTTACCAATCAACAGTTCAGACTGCAAAGGAACAAAGTGAACACATTCAGACATTCAGCCAACATTATATAAAAACAGTGCCAAAGTCATTAATTGCTTATTTTCCCAGTGCATTTATTAATCACTTCCTCAAGAGCTTATGTTAAAAAAAATCTCTGAATTATCCATCTCTGAATTGTTATTTTATAAATATTACTGCTTTTTAAATAGGATTTTAGAGAAACGTAGTTAACAAAAAGAAAACTTGAGAAGTCAGTAGCAGCAAAGTTCCAGATAGTAGAAGACTATTTCTAGGTTAGGGAGTTTGTATGGGTTGGGAAGATTAAAATAGAAAATACTTTGTACTCATTCAGAAAATTTGTTGGAAGGAATCTTCTCATATCAAGAACTGATTTCTCTGTCACAGTAATTAGCTGACTATTTAAAAAATGGAAGAAGACAAGGCATCTGAGAAACAACTTGATGTTTTGAGGATGGTTTTCCATCCTAAGGTTGTTATTTGCCATTATTTACCAAGTAATATGTCAAAACCACAGTGGATATACTTAGGATAATGCCAGTTCTGCTACAAAGTCTTCATTAGGACCATGAGTCATGCACCATGTAGCACCCAGTATGACATTACAAGCTTAAACAAGAAATATTTTTTTAGCATGTCATGAAGATTCATCTGTTGGGGATATTTTCTCAATTCTGGGGGACTTCTATGAGATTTGCTACCTCAGACACACTAAAAATCAGCTATTCCCGTGAAAACTTAGTAGATGAAGTTGCCCCAGCTCATTTTCTTCTCTGTTTCAGGGCACATAAATGAGCAAGGTGCAAAGTTGAGTAATTTGTATGTCACTTTGTGCATAAAATGGCCAGGCCATGCCCCACATGATCAAGATTTAGTACATGTAGGTCTTTGTGTTCAGCTAGCAAAACCCAAGATCTATTCACTGTGGACTTTTTTAGATGGAAGCAAAAAATAATTAAAAAACCTTTCTTTCACTAAGATATAAACCTATACAATTACAATCTATTTACAAAACTTGCAATGACTGCAAAAAGATGCCAAGTTAAATAAAGTAGAGCTTTAAAGTGTGAAGAAACCAAAGGTGTTTTGTTTTGTAGTGTCATCTCCTGGAAGGACTGTGAAATGCAAACAACAAAAAAAGCCCCAAAGCTTCTGCAATTAATGCTCAGATGCACTTCCTTAAAGGCTGGAATGAGCTACAATTCAAAGCATATTTCCTTATGCTCCAAATATGATGAAGTGGAGTCTGCTGAGCCTCTATTTGCTTCAGTAGGGCTTAGATAAGCTAGATGAAAAATGGCTTCTGGAGCCCTAACTTCAGCTTTCATGAAGGAAATGCCTTCTTGCCTCATCATTTCAGCAGAAAACTCTAATCTAAGCCTGATGCAGCTTGTGATGTATTCTGTGTCTCAAGGAATCATCTAAGAGGGAATGACCCCTAACAAAATGACAGCCATGACCACTGAAAAAAAATGCCTGTTCCCCCTCAGCAAACTGAGTCTATGGTGGGCCTCTATTAGTCCAGTGTGACTTGACAGAGGACAGAATTACAAATTTACTTGGAAAATTAACTCCTCTTGGGTTACTAACTCTCGGGTTACTTGATTGTTTTGTTATCACGTGGAGACTATGTACCTTTTACGAGTAAAAAAGTACAAGTACCAAAAATGCAAATGATGGTCAGTCAGCAAGGTGTTTGGACTCTGGGTGCCACAGGCAGTATCTGTGTCTGCTCAGAAACTACCACAGCACAAGAGGATGGGATCAGTGCACTGAAGCAGTTGGTGCTGAGGACCTGGCACTTCCACTGAGGGTTTCAACTTATTAACTATTTTTTCCTACATTCCACGACCATGAAGTTAAAGCTCTGATTTACACCTTATTTTAAGATTCGCCATAGAAAGAGTGTGCTCATAATGCCTTCCAGAATAATAAAACTCTGATTCCTGGATACTTGGCCCTAATTGTGGTAAACAATATAAAATACAGAGTACCTAAAAAGGTTTACCCTTGCTTGCCTTAGCACTAGATCTGAAAGAGAATGTAATAAATAATAAATAATTAAAATTCCCCAAACCAGGAAAAGGAAGACTCAGTAGGACAAGATCATAAGAGTGAAATACAGAAAGAGCTAATAATGTGCCATAGCAAATTAATTGAAAATTGCAGATGAATTCTGGTGGACATTTTGGGCATTACTAGAAAAATTTAACAATGGAATTGCAAAATAGTTTTGGCTTCTTTCTCTCTTAATATGTACATCTGTCAGAATTTTCAGCATTCTCTATATTTAAAGCAAGGTAAAAAGAACACATGTTGTGCTACTAAATCATCTCTTATCTCTTCATACTGTTTTGCATATGTTGGCAGGCTGAAGAAAATAAACCAATCAAAAAATAAGTAAATGAAACACATCTTTTCATAAAGTTACATTAAATCTTTCTTTAGTATCACATAGAAAACCTTTTTTTAGCATAGAAATAATAGTATTTAATACTGCAAATATTATTATGATGATGAATATGTTAACTTGATTTTTCATCTTTTCTCCCCTTAGTTAGTTTTACCTTTTAGTTTTCAGCTGTACATTTAAACTATCATTATTACTCATTGCATAACTTTGAAAGTCACAGCAGTATTTTTGTTTTCACCTGCAGAATACTTTCTTTCTCTCTTTTTCTCTTTTTCTCTTTCTTTCTTTCTTTCTTTCTTTCTTTCTTTCTTTCTTTCTTTCTTTCTTTCTTTCTTTCTTTCTTTCTTTCTTTCTTTCTTTCTTTCTTTCTTTCTTTCTTTCTTTCTTTCTTTCTTTCTTTCTTTCTTTCTTTCTTTCTTTCTTTCTTTCTTTCTTTCTTTCTTTCTTTCTTTCTTTCTTTCTTTCTTTCTTTCTTTCTTTCTTTCTTTCTTTCTTTCTTTCTTTTTCTTTCTTTCTTTCTTTCTTGTTAACTATCTAAGTGTTTAACTTTTGGCATAAATGATGTAAAGGCTTTCTTTCTTGTCATCCATTGCGGGTGTTTTCATAGAACTCAAAATCGCTTTATTCTTGGAGCAGCAAATCTTTCTGTCCTTTCTGTGTTTTTCATACCACTAGATGCTTTTTCCTGCTTTTTTACTCTCACTAGGTACTCTGTTCCACTTCCTTCATCCATTTATGCATGATTTTGGACTTGGAAGAAGTGATAACTGCTGTCTCCTCTTTATCACTCAGCTTTTAAGTTGTTCTGACAGGAGAAACTGCTGTTCCAGTTAGAGCAGGTTCATTAGGTCACCAGAAAGCACAAGCAGAAGCACCTTTCCACTTCCAAACTTACTGCACTAAATGCTGTTGCATCAAATGTTTCCACTCATTAATTGGTCTAAAGCAGCATCTACCAGAGCTTATAACACACAGAAGTATTCTGTCACAGTGGATGTTGAAATTATGGCCTCTCATTTGCAATTCAATGAAACTGTCATTTTTTCCTTGCAGTTCTGCTTCTTTTCCACCGTATGTTCTCCTTAATACAAGCAGTTGGGCAGTGCTTTTAGTGTCATTCATTCACCTTATCTCTTGCTTCTGTCGCTCCCCATGAAGCAGTCTTTCTGCAGCTACAGCCTACTGTTTGCTGCCTGTGACTGTTTTCCTGTTTTGTTTTTCCTAATGAAGGAAGTTTATCAGCATTGTAGGCTTCATTCTTCATCATTATGCAGTTCTTTTTTTTTTGCTATATTTGTACAATTTACAACACTAGTTGTATGTTATATAAATGATTAATTAGCACTTATTACTGCTTTACATTTCCTAGGTACTGCACAAACTAACTAATTAAGAAGTTAATAAAGGAATTAAGCAAAAAACAACATGCAGTTACAGGAGTTGTGTTCTCTCTTTGTCCTTGTACAATTCTCTTGCTTACTGGCACTCTGTGAAATCTGTAATTAAAAAAAATATGTATAAAAGTTCTCCTGATTAGGTGATTTTTTTTTCAGTTTTGTCACAGTAAAATGTAATTGAAAACCAGTGCTTGTCTAGTTAGATATAATAAACCTGATTACATTGTGTGGAATTTTAAAAGGCTTTTTACTTCAACCTATGGTCCCATTCAAATCAACAGCAATATTGTCAGCCAGTGTGAACACTGATAGGCCAGCAGCAAACTCCTGGGACTAAGGTACTACATTCATGATTCCATAAAATTGTCTTGATGTGCCTTGCTTAGTAGCACAAAATAAAGAGAAAAATCTTTGTTAGGGTCAACCTGGCAGTATTGTCTGTTAATTTTTTTTTTTTTTTTTTTTGAGAAAAAATAATAAATAATTTACAGCTAATAAAGATAAAATTTGTACACTGTAATTTTTGACTTGCTTATATGTGCACAAGGATCTTGCATATACTTACATGTACTTACCATAATTTAAGGCTGGGACATATTTTGCAGACTTCTGAATCATTTCTACTGACAAGGTAGTTTGAACTTGCTTAGGTCTTTTGTTCTCAACTTGACAAGATGGAAAAATACATGGTTTATGCTGATTAAAAAAAAAAAAAGGCTATATCTCTGCCAAAAAAAAAAAGAATGCTTATCTGTGCAAGACATAATCCATGCCATGCCTTGACTAATGAAGACAGTTCAGCTTGGTGGGAATTCATGCAGGAGTAAACTTTTCTCATTTTACCACCCAGTGTAGCATGATGGAAAGAGAATGAATTTTCTGTTGACAGCTTTTTTTTTCCATATCTAGTATAATATCCAGAGTCCTGTTCAGCAGGTTTGAAGGTCTGTGTTTACATATAGCCAATGGATGATGATTGAACAAAAAAATTGTGCACTGTATGTGAAAAACATTACCTAGCCAGATGTTTTAACCATGAAAATTTGCAGGGAAAATCTCTGTCACATATGGAGGATATATATATCAGAGGATATATATACATATACTTGTGTGTGCATATATATATATATATATATATATATCTATATATCTCACATACACAATAATCTTTAGTTTTGGCCCCAAAGCAATGTGAAAGGGCATGGACCACGTGAAGGAAAAGAGAGAAGACTGTTTTTCATCAGGAAATGGTAAAGAGAAATAAATGTGCCCTTAAATATTTTGACAGAGGGTCTGTAACACAGATTGATTTGTGTTACTAGAAATGTAACCTTTATGAAAAATTATGACTAGATTATCAAAGTAGCCCCGTTTTCAGATTCCTAATAGTGCTGCACAAGTAGAGTTCTTTACTACACAGCACATTCTCAACCAACTGTGTAATTGATAATTTCTCCGTGCAACAGCTGGATGCCATTTTTTTGTTCAGTATCAAAAACTGCTCAAAAGCCTCATGATTGCTATTTAGGCTGGAAGCAGTTTTTCAGCATTTCAAAGCAAAGGGAATTTTGATGATTGCAGGAGTAGGCCTTCATGCAATAAAAACATGAGCTGGACATGTTTAAAATTCATATGCAGGTTCTAGAAGATGTACTTTGAAATTGCCTACTTTTCAGTGTGTACCATGAAAAACAGTAAGCCATGTTTTTTGTTTCCTGTCTTCTATTATCTATCATTATTTTGAGGAAGAGAGAGATGAAAACTTAGAGCAGTTTAAAAACTGCTCTAGAAAGTCATTCTTGCAGTGCTACCGACATATTTGCTGCTATATGTGTTCCCAGAAGTGAGGGTGAATCAATGCAGTGTAAAGACTGTGTGAGAAAAATGGAGACCAATGTAATTTATGAAGGATTATTATAGATTAGCGGAAAGGTTATTTGAGGTACAGGTTTTTAAACCTATGCTGTGTTGCGAGCACTTCTATGATGTACAGATATTTTAGTCATAAATTCCATAGGATGTATAACAGTATTGTAGTTGGTTTTGTTTGTAACATTTCACTTGAATATGCAGGTGCAGTGCAGAAACTTCCCTCATATATGTGGTGTAAATAAATATTTCTCTATATATGCATGTATCAAATGATAAGAGAGATAGGATTAATGGGTCTCTATTCAATACTTCACACTGAAATTCTTTTATATATAATAATCCTGGGCTAAAATTTTTTGGTCTCATTTAGTTCCTTACTTAGGAGCAAAGGACAGGCTTGTTAATGTGCTCTACAAATTTCATGAGGCTTTTTAATATGTTTTCTTCCATTGCTTATGATTAACCTGAAAGGAGGTTGTAGGCAGGTGGCGGGTAGGTTTCTTCTCCCGGGCAATAAGCAATAGGACAAGAGGATATAGTCTTAAGCTGCACCAGGGAAGGTATAGGTTGGATGTTAGGAAGAAGTTCTACAGAGAAAGAGTGACTGGGCACCCCAGGGAGGTGTGGAGTCACTGTCCCTGGGTGTGTTTAAGAAAAGACTGGACGTGGCACTTAGTGCCATGGTCTAGTTGAAGTGTTGGTGTTAGATCGTAGGTTGGACTCGATGATGTCAGTGGTCTTTTCCAAACTAATTGATTCTGTGATTCTGTTTGAAACTGAGATGATAGTGTGTGCATGTCAGATGGCATGTTGTTAGGTCTAGACATGTCTTGTTCTTTTTGGACCTCTTTGCAGCAGCTGCAAGGCTGTTTGGGTGAGCTGCTTGGCTCTTTCTCCATATCAGTGTGGGGCGAATGCTTCAGCTCACTGGAAGTACCTGTGTCAGTCAGATACAAGCAAGGTTAGGTGAGGGATTATCAACTGGACTAATTCAACAGCTGTAAGAGTGAGCATGGTCACAGGTGTTGCCTGTGGCCTTTCTTTCTTTGCTCTCTCACTGGTTGCAATCGGAATTTTTTCTCGCTCTCAACCTTTCAGCACAGTTTTTATTTTACTGTTTTGTAACTATTTCTGTTTGAAATACATAGACTTCTCAGCGTGGTGGTGGATACAGAAGATTGGGGGTTTATGATATTCTATTTTTTTTTAGTTTGCCTCTGTTTATAGTTTTCTGCCTGCTTCAGAGCCAAATTCTTCACGCACATAGCATGAAAATCTCACAGTGGGGCAGTCTTGGGTGAGGAGCTATGAAAGCTTCTCCTTACTAAAACAAGGTTTGGAAATATTAAGGTTTTATATAACTGATTCTTTCAATTACAATGAAGAGCAAATTAAAACCTGTTACCTCCAACTAGAATAGACTGCAGAACTTCCCACTGGTGCTGATGCAGGAACATTTCATAGAGAATATTTTATTCCTCCTGTGGATTGATGTTGAGGGAAAGCCTGTGCTTGGGCTTTTTCCTTTATCTCATGTACAGACTTATAACTCAGTTTCAAAAGCAATTAATATTTATGAGGTTTGGCTGAGAATAATACAACTGCGGTGAGACAGTGAAATGTCTGCCATTCACACACTGCTGTAGAGTGATATAAATACATATTTAAGTTTGAATTAATAAATTGTATTTAATCCTTTCTCTGTGAGCTTGTAAACAGATACCAGCAAATATCAACACCAGTGTACATTGTTGGCAAGTGATGTGCTGTCAGCATAATTTTAGACACATTTCATTTCTTGCATAGTAGTTATCACTAATTCAGAACTTTAAACTTTTTCTCACTGGTGTGCTAGCTGCTGAAATCAGAAGGTTTTTCCAACGTATAAATTGTTTGTGCTTTGGATACAGAAACAAGGGAATGCCAGTAGTGATTGTCTAGTCACTTTCTAAAGCATAATTAAAAATCACATTTTGCAGAGCCCCTTAATTGGCATTGATTTTAATCCTTTATCATTACACAGCTTCACGTTGGCTTCTTTTCCATTTAGAGTGAAGTATAGTCAAAAGACTGTATCACTATAACTGGTGCCAAATTCAATCAGACTAAAAGTGGTCAACTTCTCAGCCCACCTTCCCTGGCAGGATGATGGAAGATATGAGCAGTTTATTATGGTAACATGGTGCTCTTGTTGTCTTGGGGAAAATAAGTGATTTGCTCTGAGTATGGACAAAATCTTAATGTGTTATTATTACTGTAGATCAGGAGCTGACCTGTAGACATTGAAGTATTGCATTAATATTTGCTGTGCTTGGATTAGCTGAATTGGCAGCATACTTAAGTAGGGACTTGGGCTTTCTTATTATTTACTTAATTATATTTGTAATTTACTGTGGCTGAGTACTCAGCATGATTTTTAATTGTCTGAGGGAGACTGTTAATTTTACCAATGAGGTTCAGTAAGTGTGTGTGATATTGCAGTCTTGGATTTATAGGAAGAAGGCTGAGTTTTGTGCCCATTGCTAAGCTTTATGGTATTCCCATTATTACTATGCTAGTATGGTTGTAATTAAATTTTTAGAAGGTTGTTTGCCTGTAGTTACTAGGTAGTCCTAATTTCTGTAATTATTATTATTTTGCTATAATTTGTAAATACATGAGGTTCCTGCCTATTTTTGAAAAAGAAAAAAAATTGTAGATGTTATTGGATTAATATGCACTAAACTATGTTCTGAAAGAGGCCTCTTGTGAACATCAGAGACATTAACTGCCATTTGTCACCCTAGATACATACTGTCGTTTAAAGGTTGCAGTATTTATAAAGTCCCTCTAAGTACACATTCGTAATGGAATAGGTTTGGGTTGTTAAAGTAGGTCAGTATCTTGATATTGCATAGAGAAAAATGGATAGTCATGCACTTTGACTATGAATTACTTAATAAAAATATGAGAAGTGATGGGAGAAAAAAAAGTGAAAATGAAAATACCAGGTAAAAATTTGACCCATTTCTTTTAGAATATATTTGTTAATTAAAATTTTCATGCCAGAAGAACACCAGGAATGTAAACAAGCACCATGTAGAAAAGAAATCAAATGGTTTACTGTGTAATAAAACACTTGAAGACCTGCCCTTCATTTTGGCGCTGAAATTTAGTTTCATGGTAATGGTTGTACTGTGAATTGGTATTCTGCATAGGAGTGGTACAGACATGATTATAGTCTATTTCTTAGAATTACAGATTTGCAGAATGATTTACATAGAAAGGAATTACAGGCAGTCATCAAGTTGCTAGTCCATGACCATCTCTGAAAACGCTTATCTTATAGACTTAAACTTTCTTCTCAGATTTTATCTTTTTTACACTTTAGGCAGTAGCTTACAGTGTGCTTAACACTGATGCAATACAGGTTATATCTTTACATTACCTGGCTTCAGTGTCTCTGTCATCACTAAATATATCTGACAAGCTAAAATTTCTCTTATCCAAGCAAATGTTGTCAGCTAAGTGAAACCCATCTGAGCCCAGCTTCAGCAAGATTCTCAAACAAATCTTCAAACATGGGAGTTTCAATGAGTTCAGAGAAGTCCTTACAATCCTGTCAATTTTATACTCTCACAGAAAATCTGAAATGGTTATGATGTAGTTGATGTAGTCAATATTGTAGTCAAACTAAATCCTTTTTCAAAAGAAATCCTGTCAACAGGAAATCTATGCATTTCTGAGATAATTTAAAAGCAGATTCTGGTTCTGTACCTCTCTCTTGGTCCTACTGCCAATCTGATAATTTTATAATCCCATTTTTCTATTTTAAACATATTTTTCTTTGCATTCTGACAGAAAAACCTGCATAATCAACCAGGGAAGATCAATTGTACAGAAAGAACTAGAAATCTGCTTCTAGAATTAAGAAGAAATACACTAAAGATAGTTATATACCTCAAGGGAGAGGCAGGCCCTCCAACCTAACCGCACAAAGTGCTGTCATTGGAGTACTGGTGGAACGTGTTCCTATCCTAACATTAATTCCAGAGACTCTGAACCAGTGTCAGAATTTAGTTCATCTTGGAAACAGGACTCATAGGAAATATAAAACAGTAACAAAGGGGAGGCTGCAGCCTTCATCTGTTTCACTGTTGTAAAGCCCCAGGTGCTTTAGAGGTCAAAGAATTCCCAGAAATAACCTCCTTTTGTGTATGAAGGCTGCTCCTGTCCTCTTAGCAGTTACTTGGAAGAATTTCAATCCAAAGCTTTTTACTAAGATGTGCATCCCACTTCCAAAGGCATTCATTTAAGGAAGTTTTCTAGCTTATGGGAAGTGGGACATCAGACTCTGACTGGGTTGGTCTCTTCTGGTTTTATAACCATGAGTTTGTAATATTTGCCGGTTATTTTTGCTCTGAAAATTTTGCTTGTTTTTTATGACAACTGATCCCCAATAGTTAACTGTGATGTGTAAAGGTATTTCTTTGATGGGCATCAAGAGATTAAAATAATTTAGGAGCACATCAAACAAGTTGTTGTAGTGGTAAATCTTCAGTATAGTCCAAGGCTAGTATCAAAGCACCCTTAGTCACACTTTTCTTTCTCCTTTAGTATGCTTTAAAATGAAAGTTTGATTTGTGATATTAATGCATTTACAAGACAAAATATTCATGCTTATTCTAGCTTGTGCTTACGAATTGTTAACATTAAAAAAAAGACTGAATAAAATAGGCTAGACCTTTAGGTGATGAGAAACAAAACTTGAAATAGTGCAGTGACTCATAGGGCACAAATATAGAACACTGAGGAAAGCCATTTATTTCTGTTAGTCTCAATAAGTAGTACTGGAGAAATAAAAGGGAAAAACATATATATAATTTTCCTTACAAGAGAAAATGGCTTGGAAATAAGTATTTTCACTATATATTATTTTTAAAATTCATATATTTAAATGTGTGGTGAATTGCCATTGCAATTTTGTCCACCACCCATCAAATGCTGGTAGGGAAGCATTGTTTATACAGCTGGGTAGTTGTTCAAGTTTTCTCATCATTCTGCTCTGCTATTCCAGACAGAGGCAGCAGGACTCCATGGTGCTTATGTAGTGTGAGAAAAGGTTGTAGAAGGGTGAGAATGGGGGAAAGGTGAGCTTGCAGAGATTTACTGAGGCAATCACATATAATTAGTCTTTGCATCTTTGTGTAAAAGAACAGAAAAACTCTTCATGCATTTTACTTGCAGGGAGAGTAAAACATTTGACATGGCAGCACAAATGCAACATTATACAATCAAAATACTCTTTTCTTTGTGCTTTTTTTCTTGCAAAAAGGGGAGTGTGGTACCATGTGAAAATCTTGCCATAGTACATTGATATAAAGCCCCTCAATATCTCTGTGATTTTTAATGAATACATAGATCCTTAATATGTTAATAATTTTATCTTGTTTCAGGCTAGTAGTTTTAACTGCTACACTTTGATTATGTTTCAGAACAGTCAAGCATCAAATATTGGAACTGACATCTGAATTAAAAAGTCTGTGAAAAATCTCTTCCCTCTTTAACTGTTGAAGCAAACTAAAATGGAAAACTGACTAAAGGAGGTGAGTCCTTTCTTCTTATTCTCTGATCATTCTCCTTGATCTGTCTCTGCATCACTTTTATTCTTTTTTCTCCAGATTTGCTTCCTGCAAAGGCAGGGAGCCAAATGATTGCAAAGTTTCCACTGCTTTAATGGAAATGAAGATAGCCTAGAAAATCATATATATGATACCCCATCTTTGTACTTACCTAGTTATGCCAGCTGAGGACAGTGTTAATATCAGATGTCTTTGAATGTTATGGTGAATGATTTTCATAAGTCTGACATGAACATAAAAATGTAGCATATAAACTTAAATGTTGAGTGGAGCCCCATAGCTGTACCATACCTGTGGAGAGAGAGTAGAGAATATAAGAGGAAAAGATTGATTTGGCCTAGGGGAATATAAGGAAAGGAATAGATCAGAGCCAGAAATGAAGTACAGAAGACAAACGTCTTTGAAGGAACATTGAAATGGCCTGGAGAAGCTCTGGTAAGGAAAGAACTTCCTTTTCCACAGTTTCCACAGCTACTTTTACCTGCCTTTTTTTTCTGTTTGTTTGTTCTGGTTTCTTCTTTACATTAAGAGCTGACCTGATAGACATACTGAAGATAAGTCAACCTCTAGCTTATTGAACACAACTAGAATAGCAATGAAATGTCTACATATAGTGAACTATTGGTATTTCCCCACAGCTAATCATATCAAGGCAAATTAAAATAAATTCCATACCTTATTACCTTATATGTTTCCTTATTACCACAAGGCAGACTTAATATATATGCACCAGGAACAGGGAGAGTTTTTTTAATTTACATGTCTTGTTAAAAGGTTGGGTTTCTTCTGCTTGTGATTTGATATGATTTTAAGAGTAACATTTGGAACTGTGACATGACTCTTTACAGTTCATCTAGAAGGAATTTAATTGTAATATTAAATTAATATGTTAATCTTATAATTGGTTATGGGTATATTATGTTATTTAGGTATGATACTGTGCTTTGGTTCTTAAATTTCCCTGAGTGGAGCATGAGTTTAGGACACTAAATTAAATGTTTTGCATCTCAGGAATACTCTTTGTATCACTCCAGAGTGATTTTTTTTCATTGTTTTCCATTTATATGAAAAAAATTTCAATGGATACCTCCCTTTATAATTTCTTACAATTAAAATGTTATCTAATTATCCAAAAGTAATAATTGCTTTGTATTTTAGTAAACTTACCTTAAGAGGAGAAAATAGCCGTGTGCTGCAACATTTTCATGGCCATAAAATTGTATCCATGGTGACACATTATACATTTATATATATGTATATATGATTTTTCATGTTAGATATGATTCTGCATGTTATATATGCAGTATACATGCATGTATTTATACATTAAAAGAATATATTTCTAAAGTACATATACACTAGAAAAAGTGATACATTTTCTTTTCAGAATAGGACTTGGAACTAGTGTTCATTTTCTGATAATGTGAAATAATTAGATCAATTCAGCTACCTTTGCCTCAGGTTGGCCTTCTATAAAAGTCTAAAGCTTTATTGAAATGGTGACACAATGTTTGCAGTAGTGTGATTTTTTCCCAAGTAGAAGTTGGATTTTTAACTTAGGAATTTTTTTTTCTCAGTAATACATTTACCTAACACTTACATATATTTATATCAATTAATATGTATTGTCATACACACAAAAAATAAACCCTATCCCCTCACTTCCTGGTAGTTTGGGTAAAATTGATATCTCCAGCATTCCCAGGGTTCAATTTCTTGTGCTGTCCTCAGCTTTGGCTTTTGTACCTATGCTTCTGAATTTGGGCATGTGTCTTTTTGAAGGGTCAAGGAAGTTAAGAATTATGCAGCAAGAACATTATTACAGCTGTGCAATCACCTCTGCAAAAACTAGGAAATGCCAAAATACATGTTGTCAGTTCAGATGTATCATGACACTTGCTTTCCAGCAGTGTTATGTACCATTTTTTGCCTTTACTTTTACTTGAAGTTCACCTCAGTATAGGTGTTTCCCTTTTTTAATGACGAAGTAAACTTGTGATTTAGTTATATGATTAAATTTCATTCTTCTTATGATGTTTTATAGAGTCCACCTATTCAGTTGATCCACCCAGTTTTGAATACGGTGTTTAATATTTTAGATGGATATTTGTAGATATGTACAGACACAAATACTCCTAATTTATCAACAAGAAGCAAAGGCATCATATCTTGGAATAAAGGGGTTTTTTTTTAACTGAGTGTTGAGAGAAGACATGTAATGGAATTTTTTCAATACAGAGGATTGTATTGGAAAATGTAGAAGGAAGTGATTTTTTTAATTATAAATACACTGTTAGAACTACACGAAAGAAATATTTATGTTAGAATAATCTGAATGGACAAAATGGCAGAAGCTATGTACTCTCTTGAGGATACAGATCCTTTTCAGAAGAAACACCAGTTTCTGTGAAGCTTCCTGTCAGTTTATTGACCTTCTGTAAAGGGAACTTTTTGCATAGGGCAAACAGATGCAAGGAAAGGGCATAAGAAATCTATCTAAGAAAACATAATGGCACTGAGGAAGGTATTTTGATTAGAGATACATTTATTAGAAAGAACAGGGTGTGGTCCATTTATTTTCATAAGTAATATATTTTCAGTATTGAGTTGGACTCAATAGTCTTTGCGGGTCACTCTCAACTTAGAATTATCCATGATTCTGTGAATATAATGTTACTCTTTTGTTGTGAATTTTGTTCAAGGGAGAATTAGACAGAACTTAAATGTGCTATTAAATCAAGATATGTTTATCATCAGGGACGAGATGACTAGACTTTGAAAAAGTCAGATAAGGAGAATCTATATGAAATACGTTAGCGATGCGGATGAAATTGAACTTTAAGGAGATTAAACAAAAGAAATATAATTAATCTTCTACAGTGAGAATGTATGGAAGTAATTTAAACCTTAAGGCCTTCTTGTCTTATTGGGAGACAGGATAGCGGATGCTTTGCTTGATCTAATTATGCAGCAGTCTTGGGCCCTTCAAAATATTATTCCTCAGGGGAAAAGGACACAAGACCTAGAGAACAAATTACCAGTTAAAAGATATGATGATCTTTGATGCAGTACAAGATAAAGCATAGGGTATTTTACTAATAATCCCGGTGTGAAGGTAATAGCTGTAATGAGAAAAATTAGAAATAGTGCCTCAGGTGAAGTACACTGAGAAGGCACAAAAGTACTAATTGAAGAAAACCTATCATGACTTGCTTGGGTTATCTTAAAGAAAAATTTAGACAAGACTTTTTATTACAGCTTGAATAATAATTCCCTGGTCAGTTTTACAAATCAGAGGAAAGAAACTAAATTGATTGTGAGATAGACAGGTGATTTGTCTGTATATTAAATAAAACAGGATATTTCAAAGGAAAATACATTTCATATATACCTACTTCCTTCTCTACTTATGGGAAAAAGAAATAGCAAAATAAAAGACAGGAATAACTCTTTTAAGCATTTTTATATCTAGGGCAATTTGGAAGTCCAGGGAATATCCATAATGTTTTGGGGTGAGCTGGATACTGCAACCTCCTGGACACTTCTTAGGTTTGAGTGCTGTAGGGACAACAATAATTTCATAACATGTATAGGAATAAGAGAAAATTAAGTTATAGAATCATGGAATCAGAATGGCTTGGGTTGGAAGAGACTTTAAAGATCATCTAATTACAAAATGTAGTACATAGGTAGAGAAAAGATCAAAAACTTCAGAAGAAGAGGTGCTGAGATACAGAGCGAAATATTGGATCAAAAGTTTCATTACTACTATAAGTAAGGAAACAATCATTAACAATTAGAAACTATAGAGTTTTATCTTTGAGTAATAAACAATTGTGAGGAATTTGCTTACATGAGTTGAATATTTAAGTGTGGGGACGGGGAATTAAGAGAAGAGTTGATGTTTGATATAGCTAAGGCCATAGATAGACTTTTTTTTACGTGTCAGTCACAAACCTAGCAGAAATAGAAGACAATTCATCACAGCTATAGTCAAATTTGTATCAAAATTTATTTAAGAAATGGACCTTTGATCACTTACTTTCTGACAGTTGGTGTCATCCAGATATACATTGACTGAATTCTAGATGAAGATGTGGTCCTTCTTCCTATGTCATCTAGACTGACCCTTTTTTTTGAAGCCTTCAGATCAATTGTTGTTTTACACTGTCTTTAAAGCATTATTACTACATTACACTTGCAGGATTTAAACAGCATAATTAAAAAATGTGCCTATTTATACTTTTATTCAAATGATAAGGTACTAAGCAAAATCTTTTTATTTTTTTATCTTTTTTATTTTAAATATTTATTTATTTATTTGTTTTATAGTGTTTAACTTACTAAGTAAACAGGTTGATAAACTCAAATTAACAGGCTTGGGAAAAGAGAGATAAATTAACTTCAAGGCAGCATTACCTGTTTCTGAGCCCACCTCCCACTGCCCTGTTAAGTATGAAATTGTAGAGGATAGGTGAAGAAGTGAGGCTAAATACTTAAGCATCTAGTCCTTTTTTATTTGTTACACCTCTTCTTCCTATTAATCCAACGGAATGCTAAATGATCCTTTAATTTTAAAATTTGTGATTTTTCTTTTCTTACAATGAAAATCACAGCCAAAATAGACCTTCATGTGAGTGCATGACTGCTGATTTACATCCCTGAGGCAAGGGACATAGTACTAGAGACAGGAAACATTCTTGTCTCTCAGAAGAGGTCATCCCTAGCTCAGGAAATGCCAGAATTATTCTACCTTTTTATGCTTTTATATACTTTTCCTTAGGTATATATTTTCACTGTGGTTTGTGACAGTGACTCAATGAGCCTTTGAATTCACTCAGCATGGCTATTTTTGTAAGTGCACACTACTGGAAGTGAATGCCTGTAAGAAGCTTTCGTGGTGGGTCAAAAAGTAGTAACATCATTAACTCTGAGAAATGGAATATTTCTTGTATTCCCATAATTCTCTTCCAGTAAAAAAATTCAAGTTGGACACAGTGGGAAATCCAATTTACTCCTATGGTATAAAATCATATCCCTGAAATAATTCACCTGTCTTAGAAACACACAAATCTGTGGAACTGGCACTGGGTTTAGGCTGCTGATGCAGGGAAAGATGCCTTTCTTCGGTTTGCATTGCACATCATAAGGAGACATAGACACCATGATAAATATTTCACTATCTCCTGATGGCTTCATGGAACCAACAACTGCACTTTTATCCTCTCACCAGAAAGAGTATAGAAATCACATCTGTCCTTATATGGTCTTCCTTTATATTTTTATATTATTATAACAACTACAGCAGTAACATAATAAAAAAATATGATTCAGATAATCCTCCGAGTTCAGTGTTGCAGAGATGGAATTGGCACTGTGCAAAATAAAAAGATAAATTTGTCCTTACTGAGTAGTGAAAGTCTGTCCAAGGTACATTAGTAAGCTCTTCCAATTCAGTGGGTAATACAAAATTATAGTCTTCTGAAAACTTTATTTTATATGAAACTCTACCATATGGTTATTATTTTTTACTGCAATCTGTTTTATTTCTATTGTATAGTTTCTACTTACCTTTTGTTTTGTTGCCCTTTCCTGCCAGTGCTTTTAGCTGCAGTCTGCATCCTGCAGATGCAGTTTAAAAAACTGTCCAATGATTTGGGGAAAGGGCAGTAGAGTAGAGGATCACAGCAGGGACATGGCAAAGAATTCTAGTACTCAGAACTTGTATGGTCAAGAGAGACCACAGCCATGTTTGGATGTAGTGATACTGTTCTCAAGACCGAAACAAAAAACCCAAGGTAATGGGTTTTAAAAAAGTGTATTCGTCAAGAACAAAATGTGTAATCCTGCATATTATTGAAGGTTTTTGAATTGCCTTCGCTCTTTAGTCATGAATTTATCTGACCACGTTGATGAAGTATAAGTAGGCTAGAAATTTCATCTGTTTTTATTCTGAAAATGAGTAGAAATATTTCAGTGTTAGAAAATCAGCACAATTAAATTATTTGCACCTAGATTTTATGAGCTGTCTAGGAAGTTCTTTAAAAAACTAAAATTCAGATCTTGCAAGTCCTGGAAATCAGGACAATTTCAAGGAATGGAAGAAAATATAACATCATCAAATGTAAAGTTTGGAAATAGCTCAGAAATTGATGATGTGATAAATACTGAGGAGTGTGAATTGCTTAAATGTTTGGGGTAAGTTTGTATGTAATTGTATTTTACATGTCCTAGACTGACATAAATCTAAACAAACATTATGGTTAATAATTAGGCAGTATAAGAATAAATGTGTATAAAATGGGAAAGTGATCTCATAAATCGAAATTCTGAAAATGTTTTTAAGGGCGTGGTACATTATCATCTCTAACAGGATTATGACGGTGGCAGGTACTACTCGGTCTTACTAATACAGGAATGTCACCTTTCTGTTCCAAATATGGCCACTCCAGGACATATACTTCATTAGGTACTCACAGGAGAAGCCACAAAATTGGTTCAAATGGGACTAAAAATAATATCAGGTTTGATTCAGTATTGGGGGAGAGGGTGAAGTTGCAAAACTTTTCTCTCTGTAGAAGGCAACAAAATATTGAACTTCTAAGACTCATGAATATGACAGAAAAGATCCAGCACATGCAAGTTAAATCTAGATACGGAAGCAAAGTACATACTTTTTAAACAGAAGTAAATACACATTGGAACAATTCGCCGAGTGGATTCTTGTAACTTAAAAGATTTCATTTGGAATTAAGTCTAGGATTGCTGAAGCAATTTAGGGAATTAGATGCTCAAACATCCTTGAAATGTACTCATTAAGTTCTCCAAGATCTCTTGGGTTCCTCTAGAAACGCAGCAGAGCTAAAAGGAGTTTGCTGTTCTGATTCACAAGCAGGACTTGATGGAAAGCACTGTGAAGTAGTATGAGATGGTTTCTGTAATGTTACACAGCAGGTTAGACTATATTGTCCCAGTGGTCTCTTTTGTTCACAGTCAGTGTGTTTGTTTATTTGTATGTGAGAACAGGTAAAAAGTGTTCTGATCTAATAGGAGCTACTTGAGATTGCTGTTGAAGTACTTACACCCCATCTGTTTAAGAGGATGACTATTCACTCGTGTTACAGTAGGATGTTATTTCACCTCCATTCTGCTGCTGGTAGGGAAAAGACTGAAAGACCAGGCCTGTATGCAGAGACAGCTTGGAGATGGAACCTAAGAAACAGCTTTGTGTCCGTTAGACTTTCAGGAACTGATTGGATTGCCAATGCAGAAATGGTCAGTCACATTTCAGGACCTGCTCTGTCATCCAAACGTGTTGACCAGAGGAAGTGCTGAAATATGACTGCATATTAACTGAGCATTTCTCGGTTTTCTATAATATTGTCCAAATAAAGTATTCACTTCAGATCATTGTTTCTCACCAGGAAAATTTTGATCTTAAATGAATATATCTCTGGCTGGCTCAATTTTACTTCTATGAGAATTGTATTGAATTACAGGCTATATCAACCTGTTAAGCACCCAGTCACTCACCAGTGCAAGAAGTAATTTTGTTGTCACTGGTCACTGCTTCCCTGACTGTAGACATGATCTCTTTTTTTTTCTTTTTTGCACTTGACTTCCTAGGGTCTGCATGACTAAAATACATCTTTAAACTGGATCTATTATCGGTACAAGTACTACTTGCAAGCCCATTTCCTAACATTACTTTTAAGAGATACCTTCTGAAATAGGACGGTCATGGAGAGCAAAGCAAAGCTCACTTTTGAGTAACAAAGACCACTGTATTCCTTGAATTAAAGCTGGATTATGTCCTGAGTTTTGTTTATTCACAAAGCTGAGTTTCATGAGGCTCTAGAAGGCCAAATTCTGTGTGACAAACACGGTCTAAGTATAGAATAATAACCTGGAATATTGAGGCTTTTTGTTTTTCTCTTTAATTTTTTTTTTTTTTTTACAACATGAAAACAATTAATGTGGAAAAATGAGTAGTCTGCTTATATTTATTAACACTTACTGGAATTATAACTTATGTGTCCTTCCTAACAGTTTTTTAAACTTTTTGTTATATAAGAAAACAGGCTTATGTTATAAACCCAAGGTATAAATGATTATAATTTGTATAAAAGTTAATTGAGTTTAATATAAAATACAAAGATAAATAAGTGTTTATATAGTTGATATATCATAGATATATTAGAAATCTGTGTATCTAAGACATCAGTATGACAGCAGGGTTATAATACTGGATTGTTTGGGCTGTATAAGTATGTAAAATCCATTCACCATCTTTACAAAATACATATCATTACCAGAATACAAATTATACAGATGATTGTTACATTTCTCATCCTTATAATGGAGATATTCCATATGATGAATCAAGTCCAATAAGGGGATAAAGCAATGTGTATTTTAGACACATTACTGATAGCTACTGCTGTGTCTTCTTTGCGCACCTTATCAAAATTCAAACTAAAAAGCATCTATTGTGATACCCAATGAGGGAAGAAGAATTAAGAAAGACAAATTTAAAATACATTACCTTTTGAAGATCAGGATATTCCTGCCAGGTACTTGAGTTGAAGGTGCCCAGGGTCCAAAAATTGGATTGTTTCATGTTAGTAACAGAGAAAAGGAAAGTGCAGTGTTAACAGTTTGGGATTTTTGATTTCTATAAGTGAGCAAGTAATAATGCAATTTAAGTCATTCCAAAAGTAATATATGTCCTTGTTAACATCAGTAGTTTTATAATGTAGCTATTCAAATTCTGTACTCTAATTTGCTCCTGTGCCTCAGAGAAGTGTCATGCTTTCCTGTAAAGCTCTTTTGATTTTAGGTTATGAGCGCTGCATGAAAATTCCCTCTGGTCTGGAGGATGCACTGCTCCCTCATGGGTAGACCTTGTTAAAATTAGGTTTTTAACAGAGTAAAAATTGAGTTATGCTGCTTTATGATAAAACAATTAAGTTCACTTCTTGATTTGGCCAAATGAGTTTGAGAAATGCTTGCACAGAATGTCATGCAATTTTTGTATCATATTTCTTTACATTACATGTGCATGTTTATGCATATATGTATAACTAGTTTCCCTAAACATTTAGTAAAAATAACAAATAAATGTAATTTTTTTCTTTCTATCTATTCAATTTGAAAATATAACTCAGAAAGTATGCTCAAGGAGATGAGGCAACATAGCTGTTCCAGGAGGTACCAAATGGACTGATTAGGTCAAAACATATTTTCTTTAATATACAATGTGGAATCTGTCCAAAAGCAAAATAGTATTAGGCAGGACTGAAGGCAGTCAGTATGACATCAAGAAAGAAATAACACTGCTGGGTTGAAATGCAACTTGAACACTGAGCTTCTTAGATTTTAGATCAGAAGCAATCCCATATGAGAGGCATATATCTAAGCAACTTTGTAGGGGACGCAGCTATTTTAACTCACAGAAAATAAGAAAATAAGCGAGCTGTGACTCTAAAACCAGCACCTCCGTGCTGATACCTTTGGACCATTGTAGGATTATTCTTAGTGGAAATTTGTAACAAGGATGAACTTTGTCCTGCAGCAATATTTCTGATCTGACTTTGATTCTTTGATACTTGCTGACACCAGTCAGATTTCTTTCAGTGTCATGACAAGAGTTAGTGTCTTAGAGCAACAATAAGCAAAGAAGCCCATGCTGTGAGGAAAACATGACAGAAACAGATATAACAAGGCATACAGAGTTTTAGAAATTACCTTATTTGAGAGATCATCTATTTTAGGTTTAGACAAATTAATACCTTGAGACTAATTGGGTAGAGAATTGATCTCTTGTCAAGATGTGTATCTGAGAGTTGTATCCGAGCTTGAGCATCTGAGAAAACAGAAAATAATTGCTGCATCCTGATATTCTTTTACTACAAGAATTTATTCATCCTGCACTTCCTGACCATTGTATTCTTCAACAACATGGTGAGTTTTTTATTTTCGATTACTCATCTTTATTGTACATGATACTACGGTAAGATTGGGTGCTTGTAGCGTGTCTTTTCTGAGTAATTGATTAGCTGTCAGGGATCATGGAAAAAGTCAGTAATAGCAATAATTTTTAGCTCTTGAATAGGTATGTATACCTCTGTATGGCTATTTTTTAAAAATTAAATTTACTTACTCTGGGGTTTCCTTATATTTACAGAAACTGATCATAGAAACATAGAATCATTTAGTTTTCCAAAGATCATCGAGTCCAGCTATTAACCCAACACTGTCAAGTCTACCACCACTAAATCATATCCTTAAGTGCCACATCTGTCCATCTTTTAAAAACCTCCAGGACTAGAGACTCAAGCACTTTGCTGAGAAAATGTTCCAGTACTTGAAAACCCCTTCAGGGAAGAAATTTTTCCTCTTATCCAAACTAAATCTCCCTGGCACAATTTGAGGCCATTTTTCTGGTTGTGTTACTTGTTACTTTGGAGAAGAGACCAACTCTCACCTGACAACAACCTTCTTTTTAGTTGTAAAGATCAATAATGTGTCCTCTCAGCCTTCTTTCCTCCAGGCTAAACACCTTCAACTCCTTCATAAGACTTGTGCTCCAGACCATTTGCCAACTTTGTTTCTCTTCTCTGGACATGCTCCAGCACCTCAATGTTCTTCTTGTTTTGAGGGGCCCGGAAGTGCAGGACCCAGCACTTGGCCTTTGTTGAACCTCATGCAGCCTGTCCAGATCCCTCTGCAGTGCCTTCCTGCCCTCCAGCAGATCAGCACTCCTGCCCAACTTGGTGTTGTCTCCAAACTGACTGAGAGTGCACTGGATCCCCTCATCCAGATCATCAGTAAAGATACTGAACTGGACCAGTGCCAATACAAAGCCCTGCCAACCAAAGGAGCAACCTATTCTCCTCCTCCCAAATCTCTGTCACTAAGCAGAGGACTTCCTTCACCTGGGCATACCTCCCACAGGGACAGTCACTGCTCCTGTCAGATACTGCCATAAGAGCAGGGCACAGCCCTGCAGCTGGCACCGGGGTGGCAGCCTGTTCCCACTAAAGCTCCACCTGGGCAGATGCATCAGCCCTTCTGGTGCACACTTGCAGACCAATTGCTTTCTGGAAACATATACCTGGCATAAATTATCTGGTTTCATCTTAGATTAGGTACTTGGTTCGTAATTAAAATCCAAATGGTAAAACAAATTGAGAATGACAAATGCAGCTTATTGAATCAGTAGGAGACTGCTTTCCTGTTATGTCTCCAATGAAGTTCCACTTTATTTACTAATTATATGCAAACTATCATTATGTTGTGGCACTTCATAACAATTCTGATATTTCATCAGAGATCCTTCTTGGTTAGAATGAATGAAATGGATTGGTGAAATAATTTGTATTGTTATAGTTACTGATAATTTGCAGTGCTACACAGTCTATCAAACTGTTCATTTCAGGTATGTTTGAGATATGAAAAACAGTATTTTTTTCTGTGAGGAAATCTTGAATAAATATAAAGCTTTGCTTTTTACAGAGATATAATATGGTATTCTTTTTTAGCTTTACAAAATGAAATGCCTTCTGCTGAGCAGATGGACATCTGTGCAAAAGGAGACAAAACTTCTAACTTTGAAATATTACTAGTGCTGGTTATCCTTCTAAATGCTTATTATATGGTCTTATTAATAGTTGCAGCATTGCTAAAACAAGGGAATGTATGTGAGGCAGGAATATTGTGTTGTTTTCTTACAGGAAAACAGAATGCAAATCTTTGGCATATTTTTCAAACTTGAATTATTTATATATCAAACATTACTCTGGCAAATCCTGATTATACTTATATGAATTCTCTTAATCTCTTCAACAGTTTGCCCTGAAGTTTTTAGTAATCCTCCTGACTCACCCAGAATGTATGAAAGCCGGGACTTTCATATACATATATTTAGATCCCTAAACCTCTATAGCTATATTGATATATATTTCTTTTCTAAACATAAAAAAATCATATCTCTTTATTGTTAGGAAAATAAGGTGTTATTTTGGTGCAGAACTGATTTAATTGGTCAATTTAATTGGTTAATTATAACAAGTCAGCAAGAAAAAAATTAAAAATTCTGATTCAGATAATCTTTTTAGTTCAGTGTTGCAGGGATGGAACCTGCAAAACCTGTACAAAATAAAAAGACAAATTTGTTCTTGCAGACTACTGGAAGTCTGGCCAAGGTACATTAGTAATGTCTTCCAATGCATTGGTAAGTAATTATACAAAGTAATTATACTTTTCTGTTCTGATCATCATGACAGTACCTGATATGTTGACACGTATTAAGCATTTAATTTCCTTTGCGTCCTCTAGTGTGAGTAGTGATATGAGAGTCCTGAAAGTGGACAGATCTCCGGAGGACATGTACTATTTATGGCAATTTTGGAGGGCAAATAGGTGTCTCAGGAAGGCAGGTTTTTTGCAAATGACGAAGCTCGTGCTTGAGTAACCAGTGTCTGTGTTATCAGATAAGACTGGAGTCTGCAGTGTTTGAAACACCTCTGGGAAATGGGAAAGCTTAGTGGGCTGTTAATGGTCTTTAATTCCTTCCACTGATGCCATTAAATCCAGCTTTTTGACAGGACCCAATTAATACAGTGTTTCTGCTGTTGCTGATTTCCGTTGGCCTGCTTGTCTCCCATGCTGTTAGCTTGGGCTCATGGTTGAGGAAGTCTTTTATTGATAAAGCCAAAGAAAGCTTGTTCTACTCTGCGTGGGGTTCTCTGGGAAATAAATCTATTGCTGAGCACCATTAATTCAAACCTGCCTTCATCACTTAGCCCACAAATAGATTGTGTCAATGCTAATGTTGTTTTTGGTTTTCAACTTTGATTGCTGACCTTCTGCTTGTGGGTATAATGTAAAGGCTGGCAGAGATGCGTACTCACTGGGATTGGTATTATCCCAGAAATTATTATCCTTTGGATAGCCAAGGATCATCTATTTATCTAAGCATGAATGAGTGTTAAATTGGGCTAGAAAAATCAGGCATGTAATGGATAACTGTTATTGCTTACCGTAGCATAGTTATTTATTTCACAATTCAAGTTATGTACAGCTACCCAGAGATTGTAGTGATGGGAATACAATAACCCCATCTGTAAATAGGTATTTTTCATCAATGCATATATTATCTTTTCCTATAAATGAATTACTTTTTTGTTAAAATGTGAGGGTACTACCTATTGAACCAATTTTGAAATTACTATTTATTATCAGTCACAATTGTATTTTGCTTCATTATACTTGCTCTTTAATAATTTTCATGATTCTCAGTTCTCATTCTCAAAGCCTTTCCACAAGTGGTATTAGTCAGAGTGCTATAGATGAGTAGATCTTACATGAGGTAACCCCTCGAAAGTCAGTGGCTTAGTCTAATACAGTTGTGTAGAGTCTGCCTTCAGGCCATGGAAATATCAGCAAAAAAAGAATGTTTTTGACCAAAACCCTAAATGATGATGACAGATTACCCTGCTTCCATCTCTAGATATGCCTCTCTCTAGCTCTAGCAAAATCACTGGCAAAGAGCTGAGACTGGGTGACTGATGTTTAAAAAAATGAATTTCACTGGGAGTTTATTAAATTGCTGTTATTCAATAATAGACTGTTTTTTACAGAGCAGCTGAAAGAGGAACATTTGGTTAAACCCAGTATTTATTTCTGGTTGTGTGCAGCTTTCCAATATGAGTTACAATATGTAATTTTGTAATCCATGTATTCTCAAATGAATAAAGAAATACAGCAGCTTAAGAAACCACCTGAAAACAGTTCTGCTTAGTAAGAGAAATCTTTCATTCCCTGTGTTTGTTCACAAAACACAAGTTAAAAAAAACAATCAGACTTGCGGCATCTATATTTTACACTCTGTGTGTTCTTTAGAATAGAAATTTCATTCAGAGTTTATTACTTTTTTTCACAGTCATATTTTTCAAAAGTTTTTTAGTCCATGCAAAGTACTGGAAGGCATATGCTATGAAGTATCTACATTTGCAAATCCTGGTCTGTGACATTAAATACCAACATCTAGAAAGTATTCTTCAAACATCTTTCTCCTCCTTGTGGTTTAAAAAGAGATTTTTCTTCAATGAGGTATCTCCCTAGTATACTTTTTCTGCTTTTGAGAATAGGAAAGAGATCGGTAGGCATTTTACTTATGTATTTTCCCCTTGGCCTGAAAGTCTCTATTTACTTGTTATACATTCTTCCTTCTTTCCATCCTTCTGCATTTACAGGAGCTAAGGAGTATGGACTAAGTGCTACCAGTCACCCCAGTCATTTCTGTTCACGGGAGAGCCTCCTTGAACTGCTTTTGTCAAGCAGCAAACACTTTTTTCTGTTCACTTTTTATTTCATTCCAGATAGAGATGATTCTTCCCCTAGGAAAGGATTATCTAGCATATGAAATTTATCCTGTAGCCAGACCTAACATCAAGAAAGTCACCTGGTTATTATAGGGACAGGAGAAATGGGTTTGCAGAAGGCGAGAGTATTTGCTATCACTTCAGCCTGTTACATAACAGAATTCAGGGTTGCCTTTTCATGGCAGAAAACAGATTGTCAGGGAAAACCTACATTTCCTGCTTAGCAAGAGAAAGTTTAGTTATAATAGAGGAATGGCTGGACTTCAGGATGGTAAAAAGACTATCAGGTCTTTCCTTAAATAGCATTTTCCATAAAATACAATTTACTATACAAAGTGTAAGTCTGGCAGTTTTCTGAAGTGCAATGAAATATTTCTTAACCCAAAATACTAATAGATCTAAGAGCCTGCAATGCCGGATATACTCTTCTGGTAGTCTGTAGTCATCCCATTTTTAATTATTAGAATTCATAATTTCACCTTTTATATTACTGCTATGTAATCTCAAACTGAAATTTTTTCATATAATTTCTCTTATAATTTTTCATATCATAAAAATATATTTTTTCATAATATATATGTAACTAACTGTGAGTTTGCAGACCACTTTAGCTCAGAGTAGGAAATATTGCTACCAAATAAGTGATGTATGATCTGTTCTAAACTATTATAACTTGACAGAATGTATTATTCAAACTATAATTGAAGTGGGATCTAAATTCTTCATAGGCCTTGGAATGGATCTGAAGGGTGCTGGGCAGGAGGTGGAGTGGGGTGGGGCATGAAGCTCCCTCTGCTTTCATTTAGCAGATTCCTTTTTTTCTCTGGACTTGCATAGTAGAAAAAACAAGGCACATGAAGGTGTTATATCTTTGAAAATATATTCTGTAGAGCTCAGATTTCATTATTAATATTTAATACTGTGATTTTTCTTACTGGTGCTTTTTCTGTTTCTGTTATAGAGCAAAATCTATGTGATAATATAGCAAAGCTGCTGTGTATTGTTACTCAATATAGAACAATTTATAATGTGGGCCTTAAAACTAGGACACCTAAGAGGACTGTCCATGCTTAATAACTATTCTAATTTTTGACCAGCAATCAAAAAAAAGAAAACCATTTGTGCGTATGTAAAGGCATCCTACTTTTTAACTTTCAGCTCGGTATTTTGTTTGTATCTAATTTGTATTAACTCTAGCACAGATTATTTTGTGAGGTCCTAATTGGCAGAAAGTCAAGGAAAAAGGATTTCTACATACCTGTATACCTGTAAGTTATCTTTAGTGTCCTATTTAGATGGCAGCTTCTAATCTTTTCTGATCATTCTATCCTCCCTGTTTTCCATATTATCACAGTTTGGATACCAAATGTCACACTTCTGCAATGTGCAACCAGGCAACATGCGTGTTACTATATTTAGCCCTTTCATAAGTCCTAAGTTAAATGCATACTTATAGAATGTGTTTATTAAAAAAAAAAAAAAAGATTACTGGATAACAGGCAATAAACTGAGTGAGGAGTAAAAGTCACACAGAGCCTTTTCATACTGACTTTCTGTCAGATTAGGGATTAAAAGTATGGCCTTTATTGTTGGGTTGCTCCATTTCCAGAGAAGATAAGAATCTATTTTTAACTGTTTGATACAATTAATGATAGTCTTTGATTGTCTGTAAGGAATTAATTTGACAGTTTGATAATATTTACTTGCATAATAAAACCCTCTAGTGACTGTAAATGTAAATTCTAGGTAAATTCTTATTGTTGCTTTGTCAGCATTTACAAAAGTAATAAATACTTAAAAGTACTGTTTTAATTTTGAGAAGATGTTTTGGAGACTTTATATGAAGAATGCATTCTTGATTGAATGCATACAGTCTTGAATCATTGCAAGTTTCTGACAAAATCCCTCAATCAAAGTATCAACTGTAATTCTTCGAGTTCTCTCACTATTCACTGACTTTTATTTTGCTTTTTAAATCGTTTTCTCTACAGTGGTTCTACCTAAAGGGACTATTAAAATTCAGAGTCTTTGAGTCATGCAGAGCAAGAATGTTTGTGCATGTGCTGTGCAAGTTAATAAGCAAGAAAGTTTATACAAGCAAAGACTGTCTTGTTTTATACGGATGTAATCAGTGAGCTTTTTCAAAGCACAGCTACTTTGTTTCCACTTCATAGTAGAACCTAAGTTGTGATCAATCAATTATGAAAGTATTAGATAATAACTTCTAAAAAGAGTAATTATTAATTAGTAATGTTACTCCACAACTTCAAATTACTATGCATAGGAAAATATAACCTGGAATACACTGCCAGTGAAAGTAGAGGTGGGGAAGTGATTCCATGCTGCCGTAGACTCCGAATGAGGAAAGCTCTGGAGAGGTAGGAAAGTTAAAAAAAGCTAAAAAGACAATTTCTTGCCTCATTAATATTTTGTTTTATGATTTCTGTCTTCAGTAGGGCACTCAACTTCCATTCTTCTGAAAAGTGCATTGTTTATCCAGTTTGATAAGTGGATCATACTAACACAGAATCAGAATTTCAAGGGTTGGAAGGGACCTTAAAGATTATCTAGTTCCACACCCCCTGCCATTGGCAGGGACACCTCTCAGTAGAATCATAGAATCATGGAATGACTTGGTTTGGAAGAGACCCTAAAGATCACCTAGTTTCAATCCCCACCTTAATATGGGCAGGGATGTCACCTGCTAGATCAGGTTGCTCAGGGTACCATCCAACCTGCCCTTGAATATTTATAAGGATGGGGCATCCATAACTTCTCTGGGCAACCTTTTCCAGTGCCTCATTACTGTCACAGTAAAGTATTTCTTCATCTAATATAAATTTTCTTTTAGTTTAAAGCTGTACTCCTTGTTTTATCACTATCTCCCTCTTTTTTACACCCCCTTTAATTACTGAAAGGTCACAATAATGTGTCCCCAAAGTCTTCTCTTCTCCAGGCTGAACAACACCACCACTCTCTCAGCCTGTCTTCATATAGGGAAGGTGCTTCAGCCCTCTGATCATCTTTGTGGTCCTCCTCTGGACCCTCTCCAACAAGTCCACATCTTTCTTGTGCTGAGGACTCCAGAGCTGGGCACAGTACTTCAGCTGGGCTCTCACAGGAGCAGAGTAGAGGGGCAGAATCACCTCCCTCAACCTGCTGGCCACGCTGCCTTTAGTCCAGCCCAAGATGCGGTTGGCCTTCTGGACTGCAAGCGCACACTGGTAGCCCATGTCCAGCTTTTCATCCACAAGAACCCCCAAGCCCTTTTCTGCAGGGCTGCTCTCAATGAGTTCTTCTCCCAGTCTGTGCTCCTGTTTGGGTTTGCCCTGACCCATGTGCAGGACCTTTCGCTCAGACTTGTTCAACTCCATGTTCTCATGGGCCCACTTCTCAAGCTTGTCCAGGTCCCTCTGGATGGCACCTCTTCCTTCTGTTGTGCCAAATGCACCACTCAGCTTGGTGTCATCTGCAAATTTGCTGAGGATGCACTTGATCTGCCTGTCTATGTCATTGATAAAGATATTAAAGAACACTGGTCCCAGAACAGAGCCCTGAGGGACACCACTCATCACCAGACTCTGTCTGATCATAGAGCCATTGACTACGACTACCCAGCTGCATCCATTCAGCCAATTCCTTATCCACCAAATAGTCCACCCTTCAAATACACTTCTCTCCAATCTGGAAATAAGGGTGTCATGTGAGACCATGCCAAAGGACTTACAGAAACCTGGGTAGATGGCATCAGTCTTCTCTTGTTGACCATTGCAGTCACTCGATCATACATGGCCAGGTTGGTCAAGGACAGTTTGCCCTTAGTGAAGCCATGCTGGCTGTCTCAAATTACCTCCTTGTTTTGTATGTGCTTTAGCATTGTTTCCATGAGGATCTGCTCCATGATCTTCCCAGGCTCAGAAATTAGGTTCACTGGCATGTATTTTCCTGGGTCATCTTGTCTCTCCTTTTTAGAAATAGGAGTGATGTTTCCCTTTTTGCAGTGACTGGGGACTTTGCCTGACTACCATGACTTTTCAAATATGATGGAGAGTGGCTTGGTAACAACATCAGCCAGTTTCATCAGGACCCTGAGATGCATTTCATCAGGCCCCCATAGACTTGTAGCTGTTCAGTTTCATTAAGTGTTCCTGAACCTGCTCATCACATGCAGCGGGAAGGACTTTGCTTCCCAAGCCCCACATAGAGGTTCAGGGACTTCAGAGATGTAGAAAACCTGAATGCCGGTGAAGACTGAGGTAGAGTCCTCAGACTTCTCAGTATCTACTGTCACCTTCTTGCTTATCTCTTGCCACTGTCCTTGGCTTTTCTTTTTTGACCTATGTATTACAGAATCCCCTCTTGTTATTCTTCACAACCCATGCCAAGTCCAATTCCATCTTTGCCTTAGCTTTCCTGATCCCATTCCTACCCATCTGAACCATATCCCTGTACTCTTCCCAGGTCACCTGTCCCTACTTCCTCTGGCTGTGTGTTTCCTTCTTACTCCTCAATGTGAGGAACAGATCCTTGCTTAGTCATTCCAGTTTCTGGCCTGTCTTGCTTGAATTCTTACACATCAGGATGAAGAAATCTTTTGCTCTAAAAACATATGGACAGAGAAAATTGTTTGAAGTTAGTAAGTGTGTAAGGATGAAATAACTAAGGTTAGCTTAAATATATTAATACAACTTAGGGAACAGTTATTCAGTAGAATGCTTCTTCCTTGGAAACTCACCTTTGCAAGTTGAAAATAGATTGGGATAACCCATTTCCTAAAGAAAATCAGAGGTTCTATGATCTGGAATAATGAGAAAACAACCCCAGATCCTCATGTAAAATGAGAATGGCAGGATCATAGCAAATGTAATGTGGTCTGAACATTAATGAACACAAGCCCTTGTCAGGAATGTTTATTAAAATAAATAGTCAGTCTCCAGAGTTTAGTGCTTTCATTGTTACTGAATGAAGCAAATTAGTTCTTAAGTAGTAATCATTCTTTCTTAGGCCTTATAAAAGCTCTGTGCTGACATTCTGTTAAGGCATGAATGTCATTCCATGTCAGTAAATTTTTTATCCTATACTTGTATGGCTTAAAATCAAAGAATAAGTGAATGCCATGATTAATTTAATGTGTCTTTGGTATTTCTTGGGAAGAAAATAAGTGTATGTAAGAAAGGAGGAAAAGAGGTTCTAAACATGTATGTAAGAAACGTGTATGTTAGAAATGTTAACATTTTCACATTATTTCTTAAAAAGGACCCTTGTGACAGTAGGGCACACTAATCCCGCAGTGTAAATACTCGTTTCTGACTGAGAGCTAGAAGGATAAGGAAGAAAATGAAAGAAATAATTTTTAGAGCAACGAAGCTCATGAAGGGTCTGGAACACAAGTCTTATGTGGAGTGATTGAGAGAGCTGGGATTGTTTAGCCTGGAGGAAAGAAGGGTAGGGGAGCCCTTACTGCTTTCTACAACTGCCTGAAAGAAGGCTGTAAAAAGTTGGGGGTTGGTCTTTTCTCCAAGATAACAAGGGATAAAACAAGAGGAAACAGCCTCAAGTTGTGCCAGGGGAAATTTAAATTAGGTATTATGAAAAAATTCTTAAGCAGAAGGGTTGCCAAGCACTGTAACAGGCTACTCAGGGAGCTGGTTGAGTCTCCATCCCTGGAGGTGTTTATAAGATATGTAAATATGGCATATGGGGACATGGTTAATGCTGGACTTGGCAGTCCTAAGTTAACAGTTGGACCTGATAGACTTTTCCAATCTAAATAATTTTGTGATTCTATGATTTTGGAGGCTGTGTTCTAAAAAGTAACTTCTCCTATATAGAAGTGGGAATCTACATTAACAGTGTAGATAGAGCAATGTCTTTGAGCTGAACCATTCTTCTATCTTTATTCACATAAAAATTTCTTTAAATACATAATTCAAATGGGTGTTACATATTTCAAATCCTTTTAAACTGTATGGAGCCAAAATACATTAGTTATTAATACAAAATTTTTAAAATACAACAAATATATGGGTTTTCATCATTTGCTCCCTTCAGCACATGGTAATTCTGTCTCATTTCTCCTCTTTAAGGTTTTTCTGGCCACTTTTGCTGCTGCCATAACTGAAGTCAAGCATGACCTAACTTTTCTGTGCCTTTTATGCGTGCTTCAATCAATGTTCACTGAATTAAGGGTTTTCTTGTATTATCTTACAGTGGGTTTTATACTTATGCAGTTTACAGGGGAGTGCTGTTAGATGATGTATCTGTAATGTTTGGAGTGCTATATTTCATTCAAGAATCTTACTCTTCTTTGCATTCCTCCTCAGAAGTTATCTCTATCATGAAATAGATGTGTAACTTCTATCACATAAAACTTAGATGGTTGCTGGATAGCTCTTATAAAATCTGTAGTTTTTAAGGGTAGTTATACACTCACTTTTCTTCAGTGCCTTATCATCAAATAAGGCCAGAAGGGACTGAATTCACCTGTTAATAATGTCAATATGTCTCCAGGTTGTGTTTTCTCTTTTCTTCAGCATCTTGTTCAGTTGCTGCAGGCTGAGTTTTGGCAGTATGGGGAAGGACTGGAGTGGTGCTCTAAGAATCCGACATACTTCATATTGAATATTTTTACAAAGTAATTTCTTCACTTTCTGTCCCTTTTAGTGCTATTACACTGTCACTATTTCCTTCAGTTTAAACATTCACAAGTTTCAGGTGTACTCTTACCCTTGTTCAAATACCAGCAGTCCTTTGACTACTCACTGCAGTTTCAGGAATGGAGCTCTGACTAGAGAGTTCACATCCTCACTGCACAAGTGTAAGTGCAGTGAAGATGTGAAAGGACAGGGGGTCAGATGAGTTTAGTTCCCCTGAGCTCTCTCTAGGCAGCTGTTGCTAACATTTTTTGGAAAAAAACTTCTACATGCAAGCAGCCACTGACTTTTCTCTGGTCTATGGCTTTAGATGCAGAATTGTGGAAAAGTGCTAGAGGGAGCCAATTCAATAGTCATTCTCACTTATCTAAAGATTTTATAAGACATCTTTAATTTTTGTGGATCAAGATTAAAGTTTGCAGTCTCTGGAAGAAACTTTTTGGCCAAATCCCTCAACCACAGTCTGTTTTTGGTAAGGCTGGCTGGCTTAGGGAAGAACAGTGAAAGCTGTTCAGTAGCTATCCACTAGAGTCTGAGTTAGATATACCTTGTGATCTTATAATTTATGAAAAAAGTCTATCTGGTTCTTTACAGGTTCAATATATCTCCCTTCACGCTGCCTTTTCTCTAGTTTAATAGGGTTTAAATGTTGCATTGCAGTAAGGAAAAAAGCATGACCATCAAAGAGTAAAGTTACCATTGCTCTCTTTGCCCATTCAGTTGTACTGTTGACATGGCCCTAATGACATAAATTTCAACTGCAATGAAAAACACTTAAAAAAAATACTTGTGAAAACCTTTTTTATACTATGAATGGTTTTGTGCTTCCCTTTGAGATGCCTAACCAGTACAGCTATCAAAAATGGTGGAGAAAAATTAAAATTAAAAAAGCAAAAACAAATAATTGGCTTATGTGTTCTGGTGTCAAAACACAGAAATGTAAACCATTTTCTTAATTTTCTTTTGTTTTGGAATGAAAGACAAAAAGAGATGATAGAAATTGAGTATTGTGTGAGAATTTAAAAATACTCTGATGGCTAAAATTTTACTGTTGCTGCTTCTGCTCTTTACGTACATATGCCCTTTCTACCCCTAAATAATAAAAGGTAGAAGTCCCTGTGTGGTCAAAGAAATACTAGTGAATGTTATCTGAATGGAGCCTCACAGCTTATGAAGCTACAGTATGAAGAGCCCTGCTGGGGCTCAGGGTATGTATCCTACCTCCCCGTCACCCTTCGTGTCTGACAATCAGTGCTGTGTTAGCAGATGTACACAGACCTCATCTGTGGTGGCTGAGCTCTGCCTCCATCCACACCTGTGGTATGTCTTTTGTCGTGGTATGTCTGACCCAGCCAAAAATTAGTATTGCGTGGGGCTAAAGCTCAGCTTTTGGAGAGGGAGTGCTTTAGAGTGCCCTCTTGTCTGCTCTGCCCTTGTTGGTCTGAAGGAGTTCTGGGAGAGTAATATGTAAATAATATGAAAGTGAAACACTTAGAGGTTGACTGAAGGAAATGCCCCAGAAAAGTCTTCATAAGTGCTCTTACAGAACAGTGGTGTCACGTCCTGATGAAAATTAGGATTGTGCTCCCCACCTTCAACACAGGAGTGCACAAGGCAGAGGGAAAGCTTTCTCAGACCCAAAGTCTGCGCATGCCCAAAGCTTTCTGGAAAGCACGTGTTCTCTTCTGTCATTAAAAGTAGCTACTTGTTTCTATGGCACAACACCATTACTTGTCCTGAAAGTGATAAGAGAACATGTATTTTGATAGTATCTTGCTTCTGCTGCTTGTGAGAGATGGTGTTTTTAGTTTTTCCTGTTCATACTAGCTCTTGCCATTGAACTCTGGATTCAGTCAATGCAGGGAAAATATTGTTTGTTCTTGAGTTAGAATCATAATATGCTTTGGGTTGGAAGGGACCTTGAAGATCATGTTGTTCCAATCCCCCTGCCATGGACAGGGACATCTTCCGCTATACCAGGCTGCTCAAAACTCCTGCCGAATTAGCGGCAGCATTTTTTGTCTGAAAGACCTTTGCAAGATTTTTCTGTCACATACTGCAGTATAAACATTTCTTGAGGTATTTTTTCCTTTGGGCCAGGGTATGTTCCTACTAATCAGCAGTGCAGGTAGTGTGACAAGAGGCCATGTCTGTACCTGTAAGTTTTAATAAAAAATTCATCTCTTTTTATTTCCCACGGTTGTCATTACAAAACTGAACTGGATTTCTTTCCATCAAGTCCTATGAACATGAAGCTGTAGACAAATTTAGTTTAGAAAAATACTGGTAGCCTGCAAGCATGATCTGATGATCTGAACTTCATCCCTCCCCTTTTCTGAAACTCTTTCACATATTCTTACCTCTGTTATGATATCTAAGTTACCAATTTTGGGGGGATCAGTCTGTATTTTCAGTCACTGTTCCTTGAACATATGCCCCTTATCACCACTTGATACATATCTTGCATTTCTTTATTCTTTATGCTAGCAGTGTTTTTTTCCCCCTTTTTATCTCTTTTTGTTAACACATCTAAGAAATATATAAAAAATACTTTGTGTTGATATGTTTATGTATGTGTTGAACAGGTATATCTGTGCAGTTATACATTTGTAGCAAGCTCATAGCAGAACATACTACAAAGTTTGTCAAAGACAAGCCATTGGCTTGCATTCTTCTTTTTTTTTTCTGCAGTACATAATATAGTTTTCATTCTCTTCAAGTAGTGCATCCTAATCCTCCCACAGTGTTTATTTTTTGCCATTTTGAAATCCAGAGTTTAGTGTCCCAATTAGGGTCAGGTGCTTGGAGGTGAGAAACATTCATAATTTTTCACCCAAGTAACAGTTCTGAATCTGCAAGTCTCTTCCAGAAAGCTTGTAACAATATATATACTCAGGAGTGTTATATACTTCTATTATGGCTGGCAGTGCATGACTTTATTGTTTCTAAGGGTATTCTAATCAGCCCAAGTTTTATCTATATGCAGGATATGTTTTGCAAATCAGACAAAAAATGTCCTTATTTTGATGCTTTGGACCTTTGCTAGGAATTCTTTTCTAAAAATAAGTATTTATAGACTAGCTAGTCAATCTTATGTAAAGAACAAGAAATCTTATTTTGTCTTCACTGTGCTGTAGTTTTCTATATGACACACACAGAGTTCAAACGAATCATCTTGGTAGTTTGTTGAATTTTCTTATAAGAGGCAGTATGAGGAAGCTTCTGGGTGTACTATTTTAGCAGTGTGTCCATTACATGATGAAAAATATTGATGAATAAATTAACAAAGATTTGATTAGACAATTATGATGAAACAAGACTGGCAGAATTGTGTGTTCTGCTTGGCCTGTGGGCTTTTTTATCAGCAGTTGAACAACAAATCCAAAAAGTGACAGAATCAAATCTTAGCAAAATACATTGAGATAAATTGCATAGTCTTAGCTGGTTTTGGTCCCTGATAGTTTGCTGTCTGATGCAAGTCAATCAGCCAGTCTTCTGTTTTCCCAGGCCTTTTAAATTTATGTTCCTTGGATGCTCAGTGTCAGTAGACAACTCCAAGGAGGTATAGGAAATAATGCTAAGAAAAAAATAGCTTCTTTTCAACAGGCTATTTCATATATGAAGGACTGTACTCTCCTGATAAAGATTTAAAGCACTGAGCACCACTGAAAACTGCAGATCTAAAATGAGCAGGAAAACCAGTAAGTTAAAAATATTGTGATTATTTAGTTATTTTGATTTGTTTGCATCACTGTGTGATTATTTACCTTTTTTTTTTTTTTTTTTTATGCCTTCCTTCTATGGAACACTGTATCTGAATCATTGTTTGTGCTCTGGAAAGTTCTGCTGCCTGATGGCAAAATTACTCAGGGCAGTATTTGAACCCTTGCCAAGTTGCTTCTGCTTGGAGGTGAAATGGATTATGAGAGTCAACTATCTCTTTAATGATCTTCTGCTTATTAACAAAGAGGATACAGAAAGCATATTTTTCTGAATGCAGGACAAACAAACAGAGGTCTATTTCCTTTCCTGAAATACTATTGCTTCCTTTTCATCCTGTACTGTGAACCATGGGTTTATTATTTTAACCTCTGTATGAGGGCACTTGTATGGTCAAACTTCTCCACTGTTTTCCTGCTGCCTGCCCCTTGTTTTTTTTTGTTGCTGATGAATTTTGAAGGTGTGGTTTCATAATATAAGGTGTTCTATAATAGAGAAGTTAAAGGAATTTCTGCCTACTTCATCACACAGACGCAGTTATTTTATTGCAACAGAAAGTTGACTTCCCTGTGACAATAAAAGAAGAATAGTGGGTTGTGGTTGCTAAGTCTTAAATGACATTGAACAGTTCAGCTTGATAGAACTGGGGAATGACATTGCTAAGAATATAATGACAGCAGTATCTTATCAGGTTAAGAGTCCGTTTAGCTGCCTATTCCACATCATGTCTTCAGTCATGAGTAATAGCTGCTACCATGGGAAAAGTATAGGACTAGGGCAAAGCATGCTCCATAATCATGGGACATCCACAAATCACGGTACATCCGTAATAGGGCATCCACAACATCTGTGGGAAACCTGTTCCATAGTCTTACCACCCTCATCATAAAAAATTTCTTCCTTGTGTCCAGTCTAAATCTACTGTCTTCCACTTTAAAACGATTGCCTCTTGTCCTATCACTACAGGCCCTGCTGAATAACCACAACTCTCTCAGCTGTTTTTCACATGGGAGGTCAAACCTCTCTGGTTCAGCAAAGTCTGTGGTTAGCTACAGGTTGTCCTTAGCATGTGTGATCATTTTTCAATGCAAGTGAATTAGAAGTATCTGCTAGCTTATACCCTCAAGTATCCCCACAGTTCCTTCTTGCTTTTGTTTGGGAAGACATGTTGCTTCATGTAATATTTCTACTGAAGTTTTGGTTTTCTTTAAGCGTAGGACATCAGTTGTGTGAAGAAGTGTCTTGGGATTTCTTTCTACTATTCTCCCCTGTCTTTAGTTTTTGCCTTTTTCATATTTGGCTCACAGTACTACAACACCTATGCTTTCTATTCCCTGAAAATTTTCTGTCAACTAAAACGTGACCATATCTTAATTATCTTGTGCTATACAAAAGGCATATGCATATTTTATTTCAGAAAACATTGATTTCTTTAATGAATCTTGTTGACCTTGATATTGTCCTTTTCCCCTACAAAATAGCTACTTAAAATGAGACCAGAAGACCACAATCCAAGTGATGCTTATCTGTTTCTTTAATTTACTCATTTCATCAATGAACTCAGTAAATTAATATTTCTGATTCATTCCAAATTCAAATTTGCCACTTAATTTTCAGAGGTAAGGGTTTAAATTTGTTATTTGTTTTGATGAAGAGAATATAATTTATAAACTGAAGAGAGAAGAAAATTTTTAGCAACAAGTATCTATAAAATGTAACCTAAGGGTAAACAGAAAAAACATTACATAATTGAACTCAGATGTTGCAAGGCATCCCTTGTGAAATACTAAAATGGCTCAAAGGAGGTTCTTTAATTCAGGGATAAGAGTTTGTGTCTCTGCTCTATGCCATTGTTAGTGAATATTAGGTAAGTATTTGAACGCAACAAAACCCTGTATTAGTATTGAGCTATTACAGTTTGTCTTTAATTCTTACAGAAACTGTAATTTGGTATGAGCCTGCAGTCTGACTTAAATGAAATGTTGACTCTTACTTTACTGTGCTTTATAAGGATCCCTGAAGTTACGGTGAAGGGTCAAAATGTTTAGTGTCTGGAAGTGAAGCAGAGTTAGTTGTTCCATCTGTGAGGCAATAGAAAGAAACATTTTGTTGCATTACCTGATGATGCAATTTGTGTTTCCTCACACAACCAGAAGTCTTATGTGGCTTTAGGTTAAAAGCAGGTGTTTATGAAGGCAATCACAGCTGTGGGGAACTAAACAAGTTACATATCCCAACCTTTTCCCTGCCTTTTTAAGAGACACAAGTTGATTCACTAAATAATTACTCACTTGACTTGCAAAAAAAAAGTTGATACTTGAAAAGACTTTGAAAGTATTAAGTAGCTTATTTTTTCCCTTTACAGGAAGCTCCAAGTCTTCCATTTACTCATTTAATCTGTTATTCCATTGCACCCAAGGGCAAAGTGTCATTTCTGTGTGTTTCAGTAACTCTAAACAGCATGCAGAGAACAAACAAATATCAAGTGACTGAAGCCAAAGTAGATTTCATGCAGGAGGCTATGTTTCCTCTTCCGATACATTTTTAATAGAAATGTTCTTGATTGTAAACTAATAAGTAGACTTCTGCCCCGGAATTTATAAATGCATTTATAATTGTAGTTGATACAAACCATAGATCAAAACATATTCTCAGAATACATTGGTTTTTTCACCAGCTTACAGACAGTGGTTTCGTAAGTACCTGGATGCAATGAATGAACTTCATAGCAAATCAAAACAGTGTTCCATTTTACTTCTACAAAATATGATCTTAGATAATATCAGTAGTGAGTTATTGTTTTAGAGTCTCATACTGCCCAGCATAATGATACAGAATATAAAAAAGAGAGATTAGAATTCTCCCTCACTACTTCCTGGTTTTAAATTTAACCAAATAAGATAGTACAATATCTTGGTTATTTTAGTGGCTTAAAATAGAGCTCTGAATCTGAGCTGAATAAATCTTATTAACTGATGTCACATTTCTGATAAGCAAAATGCTATGCTCTTTGATTATAAGCTACAAAACATTTTTAAGGAAATAACAGAATTTCATAACATCAAAACTAGGTCTTGGGAAATTTATGATACTAAAATTATAAAGTTTTTATTGAACTGGCATTTCATGACACTGGTAGTACTAAAGCAATGACTGAAATAAGTAAGTTCATTTAAGAGAAGGAAATTGCAATACTTGAGAAGTACAAATCATATATATTTTACTACACAAAAGATATAAATAATTTTTCTGAGAAAGTCTAGTATCACTTTCTTATAATGAGAACGTTGCAAAAAATGACATTTGCAGAATTTCTATTACTTTGTTACAAAACCCTAAAAATTATTTTAATTTTTCGAAGGCATACATTCATGGCATATATTTGGAAAAACAACATTTAACATCAAAGTTTAGTACAAAACAATGAAATTTTATTAGTTTAGCAATGTGTAAATGATAAATATAGTACATGTTAGATGAGTTGGCCATGCTGCAATCATCATATACAGCTAAATGTCTAAAAGATGCTTCTGAATACTCCATTTTGCAGTTGGTAGTGCCTAACAAAAGAAGAAAGAAGAGACATAAATTGATGTTGATCCAAGCAGAAGATGCAATGGGTCATCTTGAAATATGGTTGATGGGCTAAAAGCAGTCATTGGGAGACAGAAAATGATGAAAAACGGTATGAGCTGCAGGATGCTAATTTGCAGAAATGAAGCAGAAGCATCCATGTCAAAAGGCACACCCATGCATAAAAATGTCTCCAGCTTCTCCACTTAAAATATCTAAACTGCAAATTTATGGAATTACATAATTTTGATTAAGTGAAAGTGCTGTAATAACTGTTCACTGGTTCACTAATGGGAGGACTTGATACAGGGTTGTAAGTAATTTTACACTTTAAAATGCATTTTATGGCTGTCAGTACACTAATCTCTAGGGTTCGGGTCTTCTGGTGTGAAATTTCGCAGATTTGCACGTTCTCTGGTTTTCAGATGGAGTTTGATGTGTGAATTCACAGAAAATTCAGTGGAAAAGAGGAAACATCATCAACTGATAAGCCTGGCTCTTCTGTCAGCTCCTCACAGCACCCCAGGCAAGCTTAGTAGCCTATCACATGGTGCAGGAATGCTTTCACCTCCAAAAGGAAAACCAGTCTCAGCATAAAAGACTTGTGACCACGAGGAGCAATCAGAGAGCCCATTGTCAGAGGCTTGGGAGCAGGCTCTTCTTTCCACACCAGCATGGGGATTTAACAGAGCAATTTCATGACTGGCAGAGAAAACCTGATGGCATACTCGCTCCTCGCTGATAGAGCAGCTTGGGCAGGATATGCGTAGGAGTTTATTTTAAGTAACTAAATAAAAACTTCAGAAAAATTACAAATATTAACCAACAGCTTAACCAACTGCTTCCTTCTTGAGAATACTTTCATGTATTTTCATTTTAAACTCAGCATGTCTCTGTGAAGTGAAATGATATGGCACACTACTTTTGCAATACAGCATTGATGACACTGTCACATAGTTTATCCAGGCCAGTGAGAGCCAGTGAGCCTCTTTCTGCCCTCCTTCCCTTTCTTTCTTATGAGGAAAGGCTGAGACAGTTGGGCCTGTTTAACCTTGAAAAGACTGAGGGGGACCTCATCAGTGTATACAAGGATATAAAAGGGTGTCAAGAGAATGGAGACAGGCTCTTCTTGCTGGTGCCAAGCAATAGGACAAGATGCACAGGAAGTTCCACCTGAATATGAGGAAGAACTTCTTTACTGTGGAGGTGACTGTGAACTGGAACAGACTGTCCAGAGAGGTTGTGGAGTCTCCCTCACTGGAGATATTCAAGAGCCATCTGGATACAATCCTATGCCACTTGGTCTGGGATGACCTTGCTTGAGCAGGAAGGTTAGATTACATGACCTCCAGTGGTTCCTTCCAACCTCACCTACATTCTGTGATTCTTCTCCTGTGAAAATATTGTGTGAGCATGGGGGTGAGACTGAGCTCTGTTTTGTCCTCCTAATTTCCTGATGTCAGAAATTTTTTCCCTTATGCCCTAAACACCTTGTGAGAAATAGTCACTGTTACTGGAGGGGGCTGCCTCCCCATCTTATACCTGTCATATTTCTTAGAAATGTTCTTCACGGTCTGTACGAGGCTTAACAGAGAAACCTTCCTCTCCGTTTGAGAGTGAAAAGATGCCCAGAGTGTTTTTCTGTCCAAAATCTCAGAGGACTGCCCATTGGAGCTTGGTACGGATAAAGGCAAAGGTACACCTTGTTCCAAGAGGATGTAAAGTTATCAAATGTTGTCACACATTTCAGCCAGCATCTTGTGAGGTATAGAGATATTGGGTCGATCTGTCCACTGCGACCCAGAAGAGTAATGGGACTTTTAACGAAGTCCAAATCAGGACTTCAGTTCTAGAGTAAAAGACATCCCATTTTTTGGTCTTGTGATTAAGGATCAGCAAATAGGATCTAGTAGTTTTAAGTGGAAAGCATTTTCTTCCTTCTCCCTTCCTCTTCATTACTATTTGGATCAAATCACAGTACCAGCTTCAGCACAAGTATATTTAAGTGTTTCAGTTAATTAAGATACAGGTGACATTTCCAGATGAGTCGGAGAAATTTTAGAAACTGAAGTCACATTGAGCTCGTACTCACATCTTTTGTCTTATATTAAAATGTGTATTCTGCCTTGATGTACTAGACAGTGAATTGTCCTCTTACATGAAAATAAGAATAGATTAAAAATCTTATCAGAAGAGAAGGGGGAAGGGTGATTTCAAATGTGTCTACTGTTTTACTGCCATTTTACCCAAAGCCAAAAAACCTTCCATTAAGAATTACTATATCTCTTTTCAAGTGTATTTCTGGAATATGGCTACACCTGCAAAACATATGTTGCACTTATTCAGCTCAGTTATGGTCAGATTTTAAAATTCTAATGTAATGAGACTAGGCGGTTGTTCCAAATTGCTCCTAGTCAATATTTCATGGTTTTAATTTGGGAATACCATAGGGATTCATCCTACTCCTGTATTATTTCTGATCTATCACAGTGTTTGCTAGTGGGTGGCTGTCATTTGTTGACATGACGTTTGTTTTATATGGGTCTGCTGATGTTATGCAACTACTTGGCAGTTACATTGTCAAAGGAGAAGTGATAAAAGACTTTTGAGAAACATTTACTATGACCTTTTCATTATCATAAAAATATTTCTGTTGCTTTTCTTCATTATTCTCTAGTTATTCTGTGGAATTATCACATATTGCATCATCCAGTGCAGGCACATTTTTGCTTGTATCAGTTTTATTCAAATACTAGAGTAACTGAGATTTGAAGTTAACATTTATCATTAGCCATTTTTTTACAGGTAGTGCGGTGTCTGCTTACATTTGTAATGCAAGTGGCTGTAAAATTTTTAATATTGCAATAGTAAAAGCATTCAATTTTCTGAGGCACCTTTGCCACACAAAATGCAAAAACTTGTGACAGCTTTTGGATGGAATTCACCTCATGGCTGGTACGTGCAGTGGGGAGTTAGAGCAAGGTCAGGTTTTCATAGAGCAATAGATGGCTGTGGTAAAAATACCTGGTCACTCAGATAGTCAAAAGCTGCTCACGGAGTCGTGCGATGAATATGTAGTGCAATGAACGGGGTTTGCTACATCACTGAATTGCTGAATTCTAGAACCCTGTACACAGAGATAACTTTCATCTCTGTATTTGTTAATAAACTTCACACATGCAATATAGAATGTGAATTAAGTAGTGTGACTGTCAATCCTTGAAACATTTCAAGCAAACTTCAAATGCTTCTGTTCTGGACATAATATATTTGTAATCAATTGTTGGACAGTCATATTCATCCATTGCATATGGACCAGATGTTTGAACCTGTATGACCAATACGTTTATTATCTAGACATATAACTGCAGTTTGTATATATATTATGCATCTTTCCAAAGCATGATTTAGACTTTGACATATGACAGCATCTGGTTTGTTGACTTTCAGTAATGACTTTGTATTGTTATCCCAGAACCATCAATGTACACGCTATGTTGATTTTTTGTGCTTCAGTAATTTCAGGTGCAATATGATGTTTGTTCAGCTGTGCTTGCCATCTTTAAAGTACATTAATGTCCACTGAGAAAGCAAAGTGACTGGCACAGAAATGGATAATTACAATAATGACTAGTTGTTATTCTCATTTGTTCTGAGGAGTATTCTAATTAGCCGCTCAGGAAATGTCTACTTCCTACACATAGCTGTCATCTATATTAATTCTCGAGGTGAGATGCATTTGATTTAATACTGCACCCTTCATTTCACCTAGAAATAATTTTGACTCCTTTATGTACCTGTTCTGTAACCATATGCCGATGCACTCCCACTGCCACCAGTCTCTGACAGCTCCTAGAGCAGCCTTGGAAGTGCTGAAGGGGCAGACTGGAATTCTCCCATCCTGTAAATTAGAGATGTTTCTATCTTCCCTTTCTACTGCTGTTACTTGCACTTAACTTTAGTTCAGCAACCAACACCAGTGTCCTTCAAACTCTATAGTAAAATAGATCTTTTTTGGAGGAGAATCAGTAATTGTAAGTGTTAACTTGCCTGCATGAAATAAGAATGTTGTTCAAAAAGTGGATCAGCAAAGAATTGCAGTGGTATTTATAGGCAGAAATCTTATTTTGAAAAGTAGAGAGATAAGGTAAAATGGCAGAGGAAATCAGAGCCTGGCCACTGAGCTGGAAATATACTGAAACCTAAGGTGCTGATCAAGTATTCACTTGCCAAATGAAAAAGACCGTGGATGAGTCTCTTGGTCTTAAGAGCTAAAAGGTATTTTAGTTCAATTGCATAAACTATGTTTAGCTATGACTGATGAGTCAATATTGGAATACGTGGTAATGAAAATCAACATGAAAAAATAGTACATCTTATTTTCTTGCCAGTCCGTTATGTTTTTGATCATCCTCTATTTTTCTATGGATTTGATGACATGGTTTTCCGAAATGCTTTCCTTCTTCCTGTTTATCTTGGTGTCCATGGAGGATATAGTTTTATCATTTGCATGAAAAGGAATAGGAGGTTTTCATCTTTGCTTTTATCTGACATGAAGCGTTAAACTACAAGTCTTCGAGTTTCTCAGATCTTTTTTAGTCCATGTGAACTAGAAACCTCTTTTTTGGTGATCTGAAGATAAGTAAAGTTTGGTAAATGAAGACTCACGGGTTTCACTACATCTTTCTTTCTGCTAGTATTATCTATTTTTATACTAGTTGTTTGGATTTATTTGTTGTTTTGGAAGGATTTTTTCCTAGAACTTCCAAGAGAGGGGAAAGAAGCCGTACTGGAGGGTTTCGGTGGATGGACTGTTTCTGCTTTTAGACCCTGTCCTTCTGGGAAGATTAGGACCTGCAAGACAAAATTTAGGAGAACACTTTGAAATTGGTTTTAAAAATTAATCAAGAAGGGAAAAATAGAGTTTATAGAATTGTTTGGGATTTCTTGTACTTTACGGTGACGTTTCGTTAGTAGGTTTTGCAGTTCAGCAATATGCCAATCCTGAGCCTCTAGTTAGCTGGGAGGGAGGTTCACATTTGACATATGCGGTGGAGCTGTCAGTTTGCAGCAAAAGAGCAGGGTAGGTCATGTTTCCGGTGTTAATTTTGATTTGACATCTTATTTATGCTTGGGAAAGGCTGTTAGAAAATATTAGAACACAAATAATGCTGGCACAGCAGGGTTTTCAAAAAGAGACTGTGTTGACTTTCTTCCCACAAAGTTAGGAAAAAATGCACCTAATATTAGAAAATTCTATGCTAACTGTAGAAAGACACCACACTAGTTATGGCATTCTCCAGACATTGTTTTTTTTCCCAGGAAGAAAGAGACGAGACCTACTGAGCACTAACAGCAATGAGACTTCTTCCAATAACAGTGACCATGTTCTAATTTAAATAAAATTTCTGTGCACATTTGAAATATTTCCATTTTATTGTCTATGTGTATTTAGAGCAGTATAACTACGTGTTATAAGAATCTCTGAACACTATCCCATAAGAAAACGTAGCAGTTAGTGTAATTTGCTTTCAGTGTTCATATGATTCTATTACACCTTTTATCTGAACTTGTAACATTAAAAAGTAAGTCTTTATTGATACAAAGGTCTCTCACCCGTATGTGTCAAAATAGTTAACTTTCGATCTTATCAGTCTGCATTGACCCATCAAGATGTTTCCATGATGCAGTGGTTGGGGGTGGAGGGGTATGTGCTCACTCTACTGAAGACCAAACAACTATGGAATTTCAGCCATCCTTTGGTGGGATTAGGTAACACTCCTTAAGAGCCTCCATATGGTTTCCTCCAGTGAAATTTGAATGGTGAATTACTGTTTCATAGTAGGTGTCATTCTAGATCTCCCTTAAGAAAGCCAAAAGAGCACAAGTATTTGCATAATTCTCTAGCCTTTCAGAAGCCCTTGGCATCTGAGGACAAATGCAAAGTTAATTTCCCCTCCACCATTTTGAACTCTATAGATTAATTTCAAGCTCCATGGGATGCTTGAAAGCAATCACAGAGGAGCATCCAGGAGTAAATCCAGGTGTTAGTAGAAATTCTTCAATCCCCTGAACTCTGCTGCTAGATTTGCTCCTTAATTTCTGCTGCATCATGGTAATTGTGAATGCATAACGCATCAAAGTAGTGGAAATAAATAAATAAATAAATAAATAAATAAATAAATAAATGCAATGTCCTATCACAGCTGCTTACTGGCTATTTGCAACAATTGTACAGTTGGACATTCTGAATATGCAGACTCTTTAAAATACCAGAGAAAATAGTAAAGGTAGAGGTCTTTAAGTGTATTTTAGTGAGAAAAGCATCAGCTCTTTTACTAACAAAAAAACCCTCAGGAAGTAGATTGCATCTTCCAAATTAATTTTGCTCACTCAAAGTACAAATATATGTTATAACTGATAACTCCTAGGCATAGCAAAAGATTTTTTCTAGGTGGCTAAGTAAACTTTAGATACAACACATGATAGTCACAGTGGACCTATCATAATTTAAATGCGGAATAAAATAAAGTGAGCAACATCAACTCCAGATGTTCAAAAGCATCCATCAAGCTCCAGAAATCCTTGACTTATGTTTCTTTTTATTCAGCTGCTAGTACCTAAGTTTTTGGGACTCCCTTGGATCTTGTTTTCACACAGCTGACAATTAGAAGCTTATTTTATTTTTAATGCACATTCTTTGTCACATACGATAAAATATAACTATCCTGCTAATGGAAACTGGAGGTTCTTTCTGATTGGACTGAGGTGGCACTGCTTGAAGAAGCTCTATATGTCTAGTAAATGAAACGTAATTCTGTAGTACAGTTAATTTATAGTTCATTCAAAGATGTCTTGAAGCTAATGACTTGATTCATGGAAGGGGATGACAAATTCAATAGCATTAAATGTAGGATGTTGTTTCTCTTAAAAAGGTAAATTAATTACTTCCCTTTTAGAGAGATTTTTTTAAAGCTCTTCAGCAAAAAAAGTCCTTCATAAAATTGATAGACTACATATATTTTAGCTCTAAACTAAAATAAAATTCTTAATAAATTAATTTTAAGAATTTTTACAAGTCAGCCTTCTCAAATTAAAAATCCAAATAAACCAATATATCCCCCACTTGTCCAGCAGAAAATATTGAAATAAGAGGAGTAATTTTCTATTGAAAAGGAAGAAAAAAGCTTAAAGTTTAGATATTGCTCAGGGAGAACTTTCTTCACTGAAGGCCACATCTATTTAGACAGCAGATACAATGTTTTTAGAGATAGAGAGGTGCATATATAGTATATATCTGCAGGCTGAAATGGAGGACTTGATATGTCATGAAACAACAACATGAACCTTTCATATTACAGGACAAAAATAGTTATTGATGAAAAGGAAAATTGAAAAAATTAGACTCCTCACTTAAAATCAGGATAAGGGTCTGAGAAACAGAGCTAACAAAGCTACTGTCTCTTATAATTACATAGAGTAGTTCATTTTTTGCAGTTTCTCCAGCTTCTTTGAAGACCTTTGACCAGTCTTATGATCTTTCTACTTTTCTGTCAAGATAAACAATCAAATAATTACATTGTTGGGGGATTTTACAAACACTGGTTCCAATTTTCTTCTTCTTTTTACGTTATATCAAAGTTGTTCCTGTCAATCCTGAAAGCTGCCTCTGGCTTAACTGCCTGCAAGTGCAGAATAGGCCATCATGTCTGATGATACTCCTAATATATCCAAAGTTGGCAGAAAAAGGAGACATGGAGAATTCCACTCAGGAGCTGACATGATTGATGACTTTGATGTGTATTAGCTTTCTTTAGACTACCCTCAGAAAATGACAACTTGAAGTCCAATTTAATACTCTCAGTGCTCATGGTTCCTTTTAACTAAACATCCCTATTAAGTCTCGTAGGACATGCTCTTGAACACATTTATTGCTGATTAGAGAGTCAGCATGATACTGATATAGAATTCACTATTAATAAATTCAATTCCGTATAAAAATTTTAAAGCATTTTGGTGTCCTAAAATTTAAAGTCACATTATATAAAGAAATATGCTGTTATAAAGTATGTAGTTTTGATGTCTGAAGAAACTTCAGATGAGTTGATAATTGTCCTATTTCCATATTCTAGTGGAAACACAGTCTAAACAATTTTTATTTGTTGCTATTCTAATACTATGAAAAGTGTACACCGGTATTTTCAGGTCCAGTTTTACCTTCAAAATAGCAATAAAAGTAGCTTTGTGGTGGCTCATGTCACATTGTCTCAAGTATTCATTTTACAAGTCGAATAAAAAAAAAACCAAACAGTGCTGCGCATGTTGAACATTTCGTGAGAGTCAAGTGGGACTTATTTTATTTGCAGTTATTGTCATTAATAGTTGGGATTTGCAACACAAATAATGGCTCATTTAGGCAATGCAATCCTGCTATTTGTCCTTTTTCTGGTGAGATCTCTTCTAGGAGAAGGCAAAAGCTTATATTGCAATGAGAATGATTATTTATATTTCTTTAAATGTTTCTGATTATTTAAGATGGTTAGAAAATTGTCTTCAGTGAAATTATAATCTGAGGTGCTTTAAAATTGAAGAAATGCATTTTGAGTCTCTGTACTTTAAATTATTTCATAGTTACAAAGGGGAAAAATCAAAGAGTATTGCTTTCAGGAGAAGAAGTAATCTATGTGTCACTGATTCTGGTTTAGACCTTCAGATTTCCATCATTTAATATTTTCAGTTTATTTATTTCTTCTACAGCATTAAGATAAACACCACAGCCAGAGCACGTGATTTTATCTGAACCAGAACTGCGGAAGAGACACAGACAGTCCTTGTTATTATCCCTGTTATTATGTACAGAGATGCATTTGATAGGAAGCCCAGAAACCATAAATTTCAGTTCCAGCTCTCCTCCTAATTGCTGTTAATATTTCTATTTCCTTCACATTACACATGGTTCATATTTCTAAGTTTGACAGTATCTTTCAGTGGTTCATTTTCACAAAATATTGGACAGCTTCTTCAAGGTCACTTTAAGCACAGCTGGGAACAGACTTCAGATTTCTATTGAATTGGCATTAGGACTCATTTGCTTTGCCAGTCTTTCAACAGGATTATGGAAAATATTTTTTTATACTGGAAAACATTTGTACTAAGAAGTAATTTTGGGTGATATTATAATGTTAATTTTTACGTTTTCAGCTAAGGAAAGCTATTTCTCTGAAAACGGTTTTGCATTCATCTGAATGTGTATATTCAGAGAGGGTTATGGGATCTTTTGCCCATTTCTTATAAGCAGGACATCTGCTGATGAAAGCTACAAAAAATGTTAAAATTTGAGTTAATAACCTTGTCTTTCATCTCATTCTGAAAGATGTAGCCAAAGTTCTTTAAGGACATGAGATATCTCGAGCTATTTCTAGTCATGCATAAAACTATTCCCTTGCAGGTCCAGTTTGAATACTGCACAGCTCAGAGGATTTTGAGTGCCATTACCATCTAAGAGATTTTTGGCATCTCTGTAAGATGAAGTTTTGGTGAATTTGTGAATTTCCACTTCACTGTCCAAGGGCTTTGTTAGTTCTTCAGTGCAGCAGCATTCCTTAGTATTTGCTGGGTTCATGGCCCAGCCCAATGGAACCCTGATTCCCTGCTAAGAGTTCATGCCTCTGGAGAAATATTAAACTGACTGCCCATTTTCAGGGATTATTACTATACTTTTATATGAAATGAGGTGGAGAATTAGAAAAAAGATAAAATAATTCTGGTTGACCTTCTTTTTTTTTTTTTGCCCCAACTCTTGATTTTTGACTTACACTTAAATAACTCTGCCTTGGCCATTCTCTTCTTTTAAAAAAGGACACCAAAAAAAAAAGGGATCAAGTTCAAAGCTGATGCTGTTGATAACACAGGCATTTGTTACACCACAGTTAGGCAGATTTAGCTCAATCTCCTACCATCCCCTTTTTGTATTAAATTAGGTCCTAATCCATCTTTCAAATTACCTTCGGCAATTAACTGAATTGGCTATTTCAAAGGCCTGACTACACTCTCTTCTCATGTAATCAGTATAAACAAGCATTATTTTTGCATATTAGATATCTAAAAATAGGTAGTTTTAATTCAAGTCATAGAGGTCAGCAGTCCCTACTAGTGTCAAACCCAAGGAGATAACTTTTCCATATTGACACAGGAAAAACACAATGAAGCAGAACTCAAATACCCTGAGGCCATTGCCTTTTACAAAATAATCTTTCTTCTTTCACAAGAGCCCTTCACCACTGGAGATAGGAAGCTGCAAAACAAGAGAGGAGTGAAATTGGCACCATACAGTGAGTAGGGTCATCAAGATGATTAGGATTTGCAACATGGGGAGTTGGGTTTGCTCAGTACTGCTCAGAGAGGAGTGTGAATATACTGCTATCTTCAGCTTTACCAGCTGACAAGGAAATTCTTTTTGATATAAGGGAAAATAATTTACAGGGTAGGGTAGGGTGGTGATCAAGCACTGGAGCAGATCTCTAGAGAGAGGGGCTGTGGCACCTCCATCCTTGGAGATGCTCAGAACTTGACTGGACATGGCCTGGAGCAACCTGATCTTACTTTGAAGTTAGCTTTAACTTTGAAGCTGCCCTTGCTTTGACCAAAGGGTTGAACCAAATGACTTTCAGAGGTCCCTGCCAGCCTAGATTATTTTATGACTCTGTCCCCCGAAGCTGCCTGACTTGGCAGCATGTAGCTGTGCTGCAGCCAAAAAGGAGCTGCTGTTGTACAGCATGTCCCTGCCTTGCCTACCCTCGGTCACTGACTTGTGCCAGGCTCTCACCTTTTTTCGCTAAGTATGGATGGGAAGAGCCCACATTAGCTGAGCCACAGTACCCTTCCGCTACTCCTCTGATATAATCAGCTCTGTGGTACAGGCATTATTATTTGCCTCCTTGTGCAACAGAAAAATGAATATGGAGAGTCAATGCCTTTGATTTCGTCATAGAAACTTTGATCTTTCTGTTTGAAAGTACTTTGACAGTTTCTTTTAAAACATCTGACAAAAATAGCTCAGTCTAGAAGCCAGCAGGTGTTTAGTCACTTTTTTTTAATACATATATTAATAAAAAATGAGTCATTTGTGTTAATCTGTGTTAGGCTGTTACAGATCTGTTTTGTACTGCATTACAGAGATATTAACCAGGAATATTCAACATCTTTATGAGGAATGCTTCACTGTGTTCAAATATGACATGGCAACATACGTCAATACAGATAAGGGCTTACAAAAATTGGAGAAAAATGAATATGCTTCCAGTGTTCAGGCATGGACATCTGGTGTCAAACAATAATTGTATTGAGAAGCAGGACTCCGTGTTCTGGGTTGCCATAGACTGAGTATAAACAGCTACAGAATTTGGCCCACAGTCTTGAAGAAAAATTAAAATTCAGATGTACGTAAAACTTCTTATACAAACAGTTGTGTGAAGTTCTAATTTCTCTGTATTATGCCACCAAATTTTCCAACAAATGCGTAGTTCCCTATGATACATTACTGACCACTTGCTAGTCCAGCTTTCATTGCGCTTCCTTTGTGTTTGCTGAAGAAAAGGGAGATAAGGATGGGACAGCTAACATGAAAGCCTCAATTTTTACTTATTTTACACTTTAGAACAGAGAATAAAAAGGTTACACTTCAAAGGCTAGATAAATTTTGTTTAATATTATTCAACCACAGCACAGAATTACGTCAGTAGCATGTTTTCCAAAATGCTTTCTTGCATTTAGTGTGAATAGGCTGTAGAAAATATATAAAGACATGAAGATAAACAATCCTTCTTTCTCCCCGAGCACACCTGTCAGCAGAAGGATGATTCAAGGCCGTTTGCCCAGAGAAGCAGGGCCTGTGTGCTTGGCACATCACAGGGAACCTCTGCTTTCTAAAGCGGTGCAGTCTTTGATTTCCAATCCAAATATCTTGCAGTGTCAAACAGATAGATTTGGATTTGAGCTCCATTGAAAATATTTTGTCTGATCCAAAGTACTGAAACTGACAGGGACAGATATATTTCTGTGCACGTATATACACACAAAATTGCAATGACTGCACTTTTTAATGTCTTGCAACTACAACAAGGTGGAATTTTGTTCTTTCCAGTCCTATCATTTTAACCTACAATATTTTTTTTTTACTGTTGTAAGCTGTTTATGTAGATTCCTTTTGATCAGAGAATAAAGGAGCCTCCTGGACTTCACAGCAGAAATAAAACTTTTCTAGATGCCCTGAAAACTACTGAAGAAGGAGTGAAAATCGGTGTAAGAATTATGTATCCCATGTGGTATAGAGTACAATATGTTTAAGGGAATTTGGAAGACGTGCATGTGCAGAAGTAGTCAATACCTAGGGATATTGTCAGTTTATGTTTCATTTACTTGATGTTTTTCCTTTCAGGCTTTCTTTTTTTTCACTGGTTTTACAGAAAAGAGGTAAACCTGAAAAAAAAAATGTGTGGGACAATGTGCCATATTTTCTGTGAAAGTATATAATTATAAGGAGTTTGATTTTTTGTGTTAATTTTCCAGATTTTACTTTATTAATTATTTTTTTTTTTGTAGAATAATAAGGAGTCGAGAAGGTGATTGTACAGGTCACCAGTCTGTAGAAGAAAATCAGGAAATTTGAAACTGAATCATTAACACTGCCTTATGTTTACAGATTTGTGTTTGAAAGGAGAATTTTGTAATGCTGCCCTGATTTTGGCAGCACACCGGCTTTCCACCACTTTTTGCAAGTGGAGCTCAAAATCAGACAAAACCAAAGCATACAGATTACTTAAATTTTCCTGTTTAAAATATTGGAGACTGTTTTCTGTCAGGCATAAATCAGAGATTGGACTTAGGTTTAGGGAACTGATAATCTTTTGCCATTTTAGATGCTGTAAGATCCTGCCTGGCTTGAAGCTATGGCTGCAAAAGGGCACAGCTGGGTTCTTGCTCCCAGTTTGTACCTGCCAGCCCCACAGAAATGTCTCAGATATTGCCAATGAATAGAGTATCCAGACTGGCACAAGCTGCCTATGTTAAGGTATTTGAATCCTGCCTGTTACTGTACCAATTGGAGGGCTGGTGAGGCACCAAACTGAATTTTCACTGCAGACTTTCTACTTAACTATCAGCAAATTTCTTCCCATATGTTGGTGGGTTTGCTTCAATTCCCTGAAAGGTCCTAATATTTTCTTGTTCCTACTATTCTACTGTCTTGACAAGATAACTGGAAAGTTTCTGTGGAAAGATCTCGGGATCTGAGGTGCATGATCCTAGCTGTGATTTCAAGTGCTCTTACTTCTGCTTAAGTAGTACAGATAGTAGTAAATGAGTGAAAAGATGATAAACCATTTGAGAAAGGAGCTCTTCGTTCTGATATTTGTAAATTAAGCTCTTGGGACTTAAGCTGCCCTAAACTGTAAATGTCAATACACCCAGCATAGGAGATGTGTATGTTAATTAATGGTTTTAGGAACAGTAAATCAATTCTTTTTGTATGAAAAGTGGTTTTATATTTTTGAATACTATATGAGCTGTTTTGTACTTAATACGTTAATTTCTAGTAAAAGAAATTTTTAATTAAATAAAGGAAATGTTCAGTGGTCTTAGTGATTCTAAGTCTTTTGGCCCTTACTAGCTTCACTGAAAGCACTTTTAGGTATTTGTATGACACCATTTGTGTCAAGCTCAACAGAGATACTTCCATTTTGGAGGAGGTTAAAAAGGGACAAATATTTTTATCAGCCTTGCAAAGTTGTCAAGACAGTTTACCAGCCTGTGTGCAAAATCTTTTTCCTGCATTCTACTATGATGATTGAGGAAAATGTTGCTTTCTGTCAATGTCTCAGCCTACTTCTTTGTAACATGAGTCTTAAAAATTGTCACTTAACTTGTAGCTGTTTTGAGGAAATACTTGCTGAAGTAAAGCACTAGGATCTTCAGATGAAAGTGCTATATTCCTCTTAATTACTGTCATTGCTTTAATTAGTAAGATCTTGGCTCTGAACTGTGACCTGGAGGTTAAAAAAAATACTAATTACCATATTTGAAAAATGCTAATTAACCCAGTCAACCATTAAATTGTTTAGATTACATTTGATAGTATTTCATTAATATAAAGTGTAAACTCACACTTTGTTAGTATATGAAATGCCATTTAAATTAACCTTTACGTCTAAGTAATGTTTCGGATTTTAAGAAAGTTTTTTTCACTAACATGGACATTCTCATATGCCTTGAAAAATGTTTGTTATGCAAGATATTTTATTAAAAGCCAAAATCAGTGTTGAATTCCTGTCCAGAACTGACTGACTGATTAATGAATTGGTGTCGGAGCTTCTCGCTGTGGTAGGGAAAGAAAGCCATGGTGTTGTCCTTTGTAGATTTCTTTGTGAGATCTGGTGTTGGGAATGTCTGGGGCAGTATTTGAGTGAAAGAGAAGAGATCTGCTGTTAGATGAGAGCATCATTAGGGGACTGTGCAGTGTGGGACAGCCCAGGGGTACTTCAGATCAGGTATATGCTCAAAAGAGAAGGAAGACCATTTAAGGTTCGGGGACTATCCCAACCAGAATTCAACCTGCAGAAAGATGGATTAAAACCAGTCTTATTCTCATCTTTAAAAGGGGTGCATAATCCACTCCTGTGCCACATAATGGGGCAGTACAAAACCCTCTCATTTTTCTAAGTGTATGTAACAGGAGGCAGAAACTGCTGGGAGTGTTTGTGCTTAGAAATAAAAATGTCCCATGGCTTTCTGAAGGTGCCTGTGTTCTCAGGCTTTCTAGTACAAATGCAGAATGTTGAACCTGCCTTGTGTTTGATCCTGTCTCCTCTGTAAGGGTGCCTGAGCTGATGGTGTGCTGTGTTCCTTACAGCACACCACATGCCTGGCCTGTCTTGTGTACCGACAGCTCACAGAGCTGGTGGGAGAGAATCTCTGGGGTTTTTTGCAACTACCATGGCAACTTAGCAGTTTAATTATAGAAATTACTTTTCTTCCCCTATTCTTAACACTTTAAAAAATCCCTTAAAAATGAAAATACTTAACTGTAGTCCCTTCACTAGTAAAGGTATCATTTACTAAATAAACTATATTCAGAAATACATAAGTCACATATTTCCCTGCCTCAGAAGACTGTCATATTAATTTTAAATTGCTGCAGCTTTTCTGTCAGTGGTTGTGAGAAGGAAGCCTTCCCCTTCCAGCAGTTAGGCATATAATTTGGTTAGCCCTTCCCACTGCCTCCAGGAATCACTGAGCAACCAGCTTCAGCTGAAGTAGCCTTGTTTATGCAAGAAAATCTTCTTTCTGAGCACCTTCCTCCTAGTGGACTTTGTCCTAAAAAAAAGAAGAGATCCTTCAACAGGTTAGGCTTCCTAGCTGCATCAGAGGCAAATCCAGCTGCTTGCTTTTAATGATCACTGTGGCCCCTGCATTAGAAATCAAAGGAGTGAGGACGTGAAGCTTTGTGCTTTGTGGTTGTGTGGATAAAATACCCTTTTTGACCAGAAGATTTTGTTACAGGAAGATGGTTCTCACTTAGGAAGGCTTTCTGCCGAAAAGGTAACTCTTCCTCAAAGGCAGTTTCAATGCCCCTGCCCGGCATAGCAAGAGAAGTTCTCAGCCTCTCTCTCTCCTACACTGGAGAGATAACCCTAACAGACATGTACAGAGGCCTTGGGAAGGTGGAGGAGAAACAGAGGGAATAAAGAGGCCCTAAGAGAGCAGGAACTTGCCTTTTTCTCTCTGGGGCCCAGTGCGTAATCCACGCTGTTAGATAATTTGTAAGTGTCTCATATTCTCGCCTTCTAAATAAAATTTTTGAATTCTTTCCACTGCCTTGGCATTTCTAAGGATACCTGAGTATCTTAATTTAGAGTGGTTCTCAGCTCAGTGCAAGGCTCATTGCATATGGGGCTCCATGTGGGTTGAGAAGAGCAAAGGAAGGGTGTGGATGAAGACGTTTTAGCTGGGCAGGACCCACTGCAGTGTCTCTCAGGCAGGCATGCAGGTCTCCAGTCTGAATGCTGCAATTGTTGCTGCCAACCCATGACCGAGAGAGAAGCCTCCCCCAACTTTCCACAGAGCTGACAGACAAACTTAACAAGTCTTTTGATAATTAAAGGGTGAAAACATCAAATCCCTAGACATAGCCATTAGCATCTTTTATAGTGTCAAGTAAGTCAGTGGTGTGATGGCAATGCGACAAGCTGTGAAAATGTCTTTAGTCCACAGCACAGTGGGGTGGTATGTGGGAGCTCTGGAATGAAGGTTAAAGCATAAATGCTGAAATGTAATGTTCACTAGAGTATTTCATCCTATGCAGTATGGTGTAAATATCTTTGGATGATAAGTGTTTCCTGAGCTGTCTAGATCACCAAAAACTATCAGTATCCCCCAATACAGCAACTCCAGATACAGTTTTTATCTTTCTGGGGCAGGAAAATTTGCATTTTTAATTCAGAGAAATCTCATTACTCTTATCCCAAAGATGCAAAATGCTAAAACAAGATAAACTAGGAAAGCCTTCAGCCCTTTTTCAGTAAATATTATTTTTGCATTTCAAAATGAATTTAATTGAATGGATGAAATTCAGTTCCAGAAGCCTAGCTACATAGGAAGATCCTGCATTTGATTTTTTTTTTCAGCTAAAACTTGTCAAAAGAATAATTTTGTTATGACAGTAGTTTTTCAAATTGAATATCTGCATCCTTCTCTATCTGCCTAGGCAAGATCAGCATATTGGAAAGTTGCAAATGAAATGAGATAAGACATCATTCAGCAGGAGACAAAGGAGACAAGTTTGGCAGTAGTGAATGAATGGGATATTGATATTGTACTTGGCATCATGAGTGAGACTAGGAAAGGTAGGATAGCTCCTCCTGTGAGGGGAGCTGCAAACGTGGTTTACATACCACTAACAGCAAAGAGGCATGTTGGAGATCTGTTCATGTATAGAAACGTGCACACTTCAGATGTCATTATCTGTTGGGATACACACAGTGAATATAATGATCCAAGCCTTCCCAGAAGACTGAGGGCTTCTCTTGTGCAACCTGATGAATGTTGAACATGATTCTTTTCAAGGACTGCTTTTCCATTTTTAAGGCAGGGAATAACTTGCCTGCACAGAACTTCTTAGGAATTTGATCAAGTTATTACTTCTGATAGTCATAGACTATGGAAAAGGGTTGTGTGTTTTTTTCCTAGTGGCCACTGAACTTTTTTTTTCTTTTCCTCTTTTTCTAAGGTACACAATGGGGTTCCCCATTCTTATTATACCAAACACAATATTATTAAAATAAATGGAAAGCATGACATTGTGCACAACTGTACAATAGTTTACAAACTACAGTATGTCATTTTTGCTTTTTTGACTTCATTCTGTTTTCAAAAACTAAAATTTGGAAATGCTTTGTTGGCTTTTCCAAATATAGTATTTCACTAATGTCAAATAGTGGACGATGGTCTGAAGAAAATAATTCTCTAAAGAAACCCACGTAAGCATTTCAGCATTTGTGTTCCTTGCTGTCCTTCAACTTTTTCATAAAGTAGTGCATTTCGGATTCCAGGTCTGTCAGCTCTACTAGGTTATCTAAAACTGCAGCTGGACTATTGCCTTCTTACTCTTCAGTATTTTATTCAAATGTGTACTGTCATTGATACCTGAACAAGTCAATTTGTTTAGACCTTCCATTCATCTTCTCCTAAATTATATTTAGGCCAAACCCCACAGAAAGAGATTTAAGTGAGTTTTCATTTTCAACCTCTGTATATACGGGCTGAGGCCCAAGTCCTGCTACTTGTCGTTTTCATTGTTTCAGTTACTGACAGTCTCTGGACTGTGAAGTCCAGTGCAGCTGGAATTAGCTGTGCGGCCTCCTTCACCCATCTCACCCCAAATCAGACTTTGCAGAGTGCAGACTCAGACCCATTTAGGTACAAGTATGTTAAATATTTTGCGAGGATTCTGTCTTTTCCTCTGGGCTGCTGAAGCAATTACCATATTTATATAAATCAGAGTTGATGAAGGTGTTTGAAATCTTCATTGTTGGAAATCATAATTTGACCTCTGATACTTTGACCTTTTAGTCCCTCTAGTGACCATGTGCACTTCTGTAATAGTACTGTTCAAGAGTAATTTGGGGGAGTTGCTTACTTTTTTTTCTCTTGATAAAAGTGAAAGTGCATTTCTATTTGGATAGGTGCACAAAGGAATTTACAATTTAGAGCTGAAAAAGACTTTCTGATTTCCTTCCACTATGTCATCTGGTCTAATAAAAAACATAAAATCTCTGTATGTACAAGCATACTTTTAAAAATCTATCATGACTCTCTTTTACTTCTCTCAGAGTGTTTTTGATTGGAGTGGTTTTGCGGTTTTTTTGTGTTGTGTTTTTTTTTGTTTGTTTGTTTGGTTTGGTTTGGTTTTTGGTTTGTTTGTTTTTGTTGTTGTTATTGGTTTGGATTTGGGGTTTTTTTGTGGGATTTTTTTGTTTGTTTTTTGGTAGATCCAAGTTATATTTATCATGAAAACCCACCTGAAGTACAGCATCCAGCTCTGGAGCCCCAGCACAGGAAGGGCATGGACCTGCTGGAGTGAGTCCAGAGCAGGGCCACAGATATGATCAGAGGGCTCGAACATCTCACCTATGAGAAAAGACAGTCAAGGTTGTTCAGACTGGACAAGAGAAGCCTCCAGAGAGATCTTACAGCAGCCTTCTAGTACCCAAAGGGAGCCTGCAAAAGAGCTGGAGAGGGACTTTTTACATGGGCATGTAGGGACAAGGGATGATGGCTTTAAACTGAATGAGGGCACATTTGGATTAGCTATTAGCAAGAAATTCTTCACTGTGAAGGTAGTGAGGCACTGGAACAGGTTGCCTGGAGAAGCTGTGGATGCCCCATCCCTGGAAGTGTTCAAGGCCAGGTTGGATGGAACTTGGAGCAGCCTGGTCTCATGGAAGGTACCCCTGCCCATTAGCAGAGTGGGAATGGACTAGATGATCCAAACTAAACCATGCAGTGTTGTATGACTGAAGTAGCACTCAGCATAGAGACAACACAAAGTTACTTTAAATTTCATGCATTATAGCCTGGAGTTTCAGTTACGATCCAATCTAGAGGGGACTGAGAAGGAAATCAGACTATTCCCTGAAAGTTAGTATTGGCTTCTGTATTTATTTTTCTTCCAATCTGAACATAATATATAGTCAGACTGGGCTGATGATAGATACCAGAGCCTTTGATGTGCAAGTGCAACAGATGACGTGTTTTGTAGTAAAAGCCTTTAAATCTTGTGCTTTAGAGTCATGGATTGGCTCATCAGCAAGGCCAAAGATCACAGTAAGTTTTAATTAAAAAATTTCTCCTTTGGTAGCTCATATAGGCCCGATTGTGTTAAAGGAAAACAGTAGTTATCAGGCTGGTGTTGCCTAGACCTCAGGGAGTTTAGCCCTTGAGATAAAGGAAATTGTTTACATGCTTTCTAAATAACCTCTGTGTATGTCTAGAAAGAGTATCAATACCTTTCAAATAGCACAAGGTAATTAATGTCACTTTCTTTTTGCTCCAGGTGGTTTAGTCTTGTATGCAGCATTCTTGAGTTATAGATTAGTAATGGATATAGTACTGAAATTTATCTATAAAGCTATTCAGAATAAAAATTAACTGTGGATAAATTAATGTCACTTGTCAGGACACCAGAAATATTTAAAACATCAAAAAGTATTTTGCTCATTTTAATCAGGATTTTAAGATTTATCTCTTCATCACTGTAAGAAAGTCTGAGGATCACATAACAGGATTACCAGTGATAAAACCAAGAAATTAAGGAGGAAAATAATAATTTAGTAGCACAAAACCAAAATAAAAAAAATGTAAACCTGTTCTACTGAGTGTGACAGATGAGTGTTACTTTGACTTTCATTCTACTTTAATAAAGAATAAAAAAAAGCCCAGGTCCCATTACTGCCAAATTATTTGATGTTGCAATGAAATGACTTTTTGATAGTTAGGACTGTACTAGTTGTGGTTTTCAGCTTGCTTTGAAAGACAAGGTGCAATGAAGTTAATTTCATACTCATGTATGATGAAGAGGTTTTTTAATAGTTTTTGATGCTTCTACCTACATGGCTTAATTCTTGATCCATTTTTTTCTCTGACATTCAAGTAAAATTCTGAGCCTATGGTACCATAAAATGGAATGACATCATAAGCATTGGTCACACCATTTATCATAGAGTGGTGAATGTAGATATTGTGAACTTGCACCTTAAGCCTGTCTGATTTCCCTCAAATTCTTTATTTTACTGCATTTTTCTGAATTAGTTATTGAGTACCTCAATTTGTTTCTGTCCAAGTGAAATGACTTTTTTAATGGGGTAACTAAAGCAGTCAGTTGAGTCACCATGGACGTTCTTGAGTTGAATTCTCAAAATATTGTTTTAACGGGGACAAAGATGCTCCTTTTTTTTTTTTCTTTTAAGGGTTTCATATATCATAGCTTATAACCTTTGGTCTTTCCATTTCTGTATTGGGTGTCCATGTCCTTTATGGGGTGACTCTGGGGCTGTCCTGGGATGGGCACAGATGGTTCCAGCCAACAGGGCACAGCTGAGCCCCACAGGCACACTGACTGTGCCTCTATGATAACATGTTTAAGAGAGAGTAAAAAACACTGCATATCAGGTGTGAGAGGAGTGAGAAAAACGTGAGAGACACCAAGGTCAGTGCAGAAGGAAGGAGAGGAGGTGCTTCAGGCACTGGAGCAGAAATTCCCCTGCAGCCTATGGTGCAGCCCATGGTGAGGCAGCTGTGCCCTTGCAGCCCATGAGGGACCACACTGGAGCAGTTATCCACCTGTAGCCTGTGGGGAACCCCATCCCAGAGCAGATGGACATGGCCTGAAGGAAGCTGTAGCCCATGGAGAGTCTATGCTGGAATAGGCTCCTGGCAGGACCTGTGGCCCATGGAGCAGAGCCCACATATGAGCATGTTGTCTCACATGAACCATAGCCCATGCAAAACCCACACTAGAGGAGTCTGTTCCTGAAGGACTGTACCAGCGTGGAAACTCCACGTTGGAGCTGTTCTTGTAGAACTGCAGCCTGGGGAAAGGACCCGCATTGGAGCAGCTCACAAAGGACTGTACCATAGTGGAGGGACCATACGCTGGAGAAGTGTGAGGAGGAAGGAGAAGCAGAGGGGGAATGTTATGATGTAGAAAAAGAACCATTCTCCATTCCCCTATGCTGCTGGCGGGCAGGTAGAAGAGTCAGGAATGAAGAAGTGATCATGAGAAGAAGAATAGGGGAGAAGTATTTGTATTTTGTCTTTGTTTCTTACCATCTTACTCTATTTTTTTAACTGCTTATAACTGAAAATAATTTCCCAAGTCGAGTATGTTTTGCCTGTGGTGGTAATTGGTGAATGATTTCCTTGCCTTTATCTTGAGCTTTTTTGTCTAATTTTCTTCCCTTTTGCTGTTGAGGGGGGAGGGAGAGAGAGAGAGAGAGGGAGAGAATGAGAGAGAGTGTGGTTGGGTAGATGCTTGACAGTCATCCAAGGTCAAACCCATCACAGTTTCCTATTTCTTCCACAAATAATTTGGACTGCATCCCACTATCTGAAAGCGTGCACTACCTAACATATCAGAATGAAGATTGTACTAGTGTTGGGAAATTTATGTGTGCCTTCAATCCATGTAAATTATGTGTATGACTCACAAGGAAGAAAGTACACTGTTGAAAGATTCTTAAGATGTTTGCACTGGGATACAAAACATTGTCACCCATCTAAAATTAGTGCAATGTTGCCTTTTCTGACTTTTCTGAAATTTCATTGAATTTACAACGTGATCTCTGATTTGGAACATTGAGAAGACAGTTCTAAACATACTGCCACTTTTAATTAAAACATCCACTAGGGCATGCTATTAAAGTATCATCTGAATATAATACTCTTTTCAAGCTCAACTTACATTTGCAAGTCCTTCAGGATTGAAAGACACAAATGGTGAATTTCATTAGAAAGACAGAGCTTTGCCCAGCATGAAAGTCTCCTGTATACAATCATGTTCTTTTCCAGCTGCGACATTCTTTGAATGAAGTGCAGGTCAGCTGCAGATGACTTTTGATACAATGCCTGATGTGTATCCCCATTCTGGAGCTGTTGTATGGAGCTTAAGTGAGTCAAAGTTTGGCATGGTTTTGTTTTTTGCATTTTCCACCCAAATATACTCTGTTTTTCAGTGGTGATTTTTTTTTTCCATTCTGTAGTGTGCCTTCACTGAGTGTTTTTCTAGAAGTAGGAATTTCCTTAGTACGTTCTCTGCTCTGCCAATCTGCTGTTGCTAAACTGAAGCGTGGTCTTGCTCTTGCTAGGCTAGGGAGTACATTGAACTGGGTTTTGGAGACCTGGAGCAAAGGAAGCTTGACACTGACAAAACTCTGTGTGGCATTCATTTGTCACAAAATTAGTTGCTGTAATTGCTTCCTCATAATCACTCTGGGTCATAATTTCTGCATGGGCTTATTGAAGCCATCATCATGTAATAATGTAGGGCAACTTTATGTCTGTGACACAAAGGATAAAGTGTAAGGGTGATGTTTCTCCTTACTTTTGCTGCACCAATATTTTTTGTTTACTAACTTGTACCAAACTGTTCCATGGTAGCTTGTACTAGTGAACAGCAAAAGTTTCACAACATTTTAATTACAGGCTCTTGCTTGGAGGGCTTATATGCTGTGACACTAGCTGGATGTAATTACAACTCCAATATATAAAGCAGTGGAAGTGAATCCCTAAGGATATTCTATCCTAGGATATGTATATACCAAACTATGTTCAGAGCTGACAACACTTCCACATTTAGGATCAATTTTCAGTGATAGGAAATGCTCTGGTTTAAATACAAATAGCCAAGACAGACTTGACTGTGATCTGCACTTCCAGTAATTCACAGAGGCTGGTAGAGAAGAGAATCTAAATGGAGCATTCAGTGCAATATTTCTGTGTTATGGGTTGACCCTGTCCAGACACGAGGTGCCCACTAAAGCTGCTTTCTCACTTCCCCCTGCAACCAGACAGAGGAGAGGGAAAAAAAAAAAAAAAAAGAAAAAAAAGAAAAAAAAAAAAGGCAATAAATAAAAAAAAAAACAATGAAGGATTCATGAGTTGAAATAAGAGCTGGGAGAGGTCACTTACTGATCACTATCACAGGTAAAATGGTCTCAAAGTGCAGATATTACTTAAATTTGTTTTGAACAAGAGAGAGAAAAGGAGTGAGAAGTAAAATAGTTTTTAAAACACCTTCCTCCCACCCCTCCTTCCTTCCAAGTTTTCCCTCCTCCCCTCCAGAAGTGCAGGGGGATGGGGAATGCGGGTTATGGTCAGTTCTTGTTTCTGTGGCTGCTCAGGGAGAGGAGTCCTTCCTCTGCTCCCGTGGGGTCCCTCCCAAAGGAAGCAGTCCATGATGGACCTCTCTGGCCTGAGTCCATCCCTTGGGCAGCAGTTCTTCCCAAATTGCTGTCCCGTGGATCACTCCTCCATGGGGTGCAGTCCTTCACAAATGAGCTGTACCGGTGTGGGTCCCCCACAGGGGCCACAAGTCCTACCTGGGAAAAACCTGCTCCAGTGTGGGCTTCTCTCTCCATGGGCTGCTCCAGCAGGACCCTGCTCAGTCTTGGGTCTCCCACAGGGTCACAGTCTCCTTCACGCATCCACCTGCTCCAGCATGGGCTCCTCCATGGGCTGCAGGGGGGTCTCTGCACCCTGATGGTCCTCCATGGGCTGCAGGGGCACAGCTCCGGCATCTGGAGTGCCTCCTGCCCCTCCTTCTGCACTGACCTTGGTGTCTACTTTGTTGTTCCCATGTTCTCACTCCGCTCTTCCCTGGCTGGAATTCTTTCCACACAATACCCTTCAGTTCTTAAATATGTTATCACAGAAGCATTACTATCACTCCTGATTGGCTCGGCCTTGGCCAGCGGCGGGAACCCCATCCTGGAGCCGGCTGGCATTGGCTCCACGGGACAGGGAAAGCTTCTAGCAGCTTCTAACATCCCTGTACAACCCCCACCCCCTGCTACCAAAACCCAGCCCCAAAAACCTACTACCTCCTGTTTTAGAATAAGACATATGTTATCTACTGTAATTACCTAGAGTATACTGAACAAAATAGTGCTCTGTCCTAAAACTAAAGTGGTACATAGCAACAATCAACATGTAGGAGATATCTTGGAGAAAACCTGGGGATAGGGTTAGGTTCATTTTCATTAACACTTAAGTGAATGCTGAGGAAGGAAAATAAAGTGTATACAAATTTTATTAATAAGAAATATTAGAAGTCATGTTGAGGAGAAACACGAGTATGTTTCTCATTCCAGATAAAATATCAGATATTAAGCTTGAAAACAACTTGAAGAAACACACACAAAATATGCACCCTTAGTGAGGTCAGGACACTTGGAAAACAGTTTTGTGCCACAAGAGTTATATTAGAGGACATGAGATGCATTTTGAACTTGCTGCTTAGTTTGTCAGAAAAAAAAGTTCAATGCAACTGGGTCTTGCATGTCAGATCCCTGAGTAAGGTGTTAACACATCTTTTTTTAAATGCCTCCAGTGAATTTTTAGACTTTTTTTATCTGACCCTCAACAATTGCAGGCTAGGCAGCTGCTGATAAATTCAATGTTAAAAAACCTCCATCAAAACAATGTGTGATGCGATAATTTGATATTTTTCTACTTATATTCAGTTTAAATTATGAATAAAGAAATAAGCAGTCATTGAGCTTTTGCTTGTGTTATTTTTTTCAGTTTTCCAAGTAGAAGTCACTGCACTTTCCATTTTTGTGAGTAAAAGGAGCTGAAATGTTAATTATATGGGTATTTTTAATATATTGCTAGTGGTGCTCGTAAGTAATCTGTAGCTATGTACATACATGTGCATCTTTTTATTAAAACCTACAACAGTTTTTTCTTGTGTTTTTATGGATTACTAAAACTCCTTTCAGTTTCAATTGGGAATTTGGCATCTTATGATAGAAACTTATTAATATGTTGAAATAGTAATGCTTCTTAATACACCTATAAATATTTTGTATGTGAAATAGGCAAAATAATATTTTCACTGGATAATTCCTACCATGCTTCTATGATTGTGAATTAAATATGATGTGAATCGTAGGATCATTGTTCAGTGTATAAGGCACATTAACATCAACTGACATCAAATAATAACTGAGCAACCCTTACTATGGGAATTTGAAAAAAAACCCCACCAAAACTCACTTAAATATGGACTTATAATGTTAACAGCATTCAGGGATGGTACCATTACCAAGAAATACAGTCATGCAACAAAAAGAGTCAAAATGCAGAGTGTAGCAGCCTTCTTTCGATTTGTATGTTGCTATAAACCCCTTGCAAAACTCCATTTATTTTCTTAACTCTTCATTCCTTTAGCCTCTCTTTACCTGCCATCTGAACTTCATGTTTTTTCTCTGGTCTTTGTATTTCCTTTGTGTCTTCATCAATCCATCATCTTCTTTCCTATGCACTGGGAAATGGAATATAAAGAACAAGAGAGTGATGCTTCCCTTCTTACCACAAAGTCACTGAGAAAGCATTAATGGGAAAAATAAGTCATTCCTTCCCCATAATCGAAAGAAAACTTTAGAGGAGTAACTACACCCTATTTATCCTAATTTTCCTGTGGTGAACCATTATACGGGATTCCCACATAGACACTTGCCATCTGTAAAGGTTGTGCTCAGTTCATAAAGTTTCTTATAGTACTATGTTCTTAGAATAAAGTGTTAAATCAATTATAAGATTATTGATATTGACACTGTTATAGGAGACACAAAAAAAGAATGTTTTCTGGAGAGAAGCCATGATTTATGTTTCTTCTGTCTAAAGAGCTCTCACTTTTGACAGTTCACCAATTTCGGTTCTCGTTTACCTTAAGTTAGCAGCAGCTTAACCTTTATGTGTGCATATGTTCATGGATATAGGCTTGAAAGATCTACATTTGGGTCTGAGCCACAGTTTACTGACTTAAGAATATTGGCAGCACTGGAAAGGCCCTGCCTAAGCTGCTGGATGTGCCAAGGAATGTGGAGTACTTCACGATATATGTGAGTCTTTGTGTTTGTTGAGTGGCTGTGTATTCTTTCTTCTTTGTAGTGAAGTCTAGAACTTGATTGTCCTTTTGGACACAGAGTAATAAATCAGGGGAAGGCACTGGGAAAGCCTACATGGCTTATTCTACACTCTCACTGGGAAAATTTCAGCTGGCTTTCAGCCAGAGGCTCAAGAGAGCCTAAGCTGAGAGTCTCACTGAAGTCAGTGGACAAGATTTTTTGCAGGTAGTGAAGGAGCAAGCAAGACTATGCTTAGTTTGAAATTACTTTTAAAAAAACAAGGTTACTTCTGAAAGAATGAGAGTTCAGGTAGATCAGCTCCCTGAAGTACTTTTATTGAAGTATTTTTTTAAAATCTACAGTAGTTTTTCTGAGGACTGTATTATTAAAACCACTGAAATATATTGGAAGGCCACCCAATTGTTGTAAATCTCTATTCAGAAGAGAAGAGATATGGAAACTAATTTTGACTTGCTGGCAGATAAATTTTCCTGTGCTGAATTGCTGATGACACTCAACTTATCAACCTGTCAAGCTCTGAAGCAAAAGGGTATTAAAGCAGAATATATTGTCATTTTCAGATGAGATAACATCAGCAACTTAGACCAGTATAGCCTTTACATTTGTGAAGTACATGGCAGAAATTACTTCTGTCCATTAATGTACTCTAAGCTATACTTTTTAAGTGATTTTAAAATGCTCTTCTACCCAGGGCTTTTGATGGGGCCAGTGGCCTAATTTATCCAGGCTTCCTTTCAACCATACAGCTTGAGATATGAATACTGTTTACGGTGATTAAAAAACATCAAAGCATTGATTGTCCTTTTCAAATTCCTTTGCCAAGCTAGTTTGAATCTAACTATCCCACTGGAGTCACAACTTAAATTGTCTCTCTAGCCTGCTTTTCTATTTTTTTCTGCTTCTTTAAGTAATATTCCATTCTCTTCATTAATTTTTAATAGTCTTTTAATTCAATCAATACGTGATGTGAAATGTAATTGTCAGATTTGCTTCTTAAAAACTAAAAAATAATTTGGTTCCCTGAAAGGGAAACAAAAATCTCGACAAGATTGTAGAATAGTAAAAGTAGTAACTAATTTTCTTTAGAGACTTTTAAATGGGTAGATGAGTGTCATTATTCCATTTGTAAAATGTCAATAAATTGTGAGACAATCTTTGCAGAGGGTGAACATAGGAAGGGTCATGTAGGAACCTGGCACCTCAGCCCAAGGTGAAAGGCAGTCAGTCTGTTTTCTCTGGAATGAACTAGCAGATGATGCCAGCATATCTTTCTCTCTGTTCTTTGGGGCAGTTCCATTCTAGAAAGGTCAGCAGAAGGACAAAGGTTTTGATTTACACTACTATCAAAATTGTGCATGATCTTATATTTTGTTTCATTTTCTTTTTGTAACTCTTTGCTTGGGAGCAGAATGTGGAAAATGAAGGTGAAACCATCTGTGGTATTCTGCTAGTTTGATGTTTTTATCTTTATTATGTACTCTAATGCCATACTTGATTTAGACCTTGCCTCCAAAAGAGAGATTTTTGCCCTAAATTGCATTGATTTTAAGCCAATTTAATTACCTTAATGAAGAATCTATATATGGATACCTATTTTTGCTCTCCATCTTCTTTTTAGTTTAGTACTAATACATTTTCTTTCTAATGAAACTAAGATGACTTTGTCTTTAAGAGAGCTAACAGTCAGCTAGTGCATATGGTGATTGCAATTCCATCAGCTCAATCAGACTTAAAATAATACTTTTTAAAACATACAGGACGGGGCCTGACATTTGAAATACTGTATAGCTGGGTCTGAGGAATTGCACAGGAAATCTCAGGTTGCTATAAATAGGAATCGAAACTCATTGTGGAAGTGTTTCATATAGATAACTAGTTTTTCAGCTTCTATGACCAGATACACAAGAAGAACAGAAAGAGTACCTTTACTCCACTACCTTTACTCCACATTTGTCTTTAGTGTAAAGCCAATGTACACAAGGAAGAATCTCTGATATATGAGATATTTCACATGTGTGTTTTGTTCTGGAGCTTTGGGTACAAGATTATTTTAAAATGCACAAATAATGTATAGACCTTTGGGGAACTGACTCAAAACAGAGAGGCAAGCAGAAGCAAAGTGCTTCTGCACCTAAGAGTGAAAGGAAAGAATACAAATCCAATGAACCTTTAATAAGAAGGAAAGACAGACATCTGATGACCAAAAAGGAAATTAACATAATACAGCAATCATCAGGGTACAGATCTCAAAACAAATGACGGGACCATTTGCTATCAGAATCTTAAGCCATGCTTAAATTGTTTACCACAAACTGTATGTCTTATGCTGCTTGCCACATCCTGTGTAAGTGTATAATACAAAGAGAGCATGTGTGTGTGTTTATACATATTTTTTGTGCCCTACTGAACTTTGGATCATAAAAGAAGTCTCAAAAAGCAAAATTATAGCAGAAAACACAGTTCTGCTAATCCAAAATGGAAAACTGAGACTTTATTTTCTTATTCTTGAATATATCCACTTTCAGGTGACTCTACATGTAAAAATTATAAAATATAATATAATTAAAGATTGGTTTCTCTCTGCTTGCCCCAAAAGATAAAAGTAATGGATTAATTTTGAAAATATGAACATCCATATGGTATGATTTGAAATAATCTTTTCAATGGAGTCAGTAACCTGCTCAAATCTAGGTCTAGCCATATGTAATCCCCCTTCACTAACTGAATGTGTCTTCTCAGAAGAACGTTTGGTAACTAAATAGGCCTTTCCATCTGTCTTGAGCTCAAGGGCCATCAAAGTTTTAAGGATAGCAAGCAAGTGAAAGAGATGTGTATGAGGAAGAAGCAGCAAATCAGGGCTGGAGTTTCTGTATTCCCAAAATTGATGTAAATAATTTAGAAGTGCCATATAAACTGAGGGAACCAAACAAAACAGGCTTCAGTTAAAAACAGATAAAATCAGTACCTAATGCGTGTGGAAATGGTACCTTCAAATGCCTTTACTCAGAAGTTAGGGTATAAGAGCCATCTGGACACCAAGGAGCTGCATGTACAGTCCCTCCTGTATAGCCCAATGTTCTGATAAATGGAATTCATAACTTTCAGTGCATATCTTAAAGGATTCCCAAGACTTATAGGACAATGTAGTACCTAATGCCATTTAATCTTTCGGTTAATATGCATACTCAGTATGGAATCGTATATCTAGCTATTTACTGTCTAACATATACATCATAGCAGGCTTGAAAGTAGTCTAGGTGCTGCCCCAGAAATGTTTTTTGTTTGTTCTATTGTTGTGATTTTTTTGAAAAAGGACACTGATGCTACATCTATTGCATGGGAGGGAGCATGAAGCTAGTGGGAATGTTTTCTCTTATACATAGAATAGAATAAAACAGAATACTCATACAACGTGAGCAGTGACATGATGCTCCTATTTAGTTATTCATGAATGTCTAACAATTATATAAGAGTATATGCCATATAACATTCATCAGTTAAATTCCGAGAAGTTCCTAAGCTTTGATTTGTTGTTCCAGCACTGATTTCATACCAAAATGAGACCTTTAAAAGACATGAAGCTGCTGAACTGTGCTTCAGGCACATCTGTTTCTTTAATTTTACATCAAGAAGATATGGACTGTTTTGTTTTCTTCTTTCTATCACTTATATGTGTATATACTGATACAGAACTGCATGTCTTTAAAGGCCATCCCATCTGTCAAATAAAGGCTTTTAAAGTCTTCCTCAAGCCACTTTGGTGGTGATGAAGCCACTGGGATGCTTTACCCTTTAGTCCTTGATTGCATGCCCTGCTTAATATCCACAGTTGGAGACTTTCTCCAATCTTGAACAAGATTTACCAACCCTTTCTATTTCTGTCTTTACAAATCACTTTTGTGCTTCAGTGACACAGGGATTCTTCATCAGCAATTTCAATTTTTTGCTTCCATTTTCCGGCCACTCATTTTGTAATTTTTTAGTATCTGGAAGTAGAGCAATTCCTGGGAGAAAAAATAAGCAATTTACAGGCATGTTTTGTACTACAGGAAGCATAGAAACTTGGAACATATTGACAAAATTTAAAAAACACTGTATAGTGTTTTTTATATATATTTATATATTTCTTACAAAGTGGAATACATACCAAGATTTTGAACAAACTGAGTTAGAGCAGAAGAGCAGCAGAGCAGTAATGTATGTCTTAGTCCCCCTGGAAATAATCTCTTTTTAAAGAAAAATAGGCATAATTTGATTGTTAACCAGGAATATTAGTGGCTTTTCTTCTGTAATAAGAGCTCTCTGAGCCATCTGCATGTGGATTGCAGGTACTGGGCCATCCTGTTCTTGTAGTTATCGTCTACTGTGTTGGTTATGAGCAAAACTGGTTTTATCCGTAATAATGTTAAATGTTTGCTGTCCAAATACCGGGTATAGAGAACTTAATTGTATCATTTGTGAAGGTCTGTGTATATGAAGATTGAATTACACAAGAATATTTATAATCTGTATTAGCAAAACAGATGGAAAAATAAAGTGAAAATATTCTTCACTGTTCTTCTTTGAAAGCTGTTGCATCATTTATGCATCTGTTTTGCTATCGTAGTAAAGGTAGAGCAAACTTTATCCCATTCTGAGAGTCATTTCATGGTATATAAAACTCTCAATTAGAATCACTTATCTAAAAGCTAATGTATTTCCAAGTCAAAGTGTTCACTGTACTGTCTTTTTTCTTTTTTTCTTTTCCTTTTCCTTTTTTTTATTCCTTACCAGTTTCAAGTAATTGCTGGTGATATTTATGCTGGTGAAATCCATCACTTGGTGTTACTTTCCCACACATGGGAATTATTCATCCATCCATCAAAAGGTTTGCGTGGGTGATAATGATGCGCACAATAACATTAAGCTGCAGTAGCTCTTCCATAGACTCTGACAAGCTCCTGGTTTACAAGTATTCATCACAGGCACAGAATATTGTTTTCAAAAACTGTGCAGAACATTTTCTAGGCAGGGGGTCTTTACAAGGAAACGCCACTCGGGTAGATGGAGCTACTGCACAAATTAGAAGCCGTGCTGTTTCTCAGCTTTCTCCTGCCGCTCTTTCTGCCTACCCTGATAGTCCGCACTCAGTGCTGCTTACACGCAACATTAACAAAAATATCCCAACCACAGCCAAAGGAGCAGAAGCCATGCAGAATCCATACTTCACAGAGCTCTCTCAGGGTATGGGCTCTTCCAGTTGTGGCATTAAGGAAACCGGTATTCCTTGTGGTTAGTTTTGGGCACTCTATTGTCAAAATGACGTCAAACATCAAAATGTTAGATGAGGTTTCTTTCTTGCTCTTCAAGACATTTCCTGGGTCATGGCAGGCAAATGTTCCAGTATGTAAAAGTTTATTTTGAGGCACTGCTGTGCCAAAGTTAATCTCATATGCATTAGTGAGGACTGTGTTGTCCATACAAGTTTCAGCATAGGCAATAATGCATTGCAGAACTTAGATGATGTAAATAGCAAGGGGTGAAGATGTGTTGCCTGGACTATGAAGGGGATGACAACTAGGAAACTGCAAGATGAATATCAAGGAATGGCTTCTGGTTTGGGGCTTGGGTTTGGGGTTTTTTCTCCCGTTTTTACCTCTTGTTTTTAAGACTGGGAGAGTCTGACATGTAATTTGTGTTACATAACTGTGACACATAGCTAATTAGTTGTAAGGAAACAAATGTAGTCTGTTTGGGTAACAATGCTAGGACTATGCTGCTTTCTTTTATCTTGAATGTATAAACATCCTTGCCACTCAAACAAAAGCTTACGCCAAATAATTCCTTTTATTTTTGCTTGAAGTTGCATCTCTCCATCATGCAGAGACTGCTACCATAGTGCCTTCTCATTAGGAAACAGTGTTTAAAATGACTGGTATAATATACAAGGGAGAGGCCTTAGACATCCTTTGCAAAAAGTGAACTCAGCATAAAGGATTTAAATATTACATGCTACTTAAATTGTCTATTTCGACCGGTAGAGAAATTGCCAAGGCGTTATTATGACTAAATGCAATTCATCCAAGTTAACTTTTAAGTTTGTATTCCAGGGAGGAGTGAAACCTAAAAAGCATCAGCAGAGATCAAAGCTGACAGCAGGATCATTTTAATTCTGAAAACTGAGGCAACCAGAGCGAGCACTGCAGGTGAACAAAAATGCTGCAGCTTCTTCAAAAAAATGATAAGTTTTAACTAGAGCAATTATTTGGTATGCCATTTAATGCATGAAGGGGAATATTTTCCTGCTTAACACCCTAATTGAGAAAGCTGAAATTTAAATTACCTTTGGTGGAATTTATTAATAAGATAAAAAGGTATTTAATGCAAAACCAATTCTTGAATGACTACTTTGAGGACAGTGAGAAAAATCCACAGGAGTGATTACACACTAAAGTGTAGCACTGACAAAGAGTTACAAAGTCTTGATGCAAACAAATACATTTGATTTGATTTTGCAGGTGGTTGTTCTGTTTCAGTAAGTGAATCAGAGAAATACCAAAGAACTTATCATTAACAGGCTTCAAGAATAAGTTTTAAGATCAAGAAATGTGTCCAGCAGCAGAATGTGCAGACTTCACAGCTCAGTGGAAAGAGGAATGATGCAGTGAGGTTATTTTCCATCTCAAAAAGCCCTGTCTGAAAGCAGGTGCTGTATAATCAGTGTCAGCCAGTATTGTAAAGCCAGTTCAGTGAGGTTGTATGGGTCCAGCCCAGCTGCTGTTTCAGCTTTTAAATGTCACTTCACGTTTTAGAGGTATTTCTCCAGCTCTTGACTCTGATTCTCATTCAACTCCTTAGCTGTTAGTGCCTCATTGATACAGAACACTGAAATAGAGGAAAAAATTTAGATCCCAGTTTTTCATAATACCCATCTCCAGTTTCCTTAGATACCAAGTTCTGTCACAGATCAAACATCAAAAACAAGATCTGAAAGTAGATACTTCTGGAATACATGGTTATATGCGTTCCCTGAAGGCAAGAAACATGAGAATTGTGGATCCTTGGATTTCCCTCTCAAGTCATTGTGGTTTGATAATCAGGGCCTGCTTTGTGCTCATTGTCCCCCTTTGCCTTTTTCTTGGTATTCTTCTCATTTCACTGACATGGAGCAGAATTCAGAGAATTTCCATGTTGAGTTTACAAGGGATTTCTTGTAAAGATGCCCCTCTCTATAACCACTTCTTCAAAGCTACTTGTTGCCATCTTAAGTGTCTGCTAATGAAAACTGACAGTCTGGTCCTCTTAATCATTTAATGTCATATCAAATATCTGTAATTAAGGGAGAAGAAACCCTTACAAATGACGCAAGTTTGAGGCTTTTTTTTTGTTGTGTGGCTTTAAACCTAATTTGTTCCAGTATATGCTGTGTTTTCTGATAGACTGTTCTCTTCCTCATTTTAGGGCTGAGAATTACAATAATAATGTACATTTATAGTGCAATTAAATCTTTTTCTCATTTCATTTTTTAACCTGCCTCTTATTTCGCCCCTCTTTTTCTAAATTGAAAAGCTGTTCATAAATCACATTATGTATTTCTGTACACTTAGTATGGATTTTTCACTTTCATTTCTTAAAATATATAAAAAAAACCATGCAACTTTAAATAAGTCTCATGAATTTTAATGAAAAAAATGCCAATATTTTGAATGTCTGAGGTGACATACTATTATTTGCTTTCATATTGAGTTAATATTGCAAAATATGATGTTAAGGGTCTGAAAACATTTTTTTTTTGGTTTTTTTTTCTCCCCTTCACAAAAAAGGGCAGATACACTATCCACAAAAAAAAAGAGGAAAAACCAGTTTCAGTATGTGTTTCTTAAAAGACCTCAACCTTGTGTTCATAACTATTTATCAGCTTATTTTAGAGTACCCAGATGCTTTAATCAGTCAGGCTTCCACTGTACAAGCTACTGTAAAAAAATAGACTTTAAAAATGCCTCTATTGCAAAGACCATACCATTTAGAAAATCAGAGTATTAATTGTCCTAGAAGCAATATCTTTACATCATAAATTATTACAGGATTTTGCATAAACTAAGTGTGCTTAATTCAAAACCAAGTGCTAACAGAGAATGCATGAGTATAACTTGCTCCCATCGTTAGTTTATTCAATGAAGAAATTAGTATATATTAGTATATCTATACTTTACAAATGAGTATAATTTTCCTTTCAGATTTTATGTGGGTTTTCTATATGCATCTATCATTTCCACAAACCAACTCTGGGACTTTTTTTTTACATAAAAGATCAAATCTTACTTGGTCTTCTTCATCAAACTTTAGTTCTCATTTATTTTCCTTACCGTAGTAAAGTTCATGAGAAAATTGTTTTTTCTAATAGATCAACTTTGCTTCGTATCTTTTCTAAATGGTAATGACTCTATGAAGTTTTAGTGTTAAAATTACGTTACGGAACAGAAGGAGCTAAAAAAAGCTCTTTCTCTTTTGTAGATTTTTTGCAAACTGAACTTTCTTAAAAGGACTTTTAGTTTCTCAGGTGTGGAATGATCTTAGGATACTGGTACCTAGTGAAGTATTTGGAGGTGAGAAGAAATTAACCTTGCCTAGAATTTAAAAATTATCAAATTTGGACTGAATGGCAGCTTCCTCTCAATCCTCTCTACAAAAAAACAACAACAGCAACAACAACAAAAACTGATACCTGATGGCAAAAATAATTTTAACACAAAATCTATCCAAAGGAAGTGTGAGAGTCCTCACCAAACATAAATCATCTTACTACATCAATATTTTGGTTTAGAGGTAATCATTAATGATTTTTTTAAATACTAAAGCTGTATTTTGAGAACAAATTTATATGAGAAAATGCATTTTGACATCTCATCTGGTATTTTCAGCTCACATTTTTTGCTACTGTTAATAATAAGCCACAAATTTGAATTTCCATAGGAAATAAGTAATTCATGCATAGCAGTAAGAACTCCTAGGCTGAATAGACTACCTGTGAAGTTTTAGTTTTACCTCAGCCTCAGATGTGTAGGGTATCCTTCCAATCCTGCAGCGAATGCTTGAGATTTAAGTGAGTCATGTGGTTGATCTACAAGGCAAAGCCAAGTGTGTTTTCGGAAGCATGTTATTTCCTTTTGTTCTGATATGGTATCTACTCACTTACTGAATGCAAGAGCTCTTTTTGCTTTTCATAGACTTGGAAATATCTCTTGTAAATTCCGTAAATAGTAACAGTGGCTCTATTTAGCGTAGAAGAAAGTGGGAGTGTAATTAAGAGCATATGTTAGCATCAAAAGGGGAAAAATCTAGGCTGAACATTAGGAAAATCTTTCTAATGTCATATTCAGTAGACAGGTAGAAATCCAGTACAAAGTGGCTGAAATGCCTCTTTTTTTTTTTTTTTCTTCCTGAGAAAAGAGGAAATACATGGCAAAGAGAAACCTGAATCAGAACAGGAGTTTGCCCAGCATAGGAGATATCCAACTGAATGTTTAAAAGTTAGGTGAATTGTCTGAGAACATCACCAGAAGTCTTGCTTTGCAATCAAAGAGTGGTCAGAGTTTGGAGAGCAATTCCATGTCTTAGCTAACTGTCTTAGAAAGGAATAAATCACTCCCTGCGCCCTTACAGACGCTCTTACAGAAGCCACTCTGACAGACCTGTCGTCTTTTTTTATTTTTTTCTGCATTTGCAAAGCAGAAGATTAACAGAAATACCTGCATTACCTGCAAAAGAAAATGTGCATCAACGTTGCTGAAAATAAGATTGGCTAGCACTTGCATAATTTCACAGTGCCAGGCTTCTTAGATACATTTTGAGAGCTGCAGTTGGGCCGGGATAGTTTTTTAAGATGTTTGATTAAGCAAGTCTCCTGAGCAGCCTGCCCGACTCACACTGTATAAATTACTGAGCTTTTTGTTAAGCATATCCTGCTGCAATTTACAGCCCAGAATCAATTTTGGTTTGCCTGAAAGCAGTCTGAGATTGTTAACTGTGATGTTTTCAGGATATGCTTCATATATGGTTTGCCCATCCCTGCAATCTTAATGGTAATTCATTGGAGAGAAGTAGAGCAAACAGGTGAGGATGGTAACCGTTCTCTGCCATCAGAGTTTATTTCACCTGCACTGGTGAGACAATACATAAAGATTTATAAATGAATTACATACTTTTCCAGCACCTAACACAGTAAAACACCTCACTGAAGAGACACAAAGCTGAAGATAGTGATTTTGTGAAATTTGCTTTTGTATTTGTACAGGTAGATGGAAAGTCTTTACGCATTGATCTCTCTCTGAGCACATAGTGCATGTGCTGGTCCTGCTAGAAAGACTTTAATACACATGCAGACCTTTAATTTACAGTTGAGGCTGTCAGCAAAATGAATAGCTATCTTATTCCAGACAAGGAATACTGTAAGTTTCATGTTAGAGAATGAGAGAAGGAGAGAATGAGAAAGAGAAGTTAAGCTTGACTTTTCTGCCCCCTAATCTGGGAATACAATTTAATTTCATTTAACTGCTGCAGAACCTGTATTTTCAAACGCCTAGACTGATTTTCCATTTGCTTCAGGCTGTATGTCTTCCTTACACAAAAGTAATGCACAGAAGTTCAAAGTGACTTGGATTCACTTTGAGTGTTGTAAACAAAGAGGAAAAACCTAACTCTACCTAAACTCTGGAGTGAAGCACTTTGGACCAATTTCTGCATTTTTAGGATATTTGATAAAAGAGACATATTATTACTTTGTAGAAATAATAAAGCTATCCATCTAAAGTCAATTTTCTACTTCCTGTGTCTTATTATTTATTCCTCTGTGAAAGAAACATTGATTTAAATTAATTGACTGTGTACGCTAAGGACTTCTGATTATGGTTTTCAGTTTTTGCTGTTACTGCTGCAGTTTTGGATGCTTGCATACTTGTTTTAAATGTCCTGAAGCTTTTTGGCTTTAGTGTGTCTCTGTGGACTATATCTTTTCTGTGTACACACAATAAGTGTAAGCAGTTTGAGCATAAAATGCATTTGGCTGTTCCCAAACTCCTGACCCACAGTTAAGGTGGGTTTCATAAAAATGAACATTTGTAACCCACTCTGAAAATATCAAAAATGTATGGTCCTTTTCCCTTTCCTGAAAAGTTTCTTGTTTTCCTTATGCCCTTTTCTGTTACTGTTCTCTTCACAGTTGGATTTAATCTCCTCACAACAAGATAGAGCTCAAATAGTCAATCTTTATGTAATGGTACTCAAATCCTGCCCCAGCTGTACCTGTGGCTGTTATATTCCTAAAACAATTTGCCTATTTGGCAGATGCTGTTGTCAGTAGAGGAAGAAGGGGGTTGTTGGCCAGGTGATAGTTTGATTCAGAAAGATATGGTTTATGAGATTTAGATCAGTTTTTTTGCAGAGAGACTTCCAGAGGGCTCTTGGTAAGAAGAGGCGAAACTTGTACTTGAAAAGTAAGTGCTTATCCTCCATGTGTAATGTGAATAATTTTTGCAAAAAATATGACTTGTATTGAATCATGCATATTGGCAAGAACGAGGGACATACGAGGTGAATGATGCAGTTTATTTTCCCAATGAACAGATGGCATCTACATCTTTTAATAACAAATTTTACCCTCTGCTTCCTTGGTAAAACAATTGAGGTTCCATGCAAAGCTTTTCAATTTGTGACTTTCATTGTTTTGAGATAAAATCTTTTTAGCTACTGAGTTATATTCACTCTGTTGCAAATACAGAGGAAAGCAGAATGAAAGGAGCATGTTGCAAAGCACCTTCCTTAAAACAATTGATTATTGAGTGGCAGCACAGATTTGCAGCAGAAGTTGTTTGTCCGCTTGTCATTCCTCTTCATAGGCTCCAAGCCTCAAGTAGTCATTTACATCTGACAAAAAAACCAGAATAGAAACTCTAAACTCAAAATTCAAGAGCTCACAGACTACATTTGAAATAGAAATCAGCAGGGTCTGTGGACATGCATTTCCAGCCCGTGTGTATGTTTGGGGAGTGGATGTTTTATTTTAGTTTTGCCAGGTTTACTGGACAGATTGGGGGATTGGATGAGTATATATATTGTATATGTAAAATTGCTAAAACATCAGGAAGTTAAGTGTAATTAATGGTTTGTCACTTTAAGCCTGATGCACTGATGAGAAAAAGAAAAAAACAGTAACATAAAGTCATTTGAAATGAGAGGTCAGGGTCTGATTGGTAACTGATGGTAGAAAAATATTGTCAATAATCATATTATTATAACTCAAAATACTTGTAGCTCCCAGGGGTTTTTCTGTATTCACTATCATTATGAATATAGGATTTTAAAGGATTTGACGAGCTATCTAGTTAATTCTTTTTCTATTGCAAATAATCATATCTCACATAATTCTATTTTAAAAATACACCATTTCAGTAATTATTTTGATAATGTAAGCAAAAGTGTAGAGTACTGGACTTCTGTTCATTAAGTATTCATTGCTTCTATCTTTATTGAATATTTCTGAAACAAAATAGAAATATGGCAAATATTGTAAAGCAGTTTAATTTTTAAAGCCCCTCAAAATGGCTATCCTATCAGTGAGTAATTCGTTTTATGGTTCTTTCACTGGAGGTCACTGTTGTAATGATATTACAGACCTGGTTAATTGTTTAAGTGTACCTCTCAAGTTTAAATGAACAGAGAACAAGAAGGAATGTGTCCAGTATTCTTCCTAGTGAAAATCAGGTCAGAAGGTGTCCTACAACACAGTAGCCCTCTCTCTAAGGTTTGTCAGTTTTCTGTGGAAAATGCAGGAAGAAATAAATACCTGAATATTTTCCCTTGGTTGTTCTGGTTTGGTTTTGTGGGTAGGTTTTTTGGGGTTTTTTTGGCGGTTGTTTTGTTTGGTTTGGTTTGGTTTGGTTTGGGGTTTTTTGTTTGTTGTTTGTTTGCTTTTTGTTTATTATGTCAGGTTTAATCTGAATTGAAAATTTAATGAAAAACTTAAGCAAGGATTTCAAATATTGTTTTCTTGGGTCCCATGGCTTTGACTTTTTTAGCTCCTATGTCAATGGACTTTTCTTGATTGTTTAGAGGTTAAAATAGATGATGAAAAACTCCTGACCCAATGTAAGTTTATGAAAGCATGCCCAAAGCTTAGTGACCTTCAAAGCTGGACCTGTGTACAGTTAGATAGATCAGATGTTTGTTCTCAATATGCACATGGGGTTGTTTCAGCCACTTGAGTTTAATATGAGAACTGGGGGTTTGTGTTGGTTTGTAATTGTATTTCAGATTAAAAGAATTTCTGTTTAAAAAAGCAGGATATGAGGCTGAAAGTGAAGTCCTGATTCATACAGTTCTTTTCTCCTGCCAACGATTATCCTAATAGAAAAAGAAAATTACAAGATTTGACAGTGGGTGAGAATGGTCAAGAGAAAAATATGTTTTAGTTGGATCTGGTTTGGTTTCTTCCAGGAAGGCATGCCTCCATCTTTTGTCTAGATTGGATTATCTTTCTAAATCACTGTAGAACAGAAGAGTTTCCAATAAACATGAACAGCAATCCTTGCTAATGCCTATCAATCTGGATCTTCACATGTTAGCACTGTTAAGCAGTTCCATGAGAAAAAGCAAAGCTAGCATTATTAAATTGGCAGAAAACAGTGATGGTCTATGAGCTGTATCATTTCACATATTTAACTAAGGCTCTGTAGTGTTTGCCTGGTTTTCTATATTCAGACTCACAATCTACCAGAAATTATCATTATGTGTCTTGGTCCATTGATACAGAGTAAGGAAATGACCTCTATTTTGCTACGGAAATAACAAATTTCTGCAATTTCATCGTTTTAGCAAAGTTCCTGCACTTCATTCTTGTGCCTGTTGCAGTGTGTTCATTTAACTGTATGATTTTAAATGGAGAGCATTTGGCTAATTAGCAGGCAGCTGTTCACTTAAGTAAATGACTCATAGAGTGATATTTATGGTGCATAACTATTTTTCAAGCCTGGAGAAACTTGGGGGAAAAAAAGACACAAAAGCAGATGTTTATGCTTCTACATCCATGAAAAATGCTCTGAAAACCAACTGCTGCTTTCATTTAGTGGCGTTTTTCTCAGAACTTAGTGATAAACTGGTAACCCCAGCTTTTAACTAATATCTTTCAAAATTAATGAGATAGCACTGTAAAGAAAAAAATACAAATTACTTAATTTCCAGTACTCATGTGAGCTAAATATGTAAAATGAATGGTGAGACATCACATGAAGAGGCCTCGAAGTTTATGATACACATAGGCTCAATTACATTTAGAGTACTGGAACTTGCAATTTGACTAAAGCTTTTTTTTTAATGTGCTTTTTTGCTTTGCAAAACAATTATGTGTAACGTAGTTCAACTACCAGTTCGAAAATATCAATCTCCATAAGTACCATACAGATTCCATTTTAAAACAGCATTACTACAGCAAAATTCCTACAGGGTTCCCTTTGGTCTGCTTTGGGAGTTTATAACATTATACATTTTAGCATTTGGAATTAGGACATTCTGACATTCCCCATGACTACCTTGTAGCCATGTTTCTTCTCCTCATAGGCTGGTTGTCATAGAACCTAAGACATCATCTTGGTGTTTTGGGAAGGATTAGGGATTTTGTCCCCTCCTCTCTCTGCTCTAATTGGCCTGGCATCTGTCCTGCTGTGCCTCTCCTGCTGTTGAGTACTCTGCCACAGCTCCCTTTGTCTCTCCTCTGCTTGCTTTAATGCATGTTCTTCTGGGTGCTCAGGTCACTCACCTACGTTTCATATACAGTACAGAATCTGTTTTTAATAAAGAAAAAATATAAAAAAGAACATTTTTTGTGTTCTTCCCCATTCTCTTTCTCTTTTAAAACTGGACAGTGCCAGCTGCTAATTTAAGATTTCTGAGACCCTATCAAGTTTTGGGTACAAAGTTCTGTGGCATTGCTGGGTGGATCAGGCAGGTGGCTAGTTTATTTTTTTCATTTGATGTGCTCTTGCACCCTGCTTTCAGATTCTTCCAAGACTTTTATGTAAAAGCTGTTGGTTAAAATACACGGTTTTTATTTATTTTGAATGTATATGGTCTTCCTTCTCAGGTAAATGATTAATCTTTTTAAGTGGCATGTGTACCTTTCATCACAAAATTGATTTTTTGGAGGTTTTTTTTCTTGTTTTGTTTTCACTAGGATAAAGAGAAAGGACATTTCCTTTATGTTGCCAGTATGCAGTTTAAAATTTTAACAATACTTTGTAAGAAGGAGAATAGAATCATTGTAGCATAGGCATCTATTAAATAATTGTTGCATCTTTAAAGAGAAACCTGAGGTGGATGAGTGTTTTGTGACTATGGATTAATGGACTCAGCAGGATTCATCTGTAGTTTATTTTGTTCACACAAATAAATTTAAGCTAGACTTACTGCTGAAAGGATAGTCAGTAGTAACCATCAAGGAATTTTAACCAGATTGTCCAAACCTCCATAAACTGGAACTGCTTTACCACACTTTGTCATTGTATTCTCTGTGACTAGTCTGGAAAAATATCTTTCAGTTCAGTTTGGAAAGAAAGTGAACCAAGATGAAATGGAAAAGCATGCAAAGCCTAGATTTAAGTAACAAAGTTGGAGGTTTGTTACTCTTTTATCACCTGATCTATTACCTATTTTATAAATTTACAGTCATAGCTCACAGTTTCATTTAATTACATTGGCATGTAAAATGACTATCCTAGTTTTCTAAATAAAAAGGAAGAAGATAGCAAAAGATTAGAGAAGCACATGTTATTGTCAAGATAAAACCTTGAGCTAAACTACCACCCTTCAGAAGCAGAACGACCTCCCAAATTTGAGAGTACTTCAAGATTTCACTTGTCATCTCTCAACAGCTTTGGAACAATTTCCTAAGTGAGACTTTACAGTTGTTGTAATAGTCATTCTGTGATATGTTTGAAATAAAAAATGTGTTCTATATAAAGCAACATTTCAGCAACCTTAAAAAGATAATAAAAATTATCAGTTAAAAACCATGGAAGCCTCATGTAAAATGCAAAATTGAACTTGTTTAGTTGCTTTCTCATTGCTCTGAATGTTATTTGACTTGGAAGATTGCCACAAATCAGGCAGTAGTTGAACTGAAAAATACTAAATAAACTCTGTTGGAAATATGGTTAGGTGAGTTATCTTTAGCAGACAGAAGAATTATCTGCTAGGTGGGTAGTCTATAATGCTGTCCAGAAGGAAAGTATTCAAAACTTGTATGAAAAATTTATCTAGACAGTATGGATTTAAATGGAGAAAAGTAAAGGCTTAATGATAATACTGGAACCGTAGTGTAAATTACAAGGCATCTCCACAGAGCAATGGTAATACATGGTCATGTAAACTTCTATATATGCCCATTAGATGAGTGGTTAATAGCTCATTCTAATTTATATTATTTTCCTGATATTTAATGTTTTAAAGGTTGTGACTCAGTTCCTCAGTGTCTCCATAGTCTGTAAAAGGAATAACAGCAAACTCCTGTTGTATTTCCACCTGAGGGTCCTAAGGGAGCTGGTGGAAGAGCTCGCCAAGCCACTCTCCATCATTTATCATCAGTCATGGTTAACCAGGGAGATCCAAATGACTGGAGGTTGACCAGTGTAACATCCACCCACAAGAAGGGTTCAAAGAAGGATCTGGGGAACTACAGGCCTGTCAGCCTGACCTTGATGCCAGGGAAGGTTATAGAACAGATCATCTTGAGTGCTATCACACAGAACATACAGAACAAACAGGGGATCGAGCCCAGTCAGTATGGGTTTAGGAAAGGCGGGTCCTCTTATGATCAGGTGACTCATCTAGTGGAAGGCTGTGGATATAGTCTGCCTGTACTTCAGCAAAGCCTTTGACACTGTCTCCCACAGCATGCTCCTGGAGAAACTGGAACAGGTGCATTCTTCACTGGCTTAAAAAGTGGCTGGATGGTCAGGCCCAGAGAGCGATGGTGAATGGAGTTATACCCAGCTGACATAAGGTCACTAGCATTGTTCCCTAGGGCTCAGTACTGCAGCCAGTCCTGTTAAATATCTTCATCGATGATCTGGATGAGAGGATGAAGTGCACCCTTAGTTAAGTTCACAGACAACACCAAGTTAAACAAGAGCGTTAATCTACTGGAGGGAAGGAAGGCTCTGCAGAGGGATCTACATAGGCTGGAATGATGGGCCAAGGCCAATTGTATGAGGTTCAATAAAACCAAGTGCTAAGTTTTACGCTTGGATTGCCACAACCCCGTGCTGCATTACTGACTTGGGACAGAGTGACTGGAAAGTTGCCAGGCCTAAAAAGGCCTGAGGGTGCTGTTTGACAGCAGCTGAATATAAACCAGCAGCGTGCCCAGGTGGTCAGGAAAGTCAGTGGAATTCTGGATTGTATCAGAAGCAGTACTAGGGAGGTGATTGTCCTTCTGTACTCAGCACTGGTGAGGCCAGTGCTTAACACTTCAAATCCTGTGTTAAGTTTTGCACCCCTCACTACAAGAAAGACATTGAGGTGCTGGAGCATGTCCAGAGAAGGGCAATGAGGATGGTGAAGGGTCTGGAGAGTGAGTCATATGAGGAGCAGCTGAGGGAGCTGGGTTTGTTTAGTCTGGAGAAGTGGAATTTTGCAGGATACCTTATTGCTCTCCAAAACTTCCTGGAAGGAGGTTGTAGCCAGCTGGGGGTCAGCCGCTTCTCCCAGGCAACCACTGACAGGACAAGAGAACATAGTCTCAAGCTGCACCAAGGAAGGTTCAGATTGGACATCAAGAAGAATTTCTTCGCTGAAAGGGTGGTTAAGCATTGGGACAGGCTGCCCAGTGACATCACCATCCCTGGAAATGTTCAAGAAACAACTGGACATGGCACTTAGTGCTCTGGTTTAGTTTGTGTGGTGGTGTTCGGTCAAAGGTTGGACTTGATGATCTTGGAGGTCTTTTCCAACCTTAATGATTCTGTGATTGTATGACCACTAGTTAATTCTTTTAACTGCACTTCTCTATATTTTTCAATAGAAAAACATCAAATCTCTTAAGATTTAATATAGAATACCACATCTTCATTGGAACACAAAGGTATAATCTTTGCTTAAGAATTTCTAGTAAAGGTTATATGTTCATCTTTTTATTAGAGGGATAAATTATTAGACTTCCAGCAAGGAAGGAAGGAATACTTTTTCCATCTTATTTGAAATTTACTGCCTTTATACAGTCCAAGCTTGCTGGCAGCATGTAGAGTGTTTGGAAACAGCTTTCTCAGATAAACTTGCATTTTAATGAAACTAGATTGAGTTTGGGAAGGAGCGCACTTTCAGCTAACACCTGTTGCTCCATTAGTATACATCTAAGAAAATCAAGGTAGGAATTTGTTTAGCACCAAAAAAAAAAAAAAAAAAAAAAAAAAAAAAAAAAAAGTAGAAAGCATATTAGTGCTTATACAAGAAAAATAAAATTCTCCTGGGAATATATAGGGTATATTTGAGATGGTGAATTTAAAATCACAAGTTCTTTGAAATAAAACACTGGCATTTGTCAAAGTAGATTTGAATTGAGGTAGAACATGTGTTGGAAGGGGAAAAAAATAAGAATTAAGTTGTTCATTTATTGAAGAGGTGAAATTAAAGCACCTACTCAACAAGTAAATCTAGATTTTTTTTGTAAAGTAAACAATTTAAGCACAGTGACATCCAAACACAAACAAAATACATTCACTCTGATGTTTTATGCGCATACAGATAATGAGAATGAGATAGAGAAGAAGAAAAGAGTACTGGTACTCTGGTACTCAGAAATGGAATATTATCTGAGGTAAATAAACAGTACATAAAACCTGAAGAGCATCCAGAGTAAAAATGGGACAATCTCCAGAGTTAACATGCGGCAATCATGTGAGAAGCCTATTAGGTTGCTTACATCTTTCTTGGGCTTCAGAATTTCTTATAAAAACTAAACAAAAGCCGAATACTATACCTACTTTTATTTAAATCTGTAGTTTCATAATTCTCACTCTGTAGAAAAAGCAGTACAGTAGCAACTGAGTGTCTTCCTGTTGTATTAAACATAATATCCTTGCTTTCAAACAACAGTCCTCCACCGCTAGATTAAACCAGTGCAGTGACACTGAGGGATTTCTTTATTTATTTAAAGGCTAAGATTAATTAAATATTAATCACTTGAGCCCTTCTCGGTACATTAAATTAGCTAAATATACAATTACTGGTATAAGACAGGCAGAAGGCAACGACTTTTATGTATCTGCCATCTAAAGTAATAAAGGATTAACAACAATATATCGACTACAGGGCGTTATTTCATTGCACAGGTATCCTGGGCTGTGGTTCCCAATGTAAAGAGTTGAAAGTCTTTCTCAGAGCATATGCATTCAGTCTAGACCAGGCCACCTCAAAACAGCAAGATGGCTGCTAACAGGCAGAGCTGTAACATCTCAAGGCAGCCTGCGGAGGGAACATTTCAAGTTTCTGCTCATGGGTGGCAGGATTTCTCATAGGAAAAAGAGTTTTCTAAAAACCGAGTTGAAAAATGCTAGTTACCAACAGGAATTGCTCCTGTTACATAGACCATTTAATGTTACACTGAGCTAGAGAACACAAACATGGTTTTAAGGGTTTGGCAACAGGGAGGCTTTGCCCTTCTGGTTATTTGCAATGGAAAGCAGGTGCAGTTCCACTTGGTGAAAGAGATAGACTTTGGAGAGCCAACAGCGAAACACTGAGGAGAAAATTCTTTATTGCCAGAAACCACTGGGGCTGGGGCTGCTACTCCGTGCTTCCTTTCAATACCTCTGCCTCCTGTGTCTGCTTGGAAAGTCTGCAATAACTTAAAATGGCTTTTCCCCAAGGAAAGCTTTCCCTGACAAAAGCTTTAGGAGAAATGGCAATATTGCCTCTTACTGCCTGCTTGGAGAAATTGAGGGAAATGCCTGATAGGAAGAGTTTCATTTGCTCTTTCCTGACGGACCTACAAAGTAATTCTAGGGAATAAGTGATTTAACACAATTTCAAGCTATTGCCCAAAGTTCCAGCAAAACTGCATGATTTACCTTAGCCTAAGTACATGATTGATAATTTTATTTGGTAAATCTCCAAAAACGTGGTTTTGGTGAGTTGTTAAAAGGGTGCAGGGATGCACGTGTCTCATCCCTGTAGCTCAAGTGGTAAGTGAGTGGGGTTTTTTTCCTCTTTAACTCTGTTTCATGTTCTTCAAATGAAAAATTAGCCTCTGTTGTTTTCCAACCATCCTTTTTTTCATTTGTGACAGAAAAAGCAGGTAAGTTCTGTGAATTCTAGCTGCAGGTGGTCATTGTGTGCCTCTGCATGCCTTTTTCAGTCCAAATGATTCTATGACTCTGTGAATAAACCTATTTTTCTCCTTTTAAAATAGCCACAGTTTTATAGTCCCTTGCCAAATAAACCTCAATTTTATCTAGTTTTAAGTCATTTGTGTTTTTTTCTCCTTTGTAAATCTACAGTAACTGAAATGTCAGCCTCAGAAAATAAACTATTTTGCAGGCTGTCAGCAGTAGGCAATACCTCTCCCAGTCACCCATACAGGACTGTGAAAGAAAATTGTTTAAACAGGTATTAGACCTTATGAAGTGAGTAATTCCTTTTCTTTCAAGAGCAAAGAGTGGAGAGCAAGGACTAAAAGAGCTGTGAACCCAGGGTTTGGTGAGGATGAGAAATGAACTGCTAACCTTTCTTCTCAATAGGCTGGATGCACACCACGCCAGGATCTATCAGCCTAAAAGGTCACTAGTGTTCCAGCTAAACAGAGACATGACTACTTGGATTTTGTGTTGGTCACATTTTGTGAAGGTATATTATTATATGTTTAATGATTGCCAGAACTGCTTTGCAAAAAGAAAAATATACTTTATGTAGGAGGGTGTACAAGCCGAAGTGTATTCATGTGTCATGCAAGGACTTTATGCAGGAATGTGTTTCCTTTTGATGGCTAAACTGCAAGTTAATTCGAAAAACTAAAAATGCATTTTCTTCATTGAGGACATCATGCTACAGGACAAGGAGCTGTTTTGTATCAGACATTCAGGTCCTTCCTACAGAGTTTTGTCACTGAAATCTGTTTTAGTCATTCCCAATCTATAGCTGTAGGCTTAAGCTGAGACCCTCAAAGTTTTATATCTGCTACTTTAGAAATCAAAATCCCTTAGGAAAAAAAAAATCTAAACCCCATTTTTTTCACTTGCAAGATAAGTGCCTTATTATGTTTATCTTTTGGAAACATCCTAAGACACAGCAGGGAAGTCAAGAGCTGCACTAGTCCCTGCACCTTCACCAAAAAAAGATGTCATTCCCTGAACTTCCATTCTCTTCCACAGATGAAAGTTTTTAGATATCTGTCACATACTGACTCGGAGTATACATGGATAACATCTGCTTGATTATATATAGAGAGAGATATATATGTATGTATGTATGTATATACATTCACTTTTTATCCATTTGGCAATAGATGGAAGTATTTCTGAAGGTACCAGGTCCCATAGATGTGTAAAAAAACACGTGGCTTTTATGCCTTCTTAAACATTATCTGCTTGTATAGCACAAGAACAAATCCCATTCAAGTTTGCTTTTGGGTCAAGTGAGCCTGTTGGTATTTTTCTAACTAAATTTTGAAATGCTATCTTTTAGCCTCTGTAAAAGAAACATTCAAAATAAATCAGAAAATTCATTGCTGAATTCAACTGTTTTTAAGCCAGACCTTTCAAAAGAGATGTTATCTTAAATATTATTTTTTCATATAGTGAATAGTTAGAACAAACAGATTAATTTAGGGCACATCTAACTCCACAAGACATGCAGGGAACTCCTAATTTTTTGAGAATTTAGATATCTGTAGGAAAACAGTTTGTGCGCTTATTCAATCATCATATATAATTCTAACTTTATTGTTAGTTTTTAGTTTTATCACTGTACCAATCATTTGTGAAATGCTAGAGATACATACTGCATCCCCATATTAATATCAGAAATTTAATCTTGTCAAATTAGCAACCATTACATCTGTGTGGTATTTTGCCCAATCAGTCTCATCAGAAGTATTAGATGAAGTCACAAACTCACTTCAGAAGAAATCAGCAGAGAAGTAACCTTACTTATCATTGTAACAAATGCAGTAGTGTACCTTGTTTATTTTTATTTATGATGGCAGACAGCAAGTGGCATAGTGTCAGGTGACATCACGAGAGGAAAAACTCCAAGAACATATCCTTAAAGTCTTCTTTCAGCTTCTTTGGCATTGACTCCATTGTTGAATTATTCAGGTACTGCTCTGGCTAGCAATACTTTTGTCACCATATGTCAACATTTAATATATGTCAGAAAAGTTAACGGTTGTTTCTAAAAGAAGAATCTCAGCTTCGCATATAGCTGGGATGCTCAGTGATCTGGAACAAGGTGGCTGTAGATCTTTTTTAATATCCTTGGGTTTTCCACAGTAACATTACAATTACCTGAGCATTTCTGTTTGCCTTTCAGGAAAAAGTTTGGGTTTTTTTTTCCTTTGTGAAAGTAGCAGAAATTTCTTTTTAGTCAGAACCCTCACAGGAGTGGACACTAGAAATAGCCCAAGTGCTACTGAGGATAAAACATAGCTTACACAACTGGAGCGAAACACAATTTGTATGAATCCATAATGCAAGCAGAGTTTAAGAGGTACTCTGAGGTAACTCCCCATACTCTAAACTCAGAAGAGCAAGTTGACTGCAAATCTTAGTCAAGCACAGTATAATCACTTTAAACCCAGAAAAGTCCTTACCTATCTGAGAAAGGCAGCAAAAGAAAGCACAGAAATTCTCTCCAACCCAGTCCAGTTGTGTCTTCTTCGTAAGGTTAAAGACCAAAATTTTGGCAAATAGTAAGTTTTTTTCTAGTCCCTGGAACATACTTGGTGGATTGGACAGCACATAACGAATCCCACATCTGTAAAAATGCTAAATCTCAATAGAATAAAAATTTGTATTGATGGTATAAATACAAATACTATTAACAGTAGTTTCTTGTGCCTCATATCCACTTTTGGTGGAAAGGGACAGCCATCAGCTCATTAAAACGTAGGCACATCCCAGAGACACCGGCAGAAGCCACCTCTGTTACCTCAGTCTGGCCAGGACATAATTTATCTTCCTAGTGCTGTACTCCTTGTCTCTTTGGCAAGCAAAGTTTCTTTCAGTTAGCTGCAAAACAATCCAATGTACAGACAATCATTTGGCCTTTTAAAATGAACTCTGATCAGTTTTGCTGCAGTTATCTTTTCTTGCAGTGCTTCTTCACAAATAGGGGTGTGTTCATTTACACAGACAATATGTATTCAACTTTTAATGCTGTTCATGTCTCAGTAAATCAACTGGTGTAAAATTCAAAGTAGCTATTAGTTTCTTCAATAGACTCTCTTCTATAAGCAGTTCTCTACGGTTTTTCAAACCAGAGCAGTCAAAGTCAAAATGGTCTCTGTTTTGATCACAGGACATTGCATAGGACATTGCTTTCAGCCCTTTCACTAGCTTTGTTGCCCTCCCCGGGGTACATTCAAGGACCTTTACATCCTTTTAAGATTTTGGGGTCCAGAACTGCTCACAACTCTCAAGGTGAGGCTGCACCAATGATGAATACAGAGGGATAATCACCTTCTTTGACCAGCTAGTGATGCTAGGTTGGACTTTTTTGTACTTGTGCCCATCATTACTTTCTCCCAGCTGCAGAGACTGGCATTTGGACTTGTTAAATTTCATCCCATCCATCATAGCCCAATTTTCCAATCCATTTGGATCCTTTTGCAAGGCCTCTTGTCCCACAAGAGAGTGAACAGCACCTCCCACTTTGATATTGTCAACAAACGTGCTACTGGTGCATTCAACTGCTGCATACAGACCAGTGATAAATATAATGAATGGAACTGGCCCTAGAATTGAGCCTTGAGGAATACCACTGGTGACCCATTGCCAGCCAGATGTGGTCCCATTCACTACAATCCTTTGACCTCTGCCCTTCAGCCAGTTCCGTGCCCAGCACTTCATGAACCTGCTCACCCCACAGCTGGGCAACTTGTCCAGAAGGATGCTGTGATGGACACTATCAAAAGCCTTACTAAAAGTCCAGAAAAACTACATCCATCATGTTACCTTCATCCACTACATGTATAAATTCACCATATGAAATTAGTTTAGACAGGACCTTCCCTTTGTGAACTCGTGTTAACTGTGCCTGATAATTGCACTGTCCTTTAAATGCCTTTGAATAGTAGTTGGTAAGATCTTCATAATTTTCACAGGAACTGAGAGTAGACCAACAGATCCGTAGTTTCCTGTGTCTTCCCTCATGCCCTCATTATAAACTGGAACAGTATTGTCTAGCTTCCTGTTAGCAGGCACCTTTCCACACTCCCAAGACCTTTGATAGATAATTGAGAGCAGCCCTGCTGTAACATCCACTAACACTGGTAGATAAAAAATTAGATATGAACTGACAATTGCTCTTGCAGCCAAAGTAGCCAACTTTATTTTTGGCTGCATCAGAAGTGTGGCCAGCAGGTCAAGGGAGGAGATTTTGCCCCTCTACTCTGTTCTCATGAGACCCCACCTGGAGTGTTGTGTCCAGGTTTGGAGTCCCCACAGTACGAAGAATGTTTATGTGTTGGAACAAGTCCCGAGGAGGGCCATGAAGATGGTCAGAGATCTAGAGCACCTCTACTGTGAAGAACCAGTTAGAGCTGTTCAAGGTGCAAAAGAGAAGGCTCTGAAACAACCTTATAGCAGCCTTTCAGGTACTTGAAGAGGATTTAAAAGAAAGATGGAGAGAGAGTTTCTGTCCAAGGCCTTTAGTAGCAGGACAAGGGGAAATGGCTTCAAATGAAAGAGGGTAGATTGGACATAAGGAAGGCATTTTTCACAGTGAGAGTGGTGAGGCACTGGAACATGTTGCCCTGAGAATGTGTGGGTGCCTCATCCATCCTAGGAGTGTTCAAGGCCAGATCAGGTGGGTCTTTGAGCAACTTTGTCTAGTGGAAGATGATCCTACCCATGGCAAGGGGGTTGGAACTAGATGATTTTTAGAAGCTCCTTTTGAACTAAACCATTCTGTTATTCTATTAGTCTGTGATCTTACAGAATTTTGAAAGAGTATTAATAATAGCTCTGGTGACCTGGAAAATTCAAATTGTGTGAGCATATTTTGCCCTCCTAAATTCTTTCAATAGATATTTTTTTATCTTGCTCAAATAAAGGATATCTAGCTTGAGAGTTTTTATCCATTGCTGTATTTAAAAACGGGGAAAAAAACAATTATTTTGAATTTTCAAATTTATCTGTTGTATTTTTTGTGAATTGTTTTGGATATTTCTCATTCCTCCCCACCAGATCACCCTTCTGTTTTAAAGACACTTTATAGATAATAATTTTTAAGTTAGCCTTACTGTTACTGAACCTTACTTTTGTGCGTTTATCTACCATGTATGTCACAGAGGGCAAATACGTAGTTTCAAGCTACAGCTGATTGTAAAATTGGCTTGTAAATACCTACATCCATGATGTTCATGGCCCAGGATGCCACTGAAAGTATGACATAAGTGTAATAAGACCCCATCTCCATTCATTCTTAGACATCCTGTATTTTGTACAACTGCACAGGAGAGACTCCTGCATCCAGTTTTGGTATTCAGAATGGGCTGGGTACAGACTGACTTTGAAAAGGGCTTTTGTTTTATTACTTGTGTCAGTCCTGAAAAATAATTTGGGTAAAAAAATTGTCATTCTCCACTGAAATATAAAGTTATGATGTTAATAAATGTGTGAGCTCAATCGACTAACCCCCAGTCTTGGAGAAAACAACTAGGTTTTATATCACATTTTGACTTTACACAAAATTCAAGATGATATGCTCAGATGTCCAAGCCAAGATCAAAAATAGATTGTTTCCAAATAAAATGCCTCTTTGATACAAATCTACCACTTATAAAGCAGAGATTGAATACTTTAGCCCAAGCATCTTGACTTTTCTGAATCCTTAACAAAAATTACAAATATGTAAAGAATTTTTTTTTTGCTTCTTTTCAATGCACTGACATTGTCAAAACCATTACTCAAACTCATATGTTGTATCTTTGAAATGGTCACTTATTATGCAAAGAAATATGAATTTAGACTATGAAATGTTTATCTTCTTGCACATATTTTTGGTTAAATTATTTATGACATCTCTTCTGCCAAGACCAGAAAGAAAATTGCACTTTTGGAATCAACTCAGGGTTGTTTTGTTATTCCTTAAGGTGTTTTGCATCTTCTAAGTGTTAATGATGTCTCTTTCCAACTCCGTTCAGAAGTTTTTCAAAGCCCATTTTAATCATGCAATGTATCATCACACTGAACACTTGATAGAGTGTCTGGCCCCATTGAAGTTGACAGCAAAATATCCTTTGAATTCTGGAGACAAAACAGCAGAATTAATCTGGTTTCAAGGATAACTTGAGTTACATGAGAAAAACAGTGCATTTCTCCTGTTATCATGGCTGGTTCAGCTGGAAACTTCTGAGGCTTACATGGAGCTGACTGGAAGGCCAGGCTTTGATTTTATGCAACACCCTTCTAGGAAGGGCTAATTTCAAATAAAAAGTGAAACCTCAACCTAGATTTCAGTATAAACAGGTTTGCCCTTTTCTTAATGCAGTAGGCAAAGAGGTAAAATGGTATCTGGGATTTTTCAAAGTCTCAGTATGAGATATTTGTCAATGCAAGTTTTTTACATTCTATAATAAATAATTCCTTAGCCTCAGGGAACATAGAAAACTAACATCTGTAGGGTTCATAACAGCAACTGACTTCTCAGGATGCTTATTTATTAGCATTTTTCACCTGTCTTGTCAAAATTGCACACCTTGCAGTAGTACAATGAACAGTTGCAGAAAGTAGCAATATAGAGGAATAATGACGGTTCATCCCAGCAATGCAATGATTTTTTCCCTGAGTGTATTTTATTCCAATTTCAAGTGATAGGCCCCTTTCTTGTAAAACTTTAATATTTATCATTTGAAAATAAGAGTCTTCCTTTGAGCACATCTGTAATAGGAGCAGGAAAGGATGTGGTAGAGAAATCTGTACAATGAATAGGTGGCCTTGCTGAGATTGCAAAAGAAGGAGAGTGAATCAGGCCACTTTTAAAATTACATCTTTAATTGAAATAGTGAAGCAGCTCATTTGGAGCTGTTTGCTTCCTTGCAGCATGAAAAAAAGTTTAGCTGAAGGTTCGTCCCACTGGCAGCAGGTAGTCTCAGTGGAGATCCAAACTCTTGAGTCATTGTTTACATCATTGTGACAAAAATGGTGTCACTCAAGGTTCTTTATTATACCTGTGCTTTAAATTCTAATCCTTAACAGATTACATTATTTCTTTTTATATATCTTATTAGAGTACAGCAAAAGCTCATTTATGGACTAACTCAGCTGCAAGAATTGAGCCAAAAGTACTAATTGTATGCTTTGAACAGTAAATGTGTAATTATTTGCCATTTCCTTTCAAGCAAATGGCTTGGTCAGTTACTTCTCTAATTTAAAGAGATTAAGACACTTAAACATCCGATAGGAAACTAGAGAATGACAGTAAGATTTCCCTCTGCACAAAGTATTTCAGCATTGAAACATGTTGGAGCAGTAACATACCCAGTTATGCATATATGGAGGTGTATGAATACCAAAACTTCTGTGGTTGTAGTATTCTGGTGTGGTTGTTCTGGTACTTCAAAGATCTGTTCTCTCTGTCCTGTATGTTTTTCCACATTAAAAACAATGCTCTTACTGTGAGATGGGCTTCAAGTAGATCCTAGCAGCATAAGGTTAGATGAGCCTTTGGAAGAAATTAAAACATTCTAACTTCTAAAAAAAAAAAAACCTCCATAGCATCTTAATGCTGCAATTACACTTTTTGTCAGTTTAGTGGACAACCTAATACATATGTCTCAAATCTAATTTTATGGGATAAAATTTCCTGGGAAACTTCTCAAAGGCCTTGAGATATGATAGATACAGCCTGTGGAAGCAGGCAGCAGACTGCCTGTTTGGAAATTGTCTGAAGAGGAGTTGGAAAAGATCTGCTCTCAGAGCGAGCTCCTTTGTTGTGAGAGAAGAGGATTTCTTACAAAATATTCCCCTTCCACTTTCAAGATTTTTCAGCAGGTTGCTGACTTGGGCTTTTCACAACAGTGTTAAAATGGAAACCAAAGCAATTTTCTGGCTTATACTCCAGGAGGTGCTAAGTAACTGGAATCTTTGTTCATCATTCCTTGCTTGACTAATGCCAATGTTTCCTGGCTTTTCACTCTTGAATGCAAAGATATGTTTAATTACTCTTATTCATGAAATCTGTAAGTTTCAGTACCTCATTTATAGCTAGGCTGAATATAATAGAGATTTCTTTCTCTCATGCTTGGAAAGGAAATCTTTGCCTGGTCTCGGGAGAATAGTTACTGCATTTTGTTACTTTATTTAAAAATTGACCAGGAAATAAAATACTTTCCCCTGTAATGGAAAAAAGTCTAACTCATTTGTATTAAGTTACCATGTCTTTTATGTTTCCAAATGTGCAGCAACTTTTGCTTAATGTAATACTAGAGAAAGAGATTGGTTTGTGTTTTTGTCATTGAAAGCTCTCTTTCCTATATTCTCTTTGAAGTAGTGTGAGTAACACTTTAAAATGTGTCAAAAGTTATTCTGACTTGGGAATGGGTACTGACCCAGAAATCTAGTGATCATTTACAAATTTAAACACAATAACACTTTCTTTTCATGTGAAATCCCAGCTCCATGTGACTTCTTAGCACAGATTTTCTTCATTTTGCTGTACTTTCATAGCACTTACTGGTTTTCCGTTGGGAAGAGCATCATCTATTATTTATCTATAGCTTCAAGGAGCCTCTTTGCATGCTTCTTTCAAATATGAAGCAGGCGACACTTTTTCAGCAAAGAGTAAGTTTTATGGAACATAACGCTTCATTAAAAAGTTTCAAAGTTAAATTTATGCATTTGTACCTACTTATTTGTAATGCATGATTTTCATTTTGTTTTGCATAAGTGAAGCCTCTGTGCGATATTTTAGGAAAGGACACATGCAAATCCTTTTTGGGTTTGGATGAAATCACCTGTTCCTTTCCTTAGAGTAGTGGAAAGATTATGCTGTCTTGTGACTTGAAACATAAGGAATTCCTTCTTTCTCATAGTTCATAAACAACTGAAAACAAAGAGTAGTGCTGTAGTCTACCTGTAACAGTGTGACGGAATTGTGTTTATCATTTCAGTCTGTTAGTAGGTGTTGATCCTCAGAGGATAAGCTAGGTGGTAATGATAGGACCTGAAATGATAGGACAGGGACTTCTTATGCTACCCAGATAGAAAGGAGTTGTGGTCGGCCCCACCAGGGAAAAATGTAGGCAATGGCTAAAGCGATGTTTGGTTAGGTCTGGTGGAAAAAAAAATTTTTGGAAAAAAGGATAACTGAAGTGCTGAGTACCTCACTTAACTTGACTCATGGTATTGCATTTCTCAAGTGAGGATATTGTCATATAGAAAGCCCTATCCTCCATCTAACACATTATATCAGCTGCAACAATAATCAAAGGAAGGAATTAATTTACCTGTGCTGCAGCTTAACTCTAGCTTTTTACGTATTTTCAAGATTCTGATCACGGTCAAGTAGCAGCTGTTTCATATTTTCAGTTCGTGGAGATATAACTTTGCTTGATTTTGCTCCCTAAGTTTGCTGCGACTTAGGATCCAAAATGGTCAATATTCAGTCTCAACCCAGTGGACAGTATCTTGTAGTTTATCAGGCTTCTTTGTTACTACAAGGTTGATAAGTGCAGTCTCAGAAGTGTTTCCATTACTGCATGGAAGTACCTGATATATCACTTTAGATTATGATGGATTTAGACTGTTTTGTAAATTATGTATTCCTACTTCACTCTGGCTCAATCCTCCAGTATTATGTTTCCAACAATATACAGAGCCTACAAATATGCATAGAGTAATAGCCCAGTAAAGATTTTTTATGGTTAGAAAATGCCATTAACATTTCAAAGTTTTTCTCCTTTCACAGTAAATATGACACCAAACTTGTGTGTTTAAATTATGATTTAGGGACTTTCTATACACTTGTTTGTAGTATATAGCATATCTCAGACATGGCTTGGTTGTTTATGAATAAATTCAGGTAAATTTTTCATACAGAATAAAAAATCCATCATAACCATTGTGCATTAGAAATCCTTGTAGTGCTCTATTGCTTCAGTCATATACATAACCCCAGAAAAGTCAAGGTTAGAAGGAACCTCTGAAGACCATCTGGTCCAACCTCCTGGGTTGGGCTGAGAGCAAGGCTTGTGTTAGGCTACCCAGGGACCTCTCAAGCTGTCTTGAATGTTCCCAGTGAAGGAGATTTCACCACTTCTGTGGGTAACCTGTTCCAGTGTTTAATTATTCTCACAGTGGAGAATTTCTTTTCTTATGGAATTTACACTGAAACAACTTCACCTCTTGAAAAGCCCTTCGCCTCTTACCACTAGACTGTCTTGTGAATAGAGTAACTCACGATTTCACTGTACTCTGTGACTACCTTTTATATATTGCAAGACTGTGGTTACACCTCCCTGAGCCTTCTCTTCTCTAGGCTGAACACAGCCAGTTCCAGCAACCTTTCTTCCTGTCAGCTTCTCCAATCCTCTGATCATCTTGGTGACTCTCCACTGAACTCCCACAAATTTTACATGTCTCTCCTGAACTGGGGAGAGCAAGACTTGGGAGCAGAGCAGGATAAACATGTTTCAGCTTTGGCCTAACAAGTGCAGGGCAGATGGGACATTCCCACGTCCCTCCATCTGCTGGCTTTACTCCTACTGTTGATGGAGCGTAGGACGCATGTGCCTGCTGGTTCATGTTCAGCTTGAACATAAGCATGTCCATGTGCACCAGGACCTGCAGGGTGTTTTCCACAGAGCTGCTAACCTCACAGTCAGACCCTAGCCCATATTGCTGTGTGCAGTTATTCTGGATGCAGTAGTTCACATTTATCTTTGTTAAACCTTGTACAAATCTTCTTGTCCCAATCTTCTGGCTGGTTGATGTGTTTGTGTGTTCTTTCAGCTGTTCTCTCTCTCCTTCCATTTTGATATCACCCACAAACCTGGTGAGGGTGCAGTCACTCTTGTTATCCAGATCATTTCTAAAGATATTGAATAGTATTGGACCCAGTGTCCAGGCTGATGATCCATCCAGTGGTAATCAGCTGCCACTTGAACCTCAAGGCATTGTTCACCACCTTTTGAGTCAAGGTTAGCTGGTTTTCCATCCATCTTGTGATCTGTTCAGCTTATTTCTTACCTGCTTGTCTGTAACAACATGTGCATGAGGCATCATGTTGGAGACACTGCATATACACAGGTGGGTACATGCAGACATACAGCTGTATATGTACACAGAGAATATTGCCCTTATATACTGCTTTATCAATACTGTGTTATCATCACAGTTCTTTGGCAGAGGTGATAGGCTCAGGAATAATCTTTGTCAGCAAAAATTTTCAGTCTGGTAAGAAAATTCTGAAGATATTTCAGTTCTAGGGGGTGATTGCCTTAAAACTCCTTTATAAAGACTTTTCATAAAAGCATTACAATACTAATTTTGCTCCCTGGGTATTTAGATATTGTGTTTCCTTCATTTAAGGAGTCTAGTTTTACGATTTCTTTTTTAAAACTGTCAAATTACAATAAGTTTAAACAGCTAAATCATCTTTTGGAAATGACTCTGTTTTATTGATGCATTATTAACAACTATGCTACTAAAATACTAAATCTAGAAATGTCTGTGTGGCAGATTCTAGTAGATTCTTCATGTTGGACAAAAGGATCAATTGTTAAAGCACAGAGTAATGCCAAACCAATTTTTTTTCCATGCAATGCCATTCTAACTGAGCTTTCCTTTTATGAAATGGCATGCAGCTATTACATTATATTGTTAGAAGCACAAGCAGTCTGCTTTTTAAAGGCATACAGTAAATTAAGTTAGTCATTTTCTGATTGCAGACCTCAGACTCTGCCCAGTCAAATACTCACACAGATGCTGCTAATGAGAGCAGCTGTGTGTTCAGATCGTCTTCAGTCTTTGGAGCGCTAACAGGAAGAAAAGCTGTAACTTCAGAACCCTGAAGCTGGATAGAACTGAGTTTGTGGGCCCTTGTGTGTAAGACAGGAGGTCTGGCATTAACATACCACCTGCCTCTTCTAATTTAGTAGACTTAGTCATACTCAGTCTTAATAACACAAGGAAATGTAGCAACTCAAAAGGATTTGTAAAAGGATTTATGGAGAAATTGCCTCAAACAGGGAGGTTACTTTCAACATCATTCTTTGATTGGCTCAGAGATTTAAAGTGTATAGTATTAGATGCTGTAGACACTGGCAATTCGTATTCTCTAGAAGCTGTAAATCAGTGCTTCAAAAGAAGCTTTGAAATTAATACTCTCCTAGTTATAAAACTCACAGCTCAAGTAATTAGTCAAGGTCCACTCCTGATTTTCAATAGATTATTTAGGAGGTAAAAATCATCATTTAATACTTTTGTTGAGATTTCATTAAGGTTTCAGTGCAATTTTTTCAAAATTGGTGCTTAATTTGTTGAGATTTGGCATATATGAAAGTAAGATAAAATATATTTTAACATCTGCCTTCTAGATAAGTTATCCTAATGAATTTCAAATTTCTAGAACCTGTTTTCCATCTCCCAGAACAAACTGGTGAGTCTCTCAGTGCATGTAATAAATCTCATCATGGCATATATTGGCAGTGATATCTGGCAAGCAAGCCTGTACTCACTGAGTGTACATTCTCATTGTCCTGCAGTGGCTCTGCTGTCAGAGTAGTAAAAGTTTTCAATCAGAGAGGAATTGAGCTTTGTATGATGCATGTCCATTTATATGGGAGAATTTTGGTGGTTTATATGATTTCAGTGGCAAGATTCCATTCTGTTCCCTGTATGGTTTCCACCTTCTTTTTCAGTTCCAAGTGAGTTTAGGTTCTATTATTGTGATCAGCCTTTAGAATAATGATAGCCAATTGCCTCAGAATCAGTTAACCAAGAACTTAACACATCTGCAACTTGTTATGATATTCTCATTTCATTAATGTCGTAAGAAACTGTGGAATTCTTCCTGGGAAAGATCTTTTAGGAGGAAACTGTTTGTGTGTGTGTGTGTGTGTTTTGGTTTGGGTTGGTTTGGGTTGGGTTTTTTCTTGGTTTGGTTTTGTTTTTTTTTTTTTTTTTTTTTTTTTTTTGTTTTTTTTTTTGGGGGGGGTGTTTGTTTGTTTGGGGTTTTTTTGTTTTTTGTTTATTTTGGGGGTTTTTTGGTGTAGTTTTTTTGTTGTTTTTGTTTTGTTTTGGGTTGGGTTGGTTTTTGTTTTAACATATATATATATATATATATAGTAGGGGAGCTAATAGAAAATTTTCTAATTTACAAGAGCAGTTTGGATGGGGCTTTGAGCAGCCTGGTCTGATGGCAGGTGGCCTGCCCATGGCAGGAGGGTTGGAACTAAATGATCTTTAAGGTCCCTTCCAGCACAAACCATTCCATGATAATCAACTAAATTCTATAATAATCCAATCCTATCTAATAAACTGATTCTATGATAATCAAGTGAATATTCTAGACCAATCATTTACTCAAGCTGTGTTAGTAGTACCCTTTCTGCTGCTCAGTCAGAATCCATCTGCCAGGCACTGGTCTTGTCCATAGAGTGGCTCCAGAAAAGTGAATGTGGGTGGGCTTCTGCTTTTCTGGAGGAACTGCAGTGCTGTAAGCATCTGCCCTCCTCCCTAAGGACAGGTAAAATTCCCATGAGAGAGGTTCCCTTTCTAGGGGGAAGTGATCAAGGGATCTAAGTGATCAAGAAGGTCCCCAACTTAAATTTTCATTCCTTGAAAGAAAACTCTCTTTCGAAGAAGATTATTTTGGTATCTAGACCACAAATTTCGTTGGCCATTCACAGTCCTCATTTTATCCTCCCATTAAAGCTGCATATTTAGATAAATGTTTTTGAAGGACTTAGGCCAGGTTAAAATCAGTCTGAGATACCTCATGTGTTTCTGACCTTCCATCTAGAAATGTCCTCAGTTAAGCCCCAGTCCTCCCAAACTCCCAAACAATACCAGACTGAATTAATAACAAATCCGTGTTTCTGGCTTTGTGTACTTTGCAAGGAGAGACTATGAATATGCAAAATTATAGGGTTTTAGTAATTCTCTGAGTAATTCTTGCTCTTACTATTATTTGTAGATAGCTCATGGTATGTTTTCAGCTAAGCGTTTGATTTAGATGTGAATTTTGGAATTTAAACTGAGATATGGACTTAGTCTAATAAAGGACATAATTATTTAAAAAAAAAAATCTGGTATCTTTCCTTAAACTACTGGGTAATTTTGCATTAAAATATGCATCTGAACCTGTAAAAGGAATGGAGATTTTAGAATTTTCTCCTGTTCCATTTCAAAGTAACCCAAGTAAATAATATGTAGAGTCAAGCATTATTTTTCTAACAATTTTCAATAAAATATTGAGATTGCATGAAAAGAACATACATAGGAAACACCTTAGAATGACATGAAAGAAAGCCTCATTTCTAACATTCAGGATTAGAATTTCTGCTCTAACTCAATCCCAAACTGCATGAGAGAGAGCTCTTGGAAAACAGCACCACTGATAGACAGAGATGTGAAATTTTTCATTCTTCCATTTGGAGCTCAGATCCCTTCTATACCCTTTGCAAAAAATCTTGTATGGATTTTTCCTAGCAGCTGCCATCTGTGTTTTGGATTTTATTAAGTGAATTTGTTTCCCTGAACAAAACAAAACATCATTCAGGCTACAAAAATAAGTAGACAGGTGCTCCTCATAAAAGATATTTTTTCCATTGTGTTCTATGCCATGATTTAGTCTAATTATCCCTATCATCTCACCCCTCATATTGTGATTTTTTTCCCCCAGAGGAAAGAAATAACTACATTACTTTTTGGGAACAAAGAATTAACTTGGAAATCATGCAAAAAAGAAAAACTGCCCATTGATAGCCTTGCAGAAGTGCTTTGGCAACAAAATAATGGACATAAAAGGGCATTTAAAATCTAGTAAATCTGGAAAAAAAACTGACTTAAATAATTTTCAGGTCCTTTGCCTGTCCTTGAGTTTCTTGGCCAGTTCACATTAGCTTTTTATGACCAGTTGTGTAGAAGTCTGAATGCAAGATAAAAGCTCATTCAGTTGTGGGGAATACTGCTCTGTGTGGGGCTGTGGTAACAGTGCTGTACATTAGGAAATGAGAAACAAAAGTTGTATTTCTTTCTTCCATGAAAAGAGGGAGATTACTCTGTTGGAATATCATCACTTAGCTTTTGGTACTTCTTTTAATTTCCACTTCTTTCCTCCCCACCCCAAGCCAGGACTGCCATAGTAATGCATTCAGCACTATCAGTGACTGGCTGGAAAGTGCAATTCTATTAAATATGTGCATTACCATGCATCCCTGAAGAAAATTTTAGAGCCCATTACGGCCCACTCCCTTGTATGAAATAGTGAGAACGCCACTGGGATGAATTGTTGTCAAGTGTTTCATTTGGCTTTTAAAGAAAAGAGAAAGGAAAGCTTGGGTCAACTTCTTAGACATGATATCTTTCAGTTGCATTTAGGTAATAATAAGCTGATGTTTCAGGGTCTCTGTCCCCCAAACACTAAATAAAATACAACACTTTCAATGTATATTCCCATATGGTCACATTCTAAAAATCTACATTCTATAAGGATGCAGGCTTAGGCTTACATTGGTTTTGTGACTGTTAACAAAAGAAAGAAAATTCTGTCAATTAAATGTGTGCAAAATGTCAGAACTTAAAGCACTTAAACATTATTAGAATGAACCAGAATAAATAAATGTGTAAATGTATTGCCTCTATCCAAGTCCACTTGGACATTTTCACCACTAGTAATTAGAACCATCTCTCAACTCAGTGCCTCAGTGGAGTGGCTAAGAAATGAGAACAATGACATTTCTAACAGAGTATGGGGTGTTATTACGTGGCAAATGCTGAGAAGAAAAAGCCAGGATTAAAAAGAGAACAATTGCAAGGGGAGTTCAATTCCCTTTTTAGTGAATTGATCAGCTTTGCAATCTATTTAGGTATATCAGTGAAGGAAGAGAGCACTGCACAGCCCTTTTGATCACAGGACATCCATCTTCATTGTGGTAGAAGACACAGTAGTAGTTATCAGAAGACACAGGTAGTAGTTATCTGTGCCTTTGCTAAAAAAAACATGGTCCTATTGCAAGGAAGAGGAGGGGCAGACTGAAATCTTTCTGCTATGAGATAATTTTAGGGGGTTGTGATATATACTTAGAAAACCTAGATGAACTATATAAACCCTCCTTCTTCATGGGGTGTTACAGGGATGGCATACAATCAAGTTCTGCTTCCAGCATAGCCTGAATTACTCCACAGTTCAGATAAAGTTGCCAGTACAAGTGAATTCAAACTCAGAGTGACTTGAATCTGCATAATAGATCAGATTATCTGGCTCCAACTGTTGAGGTGTTAGACACTGATAAACTGGGGAGGGGGATTCTCAATACACAGAATTTAAAATTTATTAGGTGGTGTCACAGCAGGGTTTTTCCTAATTATTTCATTTAGTCCTCATTTCTCAAAAAACGGCAAACATTGGAGTATTTGGATATTCATGGGATTGAAAGCTGTGTTCTGAGAAAAACATCGTGTTAAATTAATGAACCGCAGAAAGCTAAAGAGAAAGCAGGGCCAGATCTTGCCTGTGTGCTTTCTATCAGGGATGAAAGTTATCCAATAAGAGGATGGACTGTACTGCCCTCCAGAAACACCTCTTGAGTATACCATGGCTGAGACCATATTGACTAAGATGAAGATCAAGCATAAGCACACTATTTTCTCTCCCTGTTTCCCCTAAAAATTAAGTTAGCATTTTTATACTGACAAGTAAGAAAAAATGTTCTTGTAGAACTGCAGCCTATAGGAAAGACCCACAGCTGAGCAGGGGAAGAGTGTGAGGAGGAAGGAGCGACAGAGAAAACTTGCAAACTGACCACAATCCCACTTTCCTCCTGAGCAAGTTGGGGTAAGTAGAAGAGATGGGACTGAAAGAGTGAAGTTGAGCCTTGGAAGAAGGCATGTAGAGAGGTGGTATTTTTAGGTTTTTGTTTCTCATTATCTTACTCTGTTATTAATTGGCAACAAAATAAATTAATTTCCTTAAATAGGGTCTGTTTCACCCTTAGTTGGTGAGTATGATGATCTGTTGAGGAGTGGAAGTGAGAGAGCAGCTTGGTGGGTGCCAGCCAGCCAGCCAAGGATCACATTCACTCATTGCCATCTCCACTGTGTGGCAGGTAACAAGTTTGTTCAGTGCCTTTCAGTTGTGTTACAGTTATTTCATTTTATCCTTACATTGCTAATGCTTAATGGACTCCTTGAAATATTTACAGAATTATCAGGGCTGACTGGCTTCCAAATACTTCACAGAAGCTGTTATGCACTAATATAATAATTACTTCAGTGATGTGAAAATGGGGATCATGTGGCGTGTGTGAAGTTCTTTGTATGACATCTTTTTAAGAAAGTGGTAGCTGAATAACTCTTTTTCCAAGTAATTCAGCAGTCTGACTGAGATGCATTTTTGTATGTATGCATACCCTACCTTTGAAATGTTAGAGCATCAGATAAGTTGTGCAGTGAGAAACCTCTACCAGGTATGCAGCACATCCATGTGTTCATAAACATAATTTTCAGAGCTAGAATTGCATAGCTTTGTGTGTTCAAAATGCATCTGCACTGCACTGCATCTGCAAACATAAGTAAGCCTGGGGTTAAGGAACTGTGGAAATGTAGTTGCTAAAACCTAAGTCTAACCATGGATTTTTATATCTTCAGTCTGGGAAAATACTTATATGAATGAATAAGAAGTGTCTGGCAATTTTATTTTGTTATTTTTAGAGAATCATAGAATATGCAGTTGAAAGGGACCCACAAGGATCATTGAGTCCAACCCCTAACCCTGCACAGCACCATCCCCAAGAGTCACACCATGTGCCTGAGAGTATCATTGAAACACTTCTTGGCCTCTCTCAGGCTTGGTGCTGTGACCGCTTCCCTGGGAGCCTGTTTTCAGTGCCCAACTACCCTCTGGCTCAAAACCTTTTTCTAATATCCAACCTAACCCTCCCCTGACAAACTTCAGGCCATTCCCTTGCATTCTGTCACTGGTCACCACGGAGAAGAGATCAGTGCCTGCCCCTCCTCTTCCTCCCATGAGGAAGTTATAACTGCAATGAGGTCTCCCCTCAGTCTCCTCTTCTCCAGGCTGAGCAGACCAAGTGACCTCAGCCGCTCCTCATACAGCTTCCCCTTCACCATCTTCATTGACCTCCTTTGGACACTCTCTAAGAGCTTAATATCTTTCCTAGATTGTGGCACCCAAAACTGCACACAGTATTCAAGGTGAGGCTACACCAGAGCAGAGCAGAGCAAGACAATCCCCTCCTTTGACTGGCTGGTGATGCTTTGCCTGATGCACCCCAGGACACAGCTTTGAGGTAGTCAGCAGGTCTTCCAAGTATTGTCTCACCTGCAAAATTGTTTAGTATGCCTCCCAGTCCTGCATCCAAGTCACTTATGAAGATGTTGAAGAACACAGGGCCTAACATGGAGCCCTGTGGAACCCCACTAGTGATAGGTCACCAGCCTGATGTTATCCCATTCACTATTACCCACTGTGCTCAACCCGGGAGCCAATGATAAACAGGATGCGTTTATCCAGCTGTGTGCTGGGCATTTTGTCTCTCCCGCGAGAAACAGGATTGAAAGCTTTACTGAAATCCAAAAAGATTACATCAGCTGGCTTTCCTTGATCAGCTAGGTGGGTTACCCTGTCATAAAAGGAAATCAGGTTTGGTAAGCAGGACTTTCCTCTCATGAAGCTGTGCTGGTTATGACCAATTACTGTATTGTCTTTCAGATGTTTTTCAATACCTCCCAGAATAATCTTCTCCATAACTTTACCACGCACTGGTCAAAGAGACTGACAGGCCTGTAGTTACCGGGGTCCTGCTTCTTGCCCTTCTTGAAAATCGAGACAATGTTCACCAGCTTCTAGTCAGCTGGGACATCTCTGGATTCCCAAGACTGCTCAAAAATCATTGAGAGTGCTTTTGCGATGACATCAGCCAGCTCTTTGAGGATTCTGGGGTGAATTCCATCAGGCCCTGTAGATTTGTAGAGATCTAGCTGGAGCAGCAGATTCTGCAAAATTTCAGGGTCAACTGGGAGTTGATGATTCTCTCAGTCCTGGTCCTTCAGCTCGGAGCACTGAGACCCCCTGGGTCCATCATTTGCGTTGAAGACAGAGACAAAGAAAGCATTAAACACCTCTGCCTTGTCTCTGTCCCTGTTTGTGAAGTGCCCGTCCTCATCCTGTAACAGTCCAATGATATTTCTATGCTGCCTATTGCCACTAATGTATTTGAAAAAACCCTTTTTATTGTCCCTCACATGTCTGGCAGCTTCACCTCCATTTGAGCTTTGGCCACTCAAATTTTCTCTCTACAGTGGCAAGCAGCATCTCTGAATTCTTCCCATGTCACTTGACCTTGCTTCCACTGGTCATACACCTTCCTTTTTTGCCTTATTTCCAAGAGAAGATTCCTGTTCAGCCCAGCCGGCCTTCTGCCCCACCTGCTTGACTTCCAACATTTGGGAATTGCCTGTTCCTGTGCCTTTAGGAGGTGATGTTTGAGAAGTGGCCAGCACTGATGCACCCTAGCATCTGCAAAAACATTTTCCCAAGGGACTTACATACTAATTCCCTGAGCAGTGTGAAGTCTGCTCTCCTCAAGTCCAGAGCAGAGGTTTTGCTGGCTCTTTTCCTTCTGTCAGCAGAAATTTTAAACTTAATTACTTCTTGGTCACTGTGACACCAATCTCCCCTTTGCTCATGAGATCCATTCTGTTCACAAACAGCAGAGCAAAGAGAGCATCTTTCTGAGTCAGCTCCCTTAGGACCTGTTCCATAAAGTTGTCATCTGGGTTTTTTAGGAATCTTATGGACCAGATTTTATCGGCTGTTTGATGTTCACAGTTAATTTTTGGTAAGTTGAATTCCCCCATAAGGACAAGGGCAGTTGACCCGGAAGTGTCCCTTAGTTCCATGAAGAATAATTTGTTGGTGACATCATCCTGGCTGGGAGGTCTTTAGCAGACTCCCACATTACTTGCTTGCTCCTTGATTCTCACCCAAAGGCTCTCAGCTGTGCCATTGCCAATTGTGAGTACAAAGGAGTTGATGTCCATAAATTGCAAACATTACCACTTTTTTTTTTTTTTTTTTTTTTTTTAGTAAGGAAAACCAAATATTTTCACTAGCTTTGTTTATAGTGGGATTCTTTTGGCTGAAATTTTCAAATATTCAGATGAAAGGAAAACTCCCAATAACAGCAAATGTCAGCCCATATGCACAGAGGTGTGTTAAGGTTACAAGGCAGTTTTATGATGTATTTGGCAGTCTTCATAATAAATGGTGCTACTAGTTTCATATATAAAAAACACCATTGTGATGCATAGTTTTAGTACCACCTGTTTGACATGATGGCATACTTGGTCATGTCAGCTATAGCTCATAAGCCATTCTTGCCACTGTTTCTAAGTTCTTGAGCTGTGTGGAAACCAGGGCAAGTTGTACCATGTCTAATTCCCTCAAGTTCAAAAGTAGTGCTTCATGAATATCACTGTGGAAATGCAGCACAGCTGAGAGCACAGTGCCTCGAACTCTCCCCACAAGCAGTCTGCAAGTAACTGAAAAATTCAGCAACCTGCTGTTATCATCTGTCACAGTTCAGTTCTCCTTCCTTTTCCTTTATTCCTTAGTTGCAGCTGATAACATATCAAGATTTTTTTTTTTCCCTTACAAAACACCAGACTGGTTTTTAGCATTATAAATATGCTTATGGAAGTCTGGCATTTTTTCTGTAGGGTGAAAGCACAAGTCATTGTGGGTGTTGTAGTAATTTATATGCAAACATAGTTTTCTACAGTATTATAACCTGATTAATAGATTGTTAGCCTAATCACATGAAAATGTTACAAATATTTTAGTGATACAAGTGTTCTACAGTAAAACTGTTTTGTTGCTTCATTTGATAAGATGGATGTTCTTTTTTCTTTTTCTTTTACAGAAAGAATTTTTCAATTAATTCTTTCTCAAAACCACCTTAAATGTAGTGTCCAGAAGTGGTAAAGGGTGGAAAGCAATTTTTTTTTCCCTTCTTTTTTAATTTTGACTTATAATATTGCAGATTCGTTCATGTTGCACATTCCAGCTATTGAAATGCAATAGTAAATTACAGGCAATGGCACATTTCACTGAACAAGAAGTCATAATCCAACTAAGTATAACTTCTAAGAACTGGGTTTTTCTTCCTTGCAGTGCAAGCAATTGGAATTTTAAAGCAACCTTCCAAAATACTAGCTGCCAATTTCCTTTAGCCTCCTACTAATGGGGATTTTCTTCTGCGTCAAGATTTGATTCACAGGAGGCTGTATGGAGTTCCTTATAGTTGCACTGCAGCACTGCTAATTGAAAGTTGCTATCTCAAGGTTAGGAGGAGAAGAGATGGGCATCAAGGAGTGCCATGAACAGTGTGTGAGAAACTGCAAATCACCAGTTTTGGTCTATGTCCTATCTGTAAATACCTAGAAGTCCCTTTGATATCTGTTAGGCTGGTGAAGAAATCTGGTATTTTATAGATAGTTCTGGATTCAGGACAGAAAACACTTGAGTGATGAGTCAGTACTAAAAAAATCTTCTATAAACATGGAATAACATAATTTATTGAATCATGAATAGCAATAAGAGAATGCTGAGCTCATGTTTAATTTCTTTCCTTTTTTTTTTTTTTTTTTTTCTAATTCATAGATTATGGTGGTCTTGAAGGAAGGATGAAGTTGTAAGTTTCATCTTTATTCTGATCACTGACTCTGGTCCCAGGGGAAAAAAGACTATTTCCATTTCAGAATGCAAAATTGTCTGAAGGATTATCTAACAGTTAGAAAACCAGAACTGCCAAATCAGTTGGGTAAATGAATATTTATGAAGAGGATGAGTAAGAATACATGTGAATGTTTGCATTGTCATGAATATGGCAAGCAAATTTTTTCAAAATAATGTAATGCATAAACCACAATTATCTCTGTCTCATGGAAGCACAATATATATGTACATTCTTAGATTGATAATTGTTAAAAATTTAAATGCAGGCATGAAGGTTGGAACTAGATGATCTTCAAGGTCACTCCCAACCCAAAACATTCTATGATTTTTGTAGTTCTTAGAAATTACAGTATCTGTAAAACTTCCAGTGTCTTTTTATTTGTTATGCATGGTCATAAGATCTTAAACCCTTGTGAAATTCACAGTGACATTGGTGACATGTTCTTTTACAGGCTTACAAGTTCATCCAGTACATCTGAAAATTAGTGTAAATGAACCTTAAAGAAGTTGGCAACATAATTCACTTAATTCCATGGTCTGATTTCAGCAGTGGAGCTGGGTGGAAGTACTCTGTTATAAATGATAAAATTGTGTCTGAGAACACAATACCCAACACAGCTAAGAGCTGTTAGGAAAATATGTGAACAAAGTCAGAGTTTATAAAAGTGGTTACTCAGTATCTACCAACAGCATCTTGCTATGACCTATTTAAGCATACCTATTTTTGTGCACCCAGTCTGGAGTGATCTTCATTCCAATTTTTCCTTGTGCAAGCAGTGACTAAGTTTTGTGTGTAGGAACAAACAAGAGGAATGCGAAGGCTTGCCAGAACAGTTAGATTCCTATAATTAATATGCTAAATAAAAAATGTGTATTTTCTGATTTGTAGATAATATAGAAAATGTTTCCAGATTATATTTAAAGACATTTTACTTGGAATAATTTGTATGATATAAAATAACTAGTTGTTGTCAGCACTGAATGATAATTTTAATGAAGAATGTGATCAGTTTTGCAGAATGCTTTCCATGGCTTTTTTTTTTTTTTCTGAAGAACAAGCTTACTTAGTGATGTGTAGTTTCTTTTTCAGCTCTGGCCTGAAAGTTTATAAGGGAGGTGAGAAGTACTCTTTTACTGAAATTTTACATAGGTAATTGTTATTTTCAGTTTTAGAAAAACATTCAAGAAAATAATACACTGACCTGAAGGTTAACTAGCTTTAAAAAGACATTTCCTTATATTACTTGAAAAGACATCAAATTACAGTATATGTTGAGTAATAATGGTTTTGGCCTATAAGAGAGACCACAATAGTAGTATGTCAGAAATAAACACTGCACGTGTTTGCATTTACATTACAACTAACAAGATTCCTTCCTCTGAGGCTGCTCTGGCTCATTGCTAATATTTATAGAGTTCTTGATCAAATCATTCCTGTTTGCTGCCAGTAAGAAAGAAAATGCAATTAGTATGCCAAAAAATGGAATGCAAACACTAAAGAATGTCTCAAACACTGTATTCAACTGTGTGTTTGGCATGAACATTTTGTCCTGTTTCACAAATATTTAATTTATGAATTTTTATTTACAAATAGATTAAGTTGCCTAGGATTATTCAAGTTAGTATAATTAATCACGTGTGTTTACAGAATGATAGATGTATATGTTAACAAGCATTTAACTTGCTATTCAACCACTGTCCGATTTTATATCTTGCTTCTTGTCTGAAATGAAAAAAATGTACAGGTATATTGTGTTATCTCTGCAGCATATTAGTTGGTGACTTTCCTAGATCTCAGAGTTGTAATATAAGCTATGTACAGCAATATAAATAACCAGGTCAGCTTCAAAAGGAAGAACATTTTTTATAACCATATTTTTAGCTCATTCAAGGCTGATGAAAGCTACTTAGTCAACTGCAATACGGGGTAACATATTCTGGATTTCTTTGTTTAGTCAATATACTGCAAAGGTGAGCACTAAATTTCTGATGGAATAATTTCCCATAAGAAAAATACATGAAAATAAACTAAATGACTTGGTCATTTCACAACATAGATGTCAGCACTGCCAGCTGTATCAAAGTCTTTTCTAAAGTGGATTTTTTGTGGCTTGGGCTTAATGCTTTTCTAAAGAAAATGAAACTTGAAATATATGATTTCACCAGACTTGAAGTTTTCTCTTCCAAATGATACAGAGCATTTTTTCATTAAAGGTTCTGGGCATATCTTTCACTGGTTATATCTTTCACTAAAGCTCTGTTGCCTGGAGAGGCTGTGGAGAGCAGGCTTTGCACAAATTGCTGCCATACAACCTGCGTGAGTTGTAACAGAATGAAAATCCCCAGTAGTGTCATCTGTTGGAGGGATTTTGCAGAACTGTCAGTCATGTTTGCTCAGCAGAAGGGAAGGGTATTCTGTTTCACACCTCGGTTCATGGTCTCAGAGGTGTAATCGCAGATCACATGAAAAGTTTCTCCAGGGAGGAACCACAGGACCTGACAAGTGCATCAGTCTTTTTCTATGGAAGTTGCCCAAGAACTAGCCCTTCTTCCTTAGGTCTGGGAGGCTATGTGTAGTGGAAATATTTTCTCCACTGACACAAAGCTAGACTAGATGTGCATGAACCACGTGCTTCTCTAATCTAGTCTAATGGCAGAAAGCCTAAACTATCCATATGCTCGCTACGGTCTGGCATTGCAGAGGCATGCTGACAATTTGGCGATGGTGATTGTTCCTGTGGGCGTCACTGAGACATTCCTGTTTCACTTCATCTCTTCAGTATCATATGATGTTCTGGGAAGCTGTGTACATTCTGTTTCTTCATGCTTCACAGAGAATGGCATTGCCTACCCTGAAGTCCAAGAAGTGAAGAAATGCGTACCACAAGCTGTAACAGACCAGGAGGTGAAACAGAAGAGGTTTTCTTTGGCCAGTAGTTTAATACTGCCAGCCAGTTTCTTTGCTTATTATTGTCTTCTTTGTCTCTAAGGCAGCCAAGCTCTGTTAGCCATGGAGCATTTCATACTGCTCTCACTCCTCTTCATGTTTTTCATCATACTTTGTTACATCTTCTCTTTCAACCAGAACATTACTCTAGAATCACAGTGCTGCTCATGTGTCCCTGAGAGTATACTTCTGAGGGCAAATCACCTTAAAGCCAAGGAAAGTTATCTGTGTGCTAAAGTTGTCCTTGGAAGCAAAGGGAATAATAATATCCCTTGTGTCATAAAAGAAAAAAATACTGCCTGTGGAGTTCTTTTAGGACTGCAACTACCCTGAAAAGGAGTCCTATCATTAAGTGTTCAACAAAAAATATCCAATTTCTGACAATTAGAAAACCATTTGCCAATTATTCCAGCTTCACAAAGAGCATCTAGCTGGTCATTAGAAGAGATTTGAAGCAGGAGCCTTAGGTTAAGTTAACTGCTGACTGTTCCTGCAGCGTTGTTGCATTCCAGGTAATTTCATCCACATCGTCTTGGTTTTTGCCATACTATTGATGACCAGTGGCATGAAAATTACCAGTTTAGGAAAATAAATGTAACTCTGTTATTCAGTGCATCTTAACAAAAGTGTTTTCTTTGCATTCTTACCCTTAACCAGTTTTCTAATGACAACTAGTGCTGAGGAAAAACAACACAAACAATTGCTGAGGACGTCAGGGCACGGGAGAACGGCAACTGCAAAGTCTGGTCACAACAGCTTTATTTGCCATGTGAGAAGCAGTAAGCAGAAGCCTATGATTACCTAGTTCTATCTTGCTTATTAGGAGTGAGTACAGCCCCACAAAACTAACCAGAGCAGGTTGCTGCAGTGAACCTGTCCCTTTGATAGGGGTGTGGCACATCCTTCAGCGAGAGGTCCAAGATTCTGCTGAGAAACACAGGACCAGACAGAATCACTTTAGTCTGAGCCAAGCAAGACTAGCAACATTAAGAACTTCTTCCTTTGAACCAGGTTTAGAATGTGTGAAACAAAGACTGAAAAATTTGATAAGGGTTATCTTTACAGATGTCAGGGATTTGAAAGTATAAATAACTTTTTTCTCTTACTACCTTCATGACTGTAGGACAACCAGACTTTTTATAATAATTAAGCTTTTTTAATAAAAGATTAATAGAAGTGTTAAAATAAGTGTTTGTTTTAGTAACATTTTGGATTTAGGACATTCGTTTAAAACTTTACTGTAGAATTCAAATCTAAAAAAACTTATACTACAACCCATTCTAGTTTCTTAAGCTTCTGTCTATGAAAAAAAAGAACAGTCATGAAAAGGAGACATAATTCTTTTTACAACTGGCATAATTCTTGGAGTCATAGAATGGTTGGGTTGGGAGGGACCTTAAAAATCGTTTAGTTCCAGCCCTCTGCTGTGGGCAGGGACATTTTCCAGGACAATTTCACTAGACAAGGTTGCTCAAAGCTCCATACAACCTAGCCTTGAACACTTCAAGGATGGGGCATCCACAGTTTCTCTAAGCAGCCTGCTCCAGTGCCTAACCACCTTCACAATAATGAAATTCTTCCTAATATCTAATCTAAGCCTACTCTAAATCAATTCTCTACCCAGCTTGCACTTGTGCTTGGAATTGCCTGACAAGTGCAGGAACTTGGGCTTGGCCTTGTTGATCTTTGTTAGGTTCACATGGGCCCACATCTCAAGCCTGTCAAGGTCCCTTTGGATGCCTTGACTGGGAAATGTGACTTTCTATAGCTTTGTGCATGTCAACTGTTTGAAGAGTAAGTTGAATCATTTTTTGTTACTCCATATGTATCTTTAGTCTTTTCCCATGTCCTTTTTTTTGGCAGCAGCAGACTAGCTGTTTTCTTCAACTGGAGTAATCAGACACAGGAATAAAAAATTATGATAAATGAACTTCTAAATGTTCAGCCCTGTGAGTTCGTATTTTTTGATGAGACTTCTAAGAATGTAATCATCTTTGCAGGTACTACAATTGCCTCAATCAGATTTGAGTTCATAATTTTACAAGAAAATGGCAGAAAATATAGCTGCATATCAGTCAAAACAACCACAAATTCTTCAAAACTAAAGGGCAAAATATTCTTTTGCACAGTTCCCAATAGTGTGAGAATTAACAGAGGTCAAATCAACCTGAGCATATGGAGCAAGTTTCCCAGGTCTGCTATAAGAGTAGTACAATAGAAGGTGCTCATTCAGCTCGGAGGATTCAAACTGCAGGATCAAGGAAAACAAATTAAGGGGCCATATCTGAGCCTAACAACAGTTCCCGCATCAGGCAGACCTTGAGGGCTGATTGCAAGAAACCTGAGAAGGGATCAATCCATTGGCTTTCCCAAGTTCCCTAGCAGTGTGCTTGGGAGGACAATGCATGCTGAAAGAAGAGCTTGGAGTATTCATGATGCCCTGTGTGTCTTTTGCTCTTATTCTTTGCCTTCAGCTGCCACCACTTCCAACACTGTGAATCTTGAAAAGGTCCTGTCTCTGAATGGTGTCCTGGTGCCTCATGCCACTGGAGCCAGAAAAGGTCCAAAATAAGATTCTTTCATCTCTAAGAAGATTCAGGCTTCTTTTATGGTTCTTCCCACTGTCAGGAAATAGGTGGGATTTGACTCTCTTTGCCAAAACTTCCAGGGGTTGTACAAATCTTGTATTTCAACCCCTGCCAGTTTGAATTTGAAGTAGGGAGGCAGGGCAGGAGGTAGGGTGGTAGGTGGAAGAATGGGCATGAGTGCACAGATAGGGGGATTATATAAACCTTATTACCAAGGAAACCTGGCAAATAATGCTTAACAGATCACTTTTATTGCTGTCCACCATCTTTCCTGTAGACTTCAAAGATGCACTGCAATTGTCTGAGATCATACTTTTATCAGCTGTATGAAGACCAAAAAAACTTCCTTTTAAATCACTGTCTTATGGAACTAACCCAGTGTTAACAGACTTTGCAGGCTTGGCAGGTTTTTTCCAAATCACTTAGGGTAGAAGATATCACAGACCTCGTCATGCTGTTTCCAAGGTTTTATTCTGAACTTCATCTGTGTACACTTGACCTGCAGGTCTCTTTTCATTTAGAAAAAGACAAGAATGACTTTTTAAGAGTACACAAGACTCTTGTAAACACAGCTTTATCATGAGTCAATAAGGTACTTATCCTAATAATAAAAAAAAGAAAAAGAGTAGGATCATCACTTTTTAACATTCCACATATTCACTCATGTAAAGATTAATTGCGTTTAATGGATCTGCTTGTGTGCTCTTCTTTGGTGCATTTTCAGTGAGTTTGTGGAATGTATGTGTTTTGGTTTGTCTTCTGTTTCACACTGTTCTACAAAAACCTGTTACAGAAGATGGTGAAATAAAATTATGGGCCTTCCTCTCATCTGACATTAACCACATTTCTTCTTAAACCTGAAATAAAATGGAAGGAAGAGACAGGATAAAAGAAATATATATCACTGATATCACTGAAGCATACCTTATTCCATTCAAGCAAGGATGGAAAAAAAGGAATTCAAAGTGCAAGTGGCCAAAAGTCTCTGTTACTGTACAGTTTGAAGATCCCTGGACTCTGCCCACTGCAACACAAGATTCAACACATCTCACCATTCACTTGTATTTTGCTGCTCTTTTACCTTCACTAATTCATATAATAATGAGGGGGTTTATGACCTCTAGAACAGATCTTTACCCTAAATACTCATTGACTATTATTCCTTTGAACAACTTCATAATATCAATGCATATTATCATTGGAATAAAAATAATACAATTAGTTTACTCATATCCTTTAAGCAGCTGCCATACTTTAAGCTAAAAGAAGTCATTTACTTACCTTTTTTAAAATATTTTTTTTTTTTACTTTTAAATAAGATTCATGCTCAAGTAGTTTCAAATGGATATTTACTGAAACCACTGTTCTTCATTTATATGCTGGAAATAGTATCACAGAAATCGTACATTTCTGAAAGCAGCCATCCATGTTATCTTATAAAATTCCTTCCTTGGATCTTCTGTACAGTGCTTAAAATGTACAGTCTGAAAGTACACTGAATGTTGTAGTTGCAATAGTGTAGTCTTTCTAAGTGCTGTGTCCTGGTTCTTTGCTAGTGCTCATATGCACTGATGTTCCGGCAGGGGGTCAGCCTGACTGTCAGAGTAGATAACAATCACCAGGTCTGGCTTTACTGTGAGCTTCCCAAGAGAGAGGATAAACATGAAATTTTAGATCAGGTACTGTTTTATGGGGCTAGTGTCATTTTGCTTCTGCAGTACATGTTTTACATATTGGTAAACAGTAGTGGCTGAAAATATACAAGAAAAATAAAATTAGCTTACTTGAACATTGTGTATGTTTCTGAGATATATTTGTGAAAATGCAGGTTAATGTGACTGGTCTCAAGAGAAATGCTTGTAATTTATCTAATTATTGCTAAATTGTGAATCTGTCTTTCTGTGTAGGCATGATTTCAAGAATATGAAAATGGTTGTTTTAAATTAACACTCCAAATATAAACAAACAAACAACAAAATCTGAACTGAAAATAGCTGTCAATAAGCATCTTGTATGATATGTTGTACAGCATTTGTAGTCCAAACTAGGTTCTTCATGGGGAAAAGCAAGGAAAAACTCAAGCCCTGCTATGAGAAGTTTACTGGACATTTTTGGTTAAATTATTTGTAGACTGGGGAATTCACAAGAACAAATCTGTAGCTACTGACAGCCTAACAACATTATTGCATATCTGATAAGAAATGTATTTTATAAAGTAATCAAAGTCTGGATGGGAGGAAGCTTCTGGAGTGATGAAAGGTCTGGAAATCTACCATCAGATGTGATTGAGAAACCTAGCCATTTTAGTTTATGGCAGAGAAGGGCATGAAATTATTCTGTCTTATAGCAGCAAAAGGAAACAAGGCTCATAGTAAGGACTTCTGAAAAGGTCTATTCAAAAAACTCCAGAGCTATTAGCTGGAATCAGATACCTGACACATTTAGATGCAGCTATGTATCAGTGGCTCATTACCAGAACAATTTCCTTGGAAATGTGGCAGATTCTGTTGCTTCTTAGCTTTAAAATCAGAAATATTATCTTTCTACAAGGTTTACTCTATGTCAACAAAAAATTGTAGCTCCAGAGTAGTAGTTATGGATGTTTTTTATAACCCTCATACTATGTATGAGGACAAACAGCAAAGCCCACTGTGGCTTCTCCTGAACTTACACAATAATGCTGATATTTAACATATGATGAACCTCATGTTTTGAAAGGAAAGATGAGATTTCATTTGAGTAGCTAAGATGTAATAAAGTGAAAAGGCTGTGTACTTTTTATTTGGGATTAAGGGAGCATGTCTTTTTCGTACACATATGAAAGAAGATTTTATGAATACATTTACCCTTCACTTTTAAATGAAATTAAATTAGGGGGAGTAAGCAACAAGGAATTATGAAGATGTTCTGCATATCTCACCAGTTTGATATATATAGTAGTCTGTTCATGGTGATTCTCTTTTAAAGAATCATTTTTCTGAGGTATTTTCAATGCTATGGAAATATTTAATGCACACATATATTATTCTGCAGGCAGTTTTTACAGAATATTAGAATTTAATTAAAACTAACTTAGAATGCATTACTTAAGTGATTTTTTAAAAATATTCATTACAAGATGCTTTGCAGTAGAACCTAGAAATAAAACTTTTCACTTTAAAGTATGCATTATTCCAGTAGATGTACACTGTATCATTCGCAATTACATGTAAAATAAATTTCAGGAGCTCCTTGAAGTGTATTTCATTTATGGTAGTTCTGAAGCAATGAGTTATTAATATCATTCTCTTCTAAAGTGCATTATTAGTAGTTTTAAAATTGTACCTAGTTAATGTTATGGAGAATACTTATTTCTGTTACTACTTTAAACCAGTAAGTATTAAAAGCTGAGATTAAGTTCATTCTCTTCACCTACATGATATTCATGCTGGTCTCAGTCAGGAGCAATTTCACAGAGATCTGTGAAGTTATATCAATTAGGGCATTGCTGGAAATAGTAACATGCTAAAAAAGAGAATTAAGCTCATACTTCCTTTTCCTTCTCTTCATTTAGTGCTTTCTTTTCCACTCCCTCCCTCACTTTTAGATTTTTCTGTATCAGTGAATACTCCTTAGTACAACAAAGTTCAAGTGAACAGGAAATATTCTTAACTATATTTTCCTTGGTTTTGACTTCTTGTCTCCCTCTATATAAAGTCATTCTTTATAATAAATAATTTTTTTCTAATTCTTTATTCTATATTCTGCTATATTAAGAAATTATAAGAGATAATAATAATAAATATATTCTTTACTATTATGTTTAATATCAACAATGTGTGAAGTTCTGTCAAGGATAGTATAAAATAACAGAGTCTGTGTGCTTTGGTATTCCCTCTGAGCCCCCAAGAGCGAAACATGCAGTGTATAAATGCCTAATGGGCTGATGAAGTCAGTCATCCTTCAGAAGTAAGATATTCATTTACTATTTTGTGTATGTCAGCACAATGATTTATGGTAAGCTTCCATACAAAATGCATACAGTGAAGAAGAAATCATCTTTAGATCTGAGTTTCTTACGAACAAACACATGAAATACATGCAGAAGCATTTTAGGTGGCACCAAATATAAGGGTAGCATTGCCATTACAACACCATCCTCATAGTGTTGAAGCCTCGGAGTGAATCCTCTGTGACCTCATCAACTTGATAAAAGATCAGTCACAAACTGTGGAAATAAACAAATCACAGTTAAGTCCTGTGACATTAAAAAGCTGAGCTACGCAATTCAAGATCTAAGCATGTTGAATAATTTTTCCTTTTTGTCCATCCAACATCAAAATATTATTCATAATAAGTAATTTCATAAAATGATTTTTTCAATTATTTTCACCTCTTTCTGATTTAAAAGATATTCTGAAAGCCATTTCTGAAATGTTTAAGCCACAGTCACTGCTCTGAAAATTTTATTTCTATGAATACTTTTTAGCATATTTACAGGGTTTCATTAGTTTGTATTCAGTAGTTAAACTTTGTTTTGATGTTGCCTGTATATTAATAAAACTTTTTTTTTTTATTCTGAATTGGACAAGCATAATTCCTACAATCAGATACTTATCAGATGAGTATTCTTTAATCTTTAAATTTACTTGTTTCTAGGTATGTGCAGACCATTGATTCTGTTTACTGGAAAATGCAGAAAAAACAAACAAACAAACAAAAAACAAACAACCCTATACTATTTTTTAATGTTTTATGTTTTCAATTAGAATAATATCCAAATAAAATGAAATTTACTCCTATAAGGTTTTTGTAAAACTTTTAAATTATTACTGTTGTAAATTAGTAGATTTAATGTAGTTAAAGTGGTTTAGGTGGAATTGAATGAAGCCTCAAAGTAAAGAGGAGTTGTGTCCTCTGCTCAAGGGCAGAATAGTCTCCCAGAGGGGATGCAGCCCTATCTTGTCCCATGCCTGGGGAAAAACATTTTACCCACAGTTTTGCTGTCACATTTTACTCTATGAGGTACTTGATACATAGCTTTTTGAAAGTACCAGTCATTTTTTCAGACATTCTTCATAAATTAGGATTTATTTCCCAGTTTGTCATAGCTGAGAAATGTTTCATAGAATTCTGTGAAAAATTGTCCCCTTTAAAAGTGGTTGCTGTTACAGTTTCTTCATAAGCAGAAATGAAGCTGCATGAGAAAGTATTTGTAGTAAATGTTCTCCTCTAAAAAGAAATTTTGATGTTTCTTATTATTTTTTATTCCAGTAGAGGTGAAATGTAACAAACTGATTTGAGCAAGCGGCTTAAGGCTTCCACCAAATCTAACTCCATTCCACAGCATTGCTATAAAACCAGAAATTATTTCCATTTCATCTACTATGGGACAACAAATATTGATCAGTTACTGTAGCCATCAAAGATAAGATGGTTAAGTTATTTAACTGCATTACTATTCCACAGCATATGTGAGGGTTTGGTTCAGTTTTCAGTTGTCTATGGGGTTTTATAAACCTTAAACTCAGAAAATTCAGTGTTACAGACCTGTTTTAGGGAATTATTTAGTTAAAAGAATTCTGTTACTCTCTGTCTTTTAATCAGATGCTTCATATTCAGTGCCAAACTGAGTTCACAATTGCTGGTTTTTGCTTTTAGATTGAGCTGGGAAGAACATGTTGAAATGAGAAAGATTAAGTTTTGATCTAAGCATGACTCTTTTGTACTAACCCAGTGAGCTTTTCTGCCTTGCTGGCTGAGCTCTTTTATCTCATACCTTCAGAGAGGGCTTCTCTTTCTTCCAGGAGTCAGTTTTCTCCCATGTAGAAGTTCACTGGCCTTGGATATGAGCAGAACGTTCTTGGCACTATATGCCTCATCCCTTTTCCTATTGCCTCAGTGGAGAAACCGGGCTTGAGCACACAGAACCTGGAACATATCCATGACCAAGCTGGTTGATCATAGTGGTGACATTTGTTGATACAAAGCTCCATAATACCATTATGACTATGAAGTGAATTTTCCAGGAAGTTCTTGCTCATAGTTACAATATGAAACAGTTTCACTGAGGCTTTGCAGGTCCTTCCTGGTGGGCTAGTGGGGAGGGTTAGTGGGGGGAACTGTTGCGGCTAGTGTGGTGATTAATAAGCCCTGTATTATCATTCTATTAAAAGTGACATCTTCACAGCTCTTACCCTTGGTTTTCACAGAGCTTCTGTTTTCACAGAGTTTCTCCACTAAGACACTTGTAAAGTTCCTTCTTTTTCATTAGTTTTGGAGGCTGACAACAAATGTTCAGGGGTGATACCATTCAGATAGAGCTACCAATTGAAACCCAAGATGGGAGACCATCTGCATGCATAGAGATTCTGGTGCTTGTATGTGTTTGTAGCATTCACTTTTGCTTGGACTTAAAATATCATAATGTACTTGAAAGAACATTTTCCAAGGAAATCAGTCTCTATTTCTGCTAAATGAGGTCAAGGTTTGTGAGTAAGACTGAAGCTGTAGAAAGAGTCTCATAAAACTATGCTTCATTAAATTAAAATGAGTGCTTTGAGTGAAATGAGTGAATTGAGTGATTTTTTATGGAGCAAGAAATATTTAAAACAGTCTTTCACCTAATTTCTAGATAGTAAAGGATTAAAAGCTCTGAGACAGTTTTAATCATGAGATATGCTGATTAAGACCATCAAAGTCATGTAATCACACAATCACACTGTCACTGCCATCGTAGAAATCAGCGTATGGACTCTCAGGTATCATGTGCCTTGTGTGCAATGTAGTGCACAGGACTAAGCAAAGCCAGTTCCCTGGCTTGACAGTGAATATTGTTCTTTCAATATATGTGTAGAAAAGCTCTAGAGCATGAAAACCTGTAGCTCAGGCAACAATTTGCTGTGATACCTGTCACAAAATTGCCATGCTACAGAATTGCAGAACACTAGAACGCAGGTAGAAAATGAGTTATTGACCCATGCAAATGGGGGTTGTGTAATGCTGGTTCAAGGTCTGACACAGATGAGCATTTTCCACTAGATCATTGTCAGTCACTAGATCCTATAGTGTCTCCCTTGCTTAGTCGCCCTTAGGTGAAACCCTTAGGTGTCCTTGCAAAGAGGATCAAGATCTTCTTTTAGTACAAGGATGTCCATTTTCACTATGCGACCACGTTGCAGAGCATGAATTTATTTGACTTTGACAGGAGAAGTCTGCTGGAGATGTTGCATGTAGGTTTCATCTGCTGATCACCTCATTCCTACTAGAAAAATAAACCTTCGACATTCATAACTGATTGGCTTGCAGAAATCTAGATACATACCTGATATCTCTCTATATGTATTAGTCATTTAATGCTATATATTTTATGCTACTGTGATAGCCTCTCTATTTTTACCAGATGTCAGTGCTGCAAGAATGTGTGACCTGTCCCTTGTATTTGCTTCCTTTTATTATCTGGGATATATAAGACACCCATATCCCATTGATTATCTTCAATTAATAGAAAACAGTGACTGTAATACTTTCATTTTAAGAAATCTTCTGTGAAGAAATTAAGCAAAATATCTATAGAGTTGCAAACTTATGTGCAACAGTAGAGTACTTAAAAGAGAGCAACCCAGGTAAGAATGCGTTAACCTTATTCCAAATTTTGGGTTACCTTCCTTTTGATTCTCTTTTGCTATTCCTCCAGATCATAGAATCATAGAATCATAGAATTAACTGGGTTGGAAGAGACCTCTGAGATCATCAAGTCCAACCCTTGATCCAACTCCTCTGTGATTACTAGATCATGACACTCATTGCCACATCCAGCCTCATCTTAAAAACTTCCAGGGACGGTGAATCCACCACCTCTCTGGGCAGCCCATTCCAGTGTCTGATCACTCTCTCTGTAAAGAACTTCTTTCTAATATCCAGCCTAAAACTCCCCTGACAGAGCTTAAGCCTGTGCCCTCTTGTCCTACTGCTGATTGCCTGGGAGAAGAGACCGACCCCCACCTGGCTACAACCTCCTTTCAGGTAGTTGTAGAGAGTGATGAGGTCACCCCTGAGCCTCCTCTTCTCCAGACTAAACAACCCCAGCTCCCTCAGCCTCTCCTCATAGGACTCCTGAAACAGCATTCTAAAAATTCTGTAAGTTGTGCTTTAAAAAATACTAAAGTCATAAAGTTTATCACCCTACAGACTGAAAAGGATAAAATATAACATCTAAATTTGTGTATGAGGTGTATGCTTTAACACTGCCTATATGACATTTATGAAATTATTCAATTAAATATACTATCTGACATGCACATTATACAGATGTGATAAGCTGGTTGTTCTCTTTCTGGGAAAAGAAAATGTCCTTTGGTAGTTCTGAATTTGCAGTGGAATTCACAACGGGCTCTCCAACCAATGTGCTGTACCTGACTGACTCAGAGAGACTTGGTGTCTTAGACCACAGGAAAGTCATAAGAAGTCTAATTGCACAGTATATTATTACTCACTGAAGCAGATTAGTTTGGGGTTTTTTAAAGTTGACTGTTAATTGTGTGCACAAATAAGGAGAGTGGAAGAGCAGATAATCACAGTTTAGTATTTCTTTTTGTAGCACCAAAATCTTTGCATGCAATCTTGCTTGTTGCCAGTCACATTCCTAAGAGGATTGAAAAAAATCAGACTGTTCGTGTCAAAATTTTGCTGACATATTACTGCTAGAATTCATGTAATGTACTTAGATATGAGTCAGAGATTAATTATGTGTTAGGTTACTTTAGTGACTACAGTTTTCGTGACACTCTTAGTGGAGAATCAACTTGCTATTAGCCACAGAAATGAAGGGAAGAAAAGAAAGCCAAACCCAAAACTTAAGGGCACATAATATCCTGGTACTAACTGCCACAGTTGCTCATCAGAAGCACATGGATGAAAACAGTTGTCAAATGTAAATGTGAAACCAGTCACCACAAGTATATGTAAACTAAAGATTGTTAGATGCAGACAGAAAAAAAAATACACACCGATTTTTATTACATTGTTGATGGGGTGCCTGTCTTATTTTCTTCTGTATGCATACCATTCACAAGGGCCTCCTCAAAGATCAGCTAGAGTTTAATTACATTTCTTCTCCCAGTAACTCCCACTTATTGATCTGCCCAACTACTTGGAAGGAGTTGATGTTACTGGCCAAAACATTTCCCTTATGACTCCCCGTCCACTGCTCAAGATTAAATTATATTGTAAATATCACTTGCTTGGTGTGATTGCTGACATGGAAGTAAAAATTAGAAATTCTCTTGAGAGTTTTACCCAAGGCACTGAAATGTCCATATTACATGCCAAAATGTATTAGGAAGGTAATTTGAGACCTCATTTTCTTCTGAACACCTTTAATAAAATATGTGGGTAGATGCATTTTAGAAAATGCATCCTTTTATTGATGTCTAGATTTTCATTAATGTGATGTAATGTAACAGAAAGGCCACACATAATGACTGCAAAATATCAAGACCTTTGGGATAAAACAATGTGCTGCAGGAGGAACATGTGGAAGTGTGATTCTCAGCATTAATGTATCTTCTACTTGTTTGTAAAAGTTTGAGTATTAGGGAAAGGAATTTCTCTGAGAACATTCCATGGTGTGGGAGTAAATAAATAAGCAAATTCTGAGAATCTTTGGAGTTCATCATGGAAATTAGAACCTCTCTTTGTTCAACATACAGCATAAAATGAGATAACAACTACACACAGTACTGCTAAAAAACATCATTTAAGTCCTCTCAGTTCAAACAGTAACACAGCATTTCTTTGAAAAGACTGCTGCAATCTGAAATGTAAGTAGCAATATAGTGTTTCAACTTGTGCACATGGTTAAATGCCCTCTTGACACAGAGCTCTACATTCATAACGTTATGTATTTACATTGCCTTCCACTTGTGTCCCAGCCCTTTGGTTTCTGGACCTGGCAGACACCTGAGGATTCAGGTGTGTCCTCTGACTCAGTGAATGGTATCTTAGAAGAACCACATTCACCAAAAAATAATAATTAAAAAAAAAAATTAACATTTCTCACTGCTTAGTTTCTGAACAGACAAGGATATTAGACTCAAGGTCCTGAGGACCTCATGATGCTTAATTAGCGTGTCTCTGGTGGTAACTAACTTGTTTTGTAATTTCTCTCTTTGAGAAAAGAAAACTTCCGCTTGGTTGAGGAGGACTGGGTTAGAGACCGTGGAGTCAAACCTGACATCCATAAATCCATAGGCCCTGATGGGATGCATCCACAAGTATTGAGGGAACTGGCAGACATCACTGCTAAACCACTCTCAATTATCTTTGGAAGGTCATGGCAGTCAGGAAAGGTACTGAGGACTGGAAGAAAGCAAATGTCATCCCAGCCTTAAAAAAGGGCAAGAAGGAGGAACCAGGCAACTACAGGCCAGTCAGCCTATAGTGTGTGTTGGCCCTGGTTGGATGACAGGTGCCCACCAAAGCCTCTCTCACTCCCCTCTGTGACTGGACCAGGGAGAGGAAAACTAAAGGATCATAAGGACAGGAAGCGACACAAACTGATTACCATAATGGGCTAAACAGACTCAACTTGGGGAAATAATTGAATTTATTACCAGTCAAAATCAGAGCAGGATAGTGAGAAGTAAAACAAATCTTTAAAACACCTTCCCTCCACCCTTCCCTCCTTCCTAGGCTCTACCTCCTCACTGCCAATGGCACAGGGGGTTGAGAAGGGGGTTACACTCCATTCATCACATTTCATCACACTTTCTGCCACTGTTCAGGGAGAGGAGTTCTTCCTCTGCTCCAGTGTGGAGTCTCTCCGTGAACTTCTCCAGCGTGAATCCTTCCCATGGGCAATAGTTCTTCACAAACTGCTCCAATGTGGGTCACTCTTCCATGGGGTGCAGTCATTCAAGAATAACCTGCTGCAACATGGGTCCCCCCCAGGTCACAAATCCTACCAGGAAACCTGCTCTAGCATGAGCTCCTCTCTCCGCAGGTCCACAAGCTCCTGCCAGGAGCCTGCTCCAGCTGGCCTTCCCATGGGGTCACTGCTTTTCTTGGTGCATCCACCTATTCAGCTCAACTCCACCTGCTCCACAGGCTGCAGGTGGACCTCTGCACTCCCATTAACTTCCATGGACTGCAGGAGGACAGTCTGCTTCACCATGGTCTTCACCACGGGCTGCAGGGGAATCTCAACTCTGGTGCCTGAAGCACCTCCTCTACCTTTCTCTCCACTGGCCTTGGTGTCTGAAAAATTGTTCCTCTCACATATTCTCAACTCCCCTCTTCTCTGGTCACAATTACATCTGCACAATAACTTTTTTTTTCCCCTCCTAAATGTTATCACAGAGGTGTTAGTACCATCACTAATAGGTTCAGCCTTGGCCAGTGGTGGGTCTGCCCTGGATCCAGCTGGTTTTGGCTTTGTCGGACATGTGGTGAGCCTCTAGCAACTTCTCACAGAAGTCACCCTGTAGTCCCTCCTGATACCAAAACCTGGCTACGCAAACCCAATACACTGTGTCTCCTCAGTCCCTGGAAAGGCGGTGGAACAGCTCATCCTGAAGGTTATCTCTAAGCATATGGAAGACAAAGAGGTGATTAGGAGTAGTCAGCATGAATTCACCAAAGGGAAATTGTGCTTAGACAAAATGCTTGCCTTCTATGATGGAACAACTGACTAGATGAAGGGAAAGCAGTAGATGTTGTCTACCTGGACTTCAGCATGGCTTGTGACACTGTCTCCCATGATATCCTCACAGGCAAGCTAAGGAAGTGCAGGGTGGACCAGTGTATTGAGAATTGTCTGAATGGCAGATCCCAGAGGGCCATGATCAGTGACTTAGGGTCTAGTTTGAGGCCTGTCACTAGCAGTGTCCCCCGGGGTCAAAACTGGGTTCAGTATTGTTTAACTTATTCTTCAGTTACTTGCATGAGGTGGTAAATGCCTCCTCAGCGAGTTCACTGATGACACAAAGCTGGGAGGAGTGGGCAATAGGCCAGAGTGCTGTACAGCCCTTCAGAGGGACCTTGACAGGTTGGGGAGATGGGCAGAGAAGAACATACTTGAAATTCCACAAAGGCAAGTGCAGGGTCTTGCACCTGTGGAATAATGACACCAGACACCAGCACAGACTGGGGGCTGGCCTGCTGGGAAGCAGCTCTGCAGGGAAAGGTCTGGTAGTCCCAGTGGGCAACAAGCTGTCCATGAGCCAGCAGTGTGCCCCTGTGGCCAAGAAGGCCAATGATATCCTGAGGTGCATTAGGAAGAGCATTGTCAGTAGGGCAAAGGAGGTGATCCTTTCCCTCTGCTCAGCCCTGGTGAGGCCCCATCTGGAGTGCTGTGTCCAGTTCTGGGCTCCTCAGTACAAGAGAGACATGGAGCTTCTGGAGCAGGTCCAGCAGGGGCCTTCAAGAATGATTAAGGAAATAGTGCATCTCATTTATGAGGAAAGGCTGAGAGAGTTGGGCCTGTTCATGCTCACAAAGAGAAAACTGAGAGGGGATCTCAACAATGTATACAGGTATCTGAAGGGAGGGGGCCAAGAGGATGGAGCCAGGCTCTTGGTGGTGCCAAGCAATAGGACAAGAGGCAACTGGCAGAAACTGATGTAAAGGAAGTTCCACGTGGATATAAGGAAGAAACTTATTGTGCAATGACTAAGCACTGGAATAGATTGCCCAGAGGTGGTGTGGTGTCTTCCTCACTGGAGATATTCAAAAGCTGTCTGAACACAATCCTGAGTAACATGCACCCTGTTGGAGCAGGGAGGTGGGGCCAGATGACCCACTCTGGTCCCTTCTGACCTCACCCATTCTGTAATTCAGTGATTCTGTGACTACGTGTAATGTAGTGCCTTCTCCCTGCATATTGCCAATGCAAATTTCAAGATCACGTTTGCCTGTTTCTCATACATATCTTATTTGACTATTTTTATGGTTAAGCTATACACCTTGATGTAGAGAATATATAATTATAGAATTGTTTGAGTTGCAAGGGACCTTAGAGATCATCTAGTTACACCCTCCCTGCACCTTGCATTAAAGCAGATTGGTCAAGGGCCCATCCAACCTGGCCTCAAACACTTCCAGGTTAAATGGGTCATCCAAGCTTTTCTGGGCAACCTGTTCCCATGTCTCACCAGACCCATGTCTCCCAGAATTTCTTCCTAATATCTAATCTAAACCTGGTCCTTTTCAGTTTTAAGCCATTTCCCCCTTGTCCTATCACTACATGCCCTTGTATAAAGTCCCTCTGCAACACTCTTGTAGGTCCCCTTCCGAGAGGAGCTCTAAGGTCTCCCCATAGCCTTCTTGTCTCCAGGCTGAACAACACCAGCTCTCTCAGCCTTTCCTCACAGGAGAGGAGCTCCAGCCCTCTGAGGACCTTTGTGGCCTCCTCTGGTCTCACTCCAACAGGTCCACATCCTTCTAGTATCAGTTATCTTAGCAGTTATTGAACTTAAACTTTACATTACGGGTTACGTTGTGCATATGACAGTTTGCTTTGCTCTAGGTCTCGAACTGCTATAACATAATCAGATTATTTTAAAAAAAAAATGAGTGTTGTCTTTTCATAGTTAGCCTATAAAATACCTATCACTCATGAAGGTTTGTAAGTTGCTAAAGGCTATAGACACTTTTTATTATATTAGTAATTTTGATTTATTAATTATCTATTTTGTACTACCTGCTACATTCACCTGTATTATCTATGTACTCTGTACATACCTATGTGCACACTATTTTAGTGAAAAGATTTGTTAACTGATTGTTTTTCACAGCTTCCTTCAAAAATGTTAGAAACATAATTCTGCAGTCTTATGAGATAAAGCTGGAGAGGCTCTGTGGCATATCAGTAAATCTTTTATAGAACAGAAGTTTGCACATTTATTTAATGCAAAGAATATATTTCTTGAACATGTGCTTTAAGTATAAACTTGAAACACATGAGTAGACAATATAGTTAAATGAAATTTGTAAAAGAATAGGTACTTTCTGCATTTAGGTTTTGTTATTTTGCATTCATTTTCATTTTAATTACATAGGATATAAATAGGTATTTATCTAGCCACTAGGCTATTCCAGCAAATTGTTGTGCATTAGGGACACCTCATTAACAACCAGGATGAATATATTCGTATCCTTCCTACCCAGGGCATCTTCAAGGAAACAAAAGCAAATGTAACATGAGTGTTGAAAATAATAAGCATTCTTCAGCCTTATGATGTTGTATCTGTTTAACATCTCATTTATTCCTATGCCATCAAGTAGTTTTAGCCTGCTGTCTGTAGAATTGCTATTTCCACTGTTTATTACTATGTTCATCAATTGTCTTACTTTATTTCATGAATAATTAAATGTTCTTACTTCGGCCATAAAATAACCCGGCAATAAAAGTCTTAATCGGCTTCCTCTCAGCTATTCATGGCATGATCAGATAGCCCTGTTCTCCAGCTGTTAATGTCACTAAACATCGATGTATAGGTTCAACCAACACAATTACGGAAAATTATGCATATTCTTTGGAAAATACTTATGAAATCAGAGACTGTAGGATGGGACTTTTGTGCAGAAGAATTGTCCACTAAATATTTAAGAAAAGCAACACTCCTTTCTTCAATGTTGAGCATACTGTACTTATTCTTTCCCTCCTGGAAGGTACACTATGGTACATGATTGTTTGGGGGTTTTTTCCCTGATTCATAGCAGTAATACAGTCAAGGTAAAATTAAGCTATATTCTAGTGAATACTCATGTTTTTGAATCACAATTGACATGATAAAATAGCTGTTTTTAGTGTTGTAACAGTAGGAAAAAAATCTCTTTTAGTCTATCCAACAATCTAGGAGTTGGGAATGAAGAGGTTTTACTCTGAATTGCAATTTCTCCCATGTTTTGGAACCTTTACTGTCACTTCTTTTTGTTACACAGATTGCTTGCTCTCTTTTGGTTTTGCTTTGCTTCTTCTATCCCTCTGTGGTCTTTCTTTTTTTGTTTCTTCTTTTCTTCTTCCTCTTTTAAATCTACTTTTTCATAACCCTGTGATCTTTTGCTTTCACAAGCATATTTTCTCTGTTATTCTCTGTATCTGTTCATCTGATTCCTTTTGGGCAGATCATCCTATCTATCTTCTGCTTTTTTCTCTGGTACTTCCTCATGGAAGATTCATTGACAGCTCAGACTCAAAATAGGTGTAGAACTATATGTGTCTTTTCTCCTAAACATTTCAATCCTACTTGCCATCCAAGCTCATATAGCAGTGCTTAGCCAAGCTTCCTCCACAATTTTTTGAAAGCCTGTCGCTGTATCTCTATGCAGACAAATGTCACTTTCTCGCTTTTTACCACTTCTTGCACATCCTCCTTAGCGTCCATATTGCCAGTCTATCCAAAACACAGCTGGTAACATGGCTGTTCCCATTGGTCAGACCATAGTTATATCTTTTAAACTCATCTTTAGCTTCAAGATATTCCACAATATTCTGTCCCAGCAGATCAAGTGTTTCCTCATCCCAGCCATATTGCTCTATTAAGACTACATATTCTAAATAATTCCATGACATCCCCTATGTCTGCCTTCACTTCACTATGCTATAAATTATCAGTCCTTTTGGTTCTTTGTTTACATATAATCTTTTTCCTCAGTGCACAAAAATGAAAATTTCATAACCATTCAGATAATGAAAAAAAGAAAATAAATCATTGAGCACACTAGTCTATTGCTTCAAGAGAACTTATCAATCATCTTAAGGGCAGTTGAATGATCGTAAATGGGTTTAAATAAAAATTAACAGGCTGAAGCTTTGTTTTCATAAGCCTTGATGTATGAAAGATATTCAGAGATACCAGAGACTGGAATATTTTGGTTTGGTCTCTGTATCCTTTAGAAGTATTCTTCATGATGGCATATTTTTGTTCAAGTCATATTTTCAATTATCTGAGTAATGAATCTACTACTACATCCCTTTGGATGTTTCTTGATTACCATCTAATAGATCACATTTTTAAAGCCATTGGTAAGAATGTAAAATGCTCTTCAGAAGTAGTATTGTCACTACAGTATAATTGACAAGTCCAGTTCTCTGAATATATTATTTTTGTGCTTTCAAAGGTGCCTTTAGCCCTTCTCCTCTTAAGGTAAACCAGTTACCTTATCCAACTGGAATATTTCAAGAGCCTTTTGTGGTATTTTGAAAACTATTGTTTTGGAATTCAAGGTCTCTTGAGAAGGAACATTTTTTGCATTGCAGGGATCCAGTGAGGGGGAGTGAAATGCAGGACGTCCAGATTAGATTTGAAGCATAATAAAAAAAATCCCCTTTGGCCCACTACAGATTCAGAAGAAAATATAAAATATGTTCTGATGAAATGCAGAGCATGCCTTTTCAGACTGACATTAACTAAATGCTATTTTAGAAAACTTCATTGTTGCCAATTTGTCAGTAGGTACAATGTCTACAACCTGTTAAAACATGAACTTTAGCAGAGAGAACACTGGAGGAACATAGTGGAAACCTGTTTGCAATGCATGTTTTATTGGTGCCCCAGGAGAGATCTCAAGAGTTACATTTCCAAAAGTATTATATGATTAGGAGTGCTGGAAAGGAATAAAGTAGCTGAGTGACTACCACTGCCCTCATAAGAGGGCATCCTCTTAGGGCAGAGAACTCTTAAGTTCTTTGCCCATCGGGAGCTGAGACGGCACCTCGAGACTGTTTTGTGACATCTGAAACCCCATAATTTACATGTTAGTAGCTCAGAGGTTGAAGTAGCAGTTGCATACAGACTTTTGCTAGTGTTGAGGGCTGAAATAGGAGCATCTGGCCTCAGAGTAGTTATTATATCACTTGGGATGAAGATTTCTATTTTCAACTGGTAATCAATATTCTATAGCATTTTGAGTCACTTCAGCGACAAATAACTGCAATCAAGAATTAAGTGTTGAAATCTCTTACACTGTTATTGCCATGTGGAAGTTGTGGCTACATCAGTTCCTCTAATGGTAAAAGTAGGTAGGGATATCTGAACACTGCTTAGTACATTGAAAATCTATGGAGAATTAAACCAAGTCATGCATTAGCAGAATAAGATGATTTTTTTCTTTTTTTTTCTTTTTTTTTGTGAATAGGAGGCAGCAAATATTAAATACAACCCTCTAGATATATAGGTTATTAAATAGTTGGTTTGGCTTCAATTTGACAGTTAGTGTAATGTATTGTTATTTTATTCTTAATTTGAAAATAACTTTCAGAAATAACATGTTAATATTTTCTTGAAATACTTACAGTCTGGGCAGACAATATGCACATTGAGTAAAAACTGTACTTAAACCGTGAAAAATATGCACTTAAGTCAGAGAAATATTTCCCTTTAATTTCACCATGCTTTGTACGTGACCTAAAGAAGTTCAGAAAGTGTTCCATTAAGGATATGATATTTTTTAATGCATCCATTTGGCCCTGAAAACATGCAGATTAGCAGTTAGGGCATCCTGGGAGTCCCCTCTCCTTGAATGTTTTCAGGACTGAGGTTTTAGAGTACAAGTGATGATACTTATCCTACTTTTCATATCAGGAAAATTTTCTTGCATCTGTTTTCCAGCTAATAGAACAAGATAATTTTTCTTGTGTACTGTTTTGGTATCCCTGTCACTGTGTTGGACATGGGAAAGATTAGGTGATAAAAAGAATCAGAAAATGTCTATTCCAATTATTTTTACAATAAGAAACAAAGAATGCTAAACATGCATATGTTGTTTATTCTCTTAGCTTGTATATCTTATGGCCTCTGTTGTATTTCATTCTTTTAGGCCTTTCTCTGACATCTGCCTGTTGCACAGCCATACATATTAGATGACTTTGGGACTCGCTTTCCATCAACGATGAAGGGATTGTCTAGCAGCCGTAGTCATCATCATGGGGTTGCCTGTGACTCTCCATGTGACAGTCTGACACACCACCAGGACAGGAAGCCATATTTGTTAAACCCAGTGGACCCCCATCCTGCAGACCACCCTTACTACACTCAAAGGAACTCTTTTCAGGCCGAGTGCATGGTGCCCTACAATGATCAGATTGCCAGCAGCACATTTCCCAGGAGGCATTACAGTTCCCACCATGAACTCAAGGACGAGTGTGCTCTGGTTCCCCATGGAACTGCCAACAAGACCAATCGCATTCCTGCCAACCTTTTGGACCAGTTTGAGCGGCAGCTGCCTCTGAATCGGGATGGCTACCACACTCTGCAGTACAAGCGAACTGCCATGGAGCACCGCAGCGACAGCCCAGGGAGGATCCGGCATCTGGTTCATTCCGTCCAAAAGCTCTTTACCAAGTCCCATTCACTGGAGGGACCATCCAAGGGGAGTGTCAATGGGGGAAAAGCAAGCCCAGAGGAGTCACAGACGATGAGGTATGGGAAGCGCAGCAAGAGTAAAGAAAGGCGATCAGAAGGTAAGCCCAGATCCAATGCATCAGGATGGTGGAGTTCAGATGACAACTTGGACAATGATGTTTGCATTTATCATGGTCCCAGTGGGGTCATGACCATGGGAAGATGCCCTGACCGTTCTTCTTCCCAATACTTTATGGAAGCCTATAACACTATTAGCGAACATACTGTGAAGTCCTCCAGAAGCAATAATGATGTCAAATGCTCTACCTGTGCAAACCTGCCTGTGAATTTGGACTCTCAGTTAATGAAGAAAAGCTCTTGGTCCTCTACATTAACCGTGAGCAGAGCCCGTGAAGTTTACCAGAAAGCATCAGTTAACATGGACCAGACAGTGGTGAAGGCAGAGACGTGTCAGCAGGAACGGTCATGTCAGTACCTCCAGGTACAGTGTGGAGAACTGATTGCTCTTATCTGTGCTCTGCCTTGTTTCAGGTGTTTGTGGGGAATGGAGGTTTGCTCTGATGTCTCAACTTGCCCCAGAAGTCACTGATCACCAAACAAGGGGTACTGCTGCTGAAATGAAAAATAAATTACCTTTTTTTTTTTTTTTTGCCAGCATTCAGTACTTCAAGCAGTTCATGTTAGAACAGGATTACTTTTTTTTTCATGTGAGAAAAATAAGACCTTTCTGTGTATTTTTTGAATTAATAAGGCTGTCACAGTAGGGGTATAGGGAATTTGATGTTGTAGTGCTTGCATTTAGCATTACAATGTCAATTAACTGAATGTTACCAGGATACAAATTCTTTGATTTCTGTAATTTCAATATTTGCCTTCACTTACTGCTCATTTTTTTCTGAAACCTTTTGAGACCCTTTTGAGAAACTTGGGGGTACCTGAGTACTTTCTCCAGCAGGAAAACAGCATACTTTTCTTTTAGACATAGAATATAAAGTCCCTTAAAACAGTTATTGTAAGGTGTCCAGATTTGTTTATTGGGCTATTCCTCTTTTTCATGGCTTTGAGTCAAAAATAAAAAATCAAAAGGTTGAAATTATTGCTTGTTCTGATTATACACTTTAGGAGTACATCACCTACTCCCTCACAAGCTGTTTGCAGTTAATACAGCGTCACTATTTTTCACCAGTATTGTATCTTTAAATGTCAAGAATCAGATGTCTCCTCTTGGAGCTATCACACTGCCGGTGAATGTTTGTGGCAGGAACATGGATCAGAAAATATTAAAACTGTTTCATTCTTAGGAGAGCTGTGGATAGCTTTTATGCACTTTAAACGAAGCACTTATGGCACATCTAAGTGTGTGTGTAAGATGGAACAACGTCGCGCAGAGAAGAGAGAAGACCATGAGGAAAAAAGAGGTTTGCTAAGATGATTTGGTTTCATTTTAATGTAGTGGGACTCATGTCTATCTGTATAGAAACTGTAGCGAGATCTCTCATATGGGTGCTTGAATGAGACAGTCAGCTTCCACATTCTGTTGTTTAAGTCAGTATGCAGAGAAAGCGTAGGACTGAGGCATCCGCATTTAAAAAATTTATATTAAAAGGTTTTATGGAGTGGCATGCAAAATAATTTTGATAGCCAGCCTCTGGGATTCTAATTTTTAAATGGAGATGTATATTTTCTATTAATTGTTAGGAGGGTGGGGTGGGGGAAGAGGAGGCAATACAAATGCTCAGAGTGTGTTTACAGCTCTGTGTATGGACTGCGGAGGGAGAGGGGTTTCAAAATAGCCTCAAGTTGCAACCTTTTGAGCTTTGGGGTTTCTTTTTATTAAGTCTCTTGTGTCTGAATTTTGTGGGTGAGAAGAAATCATAACTTCAGGCTTGATTGTTGTGGTTACTTTGGACCCTGAGATTTCTTTTGTTGATGTTTTTGTTTACTCCTTTAGTCTTCCTCTTGGGTTCAGATAAAATAGCTGACGATTCAGTATGTGACCAGATGGCTAGAAAAGAGTGAAAAACTGTGCCAGCATCAGCTTTAAATGAACACATCCATAGGGACCTTTAGATAATATTTAACTGACAGGAATAGACTCCTGAAGTAGAATTAGAGGACATTATCTGTGTCTGTATGAAAATATATCCAACAATTGTCAAGGCAAGAATAACTAAATTCTCACTTAGAATAACTAAATTCTCACTGTGTTTCCCATCCTTACTGGTAGTTTCGTTTTGGTTTTCACTTAATTTTGTTTCATTTTTTTAAATTGTATGTCATTATAAAAGCAAGGGAAATATAACAGGTTTGAAACTGTTGGGTTTTTTTAAAGGAAAATCCTAACCAAGCATCAGTTAACATTGGAAGTAATATTCAAACAGTACAGTAGATTTGAGGAAGCAGGTCAGGATTTTTATTCATTCTTGGCAGCTTGAAAGGATGAAAAATGCATATAGGTATTAAAAGAGTCAGTCTATTTTCAATGCATCCCATTGCTTTTCTCTTCACTGTATCACTTATCTTTTTACACTACAAGCCCTTTGGGGCTTGGACTTTGTTCCCTTTTGTATTTCCACAATGGGGCACAGGACCTAATTGAGGCCTTTTGGCTGTCCTGCAATATAAATGTATATTAACAGCAGCAAGGTACTACTCTGTTAGTGGGTTGTGGAATTATTCTGTACATCTGTTGTTTTCCTGATGACCTTCTCATGATTGTACCTAAAGGCTGGTATCCTATGTTAAAACAATTAGAAGTACCCAAAGTAAGAAGAAAGCTGCAAATTCAATACAACACTGGACAAGTCAGAATTTAATTTCATTATTATGATGCTTCTTTGTTGCTTTATTTAACCCATTAAATGTTAAATAGATGCTTTTATCAAGTTATTTGTAATTTGAGTTGTTGTCTGTGGTCCAGGACATAAACTCTCAGGACATAAACTGATCCTTCAAAGAGGCAACTATTTGTTTATGCAAGCTCATCTTGTGACAGTATCTGAATTCAATTCAGGGTACTCAGGATAATTTTCTTTATCTTGATAGGTCTGAGTACATTAGAGATCACAGGTGACATTGACTTCACATTTGGCTGTAAGGGCTTTTACCGTAAAAGTATCTGCATGAATTTTCAGTGTAAATACATGGAAATAACAAACAATTATCTCAGTTGCTGTGATATTTTCAACATAACTGTTCTGTGGAAGGAGTTGGCAGTAGTTCGTATTGCAGATGGGCTCATTTCTCATAATTTGGAATTTGGATCGAGTGCAGAGTCTTCCTGCATTGCGCTGTCTTTCTTCACCCCAGTAGGCTCCGCTTCCAGCCCTGGTGCTGAGGCACAAAGTTCATCCTTGGAGGTTTAGTGGAGGCTTGGGTCAACACTGTGCATCTTCAGAAAGAGATATTATCCCAGACTAGTTTAAAGACTGCCAAGCAAATCTTTTCCTCTTACCTGCATTTTGGGAACGGAATTGCATTTTTATCTTCTATTTCTTCTTCTAAGAGTGATGGATTGTAGAAAGATAATGTCCTTTTTTTCAGCTGATTTTTACTTCAGAAAAGTGCTTCTGTTTGATCCAGGTGTATGGTTGGACTAAAGTGAAGGAAGGTGAGAAGGAACTGTTCGTGTTTTATCAAAATTCTTCTTCAAAATGGTTTCCTTCCCTTGAAAGAAAAATTTATAAAGCAGTGGACAGCCTCTATTTCTCCACCAGCTTCTCCTCTGGAAAAAATGAAATGAGGCAAAGCTAAAAAGACAAAACGTAAGCAGCAGTCTTTTTCTGCGAACAATAGGGTCTAAATACAGTGGGATATTTTTGACACTCTTGTTTTCTATGAATTCATTCTTTTTGGAGCTAATAGAGTATCAAATACACTGCAGAGTTTGTCTCTGATTATATTTTTGCCATTCAATGTTCCCTGTAATTGCTGTTCCCATTGTCCTTGGTCCATTTGTTAAGAGATTGAGAAAAATACAAAGTATGACATTTTTTATATTAATCCTCTTTTCTTCTTACATGGGTCAGTCATAAGTTTTACTTTGGTTACAACTGATGAGATTGAAGACAGTTGTGTCAGACACTTGGGGCTGAGGATGGACATTTTAATTCTCAAAACTGAAGTGCAGTGGGTGGGGATGGCAGTGCAACCAATCGAGTTCCACATTTGCATTTCTTGCCATTTGGTGCGATACAGTGGGAAATACTATATAAAAAAATGTAAGCCAAGTTTCCAGGTGTAGTCAGAATTTTCTGGTGGCAAAGGGTTCTGGTTCATACTCAGTTTCCTGTGTGAACGTTGCCTGTAATGGGCATTGTTATATCATGTGTGGTGCTAAGAAACTCATAATCCGAGTGACTTGTTTTCCAGTCTCAGGACAAGGCACTTCCATAGTTTCTTAGGAGATACTGCTCAATCCCAGTTCCAGCCTCTTTCTGTCCAAACAGATCCTAGGTTCAGGGCGCTAATAATGACCAGTAAGTGCATTATGATTTTTTAACATGGTGTGTTAAATTAAAAGGTGTTCATCCTTATTCCCCAACAATTCATGTTAGATCTGTTACATTGGGCTTATCTATATCAGTCTAATCTGCATTTTCAGTTATGTCTGTGTTTTTCTCATTTATGGTGTTTGCATTTCAGATGCAACAACCATGTTCAAATTAATCTTCGAGTATATACATATATATATATATATGAAAGTTGTATTAACATCCATTAATACAGATCTTCTATTTTTTATTTATCTCAAGACTTACCTTTCTTTCTTCATATTCCATTACAAATTGAAAATTAGTGTATATATTATTTCTCCTTCAATTTTCCAGTCAGAACAACAAAGTATATGCGGTATAAGTGTCATGTTTTTTTTATTGAGCTCATATGAAACATACTTCTAGATAAATCTAGGGAAATTATTTGGACAATTGTGAAATAAAGTGTCAAATGTTTTAATATATTCTATGTCAGCTTCCAGGTAATAGAATAATCATGAAAACATTTGGAAATCCTTAAATATTCATGATTTTTAAATCATCTAGTATCTAGGAACATTAAAACTTAAAAATATTAAGAGAAAAATAATTTATTTCAGTTTTAAAATAGTGACATGGGTAATAGGAATAATGAATACAGTTATGGAATTTGTGGAAAATATAAAGAAAGCATAAAATAACTTATTTGCAAAAAGTACATTACTCACAGGTAATTCCTTTGAATCTATATCTTGGTTATTTAGCCTACCTGCAAACTCACCCAGATGTCAGTGCTATACTGAGACAAATAAGTAGGGGAGTATTTCAGTATAATCGTTTTCCTTATCTTTGCAGTCCTTTATTTTAGCTAATAAAAAAAAAAAAAATGTCAGCTGTGTTGGTAAGAGTGATCTTGCCACATATTTTACCATGAACAACTATTATGTTCTTATTCGTTTAATTAAAACCTGTACTGACCTTTGGTGTCTTCAGTTATTCAGTGATGGAGGCTGCCTAAGTACAGAGAGAGCTATTCTACAGCGAGTACTTCACATTTAGCTGGAGTTTTATCTGCCCGTGTTCCTTTAAGTGGTAATTTTCTGTCCTTTAGTTTTATTGCCAACCTGTAACTTCATAATACTGAATAAACTAGCACTGATTTTATTTTTTCTACATTAACTTGAACAACCGTCGGTTCATTCTGTTAGCATCCTTACATTCTAATAGCACGTCCATTAAGGAACATAATTCTGGCAACTGGATCCTATTGCTAGCATAACTTATATAGGAGTTAGCAACAGACTTGGGTGACACTACATTACATACACTGTTATGTGAGAAATCTTTATTAAAATTATGGCTGCACATAACAGCTGGCATTTGGTATCTATTTCAGTTCCTTCATGGGTAAGATTTGTTTCAGTCCTGGATCTGACTTCTTTCTAGCTTTAAATGTTTGGAGAGTTCTAATCTTACCATTTTCAATAATTTCACTGTTTAAAAAAACCCAAACAACAACATCCACCACCAACAACAAAAACAACATTTCGATCTGCATCTGAGTTTTTATTGTGGAAACATGCAAAGTAGGTGGGGAGAAGAAGGTTGAGCAGTGATATATTTTCCTCAGTCCATGCAAAGTCATAAGGAGTATTTACCTTCATCTAGTTACTGTATTGTTTGTTTGTTTGTTTCAAGAATGGAATTTATAGTACAGCTCTGGAGTGAGGAAACACTACAGTGCAGAAGAGTAGTTTGAGCTGGGTCAGCTGGCCACAGTTTTTGTTTTGCCTTACAAATACTCTTGTGCTGTGCTTGTTGCACAGGTGAGCTCCTGTCACTAGTGAATTAAGAACATCAATCTGTTGTATATTCCTTGTCCTTTCATCCTCTTACCCTGAAATTGTGCAATGGACTGTCTTCTTTAGATTGCTGATAGATATGTATTTCTCTCACCAAAAGCTAAGCAATGTGTCATGCAGATGGATGAGGCACTGTGACAGTTCTGATGGGCCAGGGCTTCCAAAGACAATCTTTGAATTCCGTCCTGGAGTCTTTTATGCAAATAAGTTTGTGTCTAATTTTGTTTTACTGACATAACCCCAGCTTGGTAACCAGTTTTTAGGAAATATTTGAGGTTTCCTAGTCTATAGCAATTCAGTTCCCAGCAGATGAGAGTCAAAACAATCACCTTGATTAGATATCAAAGGACACGCTACTGTAGAAGAGAGGTGACTGTTTAGAGTCACTGCAAAGACACAGTGTGGTGTTCTGAAACCAAGAAAGTTTCCTTACGGCCAACTGAAATCTTTTTATGCAGGTATGTTGCATTGCTGTAATCCAGACAAAGGGTTGTGGAAGTTTCAGTGAAGTCTGTCCACTGGCCACTGAAATGTGACAGAAGCTGATAGCCAGCTGGAGATGGCATCTTAACTGCATTACTTACAGCAGCTGCCTATGAGAGCACATTAGCAAAGCACCAGAGACTACCCAGTTACAGTCAGCCAAAAGAAGCAGCATAAGCGCTGTTTCTCAAATGCTCTCTCCACCACATGTGTTTTCTTCTAAGGATTCAGATTCAGCTGCATGTTCTCCACCCACTAGCCAGTTTCCTGCTGTCTGCTTGATAGTGGGCTTGTGGCGGTGTGTAGTGAAAGAGATAAAATGACATCTCATCTAACAGGATTGCTTTTGATGCCAGCCAGTCACTGCATGCAGGTGTTGAAGTGATTCACCACAGAAGAAGATATATAGAAGAAATGAGAAAACATTTCTCCATTGCTAGTCATTGAAACTGTCCTTTCAAGGACTGATATTCATGTTAACAGTCATCTTGTTGTCCCTAATTGGGCAAGAAGCCGTATGTCATTATAAACAATGGCATAGAATGCTTCAAGGGTACTGTGAAAGATGAGAATGAATGTCTGTCCTCTGTCACTGAGAGAATATCATACATGAGTATCACTGAGGCCATTTAGTTTGAGGTCCCAGCCAAGAGTCCTGTTCTGTGACCTGCAGTTATGTTTCCCTCAGGTAATGGACATGGTAGTTGCTGTTTACCTTCCTTTCTGCAGAATATGTAAGGCACTTGGCTGGAATCTTTGTATTGGCATGGCCCTTTTCAGAGTTGGTTGCTTGGATTTTTACGCATAAAGAAGGAGGAGAAAATTTATCTGGAATCAAGACATGGTAGTATCGTGTAAGACACACATTCCTCTACATAAAACTGAATGTAAATCAGATTGACAAGCCAGTGGGTAAGACACCTTTGGATGAATGAACATTATAAACTGGAGTGGTGCTTGAAGAATTTTGTCTATTGGCTGACTCTATGAGGATTCATACTGGTTTAGAAGAATTTCCAAACTACTGTTGTATGAAGGAGGATTGCGGTTCTTCATCCTGTTTGTTCAGGTTTGATGCAAGGGTTGGGCAGAGGATTGTGGAAATAATGCTCCATCTTGGACAGGCTCTTTGTTCTGGCTGTTAATTCTCTTCTTGTAAAAAATGTAGAGATAAATCAGCTAAATTAAATTAATTTATAGTAGAACATGAGTGCTCAAATAGTACAAGCTGAAGCAAGGGCTGCTGCAGATACTGAACATATTAAGTTTGTCCTAAAGAGTGGCAACCCTCCTATCTGCCTTTATGAAAACACTTGAGGCTTATTAAACATATATTGTTCTTTCTGCTTTCTAAGGCTTCCTTTTCTTGCATACTTCAGTGATTCTTAACATTTGCACATTGATAGAAAGAAATGCTACTCATACTTATTGGTCTGATTAATTCAAGATTCATAAGTGCTAGGAATAGGCTGAGTAAGTGGAAGATGGCAATTGAAACTTCCTTTACAGCGTGCAGAAGAGGCATAATAATGACTAAGACCAAATTTCATGGGTTTGAAAAATCTGCACTGAGCAGTCATTAAGCATTGTTCTTCAGTTACGTGATTTCATTTCATTAAGTATTTGCATAGTAATAGAAAGCTAAAGTTACAAGACTACTGCTGTGAGCAATCGCTAGCCACTCCTTCCAGTCCTTTTGTTTACTTCTACAGTCATCCACATTGCTTTGGCAAAGCATGGGGAGAAGCTTTAATGATTTCAGCTGGAATAAAGCAAATCAAACTAGAGATCAATAATGAACTTAATTTGCTATAGAGACAGTTTTTTTGCTATTTCATCCAGTAAGGTAAGTTAATAACTATTTGGGGGGGGAGGGGGGAAAGGAAATTAAATATTCTAATGTTATTTTTTAGAAATTGAATAAAAACTGTTTTCTTTACCTTTGTCATTATATTCTGGTCTTATTTCATGTATCACGATGTGTGAGCTTTTGAAATTAATGTTTGAAAACAGGGGGACCATTATACCTGTTTGCTTGGTTTCTTTATTTGGGGACCTAGACTACCTATTAGAAAAATCCAGTTCCTTTAGATCAAAAAATGCTTTAAAGGAAATGACTAGTCAGTCCACCCTGGCTAATGACAAAGTGTGAACACTTCCAGAGTAACATAAATTTAGTTAAAGATCAGGACAGGTAATTTATACACTAAGTGGTGCTGAAGCCAGGTAAGATGTTGGCTAGTAGCAGTACTTCATCTTTGTAGTATGTTCTGTTTACAAAAGAATGCTGTATAAGCCACTTAACCAAAAGAAACTATTGTCAGACTTAGCTTTCATAAATGTAACAATTTATTTCTAGGGGTATGCTGAATTCTTAAGTTTCAGCCAGCTGCATTGCTGAGAGGCCTTTGTTGAATATTTTCTATATATTTTCAAATAATAATGGTGTTCTGTTTCACTATGGTTTTAGTATAAGTGAAGTGCATTCTTCATTTTTAGGCTTGTAAAGAAAGAATTGTACATGAGCCTGAAGATCATTTGCAGAATGAAATGTTTCCAGGTTCTGTATTACTTTGATACTGTGAATAATAGTAGTTCTATTTAAATAAAAACAATCATATTCATTGTTAGATCTCAGTTTAGCTCTTCCCCCTTTTTCATGAGAGTAAAAGCAATCACACAAATTATATTCCTGCTTGATATTCTGATACTGGAAAAATGTTATTGCTAAGGTAATTGGATAATATGATTTTCTTAAAAGCATGAAACAGCTTTATCTCAAGTATGTCAATCTTAATCTCATTAATCGTCTAAGGCAATAGATACTGTGCATATGCACTTCTGTGCAGTGTAATTCATGACCTTGCAAGACATAATTTTGGACATTCAAACAAAGTAAGAGCCTGTGGGAAAATTTGTGCAGACTCCCTGACTGAAAAAAATAAGAGATGGAGGTTCAAAGAGACACTTCTCCCAGCATTTTTTCTGGGTCAGCAGAAGAAAACACCTACAGGATGTTTAGTACCATGTGTGTAGAAACAGAATGTATTAAATAATCTGATTTATTTTATTTTTATAGTTTTTATTTTGGAGAGGGCTTTGTATTTTGGAGGGCTTTGCTTTTTTCTCATGATACTTTACTGTGATAGTGAATTGCATTGTCTGCATGAGCTGTTACAGCCATTACTTTTAAGCACCAAAGAAAGCACTCTGAAAACCAGGTCACTTCTTTTAGTAGGTATTGCTTGAGGTATTTGACTATAGGCATAGCAGTTGACATTATTTTATCTGTCTGTAATTTTTAAACAGTAAAATAGGTACAATGAAAAGATTTGCTGAGCTTTAAGGGTTGTTTGTCCTACTCAAATAATACACAGACAATGCTCTGAGACCCTTTCACAAAATGTATTACAACTGGTAATAGCCAAAGCAAAACTTCTAAAGTGTTTCTTTACCCTGCAAATGCTCTTTACCAATTGCATGATGTCTTACTGTTTTCTCTTACTCCAAATAAAAAACAAGATAAAGGGGAGCTGGACCCAAAGTTCTGCCACTAATATGCTCTTATATACTGAAATGTTACAGTTAAAAAAAAAAAAAAGGAGTAAAAATAAAATTTTAAAAAACAAATAGACTTAAATAACTGCAGAAAAAACCTGGTCAAACTATTTAACTAAAATAGCTTTTTAAACAAATATCCATTACAGTCTTCTACTGCAGCATTGTCTAGGCAGGCAAGATTGTACAAACCCTCTGACTTCCTCAATGTGTTAACTGAAATTAGAAGCATATCTGAATTGGTATTTTAGGCTTTTCTCTAAACCTGGATGCTTTTTGTTACCATAGCCATCCTTTTGCTTTGGGGCATGCAGACTTTACTCTTAAACCCATAATACAGAATTGGAACTTGGGTCGCTTTTGTATCGTTTCCTTTGGTTTCGCACGTGCAGACAACTTTCAATATGCAAGCCAAGCCAGTGGGTTTGTGGCACTCACCGAGATTGCTTTGCCCTGGTCCCTATGTGAACATCTCTGCTTTCTTTTTCTGCATCTAGTGTTTTTAAAAGATGGAAAAGATACTAAAAAGGTAGTGTGTTGTTTTTCAGTGATTGCTCAGTTCACTGATATGAACAGAGCTCAAACTGGAAATTTCTGATCTCATCATATATATTGTGGGACAGTGTATTCAAACCTCGTCATAGTGTTTGCGTGTGTAAATAGGAAGTTTCATGGTAAATTCATTTCAACCAGGATTCAAAACCTGCCCTGTCATAGCCAAATCATTTTGAGAAGCTTTGGCATAAAAGGTATTGTATGTAATTGGGGGTTATTGATAACAGAACTTTATAATTCCAGGGAAAAGTGTGCCCATAGTAACTATGTCTCATCACTTCTAATGCACCTATAAAATACAGCATTAAATTTAACAGTATATCTGTTATTTAATAAAACTGCAAGTGTTCAGCTTGACTGAATTAAGGGTGCTGTATGAACATTGTAACTTTAACTCCTATGACTTTTTCTCCATTAAAGACACCAACCTTAACATTATACTAACATATTTTATTTAGTGCACTAAAGATCAATTCACAAATTTATCTTAATGCAAAAAATCAAATATTTTCAATTAATGCATAATGAATAAAATATTAAACAGATCAAAGTGCATATCCTCTGAGAATTCACAGATTCTCTACATATTCTGACTTCAATATATAATATCTGCCTAAAAACTGATTGGAAATATGCTGTTACAGGCTTTAAACTTCTGACTGAAGTTCAAGCATGTCGTCAAAATGTCATCAGAGCTTGATTTTTCTAAACCTGTGTTAACTTCTATTTTTTATGAGTGATTTGAAAAAGCAAGACTTTACAGTTGACAAGCAGAAGCTGTAGATTCCAAAATATATGTGAGAGGTGGTATGAATATAGATTGTATATTCACTGTTCGATGATGTTCTAGGCCTAGAAACAGTGCAAGAATAAGACTTGAAAAAAATGGTATCCTCTGTCTGTCATAAGGGGCTGTGGGTGGAGTGTAAAATGTTGCATACTCTTCTACGTCAAAAATCACAATCAAAACCACTACAAAGTCCTAGCTTCATTTGGACTTAAAAAGGTATACATACCAGGAAGGCATCAGCTTTCCAAATCTGGTGGCTAGGCATAAACTTAGAAGTCATAGAACTGAAATATTGCCTCTTTTTTTTTTTTTTTGTTTTGTTTTGTTTTGTTTTGTTTTGTTTTTTGTTTTGTTTTGTTTTGTTGGTTTTTTTGTTTTGTTTTTGGTTTTTTTGTTTGTTTTGTTTTGTTTTTTGGGTTTTTTTTTGGGGGGGGTTTTTTGTTTTTTTTACATGGAAGAATATCAGAGCTGTTTATTCAGTCCTTTTCCTCCAGTGTATTCTGTACTCTCAGCTTAGCCTTTTCTAGAAAAATATATTAAGAATGTTTAGGTGTATTTATTCAATAGCTTCCTACAGATTTACAGTTCTGCATGCCATCATTCAAAAAGAAAACTGGAATTTGAACTATATTCCTGCATTATGGAATTTATATTCTGGAAGCACAGGAAAAAATATTTCTAAAAAAAATAACAGTATGCAACAAAAACAGCAAGCTGCTAGAAGATAAGAAATTAAATATTTCTCAGAAGTGAAGCTACCAGAGCCATTAAAGGATATTTAAAGACAACATGGAAATTTACTTTAAAAAGGCATAAAGAAAGAATTAGTTAAATAAAACATGTAGCAGTTGAGAAGGAGGTCTAAGTTCTGAGAAGGAAGACTGATTCATAAGAAGAAATATTGATAAAGGTGCAAGCTAAAGTAGATTTCCTGAATTAAATCTTTAATGCTTTGGGGAGAATATTGAAGCTCCAATTGAGTTTCAAGGCCAGACTTGACCAAGAGAGATCTGGGAGAATAGAGCACAAGAGGAAAGGAGTGTTTGTGCCTGGTAGTTCAAGGAAGGCCCTAAATCATTATGTCAGTAGCAGGGAAAGAAGAGACAATGGAGGAAGAAAGTTGGCAAGGTCTTGGGTTTGAAATCATCAGGAAACAAAGCAAAGGCATAGCTTGTGAATAGTTTAATTCATAAAATTAATTATAATTAGTAATAAGTTGATAAAGGCTTAGGACCATTAAAAATCTTTGTTCCTATGTATATCACAGTGGTTTTTGGTTTGCAGTTTATAGCAGTATAGGTTGATAAAAGGCCATAAAAATTGTTACGTATATTAACAGTAACCTTTGAAAGGTCTTACAACCTCTGGACTTGAGCTTATGTTTGCAGTGGTACTCAACAGCTAAGCTGTTAGCAAGCATTCCAGTGTTTCAGTTTTGGTTTTTTAAACAAACTGGTGTGTATATGCCCTGGCTGTAAGCTGGGAAGCAATGGATACACAAGATCCTCAGCCGAAGTTCAGTGTTGATATAGAACAGACTTTCATAGAAAAGAGGCACTGATTATCCTGGTAGGTGTTAGTATTTGTAAGTTGAAAGATAAATTTAGTAACCCAGATTCGTGACTCCTTGTTTAATGTGGCTTCTAAGGTTTTCAGAGCATTATAGCTGTAGCTGGCTTTATAGATTTGATTCACTGAGAATCATCAGAGAAGCATCAAACTAAAAATTCACAACTGCTTATATTCAAGTCTAACACAATCTATGTTTACTAAAAAGCCCTTTTGAGGGTTCAGCTTTAATAGAAGAAGTGGTGTTTCTGCAAAATAACTTCGAAAACCCTGCTCCACTGCATGTTGTTTCTGTAGTTACAGGAAAAAGAAGGATGTTGGTTTACAAGGTCAGAAGCCTCAGGAGCAGAGGAAGGGAGACAGTGGGTGGGCAAGAGCACCTTGCTCTTGGACTGTCCCTTGTTATGTCTCAAAATCTCATGAAGTCACATTCCCCATGTTCCAGATTTCCAGTAAAAAGGGACAGCACAGACTTCAGATAAAGAGAAATAATGCACATCATTAAGAAGAAGTAAAAAGAGGGAATTAAGAGTTGTATGACTCAGACACTCAGACTAATATAATTTAAAAGGAGGATCCCTGCAAACTGGCAGGTGTTCAGTGGCACGAATTATGCTACAGAAGCAATTGTAGTAAAATTTCACACTTACAAACCTACTTTTGTGATGATTGGTACATAGCCTCACTAATCTGAAATGTGTCTTGAACCAAAGTCATCCTGGTGAGTCTTCTTATGCAAAAGATTCTATCACAGAAGATTGTAATGTAGAAATTCACATTTCAGCTTTTGAGCCTCCTCAGAGATGTTCAGTATGTTGAGCTGAACCAAAACCAGCCTGATCTGGTTTATAGGTGCTTTGAATTAAAAATACCCCAAAACCCCCATATTTATCCAGCCCAGTATTAGGCCTAACTGAGGCTTCTGTGTCAGCATGTTTGCTAGAAACTTCCCAGTGAAGTAACCAAAAATAGCAAAGAACTCCAGACATGCTTGTGACTGTGCAGAGGGAGAAGTGGGTCTTGGTTGCAACAGCAACACATGGTCAAATATGACTGAGAATGGGCCTTTGGCCATTAGAGTTTTTGTTACGGCTCTGTTATGGCTTATCACAGTCAAATCTTGCTATGCAAGAACATCAGGGAAGAGTGCACTAAAAAGAGAAATGTGTTCATCACTTCAGGTTCCTCAAGATGAATGGACTGGATACACCCCACGAGGAAAAGATGATGAGATCCCCTGCCGACGAATGCGTAGTGGCAGTTACATCAAAGCCATGGGGGATGATGACAGTGGAGACTCAGACACAAGTCCGAAGCCATCTCCAAAGATTGCTGCACGGAGAGAGAGCTATCTCAAGGCCACCCAGCCATCCCTTACAGAGCTTACTACCCTCAAGTAAGTCCATGTTTTATTACAACATATAGAGCTCTCCATTAAGACATACAGTTTCTATTCTTATTTGTTTCTATTCTTTACTTCTAGTTACTGGTTGAGGAAAATATTTGAACAAGTCTGTTTGGTCATGCTTATTTTGCATGGGTTTTTTTTTTTTCTGAGCAAGAGTAAATTTGAGAATGTATTTCATTATTATTCTGAAAAGGGACCTGCACTTTGAATTTGCAAAGTATTTTGACCTGTTAGTGTTAAGTGAGTATCTAGATATGTAAAAAGGAGGTCTGCTCCTTAAATGCTTTGCTGAATTATAGATTTGGCCTGCAAAAGCTTTGCATGACTGTGTGTTTATGTATTCTCAACATGTGAAATTAGCCCTAAGCTAGTCTTTGCAACTCATAAGAGAGTGTCCGACACTTAATAAAAAAAACAAAGACTGCCTGAAAGTAGGCAAATCCATGTTTTCTGCTCAGAATTGCACTGTATTTTTGTGGAGAACCAAAACTTGACATTTTTTTAATTGTTTATGAAAGTTCTAGTCAAAAAGAATCATGAGTTTATGGTTTTTAAATGTCACTATGTGGGGGTTTTTTATTTGAGCCTTTTAAAAAAGCCACCCAAATTCTCAGGAAAATTGCACAAATGGCCAATTTTGGTATTAGTGTTTTATTTTAAATTATTCTAAAATGGAGAGGTCCCCTAAAGCAAGAAAATAAATTCTATCTATACAAGAAAATAGTGTGGATTTAAAATCAACAGTTGTTTCTGTCTGTCTTCTACAAAATTCTTAGCCATAATAGTGAATCATAGTTCACTGGACCAAAAATAACCTAATTTTAGTATAACTTGCCTAAGGCTGTAGCTTTAAAATGGGGAAAAAATAAAAAGTATCTCTTCTAGTATCCATGATTAGTGTCAAAAAAGTCCTTCTGCATTTCCCTTATTCTTTTCCTCTCCTTCCTTGTCCTCCTCTACCCCATTTTTCCCAAAAACCTTATCTGAGAAATAGATTTTAGAGAAAAGTGTTTGATCCTTGTTAAGAATGTCATGCTCTTGACATCAATAATGAATAGGCCAGCAGAAAAAAGCGTGCTTACTGCAGCTCCCTATAGCAGCCTGCCTGATTTTGTCTCAAGGGAAGCCAATGATTGCTTCAGCTCTGTCTTTCCATTAGTGTCCAAAGGCAAAAGCAGCCTCAGTTTCTGCAGGGATTTTCATAATCTAGCTGGTGCTTGCTCAAGGGATCCAGTGCTTCCTTTCATCATCCGGAAGACTTTACCACATCCTCTTCTGAGCCAAAACTCCTCCTCTGAGACCAGTAATTGCAACCACTGCAAGGTGAACAAAAATGTTACATACCACCACACACTCCATCAAGCCATGCTTTATGCACGGACACACTATCAGGCATGGAGCTTATTCTTTTTGAATCTTTAGAAACATGAGTTCCAGAGTTCCATAATATATTGTGAAGTACAGTGCATCACAGTGAATGTATTTGCTTTTGGTCATTTCTGTTCTCTGTAGATAAAAGATTTTCAAAAGAATATATAAAAGTATGAAAAATAAAAAGTTCTGCATGTCACTGTTCACCCACAGAGGATGTTGGATCAGAGGGACCAGGCAGCAGAAGCTTTTGTGTTTAGCTTTGAAGTCACTGTAATTCAGCAAAGTGCTTGTACAAGTACTTAATTTCACATGGTTTTTAATCCCTTCCTATTCAGAAAAGCTTTTAGGAATCTTTTTAATTTTAAGCTGTACTCTGTAAAATTCATGTAAGTTTGAGAGCTGTGCAGAAGTAGGATGTAAATCACAAGAGAGAAGAAGGAAATGCTAAATGGTAGTAAAACAAAAAAGAGGAGAAAGCATGAAGTAACTTTTCTTTTTCAATGACTATTCGACATAAATTGGAATGAAATAGAATGATTTCTTTTAATCTATGCTGATATTTTATAGCAATATCTCTTCCTGGGAAGGCTTTCACTTTCAGAGACAATTTGTATAATACATAATTATGCATTGCTTTTATTCCTTTCTGCTGAATATGATAATTTCTAGGGGAGGGTTATGAGAAACAGCTGAGTGTTTGCTCTGGAAATTGAAGTCTTCGTTAAGATAGATCCTTGCAGACTTCTTCATACTTTTTTAGTAATGTGATTTCACCTTGATCATAACATTGCTTCTTCATCCCATGGCTACCCTGATTACTCTGAGAGTTGTGATAGTTTTGTTTGGACAGAGACTAAATTAGGACCCCTAACTCACTCATCGGTTGTGTGATGTGCAATAACAAGTCATTTCCTTGGTTTACTGAGTTCAGTTCAATTTGCACCTGAATAAGAGCTTTGTGGAAAGGAGCCAAAAGCCACTCTAGGCAGCAGGCAGCCTTTTGCTGTCACTAGTGGACCTCCTATTTGACCTTGCAGGATATTAACACCTTAAAGCTGAGTGGTATTTCACTCCTTTAATTATGTTTTTTTTCTGTAAAGAACAAATAACCTTGTAAAAGTGGTGTTTCTACAGCAGTAATTGTCATGGATCTTCTGCACTTCTTTCTGTTACTCCCTTCTGTTAATCCCTATTTGCTATATGCAGTCTCTAGTTGGCTTCACTTTCATCTGTGGCAAAGCAAACAACTTAAAAACATGTTCCCTTTTGCTTTCACTGTTGTTTTTGAAAGGATTTTTGATCTTCTGGGACTTTTTCTCTCTGACTGCTTTAAGACTAATATTGGTCTCACAACCCACACTGTTCCTCCCACCTACCTACCTACCATTGCTCATGCGCCTACTCTTCTAAGAAAGGATTTTCATTATTACCAATGTTTCTTTTTATATAAGGAATAACCTTTGAACAGCACAACTGTGTCATATCTCCTTTACATAATAAAAATTTATTTTCCTGGTTTTGCCTGGTTTTTCCTTGCTATACCATACAATCTCCCTCCTACAATTTTCCTCCATTGCCATGGTTTCCATGTGGTTACAGCACATGTCAAATGCTGTGGGACCATTCTGGATAAAGCACAGCTTGCTGTGATTTTGAAATACACACCTCCGCTACTGCATTCTCATTATCCTACCAGGAAGTAAGCAGATTTTTTTTTCTCTGTCTTTTCTGGCAGTTTCTTGGTGTTTAAGCTTTCACAGACTAGATAAACTGATTCAGCTGAAAACAAAGGTGGTATTTTCTTTCCCATTCCTGGAAAGTGGCAAAAGTTTATCTTTCATTGGTAAGCAGATTGAAAATGCACTGGTTAGTTAACTTCTAAAGAGGGTGCAGGTGACAGATAACTGACGATTCTGTTACAGCTGAGTTTGATTCAGGACATATTCCTTCACTACATGTATGTACTTTGTTCATGTTTAGCCTGTTTTTTTTTTTCTTGGGTAAAAAGTATGCAGTTCCATTGCTGTCCACATGCCAACCTGTCACATCCACCTCCCAATAACTTTTGAATCCACTGGCCAACTTTCACCAAGTTTGCTAGGAAGACTGAAATCTGAAAGATATGAAGTTCTAGCAAACTTTATGAAGTAGCTGGATAAATCAGAGAAGGATTTGCAGCTGCCTCGTTCATTCTTTTGAAAGACTATGGGCAAAGTAGCTGGTGAGTCAGCACTGGGGATAATGTGATGGCAGCATTTTCCCAGCCTAAAAGATTAGAAATATGGAAGGAATGGGAAAGCTCTGTTGAGGTCTAAGAGGTGGATCCTGTCACCATAGTTACTCTACTTCATTTTCCCCCTTTCCTCCTTTCCTTTGCAGGCACACTCTGCTAAAAGTACAGGTTCAGATTATGCTTCCTAACTCAACATTGCTGCTATTGTGGGGACTTCAACCACTAGAGTCTTTTGGGTTTGGGGTGGGATTTTTTGTTTGTTCTTGTTGGGCTTTTGGGGTGTGTTTTTTTGTTGGAATTTTTTTTTTTTGCAGGAGGGTGGCTTTTGGGGTTTTTTTGTGGTGGTGGTGCTGGTGGGGTTTTTTGTTTTTGCAAAATAGTACAGAACTTAATGGTAATCTCTTTATGGACATGGTGTTTGGGTTATATACAGTTGCAGCATTGTTCCTTTGAACTCATATTTGATCATGTAAACTTTTTTCTGAGACAAGTTCTACTCTGTGATCACTAGTGAATTGAAAATTTAAATTGTTTTGATACTTTGGAGATGCATTTATAAGATTTATGTAAAAGGGAGAGAAGTAAGAATAGAAATTAAGTTTTTCTTAGCAAATATTTATTTTCAAGGTATCTTACTAGACATTTGTTGATTTTCCAGTCAGCTGTGACTTGGAGAAGCACAATTATTAACACCACAAACACTTTTTATTGCACCAGGTTTCACCACTGATGATGAAAAGAGTAATCGATTATATAAGCAAAAAGCATTAGGCTTTTCTCCTTTTTATCCTGTGGTAAAGAATTGGTCTGTATAACTTCCATCACAGCTGAATCTGTTCCTGTGATTTAATGCACAGATGAGTGATACTTAGAATAAACCAAACAATTCCTAACTTTAAAGTTTATCAGAGACATTCCAAAATTAATATCTCAAAATCTGTGCATCTTATTTGTTTACACCGACATTTACATTTTGGTGTGTTAATACAAATATCATAAGTACTTTCTACTTGTATATTTATGGGAATCTGAAGACAAAATTGTTTTGAAAACCTCTGTGTCATTTTTCTTAATATCCTGTAAAATCACAATAGATAATCAAGCTCAAGTAAGTGGTAGAATCTGGTAGAAAGGTCAGTAGCAGTGATAAAAGCAAGAATAAAAAGGTAGATCTGATTTATACATCCTGAATTCCAACTTTTTCATTACCTTTCTGAGAATTGTTCAAGTCAGTTTCTGGAGGACAAACCCCCAAGCTAGAGCCAACCTATATTACTAGTCAAATCTTGACAGAGTTGCAGGACCAACTCTGCTAGGATGACTTGCAAAGAGAATCAAACCACTCCATTGTTACTTGGTATGAGATGTTTCAGATAGAAAATCCCCTGATCCTTGTAGAAGTGATCCTAAGGAAGTGGCTATACTGAGGGAAATGATAAGGGATGGAAAGATAATTATAGCCTGAAACACTGGCTAGGCTGTTCTGGCATTTGAGCAGATTGAAGCTGATGTCCTTACACTACACTTTACCACAAGGCACAGCATACATTCTTAGATGTAATAATCGTTCCGGGCTTGGGAATGAGCTCCTGTTTACTTAAGGGGTTTCTATATTACTATAACATACTCCCAAAATATCCAGGGAAAAAAAAAAAAAAGGTGTCATATAAACAAAAGCATACTTTTTTTTCCTTTTCTTTCCTTTTCTTTTCTTTTCTTTTCTTTTCTTTTCTTTTCTTTTCTTTTCTTTTCTTTTCTTTCTTTTCTTTTCTTTCTTTTCTTTTTTTTTTAAATTTAGGTGGTGTCCTCATTCTGCTGAAATGATCTGACCCAGATCACAGACATGGGGGAAGGGAGAGGGTAAAGAGAGATGGTGCAATACCACATTGTCATGATGGTGAATATTTTTAGATACATGCAGGGATGCTTGTTAATTTTCTTTTTTATTGAGTGACTTCCAATTAGGGAAAAATGACTTTGCTAATGAATACAAAAGGAATAAGTCTGATTAATCTTTCACTAGTGTTTTGCAGTATGTTTTCAGTACAGTTTATTTAATTGTTTCATGCTACAGTCTCTTTCATTTTTATCAAACCTGTAGCTAGCTGGAAAGAATTTTTTTTTATTTTCCTTGAGGTGTGTTTTGTTTGTTCTCTGGAAGAGGGAATTTTTTTGGATTTCATATAAAAGAGATAGGAGCATCTCCATGAGCTTTGGACATGCAGCCTAAGGATTAGTATTCTGGAACTATTATTTGCCTAGGTAGTAACTTCCCTAGCTCGCAGTCACTGATGCATGATATATTACTTAACTTTTTATTCATATTACTACAATCCATTCTCTCTTCTATCTGAAACTAGGGAGAAGCTGTTGGACACATTCCTCACTTTTCAGGCTTGTATGTCAGGTATGATTAAGTTCAGTGAATAATTTATAAGTCAGAAGAAAATTTGAAAGGTGAGACAAAGAAAAATATATTTATTTTGAGGTAGTAGGTGGGCATACTTCTGAAGCCAGTAGTTTCCTTTTGGCAGCTGACATCTCTTTTGTGTACGTGGTGTTTAAGGAGCAGGGAATATTGATTTATTGAAGGAACTTAGAGCTTGCAGCTTTTAATGAACAGTTGTTATTGATGAATTTATAAAGCATATTCAGTCAGTTAAGCCTTAATATCTCTGATGGGCATGAGAGAAAGCTTGTGCCCCATGGCAGCTTCCCTTCTGAGCTTTGTTTCCCCTCACACAAAGGTATCTATGCCTTCACAGCACAGAAATCAATCCACTTGCCTGAATGTACCACCCTCTGTGGAGACAGGACATCCCTACAGTTCACTGCATAGTATGTGGGTAGGATGAGCACTCCTCTCTACTTCTGTGATGATCCCCATAAGTTTCTCTTTGCAATGAAACTGAGATTCCCCAGATATTACAGTCTCACTGGTAGCAGTCACTGCTTATGCCATCCTAAAACTTACCCTTCTGTCATTCCATACCTAGCTCCACATGCCCTGTTATACTAATATTGTCACATTTGCATAAATAAAGTTATTTCTTGTTTCTCTAAGATAAGAAGTGAGAATTTTGTTGTAATCTGTGACCTATACTACCATTGTTGTCCCTCCTGTACTTTTACTTTGTGTGCTGAAATTTGAGGCAATGAAATAGTTACCATTAAATTACATAAGAATAAACATGGAATCATAGAATCACAGAATGGTTTTGGTTGGAAGGGACCTTACGGATCACCTCATTCCAACCCACCTGCCATAGGCAGGGACACCCTCCACTAGACCAGGTTGCTCACAGCTCCACACAACCTGTCCTTGAACACCTCCAAGAATGGGGCATCCACAACTCCTCTGGGCAACCTGCTCCAGAGCTCACCACCCTTACAGTAAAGAATTTCTTCCTAATAGTTAATCTAAACTTGCCCTCTTTCAGTTTAAAGCCATTTTCCCTTGTCCTACCACTACATGCCCTTGTCAAAAATCCCTCTCCAGCTCTCTTGCAGGCCCCCTTTAGGTACTGAAAGGCCACAGGAAGGTCAGCCTGGAGGCTTCTGTTCTCCAGGCATAAATACTAGCTAAAAAAGAAAAAGCCTCTAACTTTAATAGTCAAAGTGTGATTTTTTTGGCAATACTAGAGAAGAGTTTTGTAAGTCAGTAATTGGTTAAAAGTGCCAACCTCATTTAGATGATTGCTTTATTTGCAGAAATTAAAAATCCTTGTCCTCTATCTAGTCATCTGGCTCCTCTTTGCATAAGGTTTAGCTTTATGTTCATCATAGTTACAGATGAGTTAGAACTTCCAACTTCTTTGCTTCTCTCCATTGGATCCTATAAATAGTTATGCATTTTGCAGAAAATGATGTTGATGAATGCAAATTCACCTCATTGTCTGTTGTAAAAAGCAAAGCATATCACTGTGCTTTATGGATCAAATGGGCACTTCTAGGGCTTGTGTTAAGAAAAAAATTACAATTACTGAACCTAAATGTGTTTTTCAGCCACCTCTTTCAGTGTATAGTCTGTACTCAGCCTACCTGCATGTTTGTGTGCCAAACAGGTCTTGTTTATTTTTAGCCCTTCTTCTGCCCACCTGCTTAAAAGGCTGCCTCAGAAACAGACTTAAAAATGTCCAATGGAGACAGGAGAAAAAGTACTGCCTTAGACTGCAAGGGCATACACAAGCTATATGTTACAAAAATTTTTCTAACAGTAATGATAGTTAAGCATGGGACTGGATTGCCAAAAGAAATCACTTTACTGGACATTTTCAAGGAAATGGTAAAAAATGTCTGTCAGGACAAATTTGGGTGTTGCTGATTCTGCTTTAGGGTAGAAGGAAGGACAAAATGATCTCTTGATGACCCCTCCAGACCTACCTTTTAGGATTCTCTGTCTGTCTTTCTCAGGCTATTGAATATACCCATTATCACTGTTCTTACTTCCTTGTCTTATTTTTTAAATATAAAAATAAAATTCTCATCAGGACCAAATTATTCCTGAAGGCCTGCTGTTGAACAGTAAATATAGATATCCCACCCACAGCAGTGCTGCACAATTCTTTCATGTTCTTTAAATGTTATTTCATCACTAGCTTTTTGAGATTATGTTCCCACTGCTGCCAGCCATAGCACGATTGACCCTTGGTATATGATCTTGTACTATCTGATTTAGTTTGCTAAGGGGACCTCAGCTGATGTATTAAATCTGCCATGCAGAAAATTCACGGGCATAAAAAGAGATGTGCATTTGCACAAAATTCAGTCTGCAGTCCTTAGTGTTCTACATAACAAGATAAGCAAACAGGCAACAATAATTAATTAATTATTCATAATAATTTTCTACTCTGATCAACTAGAAGTATAATCTTTTTTTCACTGAGAAATGATGGAGCACTTTCAGATTAAAAATGGAAAAACTTAAAATTGTGTATATTGCTTTAGTTTTAATGTGAAAGACAAATAGTGTTTCTGCAGACATGTTTTTGAATCTCCTGTTAATATGCATCATGTTAGGGTGGAAGAAAGAGAGATGAAAATGAAGAATGGCTATGCCCTCACAAATAAAAGATACTATTACTATCTAAGTCATGTTGATGCCCAGTTATTTGTTTCTCTTTTTTTGTGATTGTATTACTGCTGAGATAGAGCAACTTTCAACTTAATTTAGTAATTCTCTGCCGGCTTGGGTGCAGTATGGGGTGAAGATTAGGGGCACAGAGCAGCAAAGAAAGTGTATGGCCCCTGAAGTAGCTGGAAGCATCAAATACCACTCTGGTCCCTGTGACACATGTGAATGAAAGTTCATCTGAAGAGACTTGACTTTTTAAAACCTCCTCCCATCCTAATGAAGTTATAAATCTTTTCAGGAGTAAAGAAATGAAAGAAAATCCATAAAGACTTTCTTCCACTGTGTTTGTTTTCTTAATCACTGTACACCACAAAGACAGAAAACCATCATATAATCACTGTTTGTTTAATTTGCTGATGTGAAAAATGGCAGTTTCTCATTGTCCCCCCAGAAGGGCTGTTCTACCCAACCAGCCTGCACCCCAGCTGCCCAGCAGCTTTGCCTGCAGCAATCCCAGTGACCACAGAAAGCACTAACTGGTTTTGTCATCCCCAAATGCCAGCAGCCACATCCAGGGCACCCAAATCCTTCTCTCTCTTTATGTGACGTTGGGCTGGCAGCCATGCTTGGGTTGTGTCTGTGCAGCTCTGCACTGTGACAGTGATGTATCATGCTGAAGGCAATTTCAGAACTTTTTAAGACTAGCATACAAATCTCTCCTCTTTTATATATATGGCAATAGCTATAGCAAATCTGTGCTAAGCCTTCATTACTCTACACTTGAAAGCAAATCTTGAAAAACTTTGGGGAGGTAGTCCTCCTTGGGCTAGTGCTAAAAAAATGTTCACAGTTATTTATTGCTTTACACCAAAATAGTTATGATAGGGACATTTACTAAAACTCTCTCTTAGTGAACTGCATTTAGTGCTGTCTGCATAACAAAAAAGATGTACTATAACGCTAAATAATATAAGGTTTTTATTTGTTACTTTCACTCTTTGTTTTACAAAACTTAAAATGGCTACTTCACTTTTATCACATTTAAAGAAATTACTTGGTTCTAAATGTGGCATAAATCTCAAAACTTATGCCAAAAGCTTACAAACACTCTGGGTGAAATGCTGTCAATGACATCAATGGAGTCAGCTTAATCACATCATATTTATGTTTGTAGCAGTAATAGAAATTATATTTATAAAATATGGAATTTCCCAGGGAGACAATTTCCACTTTGAAAAGGTCTTTTCTACCTTATTCTAGTGGGAGGTAACCAACATGTCATTCAACCATCCTCATGAAGCTGCAATCAAAAGCGTTAGAAATCTCAGAAATTATGGCACTGCCTAGTCAATAAGGTCTAATCTAAATCTCTAGCCATGGATTTCAGCCTGGTGCAGGATCTGTTGGACTCATGTCAGCCATGTGTCTGTAAGAGCTGTGAGACAACAGGGCTTTGGCAGAGATGTGTTGCTCAGACTTGTTTGAAATGCTGGTGAGTCAGGCTGTTCCACTGCAGTTGTTCAGACATTTACTGTTGGGTAAAATGTAATTTCTGGCAGAGCAGTAACTCTCTATTACTTCCCCCTTCCCCCCAACTTCTTCCCTGACCCTTAGTTAAAGGTCATTTGATTTGGGGCACAAATTTTTTGGGGGGCACAAAAATGTTTTCCTGTGATGAATAAGAAGGAGTGGATGATGCCTTATTCATAAAAAAGATAGTAGACCAACAATGCCTGACATGAGTGTCAGCACTAAGCCACTATTTCTGTTGTCTGTTTTCTGTGTCTTTTTTTTTCTTAATAAGTGTTTCCTTAATATTCTCAAGTAATAAACCTCAGTACTTAGCTGTGTCCTTTCTCCATTACAAGAGACAAGATTTGCATGAATAACATCACGTGTAGAGTCATTGTCCCTTCACACAATGACAGAATAACCTATCAACTATTTTCTATATTTCCAACTCCCTACTGCTTATTTATTTCCTTTGGTAGTAAATTTCAAACCTTTGAAAATTATGAGTGTGTCGCAGTTTCTTCTGCTTTCATTTATCATAGCCCTGATCCTAACACATCCTTGTGCTAGATTTTCAATAGTGGTCATTTAATTATTAATTTTTTTCACTAGTGCTGTTACCAATATCATCCTTGTCAGCCTTTCACAGTTCTTTTATCCCACAGTTTCTTGTCCCAGATAGAACCAGCCTGTTGCTAGCACTCCTGGATCCTTCTCTTTGCTTCCTTTCTCACTGGGAAGGCACGCAGCTTGTGTTAAAAATGTCTCTGCCTTCCTTCCTTTTGGTGCTCCATTGCTGCCGCTGTACATGTGGTGAGTAGTTGCGCTCAGTTGGACTTCAAGCTATCTTTGGAGTGATTTCCTTGGAAAATGGGTTTGTTCCCTGCTCCATTTCTCCAGACAGAATTTCCGCGGTGTCTCAGGACCACAGCCCAGCAGCTGCGGCGCCCTTGCCGCTGACCAGCGGTCAGGCAGCCCTTGCACACTGATCCCTGTGCAAACACACGTGAACGCCAAGGAGGCTTTATCCCATCAGCCCTAATTGTTCCATCTCCGGAGAAGTTAATCAGATTCATTATATCTCTGTGGTGACTGCGGTATCCATCTGAGTGCTTTGCCTCTGGCGGAACATAGACAAGCCCTCATTTTCCATTGAAATTGCCTGTTATGACTATATTTCTTTCCCCTGTTCTCGGAATCAGTATGTCCATATAATGGAAGTTTGTTATTTAATGTAACTAGTTCCCTTTAGGGCAACAGCCCAAAGAATAATAAAATAATCCATTTGGAGTTCATGCAAGCCATGAATCACCTGAATAGCTGTCTCTTTAAAAAACAGGGCCATATTTTGACACTGATGTTGCAGAGATTCTTCTTCTTTTCAAATATGTTCTCCGATTATATGCTTTGTGTAAGTCCTTTAAATGAGGTATGAAATAGACAGTAGAGGAAAAACCTTTATTTTTAAGTAATATTTTTAAAGAAGAGGATGAAATAAAATTGATATGTAAAAAAACTCTGATTTTAGGTCTTCTTGATGCTTATTTGCAAGCCTATTTTAGAACATTTTTAGTTATCAATATTTTTTAAAAATCTAAACCCTTCTCATAAATAGAATATTTTTATTTCTAGAGATGAAAAGTAAAATTAATCTTGTTTAGTAGCCCAAAACAGATAAAAGCTTAATTCTGAGTTGAATCTTACCATTTCTATTATACTATCTTATATTTCACAATTAATGCCTCAGTGTTTCTATCATGGGCAGCACTGAAGCCAGCCAGAATGGGAAGGTTAGACCTGATCCAGGTTAGATCTGACGTGAATGTAAACCCCTTGCTTTTCTCCCTGGGCTACCCACTGCCCCCAGTGCAAGCCTGAGATATCCATTGGGATGGCATGCTGCTCCATGGGGAGGTATTCGTCGTACATAAAACCAACACTGTTTTTTCCCTAAGGTGTGAGACCTAATAGGACTGAGACACATAAAAATGATTGTCAACTGTTTCTCTGATAGTCCTTGGGAATACTTATGCAATTGGGATCTGGGTCCTCAGTGTTGGATTCCGCAGTGTGTTGTTTACAAGTCTCAAGTGTAGCATTTAAAATCTGAGCTATCAAGGCGGGGTTTTTCCCCCTGGCAAAGTAGATATGAGGTTTTAAATGTCAGCCTCCTACCCAACACAATGGGATGATAACCTCTACCATGAATTAATCAAGCTGCTTGTTAAAAAGCATTATCTTGCCACTCTTTTCTCAAGTTTTTTTAATTCAGACAAATTTAACAGCTTTTTCTTCCATAAAAACGATGCACTGAGGTTAATTATAGTTCAGGAGCTCTCTAATGTATGATTTGGCTGCTTGGTGTTTCTCAGGTCAAAAAAGAGCCTGAGAGGTGCACCTGGAACAAGAGCCTGGCTTGCAGTGTTCCTGTAGGGAAGGGGAGGATCAGTTGAGCAATTAAAATGAAGGACTGAAATTGCAGAGCTCTCAGGTGTCATGCCCCTTCCTTGCCAAAGGGGCTCAGAGTGGTGGGAGACTGGCCCCCACGCCAGCCTGCTGTGCTTCCATGGCAGGAGACTGTGGCTTTGGGAGCAGGGGCTGAGGATGGAGGGCTGGGCGCCCTATTACTGCTGTTCCCTGCCTGGCCTCTTACCAGCCACAGGGATCACTGTGCCTCCAGTTCTGGGTAAAAAAGGGTAATAACACACGTCCTGCACACTGGATTGTCATGAGGATTGATTCATTACAGCTAGTGTAGCAATTACAGAACCTTCTAAAGAGGCTGCAGAGGTACTAATACAGTCACTGTCAGTCATTGTCCCCTTGCTCTTGGCTTCTGCTTTGTACTTCTGAAGCAAGGCTTGCAGCAACACTCCCTTGTGCTCACTGAGATGTCTGGGAAGAGGCCCACCATACTGCATGAGCAGTGAGGCACAGCATGGGGAGAAGTTAAATCATCCTTATGCTTCCCTGCCAGAGGAAGAACTGCAGAGGCTGGCAAGACCCCAGCTGGAGATAAAAGGGTCAGTTCTTGTAGTACCTCTTCACCTGTGCTTCCCTTCTTTTCTCTCATTCCTGAGAGCTACTCCTAGGAGTAACAGTAAGTCGTGGTGCATTTTGCTGTGTGTGTTGAAATTCAGAGGTACAGTCTTCTCATAACTTGACAGACCTCCCTGTCTCTTACCACCATGCAGCCCACACCCATTGCTAACATATGTCCTAGAGGTGGTTCAGATACTCTCACAGGGGGCTCGCTCTTCGGTCTACGCCCTGCCTACGTACGCTAACGCACAGCTTCCCACTCGCTTCTCTATAAATTTTCTCGGTGTTTGTTACCCTTCACACTCTAGCAGAAGGGAATCTTAAAATGCCTTTTTTAACTTTTTCTTTTTTTTTTTTTTTTTCCCCCCATAGGGAAGGCCTTCAGAGCTAGGAAAAGATATTTTAGTACTTTTCAGAGCCTGAGCTGCCATGTGTGCTGCACAGAGAAGCAAGCACACCAACTGAAAATCACAGTCTGGTTGAGTGGAGGGGGTTCCCACTGTATGCTCTGTGCATGACTATTCCTGGAAAACCTGTGAATTTTCTGATGAAAAGCCATTTGGAAGGCTGAGGGAAACATTCCTCTCTGTTATTGTCTCCTGATTTCTCTTCTGTGGAGAGGGTAGACAGCAGCATGGATGGTTCTACACTGGTGGCAGCCTAATTGCCCACTGAGAGCCAGGGACAGTAAAACCCTCAACAGCTAGTGGAGGAGCAATTTTCTACTTAGATCCCAAGCTTTTAGTGCACTCAAAAACAGAGATGATCCTTGAACTTTCCAGTCTTTTTATGAAGAACTTTGTTCTGCTGAGTTTAAACTTGGCTTTTTCCTGTTTGGGAAAGCAGACCTAGGCCTGTTAACTTAAGCAGAATTTGTCTAAGCTGAGGAAAAAAAATGTGAGTCACACTCTTCCATTGATTCAAACTCTTCAGCAAAATAAGATTTTGACCTGCTAAATGTCTAGCAATTACCTATCTCGTTAATTACTTGCTTTTCTTCATATAAAAACAACATTTTAATTTTATTTAGCATTTTTCTGTTTGTGAATATCTCCTTATCAGTGAGTAGTGAATAGCTCTACACAAAAAAAAACTGTTTCGCATATCCAAATTGCTTTCTTCCTGCTATAAATGGATATTTAGCATAGTAATCTGGAGTGAAAGGCACAAGATTAGTAATGCAGGCACTGAGAGTGTGTTATTGTGTTGGGCTTTTCTTTGGTTTCTACTTTCAAATAGCTTTATTCTTAAAGAATATGGAAGTTACATTTTTAGCAAGTTGCTGGCTTCTGTACAGAAGAAAAATTTCTTTTTCAACCTCAGTACTGACCTGACCTTTCTGGTCACCAAGAAAAATACTTTGAATCACAAAAGGCACAGAAAGACCTTTCAGTCCTACAATTTCTGTAATGATATGTAATGCTATGAAAGTAAATTGCCCTAGGAATCCTAATTAATTGAAAATCAGGTCCACAATTCATCTGGGCTATAAAAATCAGAATATATTCTAAGATACAGTAGAAGTGCAGATTCTCTTTTTATATGCTTTCTTTTTCTTGAGTCCTTGAACTTTGTGTGTTTTCTTCACCAACTGTGAAAGCTCAACATTTTTTTTCCTTTAACTAGGAAGGTTTTGCGAGCCTCATGAGATGCACTTTAAGAAACAGATAATGAATTGCAGAAGCATAATAAATAGCAATCATTGGCAGCACTAGATCATTCCTCCCTCTAGTGGCTGGCTGGCTCCAGTGAGAATAAGTGGAGCTCTTTATTACCATTTTGAGGAATTATTCCATTCATTTAGCTACTGGGAACTTACTTTTTTCAGGCTGCATCCTCCAGCTCCCTGCCTGCTTGGTAATCCATGGTGCCTCTATGTACACACCCATGACTGTGTGATGGGACCATCCTTTCAGTTTTTCAAGGTCACCTCTCTGCAGTGTTCTCAAGCTTTCCCAGTGCCTTCTGGACATTATATTACATGATTCCCAGGTAAAGAAGGCCGAACCAAGTCTATTGCATTTTTGTGGTTTCACATGGTAATTTATCACAGCTGATCTCTTATGTATATTAAACAGAAAAAGTGATGAATTTGAAGCAGCTTAGTTTGTCTAGTAATGGTGCAACACGGGGAACTGTTTTGAACAGTGAGCAAGAGATTAGTGCTTCTTCCATCTCCTTGGATGTATCAGTGCATGCCCATACACCAGTGGGCAGCTCAGGTATGTTCCTGTTATTGAGTGAGAACTGACACATCCCTTCATGGATAGTTCAAGAAAATGTAAAGCGGTTGCAGAGTTGAAATGCTCAGCCTAATTTTGCCTATCTTAAACCCCTATCTACTTAGTTGGAGTAGATATCCACAAAATTCAGTGGATTGACAAATTGGCCCTTACCTGGCACATCGCAGAGAAATCAAAGTCCCAGGACAGTGAGACATTAAGGGCACTTAGAAGGTGGCAACCTGCTTGCACATAAAGATATGCTGGTGTTCAAACATCATCAGACAGGTCTCTGGCCTAATGACCATGTCAATAAGGAATGGATTAATATGTTATCATAATATTGTTTTCCTAATCAAGGTGACGGTACTTACTCATACGACATAATTAAATTATGTAACTTCAGAGCATAATTGCAGCCACCCTCATAAGAGTTTTGTGGGTTTAGAAAGTAATACAGGTTTCACTGCAGTTTGCTTTAAATTTTAGGCATTAAACTTTTCCATACTCACTGAGGGGTTTTTTAGGCTGGAGATATTTTCAAGCAGTTCTGTCCTACCTCAACAAAACTATTGACTTGAGATGATATCATAAAGTCGTCCATAGTTAATAATGGTTTTAATCAGCAAACATAATTCTTCTAAAGTGCCTTTTGACCATCCCACCAAACATTTTTTACTCTTCATTAACCATTCTACTTTATATACAATATCAGTCTCTGGGGCTAGAGTTTATTATTTAAGTTGCTCTGTGACGTTAGCCTCCAACAGTACAATAAAAATATGATGCTGCTATTCAGTTCCATCAAAGAACCTCAGTTATGTTTGCTGACTTTAGTTCAGCATCACAAAGGATCTACAGCCACAGAGGTGCTGTAGGGAAGTATTAACATAACTGTTTTCTGAGACTGAGAGTTTATATGACTTCTCCTCTAGGTCGCATAGCACATTTCAGTGAACACTGAAATCTGAACCCATGAGCCACAGTCCATTGCCTGTGGTTTTGAATGTCAGGTAGAAGGTATTCATCCAGAAAAGTTAGAGGGTTGTGGGGCTTGTTGTTTGGCTGGTTGCTTTAGTTTGGTTTGGTTGGTTTGCTGTTTGTTTTTTTCTGTTATGGTGTTTTAATCAAAAGCATAGATATCCAAGTGTTTTCATCTTCTGAGCAGCACAGAAGGCCATCTTCAGCTTCACCATGTATCTAACCATTATGTTCTGAAAAGGAGAGGAGATTTTCTTAATTTATTCACTAAGTGGTTGGTTGTTTTGTGACTACCATGGGATAGAGAGCACACTGCTAATCAGTCATCTATCTGTAAGGAACTGGCTTTATCCCCTTCACTATGAAAACACAGACATTTGGGCTTTTTTTACCTTTTTCATCCAACATTGCTGGACTTTTTTATCTTTTTTTGCATTAATTTTTCATTAGAAAAAAACAGTGTACCAGTTCAGTAACCCACATATTTTAATTTCAAGTAGGATAATTAAATTCAAATAAATATTTGGAAATACTTGAGAATGCCTACTGTTACAGGTCAAGAAGCCACCTGACTTTCTCAGGAGTTAAGACTTTCTTCCTTTAAAATGAGCTTCACAAACCTTTTGCAGTTTCTCAACTCCAAAGTGCATCCACTCTTTGGAAATATTTTTTACATTCCCATTGTCTCCATCTGAATCATTGCACTTGACACTAACAACTTAATGAATGACGTGATAACCAGTTGTCCATTCCTTTACTCACAGACTCAAAGAAATGTTTCAGGGTGTTCCTATTTTTAAGAACTGGGGGAGAGAAGGAGGCGGAATAAAAAAAAAAATTAAAAAAAAAATTAAAAAATAAAAAAAAAAAAATTATTTTGCATTATTCTGCAGATTTCTTAAGACATTTATTTCCTTGGTTCTCTCATACTACAAAATAAATTTATCTCTATTTTATCAGTATTTATTCTGTACAAGTTCAGCCCAACATTATATAGCCTATAACACAAAAGGCATGTGAGGTTTTTTTAAGAGGAGGGAAAAAAAAGTCTAAAGATGTGTGTTAAGCATAATTCCACATCTTTTCAGCAAAATTTTGTAAGGGAAATCAACTGCACACTTTCACCTTGAGATGCTTTGACCCTATTCATAAGAGTTTTAACAAGTCAACTTACAATATATATATATATATGTACCTGAAATAACAGGTTATAACCTCATGTTGTGTCTTAGCACAGCAGACAGCTCTTTTTGTAATTACTGCAGAACAAAACTGGAAAGACTTTGTAATGAAAAGAGAGAATATTAAAATACACATGGATAACTAGGTTTTTGGAATTAGTTGGGCTTGTTTTGAGGGATTTCTTTTGATGTAAAATCATCTGAAAGGAAAGTGGTAGCTGCTCCTTTTTCTCTGAGGAATAGCTCTGGTAAAGTTACATGGAGGAAAATTCTCCTTGCTCCTGGGATATCATTTTTGCTGAGCAAGATCAGTGAGAAAAGGGAGAATCCCCCAGAGCAACAGACTGATGCCCAGAGAGAATCAGTGATGTTGCCAGAAACACTACTACATACCATAATTTTTTTTAATTTTATTTGCAATGCAGACACTTCTTTAAATAAAAATATAGACTAAAAGTTACTATTTCCAGCTCATTTTGGTATGACAGGAGAAATTCCATGGTTTTATCTTAGGCAGTGATAACTCCGAGCTGAACAATTCCCCCAAAAATTTTTGTTTTTTTTATCAGGAGGAGACAGTGCAAGTCACATCTGAGCTCCAAGCTGTATTTACCCAGACATACCTCAAGAAACTGGCTGTAGAGTTATCCAGGAGCATATTGCTCTGTCTTTTCACACTCTCACACACCACCACCCTCCCCAATATTCATGCTGTCAGGAGAAACTGGATCTGATTTCAAGTCACCATCTTCCAGATGTCTGCAGAGAATCAAAATGTAGTAAGTGAGAAGTGCTTGCTTATAAAAGAATCAAAACAGGCCTCTCTTCAGGCGTTTTAAACTGCACAGTGTTCTTCAAATACAAGCCAGCTGAAATAGAGGATTACTGAAGTAGCCACTTGGTAAGAGTGCTATGTCAAAATTACCCCATCAATAGAGAAGAGGAGAGAAAATCCATGGTCACCACCAGCACATACTGCACTCCAGGTCAACAATTTGCAAGTGTTATCAGGAAATAATGTGTTCCTACAATAGGTGGTATACTAACAGTATTTGTTAGGTGGCATGCTTTGCCCTGTGTTGAATTTTGCTGTCTCAAACTTCCATTTGGAGGTTACTCAGAGGTGTAAGAAGGTGAGTTCAGACCCTTAGCTTAGTTGGATTTGGGATTTTTCCCTTCTTCCTTGAAGAGTTACTAGCCTACCCTCCTCATTGCTTTAAAACGTGCTTGCTTCTCAGTTTCTCCAGCAGTTTGGCTTATGTTGCACATCTGTACAGATGGTGCTGAATCTGCTGGTTCTGCTTTTCTTTTTTTCCTTTAGAAGGTAACTGAAACTTTTGAAATGGCAGAAAACTGAATAGGAAGTGAAAAAATGCTGCATATGTAAAATACATTTTTTGGAAAATGCAGGTGGCTGCTTATGTATGTGAAGATTTTGGAGTAATGTTGTTGACTTGCAAAACTAAGATGCAAAACTAATCTCACTAAAAGATGTTTATGCAGATCTAACCTGGATGTTTGGAAATGTCTTTCTGAAGTAGGTGACTCAAAAGCAAATACATGACAGGGCTTGCAGGCTCATGGCCATGCAGTGTGTGGGTGATCATCACCTGGTTTCAGGTCCAGGAGGACCTGCAGAGTTGAGAACACTGAACACTGAAAATGCTTTGCAAGTTTTCAGAAAAAATTGCTCTTTAAATAAATACTGCAGTGACATTCAATGGAGCAAATACTTTCTTCGTATTTACCTAGAAAACAGCATTTTTAGATAACTACTGCCCAATATTGTAACTTGGAGTAGCATGGGAGGACCTTTCAGTTATGGGAAGTCTGCCCAGAAGATGCCTTTTAGCTGAGCTGGAGCTCTACCCTCCCATTCTCAGGAACGAGCCAGAGCTCCTGCATAAATCCTGGTGCTAAGCAGGCAGGGCTGGTTGTGCTGCCAGCTCAGCACACTGCCAGGTGACATTCCTGAAAAGTAACTGTTTTCCTCTTGCAGTTTGGCAGAGAGCTGTAATTCTTTGGTGTTCCCACTGGCAAAATTAATCAAACTTTTAATGTATGAACGGAAGAGACCTGAAAATTAAGCTAAGCAGGTGAAGTCTGAGCTTGTGGAGACTGTGATTTTACAGGGACTGCAACAGGGAATATCTTAGAGCAGCCTTTTAGTACCTAAAGGGGGGCCTACAAGAGAGCTGGAGAAGGACCTTTTACCAGTGCATGAAGTGATAGGACAAGGAGGGGAATGGCTTCAATCCGAAAAGGAGCAAGTTTAGATTAGATATTAGAAAGAAAATTAGCTATTAGGATGTACATCAGATATTAGGAAGAAATTCTGTTAGGGTGGAGAGACACTGGAACAGCTTGCCCAGCGAAGTTGTGGATGTGCCATCCCTGGAAGTGTTCAAGGCCAGGATGGATGAAACTGAGCAATGTGGTCTAGTGGAAAATATCCCTGCCCATGGCAAGGGGCTTAGAACCAGATAATCTGTAATGTATAAGGTCCCTTCCAACCCAAACAATCCTATGGTTCTATTATCCTACATACCCTGAGGTACAACAGAAAAAAAGCTGCCTGTCAGTATTCTGAATTGGAATAAGCTTTGTATTAATACAGGTTAAGAGAGACTAACTGCTTGCCGTGAAAGCAAGGAAGGAAGTGCAAATCCACAGGTGTGTGGGAGGATGTTTTCAGTGTGTCTACACCAGATACCAGAGAGAAGGAAAATAATAATGTGGTTTGATTCACCGATAATAACCGCAAATATGGAAGTGGCAATGAAGTGATCTGTGTCCAGTGCCAAAAGCTGTGCCTGAGTGGACCTGGAGTCACTTCCTTTCCTCCTCCTTGGAGGGCTTGTGCTCATACACATGCTTGCAGGTGGCTGGCCAGAGTATCAAAATGCTTGAATTATTAAAATAAGAATGTCATCAGCAGACTGGGGTTGACTTTTGAGTCTCACTAGTAAGGAGACATGGCACTGAAGTAACCAAGTGATGTGGGATCAGGTAGATGACCCTAACCTCAATGAGTAGAGATGAAGGATTGGCTTCTGCAGGAAGGAGGGTAAAACTTTTGTTACTTGCAAAGAAAGAGTTCAACAAAGTAGTGGTGGAGGACTTTAATAGGGAAAGAAGCCAGAGATTCATCCTCACCCCAGCAGGATCCAAATGGCTCCAGGCAAGGCTGTGGGCATGGCTGACCTGATCAGGCCCTCAGGTAGTGTACATTCTTAGTTCTATGTACTTGACACAAAGCAAGAGCTTTTCCAGTTTTGGTAAATATACCTCTCTGTGCTGGGCAGCACTGGTTCCTGGGGTTATTAGTACCAACCCAAAAGAGCTATGCTGTAAAGGCAAGAGTCTTGTGTCATGCATTTGGCATAGACAAAACTTTTCCTCCAGCAAAAACTTCCAAAAACCCCTTTGAACACGTACTTAGTAAGATTTGCAGGAGGGGGACATGAAGGCCCACAGCTTTTCTCAAAGGGTCTTCTGAGAGGAGAGTTATTCTTCTCAAGCCGGTTGCTCTCAACAATGTTATATCTTACCCTGCTTCATATGACAAGATAAGATGGATTTGTCTTCTAGTGTAAACAAAAAATGTGTGGTTTTATACAGAAGCAGCTTACTCTGGCATCACTCAGTTGAGCTGGTTCATCTGAGTTGAACTATTTCTACCTTCCAGCATCTCTTTTCACTCCCCAGGGTGGAAGCGAAAAGTGCTCAGAACTATTCCCACACACACACCCGCACATGGGAATCAGAACCAGCATGTAGACCAGATTTCTGATTAAAGATAATTGTATAATGTCTGTCTGCATCATCCTCCATCTGCTTTTCTTGCCAATTCTATTGCATATGTGCCACTTTCGTGCTGTGCTCTATTCTTTCACCATGTCTAGAAAGCAAGAAAAAAATACAGTATGTCAATGACAAGGGAAATGTTCCTTAAATTCATTAGCCTGGTTTTTTTTTTTTATTTTACAAAGCACCGGAGAGGATCTTTGAGATAAAACAAAATCTTTGTTTTGATGTATATGTGAATTCATATGCAGTAGGTATCTTTGTTAGCTAATATTTTAATAACCAAAGATCGATCTTGAAACAAAACCATACAACTTCAATATCTCCACATCCCAAAAAGTAAAAAAAAAAAAAAGAACAAGAAACAAAACCCACACCCCAAACAAACAAAACCAAACAAAACACCAAAACCAAAACAAACAAAACAAACACACAACACACACACACAACCCAAAGCTTCTGTGTCCTTTGAGAGGAAAACAGGTTTGTAACGAAATCACAGAGAAGTGGTCTCATGGCTGATTCTGAAGCTGGCAGAAAGGGACGGGGCTTTTTAAAAACGTTTGCTACCAAAAAAACATTGATCCAGTTCCTGCTGCCCTCAATCAAATAAACTGGAGCTCTCTGGCAGGACACGATGTGCTTACTCAAAAACTGAAAAACAGCTGGAGATAGACATATTAGAGAGATATGTGACAACAAACTGTGGGGACTTTAGGGTTATGTTTTTTTCCTTTTAAGTGCTTTCTTCTATAGCCCTACTAGAATCTGATAAATTAGACAGTCAAATACACCGTATTGCAACTTCTGCCTCTTCTCACCAAAGGAAAAACCCTGTGTCACAGGCATGTCCACGCAGTTTTGTAGTATGTGTTGGCTGGTCCATGCAGTGTGGATGATTTGTAGTCAGTTAGTAGAATCTTTTATAAAGCAAAAGGAAGCAAATGACATTTTTTGTGTTGATTACCTTGAATTGCTCTTCAGCAGATGAGCTTTTTCTGGATGTCTTCAAATGTTAGATTTTTCTTTCTCACACTTGACCCTTTAGCAGCACACTAAGGACCAGAAGAGAGATTTTATTATTTGGGGTTTCTTTTTAGCCTCAAGGTAGAAAATCCCCATGAGGATGTTCACTTGTTTATAAGCAAGAACACAAAAGGATATCTTCAAACCCAGAAAAAATGGAGGGAGGAGGGGTGAATGCTCAAAACTGTTTACATGCTGCCCTTGTCTCAATCAGTAACATGACAGCTCTGTGTTCACTGCACCAAAAAAACAACAGAGCACAGGTGCCAACATGAAGAAATTCACCCAGCCTGGTCACCCGTGTCATGACCAGCATCAGAGAGATACACCTCCATAACTTTGTTTTGTACATGTTCCTCCCTGATGTCCTTCAGGGTTCGCCTTATGTCAGGCTCCACTAGAATATTCTACCTTCTATCAACACTAAAATACAAATAAAATTAAGGGCAGAAATGTGCATTGGATGTATCCACCAGTCATGCCAGAGGTAGGAGATTCAGCCAAGGATAATTAATCCCCAGGGAACTAAGCCATTCGTTGTAGGCTGCAAAACTGAGAGCTGAGATACCTAACAATAGTGGTGGCACTGATGTTTATTTTTTCTTGGTTTCAGATTGTGTGTGGTGTATTTTTGGGGACTTTCTCTTTCTTTGAAAGCAAATTTTAGCACACTCCTCTGCTGGCTTACAGAAGCATTCAGGACATGTTTCTGGAGTTTCACTTTGTTCTGCTTTGTCATTTTCTGTTGGCAGAGCACGGTACCCATCTGGCACATCACTGCACTTTGTGCTATGATTCTGAATGCTGAACTTGCAGAAGACAGTACCGTCTTAGGACTACTTTTTTTATATGGAGTCTGGCCTAAAGGGAGAAAAAAGCAGCCACCATCAATCTTGGCCATTCTTTTTTCCATTCAGAAATGAAATGTACTAAATGGAAGTGTTTTACATATATGACAGAATGCATTGTGCATTCCTAAATTAAAATAAAATATTCCAAACTAAAGCTGCCTGCTCTTGTAAATCCCTGTTATCTATATTCTCTTTGTCATTTAAAAGACATTTTGAAGTCAAAGAAACTCTTCCAGGAATATATTCAAAGTTATTTCACTACTAATTGCTAACACTGTATTTTGAACCCTTTGATACAGAATCATAGAATCACAGAATCATAGAATCTTAAGGGGTTGGAATGGACCTTGAAGATCATCCAGTCCCACTGCCATGGGCAGGACATCTTTCCCTCTAGACCAGGTTGCTCAAAGCCCTATCCAACCTGGTTTTGAACACTGCCAGGGATGGGGCAACCATAATTTCTCTGGGCGACCTCTTCCAGTTCTTCCAACCTCTTCACCACTTTCACAGTAAAGAATTTCTTCCTAATATCTAACCTAAATTTCCCCTCTTTCAATTTGTACCCATTACTCCTTGTCCTATCACTTCAGTTCCTGATGAAGAGTCCCTCTCCAGCTTCCCTGTAGGCCTCCTCCTGGTACTGGAGGGTTGGTGTGTGGTCTTCACACAACCTTCTCTTCTCCTGCCTGAACACCTCCAACTTTTTCAGCCTGTCTTCATAGGGGAGGTTTTCCAGTCCTCTTACCAACTTCATGGCCCTCCTCTGGACTTGCTCTAACAGTTCCATGTCCTTCATGTGTTGGGAACACCGGAACTGTACGCAGTACTCCAGCTGGGGTCTCACAACAGCAGATTAGAAGGGAAGAATCACCTACTTTGACTTGCTGGCCATGCTCCTTTTGATGCAGCCCAAGATTTGGTTGGTTTTCTGGGCTGTGAGCACACATTGCCAGCTCACGTTGAGTTTTGTATCCACCATGTATATATATATATATATATATATATATATTCATATGTTCATCAGCCATATATATATTTGAATGAGCTAAATTCTGGTCAACATATACAAGTCAAAAATGACAAGAAAGTGTGTAAAGACATTGTATAGCTTTCTTTCCCCCTTCTTTGATACTGGATCATCATCTGAGTTGGGCATCACACTAAAACTATTTCCTGACTCTGTCTCAGACTTCCCTGTACAAACCAGAGCAAAGCAGACAAGTCTAGCTCCTCTCATGCCTGCCTATGCCAACCAATTCCTTACTCTGCAAATAGTCAAATAAATGAGGGACCAGAATGTGTTTCCATTTGAATTAAATCATACAAATTTTATTAATACTATGTAAATACAAACATATTTGTAACATACAGTGGTTAAAAGTATTTCTTAGCATATGTGTTGTAAAAGTAGTAGGGTGATTAGATGTACATGTTTTAAATATTTTCATTTCTCTATTTGAATGAAAACAGGAAGATCATCCTCAGTGTGTCTGAAATACATGGAAAAGAAATCACAGTGCAGTATGCAAAGATTTCCTTTACACACTTATATAATCTTCTGTTCTAGATGCTTCACTAGAATATGTTTTCCAATCAAATGAACACTGTCCTACCCCTCAGAGCCCCTCACAGACATTCTGCCCTCACTGGTGGGATATGTTGATCTTCCCTGAGGCATAGTGTGGATCAGAGGCACTTACCTTCATCTATGCAGAGGAGCATTTATTTATCCACTGGGACTCATCAGACTCCATTTCCACCCACCTCAGCTCAGGCTTGGCTCCTTCTTTGGTCAATCCCCTTGAGAAATGTACAGTGGCAATTAGCAGAGTATCAGAAACCCAAAGCCCTCACCCTCTCCTGGTGAAATGATGGAGCATGCTTGAGAAGCTTTTCCCCTTCTTCCAGTTAATATATCCAATGCAGTGAGTAGATCCAAAGAGCTGTCCCAAAGTCTCAGTGCTTTGCCTGTTGTATTTAGCTGTGGAAATTACAATGGCACAAACAGAAGTTCATACAATAAAGAATAAAAAAGCAATGGACTTGAACCCTTAAGGAAGAAAATAGTATTTTCATTTACAGGTTACTGGCAATAGTAACTCTGAGAAAATAAATTACACATTCAGATCTTGCGCGTCATGCGTAGTCAGATTTATTCCTAAATGGAACATTATCAAAGTTTCCAATGGCATTACACCTGTCCATTAAACTTTACTGTAGAACATAGGGATGATTTATCACACAGCTATAAACTTTCAGATGTTTCTTCCTCTGTGTTTAAATCCTTCTTATTTTTCTTCCTTTCCCCATTACTACATCTAGTGAAACAGAGATTATAGCAATCAGTAAGCAAGGACCCACCTCCTTCAACAACAGCCAATAACCTAGTTTGATTTATACAACAGATGCGAGATATGCACAGACTTAAGATAAGTAGCCACCTGCAAAATATGGTTCTGGATTTGTGTCAAACTGGCCAGTCATATAGTCAGGAACAAGAAGAAAAAGAAAGCAGCTGTGCTGACCACCCACAACAAAATGTTTCCCTGAAACAACAGGGAAACATTTACTCTTATGGATGAATGCTCTTGTTTCAAGCAGAGTTGGGAAAATATTATGCAACACTAATGCATACAGAAAATTAATTTCTGTTATTTTGGTGGCTACATGGTGGCTTTCCGTGACACTTCCATGAGCATCTGATATGATCATTACTCCAGCTGCCACAGCAAAATCTTGTATGGATACTTGCATCCTGTTATATTGGTTCCAGTCTTTAAAGGGCACCTACCTCAGCACTTGCAGATTTCTGTCTCACAATATCTGTGCATTGAATTTTGTCATGTGCTGCAGTCTTGCAAGCTCAGCTAATCAGTGAACAGTGACAAGCCCCAGGTGACGTATTTACTAACTGGCAGCTAATCAAGCATATTTGAATTTTGCATGTCACATACTGGCAGCAAACTCTTCACAACTTATTCATAGAATACATTTTGAATTAATTTAAGAAATGCATTTCAGGCAGTGCTGATGAGTTTGCAGATCTGCAGCATGACAAAGTATCTCAAATGCATCAGAAAACTCATGTCTGTTGAATTATTCATTCTATTTTTTTTTTTTTATTATCCAGTAACAGACAAGAATTTTTTTTCAAGAGTTGCATGATTAGTGTTAGTTAACAGAATGCTGTAGATAACCATTAGTAACAGTCACCTTTTCATCACTTTTTCTGCCTTTTTTGAGTTCTTTAGAACACCACTAATTATGATGTCTAAAAACCTGCTTTTGTCATGTGGAATGAAGTGGGGTAAGGAGTCAAAATGTATGAATATGGCTGGTGTATTGCACCATACACACACTGAAAATGGCAAGCAAAGGCTTTATCTTCATCTTGTGACACGAGTATCAAGTAATTAGCATAAGTTTACATATTTTTATTAGGCAAGTAATTAGCAGCCAGAGAATACTGTATTGTAGAGATGGCCTAGATTTTATTACAGTATTATACCATTCAGAAACAGACCCAGTTTCTGAACTACTTAGGTGTGCGATTACACAATGGAATTGTCCTCCTAAAATACACTAACAATTACCAGAACTGTGCATGCCACTGGGAAATTGCTCATACTAATTACCATCATTAGAGACTTGAATACAAAATATCTGCAAATGCTTGAGGAATTAGACATAAAATGGATTCTCTTCTTTCAGGTCAGCTGTGTATGTATTTCTAAAAACTAAGTGAGCAAGATTAGGCCTGTAACTGTGTTACAGATTTGCCTTTCATATATCTGTAAACATCCACGGGAGATTAACATTTTAAAATTGAAAATTTATTTAATATTTATATATTAATATATTTAATATTAATTAACTTGCTTTGTGATAGTTGGAAAATATTAAAGAAATAAAAATATATTGAAGAACCACCCTTTCAATACTTCATCCATTGATGAGTATTTTCAAGAGAAATATCCCCCAATTTCATGTGAGGTATGACATGGATCATTTTTTGTGACTCAGATCTTTATAGAATCCTTACAGAATGCTTCAGATTGTGAAGACAGCACTTAGCTAGCATGTCCAGAGGATAAAACATCTTGCAGGTGGAGAATTGTTTCTACACCCTTTGCTAGCTGACTCTAAGTACACATGGCAGGAGTACATCAGTACATATTCTCTGGTGGGAGGAAATAGGGCTGCTGGTGGATTTTGATTACTTGTACATCTCATCTGTCACTTATATTGAAACTATGGGCAAAGTTATCACTTCAGAAACACAACTGTGTCTTTTAAACTTCTAATTTGACATCATCCTGTAAAGCTGCTTCCCTAGCCTACATTTTGTTAATTTGCATCTTAAGCCACAATTAAAATAAAATTTTAAGCATACCAAACCTTACTAGGTGCCATAAGCTCTTGGAATGATTTCCCAGGTTAAGATGGACTATGAGTGCATTTTGCATGTTTTGTGTGACCTGTCTGCCCTATTGGCCTGTACACCCTTGAAAGCTCAATGAGAAGTAGCCCTGTTAATGGGTACATACATGAGTACATATCAGAGTCACATTACCAGCAGCATTTCAAGAAGTGGATGTTCAGCTGATAAGTTTAGAATCATCCAGCCCATCTTACTATCAGGCCTCTTCTTTTGTTACCTGCCCCATCCCCAGCTGGTTCTGGTGGTTGCTGCACTGAGCTCTGTAAAGACACAGGACTTTCTCTGCTGGATTCACCTCAAAGGCTCCTCTTGCTCTTTTAAATCTGACACCTGAGATAATTTCAATGTTGTCACTTCTAAAGTCCCACATTGTGGGGGGTTTGCTGGAGCTGGTTGCTGTCACTGTCCGTACAGTGTAAAATTTTTCCATGCTGCTGTCAGTAAACAAAATGGAAGTGATTTTGCCATTCTGCTTAGACTTGGTTTAAAAAAAACTTGAAAAGAAAACCCTTTCCTTCCTTCTCTCTTTCTTCCACCAAATAAAAGTGCTGATATTATCCTTATTTTATAAATATACAAGGACTGTTTAGTGACTTGTTCAAACCATGCTGTTCCAGTGAAAAACACTCCTGGTGAGGCCATTTATATTTGACAAAATATCTTTTTTCTTTCTTTTTCTACTCAAAACTCCCAGGATATCCAGTGAACACTCACCAAAGCTTCAGATCCGGAGCCACAGTTACCTGAGGGCAGTGAGTGAAGTCTCCATCAACAGGAGCCTGGACAGCCTGGACCCTGCAGGGTTGCTGACATCCCCCAAGTTCCGCTCCCGCAACGAGAGCTACATGAGAGCCATGAGCACCATCAGTCAGGTGGGTGACATGCCCCTGTGGCAGCCTGGAGAGCAGCTGTCACGCTGGACACTGATTGAACACTTGCAATAGGAGAAACTCAATTTTGCTTCGAATGGAATCAGGCCATCCCATGCCACACATTTTCATAACATTTTTTAAGGAAATGGGAGTGTTTGTGGGAGGGGAACACTTGATAGTGTTATAACCTACTCTTTGCAGATGAATGGCACAGCATACAGCTCCTTTGAAGGAGCAGTCTAACTTTTTATTTTTCTCACCAAAGGTGTATTTAAAAAGAGTTCCCTTACAGATCTTGTGCTTAGTGCCTCCAATCAAAAATTTGTGAATGCCTTAAAAGAAAAAAGGTTCATATGCTGAGTGAGATGCTAAAGGAAAATTAAGTCCTTAGTAATTTGCATTTCACAATTTTATCAGTATTTTATTAGAAACTTTTGAGCTTGCTTTATGCTATTCTATTTATTCTTAACCTTGTGAACCTCTGAACGTTTCAACTATATAGTACAAATGTTGCAGTATATATATTAAGTGCAAAGATCTGTCTGTATTGTTGCCCTGAAATCCTGTAAGACATCTTTGTGCTCACTCTAAACTAGAAGAAAAATTAAATCCACTGGGACACATTCAGTTTTAATGTCAAAAAATAGCCTGTTCTTGCATCCAGCTTGTACACTTGAATTCATAAGGAACAGATATGAAAGAAGTGCACAAGTGCCAGCACACCACAGAGCAGTGGGCCAGTAGTTCCTCTGCTAAATCCTGTAGCTCCTTGGTATGATTTTTGGCTTGTTTTCTTAAGTGGATCATTTGGGTAAATCATTTGGATGAAAGAACTTTTTTTACACCAGTCCAGAAGTGCAGCAGGCAGGATTTGTGGTGCCAGATACTGTCCCTGTATGACTGGCATATCAAGTCATTGCAATGTCAAAAAAGCGCATGATATCCATGATGCCAGGACTTCAGCTGTGGCCAAAACAAATATGTGTGCCATTCAGTATGGAGCTGTAGTTTTAATTTCTGCAGTGTACTGTATTTAGACACTTCAACTTCAGAGTTTTCACCTGTGCACTTTGTAGTGAAGCACTTTGCATACAGTGCGGACTGACACTAGAAAGAGAGTCAGGATGTATCTAGAAGAAAACAGCTTTGAAATTCAGGTCTCAGAGGCAACTACATGAACATTAGGTTAGGCTCCTTATTTAGCTGGACACCTAACACTTACACAAAGCCGTCAGCTAAGAAGTGATTATCATTTGCCAGTGTGAAGAAGCTGGGATTTTGTTTTAAAAAAGCATTAATTCAGAGAAATTTATTTGAGGATCGAATATTCTCTGCCACAATAAGATCGTTCTTTATGATGTACTACCTACTACTCTTCCATACTCTTTTAAATAGTTTCCTTTTGAAAAAAAAAAAATGTGTTCTATTTTTTGAGATTATTCAATTATGTGTACAAAGATCAGTGAAACATTTTTCTTGGTAGCAATAGTCCTGGAAAAGAATTTCTAATGGTTTTATTCCTACCACCCTAGCATAGTTTTATCTTTACTGGCTATCTTGGCCTTTTGCAGGCTTGAAAACTAACAAAATCCTCAGGTGATGGTTTCCATCTGCATGTTTCTTACAGTGATAATTATTATGCTTTAATGCCAAACTCAGGGCTCGATTCCCAGTTTAGAAACATGAAAATCCATTGCCAATTAAGTCAAGGTAAATGGTTTCCGAGTTTGTAAGACCTGCGGCAAGTCTGCTTTTGGGTGTTCTTTAGCCCGCATGAGTGCAAGTCTTTGTCACCACCTAGTGTCTGTTCCACACAGGGTCTAAGGATCCCCACGTGTCTCCTGCTCTCAGCCAGAGATGTAGTTACACATTTTTCCCCTGCAGCAGGGCTGGTTCCCTTATCAACATTCTCCTCCCAACTGTTTATTACTACTTCTACCCTCCATTTTCACAGCTGCTCAGGTGCTCACTGTGATTGACTGTGGGTTGCACTGATTATATACTGAGGTTACGCTGACCTTTTTGGTTTTTCCTCATCCTGCAAAGAAAGTGTTATTTTTCAATACCTACTATGTGCCTAGGGTGACATAAAACAGACTGTGCTTTGAGGGCTGCCAGTTTCCCAACAGTTTCAGCAGGAGTCAAGTGTCCTAACTCTGCTGAATCTCTGCCCAATGCCTCCGCCTCCCCTTTCCATACATTACTTTTTCCTTTCACAATTATTACTTTGTGCTATGGGATGATCTTATGTGCCATTCACCTTTCTTCATGTGCAAAGGGACCTTCTAACAGATGTTGGCCATTGTACCACTGCAGATTATGTGTTTGTACCAGGTAGTGTGCAATACCCATGTATAGGATGTACTGAACATGCCGGGTCTTTGTCTGCAGGTGAGTGAGATGGAGGTGAACGGTCAGTTTGAATCTGTCTGCGAGTCGGTGTTCAGTGAACTCGAGTCTCAGGCAGTGGAGGCGCTGGATCTGCCTATGCCAGGATGCTTCCGCATGAGGAGCCACAGCTATGTCAGAGCCATTGAGAAGGGCTGTTCCCAGGATGATGAGTGCATATCACTGCGGTCCTCATCCCCTCCACGTACAACCACCACAGTGAGGACCATCCAGAGCAGTACTGGTGAGTAACACAAAGGGAAATACAGAGGGGTGGCAGAAAGGGAAGTACTTTTCTCTGTGGCTCCATCAGATCAACGATAAGCTCTTCTTTCTCAGGCGCCAAGCCCATAAGAGAGTCTATGTTTCACCAGGGAGCTGGACAGGCTAATCAGTCTCAAACTACACGCAGATCAAGACGATGCAGTTGTGTTTCCTCCTATGTCCAAGCTAATTTATTCTGAGCTGAAAGCACATAGAAGGGAAATCCAAGGTCATGTCTCCTCTCACTCTCCTCCCCGAAACAGCAATCACAATTTGACAAGGCTGAACAAGGAGGCTCTAGGTTAGCAGCTCTGCTGTCTCCTACCAGCGGAGGAGGGTCCCTTTGCTGAGGTTTTTTTGACAAAGATGAGGTGATCTAGCAGGTTATCGGATGTGGTGTTTACTGGCTTAGAGAAACTGTTACAGCTCTCTAGGCCACATATAAGAGGTAGGAACAAAGAAGGAAAGAAGCAGTTCTTAAGGTAAAAATGCACTTTCACATCATGCTGTTACATTATTTCTGTAGTTTCAAACTATGCAAGCCTTGCAAGAGAAAGGTTTAAGTCTAAACATGAGACTTTCAACCTTCCTTTTAATTTATGATATTGCTTTTCTTTTGGAAATAACCATGATGAATTCCAGATTTTGTCACCAAAATAGTGCGTAAGGGGAAGAAAAAGCAAGTCAAACCAAAATCCAAATATGCCTCTCTCATTCAGGAGGAGAAGAGGCAGGAGCCATTACATGTGTGTGTTTTTCCCTGTGGCAGGATGAGAGAAGGCCTTTCTTTTGACTTCTGTGCATCCATTTCACTGTTTTACACAATCTTCATATAATATTCATATTCTTGACTGATATTGGCTATGTGTTGCACTGTACCTACTGTCTCTTTTCCTGTCTTTTTTTATTTCTGTTTTCTGTAAACTTTTGCCTATTTGTGTGTTATCTGACAGGCGCAGTTGCTTATTCGTGTAAATTCTTTATCTCTCCCTCCAGTCTTTTTTAAAGCTGCTTGTCAATTGGTTTATGTCATCAAAAAACACTTGCAATCCTTTTGCTGAAAATGTTCAGCTAAATTCAAGATTTTTCTAAAAGTAGCAAGTTTAAGAACTGTTGGAAATACACTGGCAGTAAATCACAAACATCAAAGTGTTCTTAACAATGCTGCAGAGCAGTTCTCATCTAAATCACTAACCCTTAAGGAATAGTATTCACATGACAGCATTTCTGCTATAGAAATCTCCCTTGTGGGCACACAGGGTTTACACCACACCACAAAGACAAGATTTGCATAAGGCGTGTTATGTCATTGTGCAGTGTTAGTTTGTGTCAAATGTGTTCTGAGGCAAAAGCTAAAAGATGGGAGTTTTCAGGGATTTTTCAGTGTGCATTCACCTTTATTAGATTAGCTCGAGTTGATCCCAGAGTGGGTTTCTGTTCTTTGACAATGGCTTTGTTAATGCTTTCCCTTTATAACAATAACTATGATCGTTAATACAGAAGAGTACAACTATTTTTTCATTATCTGTATGTAAGAGGTTGTTCCTGTCACTTAGGAAAATGATGACTGTGTTTGGGGATGATGGTGTATATATGGAGAAAGTTGGATGTGTGTATCAGCCAAAACCACTGAAAAACTTGAAAGAGGAAAACCTTTATTGCAAACTTTCTTTTGTTTATGCTCCTTTCTTTGTAGTACAACCACAAACAGAGACCTGGTTGTTCCTCTGGGTAGCTGGCTTTATTAAAAAATTATATGAACAAAACTATGTTATGGAAAAACATATTCCAGTGGATCTGTCTTGGGTAACTGCTTCTGTGGTGAGGCCCTTAAATCACAGAGAGGAATGATTTCCAGAGCTCTCTTTGGACATACATGGAAGCATTTAAAGATTGGTGTAGGTACCTGTTTTCTGCTGTTGGAATTTTACTGAGTTATCTTTCTCATTTTATAATTCCTAAACTCTCAGGGGCCCATCCCTTCTGCCAGTAGCATTTTAGACAACTTGTCGTTTTTACTACCTGACTTACGTACCACTATCTGTTTAATGGGGATTAGAACTGAATTAATTCCTTTCAAAAGCATCTATACTGACTACCTAGCTGTTGCCTGTGGCTGGGTCACAGAAGAGAAACATGAAAGGTATCACTGATGGTTTCTATTACTATCTGCTTCAATAAAATGGGAAATGGCACAATAGCTAGGCAGACTATGAAGAAAGGAGAACAGTATCTCAGACTTATCTCCAGTGAGGTGATGTTTCAAATGCTTTTGTGGGAGACATGAGGGCAGTTATGATCTAATCTACAGATGTAACATCCCCAAATGAGAGTACTGTCCTCCTGCCCCCAAAACACCTCTGCCTGGTCAACCAAGAAAGATTCCTTTCATCAACATTAGCAGTTCCCTCAAGGACTTGGCTTTTAATTTGCTAATAAGCAAAGCTGTGATCATCCACTGATACTGGGAACCTCTTTTCTGCTGGAAGCCCAGGAAAATGACAACTCGATAATGATGGAAAAGACAGGAGAGCTGCCTGTTCACTGGATTCAAAATTATTCCTCTAAAGCAAGGACCCACAGCTTTCCAGGGCATCTGAATGAAAATATTAAGTAAGCACTGTGGACAAAAATCACACTTACTTCTGCCTGTTAGCCTTTGCTGTGGTGGTGGCAGCCTCAGGTGTTTATTTCCTTTTGCCATATAGTGTTGGAGGTTTAGTTCTGCAATTAGTAACACATCTTTAGCTCAGTTCCTGAGGATGTGCTCAATCTATAAATCTGATGCTGGTGCACTTGCTATGGCACAGAGCTCAGCTACAGGTGACTGGCCCAAATGGTGGCCTCTGCAGCCTGCACTGGTCTTAGCACTACTGCAGAAACACTGAGGGGTGACTGCATCTGGCTGAAACTGAGCCCAAGTGTAAAAATGGGAGTATAGACACAAACCTGTTGTCACCACTGTGAGCGGGAAGGAAAATCATAAACTTCCAGACATAAAAGTCTGCATGTATCTGGGAGGTGACTGCTTTGTTCATAAGGGAATCTTGATGTTTTCTCACAGAAACACAGAACTGATTAGGTTTCAAAAGACCTCTGAGATCATCAAGCCTATGACCCAACACCACCACACCAACCAGACCATGGTACTAAGTGCCACATCCAGTCTTTTCTTGAGCACCTCGAGGGATGGTGACTCCAACACCTCACTGGGCTGCCCATTCCATTATCTAATCATATGTTATGTGAAGAAATTCCTCCTAATGTCCAACTTAAACCTTCCCTGGCACAGCTTAAGACTATGTTCTTTCATCCTGTTACCAGTCGCCTGGGAGAAGAGGCCAACCCCCACTTGGATACAACCAGATGGTTGCAGACACCTGGCTACACACTTCCTTTGTGTTTTTCTTTAAAGGAAGCATTTTGAAATGAAGAAGAGAAAAAGTGATCTTGACACTTTATATGGAAATATAAATAAGCACCATGTCACAGCTTCATCATGCTTTGAAAGCTAAGCAGTTGAAAAGGTCCATTCACCCTCATATTTGCTCCCTCGGCATCAGTGGTACCCATGGAGGCAGCTGCATTCTGGCTGGGGCCATCCCTGGGCCTGGGGCTATGAAGGCTGGGAGCTACAGCAGCTCTGAAGTGCTGATGTATGTTATACGACACAGCCGGCACTAAAAATTAACCCATGTCATTTGATCTCTTCAGAGAAGTTTAATGAGCTGTGAGTTATTACACAATTTGATCCCAGATCATTTGCAGATGCAACTATTGTAGCTGAAGCTCTTTGACCAACAGATTCAATCACTGAATAGGTAGGCTTTTAACAATTAAAAGTCTGTAAATAATTTCAATGAGCTTAAAGAATACAATAATTAAGAAACAATGAAATGTTAAAGTAGTCTAAAAAACACCTTCCCACATTTCTTGTGTCTATGTTTCTAAACCATGCCTGTGCAGCCATACATGATCCTTTGCTGCAAACAAACCTTATGACTTGCATAAAAATATATGATTGAGACTGGATATGTTTAATTGGAAAATTCTATCTCTCTACATAGCTCAAGTAGTAACATCAGGAAAAGCTCTACTCTAGACTGCAATAAGTATTGCCTCGGTACCTTTCCTCTGCAGAGTCAGGAAAAGAGGAATATCAAAGTTATCTGCAGCAGTGCCATCTGGTGATTCTCAGTAATATTACACTTCTGCTTAAAAGCAAAATAAACACATATTCCTAGGAAATTATGCTGTGGCGCCAGAAGGTTAGGGAAGGACAGAGAGCTAACACAGTGTATGCTAATTATGGTGTTTCAGCTGAGTAAGCTGTATTCCTTCCCTTCATTGAAACATCTGACCAAGATAAGTCAGGTATTTTGTGGAAAATCTCTGAGGGGCTCCCTAGCCAATTATAAATAAATAAATACATAAATAAATAAAATGCAAACAAGTTTTAAAATTTACTCCTTCCAGGCAGAATTCAAAAATAAAATCAAATCCTGTGGATAAGGAAGCTGTAACTGAGTGTATGCCAGATGTGTCCAAGGTCTTCTGGCCTCCTCAGAGCTGTCCTTTCAGAAACTGCTCTACTCAAAAGGAAACAAGGGATTAGGATTTCAAATATGATTTCCAGTTGAAGCTAGGGTTGGTTTCTGGATCTGTACCAAAATTATTAAGATATTTCTTACAAAAGATCTGAAGAAATATAACTAAGTTAAGGCCTTCATGCAGATGTTGAACGTTAAAATAGATTTGAAGAGTGTAGAAAACTGTTTGACAAAGAATTTACATGATTCATTTCCTCTGTTTCCTTGAGTAATCCTGAAAGGCGTTCTGCCTTTGGATCTGCTATCAAATTGCTTAAACCATCATTTAAAAATGTTTTCCTTTACTGATGAGGAGCTGACCTTGGAGGAAAATACTAATTCCAATTTCAGAGACATTTGACTGTACCTAAAACAAGTTTCATGTTGTCTGTCCCAGTAGTCAGCTTTATGAATGTTAGGCTCCACATCACACCAAAAACCCCCCATGTTTATGAAGTCAGTGAAGGTTTTGAATGGGAAACTCAGAACAGAGCTCTTGCACTTCTAACAGATGTAAAGCTTGATGCAGTGCACTCATGGACATTGCTCTTGTAATGAGACCCTGAGAAGGAGCAGAACTGATTCATGAGAAAGAGTCAGCCATGGAAACGCTACCCAAATATTTGGCAGGTTGCACCGGGTTTGTTTACATGTGGTGTAGTTTCATGCCAATTGAGAACAGGAATTGTAATAAATTTGATAAAACACATTTTATCTTTTGGGGGTAAAGTCTGTATGTCCTGAAGACATGTGCAACTTTTTGGCCTGAAAGACAGGTGTTACTGGTATAAATATTATACAGGTCTCTACTTTAAGACTGCTTGGTAGTTACAGATGATTCACAATTTGACTGGCCAGATAGTGGAAAGTATTGAATGATTTTTTTTTATCATACTCCCTGGTTCTTCCTCTTTTCTCTGTGTGATTATGAATATTAAATTTAAACCATTTGGTCCTATCTGAAGTGCTGCCCGGATGTGGAGAGAGACAATCTGTGGCATTCAGCATAGGGCTTGGTGATTTTGGTTTCTTTATGACAAGTCCACCTTCCCTAAGAGAACAGCAGGAAAGTGCTCAGTCCTTGCAATTTTAGGTAAAGCTCAAGGCAACTTGCTGAGCTTAAAAGCACGATGTACTTCATAAAGAAAAAGGGTGAGAGAAGGACTTTGTTTTGTAGGGCATGGCCTATTTATTTTTTTCCACCTTTGAAAATGTTAAACTTGGAGGAGCTTACAGGAGTCTCCAAAGTTAAGAATGTGTTTCAAATGCAGGAAATTGAAGACCAGTTTTACCCTTTGGTATTCAGTCTTTGCTTACTGTTCTTATTCTTTCTTTTCTTTGTATGCTCCTAAACATTTGGGCTAAGGCTTTTAGTGAGGTAAGAATACAAGAAAGATCTTAATCATTCAAAACTGTGGTCTTATATATCTTGAAGGAATGGTTTTTGGTTGACTTCTCCAGTTGTTCCAACAATGCAGACATTTCCAAGGTTGAAAATGGGTACATCATACTCCTGCTCCACCAACTCTGGCAATGTCCATGTTTCTCTCATGCTGGGGAGTGCCACACAGGGCATACACTTGAGATGTGGTCTCAGCAGCACTACACCTCCCTGAAACCACCAGCTGTGCTTAAGCAAAGCCTGCCTGGCATGCAGTCAGCAGTCCTTGGTGCAAGGATACACTGCTGGCAGCTGCTCAGCCTGATGCTCTGCAGGACCCCAGGGGCCTTTTCTGATGCTGGGAATAGGATGACCATCAGACCTGTGAGATGGCAGTCTCAAATGAAATGGGAAAAAATACAATTTTAGAGAAGAAGGAGAACTTAACAGAAATCTCTGTTGTTCTGTGAAAAGAACTTTTAAGTGCATTGCTTATCTAGTGGAACACAAATCAAGAGGATACAGGGATTACTTACATAAAGTGTAGTGTTTCGTTATTTGTTAATCTCATATTCATTAATTTACAGATATGAAAAATTTTATGGAAGCCCTTTGCATATGTCTGTATGGAATGCACTTACATACATTTTGACATTAATTAATTTATTTTGTTTATACTGCACATACTAAAGTAATACTCATTTCAGGTAATGAGACTTATGCAGTTCTCCCTAAAGGAGTACAGAGTGTGTTTGGATTTGAACTGCACTTTAGTTTCAGAGTAGGTGTGTGTGTTATCCAACGCACCGCTGCCTGGAGATTGTTGTAGGGGTGTTCAGGGTTCCAGTTAGATGGAGATCCTCTGGTGTACTAATGCAGTGAGACAGGCCAGGTCCCATGGTCCTGATGGAGCCTGAAGCCATGCCTAAGAGTGTTACAGAGCCTGAATGTCCAGCACCTAGCTGAGACAAGATACCACTTAATTTACCATAACAAATGTACAAAAGGGCATTACAAGCAAAATAGTAATTTGAAAGTTGCTGTGTTGACTGGGAAATGCATGCCTCAAGTCTCATTAGCTGAGAATTAACATTTTTCTAAGCCTATAAACAAGTATGAAACCTCAATGATTGTGCCACAATCCACAAAGCCGTGAATTATGGCAAACTGTCTCTTCTGCTCATGGTTGCAAGAGAGGACTGCCCTTTGCCATCAGGCCTGGGCTGGCTGGCAGGTCTACCTCAGATAGGGAGCAGCAGTTTAGATCAGGTGTGGTGCCCTAACAGCGATCTCAGGTGCAGGTCAAGGCTGATGTGACTTCAGGGGGTCTGACTCAGCAGCCTTGTGTATCTGTGGTTTTGGGGACAGCGTTTTCTGACTTGCAGACAGGAGGAGGAATCAACCTTCTTTGAAATGTGCCTGTAATCACATCACGAGGAAACGGGTTTCACATAGCAGCACCAGTTTGTAATTGCAGACTAATGGGTGGGATGAGCAGCAGAATATAAAATAAAACCACAGACCTTTTCTACTTGAAAATTATTAGAGGACAACATAACCTTTATCAAAATGTTGTTCTCTGGCACTGGTCATTGCTCTGAAACAACAGAACTGTGAGAATCAGAGATACATCATTCCTTAGCTGAAATGTCAATAACAAATCAAGGGCAAATAATTAAATTTTCATTTATGGAAAAAATAAAAAAAAACCCAAACTGGAATCTTTTCTTTGTTCTGCCTTATTTCCAATGCAATGCTTTTGTGATGCAGTGACAGAAATGAGCTGAATCAGTAAGCTGAAGACATGCCCCAATTTATATAATGTGATCATATTTTCAGTAATAATTCCTGCCATTTTCCTAAAATAGACTAATGTGGAGGCTTTTAACTACAGTTGTCTTTTGGGAAGCAGGACTTAGACCTCTTTCCTGAAGGGGCTATGCTTAATTAATACATCCAGTGGGTAAAAATAACTCAGGTTGTTCTTTTTCATTTGTGCTACTGTCCAGTCTCCAGCAATGTGCTGCCACTCACCTGCAGTAAGTTCCACACCATTTCTTTAAGATAAACCTCAGTATTTTGGTTATCCTCAGATACAATACTAACAGAGCTCTCTTGAGCCGTAGGATTTTCCAAGAAGTTACAGATGAGATATTTGGTGATGATGAGCTTTTAAAAGTGACTGAATTATTTTGGATTTTCAAAAAACTAAGTAAGAATTTTTAATAAGTGTTCTTAATGAGTACAGCTCTGCAGGGCCCCTCTTGTACGACAGCAATTTGTTTGGAGCCATTATATTTCATCACGTCAGTAATTCCCATTTCAGAGCTCAAATATGATGTATTAAGTACTGAGTCCTGTAAATAATTGCACAATTTCATGCTTCCTAAATATGTGTTTATGCAACAGTCGAACAGTAATTGGCTCTTTGAAGCTATGGTAGACTATGGGGTGTGTATATTATTAACCACTTTTTGAAACAAACTCTGCCTTGTTTCTTTAATAATATCTCAGAGAAACCCAAAGGAAATGTGTCAGCAGAGAAAACTGTGCAGTAAAAAAAATTGCAAAGCCTCTGAAGTATACACAGAGATGTGATTTACTGTTTTTATTTCTTGCTCCAGTCTCACTGCACTGCTTCTTACAACTCTCAATAACAAGCACAATGCAGCCCAAATACTGGGATCTGGAAAACACCTAATGCTATTTTGCAAAGAGGGACAGTCTAGCTGCCATCACAGTCTAACAGTGCCTTTTATCAAAGTCACACTGTAGGCAGATGCTGGTAATCTGTTCTAATGCCACAACCTTTGTCTGGGCTCTTCTGGGGGAAGTGGATGTGTTGGTCTTTAGAAATTGTTTTCCCTTACTGAATTTAGCTTTGGTCAGATGGGAGAGTGCTAAATTGCATTCCACTTAAAATGCAGTAAGCCATCTGAGCAGAGCAATTCCTAGTTGCTTTGATCAAGGATTTGAGTTAAGCTGTAAGAGGAGAAAAAGACCCTAATAAATAATATCACAGAACTCTCTAATGTGACAGACCTCTTGTTTGTTCGGTTGAGAAAGATGCCTACTTTTTGTCTCTACACAGTCAGGGTGATGGTGGCTGGATAACTGTTCTCTTTGCTGTGAGAATTTTTCAAATTAATTCTGTCTTTAGCTAAAGTAAAATGTGGATCTGTATCCCCATGGGAAAGTTTAGATAGAAGTCAGAACATTGTAATAGAATAGCAGAATAAATGCTAGCAGACTATTTCTGTTTTGAAGTTTCTTGCTCTCAATTTCTTTTAACTCTTTCCTGAACTTTAATGAGAGTCAAATGAAATTATGTACATCTGTGGCAGAAAAAATCAGGGTCTTACTAGACAAAAATAACCAAGTTATGAATAAAACCCAATTCATCCATGTATTACTAGCCCCAATCTGACTCCCTCAGTGAAGTCCTGAGAAAATCTGCTCTTTTCCATTTTGCATGAAGGGTAATTTACATCCAGGTGACAGAACTAGTTGTCACCTGGTGCCATGGTCTTACACTGTCTTATCTCACACACTTCCCTGAATACTCGTGTGACATTTTACCATTTGACTCTTTTTTTTTTTTTTTTAATTTAAAAAGCAAGAAGCAAGAGAAGAAGGTATTCAGAGAGATGGAGGTGGGGTGAGGGGAAGCATCTGTGTTGAAAATTCTGGCTGTGTGGCTGGCAAGGCTGCATGCTGTGATCAAAATGCTTATTCTATTTTATAGGAAAAAAAGGGAGATAAGTAAGGACAAGGGGTCATTACTTAAGATTTCCAATATCAACATTCACTCTTCTTAAGTGTTCCTCCAGGACTTTTTCCACAGCCAAGAAGCTGCATCACATTCACCCGTTAAGTGTACAGTGTCCTTTTATGTGAATGGGCAGTTGTGTTTAACTTCACTTCAGCTACCTGGGGGGTTAATGCTCAAACAGGCACTCCTTGTCTACACAGGATCTGCAGGCTGCGGCACATCAGCATCTGTTCCAGTGTCGCGCACTCTCACATTACACATGGCATTACACATAAGAGCTCCCTCCCGTAATCTAATTTACATTCCCAGTCATCCCCTTTTCTGGACTTCAAATATGTGGTGCAGTCCTGTGAGCCTTTTCCTCTTTCTGTCAAGAGAGTGTATGTATCTCTCTTACGGAGAGTTGGTGCTGCTAAGTTAGTTGAGAAGAATTGCACTCAGTACAAAAAGATCAGTCTTATGTCCTGTGAGTTTGGATGGGATGGTTGAGTGATACCTGTAGGGTGAAGAGATACTGAGCCTGAAAACATGTGGGTGGGCATTTTTTTATTTAAGAAGATATAATAGCCCACCCTACAGGTGACATGCACTACAGGAGAAAATATGTATATGTAAATAAGTACCAGTTAAAGCATGGTTTTTATATATATTTTTTTTTTTTATTCAATATACATCCTTTCATCGAAGGGCAAAGAGTTTGACGGCTAAATAAAAAAAGGGAAAAGTGACAAAAGGGGAGGGAGAAGGACAAGGAAAAAAAAGTCTGAGTAGCAAAGTAGGTCCAGAAGGGTTTTGTAAAACGGAAATGTGGCCTGCACTTCAAAAATCATTCATTATGTAGAACCACTAACACATTTCACTGTGTGAATAGTTGATGGTGAGAAACAGATGCCCAGAGCTTTTAACCTGATTTTTTCCAAAATGCTTTGTCTTCTCTTTATTCCTTCACCACATATGACTTGGTGTGTAGACTAGATGGGCATGGTGTGCTGTCTAGCACATTTTATTGATGCTGTTTGAGCTCCCGCTGTAGACAGTTTTTGACACTTATTTTAGAACATGTTTTCTGGTTGTGATGAGGCTCCGGAGTCCCTGCAGGCAGGAGATATAGAGGGATGTGAGATGGTCATCAAGTTAATGGTGTCCAGAATCCCTTTATTGTGTTCAAAGGGCTGGTAAAATTAGTGAATGGAAAATAATGAACATGATAGATAAGCAGGCACTAGATAGAAAGCTTAAATAGCTGTGGGAATTTGTGGGACTGCAGCAGCACTGTCAGAATTTCATCAAATGAAGAGGAATGCTTTCTCCCATCTGTTTTGCAGATAAATTTCTTAATATTTTAAGTACAATATTGCAAATCAGAGCAGTCTGTTAAGTTACAAAAGTGAGACAGATCTTTCTTTTCCTGCAAGCTTTGCTCAGTTGAGAGTCTAGTTTTATAAGATGCTGAGGGTCCTCAGCTGCCAACATCTTATAATCAGTTCATAACTTCCATATGCCTGGTGTCACAGAAACATCTGGCTCCTCTATTTCACTGCAGGTACCTTTACAACCAGAAAAGTCTGGATCAGGAGTATAAATCTGTTGGAAACCAGTTTATGATACTTTTTAGAAGATAAAAATGTAAACATTTCTAGTCCTTTTGCTGTTGAAAGCTTAAATTGTGCAACCAGATTGTAGGGAATAATACAGATATGGCTTGCAAAACAGGATTTCCAGGAATCTTTTCAAATTCTGTGGAGTTTTCTCCATTATGCTGTTAAAAAAGATGAAATCTTGGGAAATGCCAGTGAGATAAATATTTACACTTCCCCTATCCTGTAGTAGCAGACAAATTTGCAGCACAAAAATCCCTGATTTTTTTACCAAACATCAAGACTTTTTGGCACATTCATGAATGGAAGAGACAGAAGGGGCAGCTGTATCTTTTTTTCCACCTCCACAATTAGCTCAGAAGAATGAGATGGAGCAAAATACCAGGTGCATTGCACCTGCTATACATAACACCTTGTTGTGAATTGACCACTGCCACAGTATTTCATGTACATGTGCTAATCAACAATAAAAAAAGAGCACCCATTGCCAAACTAGCATGACTCCATTAAAGGGGTTGTTTCTATTTGCACTGCAATAATGTGCTCTTCTCCCAAACCATCTGTGTTGTCTCCTCCTCAGCACATTGAGTTTAGTATGTGCATATTTTTGAAAATTCCAAAAAGCTAACTTTTCCAGTTACTTCTGATGAGGAGAGGAAGCCTTACTCCATCTTCAGACAACTGCCTCTCCAGCAGGCATGAAGAGGAGTCAGGGACTCTGTTTGGGTGTTATTCAGGCCAATGCATGTGCAGAAGCTCAAGGAAGAAAGTATTTTTACCCCAAGTCAAAACCTATGTAATTGCAAAATATTGCCAATCACCATCATTAATCTCCAAAAATAAACAGTGTGGTTATTGAAAAACATAAGTGTCGTAGTTGGGAATATGTGACATTAATCATAGGTGCAGGATTAGGCCTACCCACCTGGTAAAAGCTTCCTTTTTCTCACTTTCAACATGACATTAACTAATTTGGGGCCTGAGGCACTGTCAGCTTCTGATACTGAAGTGTACTGGCTGCATTGGCATCATCTGGCATCACCTTTTACATCTAATTTTATTCTCCTGAAAAGTCTATTACTATTATTGGAGCATGACAATATGCTTCTTTGGAGAGATAGAAAGAAGCCCTGGGAAATTATTAATTCAAGCTGTCAGCAATATCTAGCTCATTTTTATTGTTATGAAAAACATTTCACTTGTAAAATAAAACTGGTGCCCGTTTGCTTTTTGATAATGTATCAGGAAGAAGTCAGTGTATTTCTACTGTGGCAGTTCACAGAGATTTTGCAAAATTAGCGTACGTCTTCCTAAAAGTGCAGTAAGTTACAAAATCGTGGTTTTTCATCAAATAAAGTGATGAATTTCTCAAATTAGATTATGTGAAAATAATTTAACATTGTGAAAGCTGTAATGTCATTAAATAATTTTGTAGAACAAAGACTGCTCATGCCTCACATGCTGCTGATGCATAAAGTCATCTGCCAGTCAGCTCTCCACTGTTCACTTTAGCTGCTTTGCTGATTTTTATCAGTTTATCTGCTTAAAATGTGTTTTTGTAGAGAACTTTGATTCATCTTTACTCTCATTGCATATTTACTATTTATCTCCACTGAATTAATATTTTAATACTTGCTGATGTTGAGGGCAACTGGCGTGTCCTCTCCTGGACTTGTACTTGCACTGATTTCTCTGGTGCAGTCCCTGATGACTTCCCACAATAATCAGGACTGAGCTGCTTGCCATGCTTCATAGAAGTGGTTAGTTTAATGAAGATTTGTTTGGGGACAAGTTGAAGCTAATGGGATAGCTCATTTCCTCAATAAAACCTGCTGTTTAGTAAACTGTATCTGATGACCTCATGACACTCATGTCAGTCACCATTTTTCCTAGAACATTTATTCTGATCTTTACAAATAATGGCTCTCCAACCATTCTTTTATACTGCTTTGGAGAAAACCAATGATGATTATTTTTATCTCATACATTTTTCTTTCACCTTTTCCTGCCTATGAAAACTGTAGATACCTTTTAGTTTGTCAGTCAGCAACACCTCCAGCAGTCAGACTACAGACTTATCAATTGGCATTTCCACAGAAATTGAAGGACTATCCTCCAGTAGTGGATAACTATGTTCTGGGACACACTCTAAAGATATGCTACTATCTTCCATCTTAAATTTGTAAATTAGAATATCTAAAAATTATATGGCATAAAAGTATTTGCTGCCTCTGAGACAGTGGTATGTACAGAATAAATAGACATTCCCAGGGAAACTTTCCCAGACTGTTCCAGGTGCTGTTTGCCCATTGGTTATATAGCTAGATAGTTGTTGTTTCAAGACCTTTAATTGAATTTTCACCTCTGCAGCCACCTCTTGAATTCAGCTGCTTTCTCTGGAATAGTATCCCTTAAAGCTACATTTTATATCTGCTTAAAGCATTACTGCACAATGTTACTGGTCTGCAACAGTCTCCACTGTGCACACGCGTATTAATCACCCAGGGCTGTAACAGTCATTTTTTCTAAATTTTGTCTATATGTTAATTTCCTGATTTCTCCCAGTTGCACCTTTCTGGCTAGCATGAAGAGGAACTCTGCATTCCCAGTCCAATGTGCTATTGGATAAACTGGTCCAGCAGACAAATGTCATCTCTGTCTGAGGAAAGGGGATGGGTTGCACATGGGGCTGCAGGAAGTGAATAGGAGATGACAATGTTTCAGGTCTGACAACTTGCAAGGTTTTTCTGGGCCCCTAACAGTAAATCAGATTTTCCTTCTTTTAACTTTCTGTGTTTCAATTAGTAGTTGTGAGGCCATCTCAGCAGACTGGATATGAGTGGCTATTACTACTATATGGTAGTAATACTGCAGCTAAGGTCACCCATCCAGTCATGAACTATGAAACCATCATGTTTGCAACTTCTATAATAAAAGAAACGGGGGTAATTAAAAGATGAGACTGCATTTAAGGAAAGATCATTGCTAATCTAGAGGCAAACAATGGCAGTGCTTTTTTTTCTTGATCTTTTCAACCATATGTAATTATCTTTCAGACGAGCTGTCCCTTTTCACTGCTTTTTGCTTTTGTTTCCTCATTCTCTGATTCTGTTTCATGTTGCCAATTTGAATAATTATGTAACCATTTCTGATTTTTGCAAAGGAGAAGCACTGAGGTTTCTACTTGTATAGCTCTGCTCATGGTCCCTCTGTTACCAAACTCAGCTGTCGGCCCGTGGGCCAGCAGTGCCCACCTATCACAGTTTCGTTGCTGCTATTTCACTGCACTCAGTAACATCAAGGATCCACCCTCTTCTTGTTAGGCTACACACTCTAGTCTCTGTTTGTGTTAATGAGTCTTTTGTATCTTTTCTGAATTATTATTTCATGTTATTAGTACCATCTCCACTTGAAGTAGGTAACAGTGAGAAAGCTGTGCATCAAGCCATGCGTTCTTTGCATAAACAGAAGCTTTCAGTCAGAGAAGTCCTGTTGTGTTAGTAAAAACATGAGAATTCAAATCACAACGATGTGATTGCTTTTGCAACAAGGCAGAGTTCAGGTCATGCTAGCACTGAATCACGGCAACGAGGTTGCCTTACAAGAACAGCATTTGAGGTGAGGTTATTCTGCATTGCAGCTTGCCAGGGATTAATGCATATGTGAAATTCAGTGATTTTATTCTTGAAATGAAAACTTCTGTTAAACAAAAGCTAGCAGGCTATCAGAGAAATTCTGGTAAGGCAATATCAGTGGATCTTTTCACTGTCTAATCCTTAGGGAAAAAAATTTACCAGGTTTATAGAATCAGCCACATCTCCATTTTTCTTAACAGGATCTTCATTTTTCATGGACTAGATTGAAAAAGCAGATTATGCAAGAGTGTTCCTTCTGGCCACTTGAGGAATTTAACAGCAGAATAATAACTAATTCCTCATCCTGCATATAATTATGGCAAATTCTGCTGAGAGGATCAATTTTCTCCAGTCTCCATTTTCTTTTTATCTAATCATATTCAGCAGGAAGCTTTGCCAGTAATCTGGCTGGCTTGGTTCCACTTCATGATTGTTCTTTTACAAAAATCTCTTTTTGAATAATTTTTTACAAATACAGTACAATTACAGTATATTGTATTCTTTCAACTTACAGATTTTAAAATGTAACATATATGGGCAAAAGTAAAGCCTGTGGTTCATTCAGATGCATGAACTGTGTGACACAGGGTCAAGTATTTTAATAACTGCATTTGCATTTGTTGATTTATCTCATTTGATGCTTTCAGAGAACCCTCATTTTATTAATGGGTCAGAATTGGCCATAGGGATCTACTCCAGCACAAGATACAAAACTATTGACTAGGTTTAAGCTAAATACAGTTTCCTTTACAAGAATTAGGTTGATAATAACAGAAGTAGTAAGAATTAAGTATAGTTCTGGTATCTGAAAAGTTATGAGTTAATCTCTTTCTTAATGTTCTTTAACTGAAATGTTAGAAATTCTTACTGAAAACTGAAGGCAAAATTGTTTCCAACTGTAGCCGAAGTGAATTTTGTCCTGAAATAATTAATCCTAAATTATCCTTTTTGTATATCAGAAGTAAATCTATGAATTTCATGTCTTTTGAAGCCGAGCAGCTGAGGATGCCTGTGAAATCAAAACAAAACGTGCAGGTGTGCTTAGTGCTAGTTCCTTTATAACCAGAGTTATAACCAGAGTGCTTGACAGCCTGTGATGTGTGACTGTGCCATGCTTTAGACAGCAGCAGCCAAGGCACAGCTCTGAATTTCACAGCTGCAGACAGTGCTGAGGACAGAGAGTTCCAAAGAGTGAAGTTCATCTGAGTGTGAACTGCAGCACAGCATGAGTGGCGCCAGCATGCCCTTTGTCTTTCACTTTTCTGGAAATCGTGCAACTGCCATGATACCACTATTCCCCTCATTTGCAAAAACTAAAACTGTTCTCACAACGTTTAGAAAACCAGAAAGACATGCTTGGAAAATCACAATGAGCAAACACTGTTGAAAGTGAAACAGAGGACATTATCTGCTGCACCTCGTGCTTCCAAGGAGACTGACATCTGATCCTGGAAAAAAGGAATGTGAAATGACATTTTTTTTATTTGAAAGGCTATTAAAATACTTCAACAGGTGCTCTACTTGAAATGTGCCTGTTCTATTGCAGAGGTTTCCAAATTTATTATTAACAATGCTTATTTTCTTGAAAGCTGTTGTCATGCCTCCATTTTGTGAATTTCTAGTTTTGTCAGCTTTATTCAGTGATTTTCCTCTTTACATTACTTGCACTACTTGCATCAATTTGCATTGCTCCCACCCCTAATGTAGTGTGAAAATTGGTCCCGGGCAGAAAGTTGCAGTACAACTTCACATTCCCCTGAAAGATACAGACTTGTGTTTTTTCAAACTGGGAATTAATAAATGAGAACCTTTTTGGAGGTTACTGCAAATGTGGGTCATAGCTTTCCAGCAGATCAGTGATGTAAATGAGATGTGGCTGCTTCCTCCTCTGGCATGATTGTTCTTCATTAACATCAGCAGTAAGCCCTACCAAGCAATGCTGCAATTCTCTGGCCTTTCACATTGACACAGATAGAGATCACTTTTGTGAAGCCTGAGAACAGCTGGTTTTATTTATGCATATGTGATCACGTTGGAACAAAGGGAATCACTTAAAGAAAATAGCTAATGATTTCTTCCAGAGATCTTCACCTAATGTATGGATACCTGATTCCCTTAAAATCATATTTGTAGCAAGTATTGCTTCCTAGTAAAGGGACTGAAGCAGAATATAAACACTTACTGTCTTCATGGTCATAATTTAAAAAAAAAAAAAAAAAGATAATGCATAACATGTTCAACAAGATAATTGTCTTCCCAAAACTAAAGCTTTCTCACATACTGAGGGGAAAAAGTCTCTCAAGCACCACACCATAGCGACATATATTGTTAAAAAAAAAAAAAAAAACAAAAAAAACAAAAACCAAACCCAACCCTGAAAGACAGATGTTCAATTCCAGCGCCAAGTGTTTGTCTAAGCAAGCTCTCCTAGGGAGCTGCAAGAGCAAATGTCAGGAACACAAAGTAGTCACCTCATGGGATACCTATAAAATGCTGATGACTCTATGGACAAGGAGTCAGAATGGCATTGTGGTTAACCTGGGACTTAACATTAGGATAGTAGTGACAGACTAGGCAAGAAGACTTAGGTGTCAAGCCACAGGAGAAAAAGTGTTAAACAGTCATCTCTAAGAGGACCCATCATGATCATAGGAAGATTCAGCTGGGACTAGCTGAAAGGACCTCAAGTCTGTTACGTTTTGAGGTAGATCATGTTTATCCTATTCCTTATAGTGAGTATCCCAAAAAGACCTAGAAGAGCTTTTAAACTTGAAAAGATAAATTAACCTGAAGTAGTTGCTTCTTAAAATACAGGAAATTCAAAGTGACTCAATGAGACAGCATAGAAATAAAAAAGACTGAAGACCATTTTGGTGAAGAAGCTGTGAGTGAAAATTGCTCAGGAAAGCAGAGGAAAGCTGCCCTGAGGGGCTGGATTCTGTCCAGCTTTTGACACAGAGCTTCTGTGTGGTGTTAAACAATTTTCTGCAGGTGTCGTCACAGACACAGTTTGGATTGAAAGGGACCTCTCAAGATCAGCTAGTTCCCAACCCTCCTGCTATTGGAAGCAATATGTCTGCTTGCTTTGAACTTGTTGCATAGGTCTATGTCTGGAGATGCCAGCTTGGTTGGTTAAGGGCTGAGGCAGAACTGAAGTCACAGGTAGCTATCCTGTACATGTAGAAGGTGATGTAAATCTAGAAAATTAGGCAGCATCTCAGAACTGTCGGTAATCCTAAATTCAACTATTTTGCTTCTCACTTCCCCACCTCTGCAATGGGAATAATTAAACTCATTTTTCCTCAGAAGGGTGATTTTAATTTTTTTTTTTTCCTGAAAGAAAAGGTTTATCGCCAAAGTAAATAGGAATTCTGTCTTTTGGGTACAGTGTGAGCTGGATTTAGTAGACCTGTGATGGGACTTCGCATTGAACAGGAAGGAAAACCCAATGTATGACAGAGTTGCTGATCAGATAAGCACTGTTTTTTTTTCTGGGTACTGAATTAGTAGCCATTTTGTGAAGAAATAGTCAATTTTGCTAATTTAAGGCTTATACGGGCTGTGATTTTTTTTTTTTTTTTTTTTTTTTTTTTTTTTTTTTTTTTTTTTTTACAATTTATGTACAGGTCATTTATTGAGAGTATCCTCAAGAAAGGCTTACATATTATGCAGATAAATGGCTATATTGATATACAGAAAAATACATAATATATAATATCCACTTTATAACTAATCTTCCATCATCTGATTTCTCCTCAACTTCAATTTAGTCAAAATTGTAGCTTATGCCTCTGTGTGCATGTTTTCCCCTGGTATCTCCAGTATCTGGCTTTTACCACCATTTGTGTTAATAATGAGACTGTAAGTCATTTCCACTGTCATATGGAGTTCTTTTATAGGCAGAAGATGCAAATGCAGCTAAGCACTGTTGGGGATCCTACAGTACCTGACTACCTCTCAGAGCACTCCCCCCAGTTTTTGCAATATTCAGTGTTGGTACCTGCAGAGCATTTTTATATGCTTTCCATGCAGTATTTAAGGGTCTACAGATTTAATCAATCATCTTAATAAAATCGTAAATGTGAAAAAGCTATCATTTAAAAAAAAAATTGCAGAGACTGAAAAAGGCAGGAACAGAGTTGATCCCACAGGCTGTTACCATTTTATCCTTTGGATTATAAGTCTTATTGTACATATGTGTACTAGAACACATTTAAACAAGCTTAAAAATCAAGTATTTTGGAAAAGGTTATGATAAGTAATGATTAAAAGGAAGACTTAAACTTTGCTGTTTCAAACATGTTTGCCATTTCAAAGAGTTTCCAGATTTAGCCTTAGTACAGTGCCAAAATGTTTCCTCCTTAAATTTGGCTTACCCCCTTCTTGAAACTGAAAACAGCAGTGACAGCTCTTCTGCATGTTAAGACGTCACTGCTTAAAATCTGATATCGCATGTCCCTGCAGGCTCAGAAACTGGAGCTTTGTATCACTGCAGAGGGTTGATCTCCAGCTGCCTAATTGTTCTGTGCAGCTGCTTCTTTCAAATCCTGTAAGGACCCAATGTATCAAAGTTGAAATTATCAATTTCTGGCGTGAAAAGCCTTCATAAGTCTTATATATATATATCTATCTCTATTTGGTTTTGTGATTTCAAAGCTTGAGCCATAAAGAGTTGGGCACATAGCAGCTATACAAGAAATTCTTTGAAAACTGAAACTCTAAATTTTTTTTGGTTGTTCTTGTAATATGTCTTTACTTGGGAAAGATGCAGCTTCAGAACTCTTGAGCCAGTGAAAACTTACACCCTCTGGCATTCATTGTGTGCCTTTTGGTAAAATAGTGTAATACAATATGGTGTTGGCTACAGAATATGTTTCCCACACAGCTGCCCTTTGCATTCAGTTCCTTGATTTCAGTAATAATGAAAAATAGCCGTTCCAAAGTAGTCTTTCATAACACACTGTAAACAATATAATTTGATCTCAGCAGAATTAAGATGGTCAATTAAACAGAAAGTCAAGCCACCAGCCACCTGTTAAATCCCTTCACTGTCCATCCATCATCAAGAAAGCTTGCCCTGTATTCAGGCTCACCCAGGGTGTCTTAAAGAAGGTGAAAGCCCAGAAGGTCACCCTGGTGGACTGCTGGGAGCAGAGGGAGACAGGGAACCCTCCCAACCCAGTCCTGTGGTGAGCCCCACTAGAGCTGACCAGCTGCCAGCAATCAAGTCACTGCTACTGCATTTAGTATCTACTGAAGTTGTGGGATTTTGACAGACCTGACAACACTAGTCATGTGTTTGGTGTTAAAAGCTTGGGATTTGACATAGTGGTAGACTGCATATCTTAGCTGAAGGTTTTAATGCTACTTTGAAATGAGAAGAGATGATGTCTTCATGGATGAGGAAAAGACAGATGTACTTAATGCCTTCTTTGCCTTAGTCTTGAATAGTAAGACAAGTTGTTCATCAGGTACACAGCTCCCTGAGCTTGGAAGACTGAAGCAGTCCTTGGTAGGGAGCAGACTGAAACTCCCATAATCCAAGGGGAAATGGTCAGACATCTGCTACCCCACTTAAACATACACAAGTCTATGGGTCTGGACAAGATCAACCCAAGGGTACTAAGGGAGCTAGCAGAAGTGCTCACCAAGCCACTTTCCATCATTTACCAGTATTCCTGGCTGACCAGGGAGGTCCCAGTTGACTGGAGCTGATCCAGTGTGACACTCATCTACAGGAAGGGCCAGAAGGAAGATCCAGGGAATTACAGGCCTGTCAGAATGATCTCAGTGCCAGCAAAGGTCATGGAGCAGGTTATCTTGAGTGCCACTGTGCAGCATGTACAGAACAACCAGGTGATCAGCCCAGCTATCATGGGTTTCAGAAAGTCAGGTCCTGCTTGGCCAACCTGATCTCCTTTTATGACAAGGTGACCTGCATAGTGAATGAGAGAAAGGCTGTAGATATTGCCTACCTGGACTTTAGTAAAGCCTGTGACACCATTTCCCACTGCATTCTCCTGGAGAAACCGACTGCCCATGGCTTGACTGGCTGCACTCTGGGTAAAAAACTGACTGGATGGCCAGACCCAAGGAGTGGTGTTGAATGGAATTACATCCAGCTGACATCTGGCCACTGGTGGTGTCTCTAGGGCTAAATACTTGGGCCAGCACCATTTAGTATCTTCATCAGTGATCTGAATAAGGGGATTGGGTGCGCCCTCAGCCAGTTTGGAGAAAACACCAAATTGGGTGGGAGTGAGTTGTAGGAAGGCTGAAAGGAGGCTGTAATTGATGTTACTCTCTTCCCCCAAGTAACAAGAACAAGAGGAAAGAAATGGCGTCAAATTGCACTGGGAGAGGTTTAGATTGGATATTAGGAAAAATTTAGAAAATTTAGAAAATATTTAGAAAAAAAGGTGGTAAGGCATTGGAACAAGCTGCCCAGGGAACATCCTCCCTGAAGGTATTTAAAAACTACATGTAGATGTGGCAGCTGGGGACATGGATTAGTGATGGGGTTGGCAGTGCTAGGTTAACAGTTGGACTCAATAATATTATGGTGCTTTTCCAATCTAAATGATTCCGTGATTCTTTGATTTTATGACAGTAAAATGTTATCGTAAGTTCTTCCTTGTTTTTCTGTGGAAATATCTAGACTAATGTCTGTCATTAAACTGCTTTTCTTCACATAACAGTCATATTAACTGTAAATGTAAATAGTAAAGGATTCCATTTCTGCAGAAAAACAAAACAAACTTAAGGGATCATAGTTTTGATGGCATGTTGATTAATTTTAAAATTATTCCACATTTTAATCAGTCAGGACAGAAAGGTATCACACAGGTAAGTGTATCAGCATGCAAAATCTAGTAGTTTTAGAGTCAGTTCTAAAATTCTATCATTTTAGTCTTATTCTCTTCTTACATAACATAGAGATCATAATATACAGATCACAAAAAGCATTGATACTTCTCCATAGGAAATAGCTATGTTCATACACCTTGACAAAGGTTATCCATATTATATCCCTGATACACTTAATTGCTCCTGAAGGTTTTTTTTAGAACAGAATATAAGATGACCTTGAGTTTATTTTTGAAAGAATAACTAAATCAGTTGCCTGTTCCTGTAACCCAAACAAGTGAAATTAGATCAAAAATCACATTGGAGTTCATGTGATGGAGCCTTCATATTGATTTAGAAGTGCCCAGAATGTGAAGTGAGTTGGAATTTCTGTGTTTCAGCCATAAATGCAAATGTAGGATTAATTTTGACTGTCTCTTCTGAAAGGAAACATGCCAATGTCCACTAAGTTTTGAATGATAAACAGGTGTGAAATTGCTGAGATTAGGAGTAAAAAAGAGGACAAATTTTCTAAAGCATTTCACTCCCATGTTTGTCAGTGCAGTGAATCCTGAAAATCCACTGCAGAGTAGAGGTAAGCAGATAATGTCCATGATGCAAAAAAGGGAGTCAGACAATTGCCTGATGTATAGCAAGACACTTTTATAAATCAATATACCTAAATTAGTTTACAAGTAACAGATAAATTGCTGTAACTTGTAAGGTTTGTCATTCATCTTGTTCAGTTGACTGCCTGGAAAAATAATAAGCCGATTATATTTGTCATATGCTATCTTAAACTCTGATTGATGACTTCTGCCTACATTAATTTTAATATTTTAAGGAGATTTTTTTCTTCTTCTGTGATTAGTTACACTATTACGCCATTTATGTCCTCCATGAATTCTCCAGGTGGAAGGGTTAATTTTTTTTTATATACATATAGGTAATTAAATAGCAGTTTGTAGTTTCTTTTCTCATGTATCACTAGGTGGCTTAGGATCTACTTAACTACAAAATTTTGCTCGTTCCCTACTCCTGTTTTTTGTCTATACAACCACTCTTGTTGTTTAAATTTTAATCTGGACCTCCTGATTCCAGTCTTATGAGTGCTGATACCATTAAGCTTCCCATCTGTATACAAAAGTTTTCTTGTCCTCATAGTGATAACATATATGCAATGGTTTTACATTATCTTCTATTTTAATTCCTGTTCATTTAATCTCATTTCAATTCAGAATTAAGATTAAAGAAAAAATGTAGTGAGATACATAGATATAGATATAGATAAAATTACCTCAATAAATTGTTTTACAGTCAACATAGAAGCAGTGAATTAGGAGTGAAAATATTGATTTTAAAAGTTCAGAAACTGAGCCAGGAAACATATTTCAAAATTTAAAAGTTGTGTTTGTCTAATCAATAACAAAGATCGGGAAAGTGATTACTTAATTAAGATTTGGCAGACTAGAGTTACTTGTCATCACCTAAATGAGAACTAAAGAAAGCAAGGATGCTCCCTGTGACAGCTGGATTTCTAATCCTCCTTAGAGAGACAAATTAAGGAGATAAGGTTATTTATTTTTTATATACATTGATACATCTGTATAAAAAATTTTGTTTAGCATCCTTCTAGGGATCTTGTTTTTAACCTTGGTGTTTTACATCTCTTTTTTTCTGCTTATTAAATTAAACCTGGTTCCTTCAATGTTTAGAATCTAAATCTTCATGCAAACAGTTAAGTTACCCAAGGATTTATAGCTGTCTGAAGTTTCTTGACTTTCATGTGAGATGGGAAGATTGACACTTACAATTCATAAGTTAACTTGATTTCCTAAAAATGGATTAAATACTTGAGTTTCTTATTTTTTGCAACACAAATGTTTGTACTCATGAGAAAATTCAGCTGACATCGTTTTGGGAAATCAAGGAACTAAATGGTGAAAACAGCTGTAAGGAAATTAATATTTGGCTAGTTTGCTTGGAGTACAGTGAATTTCTCCGTCAGAGTAGAGTTTCTATCTGCTACAACCATTAATTTTGCTGATTTACTGTAAACATCTGAAATGGCATAAGAGAGCCTAATTTCCTGCCTTTCTTTTAGAAATAGTACTGCCTGATTCCCACATGGAGCCTACTTCAACTTGGAGCATTTATTGGTACTATTTATTGTTCTTGTTAAGCCTGGATACAAGTCTTTGAGCTACAACACGTGCTACCACAATTCAGTGCCAAGATGGACCTGCAAGCTGTGGGGCATCCCTAAACCTCCAACAAGGTTCAAATATGCTTAGGCAGAGAGACCATTAAGATCCCTCAGACTCTCAAAACTGGGGAGTTTGTGTTCTGGTTTGTGACTCATGACGTTTAGGTTACAATCTGAACAAAGGAAGTACAAAGTGATCTTGATTTTGCACAAGAATGACCATTTCACAGAACTTTGGGAGAAACTTTAGGCCTCTTGTAGTCACAAGATCAAATGACAAACACAGTGAAACATTAACTCAGGATGCCAGAGCTATGCTGTTTAGCTCAGGTCTATATCCATCATCCCCAGGGCAGCAGCTGTGAGTCTGCAGCTGGCCCAGAGCCCACAGCTGATCCTTGCTGTGCCTACTCTGCTGGCCCAGGAGGGGAGAGGATAACATGCCTATGTAAGACAGACCAGTGCAGAGGGGTTATGGACGGGTGATCCTCAAGCCAAAGGATGGGGGGAAGCACCTCCCAACAAGGGCAAAAAATTAAATGCCCCTAGATATTCAGCAGCACAACCAGGATATGTCCTGCTGACGGAACAGCAGACCCTACGCTCTGTAAAAAGCAAACCTGCAGAAATTTCTATGCTTGGTCCTTTGGGGAGCGAGTGAGGCAAACTGGGCTGGGCTTGGACAGAGAAGATGAGGTGGTCTGATCAGCGGGTTGTGCTGCTGTGTCACTGGAAGCTGTACCACAGCACTCCTCCTATCTTACAACAAATTCCTTATGGAAATATGCATGTTTGCCAACAAATAAGAAGGTCTTTTAAGATCTTTTAAAATCTCTCTTTGAACTCTTAGGCTAATATTCATCATTTCCTGCAATTAATGCAGTTCATGTCATTTAGGATCTTACATTTGACCAGATGAGACTCCGTGATAGTCATAACCTTTTGTCATGATTAGATCATTTAAATCAACATGCTGATCTGATTAAGTAATCCTAGTCTAGACCTCTACTTCTGATTTAAGGTGGTAATATCTAAAAACATTTAACCTTGCAATAATGAAACTTTAAGTAGCCAGTAGCATGCTTGTAAATGTCCAGAAGACAGTGCTAGGGGGCTTGATTATTACTGCTGAGGAGGTGAGAATTTTTCTTTTACTATCTTGTTTTAGTAGTCCAGGAGAACATATTTTTAAATCATTCTAGACAATTAAATCTCATTCTTTGTTTTACAACACAAAGAGAAAATGTCATTTTACTTGTTTCCTGTTAAGTCTCACAGCCATCTTGTGCCTCTGCCTTGGCCAAACAAACAGTCCTCACATTATGGCTCTGTTGGACAACTAGAAACTGTTTACGCATTTTGTTGACCCAGTTCCAACCAAGCAGCAAATGTGAAATACAAAACAAATTCAAACTGTCTTGATCAAAGTCACAAGAATCAGGTTTTCTGTAATATTTAGTTGCCGGTGGCCAGAAAATGGATATGAATACTTTCCAAAAGAAAAGCTTTAAAGAGCATATGTGATTTTGAGGATTACCATGTGCAAGAGGATTATTATTTGAGAAACAAAAGGAATAAGAGATTACAGCACATTAAAAAAAAGTTGTTTTACATCGAAGGTATAGTATGGTTACACACTTTCTATAATACCAGGCATTGGCCAGGGAGCCAGACAGTTGGGATTTAGAATGAGCTTGGAACCTCTTTTAGCTTTTCTGATTTCAGCTCTATATGGCAGTGTTTGAAATATGCAAAGATGTTTACATTCAGAAGTGAATTAAGCAGCAATAATCAGCTTACAGATTCCTGTTCTGTGATATGCTGAAGAAAAGAAAAAAAATCCAGACATTTAGGTCAAATGTAAAAAGCCTGTGGGCTGTTTGGAGTGAGTACCCAGCTGAACGATCACAGGAAGGAATTTCTATTAAATAGCCCATCAAAATAGCCTCTTGTCTTTGACAAAATGTCAAACATTTAGTTCCCTTCATCTCGTCTTGCAGATTTGTTTTCATCATCCAATTACAGCTGAAATCTGAAGAAAATTATTATGTACTTTAAAAATATTATTCAATATATATTTAACATTAAAAGTTTACATTTTATTGTGAATTTTAAATTAAGAAAATTGACAATCAGCATTACTATGACAACAGGTAAGATCTGGCCCAAAGGGCATGAGCTTAATTCTCTTGCATCTCAGTTTGCTTCCATGTAGCTTGAAGCTCACTTGTAGGTCAGATTTGAGCATCGAATCTGTTACAGCATTCCTGTAAATAAGTTTGCAGCTGGATGAGAGTCCCACATTGTCTGTCCCAAGATCAGAGCGCAGCAATTCATTAACTTTGAACTAACATCCAGCCATTTGATGTATCCCTGTGTGTATCCCTACCCCCTCAGGACTGAGTCGGTAAGTTCCAGGATTCATCAAATACAACATCCAAACACATTGCAGTAAGCCCACTGTTCTTGCAATTAAATGAATGCAGGGAGCACATAAATGAGTCTTTGGCATCACAAGCACTCGGCAGCAGTGGAGTTCGACTTTCCACTTCTCCTGATGCAGTAATGTTCCCTGCAGACCTGAGCGCCCCTGGGGCCGGCCCGATGGGTGCAAACTGGCCTTTCTGCCCTAAGTGTAAAATGCCATCGACCAAGGAAAGAGATGTTATTGTACATACATCATCCGGCAGGGTTTCCCAGAGCTGTGGCTGAGGCAGTAAGAACAGCAGGCAAACACCAGAGGGAGTAATTGTTCTATTGGAGAGCGAGGAAAGGAAAGCCTCAGGCAACAGTGTTTGTTTATAGTGTGACTGAGGTTCTAGCCAAAGAAAAAAAGTTCAGGTGGCATGACTCTACAAAACGTAAATGTTGAAACCATACATTTTAGTGATGTTTGGAAGAGTTTGTGTTCTTCACCAATTTTCAGTGCTGATTCCAACTTACTGATTCTCTGTGCCAACAATGTAACACCCTCTTACCCTCCAGTAACTTTTTTTACATCTCTTCACAGTACTAGAGGCTTTCGGTTCAGTGTCCAGAGCCAGATGAGCAGGCAATAAGAAGTAACCTTTTCACCTGTTTTTTAAAGCAGTCTTATCTCCTGATCCATCCATGCATGTCCTTCCTCTGTCGGAGTGTCTTTGTCTTAACTGATGAAGTCCTTGGACCTTTAGAGTCCTGGTTCTTTAGAGTCCTGCATGCTGCAAAGTGACCAGGCTGAAACCAGCTCTCCTGGTCTTCATGGAAGCAAATATGGGTACACAGATAGGAAAGAAGCAAGTGGGTTATCTACCTCCTGGAAATATCCTTTCAGCAGCTATACCTGCATTTTACACCTCCTAAAAGTCTGTGCTTCTGCCAATAAGTTTCAGCTGGCCATGACCAGGAGAAGTGCATCCCCTGGGCTTCCCATACAGAGGCTCTTGCAACTGCTCAATTTGCAGTAACTGATTGAAAGAAAACATACCATCAGCCCCAAGGTGATTCTATGCCAGTGTCTTTTAGAAAAACGTTTCAATGAACAAAATGGCCCAATTCCATTACACTTCACACAATGCTGGGGCAGGTGGAAAGCTTCTCCAGTTCACTGATGAACTTCCAAGATAATGAACTAAAGTGAAGAGACACTCTCTGCTTTTAATTGTAATTAATGCTTCTGCACTGATTGCTTTTAGTTTCTATCATTGATATGGTGCTTAAATTTCCACTGCCATTACAGTGAGTGCCACCTGTGGAATATGATGCAAAGATCAGCTCATTACACAACTCAGCTGTCTTTTCAGCAGAAGACTTCAAAGTTCTTTTCTGTTCTCAAAAGGGTATTCTGTAAAAATCACCCTTTCATTGATGAATATCAAAGTAAATCCTGGCTGAGCCTGATGTTAAATTGCATACCCCTGGCTTTCACAATGCTGCCAAGCAAAGGATCTGCAACAGAACTATTTTTCTTAACAGTTTTATTGTGGGTGTGTAAGATCTAATGGAGATCAGCCTATTCTCTTCTTAGGTGTGTCAGCTTTACAGAGCTCACCAGCACAAAAAGAGGATCTTGGCATTGTTACAATGGCGAACATAGAAGACGCTTCATACATCCGGGTGGATGACTTGCATTGTCAAGATCTTTTAAAAGATCTGGGCGTTATTAGAGGTGGGTGTTTAATTGTTGATTCATTAAAACAGAACCATACATGAATTATCCAGTCAGTAAATCTTTTCCTTCCAATAAGTAAAAAAGAACCCTGAGAGAACTGGAATCAAGCTCTTGTCTCAATTGCAGCAATGTGAATGTAGAGAAGAAGAAATGTATTTAGATGTTTGATGATGCAAACAGGTGAAATTCACAGAAACTCTGTGCAGACCAGACATTTAAGTAGGTTTAGTTTTGCAAATCATTTAAATATCAGTATCTTTGTGACTTCAGCTGTGATTCCTTGGTTGCAAAGTAATACATTGCTCCTCATTTTGAAGGTAAAAATAAGTGTAGAAATGTGATTCTTCCTGCAATATGGAGAGAAATAAAGGTTATATATACAACCAACTTCAGCTTTGGAAAATAAAACTCCTTGAGGAGCTGTCATAGTCAGTGTAAAGACAGGGGCTCTCTGTGCACCTAAAGTTAGACAGTAGTGATAGCATGCTGTCTTCAGAAGTGATATCGTCACATGGTACCTCTGTTCCTATTTCAGTTTCTTTCTACTTGCAACTCTGCTAATATAGCTATTTTCTGGACCTGTGCTGTGAATATGGCTTTAAAAAAAAAAAAAAAAATTAAAAATAGTGAAAGGGGGTGGAACTGAAAGTAAAAGGATGGATACGTATCATGTACCTGATCTGTTTGACAGCACCATCCAACTGGTATGTTTTAGTACAGGTATCTGCATCAGTGCTAGCACTGAAGACAGCTGCCATCAAACCTTGTCTCTAATATATGCTCTGAAAGGAGCTGAAGTGATCCTTTGTGAACAGCCATTCAATGGGGATATTTCCCTTACAGACTTTTAAACATGTCCTTGTGTCACTTCTATGTGAGACTAAAACATTTCTATGTGATTTGCCCACAACTCCTCAGTAATGCAGGTGTTTCTTCTGCAACAGCATTGTAGAACTGAGATGAAGGGAAATACCATTTTTTCTATAGTAACTTTTATGATGAATCCTGATGTTTGGCCTGGAGAATATTGGCTTGCTGGGGAATGGGGAGAAGCAGCACCAGTTTGTGGCTGTAGCAACTGTCCTCCTTTGAGTACAGATATCCAAAACAAACTGTTTTATAAACCTGAAGCAATATGTATGTTGTTATCACCCAAAACATAAAAACATGGTGAATATCTTCTAAGACCAAAATGCAATAGCAAACACAGGAGCTGGGGCATCAATTTGTTGAGCTGTACCTATCAGCATGAGACAGAAACAACAGAAACTCACACAGATACATCAAAACTAGATATAGCAAAGAAAACCTCAAGGCAAGATGCTGGGAGCAGTGACTATTTTTGATAAAAGTATATGCTGATAGCAGCTTAGATTTTCTTTGATGCTTCCAGAGTTGAAGAACATCAGATTCCCTTTATTCTTTGTTAGCAAAGTTTCAAAGATTGATGCTTACTCCATCACCAAAGTCCTTTTCTGGCAATAGCGGCCATCTAATCCAAAATTGACTCACATCTCAAGTCCAGAAGGAATATCAGTACCATATTGTTGGAACAAGGCAGACGTGAAGGAATGTCACATGCTTATGAATGTTAAATGTATTCATCAAATAAACATGCCTGTGGAAGGAACAAGTTCCCTATAAAACATTGGTGCTATCATATTTGTGTAAACCCAGAGCACCAAAAAGTTAAATTTTGAAAAGCCAAACATGACTTGCATTCAAAACTAATCATTCTGGTGTTACTTTAAAGCTCAAAAGCCTCTGCCAGGCAAGGTGTCCAGACAGCAGAGGAGGCATTTGTAGCATGAAGAGTCATTTCTTACAAGAAACTTTCAGGATCTGTGACTATGAAAAGAAATCCCACACCTCAGGGATAAGAACATAGAAGAAATAAAAAGGTCAACCTGCCCTTGAGAAAATATGTCTGGCAGAGCTCATATAGGTCTCCTTTAATAACACGTTTTTAGAAGCCTGTGCTTTTGAATGCCTGCTTTGAACAACACCCACCTTCTGGAGCCCTTTCATGAGAACGTATAACCCAGGATAAAATTGATCTTATTCACAGCAGTGTGTGCCTCCACATGTCAGACCACAAACAGAGAAGAGAAGCACTGGATAGTCATCCCAGTGACAACACAGGGACTGATTTTCAAGGGTGAAACTCCTGAGTCACTCTTATAGCCGTCTTTTGCATTTTCTTCATTTCTATCTTAAGTTGCTACATTGAGGTGTTAGGACATTTCATTTGATGTTTGCTGTCCTCTGAAACTGAAGCCCTTCCACCTTCTCTGAAATACAATGTCTACTACAGCATATTTTCCGTATCTCAACTACATTCAAACCCATTTACCAGGGTAAATCCAAAAGATTTATGTATTTAAAAACTCAGTATTCTTTTAAGTCCTCTAAATTGTTTATTCCTCTAAATTCAGTAAAGGATATTTCCTTAGAAAGTTTACTGGTTGCCTTCAGAACCTGATGGAATTTTATCCCTGGTAGCCTGTCAGAATTAGTCAGCAAAGTGTGTAATTGATGCCTACCAATGCTGAGCTGTTATGCTCTCATTCCCTTAAAAAGTTTCATAGGCATCAGCATGAAGTTAGTAACTGAAACCATGTTCAAGTTAGCCAGGAGCAGCCCCAGAGGCAGTTCTGGTTTGCCTCTGCTGTGTCCAGTCTAATCACTGTCACTCATGGGAGCCTGGATCCATGCTAGGTCCTTTGGGAACTCAAACTATGTCTAGCTTCTTTTGCTAAATTGGAGAAGCAAAAGTTTAAGTAGTCCATCCTGAATCCAGACTTACTTCCACTCTCTGGGATCCTTAGGAAGTATATTTCTCACCCTGGCTCTGGTATAGCTTAGAGGAAAGAAAAAATGTAAGCAGAATACACTTTTGTATATAAGTTTAAGGGACCTTTTCATAGTAATGGGATGGGACACTGCAGTAACAATCAACATTTCAATCAGTCTGTTTTCCTTCATGCCTAAAATGACACACAAAACATGCACACTCCATAATGTTGCATGATTCATATTAAAGTCTGCCTTTGTCCAAGCCTGTACTTGACAGTTCTTGTGCTTTGCAGAGGATTCTTTCAGGGGGCAGTCGAGGAGAGAACAACTGAAGACTGAAGCTGTTTGTATACACACAGATGTGTATTCCTGGTGTGTATTTCCCTGCCTGACCTCAGGAAGACTAGATGAAACACAGCACTAGCTGCTGAGCCAGTGAGGCTCTTTGAACTGATAACCATGGCATGTTCTGTGATGTGGTTTGCCTGGAAACATATTTGTTTCTTTTGAAAATCCAAGATACAAAGATGACATCAGTTGTAGTATGCACTGCAAAACCTAGGCTGGGATGGCAGACTGTTCTGTCCCATAAATGATTGCAGATGTTTGGGTGAGGCTGCAAAACATGAGGCTTTGCAAACACGTACATGTGGGGAAGGAAAGTAGGGACATATATAAACATGAACATATTTGTTATATATTGCAGCCAGTCAGCTGGTCCCATTTCAAATTGGCAATTATTAAAGATGTGCAAAAATAAGTGGAAACTATGATAGCTACAATGCATCTGGTTCAGTGAGTGCTTTCTATTTCTGACTCTATAGGCTTTCCTCCCTTTGTCTGATGCCAGTTACATACTGGACACATAGAACTGTCAACAGGCTGAAGAAGAGGCTTAGGAGATTTACTGCTGGTTTTTATTACCACCAGATTGCAAAAGCATATAGCCTAAGCTTGTTTTCCAGCAGGCTAAGTTCCAGCTCTATGTCCCAGGAGCCTGCTTTGCTAAGTAGGATCTGGATGGTACCAATTTAGGAAGCTCTCTAAGTATGTGTTGCCCTTTAAATGAATGAATCATTTGCCAAAGGCACAGGCATGGGAAAAATATAGAAAGAAGAGCTACAAGATGATGAAGAATTACTGGCAGTAGATCTTTCTACTGATCTCCAAACTTGGGCAGTTTGGCCCTGAATTCCATAAGGAAGGTGCCAACGGTTCTTGCTGATGCCACATCAAGAAGGTGAGTGACAAGGGCTGTTGGAGGCTATGGACACCTGCTTCCCAGCCGTAGAAAAATAAAGCCATCATGCAGCTTCACCTTCAAGAAGCCAACAGCAGGCAAAATCTGTCATGGCAAAATGTTTTTTTGTGTCATCTGTTTGGGCCAAATTGCAGCTTTTCAATACCTTGACGTATGATAATTCTGACAAGTCCTTTAACTGACTATGCAGCTATGGGCATAGAGTGAAGAGGGCTTTGCTGTTGTATATCTCCAGAGTTCTCTCTAGTTATATCAGTGATAAGTTCCTGTAAACACAACTACTAACATCTCTACAGTTGTGTATTTATTACTGACAACAAATTAAAAATAAAGCTTCAGTATTTACACAGCAGAAAATTTCATCATTAAGTTATCTTAAAAATGAAAGTGTCAACTTTTTCAAAGTTGTCCTTCTTAAGAAACTTTCTATATCTTGCAATGTGCAGTTGGAATATGGATAACATAATTTCTTTCCCAATCAATGTTGCTCTTTTCCATTTGTCAGACATTTTATTTTAAAGTGTGGGTTTGATATAAGTGTGCAAAAAATTCTGAAATCGAACTGCACAAGGCTAAGGAAGAAAATCCACTGTTTTCATGAAATATGCAAAACTATTTAGTTGTTTTGTTGTTACTATATGGGTTCAAGAAGCAATTATACAAATAAATTAAAATCCACTAAGGGATTGCAAAGGATACCACATCAGACTAGGGAAATTGCTGTACTGGAGCTGGGAGAGTGGCTGGAAGAGAGAACATTCCTTGTTTTGTTCTTGTCTTGAGCAGCCTGCCTCAGCCACTATCTGAGACAGCTCTAATGAGGTGGAGGTTTGATTGCTCTTCCAGTGAGCAAAACAGCTTCTTTAAAATTAATAGAAACCCTAATTGTTGGCGTGGGTTTGCTCCAGCTAAGAGTTCCACAGATTTGTGTTGCCTTATTTTCAAGTAATCACACACAATTGAAACATCTCAATTGAAAAAAAAAATCAGGTTTCTGGTATACAGATTCAAAAAGAACTCTGTAAAAGTTCACTGTGTGTGCTAGAAGGCAGAATTTAGCCATGATTTGAAAACTCATTGCTCATATTCTGTGGTTTGTTCTTTTCTTAATACACCCAGCTTCATAAATAAGTTTCTATTTAAATGTCTTTTCATGTGTAGCAATGTCTGATAGGCACAGTAAAACTCAGCTGCTTGGAGGAGAAAAGAGCACAAAATCTTTGCAACTTCTGTCCACATGAACAGCAGCAGGCAGCATCACAGATTGAAACTGGTGCCCTGAGTGGCACCAGGGACTAAGGCTTTAATCAAGAGCAAAGTCATGCCTAGAATAACTGAAAAATGGTGGGACAACTCATGTGACTGGAGGATTGAGATGGATGGCTACAGGCTGTTTCAAAAACAGACATAGCAAAAGAGAAGGAGTCATGTTCTGTGTTAAGGAGAATAACATATAGAAGTCTACTATGGCAATTGTGGAAGCCCTATAGCAATTCTCTGGGTCAAGATCAGAGAGGTCGTCTCCAATGGGGATCTTTCAGTAGGCAACTGCTACTGACCTCTAAACCAAGACCAGCATAGCAGTATTTGGGTCACTTAAGTGAGCTTTGGAAGATTAACAGAACCTGTTTCTTGTGACTTCAGCTGTCCAGACATTCGTTGGAAAAACAGTAGAGCAGCTCATGTAATCCATCAACCTCCTGGAATGCCTAGGAGGACTACTTCCTCATACAGATGTTAGATGTGCCAACAAGGAATGAGGCACTGCTGGACTTGCTACTCACAAACAGAGAAAACCTGCTCTGAAATATCTTGGTTCACGATAGCCTTGGCTACAGCGATCACAATATCATGGAGTTTGGGATTTAGCTGGGCATGCTGAAGGTTAGTGCTAAAACATAGGGCTTATACTTTAGAAGAACAAACCAGCTCATGCAAAGCTCAGGTGGGGAGCAGGACGGGAGAGTGAGCAGTGGTGCACATGGGAAGCTTCCATGGAGGAAAAAGATGTGAACAGGCTGGAAAGTGTCCAGAGAAGGGAAACAAGGATGATAAAAGGACTGGAAAGCCTGCCATATGAGGAAAGAACTGGGTGTGTTTGGCCTCAGGAAAGGAAGGTTTAGGGAAGACCACTATTTAAAGGATGAATACAAAGAAGATAGAGACTCCCTCTTTACAAGTAGTCACATGGAAAAGATGAGGAGTAATGAGTCCAAGTTATGCCAGGGCGGATTCTGATTAGACTAGAGGAAAATTTATTACAATGAGAATAATCTCTCCAGGGAAGTGGTAGATTCCCCAACACTGAACATTTCTAAGATTCAGTTGGTCAGTGTGCTGGGCCATCCTGTGTAGACTCTGTTTTTGCCAATAAAGTTTGGACCAGATGATCCTTGAGGTCCTTCTGACCCAGTATTCTATGATTCTGTGAAGTTGAAGTCAACATAATAATGGCTGGAGAGCTGAACATCATGAAAACAGCACACCTGGCGCAATTGTTATTGCATCTCAGAGAGTTAAGTTGTGACCTTCTAAAGAGAACTAATACAGAGCCACCCAATGCATCTTGCAGATGACCCCCCCCCCCCCGAGAGAAGCTGCTACTGCCATGCAAGTAACATTAATACAGAGCAGCCAGTACCTGAGAGCAAGATGGGAGCATTATTGACACAATAGAGGTGCTTGGTTGCATTAGATTTATGGCACCTCCTGAGCCAGTACCTCTAGTGTCCTGCAAAGTTGTTTTCTCAGTAGTGATGGGGAGCATCAAAAGGAAGGGGAGACAACAAGGCAAAAGCTGTTGTTCTGCAGAAAAAGTAAAGTGAATTTTTGGTTATATTGAGGAAACATATGATTCGACTTCATTAGAAATAGAACGTAGCAAGTTTCTGTGCTTCAAGTGATGAGACTTTCAAATCCTGGCTGGTTCTGGGGTAAGATGTAAGCCTGGGTCGTGTTCAAGCAGAATTTACCTGCAGTGATGGCAATAACATCTTATGCTGACAAGTATTAAAGACATACTGGTACTGGAGGAAATTCTGTGCCCTCTGGTTTTTCTGGTCTGAGAGCTGAGGAGCACAGCTGCCTTCATGTTCCCATTTCCTGGGCAACATCACAAATCTATCAGACTGGTCTTCAGATTACTTTATACTAAAAATTGTTGGCAATTACTTCCAAACAGCTCATTCTTTAATAAATGCTATCTTGATGCCATTATTTGAGGCATAGATCTGGAAACAATATTCCTATTTCAGTCTCCCTGGCACAAGAGGTAAGAGTACATGACCATTTGGAGAAAGGCTTGCTTGGCCGAGGTGCTGTGCAGATATCATGGTTCTCTGTAGAACCAATGGGTTTGCTTAATCCTCTGTTATGCTAGAAGCCTCTTTTTATGAGGCTTTGCAAGATGTAATCCAGTGGACTTCATGGCGTTTTTTCTTTTTTTTTTTATTGCCTTGGACAAGAAGATAATTTCAGATTGAGGATCTGTAGCATATGTTTTCTGCAGAGCTGATGATAATAGAAACATTTCAGTGAGGTCCCTGGATGAGTTACGTCACTTATTTTTTGACTCGGCAATCAGAGAGGAACTAGTGAGGAAGCCTGCTGTCAGTGCTGGAGAAAGGATGTAGGTCCTGGCAGCAAGCCCAGGCCTGCTCAGCAGATCAAAGGCTCTTTCCTTGGCTCCCAGAGCAGCCGTAAAAGCAGCTGCCCAGTACCCTTTCAGCATCCTTCGTTCCTTTCCCCTCTGCCAGCAAATAACTTCTTTTCGTTACCCACCTCAGCAATAGTCTTTTTTTTTTTCCCCTCAGTATCCTGCCAACCAAGGTCCTTTAATGGAAAGCGCTTGTGTTTACTACCTGCAGATCCCAGGGCCAGACAGTGGAAACACACTGGGGATGCTCTGGTCCTTACATACTCCTCTCTCCTCCCAGAGATGCTCCTAGCTGCTGATTTTAACCTGGAAGAGGAGGCAAAGCTTAAAGCAACAAGCCATTACTATAAACCACATGCCATTTTCCAAGCCATCCTGATGGAAAATTTCAATTTGGAGAAGTGCTTTTTGTGCCAAAACAGCGTAACAGCCATGCTTTGAAAGTCTTCCCACTCACCTCCCAGAAAAATAAATATGTGGCTTTTTTGTGGGCTTCTTGGTGATGGTTTTTCCTTTTTAAATACGTGACTGCTTTCCTCCAAAGCTGCTGCATGTTGGTGCTGCTCCTCACTGTCCCTGTTAAGTGGTTCCTGAGGGGAGGTTTGTCTGCCACGAAAGGAGAGTCAAGTAAACGTGTCGGAGAATTGCAGACTCTGCAAGAAGAATATTGTGTCTGCTATTACACTGCTGTTTCTGCTCACTTACACCATGGGCTGGTTGATGGGAGCCTTTAAAAACAGCTGCACTGAGCTTCAAAGGCACACACAGCCCTTAGGTACCAAATTACTGCTAAATAGGGGATGAAAGCCTGACCTTTGACTGCCCCCATGGCAGTGTCTGCATCACCAGCACCATTTCTCCTCCCTGGTTTTGTGAGTTGATCAGCCCAGTAGTGGTAGGTAAATAGGCTGTCCTGCCAGAGTCTGCCAAAGGTCTTGAAACTATTTCTCTAGTGGCTTTTGTAAGCACTGTGGGGCACGCCAGCTTGTAGTCGCAGCCACAGCTGTGCATGTGAGGTTTTCCTTTCTCAATAATCAGTCCCTGAGCTTGGCTTTGCTGACTAATTATCTGCCATAATCAAGATTACTATGGGAGCAATGTTTTGAAAGATCTTTATTCCCAATGTGAGTTTCTAGAGGCTATTAAAACTGTGAGTGTTTGGGACCTCCTCTGGGGAGCAGAAGCTCTTCTCCCTGTGTTCACACACTGCTAATAATGCCTTCACATGGGTTTGCCTACAGCAAATTACCAGTAATTAATAATATTCTATATGGAAGCATCAGACACAGTTAAAGCAAGTGACTGTAGACTGGCACGGTGCCTAGCCCAGCTGCTTCATAGTTGTTCCATGCCTCAGTTTCTCCTTCAGTAAAATGAAGAGAATATGAGACTTAGTAATGCTTGTCAAATGTTTAATGTCTATGGGTGGGTGGGGGAAACCACTGGAAATGACAGGTGAGGAAGAAGAACAGTTTATTTTCCATAGCTTTGCTTATTATACCTGATGATTTTATAATGGAATCCAATTTTCTAACTCATCTTTTGCATAACTATCCTATATTAGACAGCAGTGGCACTGTAGGGGGAATTGGAATAAGTGGAAAGAGTGAACTGCAGGATCATTATCACCAGAAATACATATCATTGTTTATTATCATACCTCTAACAAGCCTCAATTATTCCTGAAATTTTTTTCTCATTGTTGTCCTTAATTGTGCTTCTTCACGTGTCTCCTACCACCACTTCTTTATTATGTGTATTGTAAAACTCCTCAGGGGTCCAGTGAGGCACCAGTATCACAGACAAGCAGTGAAGGCGCCTGAGTATGTGCAGTCTTTTCTTTCTATATTCCCTATCTGTCTTCTCTGCCTTTATTGGCATCTTCCCACTCGACTCTTCCTTCCTTCCTACGAGTCTGGTTTTGTCTTTACTATGACTGAAACAAATTATTTTGAAAAAAAAAAAAAACAAATATAAAGAAGGAGGGCAAAACACTCTCTTTGTTTTGTTTAGTAGTAAAATGTGTAGCATTATAAAATATCAAAATCCCAACAACTCTTCAGGAAAATTCAGGTAACAAGTAAAACAAATGGATAACCAGAAGAAACGTGGATGCACCAGACAGGATTCAATCCAAGACCATGATGTGTCTGTATCCCAGGAGAGATATACGGTAGTCATGGGCTCTGGACTTCAACAGATTCTGGAAAATTAATCATTACAATAAGTTTGTAAAGGATTTCAAGGAGTGAGTGAAGAAAGTAATCCATTTTGAGAGGCCAGCTCAGTGCTTTCTTGATCTTTTTACAGTCCCAGTAAATCATTTATCAGGGCAAACTTTCAGAAAACTCCCACACAAACTGTGCTAGGCAGAGTGTCCCAAAAGTAACATTACTCCATGTTTATGCTTTCAGGATCTGAAAAAAAAGACAGGCTATAATACCAGGGTGGTACAGGCCCCTGACTGATAGTGTGAGGGCTTGAAATCTTCCCTTTACTGAACTAGCATTTAGTGAATTGTTTGGACTATGAGGCTGTTAATTTCTCTTTTAACCTTGCTTTTATGGTTTTATTTCAGTGATACTCAAAACAAAATTCAAAGTAGTACCACAGTGTGAGATCTTTTCTCTTTTGAATTAGTAAAATGGAATATAACGGTTTTTTCCCCCATAAATTGTGCTGGTTGACTTTGCTAGCTTAGAGCAGAGGTATGGTTTGAAAGGTTCAAATTTTAAAATATTAAGGGGGCGGGGAGGGAAGAGAAAAGGAGGAATCATGTACATTCTATTCTTGCTGCCCACCAGAGGCCCACAGAAAATCTGGGATCACCGTATATGACTTCTGGAAGAATAAATGTTTACCTGTGTTCATTGGTTATGAGGCTTTCCCTGGTCTAAAGTATCCCAAACCATTCAATATCATTTGTATGCAGCATCAGCTCTAAATCTGGAAGTATGATGAGTACCTCACAGTAATGAGATGTTAAAAAGAAATTTCTCTCTACTTAGACTTTGAGTTCCAAACAGTTTAGGTGCAATTGATTTATTACAGGAATATTAACGTAATTCAAGGGCCAGAGCTTTGAGAGCTTTCTGACAAAGTATCAAGATTGGCAATACTTAGTACAAATGGGACTTCTAGGAATTATGGATAATTTCTATTATTGCTTTCTACAAGGCCATGACCACTTTCCCATATAATATGTTAGCACATGGGGAAAGGGAATAGTGTGAGAGGCACAAGGAACAATTTTGTGCTATTTTTCAGCAAGAGAAACAAAAGCAAGTGTTGAAAAAGTTTGGAGTAAATGAAAAGCATATGCACACAGAAAACAGCTATATATGAAATGTACCTTTTTTTTTTTTTTTCATTTGCAAATAGCAAGAACTGATGGATTTTAATAAAGCTCCTACATCCAAAATGTATAATTGGCCACATTTCAGATGGGCTGCGAGGGACCTGGAGACACTGGAAAGAGGTGAAAGAAAAGGGGAGGTGGAGATTATGGAGAGAGGAGGGACTGAAGTGAGAAAGAAGTAATTCAGGGAAAAACAGGCTTCATCTGCTCTGTTTCTCATGGAAAAATTGTCCTTACCCTTGCCAGCCTTCAAACTTGGAAGTTTTAATTGTGGCCTCAAAACAAGAAGTTTGTGGGGTTTTCATTCAGGCTCTCTCTGCCTATCCATAACTTCTATGGAGCAATTACAATGTTTTAAGATCTGCCAGACTTACAATTTTAGGACTAATTTGCTAGAAGAGCTAATTGAGATAAAGTGACAAAAGCCTGTATTAAACGCTCTGTAACATGTAACTTCAGAGGTGTCAATTATGATATTAAATAACCCCTTATATCTGTCCATGCTCCAGTTCATCAAGAAAATTTTATTCCACTAAGCCCATATAGTATTTACCTGGCACATAGAACTGTTCCTTATGCCCTTACTCATCCCGCTCTAGGACTGTGTATGTCTCTGTTACCTCCGTGTCTCAGGAAGGCAGTGTTAATGCTTTAATGCATTTAATGTTTGCCAGAATTCAAGCAAACATGGCTGCAAAAGCGCTTGCACACAGCAGCTATTTGGAACAAACTGCTGTGAAGGAATTTCTGCTAAAAACAGACAAGGAAAAAAAAGAACTGGTATCTCAAAATACTTTCCTCTCTGCAGCAGTCAGCTGAGGGGGGAAGGTCAAGAGAAAACAACCTAACACTGCTCTCAAATAACGTGGGGGTAAGGGGAAGAGGGTAGAAGGCACTGAAATGTGTTCATAAAGGAGTGAAGGAAACCTCAGGACACACAAAGAAGAGGAGAAGCTAATGTGCCTTTAAAGTACATTTAACGTGGGATTGCTGACATGTCATCACAAGCACCAGCATAGAGCTATTACATGGGTCACTGCAGGGACAGGGTTATGGTGCCCTTCTATAATCTTGTTGGATTTATTTTATATTTAACTTTGCTGTTGAATTCCACCTTGTATGGTGTTTGGTTTAGGAATAAGTGCTACAGAGTTCCCTTTTTTTAATTCTCATCTGGCAACAGGGACCTGTAACCCTAAATCGCCCACATATTTTTTGTCTGAAAAGTAATGTAAAGTCTCTTTGAATAACATTCTTTGCTCTTTCCAGGTATTTTTCATGGCAAATCCAAAGAGCACTTTTCATTTCTCAGATACACTGATTTTGCAGGCATTTTGAGGTTGCCAATCTCTCTGCCCTTTACAAAAGTTTCCATTAACAAACAAACAAACAGTAACAGTCAGGTGTGATGAAAACTGCTCAGCAACAAACCATCAACACTGAATATGCCAAGATATAGTTACAGTGAGCTGTATTAACAAGTGTTAAACCTGACCTAGATCCATAAGAGGTATTATAGAATGATGTTGCATAACAAAAAAAAAAAAAAATACCAAAAAGCTTTTTACAAGCTTTGTGAATAGAAAAGGGGTGGCAACATTCATTACTGATTATAAACACTTCAGCCCAGACTTCTTAGTATAGTTTTACTGGTTGGCTCACAGCTTTCTACAATCCAAAACATAGAGCCGTCCTCGTTTTTCCTTTCCACAAAAAAATGCGTTTTATTTAAGAGTAAGCAAAAAGAAAGGAAAAAGCAGCAGCATCTCAAACATGGTACTGATGTTGGAAAACTTGTGGCAAAACAAACAAACAAACAAAAACACACACACACAAAAAATCACAGCACACCTTCAACTCTCAAGTTCTAATAGCTGGATTTTGGTATGGATATAGAAGGAGGGTATTGAAACAGGATCATAGGCTAAATTGTATGGGCTCGAGCATGTGCATGGAATCTGCTGAGACCTGGCCTGTCTGGGGTCCCAGGAAGCAACACTTGCTGGGGATGCTGCCATTGAAGAAAGAGGCAGCATCAGCAGATCAACAGCTCTGATCTGTTGAAGGCACTTGACCAGCAGCAGTCAGAGTCCCATCCATCGTATCCCCTTTAGTGGCAGTACAAAGAACATCCCAAAACTACCTGCACATGAGCTCTGCCTCCTCTTTCCAGGTCACTTGTGCATGAGGTTGCAACACTGAGCTGTGCAGGTGGTTGTTGGAAGGATTGTGTTATTGGTGAGACATGTGCCCTGACTGAGACATACCAGCTACACTTGATAAGCCTGAGAGTTTCATGTATTTGACAGTGATGGCCTTAACAACTCCTTGCATTGACTCAGAGTTTATATACTTCCTCAGAAATATTCTCTTCCTAATTTTGAAATGAGTAGAAGTAGTGGATATTGCTTTCTGCTTATAGCTTATTGATAAGTACACCAAAAACTGTGAACAAAATGCAGACAAAATTCATATGGTGGCTGGGGCAAAACCCATTACATTCGCAGAAGTCCTTGGCATCTTCTGGAACAGGAGGTATCTTGGGGTTTTTGAGGTTTTTGTTTTTTGTTTGTTTGGTGTGTGTTGGTGGTTTGTTTGTTTGTTTGGGTTTTTTTGTTTGTTTGTTTTGGGGTTTTTTTTAAATGTATCAGACCCATGAAAGCTGGGATCTATTTACAAATCTATCTGAGAAAATAGCTCCAAAGACAAGAGACAATTGCCTAATGCTCACCACTGTGGTAACAATAAAAATTTAATTATTAATTAGAAGACTTCATCTCCACCGTTTTAGCAGACTCTTATGCCTTGTGGTATAGGGAATGTGCCTCATTAAGGACTTCTCTTAAAAATAAATGCAAACCATATGCACATTCAGCTCAAGGTCTTTACCTCAGAAATAATTATGTCTGTAGTTACACACTGCCTGTTAGTTAAATGTCACTCAAGGTCTTCCTTGAAATATTAGAAGCAAAAGTAATACCAGATTAACCAAGTTCCTGAAAAGTATTTGGAGAGCTATTCTTGAAAGCAAATTAGATTGTGGGACTTGGCTCAGGGCAAAAAGAGAAGACACTTAAAACCTAAAGGGATGAAGCAATCCCCTCTTTACATTTACTACAGTGTTGTCTGTGTGTTGTTAGGCACAGGCCTTTTGCATGTGAATAAGAGCCACATGCATATGCAGAGAGAGTAAAAAACTGAAATTTGGGAGGAAATTAGTTCAAATGGTGCCTACACTTTTGGGATATCTGAGGTCGAGGGTAGCAAGTACACAGGTCCAAAGTTCCAATTAGGCACAGGGAGATCACAATATTCAGAAATTCAGCATCTTATTTGGTAGAAAATAAAATAGAGAAGCATGCATGTATAAGCATATATATTGTATTTAGGGTTCCTTAAAAACGGTTGCTGGTAAAAGGGGATTCTACTGCAAAGAACCATATCTCTAGTCAGTGCTTTGGCAATTTATCTACTCGTTGTTTCATCAGATAGGAGTGACATTCCCAGGAATCCCCCTGACAAGTGCTTCCCTCAGAGCCGGGGGACATTATCCAGTTGCAGTTTGAAGAAACTTAGAGTGGACACTGATTAAGTATTGAGTAAGGCATAGACTGAAAAGAGAAAGAGTGTGAGGGAGTAGCATGTGTGTGTGTGAGAGGGACTGCTCTTTCTTGTATGAGTAAAGCTGGGAAATTATACCTGTCCTTAGGTTATATGGTGAGTGCAGCCCAGTGTTGGGTCTGGACCTGCTTGCTTTCCTTCCTTTCTTCTTTCCTTCTACTTCTCTCACCTATTGTATGCAGATTCCATATTTAGATTAAAAACTTGCATTGATTCTCATGAAGGTTTTTTAGATTTACACCACTTAAGAAAATGGGACTTTTAACTGAAGTGTTCTGTCTGGGGCAGTAGCAGCAGAGAATAAAAGATACTGTTAATCTGGGTTGAGCCAGCAGAGCAGTTGATGTCTCCTTCTCCCAGAAAGGCAAGGGTGGTGCCAGAGAGCCATTGCCTTGGAAATCCACCCAGAGGAGGCCCAAGAGCTACCACTCTTGCCAGTTCTCTCTGGGTACTGGCAGTTATCCACCAAAGGGGATCGTATTATCGCACCTGGATGGAGACGTGCTCAAGGCCAAATGGGATGGGGCTTTCAGCAGCCTGGTCTAGTGGAAGGTGTCCCTGCCCATGGCAGGGGGTTAGAACTAGATGATCTTTAAGGTCCCTTCCAAGCCAAACCGTTCTATGCTTCTATGAACTGCGTGATGATGCATCACCACCCCATGCCCATCACAGATAGCGCCATACTGGATGTGGCCCAGAGAAGCATGCAATTGAAACTCACTATGATTTGTCCATTTACTCTTCATTATTACTAACAGCTCCTGCCCAGCTTACCCTTCAGCATGGCTGAGCAAATCTTGATGTTTAGCCCATGCAGTATTGGATCAGACCTTCTGACACAGCCACATGGCCTTGAGTCAGTGGAGTGGCACAAGCTCACAGCTCTGCTTTGCAATGTGGCACAGTTCCATACCCAACCCTGAGCTGTCCTCAGATGGATAACAGTGTATTATCCATCACAAGCTGCCTATTCTCTTGCCACACTTATGTCCCATTCCCAGCAGAGCACTGTGCATGGCCGGTCAGTGTGCCTGTGGATGTACTGCAAAAATCATGGTGCGTTTTCACTACATGATACCTGTGTACACAGTCACAAATCTGGATCTATTTCTTTTCAGTTTATACCTGTGTAGTTCTGTTGACCTTGGTGGATTTAAGCAGCTGTATGTCAGGCCAGAATCAAAGCCTCTGCTCTGTCAGTGAAATGGGAGTCAGGAGCTAGGCTGGTGTGCTAAACAAAACACATGATTACCAGGAGAAATGACTTGGCAGGAGTTGAAGCACCAGACATACAGAAAATGTTTGCTTTGAAATTCCAGAGACTTGACTGTCCGTTTGGTTTTTTGGAATGCTTTGATTTAATCATGTGGGGTGGGAGCTGGCTGTAACCTTGCAAGGGCACTGGGAACAGTACCTCTTGTGCAGCTACAGGAGATGTGAAGGGAATTAACTGTCAGCAAGCTTCAGGGAGACAGCAGATGTATACGTGGTTAAGAGAAGTTTGGCTGGCTTATAAAATTTATTTCCACCACAAGATCAAAAGCAATTATGTGTATAAAATACATAATCCTTGGATGTGTAATGTATAACAGGACACAACAGTGTGAGGGAACAGTGAATTCATTGCATGCAAATAGCTGAGCAGTTTCACTTTTAATTACTTTAGAGCAGGAAAAAAAAGAAGGCTCCTACAGTTTCCATGAGTACAAATTATACATGCCCACAAGGAACTCAGGATTCAGTGCATTTAAATAATCCATTTTATGATTCAATTTCAGAAGTAAACATTCCACGCCAACTCTGCTTGCTTTTGGGTGCAGTTTACAGGACAACCCTTGCATCAGCAGAATGAACTGTTGATGCCAATCTACTTGATTAAAACAGAAAAAAAAACTACTTGAGTACTTGTCTGATTTACTTGTGCCATTATCAGTTAAAGGTAGCTTGCTTACACTTTCTGCTTCTACATATGTTACGAGCTCAAGTGTGAGTGTAGTTTCTACTCTCCCAAAAAAATTTCAGTCTCAGAAAAACAGCAGTGGGGCTGGATGCTGTTCCTATGTTGCTGGGGGCTTCTGCTAGACCCCTACCCCATTATGTATCCAGGACCATTCTAAATGTGCACACTGTACATTGTTAATGAGTCTTCCATGAGATGAGAGAGGGAAAAAACCACCTGGCTGAAATTTCCCCATGATACCTTCAGAAACTCAGTCCTCTTCTGTAGCTTTTATATATTGTTAGTAAGTGTTTCCATTTATTTTACATTTTTACATTGGCTTTTTTTCCTAGGATAATAATAAAAGTAGGATGAGGGAAAAAGCACTGATTAGAAACTTTAAAACTGAATGTAACAAAAGGAGGAAAAAAATGAATAATACTGTAAAAATGTGCTTATGTTCCAACTTCTTAGTAGCCAAGCTATGGAGAAATATTCTGATTAGAATTTTAAAAATGTCTTCCCATTGAGACATCAGATAATTCTTTCTGATTTGCCTTAGTCCCTGAAACTAGTCACATGGATAAATCTTACAGAAGATCAGATTGGAGGGCACAAGAAACATGCTGAGCAGACTACACATGAAAGTTAGGTTTTCTCTATATGGGATCTGGTATTTGAGATCACTGACTTGATGCAATCTGAGAGATCTTTACTGAAGCAAGTTTTGCTCTATGGAAGAAAGGAAAGGTAGGCTATAGTAATTGTTGATTTCTAGACTCTAGACTTGCTAAGGAGATATCTGCCTATTCTTTCAAATCTCCCTTTGTTGTGCTTTTCTTTGTTTTTTTTTTTTTGTTTTGTTTTTTTTTTGTTTTGTTTTTTTTGTGTTTTTTTTTTTGTTTGTTTTTTGTTTTTTTTTTTTTTTTTTGTAAGGCTTCCTTGGGAGTTGGTTGATGCCCCATCCCTGTCAGTGTTTTAGGGGCATTTGGACAATGCCCTTAATAATTTACTTAAACTTCTGGTCAGCCCTGAAGTCATCAGGCAGTTGAACTACGTGATTGTTGTAGGACCTTTCCAAACAAAATTCTATTCTATTCTATTCCATTCCTTTCTATTCCAATCCATTCTATTCTGTTCTCTAGCATTCAGATTACTTAATATTGCATGTTACCTACAAGGCCAAGCTGAACCCCTCAGGTGAATAAAATATACTTTTAGAGCACAACTCATGAGGAGCAGCTGAGAGAGCTGGGGTTGTTTACACTGAGGAAAAGGAGGCTCAGGGGATACCTTATTGCTCTCTACAACTACCTGAAAAGAAGGTGTAGTGAGGTGAGGGTCAGTCTTGTCTCCCTGGTAACAAGTGACAGAACAGGAGGAAATGGCCTGAAGTTGTGCCAAGGGAAGTTTATTTTAGACATCAGGAAAAATTTCTTCACTGAAATAGTGGTCAGGCATTGGAATAGGCTGACAAAGGAAGTGGTGGAATCATTGGAAGTGTTCAGAAGACATGTGGATATTTGGGTCTATGGTATAGTGGTGGATTTGGCAGTGCTGAGTCAACGGCTGGAACTGATAATCTTAGGGGTCTTCTCCAGCCTTGCCAATCCCGTAATTCTAGGAAAAGGTTTTCAGCGTGTTAGGAGGTGGGATAGAAGTTACGAGAAGCTGCTTGCTGGGAGGATTTTAGGAATTGAAAAAGGATTTTATTTGAATTGTAAATTGACAGTTTATTTATGGTGAGTTTGGTTGCCCTAGCTATGTCTCTGAGAACACTGAAAGACCTCTGATGATGAGTGCTGCAAACAGCCCAGTCAAATATGTCTACAGCAGACAAGGAAATTGCATTTCATACATAATTCACAATATGCTACAGTGACTCCATAAGGTCAATATCTATTGTTAACTTGGAAGAAATCAGAGAGGAAAGAAACAAGTGTTTGTTCTTGCTCATCTTTGACAGAGCTGTCTACAAGCTGCTGATTTCCATTGCACAGCACTACACAAACAGCAAAGTGGAGCTCTTCTGCATATAGAAAAGCACTGCATCCAAAACAGATAAACTCTGCAGCTAAAATAGTAGCTCTTTTTCAATAGTCTCCAGATTTTCATACCAAAGCTCAACAGAAATGGAGAAAAGGGATCAAATATAAACAGGAGCAACTTTGTGCAGCAACATGCTGGAATTGTTTAGCATTGGGATTCCTCTTGTCTAATTTGCCATCCAAAATTAGTCATCTGTGCCTGATGTTCAGTAAAGGAAGGGGGGCAGACACTGCCAAAGGGCAGTTCATCCCCTTCAAATATAGCTCTTGTAAGGAGACTAGGGTGAATTATTTGCCATAGTCCCTATGGTTTCCATAAGTCGCAATATAGCGACTTATACACATTCTCCCAGAACATCTCTTGTTTTGTTTTTCTGGATATATTTGCTAAGTGGATTGTGAGTGTGCTCTGTATTTGTTTTGGATTTCCTTTTGCAGCAAGGAACTGAAATTATCCAGATTGGAACTGCTAAGCTCACAGAAGTCAGGTCATATCTGGGATTTTCAGACAGAGAGCACAGCAACAGGGCATAAACAGCATGTTAGGAAACTTCAGGTATTTTGTGCATACACTGTGCAGTGAGTAGGCACTTAAACAGGGACTTTTTCCTTCTGGACTTTTACTACATTATTATAGAAAGCAAAACAGCACATGCACAAGAGGCCAGAGTGGAATGATGCATTGAACTGCCAGGCAAAAATACGATATTGTATGAGTCTGTAGGGAAGGAGGAATTTGGCTGCAATAACACCTGTTTGGGGGAAAGCAATGAGACTCAGGAAGAGCATCCACAAGGCTGCATTGTGAGGCAGAACTGGGGAAGCAGTGGAAAGCTTGGAGAGAGGCTGCAGTAGAAAACACAATGAGTGTTTGTCCTACAGAGAGACATGGACACCCTGAGGTAACTTCTTTTTCCTACAGGAAGCACATTTTTGTTAGCCTAGATACTTGTTTGAATGGAAAACTGTTCAGGAACAGTCAGGACAAAGTCAGGAGAATGTTGTGTGTGTCTGTGTGTGAGCAAGGGAGAAGGGAGTAGTATTTCTGTGAGCAGTGCTCACATGACCACATGTGGGCCAACAAAAACTGAAAAGGCAGCTATTCTCTCTCTGGATGTAATTTGAAGACCATCATTAATTAAATAATATTGTTCTTTTTTTTTTTTTCTCCAGGCTAACTTAAGCTGTAACAGAGCGTAATCTGTTTAATAATAAATATCCTTGTGTTTCATGAAACGTTCTGTGACTACACAATGATGCATGTCAAGAACAAATCTGTAGTTCTCCTTGAACATCGCCAAAGTTGTTTAGATTTGCCTTCTTAACAAGGTTTTAATGTAATCACTAGAGAGAAATATCATAAGGCAATGCTTCCCGAACCGTGCGAGCTGCCAGGCCCTGTAGGTGGTTTGCAGATGGTCTGGAGACCATATTAAAATAATAAAATCATAAACGGAGAGTTAAAACATGGACAAGAATAGTGCCAAGCAGGCCACAGATGTGTGGCAGGAATTTCATTTGCAAACATAAGGGATGGCCCACTAAGGCCGCTTGTTGATGGAAGGACCTATGAGTTTGCACAGATTTCTCTGGCGTTCTGCATGGGTCGGCCTTTGCATCCACCAAAAGCCTTTCATAAGCTGTGAACAGCTGGGAAGGCAACATGTGGCACTGTGTGCTTTATCCTATTGTGTAGGACAAGGATGTGGATGCATTTTGGCCAAACCAGGGTCCCATCAACAATGGGTGAGTGGAGACAGTGAGCCACCCAGGCTGCTCCTGACCTGCATTGCCACGTACAGCATATCAGCTTTCACAAAAAAACAACCCTGTTGTTCTTTATCTATGACCTATTTATTTGAATGGACAGTAGAGTGGAGTCACCTGCCTGCTTTGCCTGCAGTTCTGGCAGCACAAGAGAGCTGTGAATCTGACAGGTGCTGCCCATTAGGCTGGGCTCACAGCTGCTTGGTGGCACTGCAACAGGTGTTCCTGGCATACTGGTGATCTGAGTATTTCTGAGCATACAGTTTTAAATGTTCACTTTACAGATAGCCTGCAAATAACAAATATCCCCAAATGCTGGTTCTTATTTCAGATTCAAACCTGTTAGGTTTTTGTGAATGCCAAAGGGAAGTATTTACTCTGTGCAAATTATCTTTTTAACCCATAAAGGACTAATAAAATATTTATGGTCTTTATATTCTATTTAATAGCACATCAAAAATGACACGGATTTGTGTGCTTCTCCCCTCCAAGGCTGTGCACTAAAATGAACACAAAAGGGCTACTTTCCATTATGTTCTAGCCTTCTTAGTGACTAATGGATTCTGTCTACAACAGCAAACAAGTCTGTATCTGCATTCTGCAAACAACAGCTTTCTTCTGAACAGCCAGATAAAGCCCCCAAATCTTCATACCTTCAAAACTTGGGAGTTCATTTTATTTTCTAAGAGAAGCTAGCCTGCAAATAATTTCTGCTCTTTTTACCCTATGTTAGACACAGATGATTAGTCTGAAAGGTAAAGAAAATTCTCTTTAAGTAAATTAATCTATTCACACTTAGATGAGCCATTCTTCTGCTTTGGCAACCTGTGGAAATGGTAATCGAATCATGCCACAGTACTAGTATCCGGTATGCTGAAAACTTGTAATTCACAGCTCAAGGGGGATGTAGAAGGTAGTTGAGGATCCAGTAATTATAGGGCTGGTGTTAGAATGAGCAGTGGAATAGTGTGCATTATTTTCCTCATAAGCAGAATTTTTTTTAGCCCATAGTGAGCAACTGAGCTGCAGGTTTTTGTCTTTGACAAAACGCTGCAGACATCTGGTGCTATTAATTATAATTACCCCCATATCCCAGTAACACCTTTATACAAACAGATGCACACGCATATACTCTTACCTTAAAGCAGAAAACTGTTTCAAGGAAAACCATTTCTGAGTCTATCTTCATATGCTGTTCTGTGAAATAAAGAACTGGCAGGGAACTAAGTCGCATCAGGATCCAAACCAGTTCATACTGGGGACACTGACCTCTTTAATCTGTGGTGTCAAATAAACTAGTTCACCTGTAGGAAAGGATCACCTGGGCAGCTTCATCCTCACCTGGAAAGGCCCAGGACACAGGCCAAGCCCTTAAAACTCTTCTTCTCACTTCCCTTACATTTTAGGTTTGAGAATTTAGCCCTTTTTTACTGCAAGTTTTATGTGTTTTCATTTAGTTTTGGGGTTTGAGTCTGAATAGTTAGTGTTACAAGACAATTTGGGAGTCAGAATGTATTGCATGAAAGCTGTGTATAGACCAAATAATCCTTCCCAGAGTCATATGCTGAGGAAGCTGAGAATGCTACCCAAAAGGAGCATCTCATAAAAAAAAACCAAAGATACAAATTGAAATTCAGGAGAAGTGTATGCCTTGAAATTTTTTGCATCCAGTAAGATGAGAACAAAAGCAAAACTCAAAGGCAGAGCTCAAAATGAACATAGCTTTGTATGTGTATGCATGGGTGGCTGTATTTCTGTGTTCAGGCAAGTACATGCACACAGGTATTTATTGTACTTGTGGACTCCTCTTTCTTACCGCACATCGAGCACCTCGCCTACCTGTCACCCTAAGGTGTATTATACAATGTAGAGTAAGACTTTCCAAATGCATTTCCAAGAATAATAATGCCCATATTGTTTTTATTAGAAAATTGCATGTGCACAGTAACAATTCATGCAGCCTGTGCCTCATCTGGCAAACTGCAAAAAAACACTGTGCAGTCAGGAACATGTGTTAATGATGCAACTGATGTTAAAATTGTCACGTAGGATACATTTCACACATGGCAGGCTGTGAAAGGTCATGGGAAGCTCAGATTTTGACCAAGTGGCACGCAGCAGCCTGAAGAATGTGAAATATAGCCTTTTAAACCAAATTTTTCTTTTGATGATGTGTAATTTATAGGGGAGGGGGAAGTATCATGCGCTCAGTTCTCCTTAATGAGGCTAATACAATGATCTTTTGTATTACAAACATCTTACTTTTAACTTATAAAGGTAGAAGTGAGAAAAAGAAAGCTTTGGAACATTTCGGAGCAGCTTAAGACAGTTTTAAAGCCATAACCTCTTTGACTGTAACGCTAATTTAAATTAGAGTGAATAGTGCCTTCCATTCTGGAGGACTCTTAACATGCTAAGCAATGGAACAGGCTCCTTAGTGAAGAGGTGAAGTCAAGATCCCTGGAAATGTTCAACAAAGAAGTAAATGTGGCGCTTTATGATATGTTTTTAGGAGGTAGCATCAAGTCAAAGGTTGGACTTGATGATCTTGGAGATCTCCAGCCTTAATGGTTCTGTGATTCTGTGCTCTACAGACCTAACATCCATTCTTTTGTGATCATGGCAAGGTTTAAAATTATTTCTGTCATGACAGGTTTTGCACGTTTTCCTTTATCATTATAGATTGTTCATAAAATATAGATCTTTGTTTTATAAGAGCCTTAATTCCACCTGATGTGCTTAGAAATAGACACAAAGTAGTTTCTCACAAGCATCTATAAAGAGCATTATGGGTATGCCTTTCCAACTTCACATTTTAAATTTTTATATAAAGAAAAGTGTTTCTATATTTTTTTAATTATGTAAAAAATATTAGAAAATAAGAAAAATTTTAAAAATCCTAGTTGTGACTTTTTACTTGACTCTAGGGGGTTAAAAAGAAATTACTCACAAGAAGAAAAAAGGGAGGAGAAATAGAAAACAATCTTGTCCTATTGAGACGACACTTTTCTCTTGATAAACAGGTCACATCAGCAGGTTCCCAATCTCAAAGAAAACTGCTCTGGTGTCCTACTTTGCTGTTAATACATAGCACATTCAAAATATGTATTGAAAAGTCAACTGAATGGGATAACAAGAAAAATAGACTCACCTACAGTCCTAAGCCCTAAATTCAGGAAAACTGTTAAGAAAATTCCTTTTTACCTTTTGAGTATATTTCACTCCTGGTGTATATGAATTAAAGAGCAGTTTTAGACACAAAAGAATTGCCTTTTGTGTGTAATGAAATGCCTTTGAAATTATTAAAATCTAATTATTCACACTTTTTCTAATCATTGCACAGGTAGGGAAGTCTGTGCCCTGAGAAATCTTACACAAAGGCAAGTTCATGCATGCACTTTATTACTGTTTTCTTCACCCAAGACATTCAGCCAAAGTAACTTGAATATTGCCCTTTTTAGTCTTTAAAAGCTGAAGGGAGTTAGACCTGCCAGCACTTTGACAGACTTCTAAGAAAACGAAGGTTGCAGAAGGAGACTGCTGCCTCAGTGCGCTGCTCTTCTCCATGCAGTAAAATCTCCCTAACTCTGGAAATTCTCAAAAAGTACTGTGGTTGTTCCAGAATAGCTCTTCATCTGGATACCCTTAATCTCAAATAAAAAATGGGAGCTCAGGGATTCAGTTTAAACTACTTCCAAAATGCATAATTACTCCAGAGTAATAGCTCTTCTGGAAAGCATCCAACAAGCCTCAGCCCCTCCTCTCAGCTGGGTGCAGTGCAGCCGTGGCTGATGCTGCTGTGACCTACAGCTATGCACAGTCTGCGTATCCTCTGAGATCTCCTGTGATAAAAAGCAAATGATATTAATATTGTTGGTAACGAGAGCTGACTGATTTACTCACTGGAACTGATTTTAATCTTGAATTGTAAATTTTTTTTCCCAGTTCCAAAGTTGAGAACAGTCCTCATTAATACACATGTATTTGTTTTTCATTTGTTAACAGACAATTTAGGAAAAGCAGATCCTGGCCTGTGGATTATTCATCATCTGTCCTTTTTAATTATTTGTTTTTTGTGCTGGGTGATTGGCACTTGACAGTGATGCTGCTCAGACTCTGTAATTTGATGACAATAACAAATAATGAATAACCACATGTTAACCAGGCAGATAAAGGTGCTGGTATTAAGACAGCCATTCTTTAAACATCCGTGCAAACAGAAATCGAGGTCACATAAAGGTTTCCGAGCAAAGCAGAGGCAAATGAAATAGCCTGAGTTGAACCAGATTGCAGCTTGCTCTGCTGAGCATTCTTGGTTTTGACCAACATTCACAGCGATTTGTATTAGTGTGTTTGTTTATTTATCTGTTTGTTTGTTTATTTATCTTTAACTGACCAATTTGGACAAGAGGATCCAGGCTTGATTCTTCCCCTTCCTTTCACATCCTGTAAACCTGTGATAGCATCTTCAGTCAGAGATTTGGGGTTACCCAGTAAAGTCTCAGAAGCAGATTTTTAATTGAAAAGAAACACCAAGTTGGTAGGAATAATGTGAGTGTGTGATAAAGGTGTCTTATTACAGAGATGACTCAGAATAGGAAGTCTCAGGCTGGAGCAGAAAACAGTAGGGACAAAACTCAAAATTTGGAGCTTTGGTTAAAAATTTAATCTTTCCTACATCTCATGCACTTAGAATTGTGGAGGATTTGCTATGTGCTTGTGAAAGCGTATGGATTTGTAGGATTCACTTTGCTGGCTTTGCAAAGATTTTATATTGGCCTTGTGATCTTCAGGAAGCATTTGTGTAGTGTGGATACTGAGATGTTCTAAATAATTTGAAGTGTCAAAATTTACTTGGGTGTTTGCTTTCTCTTCATGTGTATCAATTAGATGTTCTGGGTCTACTTTTTAGCTCAGACAGCTGGGTTAACCATGTTTGGGTTTGTCTTTTAGCTAAGTCAGTACAAAATGCATCATTCATTTTTTTGCATTTATGTAAATGTGAGAAATGCTAATGTTATTTTGCCTAGGGGTTAGAGAAAAGGGAGGTGCTAATGATGAGCACTAATTCCAAAATCTCTGGCTAAAGGAAATTGTAAGTGGAAAATAAATACTGTGTGGTTTGTAGAGAGAAAAGTTAATTCTCATGTTCTGTACCGTGAACTTGTCCTTGTGGAAATTGTGTAAAATAAACCTCTGATTTTTGCCAGTGGAAAGATATGACATGAATTCAGACATCAGGGTTTCGGGATCATGTTGGCAAGTTTTGAAAATTTCCACCTCTACTACAATGATTTATTTTTTTTTTCATAAAAAAGAAACATACAAAAAATAGGAAAAAAAGCTGTTGTATTATCATCAGGCACACAGCTGGTGTCTCCAAGGAAGTCGTGGGGGGTTGTGTCTGACATCTCCTACAAACTGTGAATCTGTCTTCCTCAAGGCCTGGTTTAGAGGCATTCAATAAATGGAGAAAGACGTGGAAAGAAATTACAATGTCTTTCACTCAAACCTTGTTGAAAAGCCACACAAGACTGGTCTATCGTCTTTCATGCATGCCTGGGCTACCATCTTTCTTTGTCTAAATGTCTTCTGGGTGCTATTTCTGGACTCCCAACAATAAGTGATTTTTGTGCTCAGATTTATTGGGAGACTCTTATCTGTACACTATAGTGACTGTAAATTAAATGTCAGTATTTTTTGTGCTCAGGGCACTTGGTCTGATCATTAGGAATTTTTCACACCAAGACAGTATTTTCAGCTGATTTGTATTATTAAATAGGACTCTTGTCATAAAAACAAGCAAATAGCTTAAAGCAAGGATGTAACTTGTCCATTTGAATGTAAAATGAGAAGATAAAATTCAGGTTTTGGTATAGATTTTAATTCCTCTCAATACAGAATATGTATTTCACACACATTTTCCACATGTATTGTTCACCAAATGATTAAATTTTTTCAAGTTTACTCAAGAAAAATGTCAACATCCTCAAGTTTGAATCAGTTTTGCTATTTTACCTGAAATTGGGCCAAAGATAAGTATAATTTCTTGTGTAAACCCTTTGTCCGCATTTCCTCCTCCTTTAAGAAAGGACTGAATTTTCCCCCACAGCACTAGAGGGTCTGCTCTGACATGTGACTTTTGTGCAGGTCATCTGATAACCTTACCAGCAGGGGCAGAACTTTTGAGCTGGGTCATAATTCTCTCAGGTGACAAGTCACTGTTCTGCCCAGAGCACAGATCTAGTAGAAATTTTGCTTCTTCCCTTCCTTCTTTCTGCTGCAAGAGGCTCTTGCTTTTGGTTTTGGTTTGGTTTTCTTTAGGAGGTACACGAGAATTTGACTTGCTTGTTTTTGACATTCCTACTTGGATTGAAACACCTCAAAAGCGATAAGTGTGCTGAAAAATGCAGTACTGGCTGTTTAAAAACAAGTCAGTACTTCCCAGTCTGAACAGATGTTCTTGCTCAATATGCACGTGGCACTTTTCTTCATGATGTTGGTTTTCTACATTTTCTCCATAATGTTTATTAGTAATTACCTATGGGAATAATAGAGTGTGTTGTTATACCTGCATAGAACTTTTGAGTTATAGTGAACTACAGTGAAACTGATAATAAAATGGCACAAATCAATTCTTGTGGTTCTTCGTGGAACTTCATAGTACCTAATAAGCTGTTTATATTGCTTTTATCAATTACATTCTTCTTTTAGTTGATGCTGGCTTTTATTTTCTTGTCTTTGGCATTTGTACAGTTTCTTCCCAACATATATCTGATTAAAAGAAAGAAGCCCTTTGTCACTGTCATTTTAATAACTTTTAACGCCTAAGCAAACTATTTAATACAATCTTAGATATCAAATAGCATAAAATAAGATTCTCAAAACTGAAATGTTGACTTTTGAGAAAATATGAAAGCAGTAAAGCCTTGATGTCATCAAGTCCTGAGGAAAAAAATCCTAAGTATATACTTTCTTTTTAAGAGTTTAGAGGGATTTGGGTGGGTTGCTGGATCAGGTGACAAAGTGCTTTCTGCTGAGAGGAGCCACAGCCTCATATCAGCATCATAAGGTAGTTTGATTAGTGGCTACTATAGGTGGTTACTGTACCAAAAATAGTAAATTCCACATCACATGGGCTGTAATGAACACATTTGAATAGTCTGTGTCAAAACAATTACTTTCTTGATGACTTAAAAGCTTCTGAACAATCTTAGGGTTGAATAACATGCAAAAATTGTGTATTTTACATTTCTGTATTTGCTGTGTATACCAGTCCCCTAGTGACTAGAGGAATATAACTGTCAGAGAGAGAGAGAGAGAGATAAAGATATGCCTGTCTCACAGTGCAGAACTTCCCCAGTATGGGTCAACTTTGAAAATGTCACTACTAGTAATGCATTAGAACAACGCTTGTTCATTGTGTTCTCTGTTTTATTGTAGTTTTTAAAAACTCCAGATATTAAAAGTAAGCAAACCATGAAGGCACAAGCGAACTCAAATACCACAATCCCAAGAACTGATTCTCACCCAGAAAATTAAATTTCACAAATTGTTACTGGGTTTAATCACACTTAAACAGTTTTCACTGGATTCAAAGGAGTATAACTAATAACAATGTATAGCTTGTTTGCACACCATAGCATGAAGGGAAATTACTTTAAAATCATTGAACTTATGCAGTTAATTTCAATTTGGTAAATTATTTTAAGGAATCACTCTTATTTCCTATTCATTTTCATTTAAGTTTATAAAAAGACATATCCACTTCTAAATGTATCCACATCAGGGGTGGGTTTGCAGCAATTCAAACTAATTAATTTCTAAGCCAATTTAGATACATCACTAATCAAATTCTGTGAGACCAGCTTGGTGCCAATGTGTGTAATAATACAGAATTCTGCTTACCCTACCTTAAGTTTATTAAGTATTCAGAAAACCACTGGGAGTAAAAAACCAGTAGAAACTTGTTTTCTTGCTAACATCAGCACCAAACAAAGAAGGTACATTTCCCAGCTGAGGAAGAGGGAACAACTTTTAGAGTCATTTTCTCCCCATACAGAAATCACACTTTAAATGCCAATACCCCAGCCAAGTGCTGCCTTTTGAAATTTAGCTGCAGTGAAGAGCTTAAAAAAATCCTTGCTGTAATGTTGAAAAGAGTGATGCAACATTAATTCCTAGCTAACTAAATGCTACATGATCAGATTACTCAGAAGTAATTGGCTTGCTTAAGTCTCCTTTACGTTCACAGGTTAGTTTCTGGGATTCATGGATTTAGAAGAGGAAAATCCTAGTTATTCTCTAGTCTAAACCTCCTCTGTGACAATACCTGCACAATTTCAGCCTCCAATTTCTTGATCAAATTTGTGACAAGCCCCTCCTAAAACAACCAGCTGCTTAACTTACTTTATCATCAGTTAGAGCCACTTCCACCGCGGGAGCATGAGGTATTGGCAGCAGAGGCTCAGAAAGGACAAAATGCATTGCTTCATAACAAACTGTGAAGGAGGACAGACATGCAGTACTTGCTTCAGGAGTTCTTTATTTACTTGTGGTCTTGCTTCCTACAATACATCTGCCCTCACGTATCTCTGAGTTTAATGGGATTTAAGTCTCCTCTGTATTAGCTGCTCTGATATCAACTATTCCATCTGTAACTGACGGGAAACCCTACACACAAAAGTGGATTAATATGTCCAGCACCAGTAGTTGCAACTATTACATGGTAATTTCAAGAAATAGCACCTACTGTGATATGCCCAGACAGAGTAGCAAGTGCAGGCTCCACTGGGACACACTCACTTTTGGCATATTGAAAGAGCTGCTGATATAGTCTGTAAATTAGGTTGAGTATTCACAGTTCAGGTCAGGTTTTCAAGAATCCAAATACAATTTAGAAATAAGACACAGGTTTTCAAGGTTAACCCCAGGAACTGGCAATATGCACTTGTAGACAAAATCTTTATATATAACCATTCTTTGGTAGGCAAAAAAAATTAAGAGATTCGTTTTTCAGAGTGTGTTCAAACCTGAAAAATTTTAAATACGTCTTCCAGCTAAGGTGGCTAGATACTTGCAGAGCTCAACTCCTAGTGTTTCTGAAAATCCAGGTTTTGGTTCTTGCACTGTGTTTTTACTTAAAGAGCTGCTTACAAACGTGTGTCTGTATTTGGTTAGCAGAACTCCACATTAAAAAAGAAAATGCCCGTTTTGTTTTATTAACAGTATTGCCAGAGGGAAAAAAGTGAAAAATCTGGAATTTTAGAGTTCTGCAGTAACACATAACAAAGTGAAGTTGCTTCCTGGAAAATATATGGGAAAATAATTAAGCTACATTAAGCTGTATATTATTCCATTTATTTACTGTTACACATTTTTGGTCTAAGAAGTATAAACTACCCTATTTCACAAGGTTTCCTCTGCTTTCCATAAATACCTTTTATAAAATGAAAGTACTGATAGGTAGAAAGCTTATTAATTTCTTACCATGATGATTTTATGACATATAAGTTCTGAAACATAAAATACTTTCAAGTACTCTTTTTTTAATCTAAAATTATAATGTCTCCTGTTTTCCATTACTGCTCCAAGATGGGGGGAAATAAGAAGGTTTTGGTAAAGTGCAGAAAGCATTTGAATCGTTTGCTAGAGTTTAAGCAATAGATCAAGCAGTGTTTTCCTGGTTTTCTCAGAAATAATGCTGTACAGGTGAAAAGAGAGGAAAAATAATTACATGCTAACTAAGACCATTCTGCTGTATTGTTTTCTATTTCTTTCCCCCTCCTCTTCAGCACGTTTTCACATGGTCGTATTCTTACCTATTTTATCTCTGTCTTCAGAAAAGGTGGAGCCAGGTGCTAATTGCTTGAGACCAGTAAAGATCACAGGTTTTGGGAGTAAAGTCTTATAAACCATCAATGATCTATTTGGGATAATAACTTTCAGTTTATGTGAAATCTTTTTTCCAAAGTTTCCGTTGTTTATATGCTCCTGGCTTTTCATCTGAAAGAGTTGAATTGTTTAAGTTGTGTGCTATTAATGTACTGGTTGTTGGATTTATATAGAGAGAAGTTCAGCTATGGCTCTGTAGTACAAGGAGTAAAGTGGGTCTCCTAGGAAGCCTACATGCCTTGAATTTTTCTGTGCATCCATAATTTGTGGTGATATCCTAGTGATAAACTGCATTTAGCAGACACCTTTGGCTGTCTCACCTGTTCTCTGCACACTAATTCAGCTTCCCTGGGATAGCAATTAAACTTCTGACTGGCATCAGCAGATTCCAGCAGAAGAAATTAAAAGGAGAAAAAAGATCTGGTGGAGAAATATTCATGTGTCGTCCACTGACTATGGACATGTAGATTTTCCAACTCAATTCATTTGAGATGCAGGATGAGCAATATTTAGCCTCACCTTTAGGAGATCCTTCACTGTATCCAGCTGGGAAGCTGAAGGCACCCTACTTGCAAACAAAAACGTGCAGACTTATGGAAAGGTCACCAGCAGTGGCTTTAAACCTCAGAGTACATGGGATATTAAATCTGTCGTCCTACTGTGTGCAGTAAAAATAGTTAAATACTTGGTATAAATTTCTACAGGATTTTAGTTATATGTTATGCCTGTTTCCGAACCCAGTGAAGCTTAGGCTTTTGTCAAATAAGGTATCTGGCTAGGCAGTGAGGGAGGTATGGAAAAAGTGTGGCCTTGGCAGAACTCCTGATGTGTGGTACATAGATTTCAGTAGTTCTCATTTGGGATAATGACGTCCATAACTCACTGTGGTATTATTCCCTTGGGTGGTTTAAAACTTCTTATAAAAGTCTTTATTTCAGTTTTGTAAAAGTAAATCACTACATCCTCAGAAGCCATCTGCTTAGTTTTTTATTAAGATAATGCATGCTCTGTTTCCATATCAGTCCTTTGCATGTAAAAATAACAATACAAGATCTGAAACCCTACTTCCAAGCAGTCCCCCCAAACCTCAGCAAAGTGAGGAAATAAGCGTAAGGTAAAGAGAATAACATCTCTGTTTGAGTGTAACAAGCCCATTCAAGCACTGCACCTCTCAGGAGCTGCAGTTCCGAGGCTTACATCTGCTGGGAGGTGCCTACATCCATGTTCGAGCAGCAGCTGTGTGAGATGCAAGGGCACCGCTGTTAACACACCTGTTTCACAGACAGTAAATCGAGACACTGAGGTTCATCTGTGTGGGGTGGAAGAATTCCTGCTTTGTACCTTAATACGTATTTGGGTACAAGTTAGAGTCATGGAATCATAGAATGGTTTGGGTTGAAAGCGGCCTTAAAGGTCAGCTATTTCCAATCCCCCTGCCATGGGCAGGAATGACACCCACTAGGCAAGGTTACTCAGGGCCCCATCTAACCTGGCCTTGAACACTTCCAGGGATGGGGTATCCACAGCCTCTCTGGGCAACCTGTTCCAATGCTTCACCACCATCTGAGTAACTAATTACTTCTTAGCATCTAATCTAAATCTGCCCTCTTTTCATTTAAAACCACTGCCCCTTGTCCTGTGACTAGATGCCTGTATAAAAAGTCCCTCTCCCTTCTTTTTATAAGGCCCCTTAAGATGCTGGAAGCCTCAGTGAGGCCATCCTGGAGCTTTCTCTTCTCAGCCTGTCTTCATGGACCTCCTCTGGATCCATTCCAACAGGTCCACATCTTCCTTGTGCTGAGAAAGTTGTGTTCTTTGTTGGTCCTCTTTTTTCTCAAAAGAAACACTATTATGTTACTTAAATTTAAATTTGCACTTTCATTTATTCTTGTATATTTTAACCAAGTTTGTATGAGACTGCCAAATTAGAAAGGTACTGCTTCTTAAATCTTCACTTGAATTGTTCAAAGTACTTGATTGTTTCACAAATATTAATCTGCCTTGGTGTTCTCCTGAGCGCCCATTCACTGAGTTAAAAATTTGTGTTTGCATGCTGATGTTTGTTCCCAAGGGCTCATCTCCCCTAGTGAGCATGTTTAAACAACTGAAGTGCCCTTACAATGAAACATTCAAATTCAAGCCTTTATTATTATGCAATCTGGGATTATTTTTTTTTATCATTAGACTTCCTTCTGAACTGGGTGGTTGACACTCCCTGTTCCAAATTCCTGTCCCATGAGCTAGTTGTTTGGAAATACTGGCTAGGAGAAGAAACACTGTGGCTTTTCTTTTTTTTTTTTTTTTTTTTTTTTTTTTTTTTTTTTTTTTTAATCTGGGGAACGTGGTTTTTTCACTAGGTATTTGGGATTAAACTGTAACCTGAAGGCAGTCCACAGGAATAGGATAAAGATCAAAAGGAAATGGAAAGCATAACTTGGTGGATTGATGCATCTGGAAACAGTGGGCCTGATTCAAGGTGCTTTGGGAGTCTGAGGATTCTTGTGCATGACTTAACTAGTTTCTGGATTAAACCTCGCATATGCCCTAGGAGAGGAATGTGTACCTGCTCCAGCAGCATGTGCTGTCTGGAAAATAATGAGAATAACTAGTCTATATTGTGTCAAAATGAGGGTTCATACACACCTTTACTATCCAGAAAAAGGTATTTCTGAGTAACTACATGTCTAAACAGTTTTAAAGCAGCAAGAAACTACTTTGACTTGACTCTCCAGTCAGATCAGTTTCCGTGCAGAACTTCACTCCTTGATCTATGTCCAAGAACATATTTATCGGGGAATTTATACAGCCCTTTAAATTCACTTCCTTATGTGAATTAAACTAACTTTCATGTGTAAAACCCTTTGAGAGTTCCCTGTGTGTGACATGAGGATCTCTCCTACTTTTTCATGTGTCCTGTGATCCTGTAGTATTCGCCCTTGGAATCTGTCTCTGCTGCAGGAAAGCTGGATAGATGAGTCTCGCCCCTTTGCCTGCAGGGACAGAACGCCACATGATGTGCTCTTCCTGCACCGACTGAATGCTTAGGCTCTCGTAGTCAGACAAGGAGAATGCCAGGGTTTTGTCAATTTTCTGAGGGAGTACTCGTTTCATTTTTCAAGCGGCTTAGCATTTAAAATACCGTAGCCACTTGAACAGCCGCAGATCCTTCAGGTGGCCGTGTCACAAGTTGCCAGGTACTTGAAAGCACACGGAGAAAAAGCAATGTACCAAATCCATTTCGTTGTCATGCTTCAGCTGTTCAGAGGCCTCAGCCAGCTCCGACATTCAGAGTGCAGCTGCCTCCGACAGCAGCGGCGGCCCCAGCGTTGTTTTGTTGTCGTTTCTGCAGAGGAGCGGCAGGAGCTTACATCATTTCCAGTAATGAAGTGCCTGGGGTTCTTTTATGACTTGCATACTCTGCTTCTCTGGAGCTGTACAGTGTGTGCTGCATGACTCCAGGAAACTGAGGATTTGTTTTGACTTGTTGAGAGAACGTTTTGCTATTTCTCTTTACAATTTCACCGTATGACTTGTCAATTCTCTCCCCCTCTTAAGAATAACTTCAGATTTAATTAGCTGAGTGCAAACATCTTTCATTACAGTGTGGATTAGACTCCTTATTGAGTACATTTACCAACAGAATGAAAGACATCTTAATCAGGTGACTCTGTCTTTGTACTGCTCTGTCCAGAGAGCATGGTAGCTGTCAATAGACAGTTGCTATTGGCTCCCTTTTTAGTGCAGGATGCCCAGTGATGTGGGGACCAGTCTTGCTGGTTTTGATGCTCTCTCTCCTACCTAAGAGCCTTGTGTGTTTCATTATCATTTCCCTCTCTGCTATATAGGAAAAATTACACTCATGTGCCTTGCTGCTTGCTGGGATGTTTTGAAGGTGCTGGCACATCCCCAGAAGTTCTCCAGTGACCTTGCCTAGCATATTTTGAATGGTGCAATTTATACTTTGCTGAATTGCAAAGTAGCATTGTGCATAAACCTCTATTAGGCAAGTTTCACACCAGCTTCCCAAAGAGTTACCTGGATATATTCACGTACACGTGCCTTGAATTCCTAAGTGCTGAATTTCAGTTTGTATTTCCACCACTCAGAGAACATTCTGCAGACCATGAACCACCTGGGGTGTTACTGGGATATCATGACCCAAGCAGCAGCCTCCACAATTCTCTATGAGTCCTGGAGTACGTGCTTGTGCTGCAGCAAATGCAGATTATTTACCTGACTGTACAGTCACAGCAAATACTTTTTGGCAGCATCCAAAACAATAAAGAATGGCACAACATTCGTAATCTCTTTTACAAAACTGCCACCATGCTTTCTGTTAGTTCCAGATGCTGGTCTTGTCATAAGAACTTTATAAAACACCTTTAACCCCTATTAACTATTCAATTCCCCAGAGTTAAAATTTAACACGTCCATTTTTAGCCATCTCTTCTCTCAGGGATGCAGTGGTTTCTGTTTGATTCTTCAGAAGTGAATCATAGTTTCAAAACCCTCACTACCTGAAACACTCTTTTTCCATTAACATTCAACGTGTTTAACATGGGTTCAGACACGTTATCAGAAACTTATGCTAGAGTCCTTTAAAAAAAATCTCATGTGATTTCATGCCCTGGAAACACCTTTTACACTATAACTATTCCTACAGCTATGGGGAGATATGAGGCATATGGATCTGAGCTAGTCAAATTAATGCCATAATGGCTTCTGGCTCGACAAGCAGATACAGTGCAAACAGAGAGCAGAACAGCTGTAGTAGAGTTACCTTTTATGTGGGTGGCATAGACGTCTGCCAATTAAAATGATCTGATGAATCATTTCTAGCCATATGATTACTGTTAATAAGAATTTATGTTAACATGTTTGTGTCTGAACTTTGCACAGGTTCATGCCTGCATTTATTTTCTTAAAAAATAGAGCATATCATGGTTGTTTTTTTGTTCTTAATGGGCTTTCTTTCCTCACTTGAAAGCATTCCGGGACTTCAGTAATGCAGAGCTGCCAACTAACCCTTAAAGGAAGATATTTTTATCTCTATGTAGTGCTTTCTGCATGTAATTCTGTGTACACAGAACAATAATTTTTAACCTGGGAACTTCAAGCTAAGCTTCTAAATCCATATAACAGCACTTAAAAAGAAAGCATGGCCTTCAAAATATGAAGAGTTCTCATAAAGTTTTATGAAAGCCTTTTTTGTTGCAAACATTTATGCTTATACTCTCCTTTAAGTAGGCCCAATGACTGACAGGTTTTAACTGTTGACTTCATTTCACTAATTCCCTATATATAAAAACAAGCAATTTTTTTTTCTAGAACTGATGTTATTTTTATGATAAGAAATTAAGCATGGCAAAATATTCTTTTCAATATGTCCTCAGCAGCTTAAAAAGCATTTCAAAGTATTTGAGAAGTTTGTACAACAAGTGAGACATTTTGTAGAAAGAAATACACAAGTCCAAGCATGGTGAGTGTTAACAAACTTTGATAGGATGATTTGGGAATCTCTCTCTGATCAGAAAAATGTAGTTTAAAATTCTGCAAAAGCTTGGTAAGTATAGTAGGACAGGGTGGAGAGACAGAAAATAATTGCAGTGAAATACAGTTTAGCTAAGATAAGCGATTGGAGACTTATCCTTGTGAATCTTGTTTGGGAGCCATGAGCATAACAAACATTTTGGTGGGAGGACTTGTTCCCATGGGACTTATAACAGTTAGGAGAAAATATACTGAGGAAAACAATCCTAAGAAGACTAAAGAGGAACTTGGCAAATAGGCACTTCCTTTCTCTGTTTTCTCTACTGGCACTCATGTTAGGAGGAATAGAAGACACTGATAGGCAAGGCATTTCCATGGCACTTAGACGGAAATTCTGGGGGCTCTTTGGCTCTCAAACTCCTCCTCACCTCTGCTCTGTCCGTGCTTACTGATGCATTGATACCATATTTGCAGCATCAATAAATCAAGAACTGTCATATGTTTTTTCTAGTGTCATCCTGCATTACCACCTATAAGAAGACACCGCCTCCAGTCCCACCAAGAACTACCACCAAACCATTTATTTCCATCACAGCCCAGAGCAGCACAGAGTCTGCCCAAGATGCATATATGGATGGGCATGGGCAGAGGGGAGATATCATCAGTCAGTCTGGACTTAGCAACTCCACAGAAAGCTTGGACAGTATGAAGGCTCTGACAGCTGCTATTGAAGCTGCCAATGCACAGATCCACGGCCCTGCAAGTCAACATGTAGGGAACAACACTGCCACCGTCACCACCACCACAACCATTGCCACTGTTGCAGTAGAAGATAGGAAGAAGGACCACTTCAAGAAAAACAGATGCTTATCTATTGGAATACAGGTACAGTACATGACATGGATAATATGCCTGCCATTGTTTCAGATTTCTACATCTGTTTTACTTCTCATTATACAATGTTTCATGTATTTTTCTTCTTGTTCTGACAGGTACCTATGTAGAAATTGCATCAGCATAATCATTCTGCGTGGTACTAATGATGTTTTCCTAATTTATCATAAAAACATCAGATGCAAGGATTTAAGTCTCCTTGCTGTTTGTTATTCAGCTCTGTTAAATTATACACATGAGCACTAATCTATGAATCATAACACAGCGGGGGTCAGAAAGGCATGAATTAAATCATTGAAAGGGAATGTGTAAAACAATGATTTACATTACACTATCACCCAAAAAATATTTTCGTCCAGCCTCACTGAATTAATTGTCGCTGCTTATTCATGCATTTCATAATGACTGGTAGCCACTTGAATGAGGCAGCATTGTTCCTATCTCAGCCTCAAGAGCAGAAGATAAGTTCCTTCTGATTTGCCCTTATTAAAGAAAATTACATTTTCTTACCTCTAGTGTAATGAAATAAGAAAACTAACCCCACCAAAGTTCACTCCTTTTTACAGAAAGGAGAAGAGCAAATAAACCAGACCAACATAATCTGCTTTCTTAATTAATCTTTCCCAAACGTCCCCCTTCCCCCCACAAAAAAAAAAAAATGTTCATAGGACTCCCAACTATCTGCTTGCAGGATTAGTTTTTGCAACAAAGTGCTTGAACTTAAAATCAACTGAGAATCAACACAGATTTTTATAAGAGATTAATCCCAAGCAAATAGAATAGCAGTCCACAGTTTATCAGCCTTCACAAGAAGCCATGATGGGTTTTTTCTTGAAGAAAGTGGTTGTAAGCACAGCACTATGTGCCTGGACAGGCTTATCTGATTAGCAAAGCCTAAGAATTTGCCGTGAAATCTCTGAATCAGCCTGATGAGATAGATGAGAGGCACTCTGTTGAAGTATGCCATTCCAGGGGCAGCTCCAGGAGAAGCTATGACTTTTTTCTTACTTCTTCTTGGAAGAGGAATAATTACTATTGCCTGTGGGTTCATTTCACTGCCTTTGTTGTAGACCTTTTCTACTTCACAGCTGTTTGTTTTGGATATATTCTGAAAGAAGGGCTGATGTTCAGTGTTAAAACACAGAGGAGCAAGCTCTGGGTGGAACAGTGATAGAGGAAAGCTCTTCTATTACTTATTCCCATTCCCAGCCAAGACAAAGGTGCCATTTTACTATTGTAATCCCTTATTTCACCAAGCAAAGAAACAAAGACTCCTTAGCAGAGAAACACCCTGAAAAATAATGGGTACAAGGAAATAACTTCCATGTTTGCAGAAGCCAAAAGGAACAACGGAAATGTGAATCACAGTTCTTGAGAGACCATCTCCCTGCTGCCTATTCTTAAGGTAGTGTTGCAAATAACAAATGCTGCTTCTGGAAGGTATAGAGGCCTCAGCTTCCTAGGATCTGAGGAACATAGAGCTCCAAAACATGTTCAAGCCTTCAAAAATCTCCCTCTCAAACCTTTAAGTTTACAGATGACCAATGTAATCATATGAAATAATCATGAAAGCTCTCTGGGGATGGTATATGAAGGTCTGTCAGGTTTTGTATACAAACCAGTGGAGATCCCTAAAGCTGGGATTACATGAAGCAAAACCTTCAGCAGTGGTACAGCCTTACAGGATTCCTGCCTGTGTACAGTGCCACCCTCACAGTTGAGACCATCAGTGAAATTTTTAGAGTCAGACAGGCTTCACAAATAAAAGAAAACTACTTCACTAGTCTGCTGTCTGATCCATTTTGCAGCATCACTGCACAAGCAATCATGCTGGTACAGCTGAAGGGGTAGTGTGGGAGTAGAAATACTGTAAGATAGCTGTTGATGCCAAAAATAACTTCTCTTAAAAATAACTGCCCTAAAGTAGGTAAATACTCTGTCAGTCCTCTGACTGGCAGTATAGAGTCAGTTTCTCTCCACTGACTAAAGGGAGCCTTGTTCAGGCTTAGTCTGAACTCAGACCAAGTACACACTGTAATTATAGTTTGACCCATCTCTGTAGAGCAGGTCAAGCTGCATTAATCAGAGGCATATTCTCAGTTTGTTTCCTCCTCTAACAAATAAACCTAATGTGTGCTTACGATGAACCTCCACGTGTGTCCTCTGCACCCCTCAGTCACTCATAGGACATGGCAAGCCTTTGCTGTAAATCTGTTTAGCAAACAAGCACAGCTAACAAAGAAAAACCCTTCCATCAAAAAGTTGCTTCACTCTGTCAGTTATGGGATTTAAGGTGTAGTTATCTCCCCAGAAGCCTCATATCAGGGAAGTACCTCACTTCAGAGAACAGCTTCTGTAAGTCCTCCTTTAACTCCTCCTCACTGAGCACTTTTCCTGCATAGGCTGTTCAAGTGGCTCTCAAGAAGCAGCTTACTTAGTGATGTAACAGCCACTAACTACAGCTGGAGATTTTGTACACCTGTGGTCCGTGTGGATCCACAGGTCGCTTCAGGACACTGCTGTGGCCCAAAAATTCTATTTGCTTGAGATTTTTTCTTTTATAACTAACAGTGTTATATGTAGCATTGGGAATTAACTACACTGATTGGACCCAAAAATTTGTGATTTTGCTCAAAGACACATCTGTGCATAAATTTTAACTTTATACCATTGGTATAAATCTCCTTATGGAGATGGAGATGTGGTATAAAGTGCCTGCCTGTGCTCCTGGGGACACCTATTTGCTTGATGAAGGAGTAAAGAAAATGCATCTAAGACTCATATCTGCTTTCTTTAAATCTTATCTGTACAGGATGTCTCCTTAGCGTGAGAATTACAGTTGTATGAGGTGAGGGAAAAGGGGAGGAAAGAGCTCTGCTCTGATTCAAGGCACTAACGTTTAAACAAAATAAATACATAATTTTGACATGAGTTCACATATGACTGCACATACAGACTAGAAGGTAAAATCAAACAAATGGTGGAGCACAGTGGCTGGAGTTACAGCTGCTCAGAGATGTGCTCTGACAAATGTGAGCATCCAGCCTCCATAAAATACTGAATAAACTCCGTCAACATATTGCAGGCTGAATGTTGTCTTACCAGAAATGATTAAAAAGAATTATGAACATTCACTAATAGCATCAGAAAGGAGCACACCACAGACAAACTATCTGACTAGAGGAAGGAACTCACAATACAAGCTCTATGTGCAGACACTTTGTAGTTGTACTCCATAAAACTGCAAGTAGCTGGCTGATATCTCTGCTAAAATACCTTACAATTAGCTGCTGTGTTCTGGTTTTTTTTTGAGGTTGATGGTGCTGAAGAATCCACCATACCAGGTGAAAATAAAGCAACCAGTAAGTTCCAGTCCATAGGAGTTCAAGTAGAGGAGGAGAAGTGGTGAGTAAAAGTTAATACTGTTTTTCTAAAGTAAATAATTATGTCACAACTAATTTTTAAGAGCCCTAGTTCCTCTAGGACCACATGACCACATAAGCCTGCTTCCTGGATGAATTGTTAGATCACCCAGCAGAAAAGCTGAGTTGTATAAATGTTGTAGCTCTTATTTCTCAGAGGGGATTTTTCAGGACCAGTGAGAGAACTGGAAGAGAAGTGCCACATACACTTGTAATAAGCTCTTTTTCCTCAGCAAATCTACTTTAACAGTGGACAGTGATGCAACTGGAGTAATAATCTTGGGGTGGCTGCAGCAGCATAGAAATTATGCGGAAAAGTTTACCTTGTTTTTCAGCAGAATAATATCAGCCACGTGTAGCAGTGCAGTGGCAGAGCCAAACTGATTGCTTTTACTCAGGTATCTCTCCCAGACATCTCTGCATTACAATTGCTCCCTTGCAAAAAAAATGTTGAGATTGCAAAGCAAGCCTGCAAAACTCAGTTCTCTCTCCAGTGTGCCATGTGTACCATGATCAGTAAATAAAAATGCTCTAAAAAAAAAAAAAAAAAAAAAAAAAAAATCAGAACAGTTGTCACAAAATCACAAAGAGCTTTCTGATGACCAATTGCAGTTGCATTGCAGGGCAGCATAACTAGACATAGCACTTTCCAGTCACATAAAGTTTTTGAGTGCTTGACCACAACTGCAGATTTTAATTCCTCCCAAGAACTGGACTCAGGGGCTGAAGAAAAGCCAGACTCCCCTCTTGCCTCTGAATGTTCAGTGTTGCTGTGCAGCCTGCCCAGTGTTGCTGTGGCTCCAAACATCCACCCAAGTCTTTGCTTGCTTTTCGCAAGCTGCTTGAGCATGGAGTTAACTTTTCAATCCTGGAGCCATTTTCTTGATAACTCTCTGTACCATGACATGTTGTAGGAAAAGCCTTGGTGGTCAATGAGGAAAGAGTCACACTTGCAATCTCTTCAGAGAAAATCTGGGTGGAGCAAATGTGATCTGACAAAATTCAGGCCCTCTCTCTCCTCTGGTTCGCCACTGCAGGAGCAAGTGGAGATGTCCTTTTTTATGCTGCTTTTTTTTCCTATATCTGCTAAAAATTCTAAAAAATATCACATTATCTACCCCGTTTTCAATTCAACCGTATCTCCCTGTCAAGCATCAGAGTATTTTCTTGTGGTTTTAAAAGGCTAAAGTGATTTCAGCAAAAAGAAATGTGATTTTGCAATGACCCTGCTAGGCTGTTACCAAGTTCCTCATTAACCTGCTAAAACATCTCTTGCTGGCAGACATTTCTTTATGTTAGACCTTAGCCCCATTTTTACCCACAACTCTTCCAGCAATAGATAAATGAGCACACTAGAATAGATGCTGAAGGACCATTTCACTTCAGCCTGAGCACAAAGGAAATAACAGCCCCAAAAGCCCAACCCTCCCCTTCCCTGCAAAGAAAGAAAGAAAGAAATGGCTGTTTGTAAATACCTTACTTCCAAAGTCCTCTTTCTACTGCAGTTTTTATTGCTCCAGAGAAAAACGTAAGATTTGCCTGTGAGAGTCTGCCCTGAGAAAGCAATATTTCTGCATTACTTTCTGACAGCTGTGTTTGGGGGTTTCCTTGCTGATAAAGTTGAGTTTGCTGCTGTTTGGAGCAGACAGGCAAGAAGCAATCTATCATGGACTTTCAGAAATGAACCAGCTGATAAAGGACAGCCCCTAATCCTTAGAAAATGAGTGCACTCAAGACACAAAGGGCTTATCATCACAGTTAGGCACTTATATTCTTTTTTTTTCCAAACACAGCAGAGCACAATGTATTGATTATCTGTTGCAGGAATAGAATAGTAAATACAGTGCATTCTTCACTGCCCCCACACCAAAACATCTGCAAAGCCTAAAAAAGCCATTTTGAGTTGAATCTTTGAGAAATTAATGTTTTTAAAAATACTCTAGGCTTCAGAAATATTAAATAAGTATAAAATTAGAAGAATGACACAGCAGAAGGGATAAATACAGTAAATTGATCATGTTTCCTTGATAGTCTATTAAGTGCACTGTTACAAAATAAGAAAGCTCTTTGCCTAATGCACCAAAAGCTTACCACACTTTCAATCCTCTTCTTTGCTTCCTGCTCTGTCCTCCCCCTTTCCCTCACCTCATACAGCTCTTACAGTGTCCTTAATGTCATTCTTACACTAAGGAGTCTTACCTCCTCATGTCCTTTTAAATATTCCTGCTTCTCTGCTTGGACCAAGTAAGAAAAAGGTTTTACCTCCATTTCTTGATCTAAATAATACAAAAACAGAGCATCTTCAGAGGACAGCTCTTTCTCTTCAATATTCCATCTCGACTCAGACCTTTCATTGGCCCTTCATTCTCTGAAACCTGGGCTTCCTGCCAAGACAAATGCCTCAGTCCGCCTACCCTTCTTGTACTGCTCAAAGGATAAACGTGCCTACTGCTACCTTGCCATATTACAACTGAATCAATCGCTGCTACTCATCTTATCATCAGTTCTTTATGCTGCCTGGTCTCAATAATCTTTTTCATGCCCATTCCGTAACTGCAGCTCTGTGATTTCTAGCGTTTATAGAGTACCCCTGTCAAGTCCTTCTCTTATGAAAAAAATGGATATGCAGTTCTTTTCACCTCATGATCTTCCTGCTGTTACTGTCTTATCTCTCACCTGATCTTCACCATGATGCTGACAAAACCCTAACCAAAATATTCCTCCCCTTTCCTTACATGACCCACCCCTTCGAGGGCAATTTTGAAATGTATATGTAATGAAGCTGATCAGTGAAATCTCAGGGCACTTCCATTTCCGTCCGTTTCTATTTGTCCTTTCTCTCTACCTGTGACAACTTCTTCTTGACCTCAAAGGACCACCTTCGATTTCTCACTTACAGAGGAGAATTGAATTGTTAGAAGTCAATCAGTTAAAAGTCAACCAGTTCCACTGATCCAGAGAAAGAGAAGTAATATATTCTGCCAGGATGCATTCCTTCTTAAACAAGGGGCTCTCAGTCCCATAGTTCTGTAATCACTTTCATTCTCTCTTGCATTTTACCTTATCTGTCCCAACATCTTCTCCCATTCATTCTCACCTCCAAAATTGTCTTGCTCTAGATGTACCACCAGCTAGTAATTGTACTGGATTTTCCATCACAAGTATTTTTGAATAATGAAACAATGGTAGTTTCTGAAGTAAGAACACTGATCTAGGGACTGAGGTTGGAGCAGGAATATTGTTCCTGCCATTAGAAGACATGGTAACATATCTGCTAATTCCTTCTGCAGTTGGTTTTGTTCTGCTGACAGCAGGTGCAACCTTAGCAGAGAAGCCCACAGGTGAGAAGAGTATGGCCAATGGGTAAAGTAAGGCAGACAATTTAATGTAAGTGCCTCTGAGATTCACCATGCATCACTTGGTTTGAAACTTGGATCTTTTCTGGGAGTTTGGTTTTCGTCTTTTTTTTCAGGACTGAAATAAATTCTCTAAGTTTAGTTGTAAACATGTTTTGCAAAAGAAAGCAAAAGAAGACTTAGAAGCTGAGACTTGAATGCTAACAAGTGACCGTGCTGTTGTTGTTCAAAACACATCATTCTGTTGTTCCCCATACTGGTTTATCCAGTCTTGAGGTTTCATGGCTTTCTGCACCTTAGGCCAGATATCTGCTGCAGTTCTCTGAAGCTGTAATTATTACATCTTGTGCCTGCAGGGCACAACTGAGTACAAAAGGGCCAAATCTGAAAGCAGAGGAAGAAGCAAACCTTGTTTTTAACAATTACCAGCAACTTATGACAACTTTTTTTTTTTTTTTTTTGCTAGACTTGGGAATGTTTTATATAGAGAATTAATGAAAACTTAGGCATTAGCTTCAGAAGCATTCCTATAGTAGGGAGCTTTAACTGAGAGCAAATAAAAAAAGGCTCATATGGGACACAAAGAGTATTTTTTAAGTGTGAAACATCCTGAAAATGAGTGAGGAAGCTGTGTCAGAGGCTAAAATTACCAACTATTAGGCATTTTATATAGATGAGCTGGAACCAGGCAGACAGTGGGTGCCTTCCTGCATTTTCATTTTATTCAATATACATTTCCTTGGATGTATTTTTTTTTAAATTTTGAACTGATACTATATTCTATTGCCAAATTGTTTCTCTTTTGAAGACAGGTTACGTACTCCAGTGCCAAGAATCTGTCAAGCAAGCCTGTAGCATACTATTATATAAATAAAATAAAGGCAAAAAAAGTAGGTAATTCTACTTCATTTGTTAAGCAGAGTCCGGTTTTGGTGGTACTAGCTAATATTGAACCCAGTCAGAGTACACCCCTGAAAGACTTGAAATGTAGTGCCTCCAGCAATACATCCTCCTGTCAAGTACACCTTGGTGTTTTCACATTTGGGTTTTGGTGTACACTGAAATGCCAGGGTGTTTACTGAAAATACAAATGGTCCTCTGAAACAGAAGGCTATCAGTCTAGGACTCTGGGTAAAGCAGAAGGTGGCTGTGATGTGGAGATAGGGGAATGGAGAAGAGCGAGCCTGGATTAAGGCATTTGCTTTTCTCTCCAGTGCTGTGGAAGGTGTGGAACAGTACACTTGGGTCTTCGTGAACCCTGACTAAATGACTAAAAAGAAATCCCATGTGAGCATGTACCTGTGTGGGCACACGTCTTTGTGTTTGTGTGTGTGTTTCCATGCAATTCAGTGCAGATAAGAGATTTGTCAGGTTGGTAGCCAAATCAAAGCAATTTCTAAAAAAAAATAGCATAGATTGGACCAATAGATTTTCACTGCAATGTCACTAAAGCTAGCCTAAAGCTAGTGTCTTTCTAGCCACTTATAGCAGTATAAAGAAAAAAAACTTTTCTCTGCCAGGGGCCAGTAGCAGGTACTTAGGGAAAGTATAAAGGAGTGTGTGTAAAATATAAAGGGTGTGTATTAAACACTACTTCTCCCAGTAGGCATTCCCAAATTAGTATTCTGCTGTTCAGGGACTTCCTACACCAGATATGACATCTGTGTAATGACTCTTCCTGGTTCTATCTCCTGTGAATTCGATCAGATTCTCTTTGAACCTATTTTTACCTTTGGTTTTCCCAGGATTCTGTGGCAATTTAATTACACATTGTGTGAAGAAGTACTTCCTTTCACTAGATGTAGATCTTTAGACCTCTCAGCCTTGCAACTGGCTGCATTCCTCCCCACAGTTATTGCACTCTGAGAAATAGTGAAACATCACCTAGTCAGGATTTCACAGGTCTCTCATAGCCTTTTTCAGCCATATAAACCTTTTCTCTATGGAAATCAAACCATCCCTCCAATGGTCTTTTTCCTCTCATTCTAACTTTTTCTTCTGTATCAGTCCCTAGAAAAATGCTGTTCTCTCCTTGCCAAAGGATAAATACTACCAAGCTGAAAATGCTCACTCCACATTTTTCAGTTTGCTGGTGCATATTGTGCACAACTACAGTGGCATAACCATGACTTTTGCATCGTTTAACAACACCTGTTTCAAAAGAACCTTAAGCAGCAGGCACTATGAAAAAAAATTTGCATTCTAGGCCATTATAAAAAGAAATATGTATACAATCTATTAGTAAAATTTTCCAGGGATTTGTGTGGCTGAGAAGTTAATTTGAGCTTTATTCTGCAGAGGAGCTGCCTTTTTTTTTTTTTTTTTTTTTAATTGGAGAACCCTTCTCAACTCCTGTTTTGCTTTGCTTTCCTCCTCTCAAAGCCTCAGATCAACAGCTACTAATTTGCTATATCAGCAGGACCTATTACGGTCCTCCTTGAAGTCTGCTGCACTCCTCCTGAGCTATCTGGATGCACCAGGTATATAGGACATTAAATTCTCTCTCAGTATTCTTCCATCTCCTCCCTCCCCAAATGTAGACTAAATATACTTGATGAAATTTTTCTGTCAGTTGTACTTGTCTAATTGGCTATTGCTCCTCAGTGGAAGATGGAATATAAATGAAAGGGAGCAAAATGGTGCCCCATCTCCAGCTCCAACATCTCTTCAGCATTTTCATTGCTGTTTGACGTCAAATTAAAATTAAACTGGCAAGGGCAAAACAGCCAAAACATCACAGGGAAATGGGTCCTAACACTATTTTTAAGTGCAGATGTGAGATTGTGAACAAATTAGCTGCACAAGTGCACAGGCATCCTGAGTGAGTAAGAAGCAGCAGTAGGAATCTGTCCTTATTCAGTTCAAAAGTGAGTCAATTCTGAAGCCTAAATATTACTCATATAAAAAACATCTATGTTAACTACTTTATGGTTCTACCTTCTTTTTCATCATGGGGCAACACAGCTGTCTGCCTCACTTATTTTGCACTCATTCCCACCACAATTTACTGCTCCCACTACTACCCCCTGCAAGAGCATTAAGTATCTCTCACTCTTTACATTTCCCTCTGTTCCTCCTCTGCCAGCCTCTTCACCTCAGATGCCTTGGACTGCAGAATTTGGAGTGCTGTTTATATAAAGAAAACCCTTCCAAAACCCAAATCCCCAAACCTCCTCTCTCCCCTGTTTTTGACTTTACACTCAGGATTTGTTCTCTGCCTTCAGAAGCTACAGCACAGGGAACTACGCAAGGTGAAAGGAAACTCCCTACAGGGCAGCAGCCACCACAATGAGGGTAACATGGACAGAGGCAGCATGCTAGCTTTGGTGAATAGAGAAGACCATTTTGAAAGTGTATGTAAAAACCAAAATGCCTCAACACTGGCAACGGGCACTAAAATTGTGAGAGATGGCAGGTACATAATTACGAAGAGGCAACAAATACTCATCTGAGTTAAAAACACTCCTTTTTAATAAATGGAATGTATAATATTACTTAGGTGGTAGATTCATTGCTATTACTATCTTATCATGTATGACTTTTAAATGTGACTTGTGAGTTTGGATGTGTAACTTCAAAGGGGGGTGAGCTTTAAAAATTGGAAGATAAACCACTTCTGAAAATTGTGCCCTCTCAACTTTTCATTAATCAGTAACCTAAAATACTGAGCTACTGACAGTGTTAGCTGTCTCTTGGGCTAGCCTCTGCCTTTGTTAAACTACAAAACAATTAGAGGTGCTTGCTTCAGTAAACAGTGAGCTTGCATGGAAAAAGGGAGATGCTTGTTTGTTTGCTTGCAATGAGAAAAAAAAGTTTATGCTGATCATTTCAAGAAAAGAAAACCACCTGAGTGTAGCATTGCGAGGTGTGACTGCCAGTCTTAGGAAGAGTGGCAGAATCTTAATAATTCCTTCCCCACCTAGCTACCCAGAAAAACCTTTCTAAACATGTTCTGTTTGTGCTCTCCAAAGCTTTCGCAGGTTTACACGATCTAACAGTGTAACAACAGCCGTGCAAGCAGACCTGGATTTCCATGAGAACTTTGAAATAATCGACCCTCAAGAGGACAATACATGTTCTGGACAAATATCAAGACAATTTTCCCGAGATGCAAGCACCTCTACCGTTAGCATACAAGGGTCAGGAAACCATTACCATGCATGTGCAGTGGATGATGACTTTGAGACAGATTTTGATCCATCAATTTTACCTCCTCCTGACCCCTGGATTGACTCTATTACTGAAGATCCTCTGGAAGCTGTTCAAAGGTCAGTGTGCCCACGTGATGGCCACTGGTTTCTGAAGCTACTTCAGGCAGAGAGAGATCGTATGGAGGGTTGGTGCCAACAGATGGAGAGAGAAGAACGTGAAAACAACTTACCTGAGGACAGTAAGTAACTGCATATAATAATACTGCAACTGCAAAGAAGTATTTAATATAGGTCAAATTCACTCCAATGAATTCTGTATTGTGCCCTTTCTTATTTAGCTAATGAAACTGTGGTTGTGATTCTCAAAAGGACTGTATGTATGTATGCAATAATCCTTATTAAAGCTGACAGGGAATGCAAATGCTCGGCACTTCTGAAACTCCAGTGGTATTAGCTTTTGGGATTGCATAGTTCAACGGATAATTAGGAGAATGTAGTTAGGGATCTTGAAGTACTACTGTTTCTTAAGTCTTCCATTTGAAATCACTTCTCATAGCCTTAGAATGTAATTTAACAGATTGTAGTTCCTTTTCATTAAATTCAAATTTTAGTTGCCTTTTCAGATGGTGATTGGCATCAGAGTATTTAGATGCTTGTCCCAGCTGAGAGAGATTTCAGTTATGCTTCCAAGTTGTTCTGTCTCTTCCACTCTCCAGCCTCCCTTCGTCTGCCTTGCAGTTCTCATTTGACTTTGATCATCCCAGTAAAACAAGCTCTTATGTGTGTTAAAAAACACACACATGCAAACTACATGTCAGTTGTCACTGCTGCCAGAAATATTATTCCACCTGTAAGGTAATGGAAATATCTAATAAGCCTTCATTACTAAGAAGGGTTGAGTAGCTCACATTTTATTCATTCACTCCAGTTAGGGCAGAAGGTCTGAACATGTGCTTCGCTGTCCAGATTTTTTTTTTCTCCCAATAAAATGAAGTTTTTTCCATTTACTTCCATTACAAGGAGCAGTAGTATTGCTAGCTGTCAAATTTTGGACATAGGTAAACCTGTGAGCTAACAAGCATGCTCTGTGAATGAAGCTTTTTCAAATTCCAGCAAGGAGCTTCTAGAAACCACTAAGGAGCAGCTGCACATAGAGAATTCAGTTTTTGTTTAATTTAGGCATATCTAAGCATATTTTCCTGGATATACACGTAACACTTTTATGACCCACAGATTAGCTCCTACCAAAGCAAGGACTACTATTTCAGCTCCAGGAGTGCTTCTTAAGAAGAGAGATGTTTGAATTCTTTTGAGATGTGAAGCTTTTGATTTATGAAAGGAATTAACACGGGCAAAAAAAAAAAATTACATTCTTAGAAATGCATAAACTACTTCTGCTGGAACTTTCCATTCAACCCAATGAATGAAAAGATTTGATCTAGATAGTCACTACTGTAAGCAACTAGAAATTGACTTTTAATGGCAAGTATGAGATAACCTTAGCATTAAGATATGTAAAGGTTTTATATTTCTACAAAATTTCTGCTATATAATAGGCTAACAATTTCTTTTGAAGGAAAAATATAGATGGTTTGACCTTCAAAGCAAATTCAGGTTGCCCAAGTTTTAGAATATTTGAATCTCATTTTTAATTTACATCTTCAATACATTCAAAAATCTCTTTGAACATGCATCAGAATAAAAGGGTTTCTGTTACTACTATGCAAGAAATAAATGTCATGAATTATGAGATTCTTGATTGAAAAAGAAGTGTGAATACACAACAAGTAGGAAATACACAATATATTTAAGTCAAAGCCACAAAGCCCAGTTGCTTTCTCTTTGCCACAGCAACTTAGGTTGGACATAAGGAAAACATATTCTGTGATAAGGGTAGCGAGGCATTGGAACAGGTTGCCCAGAGAAGCTGTGGATGCCCCATCCCTGGAAGTGTTCAAGGCCACATTGGATGGGGCTTTGAGCAACCTGGTCTAGTGGAAGATGTCCCTGCTTATGGCAGTGGGGTTGGAACTAGATTATCTTTGAAGGTCCTCTCTGACCCAAACTATTCTGTCATTCTATGATTCTATGAACTGATAATACTGGGAAAACCTATAATTTTTTTTTTTTTTTTTTTTTTTTTTTTTTTTTTTTTGTGCACAAAAGTAGTTAATAATCTTGGGGAAAGAAACATGGGATGAATTTTACTAGGCTGATACATGCAGAACACGTATATCTGTGTACAGAATTTTCTCCCAATGCCTTAGTGCCTTTGACATATGATAGGGCTCTTCTTTGAGCAGTCAGTGGGAGGAGCCAGTTATGGGGAAGATAGTGTTTGGGCTGGCTATTCCCAATGCTCCCTTACAGGGCACATGGCGTGTGTCCTGCAGATTACTCCTCCTCTTCATTTCTCTGACTGGCACTTCTTGTGATCGCTGGAAATGAAAGGAGATGAAGGGTCACCTGGGTTTTACAGTCACTGTAGAAGCACTTATTTGGGTGGGACACTGTTGGCTGCTCCGGCACGTGGCAGTTGCCTACCACAGAGGCTGCGTGGGGCTCTCTGCTGCAGCTCAGCACTCCCCACTCTACCTGGTGCCAAGGAAAAACATATGGCCAGGGCCACTCTGCCCGCTCAGCAGTGCCAGAAACAAAAGCCTGGTTGTTACAAACCCTGCCCCGAAATAAGTCTTTTTCAAACATCTATAAACTTTAAAGAGAGGGAGGAAAGGAGGAGAAGAGGTGTGTTTGTTTTGCTTTCCCTAATGAAATATAACCAGAGCAGGGAATGCATCCTTTGTTTTCAACCTGACATCCCCAGCATGTGTTTGGCCAGATAACAAAATAACGAGAACGTGTGATGAGCGAGGTTTTCCCGATGCCATGGCAGCTGACAGAGGGCTCATCCCCCCGGCGCTCCACGTAAACCGATCCATGCTTCCTTCAGACAATGCGGCCCTTGTGCGAAACAGCTGTCTCGGGGAGACGGCTCGCTGCTGTTTGACAGTAGCTTGTATGTTACATAGATACGTTGGGTATTATCTAGCTGGGAATGAATCTACCAGATGGGATTGAATGTTTCTAGCTGGGAAATGGAGTCTGCTGCTCTGTATAAAAACAAGCTGTGGTTCAGTGGCTGCACGATGAAATGCCAATATAGAGAGAAATGTGGCTTCCCTTCCACCATGAATTATTTATTGTATAGTATATTCTGGTTTTATCTGAAATAATTTTCTGATAAAGCCTTGGCATGTGTGACAGGCAAATGAATACTACTCACAGTTTAAACTAGGATACTTGATATGGTTTCGGTTTATTTTGCTGCTACAGGGAAGTTGGCTACAAATTCTAGAGCTCTCATAAAAAAAAAAAAAAGTTACACATCTGAGGCTAAACACCTTGTGAGAGTTGACTGACACTTTGGATCAGGCCTCAAGTGAGATCAACTGTTGACCTTTTTTTTTGTTTTCTCCTCAACCGTCTGCTTGCTCCTCCTACCTCTCCCCTGCAAAATTTGAAATGGTCAGAGCCTCACCACTGTTGTTGGTGACTTTTGGCTCAGGCCCCTGTTGTAACCATTTATACACAAAATTAGCAGCAACTGACCTGGCTCCCTGCACAGCTCTAACTGCTTCTTTTTCCAGCAGTGTTGGGCACAAGAACATACTCCTACGGCCTCAGCCTGGCTTTGGATGGATTTTTTTGCCGTTGTTTGAATTCCACATGAGGCATTGACCTTCTTGGAAGAACCAGAGGGTTTCATTTTGCCACCCCCAACGCCCCCCTTCAGAAGTTTCTCTTCCACGTGGGGTTGTACTGTGGCTGCAATCTGTAAGATTATCCTCGGGAGTAAACAGTGGGCCTGATTCACCACAAGTCAGGTGTAATGTGGGTTTAGTGGTGAGACAAACCAGGCCAATCAAGCAAGAACCAAAAGAGAAAACCAAGGCTCTGACAAGACATGCCATTATAACTCTCTTGTGCTCATATGATAGTCCTCTGGGCTAGTTTGCGAACAAAGGTTGACCTCAAATCTGCAGGAACCTCACTGCTTAGCATCAGAGCCCCTGCAAATTCAGCCAGTTCTGGCAATTTATGCAGTGCTTACACATTATCTGCTGGTTTGGTTTGTTTTGATTGTTTCAAAGGAATTCTTAAGGAGTAAAGGCTAGACACAAGAGAAAAAAAGTTAAGGAAAACATACGTTTTTTGTAATAGTTGTGCGTGACAAAAGAAAAGGAGTCTGTGAGTTCACTCTCAGCCATGAGCAAGTAAACCACTTGCCATTCCTCTGCAGAGCTTCCCCAAGCAATCTTGGTTCCTGACCTTCAGGAGCAAGGCAGCCTCATCCTGCAGTCGGCTGGGGTGCCGTGCAGAGTGATGGTCACCAGCCTGACATGTGGCTGAGTCCTGCTGAAATCTCCCTGGCTACGTGCCTTTGGCCATATGCCCAACTCATCCTTTTCATGTTTTGGTTTTCTTTTCTGCACTGAAGGGACTTCTCCATACGCAGGCTTTCTCCAAGGAAAGCCAGCAGGGAAAGCCCTACCAGTGCCCAGAGGCCAGCAAGGCAAAAAGAAAAATCCACAAGCAAGGAAACAATCTAGTTAAGGGGGGAAAAACAAACCATTGTGTGCTAATAAAAGCCAAGGAAGTCAGAGAACACATGGAAACTGCTTTAAGCCAAATGAACAGCATTTGCTCATCCAGACAGCCCTATTAATTTCAATGAGATCACTCCTATAAGTATATATGACTTAAAGCAAGAACTGCTCTTTCCCTAGTTTGGCCGTTTTGTCCTTAACAGCTGAGCTTAAGACCTGAGCAGTAGCTTTAACTTTGAATTTCCTGGCTTTTGTCATGCTTGGCTTTATTTAAATGTAGGTCTGTCAACATGAATAGGCTAAAATGCTGGTCCATCCCAGCTTGGAAATGGATTGTGACAGCTCTATGGCAGAATTGCTTCATATGCATAGTGCCTAGCCAACATCTGAAACGCAAATGTCAGGCTGTGTCCCTGTAATTTCAGCTATTGTTCCTGCCACTTGCTCCTGGGGGCAATGAGCAAGTCCCTGGTATTCTGTTCCCTAGCCTGGGCCCTGCCTATCAACCAGGTGTTTTCACATTAGGGGCATTTCATAGTCACAGTCCTAAAATGCCTCCTTTGTAACTTGTTAGAACCTGAGACCTGTCAAAGTCGAAATGCAAATACATCAGCTGCGGTTTTAAGGCCAAAAAATGCTTCCCCTTCTCAAAACTCCCCTGGCTTCTGACAACTTTTCACATGACTTCAGGTGGGTCTTATTACACACACAGTCATCTTCCAAGGTAGAGCAGATGACAACAACACCATTTTTTTTTTTTTTTTGCTTGTATCACAATTCTTTTTTTGGTTGTTTTATTTCTTTTCCGATGAAGACATAGAGGGGGGAGACACATAGAGCTCTACAATTTCGGAGCAGGTCCTATGCAACAACTACTAAGCAACCACTACTAAGCAATAACTTACTGCTTGAACAGCATATAGTCCAACTCTATTTTTAAGAATGTTTTAAAAGAACATGTTGGAGGATTAGAGACACAAGGAAATTCACTGGCACGTGTCTATCCCAGAAAAGCATTTTGCAATGTCTAGTTAAGAACAGTAAAAGTGAGAAGGCACTCCACAATAGCTGAATTCCATCAAAATAGCTATACCAAAGCAGTTCTTCCCGAATAGACATAATTGCCTGTTTCTTAAAAAACTGTCACATGAGAGAACTAGATTTACAAGGAAGAGAGGTCAAAGCAAGGAGGGAGGAAAAAAAAAGAAGGGAGAAATTCAAACTGTAAAAACAAAACACTGCAGTACACACACTTCTCCCTCTGGGGAAGGGGTGACAGCAAAGCATATGATGGATGTTAATAATGTTGCTTAATGCATTACTGGAAGGCATTCAGATCCAACAGTGCTGAGTGTGCTGTATAGCCCTGTATGGAATAGAAAGCAGACATGAATAACATTATATAGGTGTTTAAATCCATTATGATTGCATCTTGATGGGTAGGGGTTTTTTTGTGGCTTGGTTTTATACATTTTGTTTGTATCTTATTAGCTGAACACATCAGTTTAAATGTTTATGTTTTTCCCTCCAATACCCCTTCTCCCTAGCTGTTAAAGATTTCTCTGGTTCTTTTCTGATGTGTTTTGAGTATTATCTTTGCAATTCCATGTATTTTCTTAGTATTTTACTTCAAACCTTGCAGGCTTTTCTTCTAAGAAAGTATCAGTCTATTTTTACTTTTTGGTTTTTCACTACACCTTGGCCTTTCTCTTTGGCTCTGGAGGTTTTGACTGAGTAAGCACTCTGCCTTGAAACACTGAAAGCAACTTGGGTTTGGAAACAAAAATTAGGCTATTGATAAGGCTTTGTGCCTTCTGGAGCGATTCCTTTCAGCTTTTCGCATGCTTTGTTTTTCGGTTTCTTTTCCCCCCTAAGTTCCGTGACAGAGTTGGTTGTTGACGGGTTGCACATTAACAGACCCCTTGCTTTTGAGGGGCGAGGAATCAGTGACACTTGACTAGATACAGCCGCAGCTACAGCAGAAGTGGCAACAATAGAGAACAGCATCAGCATGCATCCCGCAGTCAGCTGGGATGATGGTTTTTAGGCAAATAGCCAGTCGCTAGGCAGCCAAGGACAAGGACTTCCTTTTCCCTCTGCTGGGATCTCTGAATATTAAGCTCTTCTTCCCTGAAAGAAAGGGGCACATTCCCATCCATCACCAACAAGTTGTATTTACATTTCTTCATGCTTGGGATGTGATTTCCAGCTCAGTTGGTGCAGGTTTCCAGGAAGTGCCTACCTCATCTTCTTTATATCTGTCCCAAGAAGTCAAGAGACCGTTTTTTCTCCCCTTCTCAGGTCTTGGGAAGCATCAGAGTGGCCGAGCTCCAGATGAGGCAGCTGTTCCCAAATATACTCAGTGGGAAGAGTTTTCATAACAATGGGAACCACATGAAAGCTCCCGGAGTAGCTCCTCCTACTATTGAAAAGTCCTTTCAGTTGAGTGGTTTGCATATTGGGTTGCATAAATGACTAGACACACCAAGGGGTCCATTTTCAGCACTGTGCGCATAGAATTAGACACGCAAGCCTTGCTAACAATAATGAGAGTTGTGTGCAAAACTCCCTGCGCAATATGCTGAAAATATTCTGCTTAGTGAATCTTCCAGCTCACGGCTATTTCCTGGCAGTGCTGAGCTGAGTTCTGGGAACAAAATGAAAGTCTGGGCTCTGTGTGTGTTCACAGAGCTCTCTCCTATAGTTTCTGAAAAAAATGTGAAAAGTCTCTCTCTTCCCTCCCCCTTTTCTTCCCCCCCCCTCTTTGTATGTCTGAAGTATAAATTAATTCCACATCCCACTTTTCCTTCAGCAGCCTTAAAAGTGAGCTTTAAAGCTGCTTGAGGAAAAGCCATTTGCCTTGAAGGAGCAGGACAGAGATTTCGTATTACTGTGTGTCTGGTTTCAGTTTACCATGAGTTTTTGTGCCAGTCTGCTTAGCATGTGGCTGCGCAAGTGAATCCCTTGGAAAGGCTTTTCTCTTACCAAGCTCTGCATGGTGGCATTCTGGTCACAAGCACTGCAGCCAGTCAGAGGACTAGTGAGACCCTAAAAATCCTGTTAGAAAGTGTTATAGCAAAGTTGTATGTATTTATGTATATATGAATTTATTTATTTTTCATTGTGGCAAGTCAAAATACTTATCAGTATTTTCCCAGTAGAGCTCTGTTAACGCTGTGTTAGCTTTTATTCAAAAAGTGAACATGCCCAAAGAATGGTGCAGAAGATGGCAGCTTAGTATCTCTTCTGGGCTCTGCTAACAATACACTCACCTTGAGCAGGCCACTTCATCTCTTTGTTTTTGCTATTCCTTCTTCACCTCTTTCATATACCCAGGCTGTAAATTTGTCATGGAAAAGTTGCTGTGTTTAGTTGAGGACTGGGACAACGCAAATATTTCTAAGTAGGAATGATAGTGCAAATTGTGACACGGCTGCCATTCATGTTTCTCATTAAGGAAGTGGTAATATTTAAAAAATTAATTTAAATTCATTTTTAAATCACTCGTTGACCAGAGAATTGGGGATCATAAGTTGCTGAAGCTGAGAGAGAAAATTAATGATGGAGCCAGACAAATCCATGATGCCAACCTGTTTATTTAAAGGCAGAGAATATAGCATATTTTTATTTTTCTTTTCCTGAGCATTGAAAGTCTCAAACAAATCAGTAACTGCTTTCTTGCTCACAACCTCAATTTTCTTTCAGTCAGCAATCCCCAAATTCACACTCTCTTTTCTGGATTCACTGTCCTACTGCAAGCTGAGGCCATGTGTGTGTGTCTGCTGTGTTTCTTCATTCTTGCTTCTTTCTTCACATACACAGAGGTGCACACATGTACACACAGGTACAGGTACACACACACACATGTGCAAGTACACACACACACACACACACACACATTCAAACATGCACACACAGAGTTTTCCCATGGACCAGACCACAGCAAAGCCCCAGGGAAAGTCTCTTAATGCACCATTCCATGCCTCAGTTATGGGTAGTATATTCCCAGCTACTACCCCTTGAAGTAAATCCCCAATGTTTCAGTGAGGTTGAATGCAACCAAAACAGTATGAGCCTCTGTTTTATTCAGGGGCATTTACTATGGGTTGTCTTCTGGTTCACTTCATCCCTTCACAGCACTCTGGTCAGTCTAAAGGGGCAGTAAATACCCAGCTGTCTGTACAAAGGAGTCCATAGATGGTACAGGAGCTGGGCTAGGACTCTTTGACACTTCCCTCTAAGCCACCATCAAGGAGGAGAAGCCAGGGTGTGATTGCTCCCTGAAGTATGCCTGGGCATCCGAATTCAAAGGCAGAAGCAGCCTCAGATTGTGCTCATGGAAAATACTTGAGAGTCCAAGTGAGATTAACTGGCATGCACTAAATATTCCCTTTCTGGGGCTCTGATGTAGCAACACTCGGCTACACCTGACAGTAAGGCCTGAGTTGTTAAGAGAGGTGTAGAAGCAAACGGGGTTTGAGAGCTGCATGTCCTTGAGTGGTGAGCTGGCTTTATATTTGAAGCCTGAGCCTGAGTCACGGTGATGACGACTGGTGACATTTCTGATGAGCTTTCTATACAGGCTGCAAAAGCTTTTGATTAGCCACGTTTACGCTGTCATTACAACTGGATACAACTGGTCTCACTGGGGGAATGAGAGTAAGATGCAGCAATTTTTTACATATATTTGCCTAGTGGAGATCCATCCTTAGATTTATCAGCTTCTATCTAATCTGTGACTGAAAGATAACATGCTTTTTGAAAGCCAGAACTGACTACTGTGCACCTTTCTCCTCTCTTTTTATATCCTTTTAGTTGCCTATAGCAAAGAATGCAAGGTGACTTACTTTTCTTTTTCTCTTAGTTCTAGGGAAAATTCGAACTGCAGTTGGCAGTGCCCCGCTTCTCATGGCCCAGAAATTTTACCAGTTCAGAGAACTTTGTGAAGAAAACCTGGTATGTAATTCTTCTACAAGACATTGCTGTGTGCCTTCTACTAACCCTGTGAATAATCCTATGTAAACTAGACTGATTTTTTGACTAACGTGACAGTTTTTCCAGTAAAGGCCTTGATATGAATCCAGGAGTAACTCAAACTTGTCAGAGTCAGCATGAGTTTCACAATAGCTTGACAGCCTTAAAATAATGACAGGCAAAAAACTTTGGGTGAACTAGCACCGTGGCTCTGCTACTGACTTCAGAGGAGTAAGGATCTGTCCTTTGACCCCTGAGTTCCTGGGCACACAGATGGGGGAAAAGACCTTAGGGTCTTTCAGGGTGGATAAGAAATCTCCTGAGTGGGGCTTTCCCACATGTTCATGGGAAACAAGCCCAGAACTAAAATCTGCTTTAGTGGACAAATGCAACAGAAATTGGCTCTGTCTGAATAAGATTTCCAATTCTTAATACAAAAATTGGAAAAGCATTCTGATTGCACTTCTTCATAAATAAAGTGCAACCTGCTAGCATCAAGCACTGAAAAACTAGGAATCCAAATGTAATCTCAGGTCTCCTGACAAATCTAAAATATATACTTTATTGTTTTCATTAATTGTTCCTTTGATGGTATAATTATCCTATCAAAATCCTTTATTGGTGTGGCTGTGAAAAACACAAATAGAAATTTCATAGGGCAAGCAAGTGACTCTTTTGGGTTATTGTGTCTGGTGAGGAAAAAACTCAAAGGCAGAGTAAAACCTGAGCCATGTAAAACATCGTACAGGGTGCTACTACTAGTTTATTTATTTCTTCATTAATAACAATATATCAATATAATCTGCTGAGGCCACAGCACTAATGAAATCTTGCTGACTCGGATTGGTGTAGGTACTCGGCATTTATGAAAAATGCGCTTGAAGTGAGTGTATGCAATGTCTCATTTTATTTAAAGAGCTTCAGCTGGGAACTAGCTTATAGGGACATCCTGTAGAAAGCCTTCCTTCATACAAACCTTGTCAGTAGAGCAGAGATGGTTTCATGTATGTCCCCTGCATGCAAAAAGCGTTCAGATATGGTTTGCAGTGAAGAGACAGAAGGTAGGACAGAACTTTTCTGGGTCACCAGCCTCTGGCCCACTCTGTGCTGAAGATGCTATCCATCCAGATATGCTCTTCTGAGCAATACTTTTGGGCTGATGAGTTTGCTATACTTTGGGACACAAAGCTATGCTCCCCACCTGTGTCCCAGTTTCACTCTTCCAAAAAAATCTACCTGTAAAAATGGGTTTACTGTGTTTCTGCATGTTTTCTTCTGAGCTTTTCATCCTGCACAGGTTATTGGTTATTCTTAAAAAAAAAAAAAAAAAAAAAAAAAAAAAAAAAAAAAAAAGAAGGAAAAAACTGGCCTGAGGTGGATGAGACAGTTTTTTCTTGAAATAGTGTATTTTTGTAAACCTTAGGATCTCAGAGGGTAGAAAAAGTGTTCACACATCAGTATATCACTATTTACACATGCAACAAATGTACATTTGCACAGGTATCAGTCTTTTTACAAGTGTGAACACGGCAGGGAATCCTTCCTCGTGAAGGTGAAGAGGAGGCTGGCAATTAATTTCAGTGCGATTAGGAGTATAACCAGTTGTGCCCAGGAGCATCCCTAGGCAGACCTTGCCACAGGGGACCTGACACATGGACTTTACCCCTAGTCTGAGGAGGGTAGCAGCTGCCTTTGGTGAGAGGCTGCTTGCAGGGACAAAGCAGCTTAATACCAAGCCAGACTCCTTGAAATAAACCTGACAGTAAGTAGCGCTCCGCTCTGCTTCTCCCTCTGTGTCTTACCACTCGCTTGCATTTGCTAAAAGTGCTTTGCTAGTGAGATTCATAACCATTTGCACAAATGCTTTACATTAAGAAGTACTAAAGCCAACATCTTTTTTTCTTCTGTTGCGCAGAATCCTAATGCACATCCACGGCCGACCTCCCAAGATTTAGCAGGGTTTTGGGATATGCTGCAGTTGTCCATAGAAAATATTAGTATGAAATTTGATGAACTTCATCAGTTAAAGGCCAATAATTGGAAACAGATGGATCCTCATGACAAGAAGGTAGAACACTGTAGATTTTGTATGCTTCATTTAAAACCCTGCACAAATACTGGACAGATTAAATAGGCCTCTGTGTTACAGCGCTGACGTTAAAAAATGTGAAATGAAGCTCATATCAACTTAATTTCATTGTAATAACAATGTTTACATAATAATCATCTGGGATATTATCTGTAATATGTTTCAGGCATATTTTTAAACCAAATCTGTCTTTGTGAATCGGATAATGGGAATGTGGTACTTTGTTAAGCTTTACATTTAATCATATTAGACGATCAATCGTTGGAAGGAACTGCCTTATATATTGATTCTTAAAATTAAATAAATCACATTTACGGTTCATATTATTGCATACAGCAAGAGTTCTAGGTTGTGTTGCTGAAAAAACTAGGGAAGCATTGTAACCATCTCTGACTTTGGTAGCCAGATTACAAACAGAGCAATATCAAAAATATGCCTTCCAAAATGTTACATGAAAGAACTACATTTTTTTGTCCATTTGTTTGTTTTTTATTTATTTTGGGCTTTTTTTAAATGGGTGATTTCACAAACATGTTCACTTTGCTGGTAGTGTTGTTTACCCAAGGTAGCATAAAAATCATCTGGAACTTTGGTCTTTTTTTTTTTTTTCCTAAATGTGGTCTTCTTCTGTCACCATGAAAAACTACCACATCTCCAAGTGTGAGCCACATTTCACTTTACATTCCCATTTGGCACCCTTGCCTTTTTTTCTCCTCATTATCCACCTCAAGACAAACATCATTTGGGTGAGCCAAAATACACAAATGTTTCGAAAAATCCTTAAAACACAGACCCATTCCTAAAGGAATCAATGGTCTAATGTTGTGCTCCTATAGTTATGTAATTTGATGGCTGAATTTCCATTGTGGCTGGTCTGATAGCAATGAATACAGCCAACAGGTAGGATCACCAGAAGGAGGGAGAACATGACTTACAGGTACAGCGGCTCAGACAGGAGTCTTACAGGTCAGCTGGCTGCCGATGACCAAAGTGGTGTTTTCTTCTGGACAAATAACAATAATAATATCAAACCCCATTAATCTTGCAGCAGGAAGCTTGTAAAGCCAGTGCTGGTAGCACTATTCCTCCTCCTCCAATCAAGACTAAATACTCATTCCTGACTTAGGAGTGCCATGTTCACACCATTTGTGCACACCTAGTGTGTTTTGTAGGGGAATGAATGGGAATGTGTTTTCCTAGCCCAAGGTACTGAAGGCAAGTCATTTTCTTATCTTCTTTTTTCTTTTTCCAGTATCTATCAGCAAAGGAAGTTAAAATCGCCAAACATGCATGCACAGAAATGCTGGTATATGGTCTTTCATTAGCTTTTACAGTAAAGCGGGTAGGCTGGGTTTGCAATTGCAGCAGTGAGAAACAAGAGCTTTCCTTAAAAAAAATGTGCCTTTTCTTTGTTTCTGAAAAACACTTCAAAGAGTTTCCAACAAAAAGAAAACTATAACGGGTTAAGTAGTGCTGAAGAAAGGGACGTAAAGTAGGAAGGTAAAGATTTTAAAGAATTACACTGTGTTCCTGTTTCAACAGCATTTGTCTATGACTTTAGATGAAATAGATCATCACCTTTCTTAAAGGATAAAAAAAAACCCCAAACTTTCTGTGGAATTGATATTTGCCTTTGGCCTTTGCCACTGGGTCCTTTATAAGCACTGTAGATTAATCCTTGGACGGGGAGAAAAAGCAAAGTATGAATAAGTGTAACTAAGCACCTTTATATTTCGAGCCATGGAAGCTGTTGTGAGCAGCATGAGAGAAAACGAAAGGGCAGAATGGGACCTTTGTAGTGTGATAAAATCCCTTCACTCAGAGACCGTGTTCACAGTTGGAAGGGGATGTAACTTAAAAGACAATCTAATTAACTTGACAAAGTCTTTGTGGCCGCCTGAAATTCAGTCCTGAATACACTTTTCTTTTTCGGGAGAGATCCCTCTTGGAGGGTTTTTTTTGTTGGGCTTTTCTTATTCTTTTTTTTCTCTCTCTCTGTGTGTGTGTGTGTGTGTGTGTACATGCACCAGGATATACATTAAAGTCCTCCTTGTTGATCACATATCTGGAGCTAGCTGCCACCATGATGATTAATGCATGTTCTCTTAATGATTTTAAAGTTTTTCCTACCAGTTTTTTCTATTTCTAGCTGATTCTATCTTCATATCTGTTTAACAGGAGGCTAGAGTGTGCACTGCGAGACCCAAAATGTGGGCTTCTTGAGCAGTCATTAAACTGCTACAAAATAGATACATAAATATATGGTGTCTTTTTTAAAAGCTACTTACTCAGATGCACCAGCTGCAGACAGCTAGTTCCCATCTGCATTTGGGAACACCAAAGCCATGGCACCTCCGTGTTGCAAGAGCACCTAGCGTTATGCACGCATAGAAGAGGGTGGCCCAGGAGCTGGGGCTCTCCAGAGCTCCTCTGCTGAGAGCAGCGTTCCCTGCCGGCTGCACTGGCGGGGGAAGGCCGGTCTCTCTCCTGGTCCCTGGCACTAAGCGGGTGGCGGTGGGGGCCTCGGCCCCAGTAGCACCGTCCCCGAGGAGAAGTAGCACGGCGGCCGGCCCTCCCCTCCCCTTTCCCCTTGCCCCATGTTTATGAAAACTTGAGCACAAAAGCCAGTTGACTGAAGACAGAAAGGCAGATAAGAGCTAACAAGCCTTAGGTAAAATGTGTGTTCTAACTACTGACGTATCCTAGTTTTTCCCACCTTTCCCTGAGAAGCTGTATAATGCCATTAACCTTCTGCTTTGATCAGGAGAGAAGGGTCCCTCCTCCAGTGCCAAAGAAGCCATCGAAAGGTCAGGTGCCACTCATACGAGAACGCTCTCTGGAAAGCTCACAGCGTCAAGAGGCCCGGAAACGGCTGATGGCTGCCAAGCGCGCTGCATCGGTCCGCCAGAACTCAGCTACCGAGAGCGCCGAAAGCATTGAGATATACATCCCCGAAGCCCAGACCAGGCTATGAAGGGATCCAACCAGGAGGACTCTCTCTGGCAAGACAAGCCTCATGTATAATCTGCCCCTCTAGGCTCCTGCTCAAGGTCACCACGAAGTATTTGTACCTCCTCTTCTCTCTCTCACTCTCTCTCCCCTCCTCTCCCCCTCCCCTCTCTCTGTACGCAGCTGCCCCGATGCTCCCAGTGAACTCCACTGCCGTGGCGTAGTTGTCGGTCCTCCGAGAGATGTCCTCTAATCACCCTTGCTTTCTGAAGGTTCGCCCATGTCCTCACGATGCTTTGTCACATGTACTGATGCTGCCACTTTGCCTCATGTAAACGAGTATGATCCTGGTTTTTTTTTCCTATTTGAAACAAATAAACACAGCGCTCAGACTTCCACACACCTGCGCACCTGTACAGTAGATGCACCATTTAACTTACTCATGATCTTTAGTTGACCTAAAGCTAGTCAGTTACCCAGTGTACAGCAATATCAAACTGTAGGGGACTTTGGAAATTTCAGTCATGCAGGGTGATCTTTTTGGACTCTGCCGTCTTCCTCACAAAAGATGAAAGGAGCTATGACTTGGATTCCCTTCTTTTTATTACTGTTTTTTTTAAAGCAGATGGCGCACTTTATTCTAAACCTCTGAATCACATCTTCTCACCTGAATTAAGGAGTCACACAAGGGGAGGGGGCTGGGGTGGGAGTGGGGAGGCGGGGAATTAAAAAAAAAAAACCCACAGCTCTGGCAGGTGAAAAAGTGGAAGTATATCTCACAGGTGAGATGGCAAGGGATATATAAGATCCTGTGGAAAGATACCTGCACACTCACAGCTGCACAAACTGCCTCATTTTTATTTCATCAATCACTACTTAAACATTTCAATCAGCAGAAGATTGTAAATTCGATCTTCCAGGGAAATAATCTATTTTGAAAGGCAATAAAAGAGTGAAAAGGAAGGAGATAAGAAGTAATGACAGTTGAAGAGATAATATAAAAGAAGGATTTTCTTGTCCAAGTATTAAGAATTTTTAAAATTGTACTGTATTGTCAATTCCTCTTGTATTGTATTGTACGGATTATATTGGTTAAAAAAAAAAAAAAAGAAAAAAGAAAAAAAAAAAAAAAAAAGAAAAAAACCTTGGTTTTGTTGATGTCTTAATCTCGGTGGGACCATCCAATCTCATACGTCCACGCAGCCACACACGGATGCCAGCCACATTACTGTACGTGGAGCCTCTGACGCTTTTGCAGGCCAGGCTTGCTTTGCTCTATCCACAGCCAGTTGTATGCTACAGTTCAGACTGCTTATCACCAAACCAACCACTTCTAGGAGTAAATTTCTAATTCAGCCTCCTCTTAATAGTATAAAGTTCCCATTTGAACAAGAACAATAGACTATTTTTCACAAGTTATGGGATCAATATGAACTTAATATTTTTCACAACAAGCCTTCCGACCCTGGCTTCTGCCATTGTTTTGCAATCATGAAAAATATGCATTCCAAGTAGCTCATTAATAGTGGGCGGAAATGGCAGATAATAGGGCTGGAGAGGAGCCTGAGAGGTCAGTTCCTGCGTGTCTGTCCCCTAAAGCCACTCCTGGCTGGGACAGGGGCTTGTCCTCTAGCTTCTCTGATGAGGGATGATGCCGACCACGCTGCTACTGGATTCTCTTGTGCCAACATTAGGAAAGCTATGTCAGGCATGTTGCTGAAAGCAAGTTGTGTGCGTGCTTGTGAGAGTGTGTGTGTGCACACACGTGCCTAGCTGGCATGTGCTGCTGACAGCAGAATTAGCGTGAGCTGCTTTGGGTGACAGGACTGGTCTGGGGAAGAGGAGTGCTGTGCAGCCCTCAGTGTGTGTGCAGTCCTGAGGCGAGGCTTCCTGGACTCTGCTGGTCCCTGCATGCTCTTCACCCTGTGTCTGCCAGGGCAGGGGCACATAGGAGAGGAAGGCAGGCTGCTTTCTGCTCTTAGTAGGCACAGTCACAGGGAAAGCCCCGCCATGGAGGGGCACAGGTTGCAGCCCTTGCCACACACCAGTACTGGCTGGCTGTGCCCACAGCTGCTAAACCTGTACGGACAGTCCAACCAGTGAAAAATCCCACTGCACGTGTGGTGTAATTCTGCAGCTTGCACTTAGAAAGCATTGAAAATTGTCATCGAGAAGTTAAGCTCTTGCTAAAACTATTCATCGAGACCATGCCAGACAGCTTCTTTTCCTACGACATCATAGCCAGGTGCTAATTTAATTTTATTCAAAAAACAGGAGAGGTAATAAGTTCTGGCACCAAGTGTTTTCATGAGAGCATCCTAAAAACCACTAGAGAATTTGCTACCTCTCAAAGCCATTGATATCTGAGCTATGTCTTTATAAACAGGGCACAACTATTTACTGCTGTGGTTTACAAGATAAGGGCTAATAATTTAATATATAAATGACTTTTAACTAGAGTAATCAGAAATCCAGTGTAACCCTAGAGTGCTTGGTGTTACAGGAGCTTCGAAAGGTTTGACCCTCTAAGCGTTTGAATACCAGTGTATTTGCTAGTTTTGAAACACTGCATTTAACTTTTAGCAGCAACAAAACATCACCGTGTTTGCAGTATGTAATAGTGCCAACTTCCACTTTTGAGCATATATAGTCATAAGAAGTATTAATTATTTGGAACTCATTTGTACTGAAGTATTCAAAGCAGTACCCAGGTGAGAGTCCACATTCACAACTGTGTCACAGACTTACTTAGTTTTGTGAACGTTTTATGAAAGATGAGTTAAGACTTTGGTTGACAAGTGGCTACAGAAATTTATATCCAGCAAGTTCCCCCCTAAAAGAGCAGAAAAGCAAAGACTATCTAGTCTTGTACATCACAAATTATTGTATTTGTATATCATAGAATATTTTTTGTATCTGTCTTAAAGGAATTTATTCTTAGCTGAATGCTTGTAATTCATTTGGCACTGGAAAGGTTATTATGGTGTTAGCTTAGTTTTTAGCAAAATATTAAAAATACTGCCAATACGAGAAAATATAAAATAATTCTGCCTCTAGAATGCCACTAGTTAACCACTTGACTCATTTACCAACACTAATGCTAGTATATTTGCTCCATCATCTGTTTCAGTATAATTTGTAACTATTTGTTTTTAGTCTAACTTGCCCAGTGTATATTAAAAATGCCTATATTCTATTTCACTTTGGGACTAAACTACTGGGTTTTTTTTTTTCTTGAGGGAAATTTTAGAAAAGGTTGGTTTTGTCTCCTGCTTCAAAAGTTTAAAAAAAAAAAAAAAAGAGGTATTTATTATATTTTTTGCAGATGTTTCCATAAAATTCTCATAATCTTTTTGTAAAGAAAGATGAAGAAATGGATTAAAGATTTTTAATATTTGAAAAGGTAAATAGAAATAATTTATTTGTAATATATTTCAGTTTATTTATTGGTGTTCCCTTAACGCTTTGATGTGCACTCTCATTTTAATTTAAACTGTATCTTTGTGAATTTATTGGGTTTTTTTGGTTTGGGTAGGTTTTTTTTAAGGGAAATGGTCAAATGCATATTTTACTTTACTGGAATGTAAATCACTGGCCTACCTGCATTCCCAAATGTGATTTTAGAAATGTTTTTGATTTGAGACAAAAGACACAAATTTGAAAGCCTTTAGACAGAGGAGAGTGTTTTTATGGCTTAACGAATTGGGTTTCCATAGGATTATCTATCTGGTTTGTGTGTGGACAGGAAAATGTAAATAGATGAATGTTTCCCATAATGTAAAAAGAGCAAATTAATAAAATAATTAATGCACTGCTTGTAAGAGCTGTGGGTTTTCAATGCAAATTCGTTCTCGCAGAGCTGCCAAGACTTTTCATTTTATGTGGTCAAGGATAAAAGCACGACAAGCAGAATGTTTCTCTTAAGCTCTCATTGCTTAAGACCAATCCTGCAAAGTCTCATCCGAAGCATCCCACTGAGCGCCCTGGAAGTGCTCATCTGCACAGAGTTGCTCACAGGCATAAAACTTGCCATGATCAAGGCCTTGAGCCTTAGCAAAATCTTCAAAGGCACTTCTGCACGGAGCCCAGCCAAACCCCACTGAAGATGCCAGGAGTTACACTGGTGACTTCAAAAGACGTGGCAAGAAACCCCCAGTCTGGTCGTTTTTCCCCTCGCTGGTTCCCTTCATCTTCTGTTTATCTCCAGTGATGTCTGAATTTTGAGGGCAAAAGAGATCCCTGGCAGGCATAGCTGACTTTCCCTTCACTGGAATACTGCTTCCAAATGGGGTTTTTCCCACTATGTGAAATAAAGACAGTCACCAAACCACACAGAAGTATGTCCCAGCTTATGCTGTTCATGTCTATACCAGTACTTAGGCAGGTCCTGATTCAGTCTGTAGAGCCTAATAGTTACATTAATAGCACGTCAGTGCTGCACCATGGACTGTCTGCCCATGCTTAGACCCTCAGCACAGGAGGATAAGAAAGACTTGTGCTAGGGGCTTTTGGGCAGGGGAACTTCTGCTTACCATCAAGATGAAGTAATTTTTCTTCACCTGCTGGTATTTATGTGCTCATTGGTCACTGGTAAATGGATGCACCTGGGGTGGGGGAGAAAAAGTGGTTTATAACTTAAAAACCTTTCTGAGGTGTCTTGTATCTTTCTGTAATGAGAATAGCTGAGAACGAGTAAAATAGCAGCTATGTTTCACGCTGTTCTCCAGCAGACTAATGAAGAATCCTGAACCATGGCTCAGCCCTGCCTTTCACCCATGCTTACGGTAAACTTTATCCCTATTTGTGCTCAATGTTTCCTTCCAGATCAAATCAGGAGCCTTCCCCACAAGCATAGCTTGATGTCAGTTTGTTTGCCAAAGTCTGTTCTCTCCTGTATGACATTGTTTTTGCGGCACGCAATAGGCAAATAATTCATTTCAGCCACCAGTTTGGAGCATGCTCGCCTATCAGATCTGTTCAGAGTTGGTGTTGACTTTGTGCTGGCATTTTTGATAGCAATTAATGATAAAAATATTGGCTGCTCTGCTGCTATGGGCACTTGCTGTTAAAGTCTTAGGTTTATAAATGATTTGCAGTTAGCAAGTGAAGTTCTCTTTTCCAACTCTGCATCACATAAGGAGGTCGGGCCAAGCCCCACTAGTCGCGATGCACCACTGGTCTTCCACTGAGCAAACCTGGGACCAGCACCCACAAGCTGAAACACACTCAACCCCTTTCCCTTTAGTCTGATGCTATGCCAGTGACCTAAAAAACATTGCTGTCCCATCATGGAAAGCTCATTCACGACAACTTCCCTTCCCCATGCTTTTGTACGCAGCAGGGAGCCTTTTACAGCCCCTCTTCTGCGTGTCTGCTTGGCCACCGTTGTGGCAGGAGAAGGTAGCTGCTATCACTTGGTTCATCGGGATGCATTTGGACGCCAGCTGCAAAACATGACATGACCAGCCCTTCCAGCCAGCAGTCAGGCTTTCCCACGCTTGGGTCCCATCGGCGGACAGCACCCTTTTCGGTAGTGCGCGTGATTACAGCGGGTCCTCTATTGCTCTGTGAGTCACATGCCCAATTCACAGTGAGACAAAGGGGCGAGAAAAGGAACAGGGCTTCCTGGTAATTGTGTTTTTCATGGTTCTCTTCACTGATCCAGTAACAACATAATCATTGAAATTAGAGACAGAAAAGCTCTGCTGGAGCATTGTGTTAACACTCTGCCAGTTCCAGATTGCAATCTACCAAGCTGTGGCAGGTAAGTCATCACCTCCCCAGCTTGGCTCCACCCAAAGGGAAAAAAACCAACACATGAAAGGAGGAAAAAAACGAGCTATATTAAAAAACAAGCTGAGCTGTGACATTACCACCACCTATTATGGGCAACTCCTGATGCAGAGGCCTTCATCGTACTGACTCTTCACTTAACCAACTCCATGATAGGGTGCTGAGATTTCCCTCATTTTTAGCCAAGCAGAATGGAAGCAATTCTGGATTTTGATACCTCTATTCAAAGAGGGGGAAATGCTGAAGCATTGCAGAGCCCTCTGAGAAGGCAACCACTGCACAGCCCCTGAGCAGCACCGACAGTGACACTCTGCCACATTTCAAAGCTGTCAAAGGTTGAGGGAGAGGGAAGGGCCTCATCTCAAGTTAAAGAAAAGCAGTAGGACAGAGTGTGATGGATGTTTTATGGGTATCAAATGTCTCACCAAGGTAAGATAAGTCACTTGCGTAAACAACCATGTGCTGAGGCAAACACTTTAGTTTGGAGATGGTAACTAGGGAGCTGAGATGTTGAATAGTAAAGGGTAACCCATTCCAATGTAACTAAACCTATTTCCCCAGTGGGAATCTCAAACCTATCACTTATCCCCGGCTTCTAACTAGAGAATTATCAAAGTCATGTCCTTAAAACACTATGTCTTATTTTTTCCTATTGTGCTGACTATGGGAGCTTACAATTGCAATCTGGAATCACTTTGTTTGTTCAGAACTGTGATCATCTCTGCTTTTGCTGTGCATGCTTCACAAAATAAGTAGTACTGAGAAGTTAATGCATTGCATGAGTTGAGCTGTATTATTTGTCACCTTGCGGCACGTTCTTTTTTCTTCTTTTTTTAAAATAAGTGGTTGTAATAATAACTCACTGTGTTCCAGTCATTTTGCCAGTCTTAGGAAGAAAACTTCTATCACCTGAAAAAAAAAACAAACTGAAACTTCTTCATTTTGTAGACTGTTCTGATAAATCATGGCTAAGCTAGGCCTAAGGGGAAGCAAATAGAGATAACTGATGCACTTAAAAATGTGTCATTCCTCATCTCTCCACTCAGTAATTGCCAACAACAGGGAAAAAAATTGGTATGGGTCAGACAGCTCACAAATCATGCACCAAAACTTTTGCCATGCTGTGGTACTGGGGTGAAATCACAACCTGTAGCAACAACTGAAGGCAGAAATTCCTTCCCACCTTGGAGCAACATTTCAGTAAATAGTTTCTAAATATGTGACATCTCTTCCCCTGTGCATCAGTGCCACCATAACCACAGTCCCACAATTTCCACTGTGCTATTTGGAAGCCTCAGAGGTACTAGGGCAGTACCATGCCCCCAGCTGAGGACAGGGAAATGCAAGACCCTGGGCAACAGCAGGCCTTGCACAGAGCAGGGCTTTCTTACTCACTATTGAAACAATGGCAACTCTGGAGGAATGTGGTGTGGATTAAACACAAATAACATAGTCAAAAAGTAATTCAGGTCAGATGGCTTTGCTTCCATGAAGTAAGCAGTCATAGTGGGAAAGAAAAGTTTGAAAGGGTGACTCCTGTTTTCATGTTGCTAACTACTGTTTTAATCCAGCATAAACATCAGGCTTGGATTTTTAGTGAAGCTTCACAACTGCATTTGCAGTATTGGAAGAGAAACCAGACTTCATCCCAGGCTAATTGCCAGCTATAAAATTTAGTGGAGGTATACCTAAGACAAACTTTTAGCAACTTCAGTGGAAACATGTCCATTTTTCAGTCTCCAAGATAAAACCAGAAGAGCTTTGTCTAAAACACCTGAACTTTAAGTCAAGATCCTCTGCAAGAGAATCCTATGACCTTGCTCAGTGTCCTGACTCACCACATAGTAAATACTGCTGTGATTTAAAAAAAATTGTAAAAATTGGTGACTTACGTCAATGAGTCTGTATGACTATATATAGGAAAAAACATCTTTGACAAATAGATTATGTGTATCATTCTGAAAGACTCTAAGAAGTATTCTTTTGTGTTACTAACCTAATGCTTCAACTGACAAGAGGTTTCCTCCTGTTTACGTTTTTTCTGGCAATAGCATGACAACTGCAGCCTGTCTGCAAGAATGTACATGGACCTGGGAACCGAGCCATACATTAGCAAACTGCAGTGTACTCCACGTTTCCCACCCTTTGCTTAACAGACTTGTCCTTGTGAAAAAGCTAAATTTGTGCAGTACTGCATTCACTCCAGTGATTCATATCGATCAGCTTCTGCCAGGCAATGCTGAGATTTCAGGTAGGAAGCAGCTCACCTCCTGTATTTTCTGTCTCTCTGAGCTAAAAAGTTTTTTATTGGAAGGTGAGAAGTAAAACTAGGAAACCAAGCCAAAACAAAGAAAACCTGTTGAAGCATGCAGAGTTTTTCATTCAAGTGTAATCCAAGTGGATTTTGTTTGTCAAAAGTTGCATAAGCCAACATAACAATTCTGAAATGATTTTTAACTGGAACTGTTTTCATGTCAAGGTAGCATGTGTAAGCTTAATGCTAATGGTTCAAGGCCTTCCCAAGTGTCAAGTGGTGTGACTGCAGGTGCTGTCACAGCATCCCTGCCACACAGGTTAGCCGTAGTTGCCACTGCCAGGGTTTGTCAGCTGCAGTGCCGATGTCTGGGAGCCTTCCCTTGTGGCACATCTCTCACTTACATGGTAAGAGGGCGTTGCACATGTTTTCTGCTTTACCTCACATGATGCCAAGAGAGAAATCCCACCAGAGCAAGCTGAATGAATCTCCTTAGACAGTAAAATTACACTCAAATACCAATAAATACGCTTACAGGGATGGAGGTTTAGCTTTGAACTCACAAGTACTTGTTCAATTATCTTTACACCTCAGCTCTCTCTCTGATTTTTCAACAGACAATATGAAATTCTGCTCTTGCAACTCAGAAGTCAGTGTATTACATTTGCTCTGGACTTTTAGCATTGTAACTGGGAGCAGAAGTTGGATCTGTTTTTTAATTCCTCTCAAAAGGTCAAGGAAACATGAAACCGCAAAAGGCTAATTCTTCTCTGTGTCACATTTCTGCAAGCCCAGAGGGCAACATGGCAATGGTATCTTTAATGCTTCTTTTCCTGCCCCGACTTTTCAACCCACAGTCCTTGGCACAACTGGTGACAGCTCACAGAGTAACACAGTTACTCTTGAATTATTCCTTCTAAGAAGTTGCTCCTGATAAATATTGGCAGCACCAGAAGGGGTCCTGGCCACCACAGTGCGTGTCTGATAAGCAGGGGGAAGAGCCAGGGCTCATATCGCAAGGCTTGGCCTCATCGTGGGTTTTCTGTTTCCGGTGGTGCATGGTCACAATCCACAGTGTTGGGCACACACACCTGTTATCGTTAAATTGTAAATATTGTAAGAAGGTATTCAGCACGATTTAATATTCCTATTAGTGCCTCCAAAGGCCCAACCAGAGAAGCTGGGCTGGGCTGAATACTGTGTAAATATTGATGATTTCTGTCTTGCAGTGTTTACAATCCAAGAAGGAGCCCTGCACCAGAGCTCTCTGTTATGGTTTTTTTTATTTGTCTTTGGAAATTATGTGTATGATTTAGAGCACCATAAATGAGCATGTCCTTTCTTTTGCCACTACTACGAGAGCAATTACTTTACAAAGAGCTGTGAAGGCAAAGATCTAGACCTAAAGACTCTATCATCCTGACCAAGAATTAGTCTTTTGATTTAAACTCAAAATCCACTACCTTTTCTGCAGCTGTAATATACTACAATAAAATATGATCTCACAGTTCCCAAACTCTTGCCAGGTAAGAACGATTCAGCGTGAGCAGGGCAAAGAATCACTTTGCTGCTCCTGAACTGGGGTACACGCTCTCAGGTAAATTCTAAGCCTTAATGGAAAAGGCTGCTCCCAAAGCCACCACACAGACAAGATATATATATATGTGGCAGTGGTTGTGGAGAAACCCACAGCAGGAATCAGGTAAGTCAACATTACACACACATAGAGCATGAAGAGACACTATAGGAATGGATTTTGGCCCAATACCAAGTGCCTTGCTGAGGGTGCTGATGTTTGGAAAGGAAATAACAAGTTTCTACAGCTGCAAGTGTCGGCATGACGCACAGCTTGGCTACCACCCTTCCTCTAGCTGAGGATAAAACCTCTGCAAGGTAGTTGGGAGCTGCGCTATCCCTCCGAGTATGGCTGGCTGCTGCTGTCATCCATCATCAAGCATAACTCCTTCAGAGTTCAAAGTTGCAAAAGACTTGATATTCCTCAGGGTGTTCTGAAGATTTATATACCATCACTTACCTGGGCAGTGGGAGATGTTTACCTGTCTCCTGTGTCAGCTGAGCTCAGGGAGCAGTAATATGATTACAACACTTGCACTTAGAAATGCTTTCTGGCTCCTCATATCTCCTCATCCGATCTCCAGGACACCTCACCAGTGTTAAAAAGAAAACAACACCAAAACACCGCTTAGACCCAAACCATCTGAGGCAGGGGCCCAGAAGCAGCTCTAGCATTGTCCTTTTCCCCAAACATTGCAACCTGCAGCTTCATAAATGATATTTGTTCTTCCCACCAGTCTTACCTCATCTGAGAACAGGGGGAGGCTTAGAGTCAGAGGTTTCACATGAGGCAGGCTATACCTGCAAACATGAGAGTGAACGTGGAAGGACAATTTCACACCACCACCACAGTGCTCATCAGAGCACTTCAACAAGAACCAGACACTGGGATTTAAGCACTCGGCCTCTCTCTCTTCCCCACATGGGGAAGCTCGTACCTTTTTATTGCTGCCCCACACACAATGCCTCGGGGCCACCTCCAGCACTTCCGTCGGCACTGTGCAAACACCACTGTGCCCTTTCTCCACACAGACTAATAATAGTGCAGACCTCATTTCCCGCTCCCAGAAGCAATGGTGTGAGCACCAAGCGGCAACTACAGACAGTGTCCCAAGGTCTGGTTAATGTTTCAGCGCTTGCCCATCACAGGTTGCACTTTGAGCCTTATACAGTGCGTTATTGGCCGTTCTGGTGTCTAAAGGTTTTTTCCACCAACTGGCTGGGTTCCTGCTCTTTTTTTAAGAGGAGGTTGGCTCCAGAAATCTCATGTCATGTCAAAATGCCTGATCTCCACCCACACTGCTGAAAAAAACACTAAGTATTCCGCCATCAATATAACACTGATTTCCACAGGCTTTGGGGTTTTTTGCATGTGAGAAGAGGCTGCAGCATCGCTGAATGCCCTATTAACAGCCAACAGGGCAAAGTTCTTGTTTCCTTTGTAGTGAAAAAGTTCAGGGCCGGATTTTGATTATCACAAGGAGTAGTAAAGTACACAGAGCAGAGATCCCTCATTGGGTAAGAATTATCACCGAGGTGAAAAAACAAACAGAAACAGCAAAACAAACTCGTGCCCAGCTGATGCAGCACTGCCCCACATTCTGGTGTGCACAGCGCCGTACCTGCACGGCACAGGCAGCTTACAGAAAAGGACGAGCTGTGCACTGGATGCAGCACAGCCTTCCCTGGCACAGCATGACATCAGGGCATGGCTGCCAGGGGAGCCCTGCCAGGGGAGCCTTGCCAGGGCAGCTGGGCGAGGGTGGGCTCATCTTGCCCTTTTGACATCTTCCTTCAACATGCAAATTAAAATAAATCGGGTGAAGTACCAAAGTCCAGTGTCATGTCACTTAACTTACATACCAAAAGGAAAAAAAAAAATAAGAAAGGAAGGAGAAAGGATCAAGGGATTTCTATTTTTATTTTTTTTAACAGGGTCTGCTATCCTGAGCTATGGTTAAGATGTAAGGCACCATTGTTTTGAATGTGGTGATGGATGTACTCCCACACCACACCCAACCTGCCTCTTTACAACGTTTTGAGTATTCCCTTACGAGTCTGGGAAGGAGGAAAATCCACACTTTACACAAAATTAAAGTTCTGCCTGACAGCTCCCCAGCTGCAGGCTGTGTCCCTGCTATGTTGTTGCTGTGTCCTGCCTTGACTTGGCTTTGGTGCAGACTTTGCTCTCCTCAAGGTTCCCAAAGAAACTGTTTTTTGTCTTACCATCAGATTCACCCACCCCCACGCAAATATCCCCAACCAGCAAAGTCTTGGGGATTTAGAGGGGAAACATGAACACTGCACTCGCAGTGGTGGTTTGGAGAAAAATGCAGATGAAGGACCAAGCTTGCAGACTGCTTGTAAATGCCACCAGCACACATAGGGAGAGCTCTGAAAAACCTTGCCGCTCCAGACTTGCACAACTGGACAGGGAGCAGAGAGAGGTAGGAGCCGTGGGAACTGGCAGCAGGGAGACACAGGAGAGCGCAGGGACTGCCAAACTATTCAGCTGCAATCCAGAAACTGACAATTACGGCAAGAGCCATCTTCCCCCCCTCCTCCTGCCCCGCAGCCCTGCAAAACATTCCCTCTCCTAGAGATTTGCATAACCCTGTGTACATTTCCTGCAGTCCTTGGGCAACGGATAGAGTTGTGGTTCAACAATTTATGGGATCAAAGGCAGATTATGATCCTATCGCTGGAACAGTTAAGTTTTTACATGTGGGCTTTTTAGATACCATTTCTCAAAGATCAAACTCCAATGTATCCCAGGGAAGTAAGTTTAGGCAAACCACAAAGCTGAGGAGCTGGCAGGATTATTTATTTCTTTCTGATGTATAATCAAAAGGTTTACTAGGCTTTTGCAAAACTCATAGCTCTCATCCTGTACCCAGCCAGTGCTGACTGACTGCAGTTTAAGATCCCCAAGGTGGGTTTCCTGGGCTGCCTTACAGCAGGGATTTCCTAGGACAGGAAGCCCGTCCTGCAGGGAGGGAGGCTCAGCCAGCTGTTCCTTCAATGGCAGACAGGGCTGAAGGTTTTACAAGCACCTCACATGTGATTTCCCTGCTCTCTGTCCAGGCCCCTGGCAGCTGGACAGGAAGCAGCATGTAATGAGCCCCAGGTGGAGGAAGCAGCTCCAGCTCTGCAGTGGCAGCTCCCCACACCCTAAAAAGGAGCCACCAGTGCCATATAGGCATCTGGGGCAACCCACTTCAGCCCAGACTGGCTAGCAAATGAAGAAGAGGGCTGGGATAAGACAAGGACTAAAGGTAAATCTTCAAGGAAATAGAGGATCTTCAGTCAAACTCCCCCTCAGTTCAACAAGGCTCACAGAGCGGCTGGGTCATGCTACCAATGAGTCACTTCTGCCAGACAGGGAGAGTCTGGCCAACACAGGCATCAGCTGGTCCATGAACCCCTCCTTGCTCTTCTGACCCTGTGGAAAGAAACCTGAGCTCCTTCATCACTGCATTTCGAAAGGGAAGGAAATTAAATTTTTCAGAGTGGAAATACCTGTTGCTTACCAGTGTAAATGTGGGAGAAAATGATGCAGGCCCCCACACCTCCATCCATGCCTTCTGCTTATTTAAACTCATATTGCCACATCAGAGGAAGCTCAGGGAGTAGTGCTGGCTGTTAGCACCCTCCCCAGCTGGGCTTCACATGTCCCAAGACCACCCTTCTGACCTGGCCACCTGTACCACTTCCACTGCTCCCATGATCACATTCCCATCACCTCCTTCTAGGGTCCAAAGAGACGTTAAGGGATGCCACCCTTTGGATGTTTACTGGTTCCTTCCCCCCTGCCCCGGGTATCATGGACACAGTACCATATCTGTAGCAGGGGGTCAAGGAGGCCTGATTTGGTAGAAGAAGGGAAGGTGGAGGGACTGATACAACAGACATTATGTACTTTGCAGATGCAAATCTACACACTAAAAGGAGATATTTACAGGACTTTTTTTCTGTGTATCACCAGCTAAGGAAGAAATAGTTTTGAGGAGGCCCTTGGAGAAAGTTGGCAGCACATCACTGGAAATACCTAGGCTGAACACAAGCCAGCTGAATTTAACATGAAGAATGAGTTACAGCAGCAACTCCCTAAGTAGCATTTAATACAATAACCTGAACTAACCTTTTAGTGGAGGTTGGCAGAGGAATGTCTGCTTCACACCTCACCAGGTGGGACATCCACCTGGGGAAGGATTGTGGCAGCAGAGCCAGGACTGTGTACTGAAAGCAACACCACCAACTTGAAACTAAAAATAATCTCCGTTTTCGAAAATGCCTGATGGATTTTATTACTAATTGCTTCTCTCTTTGGCTTACCCCATCACAACATAGAAAGCAGAAGTTAGAAAAAAGTCAAGCTATCTACACAGGGAAAATGTGCTTTTTCTCATGAACAGAAGTTGAGCTGTTTACATCAGAGCAAGATTTGCTGTTGTGGTTAGTGTAGTGGGGTAGCGGGGATCAGATGTCTTTCAAAACAGGACAAAACTAGTCAAATATCTCTAACCTGGTTAAATGGACTATGGATGATATTATGTAAGCACTCTCAAGTCAAACAGGGAGAGAGATGTTGGAGGGAGAGTTCAAACAAGGAATGAGACTAGAAGTACAAAATAAAACAAAATAAGACATTGGACACAAGGTCAAGCAATCAGAACATTGCAGGCTAGAAAAGGAAGTGAAATTACAGGCTCTGGCAAAACAGCTGAATGCTTACTCAGGAAAATTACAAAACTGTTGTGATCCTTACCATCAGTTATGCGTCTGCTATCCAGAACAATTTCCAAGAGAAGCTACACAAATCCACAAAAGCAAGCTGGAGGACATCATGCTCTTCTCACAATCGGTCAAGTGATTTTGTTTACTTTTTATATAAATACCAGGACTAATGTATGTATAGTATCCTTACTATAATATGTGGTATATATATATCTCACACTTATATCATTCACATGTGTGTGTGTGTGTGTGTGTGTGTGTCTCCTGGTAAAATCTATAAGCTGGTGGCAAATAACAATGAAGACTGTCTTCTCCATCAACAGCTTCTAAAGGAGAGGTCAAAAGGCTGAAAGCCCCTAGCCAAGCACTAAAATCTATTTGCCAGTCAGGAGAAAACCATTTTGCTCTGGCAAAAGAGCTAGGATACCAGATGCAACATTGAGATAGGATTGGTTTATGTTGAAACTAGATAGGATACATTAGTTAAAGAAATCAAATGGTTTATCCCTAATGTAAGCCGCTGAGGCCCGAAGTGTTTGATTTGAAGAAGGAAGTAGAAGTTAAGTATGAAGTGTATTAACACATGATTTCCCAAAGAGCTAACAGGCTGTAGGGACTTCAAAGGCAGGATCAAACATTTTCTGTATATTTACTGAATACTATACTAGTAAAACTACAGGTCTCAGAATTGGGAATTTTTTCTCTACTACTACTGATAAAAATATTCAGTATACTCTCAGAAAGAAGCTGAGTCCTGACAATTCGTGAAATGTCACTGATTGAGGAGCTCCAGGGCAGTATTTCTCCTGCAGCATGGCAATGCTGCAGAGAGGGAAAGACTCAGAGAAGCCATGCAAACATATATATCTACTGTAAACCCCACAGCACTGGTACTGACCTGCTCTTGCTGTAGTCAGGTCAATCCTCTTCACCGTCAGCTAAATTATGTGATGAAAGGCTCATAAAAACCACGTGCAGCGTTTATGCCCTGACAAGGGTTCTTTGCTCTGAGAGGGTCATGTTGTTACCACACCTAGAGACAGGGCTCAGCACCCAGGGCAGGCACAGCCCAGGCTGCAATTAGAGAAAGCAGCCACAGTGCTGGTCTGTGGTTCCAGAGAAGCTGTCCAAGAATAACCAGGTTAGATAATTGACATGTGCACTCATTCAACTCACAAGCTGCCACCTGTGCCCCTCCTCCCCTCCCCAGTTAAGTCACTAATTCAAAGCACTGCTAGTTACCTCTGTACATCTTTACAGGTTTATTACACATCGGTGTAAGTAGCTTAGAGATCAATACCTTGTTTGTCAGTAGAAACACATGGAATTTGGCAGAAACCCTGCTATCCAGTGGAACAGGGATGAGCTGGGAGGCAGATGTGACTTATTCATGTCTGCATCACTTTCAGGAACTGTGATTCATATTGCACTGTTAGGTGGCATTGCAGCTCTGTAAAGGGCTGTGAAGTCTACCTGTTGGTGGAAGCTACCCTATCTGCAAGCCTGTCAAGTGAGACTTGAGATACCTGCCAGTTTTAGTCCCAGACCTGATGCCTCAGCTTCAGAAAAAAGAGGGAGTCTTAAGGAATAAAAGCGAAGGGTGAGCAAACTGGCTTTGAGCTGTCAGCACGAATGTGAGCAAAACGTGGATGGAGAATGCAACCTGAGTTTTTACTTTGTAGCATAGCTAGCACAGGTTTATGTAATTTTCTCTGTGTGCAGAACTCCAGGCGCTCATCGTCGTGATAGGGACTGGAATAGACACTGAACCACATACACCACACATGGGTGCAATTATTATGTCTCGAAGAGCAACAGCTTTAAGTGACATTTTGCTAGAGTGAGTGGCTAATCTAATCTCTTCCCCTTCAGTCTGAACACTGGAACTCATGGGAGAAGAGCTCGCGGAACCAGTGCAACAGGATATAGACGTAACAACTCCAGCAGTTGGTGAATAAGACACTTAAAACAAGTAATGTCCTGAAAAGTGAACATGAGCTGTATTCATGCCAGTAATCTCTACTGGGGAAAAGCCAGGCAGGAAGTTGACAAATGCAAGATGCCAAGTCGAGGAAGAAAAAAGAAAACTCAAATGAGTTAGTTTTAAGAGTATGAAGTACTCCAAAGATTACTAAAAAAACTGCGTGAGTGCTACAAGAAAAACAAAAATAGACTTTGGCAGGCAGGACACAGTTAACTGCAAATGACCTAAATACCAAAGGTGTAAGAGTGACACTGAACAGGGTCATGGTGCACCTGGGCTCTCAGCTGCACTGCACCTTCTACAGACTGGGCTTCCCGCTACAGCTTTACCTCATCTCCAAGGGGAAAACTGACTATTCCCCACCACCCACACTCTCTCTCCCTGGTTTCTGCTTACTTGCTCCTGCCACCCCTTTTCCAACGTAGTTATTGCCTGCCCCCTGCTCTGCCTGGGCAGCAGCATCCTTCTGTCAGCAGAGCTGGCATTGCCCTGGAGGCTGAAGCTGTGCAAGTTAGCCCAGCTTCCAGCTGTCCTTGCACCCCTTCCCTCCCCCACAGCACGAGGCCAGCTGTTACAGCTTCAACGGTTTTATAGACATGTACACTGACCTCATGGCAGAAGCTGGGAGACATGTGGGATACCACAAGCCACCCCCACCAACAGGCAGTGAGACACCACCCCCCTCGCCCCTATGCAAGCAGGCAGCGGCGCCTGGTTCAAGATTCCCTCCCTATTGTAATTATTTTTGCTCTGTGCAGAGATTTATCACATGCAGCTGCCACAACTTGTTTACAAGACACAAAAGCCATGAAAACAAGGTTGATGAAGTCTGCATGTGAGCTGTTTTCCCTGGCATGAATTTGTCATACCTCTTACTTGCTGACGCCCTGGCTGGCCACACGGTCTCCAATAACACACACACACGGCAATGCCTTCCCTTCAGCTTCAGAGTAGCCAAAGAGTGAGTTTTCAGTCAGAGGTCAGGTTTTGACAAAGCTGCTTTGCAATTAGGTTTACCATTGCTTCAAGAACAGCAACACTGTCCATGCTGTCTCATTGTTTCTTTATCCTTTTTTTCTTTTCCACGCTAAAACAAGTTTCCAAAATAAAACTTTTCCTTTGCATTCTCAGGGACGTACAGCCAGCATGTGAACCCTTTGGCTTGTTACTAGGACTCCTGCTCAGTTCTTGACCCTAGCTCCACCCAATGCCCTACATCTACCTACCTTTGACAATTTTATCTGAAGTTACTTCAGGTTTCTGCTCAGAAATAATAGGTTCAGGCAAACTTCAATAGCCTGCACCAAAACTATCAGTGCTATAGATTACAAGAAAGCAGAAACTCCCTTTTGATACGTTTTAGTGGGTACTCAGTGAGTCATTTTTTTCCTCCAAGTTAAATAACACCTCAGGGTAAGGAAAAGCTTTACACAGTGTGTCAGGTGCTACTCAGCCAAAGGCGTTTGACTTCTGACTACAGCTGAACTTCTAGGTGTAACCTTAACATAGGTAATAATTTAAAAAGTATATAATTGGCCTCAAGCAAAACCGGTCACAAGTGAAGTTCCCAGGGTAAGTCAGTCAGCAAAATGGAAATGCAGTGCTCATCACACAGGCAGGACTTTGGTGCTCATTTACACTAACGCCATTTTGTGTGGCATAACAGTAAATGAAAACATCAGAGACACCACAGGTTTTTACTTTCACTGAAAACTGTTAACCTGAAAGGCAACAGCTTTCTTCCTCATCCTATTTTCATTTTCAGTGTTGCAGCTGCTATAATGGAATTAAAGAACTGGTCAGCTCAGCCAGCAAAGCATTTTTTTTCTTTCTAAACTTGCCGACATTTTTTTATTTTGAAGGGCAGAGTAAAGAGGAGTAAAGTTCTCTGAAAATGCCTTTTAATGATCCAAGTGCCCCACATTTCCTCCACCCCAAAGCATACCAGCGAAATTCTCTGAAAAAAAAAACTAAAGAGGAAAATGTCAAACTATTCAAACATATTTGTGTGAGGCTGCTTTTCCTTCATCATGGGTGCAAGGAGTGTTGCAATAAAGTTCCTTTCTGCAGGGACAGGAAAGAAAAAGGAAGATCTTCCAAACCTTTATCGAATATAACAATCAGCTTAGGCCTACCACCCCTCAAGATAAATCACCTGTGCCACAAAAGCATGTCTATCAACCAACTTTTCCCTCAACGTTGACCTCAGTTACAAAAAAGTATACTTCCATTTCATTTTCTAATTAAGCATTAAAGAAACCTAACCAAACGATATATACTTAGGTATCCCCAGGAAAAAAACAGCTTATAAGTATCAAGTACAGTGTGTCCAGAGAGATACTACACTCTTTCTGTACTCAAATGCAATTCCTTAAAGGCAGAGTACACAGCCATCTCTATGTTCAAAATTCTTTTCCAGCTTTATTTACATAGTATTTTTAAAAAATAATTCTATATTCATACAGTACAGTAGGATGACTCTGTTACTGAACCTGATGCAGACATGAGTAAGGCAATGTTTACTATTTGCCATTTTGATTTTACACTTGAAGGTTAAAGGAAGGCAGAAGTTCAGAATTCCAAAGAGTACTCCAGACAACAAACAAAGTATTTCTGACACTAAAAAAGACACAAAGGCCACAGCAAAACAGAATGCATACACATTGTAGTCTGGATATTGCAGTCTTCTTTCTACTCATGATATTCTTAAATTCATCAACTCTCCTGCTCCACAAAGCCCTTCCCAAACCTCCCAAACAGACAAATGGTTTGTTTTTAAGGATTAGCCGGAACTGATTTTTTTACCCTGGAGGTCTCTTATTTCAGTGTTGTTGGAAGGATAAGGGTGGGTGACTGACATTCAAGTAAGTTGAAATGTGAGCTTCAAGTTTTCACATTTTTCAGTTATAAGTCATTTTGATAGCGAAGTCCTTTTCTGAAAGGTAATACAGATTCTGTAGGCAAAAATACAACAGGGATCTCTTCTACATCTTAGACAACCACCTGCTCAAGTATCTCACAAAGACCTGGCTCCTCAGAACTCAGATTTCAATACAATACAGTCTACTTTAATTTGCTAGAATTACTGAGTAAAAACCTTGTCATTGTTAGTCCAAGATGAGTAAGGGTAGAAAGTCCTTGCCCTCCCCCATCAAAATGTGTCACCAGTCATGTCTATGAGCTGCATCACAAAGACCTGCAAAGAACACTTGCCCCAACCCCTCTTCTAGACTCTTCATTTCATTTCAGGAAATCTTCCCCATGGGCCATCACATTTCCCAGCCCTAAAGTATTTCTATGACCCAAAAGCTGGAACTCTCAGAGGAGTCTAAGATAACCCTCTGCAATTTAGTTAAGTTCCCTCTGACCCCTTAAAAAATTTCAACATAGCACAATACAGGTACTCCTGGCCCACTTTTCAGCACTTATAAACATCTGGTTAACAACAACGGCTTAGCATAGCTCTCTAAACCAAACAAAGTCAGCATGAGTTCAAAAATACTTCTAATTTCCATTTATTTCAAGGGTAAGCTGTGTTTTCTGCAAAGCTTGTATGCAACAAAATACTCTGTATACATAATTTTTAAAGAAAATATTTTATTACATTATGGGAAAAAAGCATGATCATCCAAAGTTGGTATTGTTAAAAAAACTGAAAATTTAAACAGCATGTCGGTATATTCCGTTCCACATGGGAATGATAAGAAGACTCTATATCATTACTAGATATTGCACAGTCTGAAAGAAACAAAAACAAATCACATGATCTTGGGAACCATCTCACATTATGAAAAACCTACAAAGAAAACATTAAAAAAAAAAAAAAAAACCCAACAAAACACACAATCCTTTCTTTCTACAGTAGCTTTAAGTTTATAATTCTTGGAATGACCGTATTCCACTGAAGACCATCTCAGTGACAGGAAGCTTCATTTCAGCAATCCCCTTGTGCAAATAAGATTAATAAAAAAAAATAATAATAATGCAGTGAAGTCTTTTGATATTCTGTGGGTGGCAATAACCACACAGCTGTTAGATCCCTGCCTGGTAAAACAAAACGGGGAAGGAGAAGGAAGGGGATTTAGGCCATAAGTTTCGCCTGCAACTCCATTTCTGCCGCCCTTTTGAGTGCAACATCCACCAGTAGCTGAAATCCACTAAAATCCTGGTTAAGGTCTGGTGGTGTTGGAGGAGGAGTGTTAAAGAGCCCACTTTGTGTGTTTGCACCAGGTCCCAGTTTAGACGCGTCCTCATGGCAGGAGAGGGGGTTGTCTGTGAAGCTGCCGGCTGGCGGCTGCTGCAGGTCCGTGGTCTGGCCTACATCAGCTGGCTGGCAAAAGTGGAAAGGGGCATCTTTCAACGCAGTCACAGTTGTGTGGCAAATCACCGACGGCCGAGCCAGGACCGATCCCGGGGAAGCTGGCTTGGAAGAGGACACAGTCTTGCCAAGCGGTGCAGCAGCGGGAAGGAAGGCAGTCTCCTCCAGCAGGGGAATGTAGTTCTTTGAGCTGATGGCAGACTCCACCAGGCCGCCCTCGGGAAGCTTGGTCCCTCGCCGCGAGATAGTGAACTGATTTGGGTCTTTGCCATCCTTCCTCAACATGTCAGGTAAAAGCCTGCGGCGCGCATTGATAAACCAGTTGCAGACCTGGGAATAAAATGACATCTTAATTTCTACCTTCATTCATTTCCAACTATGTGCCATTAGAGCCACTGTGTTAGATTAATGAATCCCTCTAAGCAGTTTCCTTCACTGCACAACAAAAGAGAGACCTACTGACAAGTTCTGACATGCCTGGCAAAGGCCCTTCCCTTGTCCTGGCTGCACCGCTGAGCTGACTCCCTGCTCCTGTTACAGAAAGCCCCGGGACATCTGAAGGCTTCGAGAAGCCCAAACTGAGGGGTTAGCTTTTAACTCTGTGCACACACATTAACCTATTGGCTATTGTTCCCTAGCTCAGGTTAATTAACAACAGGAAAACTTTTTCTCTCTGAAGAGAGCCACTCCTCCCTCAAATAGTTACTGATTTTCCTTGTTCAACTGACTGTGTCGACAGACATAACATGAATTACCTCATTTAAGTTTGTCCTTGTTTAAATATCAAACCAGTTTCCTGGGCAATATAGGATAGTTTATAGTTCAACGTCTTTTTTCTGTTTACTACATGAAGGAAGTTTTCTTTGTGATGTTATATTAAGGAAATTTTACTCTATAGACAATTATGAAATCTACTAATGAATTAATATGGAAGAATAAAGTCCAGAGGTCAACAGGATTGCTCTCTATTTAGCACCTCTCAAAACCAAACCCAGGTTTACCCAAGTTCTCATGCAGCCACCTTCCCACAAAGGGGGGAAGCAGCAACGGTCAACAGCGATTCCACCAAAGATGATCACAGGAGATGCAAATGATGCGTCCAAGGGACCTTAGAGATGCCAATGGCACCCCAGGATGAGAATCCAAAGTAACCACACAAAAGCCTCACCATACTTGTACTAACACACTTGAGTAGCTCTAGCCCGTATAGGTTGTTCCACTGATCTTAATGGAAGTCATCATACACATAATTATATATGTGCATCTTCTATAGGAACGAGCCTCAAGATGCAGTTTTAGAAGCAGAGAGTTATATGTTAAGTTGCATATCTATCACCATAAAACCTCTGTTGACAAATAAATACCTTCCTCTCACAATAAATTACCTTGTACAGACATTTTATGTCTTTTGGGACACGATTCCACAAGAAATTAGCATGCATGCTCAAATTCATGACTGTCTGTTCTCCCAGAAAAAAAAATTTATCCCAATAAACAAAGATCATCTTAACACACAATCAATCTGTATCTCTCCTTACAAGTGCCATCAGTAGGAGAGCAACAATAAAATAGGAAATCTCACATGCAGTGTAAACATTTGTATCCATGAGTAGAGTGCAGGTAAATTAAAACAGAAAACAGCTCCTTTTGAAGAGAGAACTACTTTTTTAAATACCTGTAGTGTGGAAAGGTGTGTTTGTCGGGATAACAGCGCTTTTTCTTGCTCTGAAGGATAAGCATTGTAGCGGTGCTCATATAGCCAGTCCCGAAGAATCTGCACAGATTCCTTGGGCAGGTTGCCACGTCTCCTCCGTTTGCCTGAGCCAGCAGATGAGGAAAGATCCAGTGGGACATCCATAGTGTCATCATCCTCTGTTTCACTGCCTGATATTGCAACTACACCTACAATTAAAAGATAAGAACAATCAGCCTCCTAAATTCATAAGCTCTTCAGCTCCAGCATTGTGGGTTACAGACATTTTGTATCAACTGCCTTCTGTGAATCAGGGTATAGGTTCTTATACTGGAGATTCGTCCTGCAGTGTTAACTTGTCATGCTGTAGCTTTTCTGTCAGCTGAACAAAAAGTAGCACCAATGATCTGTTCCTAAAGGAATTCGTCTCTGCAAACCTTCATTTTCTCGTTCCCCTGGCAACCTTTTATCTGCTACACGTTATCAGATAGCTTCTATCTAATGCCAATATTGTCCAAATTTGCTTGCTATGGTATGCATCCTACACTTTTCTTCGAGGATAACGATCCAGTGTCTGGGCAAAAGGTCAATAAGGAAGAACTTAAAGACACCCAACTCAAGCAATGGGTTATTTAACTACTTCTTAGCATGCTGATGCTTCCCTGTTGGGAGAGATAGCTTGTAGATTTTACAAATGAATAATTACACCTTTTAATAAAAACTAATGCAAGAAGAAAGGGAAAAAGTGTATCTGCCCTGCCCCCCAAAGGGAATTTTCACTTATGAAGGAAAAAGAAAGTATCAGGTGCCTAAGAGTCCACCAGCTTAACAGAAAATGGACTCTAATTTAATTGCATTCTGTATCAAAAAAAAAAAAAAAAACACATGATCATTTAACGTTTAGGTGGATTTGTTTGTTTTAAATGTGCTAGCCTGATAATTTTTTCAACTTCATGGTTTTCATCTCAAATTTTCATCTATGGAAACTGAATTTACAAGTTAACTGCACACTTTGTCTCTTCAACACAAAGGAAGAGGAGATTTCAAAACCTGATTATCCCTTTATACGTACACCACACTACTAGTAACATGAAGCTATAATACGTAAAGCAAATAAACAAGCAAATATTCAGTAGTTAGGAAGGCTACAATTCTACTCCTTTGGTAGCATACACAAGTAATTAGTATTGTAAAATACAAAGAAAAGCATGCTTTAAATACTCATCAGGTTAAATTCAGAAGAAATTTTAGGAATCTTAGAGAAGATACTACCCATGTTCAACTAGTACAAATTAATAATAATTTCAAGTGAACTTACACTGTCTTTCAGAAACATTCTTTAAGAACTATAGGAGGGAAACAAGCCCTTAATCTTTCTCTCTTTTGAACTTAGACTGGGGGTTGAGAGGGTGGGGAGAAAGAAACTTGCTCATTCCTAACATCAGAACTAAAACTCTTAATAGTAAAAGCCAGCTAAATGTCACAAGTAAAATTTTATATAGGCAACCACCAATAACTAAAAGATTCTATTTAAAGAAGGAAAGTAAGCCCTAAAATACAAGAAGTGTTCCTGCGAAAGTATAAAATTATATAAAGCTATTGTTACACCCATAAGTAAAGACCCAGAAGGAATTACGTCCTTTAAAAACACCAACTAACCACCAAAAACCCCATCACCACAGAAAGAAAGACAGAAGTTGCACATGTGCAAGTTTTCCTTAATACTTGGCAGAATGGTAGGGAGGAAAGCAGAGAAGAACCTTTCCTCACACTTTCAAACTTCAGCCAAAGCTGACATGGTAATTATTCTTTCCTTCCCCTATTTGTGAATAGCTCCAACATCCTTAAATTTAGCTGAAGTTGTCCAATTTGCAATGCATAGTTTTGATAAGGAAGCATTCCCAATAGGATGATCAATCTACAATCTGTCTGGCACAGTTACTTCAGTAACTTACTTGGTATTGTTTTCATTCTCCCAATTGCTGATTTATGTAACCGACAACCACCAAACTGACATACCAAATTTTTCATCTGCTGATTAGCCACATAAATTATCCAGTCATGGAACAGGAACAATAGGACAATATTTAAATAGCCAACACAAGATAAACTCCGAATTATGTAAACAGGTTCTTAATTCATGTAGAAAGTATGTCAAGTTTGCTTTAAAATGATTCCGAGCAAACCACTTTGTATTTGTCATAGCTTCATGGAAAGTGCTGTCACACTTGCAGCCTAACCTGAAAACCTGCCTTGTACCATGGGCTCCTGGAGCCATGAGAAGCACTTCTGGGAACAAAGATCCTGCACAGACAACAGAACAGCTCTGCAAAGCAGCTCATCCCTTTAAAGCTGAATTTTAAAACTAGCTAAAACTAGCCTATGCTATTCAGACAAAGTTTTGAAGGGCGCTGTTCTTGTTTGTCAGAAACCAGAAGTGTTGCAGCACTTCAGCAGGCTGGGATTTTTGTTTGTTTTTAAATATAAAAGGCAGTAGGGCAAGACCTTGGAAAACAGGGAGAGGCAAACAGCAAGGCATGGAAACAAGGAAGAGAAGCCAAAGAAACTACTCACATGAGAAAATGTCTAATGGGTAGCAAGCCATATTTACATGGCATAACAAAAAGTACTCCAGACACACACCGCTCCATCTGGAGTAATCTTTCCAAGATCTACCACACAACTAAAAGACTCCTGAATTTCAGAAAACTGACATGAAAGCAAAACCTCTTCTAGAACTATTGCTCTTTCTCACCTTAAAAAAAAAAAAAAAAAGTGACAAGATACCGTCTGAAAGCCAGCAGTATAAAAACGTTTCTCTCTTTTGCAAACAAGATCTTTTGCTAAAGTAAAAGTTGCCATCTGACTAACCGTAACCTACCTAGAGAGAAATGAGTCACCAGCAGAGCCAGCCCTTTGACCCGCTCGCTTAGTGTGTCACGTTAATTGACACAGTAAGTTAGTGACACAAAGCAGGTTTTGGTTAAGCAGGAAACCCAGTGTAGTACAAGTTCTGCTCATTCAAATGAGCTCATTTAAATAGCTGATCAGCCCTCTGAACTCGTGGCAGATCTTCTCCCGGCGCGGTTCAGAGTTAGCAGCAACAGGAAGTCATGGCTAGAAATCTCGCACTGCCCCAGCTGATATTTTTTTTACTAGAGCAGGAGCCACATTGTTGGTGTCAAGGCTCTGTTTTCATTAAAGCATTCCTGCTGATTACAACCCAGCTTTGTTTTTCCGTCTTGTTAGTAATCAGCCTATTCGCTGCTGGTTTCCTGTTTTAACAGGGCCCAACTGAAAAGGCTCCTGGCCAGGCTCCACGACTGGACCATTGGCTTACTGTTATTTACACCCAGAATAAAGGCCTGTGGACACGATGAGTAGCCCCAGCTGACCTACTAATTTATTTTGTATTAAAAGTAGGCTAGGGCCAGGTTATTTTTTTTGTCTACTCCTAAATACATTTAACGCAAAAAAAAAAAAAAAAAAAAAAAGCACACACAAAAAAAACCCAAACTGCTTTAGTAGGACTAAATTAAAGCAGCACAAGTCCATTTGCAGAGAGGTCTAAGAAACCACATAAAATCCCAGTCCTCCACTTCCACCATAGCCACTTAAATGAGCAGTCCACACTATTAATGACTTAAGAACTACACGATCAGCATCTCTTCTTTATCAATCACTTTATCCTCCTGGCTTCCCAGCTGAAGTCATATACATGATTGAATGCACTGTTGCATTGTATCACAGCCCAAAGACTTTACAGGTCCTCCCGTAATCAGCTCAGGGAAGATTACACCCAAGATCTAGAGTCTAGGCTCAACACCCAAACGTTAGTTAACAGCCTGAAACAACTTGAGTAAAAGTACAGTGATGACTAAAGCTGATTTCACAATAAACTACTGCCACTTAAAAAGGCATACTGGAATACTTTGAGGGGGAGGACAAAATATTTAAAGAGATTGAAACAAATAAAATAAAAGTTAAACAAATGAAAAATTTAAGCTGAGTATCAGGGGAAAAAAAAAAAAAAAAAAAACAACACCAAAAAACAACTATCCCATTGTGTCGAGGAAGAGCTTCACAGAGGAAGTGGCATAAGCCAATTGTTATTCAGAAGAGGACAAAGTATGCCACAAGGAACAATCTCTGCCCTCCAAAGAAGGGATGGACAAAAATCACCTTAAAGAAAATCTCCCACCCCTTAGGGTTCTCTGAATATCTTAAACCAGATTTTTTTATGAGCACTGATAAACAAAACCAGTTCCCATCTAAGGCCCCGATCCTGTTGTAACCAAGTGCAGTGAGATTCTTCACATGTATAAACTTGAGCACATGCCTGTGCCTTTGCGAGACTGTGTTCTAAATCAGCTAATTAACAAGCCAAGCCGAGTATGTTCAGTGTGATTGCTATCAGGTTATTATTTGTAAATGAAACTATCCATAAAAGAGTTCCTCGAGGTTTTAATCCAGAGCGTGTTAGCTTAAAAAAAAAAGGGCACAAAAACAAACAAAAAGCCCATCAAAACCAACCAACAAGAAAAACACACCACACTCAAACACACAAAAAAGTAAAAATCCAACACACATACAAAAAAAAAATTAACGCGAATTTAAAAAACAACAACAAAAAGAAGAGTTTAAAATTATTCATAAGTAACAAAGAACTACAAGGATCCACAAGGGAATTTCCAGAGTAAAAAAAGTCTCTCATCTGAGTAAGTTTCATAATTTAGGAACCAGCTTATTTGTTTTCTTCTCCACAGCTTGCACTCTATTGCCTCTAAACCAGCCAGATTTGGCTATACTATACTTTTTTTGCTTTTAAACAAGATTTTGCTAGGAGTCCAAACAAGAAATCTGTAATAAAGTCACTCTTTGAAACTTCCTGAATGAGCCTCGAATGCCAGAAGATCACAAATAACTACAAGCCCAACTTTTATTAAAACAAAGGCACTCCAGCCCCTAACATCTTTTAAAGTTTCCGTCTTTGTCTCCCCACCTTTTAATTTGTGCCACGCAAACCCCAGGCCCATGGCCCCTCTCAAAAGTTCTCCCTCCTGCCTGTCACCTTTCATTGTTTCCATTGTTTCAGCCCAGGATTTGCAATCCTCAAAGCAGAGCTTACACACACACTCTCACACACAAAGCCCTACACATGCATACCTAGAAACTACGTCAGCGTTTTCCACACGCATTTATTTCGGGGGTGGCAAGAACAACAGTTAAAAGTGCAGGGAGTTTGGTATTTCACCAACCAGCAGCTGCCCTCGGGGAGAGAAGTCTGAACAATGGAAGCAACAGCAGACAGGAAACCAGCTCACCACTGCTGTGCAAATAGGGAGCATAGGAATGTCCTAAAAATAACTGGGCTAAATTAATTCAGTAAAACTATAAAAAAAAAAAAGGGGGGGAGGGGGGAGGGGATGGACGCGAGAAGCCACGAAGTGCTCCCAATAGGGTCAAGAATCTCAACCTGCCTAAAACGATGGAAACATTTAAAAGCCAGCGCTGCCACTGTCTCTGTGCGGAGGGGGCCGAGCTCGGCGTGCAGCCCAGGCTGTGACCGGGATCAAGCCCCACTCCGCTCCCGCGGGACGCTGCGCTCCTCAACACCACCCTTGCCCGCTCTTTAAACTTCGCCTTTGTGGCTCAGTTCCCTTTTGTGTGCGCTCCTCTTGGCCGAGTGGCACGTCCAAAAAAACTTTTGAAGAAGGCTACAAACCATATTAGTACACACCATGTCTGCAAGCAGCCCAATGATTTCACGAACTACATATGCATTAATTGCTCCAAGGATATTAACAATGAGAGAGGAGGCTGCCCTACTACAGAGCCGCAGGAATGCATAGTAGGGGGAAAACAGGACAACTCTGGAGTACTGAACATGCGCACTGCTCCCCTCTAGCCCTCCACTTCGGAGCATTTAATAGTCTTTGAATGCAAAACACCCTTCAGCCACACCACCGACTGGCAAATCGCAGCTGAACAGACACTGCTTTCCTATGAACTTCTTCCCAGCCAGCATAGGAGCGTTAAATCCTAAAGCACGTTCCGCGTCTTTGTGGCCAAGGACTAATTTAAAGGCACTTAAAAGCACCACGAGCGCAATGAGTAACGATCCTCTCTAACTGTAAAGTTTGTCTGTCTGGAACAAAGGAAAAAAAAAAACCTTAAAGAGCCTTATGCTTATATGGAAAAAAAAAGTTTTTCTCCTTTTAACCCCTGTGTCAAAACTTTTGTACTTTTTTTTTTCCGCCCCATTTTAAGGGATAAAAGGGATAGAAAAGGCACCAACTTCCAGCAAAACAAGGCGGCCGAGCGCGTGGAGGGGGCTTCAAGCCCTCCCGCCGATGCCCACCCCCCCCCAACCCCACGCTGCCGTGCCCGCGAACAAAGAGTTGCCGGACAGCCCCGCTTTCCTCGCCCCAAGTTGGGAAAACGACCTGCACCCTCGTCCCCACACACCGGGACGGGGGGGCTTGGTGCGGAAAACCGTTTAGAAGTGTTTTACGGGAGGACAGGGGGAAGAGGCTTGGCGGAGGGGGAGAGAACAAAACTTGGCGGAGGAGGCACGAGGCAGGCGGCTGGACATGTTTCTGACAGAGAGCCAGCAGCGCGGAGAGGCGACCGCCTCCAAACAACAACCCCGCATGTTTTGTCTGGGAGCGGAGCATCCACTGCAGTCTTCCACGGGAGCCGAGCCAGGGGGTGGTGGGGGGCTACGGAGGGCAAAACGGCGTAGAAGGTAAAGAGACTCCGCCTGGCTTAGCGACAGCCCCCCTTCCCTTTTCCACCCCGGGCAGGGGCGCAGGGCACCCCGCTTTGTCCCGGCACCCCATCACAACTACCTTTTTTACTTTTCATCTTGATCGCGAGGACCGAGCCGACCGTAGGACACCCCACACACCGACCCAAGTTTCTCTCCCTTCGCCGGACGCTGCTCCCCCCTTTAAGCTTGGCGAGGAGGAGGAGAAGGTCGATGAAGAAAGAACACCGCCGCGGAGCCAGGCGCCCGGTCCGGGGCTGCGCTGCTGTCAGCGGGAGCCGCAGGGCTCTGCCTCCTCGGGGGCTTTCTGGTGTGGCCGGGGTGGGCTTCCCTCCCCCTTCCCTTTGTTCCCTTCTGCCGGCGATTGGCCCCGGCCTGTTAAAGTGAGGAAAGGCACGGGAGAGAAAGGTACACAGCGCCCGCCCTCCCCCACCTCCCCGCAGTGAGTACGGGAGAGTAACCGAGCGCTGCACTGGCACTCGCGGCGGCGGCTGCCTCCTCCTCCTCTCTCCTCCCTCCCCTCCCGGGCTGCTGGGGCTCTGTCAGACGGGAGGGGAGGGACCGGCCGGAGCGGGGGGGTGTCCGCCTGTACCCGCTCGCTCATGCACACAAAACAGCGGCGGCGGGGGGAGCTGTGCGTGCCTCCCGCTCCCTCGCCTTTCTTCCAGGCAGACGTTTGATCATTAAACTGGGAAGGAGGAGAAGGAAGAGGCGGTGGGGGGAGATTGTGACAGCTGCCCTTGACTAGCCTCCTCCTGTTGCTGCCGGACGAACCACCCACTCCTTCGCGTGAATAGGGGAGAAGAAAGAAAGAGTTCGTACGGCAGGGGAAGGAAAAAAAGCCCTCCAAAGACCGGCGCCCCCCTTCCGGCTGCTGAGTGGGGGCTGTTCCCCCCCATCCCCAGTGGTGCTAAGGGAGCCCCGGTTGGCCGGTGCTGGGCACCTCCCGCCCCCGCGGGGAAGGCGAGCCCCATTTCTGCGGTTATTTTTACATCAGTTCGTAAAAGGTTGTTTTTCTCCCCTTCCACTCCCCCCGCCGGCGCTGTAGGTTTTTGCTGCGGCACATGCTCGTAGCTGTAAAAGAGAAGTCTCACAGCTTGACTCATCCCTCTCGGGCGAGCACGCGCTGCACAGCAACAGTTTATTTTCCTCCGGTATGGGAAACGCGGGACCCACCAGCAGCTCTCTCCAGCTTCCCTCCGAGCGTGGCGGAGGGGAGAGCCCTCCCCGGGCACGGACGGCCTCTGCAGCTGCTCCTCACCACCCCCCCCCCGCCACCCGCCTGACAAAGCCAGGTGCCCCGGCTCCAAAGTGCAGGACGCCCAGCCTCGTGCTGAAGTGTCACGGGCGAAGGTTTCGCCGTGGAAAGTAAAAAGAAGCCGCCTCGCCTCGAAAGAAGCGTGCGGGTGCGGCGAGTGCTGATTCCACGGGCGCGTGTTTGTGGCACTCCCGCACTGGCACGTGCGGAGCTACTCCCGGCCGGGCAGGCGCGGGGGGATGAGCAACGGGGGCCTTAAACAGCTGATGAAATAATGGATTCCTACGGCAGAGCAGGGATCGCTCCCTCCCCACTACCCTCCCCTCCCGGTGATGCGGGCACCAGCACTCGCTGTACCGGGGAAGCAACAGCGTTTTAACAGCAAACCCTCCCCCCCAAGTACCTTGTAACTGTATTTATGTGGCGTAATTACAGCGGGAGATAAAACAGCTGTTACATCCCGAGCGGGGGGGGGTGGGGGGGCAGCTGGTGAGTCACGTCAGTTAACAAGGACCCAGTGTCGGCCCAGGGGCTGGCGACTCGCTCCGGGATAGGTGACCCTCGGGGATGGTGGCCGCTCCATGGCGAGTGCGCCTGTAGGTCAGTGAGGCGAGCCGGGCACGGCACGCTGACTGACACACTGACTGAGTGACTGACCGACTGACTCACGGTGCCGCGGGCCAGCGCCGCGCCAGGCGGGAGGCTGTGCGGCGCGAAACCAGGTCCCGCCGGCGGCGGCGCGGTCCGGGCCCTAGCCCGCCGACCGAGCGCCCTCCGCCCGCCCTTCTCACCCCATTCCCGCCGACGTGCCCGCGTCACCCCTCGGTTGTGCCCGGGGGCGCCAGAGCTCGGTGGTCGGGGGGACGAGGCTCGGGGGACGGGTGTTTTCACCCTAGCGGCGCCCCCGAGGGAATGGTGGCTGGGGGGCGGGAGTTGTGCGCGCACGCCGCCGTATGGCTTTATTTTGATTTTTTTTTACTGTTTTGTTTTAGTTGTGGAAAAGCCCGGCTTCCCAGCTGTGAGGGCTGGCTCTTCGAGCTGCTTGTTCACAGCGTCCGGGCATTGGTCGTGCCAAAAAAGCAATTATGGGAAGTTAAACAAAAGACACGTCAAGGATTCGAAGAGATTTCCTTTTCTCCGTGCCGCCAGAGCCGCCTCACTCCTGTTCATTGTCCTTGAGACTGCCAGCAAATCTGTGAAACTAGCTCTCTCCCTTTTCTACTTTTCTTTTTTTATTTCTTCCTCTTTTTTTACTTTTTTTTTTTTTTTTTTTTTTAAACTTTGGGTTGGCTTTTTTCCCCCTCCCTTCTTTGGCAAGGTCACTTTTATAAAGGGAAAAAGTAAAGTTTTACACTCGGCTTCCCCCCCCCCCCGAGAGTTTTAGAAACTGCCTTTCTAGCTTTGCTGGAATGTGGCTTCCCAGGATTTTTTTTTTTTTTTTTTTTTTAAGGATCCTAGGAAAAGATCGATTTTGACGTTGTGTGGCAGCTGGTTAGTTAGTAGGAGCAGGCGGTGGACCAATGGCTGTTCATTCCTAGCTGCATGGAAAGTCATTGTTTTGAACTAAGTTAGTTCGTGGGTGTGAGTGTGGAAGGATACGCTCAGACGTGGGACCACGTGGGAAAGACAGAAACTGGGTTTGTGCAGTTTACACTGCAGTTCTTGCCTGAGGCAGTACCTGACGTCTGTCAGCAAGTTCTGGCTTCATTTACCGCTTGAAGACTCTTGATACATATTCGTGGTGTTTGTGTGGATAAAGTTTGCAAAAAAGTAGTTCAAGTGGAAGAAAACCCTCACAACCTTCTCTGTTAGTAAGGCTGTGACACACCTGAAACAAGGCTGTAACAAGGAGGGCAAGTGGTTTGCCTGAGCTCAACTCCAATGAACAACTTGGTTTTACAACAAATGCCGTAACGTGGTGGCTCACAAATTGATGATGAGTGTTGGTATTGGCTGGCGCTTGCAAGCAGAAGTAGATAGTATGGAAGACAATATGTAATTTTCTGCAGTTTATCTTTTCCCTTTACGTGTTGGTGAGGTTGTGTTTTTAGTACTACTCAATCTGCTGGATCTACAGCAGCACTAACAACCATATCTCACAAGCAGTTCACACTGCTTCACAATGAGCCACGTTGGCATCTGTGCGGCTCCTTGGGTAAGTAGCGGTAGGCACGTGCATCAAGATATATCTGTGCCAACAGGTTTAAACAGCTTGGTTTAGTCAGAGCAAGTTCAGCTCTGTCTGGACCCATCTGCATAGACATGCTGTTACTATTTGTAAAACTGGATTCCAAGAAGGGAGGGAGAGCAATTAAAAACTGTAGAGGCTAGGTTTTTATTTGCTCCATGATTATCTTTAGACTTATCAATATACTGTGGTGTTGTATGCAAGTTTCTACCTTGTCACATTGCCACATGTGATATCTTGCACGACTAATTATATGTTTCTTACTTTGCAAGTGTTTTGCTTTGAGGTCCTGGGTCTGTGTTTGCCTAACTGCAGAAGACAAAGCTGTGTTTTGGGCATAGAAACTATTAAAGGAAGTACCCTGGGAAGACGGGACCTGGGCAAATCAGGCTTGTGGAGCTTTTTTATCTCAGCCTTTTTATTCCAGTCTCCCATTTATGAACTAGATAGCATCCCCTCCCACAATGTTATGAAAATAAATCCAGTGATATTCATGGAATGCTTAGATGCCATTGAAATGTTTGTTAGAAAATTTATTAAATTGTAGTCAGAACAGAATTAAGTAGAACACAGTTGAGCAGGTCATGCCTATAGCTATAAGAGCAAAGCAATGCCACAAACAACTTCCAGTGAATAAATCTGTCCTGTGCATGGAAAAACGGGAATCGTTATTGTTGGTCACAGCTGTTCTGCACCTTTTCTTATCCATGATGTTGACTACTTTCAGTGTATCAGAGGAAAAGGAAAGGCTGCAGAAGGCAGATGCAAGGTAATACTTTCCCACAAATATCCAAATCTTTAATAATTTTCCGTAAAGGTGACTTATGCAGTATTTGGTATTCTAAGCAAAGTTATGCCTCCGATTACAACATATATGTATTTGATAGTACTCCATGACCTTTTTTTTTATGGAATCCAGCATATTATGCAGCATCTTTGGCTGCTGCTACATACTGAGCACAGGGCTCTGTCAGCTTTGGAGGTTATGTAGCTTGTTTGAAGTTTCTCTTATGCACAGTTTTACGTTCATCTCAGTGGTGAACCTTTTGTTATTGCACTGTTCATTCATGTAACAGAAGTTACACTGAACTTACTTTCAGTCTCCATTTCTCCTAAATACATTTTGATATCTGCAGACTCTGGCATATTACTGTTCTTTACCTATTCCTATTTCTCCCTCTCTTAGTGGTCTGAGTTATTATATTAAAGAACAGTAGACTAAGTATAGGGCACAGAAGGACCCTGCTGTCAATCTTTTGTCATAATTTAAAAAACAAACCCTAAAACATTTAATCTTACACTTTTGATTCATTTGCTCCAACCAAATAATCATCCATGACACTTATTTGCCTTTTTTTCCCTAGCAATATCTTAATTTCTGTAGTAGCTCCTTGCATGGAACTTGGTCAAAAACTTTTTTGAAATCTAAATAAATTATGCCAGCTAGCTGTGCTCTCATAATTCAAGCTCACTTTGCCACCTTTGTGCAAGGACAAAAGGAGTAAATCAAAGTCAGGAAGATAATCCTAAGATTTCAGAACTTCTGCATAATAGACTCTGCAACTTGAACATGTTTTTCACTTGTTTTCTGTGCACATTCTTGTGGTTATCGAAGAAGATCAAACAAGAGCAAAAGCCCCAGGAATTCTTTAGATAGAATCATACTGATTCCTGACTAGAAGAGCATCACGTTTGCAAGCTTTTGGTTCTCAGCATGGATTCTAGTATGGACTCAAGGTAATGGGCAGTACTTACTATTCCTGATGAGGATCAGCTGCTGGAGTGATCTATGTGTGCCACTGGGGTTTTCCCACATTTACCGGGAAAGAGGAGCAGCGGTGACTTCTCTAGCAGCTTGTAGCGTTCTTTCTCTCTCTGGGGCCTCCTTCAACTCTTCCCTGTGCCACCCCATTGCTCCCTCATCTCCCACGTGTCTGTGCTTCAGTATATAAGGATATGGAAATAGAATTATATTATTACTGTTGAGACAGCTTAAGTATATTCAGTGATGTTAGTTTTGATTATAAGACAATGCAGAAACTTCATAAGTGGTGTAATCACTTCCACTCTGAGACTAAAAGCTGTGTAGCTTACTCTGGAGAGTGGTTTGGGAAACTTACATTAATGTAAATGCAATTTTGTTTCCATAGTTTGAAGTCAAACCCCTGTGTAAAATTAAAGATAAAAAGTGAATTGTAGGTTTAATCTTGCTTGGAGTTACAGTCTTCCCTTTCAGGTTTTAACTCAAAATAAAAGTACAGTTTTGACAAGGAACAGATCTCATGTATTCCTTTCAGTTATGCAGAAATTATAATTTCTGGCTAGCACAGGCATATCTACTCTGTCCTCTTGTCTAAGAGGGGGTGCTCTGGCTCTGTTTTCTTTTGTGGCACACAAATGGGTGTTTCAAAATCAGCATTACAAATGGCATGATCGCTTACAGTCTCAGCTCAAGAACTTGGGGCATTCCAGGAAACAGACCCTTCTTTCCTGAAATTCGAAACTGTGGGTGCAATTTTGCCATTTATGCAATCAGGTTTTGCTTATCTGTAAGAAGTTAAGCAGGTAAAGCAGGTATGGCTGACCAAAAAAATATGTGGGTTTAAGGGGTTTTGTTTTGTTTTCATTGTGGGATGCCTAACTTACCACAGACTGCTTATTGCATACTGAAGACAAGGCAGGAGGCAAGAACTGCGAGGCACTGAAAACAAGAGTGACCTTGCTTAGCTAAGTCTAACTAAAGACTAGATTGTCTATCTCCTCTTAAGGTTCTGCATCAGCAAACTGTAGCTAACTGTGCAAAAATTACTGTATAAAGCAGCAAAAACAAAGCCTAAGAGATATCTATACTTCATAGCAGGTATTTTTTTCAGGGTAGAATGTTAATCGAAAATGAAATAACTCTTTCTTAATAGCTGTATCTGGGCACTTTTTTTCCATTTAGTGTAGTCGACTCTAAACAAAATGACTTAATGGTCAGCCAAATATTTGCTTGGTTGAGTCTACACTGAAAGTTTGCTTTGTTTTTTAAGAATTGTATTTCAGGAACATTATCTCTGAAGTTATTTCTGTCCTTACAAGACAAGGTTAAATTTCACTTGCAGAAGGACAAAAAACTTCAGTGGTAGTGAATGAATTTTACTACATATTATTACACTAAATGTGATTATCCAGTATAAGAATAAATTACATAATTAGTTTAGAATCAAAACCTAAATTGGAATACTTGTTTACCTGTGAACTAAGGAAATGATGGTACCACATCTTAATACTTTGGGAAATAAAAGATTTTTGCTAAAGATACACTGTCACCGTTTCCTGTCATTAAGGTGGAAGATTTATGTAGGAAATAAGAATGCTTTCTGGTAGTGCAGAATTTCCATGCCTTCTTAGCAGAATATAAATGTGAATGTTATTTATGAGGTATAAAAAGCTATTCAGATGTATAGCCTCATGTTCAACAAAGATTGAAAAGGATTCAGACTAATTAAGAAGTAGTAGGATTTTATGGCGGACCAGTTAAATACTGTATACTGAATTTAGAAAAGCTTTCACTGCTGTTTGTGCCATACCTGCTCTGAATGTGTTCTGGGAGCTTTGTTTTCAAAGTTGTCTGATTTGTACATCTATAGGTTTTGCATCCACTGGATTATTTTTGCTGCTGTGGTTGCTTTGTTAATCTTCAGTGTTACACGATTTAAAATTATTGCTGATGCTACTCTAAGTTAGCTGTCATTGTCACATATTTACACAGTCAATAGCTCAGTGTCCCAGTGGACATCAGTGAGGAGTGGTGTACCTCAGGGGCCTGTACTGGGACCAGTGCTATTTAATGTCTTTGTCAATGACACGGACTCTGGGTTCAAGTGTACCCTCAGCAAGTTCATGGACATCACCAAAGTGGTGCACTCAGCATACCTGAGGGAAAGGATGCCATCCAGAAGGACCTGGGCAAGCTCAAGCAGTGGGCACATGGGAACCTTATGAGGTTCAACAAGGTCAAGTGCAAGGTCCTGCACCTTGGTCAAGGCAACATCTTGTATCAATTCCAGCTGGGAGCTGAAGGGATTGAGAGCAACCCTGTGGAGAAGGACTTAGGATGCTGGTGGATGAGAGACTGGACGTGAGCTGGCCTGGTGTGCTTGCGGCCCAGAAAGCCAACTGTATCCTGGGCTGCATCAAAAGAAGTGTGGCCATCGCTGTGATTTTGCCAGTCCACTCTGCTCTGGTGAGATCCCCATCTGGAGTACTGCATCCAGCTCTGGGGTCCTCAGCACAGGAAAGATGTGGGCTCTCTGAGCCAGTCCAGAAGAAGGCTATGAAGATGTTGAGAGGACTGGAACACCACTCCTGTGAAGACAGGCTGAGAGAGCTGGGATTGTTCATCCTGGAGAAGAGAAGGCTCCAGGGAGACCTTAGACCAACCTTTCATTATCTAAAGGGAGCCTGCAAGAGAGCTGGAGAGGGACTTTTGGCAAGGGCATGTAGTGAGTGATGGGACAAGGTGGAATGGCTTTAAACTGAGGAAGAGCAAGCTTAGATTAGATATTAGGAAGAATTTCTTCAATATGTCTGTGGTGAGACATGGTTGCATGGAGAAATTATGGATATCCCATCCAGGGAAATGATCAAAGTCAGGTTGGATGGGGCTTTGAGCAACCTGGTCTAATGGAAGATGTCTGTGCCTGTGGCAGGGGACTTGAAAACAGATGATATCTAAGGTCCCTTTCAACCAAAACCATTCTATGATTTTAAGTGCAAACAGAATATTTTTTTCAGTATTATGAATGTGCTACAGAGGTTTTGAGTGACCAGTCAAATTTACAGCCTTATGGCACAGCTTCATCAGTTGAACATACAGGTAAGCTGTTGCTAAGCATTTATGTACCATAGTACTCAGCTGAAAATGTTCGGTGATTCAGTGCCTGCTTGAGATGCTCAGCCTAAAATAGCAAATTTGCAGAATTAGGGGCTACTGCATTTGCCTTGCAAGTGATAGTAGTGAGCTGATATTTTTCAGCTGGGTGGAGCCGTGAAAAGGGTGCTTGATGGCTAAAAAGAGTTAAGCTTTCACTGCTGAAGAAGTTGTGTAAGGTTTTTAAAGTGACAGGTAGTGGGTGTTGGCTACCTATCTATAAAATCCTAGACGTAGCCTGAGGCCCAGGTGTTCTCAAGGCAAATGCATGTTGTGATGATTCGGGACTGCCTGTCTGCAGTTATGATTTAGGGCACCAAAGAAGGATCACTAAACCTGCATGTGGCCCATCCAAGTGTGAATATTAAGAAACAATGGGAATGACAGTCTAATGTGATTAATTTCATCAAGGTTTTTTGGGTGGATCACATCAACCGGATGCGTCCCTCTGCTCTCTCATCCTCAATACTTTTATACTAGGGAAAATAAGTCAGGCGTTGGTGCTTGATTTTAAAACCCAGAATCTGTAGATTTGCAGACAAGGGAGGATTGAGCAGCAGAGAGAAACAGGAATGCATACGGTCTGTGTTCAGTGTTGTTGACATCTTTTGAGTCTGCATGAAGCTCTGCTCTCTTTGTAGTGTTGTCTCCCTACACATGATCATCAAGCCCAGCACTTCTTATGACAGCCTTCTGTTTGGATGCAGCCTACAGCATTGTAGTTTTCACTTTGTTTGGTTTCAATTGTGACCTGTTGGTGAAGGGTAAACTGTAACCCACTAGCATCCCCAGGACTGGATTTTTTGGAATATGAAAGATTTGTGTGCTCTGGGTAGTCCATAAGCAGCTGGAGGCAACCAGTTTGTTTCGTGAAGGCCTAAGGCAGCCTATCATCAGGTAACCTTTCAGAATATCCAAAAAATGAACATGAAGGTTCATGAATCACAAAACACAGTAGCCCTATGAATATCCTTTTGGACATGGTATTAGATCTGTGACAACACTTAAGGCTTCTCACACTATTTAAAGTTATGTAAAGTGAATGGCATTATGGCAGACAGTCACTAAAACTGCGTGTACTCTAAGCATTGGCTTTTGTAGGCTTTGGGCATTTGTATGTTTTTAAGGTGTAAATGCTGAAGCTGTCCTTGATGTAAATATTTTTGCAATGGTCTTCATGATTTTGGTCATCTTTGTGAGTCTTTAAACATCAACATCTCAGATGCAAGAAGTCACGGGGACATTCTTATACTTTATGGGTGCTCTGTGGCCTGCATAAACAGCTAGGTGATAAGAGTCACAGCTAATCCTTCTTTGTCCTGCAGTAGGCAGAGCCACATTGTTCCTTCAGAGAAATGGGGCGGGGAATACTGCCCCGGGAGCTCAGGGAAATCGTGGTAATGCATTCCGAGACACTGAAGGAACAAGTGGTTGAGCTTGTATCCTGAGTGTGAAGTGAGTACATTAGCAGCCTACATTTAAAATGGGGAGATTTCATGTCTTGGTAAGAAGGGTCGTCGAGACACTTAAGGGAGAAGTGAAACCAGATGAACAAACTCTTCACCTTCATGAAGCAAGCTGAAGTTTTTACACAGCTGTTAATCATATAGTGATCCGTTAGCTATTAAGATGCTAAAATCCGTTTTTCCTCCTTCCATTGCATTTAAGAGGCATAGTAAGAAGTACCATCTTAATACCAGCAAATATTAGAATGTCTTCTGCCTACTCCACCTCTGTACCCCTTAGGAAGTGTAACAAAATGTAACAAGTCTAGTCTCCTGAGGAACTGGAACTGAATCACCTGAATGCTAACAGTCTTATGATTTATCTGACTTCAGCTGTTCAGAGATAAACCTTGGGCCTGGAACTGTTTGATTAACTGGTTAGTCCTGAAAGTGTAACAGAAGGCCACAGCCAGTTCGAATGACTTTCGGTCTTTGTGTTGTTTACAGCTTTACAAGGTGCTAATTGTCTTACCTATGGCATCTGTTTCAATCTCTTGCAAGTGTGCCTGCAGCCACAAAATCTAGGCAAGCTGCATGTTCTCGCTGCAAGCTGCAAGGTTAGCATTTGTATTCTTAAATCATGCTAGTTTAAGACTGAGTAACTTCCCCTTTGAAGACAGAACCTTGTAGCCCTAAATGTGAAATGAAAATGTTTAAAGTTTCAACCCCCCCTATTTTTGGCTTGTTAACTGAAAACTAACTGATATCGTACCCATGAATGTGCTCTCACTCGTTTCTCTAGAGAGAAACTGCTGCCAGGTTTAATACTAGATAAAACGTATTATGTCTGCAGTAAACTCTACCGGACATAAAGCACTAAATAACTGTATACTGTCAAGTTATTAACCTATACCTACTTAGTCTATGTAGTTGAGTAACATGGCCGGCTCATGCTAAACTACAGAATGCCCAGCTGTGATTATGTCATGTGGGTAACAGGAGCCACGTTGCCATGAGCAGCTCTGCTCAGGAGAGCAGTAGAGCAGTAGCTGCTTCTGGTGAACCTCATTTCTCTCCTTCCAAAATAAAGAACCTTTTTGTCGACAGTGGCAAGTGGCTAGGTTCTACACTGTGTAAGATGCACAGCACTGAAACAAACATGAAAACTAGGGCCTAAGTGGCATTCAGTATTTAACCTCACTGAGTTTGGAAGATTTGGGGGGAAAAAGGTGGAGGGGGGGGGTTATGCAATGCATAGGCTTGCAATCCAATTACAGAGCTCTGAAATGCTGAAATAAATTTTGCCCTCCTCTTATTTTTTTTGTTAGTTTCCCACTTTAAACTGAAGGGTTTTTATCTGATTCTTTAACAAACCACATACTTGAGAGAGACAGAGAGAAGGATTAGGTAGGACACAGTACTCATTGCTTGGTAAATAATCTGGTGACAGTAAGTGTCATCTGCCAAAATATGATTTTTCAAGTTGTTTGGTTTTTAGAAGTGGAATAGCTTTACACTGTATAAAGCTTAGAACTCTGACAGCTATTATGTGTTCTGAATAAAAGTGTTAAATGACTCTTTTACACAGTATTTAGTTAAATGCAGAAGTTGAAATAAAGCTTGTTCTATGCTGTGGAGATAAAATAATGAGAGAAAACTGCCTCTTTCTTACAGTGCTGTACTGTTTCTTGCTTTATTTTATAGTAATAATATAACCTATTTATAATAATGTATCTAGAGTCTTGGTATGAAAACATTATTATTGAGCTTACCAAACTAAAAGGAAAAAATAATAACATGGAGTGCATTTATCTAATATTTTTTTGCTGCCTTGTGTTAATATACAGAGAACTTCAGACTGATGTTCTGTTCTTTATGTATGGATATGTCCTGGGCTTACAAATATGTATGTGCTTCTGAATATATATATATATATACACAATACAGTAACCTCTCCCAAACTTCACTGTTGGTGTAAATCTTAGAAGAAAATACAAAGCAGAGAACATTAAGTACTGTTTGCATACATCTGTATATCTGTGTATGTGTAAATATGCACACAGTGCTATTAGTTATTTATGTTCCTTGTTGTCTTTCTACACTAATAATAATAATAATAATATGTGTGCAGATAGAAGATACTATTTTTCAAATTTGGTGACACTGTTATTTTTGGAAGGCTTTAGTGAATGGAATGCCTAGCAGAAGTGATCATTCTGGTGTATATGTTGTGCCGACGTTTGCTGGGAAATGATAAGCCTCTGTATAAGTTCTCTGTAGACTGGCCAAAATTTGAGTCCTGTCCAAGTAACACATGCCATGCTAAATCAACTCTGAGCACTGGTAACAGTATGATCTTGTCATTGTGGCATTCCTGCTCCACTAACTAGTGAGGTGTAAGGCTTAGTGTTGATGAAACACCACACTAATATAGCCATACTACCTTTCACTCTCAAACCAGCTTTAGACTTTCGTGTCCACATAACACCATGTTACGCATGACAACTGCTAAGAAAGTCATGCTGAGGATTATTTTCAACAATACACTTTCTCGTAAGTGGCCAAAAAAATTTTTAACTGCTGTTTCAGAAATACAGTGTCTCTGTCTGACATATTCATTATACTTCAAAAGTGTAAAATTCAGTACAAATAAGATTTGTTGGTGGCCCAGTGTCAGGAGCAGTTTAAGGCAGCAGCAAGGCAAGCAGGTGTTGGTGGAGACAGATAAACACAAGGCCACCTAGGATTGCAGACTACATGGACAAATGAGGGGCTCAGCATTACTCAAGCAGTCACACTTGGGGTTTAGATGATATTAGAGTTTGGAAGTGAGATTTAGCCTGATTCAAATTTATGGAAGAACTTCCATGAACTTCAGGAAGGCAAGGTGCTATAACTTGTAGTTCTGCTAGCATTCAAAAATGCTGCACTTCTCATTAATTTAATTTCTGCAATGTGAATGGACCCTATCAGCAAATTACTAAAGTGTAACTTGCTTTGACAGATCCAGAGGGAGATATAAAAGAGAGATACTGGAGTCAGGAGAATGAGATGTGCAGCAGAAGAAACAGTGAGTCTGCCCGTGAATGCCTGGCGATGGCATATTGTGCTTTGCTGTCAGTCTGTTGATTCTTATACACTTCAAAAGAGCTCTCTGGGGAGCCAGTTATTCGAGTCACTGCCTGATGCACTGTAAATCACCGCAGTACTTTTTTTTTTTTTTTTTTTTTTGGATGGGCCTTGAGTGTGCTTAATGCCGTTTTGAAACATCATCTACTGCCACTGGAGCTAGGGGATTTCAATAGAAGTGGAGCAGAGGGATAGGGAAAACCTGTCCCTACAGATGCGATAATTTGGAGCTGGTTCTGGATTGGCTGGACATGTGTTCTTTGGGTACTGTATGCTGTTCTTGTTCAAAGCTGAGAAAGCAGCAGGAGCTATGGGTTTCATGGAATTTGAATAGAGATGAAACCAAAAAGCTTAGCATGCTCTGTCTCCGTGGCCCCGTGGTCTCTGGGAAGTTATACCCCTGAGGCTTGGCCAGAAAACAGAGCAAAGTCTTCAGAGTGTCTGGACAAGGGTGATGCTGCTTTAGCATGGAGCTTCCTTTTAGGAACAAATGACTGCTTCTCCTCTAAGGAGCAGGCAGCAAGGGGTTGCTAGCTGTTGGGACTGAATAAACCTTGAAATGTTACAATCATAACATTATAGAAGAACAAGACCAGGATTTTTAACCAGAATTCCTAGGTAAAGGAGTTTTACACAGTTGTATTGCCCTTGTATGCTGGTTTGCCTGGTTTCTTAGCAATTTTAAAAGTTGTAGGACAGTTTCAAATACATTTTACAGAATTCAAAAACCTTTAAGGTGCTTTGTTTCCACGGAAAATGAATAGGTGGATAAAGACCCTGAATTGCTCCACATAAGGGAAGTCGTTGACAGGAGTTCAGTTGTGGTTTTAGTGACAAACCCAGAAGGGAGAAGTTTTTAATGCTCCAAGCACAAGAGAAAAGGCAATGTGAGCTCCTATCTTAGTTGAAATGGGATAAGGGAAACATGAGACAAAAAGCTGCAGGTAAATATGAAGAACATTTCACTCCCTGGGGAACTATTTGGGCCTTTTAAAGGTTTGATGGATCATTTATATTATTAAAGACAGAGGTGGGATGCTTTCAATTACAAACCCACGTGCAAAACTAGTGATTGCACAGATAATGAGTGACTTATTTACACCAAATCTGATGTCTTCCTGACTTCCCTCTGAAAACAATCAATAAACAAACAACCTTAACCAACCAACCAAAAAAAAAATCCACCACACCAAAACAAATATTTGTCTTGGTGAAGTTAATTTTGGGCAAACATGTTAAACCAATAGCATGGCTTGTCTGTCTCTAGTCAGAGTTCAATTTCTAGACATACATTCAGTAGTCTTCCTCTTCTTTTTATGGTAGATCACCAGTGGAATTTAAACAATGGGTAACTGATGACAAGGCTTTTATTTCAATTGCTCATAATAGAACAATGCCTTCAACTATATTGTTGGAGGTATTTATTTTTTATTTTAAATAAGTGATGGAAATAATCTCTCTCTTAAACTAGTTGAAGCAGTGGCTGTTCCTATAAATTCAATGCACAGAACTGCCTATGGGAGACTTGCAGATCAAAGAGGATCTGATTATGAAACATTAAAACTAACCATAATATCCAAGCCAGAAAGGGTCCAGGAACCTCTGGTGCTGGCAGTTCAGGAGCTCTGAGAATTGTGTGGGTTTGCCTCTTGCTCTGGCACTGAGAATGGAGGAAATCTCTCCTCTCTTGAGAGTGCCAAAGATAATTTTGATGAATCTTAAAATTAACAGGAGTGAATATTTGCAAGGAAGTAAGGTGTTCAGCTTCTCATGCTGCTTGACAAAACACAAGAGGATTTTTTTAGATATCCTTACTTAATTCAGTGGTATCATGATTTCCATATACTTACTCTGAGGACAGGACAGGTACTGACTCCCAGTTTACTAAATCATTCTTTCATAGCTATCAAAACTTGTAAAGTTGATGATCCTGTTTTGACAATAGCAGTGAACACAGCAGTTACAGCTTGAAAAAAAAATTACATCCAGCCATGAAGACACAACATAAACATAGGTGTCCAGACCCAAGAGTTTAACCTGGGTTTAGGTGTTTTCTGGAATTTGCAGTGTTAAATTGCAATACTTCCATTTAATAATTTACAAAACACTTGAAATATATCTAATATGTGAGAATTAGGGGAATTAAGAGTCAAGGGACCTGAATTCCATATCTAATATTAAAGCATAGGGATCTAGCAGTGGTCTTGCCATATCCATAAAACCAGAACACTTCTTGCTGCTGGGCAAACACTGGGGAAAAGGTTCTCTCCAGTTAACATAACGCCGTTTATATTGCCACAAATATGACCAAGCTCACAAGATTATCGTGTGCTGTTTTGGAATACATACTTTTACTTCATGTTAACTTACTGTGCTCAATGTTTTCTGGGCATTGCTCTCTGGCAGGGTGGCAGCCAATCAGGCAGGTCTGCTACAGTCATGCTGTAGCAATGAAATGGTGCTCAGTGTGTTACCTACAGACATACAAGTGGTTATATAGGGTCACATAAGAAAGTGCTTCATTGGGTAGACAGAGCAATGGTGACACCTCTGCTTGCCACTCAGGCCTTAGCAAAGGGCTGAAGGATGAAAGACTATAAAGCACCCCCCAGCCTCTGAGGAGTAGAGGGAGAAGATGGTGTGCAGAAAGTCTTTGAGACAGGAGCAGGGAGTGATGAGAGTCCCTGGTTTTGGGGTGTGTGGTTTGCAGATTCACTGCAAAGATAACTGTATCAGAAGCCAGAATGTATTTGGATGCCTCAGAGAGTTTGTGGGTGCACGTTTTCCTTGACCCAGGAACTGAGCATGGGAGGTTTTACTTTAGATGGTCAGATAATGTGGGTGTGTATGTAATTGTGAGTTCACTACCTGTTGTCGCTTTTAAGTCAGTGATATGTCTGGCTGGTGTACCTTCACTAATATAACCAAGTTATGGTTTACTGGAATGGTTTTGCAGGTGGTAGTGAATGTGCAATCTGCTGCAGAGACACGACTTGAACTTCTTTTTGTTATTTTGCTACCTGGTCCTCTTCTGAGTCAGGTGGATGCTCTAGACAAAAAAAAAAAAAAAAGACAATGAACAAAAACCCCTATCCTTATCTGAGTTGTGGCTTCCTTCATTAGTATAGCGGGGAGCTGAAGTAGTAATGACTTACATATCTGAATTCTAGTGAGACAGGTGCTGTCTGCCTGATATGTACCAAAAGTCCCAGTGTCAACAGTGAGGGCGAATGATGTAATGCCACTTTACATCCACAACCATCCCGAGATCATGAACTCACTTCTAATGATCAGTTTGAAATAGTACTTTGTCATTACTATTCCATGAACAGATTTGCTAGTTAACTAGCTAACTAATCCCTTGAACATGGTAAAGAGATAAGGGCAGCTCTTGCTGGTAGAGCCTTTGTTGGGCCAAAACATAAAATCAGATGTTTTGACCATGCTGCTGGTGTTATCTAACCTCAAAGTAATTTTTAACCACCTGTAGAATGATCATCTGAAAACCCAGTGCAGATGCAAAGACTGCAGCAGGAGAAAGGAGTGGGAAGCGGTAAGCCAATAGGAGGGGAGTTTTGGCATGTATTCCCATTTGCCACTTAAATCTTTAGTCATATTTTCCAACTTCTTTTAGCTGTTACTGTGAATGATAGGTTTGAGAGGCCTCAGAATTCTCTAGCCTTTCATGAGTAACTTGGGTAATTCTTTTAGGAAATATTACGCTATTTTGAAGTAGTAAAATTCTGCAGAGATGGATATAAGTGAGTCCATACAGATAATTGCTGAAAATTTCAAGGATTTGGAAAAGAAGTTATCTCTCCCCCTCCTTGATCTGTGTTGATATAGCTCAGGAGGTCTTTAGGTTAGTGGTAGGGTGGAAAAATAATTTTTCCTCTTTTTCCCTCCTTTCCTCCCCTTGCTACTATTTCCTTCTTGCTAGTATTTATTTGAAGAACATCTGTGTTATAAGAAACACAGTTGTTACTGCTATTTGTCCTGTAACATGAAAAGAATGAATCAGAGTGTAAAGTAATATTATATTTCATAGTTTTGGGGTTAGTTGTTGAGGTTCTTTTAAAGTATCAGATTATTTAATCAGAGGCATGGAGGCTTCTTTTAAGCTAAGTACACATTGTTTCTCTACTACTGAAATATCAGTGCTAAGTAATTGCTGAAATATTTTTCATTTTTCTTTTTATCTTCCCTTGGCCTTCACTGACTTTGAAGTTTGGTTCAGGTCAAGTTGTACATTCATCTTTTAAGGTATCTGAAGTGATAACCTCAGCTTGTCCTTTAGATCCTGAAAGCTTACGTTTCTGTCCAACTATAATTGGACTAAAAAGCTCTCCATAGTCTGTACCAAAATTATTAGAGGTACCTACTGATTTGGTTTTAATGAAAAATAAGAGACCAGCATCCAGCATTTGACAGATTTTGGAAGAATGTACCTTAGGGGAAAAACAGCTCTTGGACTTCTGCTGCAACTGATACTGGTTAGTTTGCTTTCTAACAAAATCTGATCTATGGATATGAAAACAAGACCCTTGAAAGCTGCCTGTCCAGTGAGAATAATTAATTAATTAGCACTTCTTCACTCGAGATTGTGAGCAATATAACCTTATGTCCTAGAATTTCCTTTTTGCCCACAGAGAGTCTAACCTGTATAACACGTCTGTGTCTCCACGTATGTTTATATGCACCAGGCTAAAAAAAACTGTTATAGATACAAAATTATATATTTTGCAAAGATTTGTGTTTTCTGCATCAGCATCATAATCTCTGTTTGGCAGATTTCTATCATCATTCTGCTGGAGAATTTCGCACTCTCCAAAATGGAGAGTGAATTAAGACATTCATTCTGAATTATGAGCTCTTTTCCCCCCAAAAAATGTTTAGGCATCTTAGAGAACAGCCATGGTGGGACAGTTTTTGGTCAGTCTCAGAACTGCTGAACTTCAAACTCAGAACAACTGACCCTTGAAGTGGAGGGCTCTGGATTTTTATTTTTATTTTTTATGTTTTGCTTTGTTTTACAGAAGGGAACCAGCATGGCTGACAGACGTGCTGCTTCTCACCAGAAGTACATAACAAATGGAGGGGGAGCCTGCCTGGCCAAGAGGCAGGTGGGAGGCAGACCTGGATTCTCTGTGAACAGGGACACTTGAAGAGAAAAGAAGCAGGAAAATATTTAATTGGCTTGAAACACTAACAAAACTTGGACTGCTGTGAAGGCGAGGCCAACCTTTACAGAACTCTTTGACTCTGTAGCGCTTCTAAATAATAAAACAACTGGTTGAGAAATTCCTTTGCTGAGCTTAAGTATTACATGTTTTAGGTTGGAGGGTTTTCTTGTGTATGTGCGATATTGTCTGTAGGTCTTGAACTAGAATTACATTTAGGAGGAGTTTTGAGAAAATATAACATGATAACTTGAGTGTGAAAGGGGAGTCATGGATATACAAAGCTGCAGTTCAAAGCTCTGTGATAGCCAGGTCAGGAAGTAGTGTGATTCAGGGAAGTCTCTACACGAGGAATTTGGGCCTGGGTATGAACAATGTTGATCCAGAGTTAGAAACAGTGACCTAGATGTATTAAAGATATTTTGCTTTGAATTCACCTGACTCTTCTGGAAAGTTAGCTGTTATCCTAGGCCTGGGGGCTCCACCTTAGATATCACTGAATTGTATCAGCCTTTGGTTCGGCAGCTCTTAATGGCGTAAATAATCTTGATTTTCAGAATAGCAAAAGTTGTGTTGTCTTCCACAGCAACTTTTGGGCACTTCTCGTCTTGCTGCATTCATGGAATGCAAACAGTGTGATGCCCTGGTTCACTGCAACTTCTCATGTGCCGTGTTATTGTGGGCAAGTCATGATCCTCCTTTATCAATGGAGGATTTAGATACTAATGGGGAAGTTGAAGACAAATGTTAACATTACAGAGCCTGTATTTCGGTACTGTATGTTCTTACTTAGTGCCTTACTAAGAGAGGACATATGTCCTGTGTAATGAGCTCTGAGGAATGCATTGGCCCTGTTCCCAATCTGATAGTATTTTATCATGAGGTTAGCTTTGATATCAGTGAAAATATTACTCACAATTTTTATCCTTTGAAGCAGAAGAATTAGGTTCTTGCATGTGGGAAGACCTTGAAATTGGTTGTAGACTTCCCTTGTTCTGTGGAGCTTCACCTCTCAGCGATAGTACTGAGATACTGCTGGAGCTTAATTATAAAGCAGCCCTTTCAGTATCTGCTACTAAGATAATGAATTAGCTGCCAAAGTTCAGGTTTGTCAAGAATCACACCCTTTTTCTCTAATTAACAAAATGCCTTTGCAGGCATAGATGTATAAACTCAGTGCTAAAGCATTACAATAAGGCTATAATGATCATACCCCAATTTGCAACAAATGAATAGTTCCTTCATGAGCTTTTATTTCACTATTTAAGAAAAAAAAAGGTAGGAGGAAAGGATAAAAAGGGAAAATTTTTCCTGAAAATAACTAGATTAATTTTTCTGAGAAGTGTTCTTTGTAATAATCTAAAGTTCAGAGATCTGGGTAAAGGCAACACATTTGAGTTTCTTTGCTCAGAGAGTTATTGTGTGTGTCAGCTGTGCTGTGGCAACAGCCCCTGCATATGTGCTGCTAGGCTATAGGAAGCGTAAGGTAAAGTGTGTTAGCATGAACCTCCAAGAGAAAGCTTTAAGCTAAATCATTCTGTCTCCTTTTGATAAGCTAAAAGCAACCACCTACCATGTTCCTGCAGCACCCTGCAAAGTGTCATAATTCAGCCAGGACCCTGAAGTGGAACTGCCCTGCTAAAGGAATTAAAACCTGTAATGTTTCTTCTTTGGTGCCAATGTCATCTGCTTCCAAAACACTGGATTAAATGAAAGTTTGGCTAGATCTACTTATCCTGTTAGAAGGAGTGATTATGCAATTTTAAAAGTATTTTGGGACCAGTGACTTGAGTTCTTAGTGCTGGTTATCTCTGCATTTACTGAAGTGCAAAGTCTAGCTTTGTAAATGGCATTTATTTGACTGGGCAGTCAGCCCTGGCTTAATCCCTAACTCTGACTCTGTCCAAGGAAAGCTTGGCCTGAATTTACTTTAGGAATGAATACATGCAAAGATATGCTTGCACTCTACGGCCTGTTTCTTCATTCATACCAAGTGGGAAACTGAACAGTGTGTACACCAGCTCCTTCCTGCTGTCCGACATGGAAGGAACAGGCTAGGGAATGCTGAGACATGTCAGATCTCACACTGGTAGGACACGGGTTTTGTGTAGTGTCACTGGAATGATTTACCCCTTTGCAACCAAATTAAAAATATCCCTAAACTGACTGCTATCATCACCCCCTATCCCTCATGTTTATTTGTATCTGCATGTGTTTGTTTACAGAAAGCTGTTTACATTGCGCTTAGTATCATTTCCAATGCCTTGTGATCAAGTCTCACCCACAGGTCATTTGATAAAAATCAGTGATCCGGGGCCCTGGGTCAAAAATGCCTTTGTGCAGCACATCATTTTCTCCCTGATCTGTGGTCTAGAGATCATATTGAAAGTGATTTAGAAGAGCTAAAACCGGGTGAAACTGATTTTGATATTTTCCAGAGGAAGAATTAATTGTTTCAGGAGTTTATTTCCAACATTGCAGGAGAAAAGAAAGTAAAATTAAGGTGGTTGTTAGAAACTTTTATGTGTTCAGACCATCTTTGCTGGTTTCCTCTGCTCATATTCAAACACTGTAAGATTCCAGGGAGTTTCATTTTTGAAGATGTCAGCCACACCACTTAGTTCACTCTTTGTCAAGGATTCAGTTTCACGTGTTTGTCTAGGTTACTGTTAAGAAACATATTCTTTGTCTTCAGTCCACTATATATTTTTTTCAGTTTCAATTCTGACCATTGGGTCCCTCCACTAGTGAGTAGGTAGCTAGTCTTGCCCTTGCATTTCAAAACTCTTTTGGAAGGATTGCTGTTTTTCCACGTCACTATGTTGATTTGGCTGTGCAAACAGGAGGGAACTGGAACAGCTGTGATTTCCTGTATCATGAGGACTGTTCAAATCCTCTGTAAGATTCAAAGTTGCGATCTTTCTCCCTCTGACATCATTCCCTTCTGGAGTTCTTTCCCCACCACACTGTGGAAACTTCTTTTAAAAGCTGTGATCTTTAAATATGACAAGTCATTCAGAGGTAATGCCAGTCACTAGCTAGAACAAGCATGTGCTGCTTAGTCATGAAGTGAAACACATCCCAAGAGAATGACTGTTCCAGCTACTGGATTCCTGCATACTCTGTAAGAGAACTCTTCCAATCTCTTGTAACTAAATATTTATCAAGTCAGAGAGAGAGAATTGCCTCTTCTTCTCTCACTCAGCTATGTTGTCACTGAGTGCAGTTCATTTCTGTGCTTTAATGGTTGTGTAGTTAGTTATACAAAACTGTATAAAGTTATTTAAACAGTTTATCTAATAGAGACTTACCCAACAGCCTGTGTTACACAGACTTACAGACCCCTGGGTTAAATTCCATTTTAAGGGCCTGAAACATGATCATCCATGGTAGCTGTAAATACTCTAACCACTATGCTTATATGAGAAGCTAAGTGCTAAACATACAGGAAAAAGTCTTGGTTTGGATTTTGTGAGCATTGTGTGTAGCTTAGGGATGTTCAGAGATGACCTGCAGGCTCCAGTTGTCCTGGTGAACATGCTGGAGGGAAGAGCCTGGCTGAATGTTTCTGCTTTGGAACTTCAGGAGTTTGCTTCACTCAGTGCCATACCTATGGAGTGATGGTAGGATAGGTTTGCAGACATCAAATCATGAAAGTGTACCAACATGCAGAGTTAGAAAGCAGCTTCTGCAGAAATCCATAGTGCTTATAGTGGTGTTAGTCATCTAGTATCACTTGATGTTGTGACTTTTCTTCATGTTTATATGTTATTAGTGATACAGGAAGGGATTAATTATATGTGTCCCAGTATTGTAATTTTTGAATGAGAATCAAAAAATGTAAAATGGTCCTTGAAGCATTCATGAAAATAACTGAGCTCTTTGGGAATAAACAGATCTAAATAACTATTTCTAGACTTTTAGGTTCTTGTTCCTGAGAAAGACACACTTATCCTTGTTCCTAGATGCTTTTTGACTCATTTGAAAATGTGACTAGATAAAAGAGCGCATTTCAACTATAGATATAATCACAATAAGCTTGCGGGACACTAACCTACCCTTTCTTCTCCAAAAAGAGGGATTTAAGAGTTGAGTTTTTTTGCTTTCAGGAGCATTTTCATAGACTCTGAAAGTCAGGAAAATCCATAGGCTTTGCAGCATGGACAGAAGCTTGGTGAAGCAATTGCTTTATTCCAGTCTTGGCAGGCAGTGTGAAGCTCAGCAGCCTTTTGGAGAAAACCATCAGGCAGTATTTGTTTGCTGCATAGAGCAATATAACCTGATAGACCCAAGAGCTGCGCAGAATTCTCTAGAGCAAAAACAACTGCTACAATTCAGTCTGCTACTAAATAAGTAACCCCTAAAGATTCCAAGCACAAACTTTTGATGCATCTGAAAACTATGTTCCTGTAACTAAGGAACTGCCCAACTGTGCAATAGTTTGATTGTCTGGGTATGTTTAAAATACAGTGTGACATGAAGGAAGGGGAAGAAGTTTTCAAGATTATACTTTTATCTGCACTGCTAAGCTTAACTATTAATTTAACATCTAGTTCAGTTCATTCCAGGTCCTCATTTGCTCAGTTACTTGGGGTAAATGTAAGGTGGATTTAGTGGCATTGTTTCAGATGTGCTGAATTAAATCAGGATGTGAAATCAGGATGTGGCCTAAACCATAGTAAGTATAACGTATTTTTCCACAATTCTCTTTTCAGTGCTTGTTCAGTTTATGCTGACAAATATTACATGCTTTCTCTACTTGTCTTTTTCCCACAGATGTTTTGAAAAAAAGTATGGTTGATGTTTAGGCCTGATTTAATGATTTGAGTTTGGGAGGTTTTTTCCTTGTCTCAGCAAGAGCAGAGTAGAGTTAGGATAAGAGTTTGGATACACGATTACGTGCAATCAGTTCAGTTACTCTTTTAGGAAGGTGCTGCATGCTGCTCCTTGATGTGTTTACACATTAATTCATCACAGTTTCTAACACAAAGGCTTGCAAGCAAACTGCACATCCGCACCTTCCTTCTCACAGCACTCTTGAGCAGTGGGACTGTGTAGCCAAACTGCTGAAGTTCATCAGTCTTCTCAGTTACAAGGCAAAGCCAACACAGCTTTCAGCTACAACTTCAAAGGGCCCTACAGCACCCTCAACTTGCAGGATGTGCAGACAGGGGTCATGTCTGCAGTTGCAGTCTTTGGGAGGGGTCTCAGTGTCACTGAGCAGGGACAGCTTTCCTGGTGATAGGCAGCAAGGTTGGGTGTTGCTGGGGAAGATGTTTGGGGAAGGGGGAATGATGTTGTCTTGAACGAACAGCAAGCCTCTTGCATGCAAGGCAAAACCTTACAAGCAGTGTTCCACCCCTGCTCTGCAGAACTCTCCTCTGGGAAAAGGTCTGTAGCTCAGCTAGATCCAGGACAGCCTCCTGGGAACACTTCACTTGCAACCTGGCTAAAGGAGGGTCTCTACCATGTGGTGGAGGGAGCAAACCTACCTAGCCACCAGGTTTGACACACTGAGATCTCCTCCATCAGAAGTAATGGTCCTGTCAATGGTTACTCCCCTGTGAAAAGGGCAAAGCATGGTGGCTTCTCAGCAGGGAGAACTTTCTTCTCCTGCCAGAATGGGGAGAGAATAACAGGGGCCTGAACTGTGGCTTCCATGTAAGCATGACAGGTGTTATAGGCATATGGCCCTGCTGTACAGACCTACACTGGGTGTTTTGCCTGGTGAGTGTGAAAGATCTTAACTTCCCTTGTGGGATGCTTTCCATGCAGTGACGATGTAGGAGGTTCTACTGGAGCAGCCAAAACAACAAATGCAGCAGTACCCCATTTGAGATGTGTGTCCCCTCTTCCAGCACACCCAGCTCCATCAGTGGAAGCAAACTCATGAGTAGTTTATGACATAAGTCCAGTCCTGTGGCATTGCAACAGATTCAAGGCCTCAGTTCCCTTGAGTTCCCTCTTCTCAGTTTCCCAGACTCAGGTCTTTCCCAGTACTCAAGGCAGCAGCCTTCAGAGTGAAATATGAAGCCTTCAGAGTGAAACACTGTACCTAATCTGACTATGGAGGGGAGGCAGTGTGAGGACTATGCCAGCAGGTCCATGAGCCAATACCAAAAGAGAGCTCAGGCTCCACACAGAAGAGGACTCCTTGTAGACTGGGTGCAGAGCATTCTCAGATGAGAAACTTGAAGATGTCCCTGCTCATTAGAGGGGCTTGGACTAAATGACCTTGGAAGGTTTATATTAGATATTAGAAAAAAATTATTTTCATGGAAAGGATTGTAAAGCATTGGAACAGGCTGCCCAGGGAAGTGGTAGAATCGCCATCCCTGAAAAAAATGGTGTCGATGCGGCACTCGAGAACGTGGTTTTATGGTGAACATGGTGGTGGTACTAGCTTGATGATTGGAGTTGATGACCATAAAGGTCTTTTCCAATCTTAACATTTCTATGATTCTACCTTCAAAGATCCCTTCACACCCAAACCATTCAGTGGTTCTATGCTTTAAGTGGCAATCACAATATACAGATTCCTGTTTGATCAGGTGTGTTTCCTGAGTAACAAACTTGATGTGGCTGATTTTATTTTCAATTTTGTGTGAAAAAAATGGTTTTATTAAAAAATCCCAGTCTCCCTAGAAAGATAATAATCTGCCCACCACCAACAGGAATTTGATGGAAAACCTTTAAATAAAAATTGTGGAAGAATTGTTTGCCTAGCTTCAGAATGCTAGTTTAGTAGAATGGCAGTGTAATATATTAAAGAAGTTTTGCCCAGGAGTGCTGGATGCATTAAAGATTACCTTGGATCTCTAAGTTTTTAAACTAGGTGTCTGTGGAAAGAGAAGTAAATTCTGTGTTCAGTACCTTGACCTTTGCTGTCCAGTGCATCCAGCAACATTAATAGTTACCTTGTACATTATTGTCTCTGATTTGGAGATGCAAATATGTACTCATAAGGTCATGTCAATTTTATCAGGAGATTCAGTTTGCCAAATCTTGCAACTGGACTATTGCCATGGTTGTGACTCGTAATGAAAGTGGAGCTTTTAGCTATGCCATGAAATAGGACTCCAGTGAGATTTGTCAGATATATAATAGATGAGGCCTCGAACTGAAGGGACTTAATGAGTCATAGTGATTTGGTAAATAGCATGTTTTTCATGGTGCCTGTGTAAGAGAATGACTAAGAAACTCAACCCCCAGGATGATGACACAAATAAAAAAGGAAAACTCTTTGCTCATATCCTGATCAGATGGGAACAGTCCAGGATCCCCATTTTGCCAGTCCTTTATTTAAGGTTCAGAGATCTTCACCAGAGTACATGGTATACTACAGTTCTGTCCAGCCTGTCATCCATAACATCCATAGATTAAAGAACAGCAGGAACACTGACAGCAGCAAAACACTTTCAAGTCTGAGATAGAAATAACTTTTAAACAAAAGGAAGACAAATATTTCTCCTTTGGACTCAGACCACAAATGGAACATCTCAAGTATGTGAAGCTGGAGTTTAAAATGGAGATCTGCAAGTAATTTCAGCTATACGGCTTTTGCTGCACACATTCTAACACAGAGTGCTTGCTACAGCAGTAGTGTTGTGCAATAAGTACATGCAAAAATAACTTTTCTTTCTCTCTTCACATTTATCAGTCACCATTAAAGAGCTCATGTAGCATTAAATGCGAGTCTGCTGTTAAAGTGATGATTGTAATGAGAAAAGGAAAAGATAGTAAGTTAACATCTGAATAAACAGGAGGACATGATCCATGAGTGATTGATCAAGATAAGTTTTACCATTCATATTTTTAATATGCAAGTCAAAAGTTTTCTCACTTAAGAGAGAGCAGCTTTGGGAGATGACCAAAAGTGAAATGTCATTTTAATATTTGGCTAAACAGAAAAGCCTTATTTAAGTTTGGGGGAGGGGATAGCTTAAATAGCAACCTATTTTGCTGCTACTGTTCCACTCAGCTATAGTTTCAGAGCATAATCAAAAACATATCTATCATATAGCATGTTTTTTCCCTGTTCTTGCCAAAACTATTTCAATGTAAATTAAATGTTTTTCTTTCTAATCAGAAAGAGTGCTCTGAGCCAGAAACTCCTCAGTTTTAATTTCAGCTTCTATGAGGCTTTTTAGGTTGTTTCTCTGAAGGGCAACAATAGCAGCCTATATAACTAATTTTCTCTCAGGATGAATCCTATTCTTATTTGGAATATGAAAAGGAGCAAGGAGCCAGCAGAGCCCGTGGGGGGCTCAGACACTAAGGAAGGAGGAGGAATTCTGCTGAAGCCCCACTGTGTCTGAAAACCTTTCTTCCTCTGAAAACCCAAGCAGGATAACAACAAAGTGCTAACAAGCCCAAAGTCGTGGTCTTGGTCATGTCGTGATGTTGCCACACAGCCTTTCTCAATAAAATCTATACAAAGGGTTTTGTATTTGGTGTACAAAATATGTATCCTGCCTCTTTGAGGTCACAGTTTTGCCTTTAACTGCTTTGTATGACACATTTGTGTCCATGCAGTTCACATCTGAATTGAAATCTGTAGAGTCACTTCCACAGTAAGGATGAATCTGCATGAGTAAGGATGACACACTGCTTCAAAAAATTCAAGAGGCAAAGTGAGAAAAAATTAGAAACAGGGCAGTGTCATCTCTGCCAGGTAAGTCTGTCACCTTTTCTCACCACTTGCAGGAGTTTGTGGCTGGTTCCAAACCCACCTGCCCTGGCCACAGCCCATGTACAGTGCATGCCCGATCCCTCCCCTGGACCTGTGCCCTGTGCAGCACTGCTGGTCATGGCTGTTGCCTCTTGCAGAGCCAAACCATGAGCTCCATGAGCATATCCATCCCTCTCTCTCTTCTTTTGTTAACACCCTTCTGTTGATAATGCCCTCCTTCCCCACACATCTCTGCCTTTAGCTCTCCTTGCCTCTATTCTTTGTCCTGCAGGCAGCACACAAGGTCAGTGCTCATTAGAGGGAAAAGAGGAGTCTTGGTCTGTACACCTATTTTTTTAGGTAGAAAAAGCAGGGGGGCACAGAAGACAATAAAGTTTTAACTTGATGGTATTAGTTTATTTTTTGTGCATGTTAGTTTTATATGCATCTGAATGGATTGTGCCAGCCATATAGATAGCAAAACTTCTGGTTTCCAGGAAGTTACCTGTTGTTTCTTGGAAAAGGCTGTCAGAGTTCTGGGGTTATATTGCTAAAGCTGACCACAGAGGACTGGAATAAATGCAAACTCTTGATTTCCACTTGAAATATTAAGTAAACTTCTCAGTGAAGCAGATCAGCAGAACTAACATGTGGTTTGATCTGAATTTTCCTTTGTGGTTTCTTGTGTCTCAGTCTGATTGCACTCCAACATGGTCAGTTCTGTTCTTGCCCTTGCTGGAAATGATCATCTTGCTTGCCTCCCAAAACTGCTCTCGGGTTCATCTACCTGATGGTCTTTTGTTCTGTATGTTTTTTCATCATCTCACCACACAGAAAATGGCCAGCCAGTGCCTTTCTGAACATACTGTTTCTGTTTCAGTCAGGTTTCAACATCTTGTTCAATCCCTTGCTAACCTTTCTCTGTAGCCATTACTGGTATCTCCTTTCAAGACCTTTTCCATGCCTCAAGGTATCACAGCATAAAGTAACTTCAGATTCTCAAGTAGAAAATATGAAGATAATAGCTTTCCTCATCTGTCAGATGTACTAATGCCACACTACTCTCCACTGCTCTCAGCAGCACACTAATTTCTGTCATTCACTGCTGTCAGAAGACACTAATAATCCTGATTCCCTTTTCAATACCAGTAAATTTTATCTCTGTACTCAGCTTGTCTTTCCCATTTGGCCTTTTTCCTGAGCCACATGTGAAGAATTTTGATCTTTGTATTAAATTCTCTCCTTCCTTCAAAAACCCCCCACCAACTTCTACTACTATTACTAGTTTGCCTTCTTCTGACTCCTATCAGTAGATACTTATGCCTTCGCATCAGTTAAGAAACCCCTCTGTAGCATTTGGTCTGGGCTCTCCATCATCACTATTATTGCCATTGCACAGAACTCATGAGCTTGCTCTGTAGCTGGAACCCCTCTGCGCTTTCCTCTGATCAACCGCTCCTTTCATGTTGACACTCCATCAGCTTCCTGTTGAATCTCAAAAGCTCCCTTTTCAGCAAGTAAATCATGAAAGCATCTTTTTTTCATCTTTTTAGGGTTTTCACCAAATACAGTTAAAACTAATTTTAACCTTTATTGGTATTTTACAGTAGGTAATTAATAACACTGTGTGTTGGTTCCAGACAAAACAGGGTTAATTTTTTGCAGTAGCTGGGGAAAGGCAGAGCTAGGACACGGAGGTTTGTTCTATACCACCTCATGTCATTGCCCCTGCTACAGGGGAGAGAGACTCTCTTCTAGGGGAAGGGGTTCTTGTGTTGAGAAAATGTGGCAGAAGGAGCCATCTGGTAATGTCTGTTATGAGGGATTTTTTTTTTTCCGAATATGAATAATTTCTTTTCTTATACCTTTTGTTATTAATATTGTTGCTGTTACTGCTTGTTTGTTTTTTTTTTTTCTCATTGCTGTTTCCAGTAAATTGTTCTTATGTCAAATTGTTCTTTTGTGCCTCCAGGTGATGAGGGTGGGGGCAGGGAAGCGGCCCATGGTTTTAGTAGGAGTACCATTCCTAAACCATGGCACACTATTACCAGTGCTTTCCTTTGTCTTGATAGTTTTTGTGTGTTCTTGAACTTGGTACTACCTTGTGCAATAATTATTGTTTATGTACTAGTTATACTGATATCTTTCCTGCTTCCCTTAGCCCATAGTGATTCCTTTTAGTACCCTAACTTCTTTTCCATGGAAGCCCAAAAGTGTCATATCAGCCTGTGATGTTTGGTCTGAATTCTTTCTTCTCTGCCATCATGAAAAGGAGGCTCCAGGGGAGACCTTACCGCTCTCTACAAGTATCTGAAAGTAGGTTGTAGGGAGGCGGGGTTGGCCTTTTCTCCCAGGTAACAAGATAGGACAAGAGGACACAGCCTTATGTTACGCCAGAGGAAGTTCAGTTGGATATTAGGAAAAGATTCTTCACTGAACAGGTGGTCAGGCATTGGAATAGGCTGGTAGAATCACCCTCCCTGGAAGTGTTCAAAAAATGTGTGAGTTTGTCACTTTGGGACATGGTTTACCATAATGGAGAATGATAGTGCTGGGTTAATGGTTGGAGTCGATGATCTCAGATGTCTCTTCCAACCTTAAAAATTCTATGATTCTATGTTAGCTTGCACCAACAAGTATTTCAGCTGGGTATATTCTGACTGCTTGGACTGGATCAGGAGCTGCGAACACATTGTCTTGTGCCACTCTGTGGATTCACAATTGCTTAGACAGAAACTGAAATTAGAAAGGAGTGGAGCATGGCATGGGCTGATATCACCAAAATTGTCCTGGAAAGCTAAGAGGCAGGCTTGTGCAGGGGAAGGAGAATGCGCTGACTTGCATAGCACCAAAGCTAAGAGCAGGATGTGTTGGGATGCAGAACATATGCAAAGGGCGGCCTTGGTCAGACAGCTGAGGGTGGACCTATCTGGAGTGCAGAATAGGCTCAATACCACTGGGTCAATGCCTTGCCACCAATGGAACCACAAATGTGGAGCCAGAGCCAGTCCACTTTCATGACTCACTATACCCATGCTACTTCTGCCAGGATCTGGGATAGGACAGATGAATTCTCCCACAGTACGCTGTGAAAACATTGCAGAGAAGGTACACAACCTACAGCAATGTTACAGATCCTAAGCACCACACCTGGAAAAAACAGAACAGGGTGAATGCATGACTTCACCCATGCAGTCACCTGTACACTCCCTTCCCTGCAGGGTTGGCCATTATCCTATCATTCTCCATTATGGTAAACTGATACAATGGGAGTGTATTGCAAGTGGCCATCTCTCAAATTAATCTTGTACCAGAGGGACACTCTGGCTGGGAAGTTGAGGGCAGGAAAAAGCCATGCATGGAAAAGCTGCATTACTTGAAGGCATGAAGTCCTGTGTGTTGGTATACTTGGGCTGTGGCTCTTCTGAGAGACACAAGACTGCCATGGGCAGGGACACCTTCCACTAGACCAGGTTGCTGGCTCTGAACACTTTCAGGGATGAGACTTCTCTCGCAAGCTGTTCCAATGTATCACCACCCTCACAGTAAAGAATTTCCTCCTAATATCTCATGTAAACTACTTTCTTTCTGTTTAAAGCTATTTCCCCTTGTCCTATAAAAAGTCCCTCTCTGGCTTTCTTGTGGGCCCCCTTTAGGTACTGGAAAACTGCAATGAGGTTTCCCCGGAGCATTCTCTTCTCCAAGCTGAACAACCCCAGCTATCTCAGCCTGTCTTCATAGGCGGTGTTCCCTCCCTCTGATCATCTTCATGGTCCTTCTCTGAACCTGCTCCAACAGGTCCATGTCTTTCCTGTGCTGAGGACCCCAGAGCTGAATGCAGCAGTTCAGGTGGGGACACACGAAATCGGAGCAAAGGTGCAGAATCACCTCCCTCGACCTGCTGGCCACGCTCTTTTGATGCAGCCCAGGTAATGGTTGGCTTTCTGGACTGCAAGTGCGCATTGCCAGGTCATGATGAGCTTCTTGTCAAGTAAAACTCCAAGTCTTTCTCCTTAGGGCTGCTCTCAACCTGTTCAGTCTCCAGTCTGTATTTGTGCCTGGGATTGACCAGGTGCAGAACCTTGTACTTGGGCTTCCTGAACTTCTTGAGGTTCATCCGGACCCACCTCTCAAGCTTGTCAAGATCCCTTTGGGAGGCATCTCATCTTAATATCTATTTGTACACCAGACCTTCACAAATTAGAATAATATATTCCTTAAAGTAGGACATAATTAAAATTCAATATTGCTGAATAATTCAGATCCTACGTTAGGAATTGCCATAATGACTAATGCAGTAAATGAAGTCCCAACACCCAGTTTATGTTTTCAGTTCACTATAACCATAAAAAGAAAAATTTTTATGTGCAAAAATGAGACTGGTGTCAACCATCATACTAGGAAGGTAAGTTTCTTAATTAGACAAAAAGAAATGCCAATAATAAGGGTATGTACAAAGTGGAAAAGAAAGTGGAAAAAAGAGTATAATTCTGAACCCACTTTTACAGTTCAGTAAGGACAATTCCCAGGAGAGAATGCAAGCCTGGTTTCTTATGAGGAATTTTTTGCTTTGAATAAAACTGACGAACTGATTTTAGCCCCACACTGAAGGAGCCCAAGTGCTTCAGAAACTTCTGAGTCACAGAGCTGAGCACATATGCTGGCTCTTTCTGTCTTCCATTGTCCTCCTGTGAGTCCAACAATCCTTTAAAAGTCCAGCTTCAACTGAAAGAGTAGAAGAAGGTCTCACTGTAGGACAGCTTCTGCTTTAAGATGCTTGAGGCTTCTCAGGTTCAAAAGGAAATTGCACCCAGGTCTCTACTTGCCATATGTAAGCTCTAGATACTAAGCTGAGGTCCAAAAGGCTTGAGTCTCATCAATCATGATTTTGTGTGAGATGCCACTGAGTTTATGCTTAACTCCATGCTGTCCACCTGTGCTAAACATGTTCAGCATATTACTGGATTCAGGCTGTGAAGGAGCAGGACACAAGTTGGGCCCAAAGACATCATCATGTTGTAAACCAAATGTGGCTTTAGGTTGGAAATAACAATGATGCTGTTCAGCTCAGCCTAAAACATTAGATATGTTATGAGTCTTCTATTAAAAAAAATAAATTAAAATATCACTCAAGACAATCAGGCATGTAAGCAGGTGGGACAAGAAATGTACAGTTCACCCTCTAAACAGTTTGAGGGTTACAGTTAAGGTAACAGTTAAACTATGAAATCTGAAAGTTTTAAGTTCCTTTGCAAAACCTGTGTGACATGTTTACTAGACATTATTGGTAGATGATGAAGTAATTTGTTACTGTAGTTATTTCATGTTCTCAAAAACAGGAGTGCCTTTCAAACCCTTTAGGATGGAAACAGATCTTCACTTGTTAAAAAGTGAATTGCAGGCACAGAGCCAAAATTTCCCTGTCAAACATGTATGTGTACTGAATTTACTCGCATGGATGTAGGCTAAGGTTTGGCCAATATATCTTGTCTCAGCCTGGGTGTTTTAAATGGCAATAGCATGCTGCACTCTGGCTAGGTCTTAGTGCAAGGATTGAGGGTGTCTTGGCAGTAAGGTAAATAAAATAGTGGACTAATAGTTGAGCTGAGTTCCTAGGCTTATAAAACCAGTCTTGCTGTGTCTTCAGCACTACTTTCACCTACATGATTCATGCTTATAGCCACCTGCAGCTATAATTACCTGAGTTAAGTGTGAGGTTCTCTGGGAACTTCTCTGAGGGCTCTGAGTGGCTCACTAATTTGTGCTATTCTAGGAATTCAGACCTCATTTCCTCTTTCTCTCCATGAACGAACTCAGCCTGTTGACACATTTAACCCAGTCATCTCCAACTGTGCACGTGTTGATTCTGTCCATTCAAGCATGGTGCCAAAGCAAGACTCCAATGTAGAGTGGACTTCTTCTGCAAGACATGATAAAAGCTGCATGAGATGAGATGAGATGAGATGAGATGAGATGAGATGAGATGAGATGAGATGAGATGAGATGAGATGAGATGAGATGAGATGAGATCATTTAAGCTACAGTTTTGGTCACCTGAGTATAAGATCTGTTCTCAGAGGTGGCATCAGAGCTGCAGATACCCCAGAGTGCAGACCTGTAGGCTGTGCAGAGCAAGTGATGTTAAACAGCTACATTACTTATTCATCCATGCCTGGAAGGGTCAGCAGGAACTTCAGCACTTCTACAAGGGAACAGAACCCTTCTGGTACTTTATGAGAGGCTTTTCTTAATTCTCTTAACAGCACACTAGTGTGGAATCCTTACTGCTGCAAAAGCAGATAGCTACTGTGGCTGGAGCTAGGTCTCAGCTGACTGCTTGGAGGGCTGTGACTCAGCTACAGTCAGAGCACACAAACCATATGGTGCCCAGATGATGGATAATAGCATTTATTTAGTGGCCTGGAGTTCTGATGTTTCACCGGCTGGCAAAAGGAACCACTTCCCTCTAAACAGTTGTCAACAGGTGCCAACGCTTGTGTTTGCTCTTTTGTGATACCACACCCATGTTGCAGTGGGGGAGCTGTGCAGACAGTGTCACAAAATGATGATTAGCAACGTGATGACAACACAAGCCAAAATGCAAGATAAAGCACAACATGTAGTTAGCCAACAAGGTCCAACTGTCTTCTTTTGTCATAAGGACGGGGGACAAGAGAGGATAAAGCAGCCTTGAGATATTTTGGTTGCCACTTGTTATCTACAACATTGCTAGCAGAAAGCTGCTAAACCAGACTTGACAAAGCCAGTGGTGAAACTGTTGTTCCTATGAATTAGAGAGGGCCCAGTGGAAGCTGTTTAAACATAGCTTTTGTCACATCTACTGAAAAAGTGCTCATTATTTTTATTATGGAAGTGCCTTATGAAATTATATTTTCACACACACACCCCGTCCCCATTTTGCTAGACATTGTACAAACACAGAGAGAGACCTGCTCACCTCTCTGGAGCCCCGGGAGCATTGGAACAGAAGTTGCTCTTCAGACAGGTTTTGTAGTAAGGGGAAATATGCTCAGGCTAATATCAAAATATCTATTAAAGTCAACTCAGGAGTCAGTCTTTTTCCTATGTATATAGGATATAGCTGATTTTAGGAGTCCAAACTACTTCTGGCTGTGGATGACAGGAGAGACTGACACTGCCCAAAGTTTCTCTCTTAACTCTGTTCTTTCTCAGTACTTGGCTACAGTAATAACATATTGCATAAGATTACATAAAACAAGATTGTACTGTGCAAAGGGGCCCAAATTATTTAATCAATACGTCTCATGGTGTTTGGATGATTACATAGAAAATGCCAGGGGCAAAAAAGCAACAAAAGCAACAAGACACTAGAAGTATTGTTCAGATAGCTGTGTAATAATTTTAAGCAATTTAATTTTCTGTGTTGAAAGTTAATTACTTACTTTAGGGAAAGACCAATTTAATGTCTTCAGTTAACTAAGTGGCTAAGATTCATTAAAAGAAACCCATATTACAAATACCTTCATGCCACATTGCTTTTATTTCCAGGGATAAAACTTCTTGTCCCCAATCCACTTATGTTCTACAGAGATTTTACACAGTGCTTTTTTCCTTGGCTTTTGGGAACAAATGCTTGAAATGAACTTTTGTGGACCATGTGTGAGAATATGCCCAGATGTCACAGATGACTGACATCAGCAGCATATAGCAGAGAAATGCAAGGAAATACACCAAATGAAAATTTCAAATGCCACAGAGAGAAAATGGGAAAATTGTATAGATAAGTCATTAAAGCAATAGCAATTAGAGGCTGAAACTCCAGCAAACCATACCTTAAAAAAAAAAAAAAAGAAGTCACCCCACACCACAAAGCTAAGAACAGCAGAGTCAAGGAATGAGACAGAATTATGTATTGGTACATAAAAGTAAATATTGGAAACTTGAATAATGTTGCTGAAATGGCCTTTTTAGGTGAGCCTCGGTGAACCCAGTACCATTTGCCTGTAGAAGCACAGCCTGTGAATAGGCTTAAGGAAGGCATGGAGGGATTGGAAGGAGAAGAAATAACTAAAACAAACACACCTTAACCCATTCATAGTAACAGCATCTCCCAAATGCTTTCCTTGCCTTTATAGTCAAAAAACCACCAGTAGGTAACAAAAACATTCCTGCAAAGGGTGTGTGTAAGCACTAAATCTGTCCTGGGTAAGAATAATCCAGTCAATCACACAGGTGTAAAGTACCCTTCGAGTGGGGAAAGCTATGGGAAAATAAGCAGCCGGAACCCCTTTGTTTGATACTTGCTCTTTCATAGCAATTCTTAAAGCCAACACTGGAAGAGGCATAATTACCAGCCCTGAAAATCTGGCATAGGATAAGATCTCCCAGGCATCACTAGTAAGAGCAACAGCCAAAAGAGTCTCCTGTTCTCCTAGCACACTCACCCACTGCCCTCAGATGACTCTCAGGTGTTCCACGTCCAGAGGTGTGCACAAGAATCTGATCTCCGCTTTCACCCAAGAACCTGAAATGTCTGAGGTACTGCTGTCCCTTTGAGATACTTGCCAGCATTTTCAAAGCTGCCACTGAAATACTCTTTAATCCTGGAGGTGCTTGAATTTTTGCTCCTCAAAATTTGCAAAGCTTGCCTTACAACTTATTAGTTGCTTTGGATCTTATCTCAAAGTGAGGCCCAAGGTGTGGTACACAAAATAGGGAAGGGAATGCCTTTCTTTCTTAAAGGTCTTAAGCTTTCAGCATGTGTAAGTAAGGCTTGTAACAGAAAGGGTAAATACAGGCCCCTGACATATGGAAGGCATTTAACTGCTTGCATAAAGGATGGGAAGGGAGGAGAGAGAGAGTCAAACATCAAATAGGAAACAAAACCCTGAAAAAGCTGCTGTCGGCTGCCAAAGTATGGGGCTACATAAATTGTTGACCAGGCATTCGTGTCCAGCCTCTGGAGAAGGCTGACTACTGGAATCTCAACTAGAGAGTCATATCTCTGCTCAGCTGCATCAGGAAATACTTGAGCGTCTCAGCCCCTATCTTATCTTTCTAGTAATTCAATCTTCATTAGCTTAGATGGCTACTGAGATAACCAAAATCTGTGTCCAGAGCTTGGGGCGGAAAATTTCAGGGGCAGCAGGCTGCATACTTTGCAACAGGAACAGAGTACAGCCAAGTACTTCCTACAAGCCTCATCACTGTCTTCTGATTGCTCTCTCATCCACATTGCAACTTGCCTCCAAATTCAGCATTAGATGTTATCAGGTGGGGTTTCTGCCTATTCCATAGTTGTAACTTGCACTTCATGGCAACAGTTTATCCTCCTCTTTGGGGGTTCAGGTAGCCCCTAGTCTTCTTGCAGTGAGTGAGTCAGACTTCTGCACTTTTGCCATATTTTCTTTACTCATCCTTTTGTACAAGTCGGATGACTCCTCCTTCCTCTTAGGTCTGTAATTAGTAGGGCATCCCCAAATACAGTTGTAACAGTGTTGCTGTTCTGTCTCACCTGGGCAGAGGCTGTGGAATAGGTGAATGTGCTAAAAAGCACCAAGAAACAACAGTTTGCATACCTAGACTTGTTACAGCAGAGAAACTTGTTAGTTGTTGTAAGGTCACATTCAATTAATTACAAAAAAAGTTAAAGTCTGAAAGAAATGTTGTCTTCTGACAATTGAAAATTGCATTCCTATTAATATTAATTTATCAATATCAATATTATTTTATTTATATTTTAAATTAACATATAAGGAAGGCAGACAAAGTAGAAGGGTTTAGATTCATGGCCAAGTTCCTGTTTTTGCTAACAGGATAGCATTAGTAGTGTTATAACTTGTGTTTTGCACAACATATATCTCAGTTTCTAATAAAGATACCTTATCCCCTGAATCAGTAAAATAACGAAACAGGCAAGCACTAGCTACAAGTAATTTTATTCCATTTAATTCTCTTCCAAAAATGTATCACAAAGTTCAGGAGCTTATCTTGCTAACATGAAACTTGTCAGCTCTCCTTTTAACTTACTCCAGCTCCGTAGCTTTGAAGCTTGCTAGGGCTGTGGGGCATGAAGCTGAGCAGATTTCCCAGGAAATCTGGTGTGTGTGTCGGTGGGGCGCGGAGGAGGGGGCAGGAGGGGTGGTGCCGCGTGGCACGGTCGTGGTCTAGCTGTAGCTTTTTGCAACCATTTCCAATGTCACAGTGACCTGCGGTTATTTGAAAAGGAAGTTTCCAGCTGCAAGTATCTTGAATTTGCAAGTCTTACCTACTCACTGAAAGAAGCCTGCTGGGACTGGTATGCATCCCTATTGAAGTCGTGTGAACGCTTTTTTATATTTTTAAATACTCAGTTTGCATGACACTTCTGATCTCATGATGATTACATAGGAACTCGAGTTAGGTTTGCCTTTCACAGCTAATGAGTGCTACTGAGACAATTTTTATACTTAAGCAGTGGGATGCACCGAGTGGAACTACAGATGAGTCAGCAGTTAGCTAAGGTTATTTGAATCGCAGTATGAGCCATGCCTGCCTCTAGGAAACCGTCTGCAAAGGTCATTCCAAGTGCCTAGGATTTAGACACTACCACCCTGGTGACAGGAATTCTCTTCAGACTCCCGCAGTTTTTAGACCAAGCACCGTTCTCTTTGACATTTGGATGTTGCTGTATTAAATAGCTGCTACTTGGTATCTGGATGGCAGGGAGGAATGCTTGACATCATTGGTGCTATTCACAGTGAGGCGTGCCTGCCAGACTGACAGATGCTGCTTTCTCCCCATCCGGGGGAGTTAGGCTCTAAAATTAGTAACTATTAAAACAAGCGTATTTAGTAAGGATCTGCTGAATCTCATCAAAAAGAAGTACTGAAGAGGAAGTAAGGAGTCACCACTGTCCTTTCTACCGGAGTTAGGGGTGTAATTCACAAGTAGGGACAGCATAGCCCAGAAAATGACTGCCCTGGTACAGAGATAGCCGAGTTGCTGAAGGATAATCAGGTGCTGAGCCACAGCAGCTTACAGCACACGACATTCAATCAGTGTAAAGGCAGTGAGAACCTTTACAAGTTATTACCTACACTGGCTGGAGTTTGCGTGGGGGGGTGTTAAGCCAGATACAGGATGTGTGAGACAGTTCCCTGGTGAGGCACTGCTTCTCATAGGCAGTCCTGGAGAGGAAACAGTTTATAAGCTAAAACTCATTGAGGGTTCAGCTCTGTTGCCTCTGCAACCACAGGAAACAAGCATCCAAACCCCATATGTGAGTCATAGCTTTTGGGAGCTTCACCTTGAAGAGCAGGAAAGAGTCTTCAGGTAGAATTGATCTCTTTTATTCTTTCTGCTGGGATCACTGCCTAAGCTCCTTCATTTGCCAGAAAAAAAAAAAAAAAAGGGAAAAAAAAGAAAAAAATTAAAAAGCACAAACAAACAAAAAAACCCCAACAACAACAACAACAAAACCACAAACATCGACACAGTAAGAAACACAGCTGCTTGCAATGGTTCCACCCTCCCTTATTCAATTGTTCAGTGGTTTAACATTCAGCCTGAATGTTGCAGACCTACTTTTAATTCTCTCTTCTAGCTTAGGGGATTCAAGGCCACATTGTTCTCACCCTCCACTGAAGTGACTTAGCTACAAAACAACTGAATTAATAATAAAAATAAAAGGAGAAAGACATCCCACAACAAATGCCTTCAAGTTCTGCTGATCCACTTCGGTGAGAACACTTGAAAATTCTGTGTGGCTCTTACTGAGACTGATTTTGACTAAGAACTGCAATTAGTCTACAAAACCAGTGTTACTGGTTCCAGACAGACACAGATTCTAAGGCACCCTCTGCATCAGTGCTGAGCAGAGCTTTAAAATTTCTTCACAAGAGAAATCTCAGGCCTCTGAATTACCCACCAAAAGTCCATTTTTACCATTCTCTCTGACATGTTTTCATGGAGCATTAAATGCCACTAAACTTGAGAATAAAACAGATTCTCCCAAGGGCAAGGCTAAGAACAATAGAATTAGTGAACTATAGTATATCACCGCAAGACAAGTGTCATATAGGCTGTACAGCAACACAATGCTTGCCCATAAGCAAGCACCGGGGTTTAACAATTGGCATTTATTGCTGTAGGTAAATACCAGCTGCCTCACTCTGAGCCTCAGCAGTTTAGCTTATATCACAGGTTTTAGACTTTCATATGTCAACAAAGTTGTGCAAACATATAAATTTGAATTTAGGGTAGTTTTTTCAAAGCTAATCTTAACAAAACAAGAAGAGCGCTCACTGGGATACCGAGGAATGAAATGCACGAGCAGCGCCTCTGGTTTGAGTTACAAGGAAGGGCTTAAGTCCTTTTGAAACTCAATCTTTTCCAAACATACACCACATGTGTGTTTGTACATGTAGGCCTGTAACAACGGCTTGCAGAGGCCTCGTTTTACTCTTTTCTCCAACGAACGAATCTGATTAAGGAGCCAAAAATTCACCGCGTGCAAAAGCTGCAGTGTGAAAAATCCTGACAGCGTTAGCCCTTGTTGAGGGAGGAGCGGGGAGGGGGCGGCTTCTATGGGAACGGAGCACATTTCCCCCTGTGTTCCCTACACCAGACGAGCTCCTCGGGACTTAAAAAAAAAACTAATAAGCAAACAAACAAACAAAAATTAGCCAAAAATTTGCATTGGGAGCCGCTCGCCCCTCCGGCTGCGTTAGTGCCAGGAGCTGTGCTGCCACCTGCTGATGGCTCCGGGCATGGCCTCCAGCTGCCTCCCGCTCCCCTCGGGAAGAGCCCGGAGGCACTGCGGATATGCCGGTGGGGGGCTGGCCCCAAGCCGGTGGCGGGAGGACTTCGCCTCCTTCAGACGCATCAAAGTTGGTTTCACTCACAGTTTACAACTCGAGTTCTCGCTCGAGTTTTTAATTTCTGCCCTCTCTAAACGTAGGTGTTTTTTCTGTTAAAAAAAATCAGCAACTAAGGGAAAACATTTATAAAGCATTTGGAGGTCACTTTCTGATTCCATTTTGAACCTTTTCCTCCTCTCTGGTTTTCAGCGACTTCCATACTCTTCTTACAGGCCTACTGCCATCTTTTTGTGCACGGCTCCCGCTCCTTTGCAAAGCTCCCTGGGACTCAGGTAGAGCAGGAACTTCAGAGCTTTAATCACTGTCCTCTAATGGCATTTATTCAAACTTAAGGTCACAATAGCAGCCTACCAAGAAACAGCAAAACCTCTCAGCCAAATGTCTCAGTTTTGTAATGTAAATTCTGAAGGCATTAACAGTGTAATTCCTAGAAGTGTTAGAAGCGGCTCTGATCACCCTTTCTCTCAAAACCAAAAAAAACCTGAGAACCACAAGCATTCACATTATGACAAAGTTGCTTCAGAATACTGTATCAAATCTGCTTTGCCATCCATACCACAGGAACTAGAGGATATAATTTTGAGAAATGGAACAAAAAGGAATGCCTCCATCTCACATATGCAAAGCACTACTCTCAGCACTCTTAAAAATATAGCGTATATTGTTTCATTTGGAAACCAAGAATAACATTTTCGGACAGAAAACAAAAAGGATAGATACAGCACACCTTCCTTCTTCATCCATCCCTGTTCTCACCGTGCTTTGAAAAAAAAAAGGAAGATAAAAGAAAGAAAATAATAAATGGTTGCAAGGAAATGTAAATAATGCAATATTGGCAGCCCCCCAGATCTGGTAAGAAGCATCTCTCAAGCAACTCTACCCACATATGATATCTTGTTTTAAAGACAAGTCTAGGATTTATAAGTTTTTTAAAAGTGGCATTAATATAATACTCAGTGTCGAGAAATGGAGGCACTGAGGTGGTAAAATAGACGCTGAATCGAATCATAAGATTTAAAATGTTTAATGTGCAAGTCTTGGACAGAATGATTAATTTACAATGCACTAAAATTTGAAAGATGGGAATTTCTTCTTCATTGTGTGTGCTCACAGTAGCAGGCAAAGTACTCAGTCGCCGAAGTACAAACATCAGTATGCTTAAGTGACTTACGCATCATTTTTAAGGCAAAAGTAGGTAACAACACGACTGCATACAGTTGCAAAAGTATTTACATATATCATTAGATAAACAGTCCACTTCTAGCATGAGCACTTTAATGATGTACTTAATAGAACAGTGGTTTATTTGAAAAGTTACCGTTAAAAATGTAAAATTAATCCAGCTAGGATGAGTAGCACTGACATTTTACCTGGGCCTCCACACTCCCTGATCTTTGTCCCTCAACTTCTATCACTGTAAGACATCCTCTCTCCCTGCCCATTTCCAGTCTTATTACAAAGGTGCAGGTGAGCCTGAGGCTCAGAGGAAAAAGCTGGAATGCTAAAAATGTATGCAAAAGGTCCCAACAGGAAAAAAAAAAAAGAAAAAAACAGATCCTGAGAAATAAAATTAATGGGAGGGAAAAAAAGCAGCTATCTGCAGGTATCCATGGATTTGCTCAGTCATCCTTGTCTTTTGCCCCATGTTTCAGGATGCGTGTGAACTCGATGTAGTTGAAGTTCCCCTTTTTGTCGATGGGTGCCTCCCTGTACAGCTCGTCCACCTCTTCGTCTGTGAACCTGTCTCCCATGGTCGTCAGCAGCTCCCGCAGGTAGTCTTCCTGGATGAACCCTGGAATGAGACATACAGAGAGACACAAAAGGGAAGCCAGGTTTCTTAGCTGGGTCTCCAGAAGCAGCGGAACAGACACGCAACTAACTAACACAGCATAGGCATTTCCACCAAGAGCCTCAAATACTTTCTTAATTGCATTCTAAAGAAGTTCCTTGGCTGCAAAGGGACAGGGAGGGAAGTTTAATGCATTTCATACAGATTTTTGAAAACAGTGCCTGACCTGCTGTGATATAATAACACCTATTTCCATTTCCTGATCCTTAACGGCTCAAAGTGGAAAAACAAGTTCCTGTCACTGCTAGTCTTCATTACACAAGCAGTTCTCCTAAACGAATTATATTTTTCTTGACTTAATTAGATATATTTGCACATCCTCTATAAACTAGTTTCCTCTTGGGACTAAATAACCACCATTTGGCTCTTTGCTGATACACAACAGTGTTGCTGGAGGCAGTTTATGTGGATACAATGAACTCCTGGCAAGCGTCCAGGGAGTTTATAACAGAAAAGACTTTCAGACAGGACTGAGCAAGTTAGCTCAGGAGGGAGGAAGCATGTTTACTGTGGAGAGGTGGAGAAGCCAGTAAAAAAAAAAAAAAAAAAAAAAAAAAGGTAGGCTATTTTATTTACTTTATGCTAAAATATTAGCATAAGATTTTTGAGGAAATGTATGAAGATATAAAAATGAGCAGTTTCTAGGTATCTTCTGCTAATTCCATTTTAAAAAGTGGGCAGAACCACCAGTTGCCAAATAATTCCAGGAAAAATTAGAGATGAAAAAAGGAATGTGCATAACGAATGGCAGATAGTAGAAGGTAAAAACTGCTAAATGCTGAAGTAAGACCAGCTATGTCTTTAAAAGCACAATAGTTTCTTCATTTGAGAAAGAAATTGGTTATTGAACTGTAGTTGGAGAAATATCAGTAACAGAACAGAGGAGGTAGAAGTATGTTCCAAAAAGAAGACATGTAAACTCTGTGGAACAGCTGCAAATCATATGTAGACACCCACGTCAACTGATGTATATTCAATTAAAATGTGATAAAAAAGTTCTGCTTTGGAAAGAGAGTTGAATAACTTAAGCAAACAGAGTTCATTAGAGAGACAAAACCAAACAGGGAATCAGGGGACCAAAAAGCAGTCAATGAGCATGACAAATTAGCACAGTGGTGCTGCAGGGAAGGGAAACAAAAACATGTTTCAACATATGCTAATGAAAACAGTATCATATTCCAGTGTAGACCAGTCCTTGGATACTGACTCCAAATCAAGAAAGCTAGCAGCAATCTTCTACTTCAAAAAGAGGGAGAATATTCAGTTAGCTGGGCCCATCCTAATCAGGTCAAATATTGGAGTTCTTTGTGTAAAGAAGAGAGAAAAGCAGCTAAACAGATTAGACTATTTCAGCAATCCTACAGAGACCAAGCAGTGATGAGAGATGACATGAGGATTAGTATTCAAAGAATGCAAGGCCTTTGGTGCTGCAAGTTTAGCCTCAAGGACTTAATTGCTCCTGTCTGAATAGCTAGGTGTTTAAACACTGAACTGGGCTGCCAGACTAGGAATACACTCAAAGTTTTAGCAGCAACAAATTGTAAAGCAAATGGGACCCTACTCTCCCTCCCACACAGCTTCAGCGTAGATGGGGAGTAACAAATAAATGAAGCAAAACTTCAGATTCAGCCTGTTGCAGGCAGCACAAAACAGATGACAATGCAGGATCAAAGAGCAGACAAAAACCATTCCAAATGCAGACTGGTACAAATTTTATACCAATTCCATAGTACTACACACAATAGTAATGCTGAAGCAACATACCCATCTCGATTGGCACTGTAGGAAACATAAGTAAAACACAACACATACAACTACCTTATCCTCATCAGTAGGATCTGATTTGTATTACTCTCTTGCAAAAGACCTACACTGATGTTGAGCTTGAAAGTCAGGCCCATAACAAACACACATCTGGACACCATGAAATGAAGGAAAAAAAAAGTGAAATAAAAAAGGTTGATATAGCTGGACAGGCTTTTGTACATTTTTAAAAAGAACAAACTGATCAAAAGCCAATCTGAGAATACAATGAATAAAGGGTAAACATGACATGGGTTCTACAAATACATCACACATTATTTTGAAGAGTGCATTTTGACTATTATGAAGCAAAAATCAATAGAACGGCATAACTATTTCATATGTTTCCTGCTTAAAATTTGAGGATGGCATAAGACACAAAACAGACTGTGAAACCATTATCCTCAAATCATCATAGGACTAGGCTAAAACATTTACCACACAGAGTTGAAAGATAATAAAATCAATCTTATCAGTACATGGGTGCCCGAGCTAGTAACTTATTGTTTACATAGACACAGAAGGTTCCTGTCCAAAAGAACTGGTAGCACAACCATTTTCTTTATATCATTATTCATAGGCTCTTGTTTTGGTGCACACAAAAAATCCCACACTGTAGCACAATGAGTCAGACTACCTATGGAGAGAAAATAATTAACCTACCAACAAAACTTCCTTCTCTAGGAGATGGTAAAGAGATTTCCCTTTAGAAGGAGGAAGTCGATTAACATTTGAAAAGGCCTTACCAACAGAAAGCCTGTTTACCTGCATCTCAGCAGGAAGGGGATGCTCTTTGAAAAGGCAAAAGGTGCTAAAATACACAGACTGAAAATAGCTGTTTGAAACAGAATAATATCCTTTGAAAGATTCAGAGCATACATCCACAGGCTAACTTAAAATATTGTGGTGGACAGTTGTGAGGAAAGTTATAGGTGTAGTGACATCTCTAGTCCAGACGCTACATAATTTCAACATACTATTAAGACAAGTTCACAATATATCAGAGTGCTAATACTCTGTAATTCCACACAATTGCCCAAGGATTCCTCTCAAGTTACTATACGCTTCTCAGGAATCTCAGCCTCCATGAATAAATAAATAAAAGCATAAACTCTAACCTCAAAATTACAGGCACAACCCCGATAGTCTGATATAGTAAAACTGAGCTCTGTGTTTTCCTCTTTCCCCTCATTTTGCTACACAAGTCAGTCCCATCTGTCATTTCTACCTTCTAGACCCCACCCAATTTTTATCTTTAGACCACTACAGTTACAGCCCTTCCTGCAAGCTGAAAACAAACAACTGCGGGTGAGGGCACTGCACATGACATTTGTTATCAGAGCCATAAAGTGCACTCAGCAAGATGGGGGTTCAAAAGAGTTTAAGAAGTCTGGACGGCCTGTCTTGAAATATTAAAAACTGAAGAATTCAGATGCATCTCAGACGTACTGCAGAGGTATGACAGATTTCACACTGTTACCTTTTCAATGCCATAGAAAATCACACATTACCAAATTGAATTCCTCATCTTATGGCAAATACATCTTGTTTTGCACTTTGAGGAACATACACACTGCCCAGTTAAAACACTCCTCTTCAAAGCCTCACAGAAGAACAATACTACTAGTCCACAGTACTGACTGACACAGAACAGCCAGCGAGCTTTTACTCTCACTCAGTAATAAGCCAAATTCTCATTACTTCATAGAATATGCCATATAGGATTACTTCATTTATAAAGGTGCAAAAATCAGCATACTATTTAGAAACCTAAATAAACAACATAAAAGAAAAACCCAACCCCTGCCAAGCAGCTGAGTTTCACCCACGTACCTGTTGCTTCTTCATCAAAGCAAGCAAAAGCATTCCTGATTACGTCTTCCGGGTCGGTGCCATTTAACTTCTCACCAAACATGGTGAGGAACATCGTGAAGTTTATGGGACCTGGAGCCTCATTCATCATGGCATCCAGGTATTCATCTGTCGGATTCTTTCCTACAAATAAAGGGATTCATATTTGGTTGCACTTTCAAACTAAAGGAGTAACATCAATTGTGCACTACAAACTGAGACACCTCTCATATCCTAAACTCAGGAATTTGACTTAAACAGCCCAAACTGGCTTGGCAAGCATAAACAGCAAAGGGACATTACCAAGGGAGGCGAGCATGTCGTGCAAGTCCTCTTTGTCAATGAAGCCATCCCTGTTCTGGTCGATCATGTTGAAGGCCTCCTTGAATTCCTGAATCTGTGACTGATCAAACATCGCAAATACATTGGAAGTGGCGCGCTGAGGGCGCTTCTTGGTGGTCTTTGTCTTCGCCTTTTTGCTGGACATGTTGGCTGTTGTATACTAGGGAGAGAAGGAAATACAGTAAATGCAACAAGATCAGTGTTTGGACTTAAAAAAAAAATGTACTAAGATTTAATGATAAGACACACTTCCATTTCCTCTCATCAGAATATATTTCCGTAATCAAGAAGGGAAAAAGAGAAGCAGAGGGTATGAACAAATGAAAGACAGACTCCTAAACAAAAAGAAATTCACGATTAGAAGACGTAGGTTGGACTTAAATTTTTGTCTTCATAGGACCCTCACCCCAGTGGTCGCTGTGGGGACCGGGTACGGGACAGATGCGGAAGGGAGGAAGCGGCACCGGCGGCGGCGGCGGATGCTCCGGTGCTTCCTGGAGAAACCATCGTGCTCCTGAGCGGCGGGTGGGGACGAGCGGCGGGAGAAGCGGCGGGGGGGGGGCAGCGAAGCGGCAGCGAGGGTATTCCTTTATGGATCGCAGCCCATCTTGCCTCCTCCTCGGCCGCCGCCGGCTCAGCACGTCCCCTATAACCACGTCCGTCCGCCCCCCTCTTCGGCAGCGTTGGCGCATCCCGGGGGAAGTCTGCTCCGCCGCCGCCGGTGCCTCCCCGTGCGCCGCCTGCAGGTGCCGGGCGGCGGGGAAGGGAGTGGGAGAGCCCCGCTGCCCGCGGAAAGGTGGCTCGGGAGGGCTTCTGCGGGTCAGCCAGCGCTTCCCCTGGGTTTTTTTTCTTTTACGTGCATAAAAAACTCTTCATACTGAAGGTGGAGCTTGGATCCGTGCTCCTGCAGCCTGTGCCGGCGTCCCCAGGATCGCGGGGTGCCGTAGCAGTGGGGTGAAGGAAGGAAGCCTCCCGGTCCTTCGGTAGCGTACCGCCCGGATTGACAGGTGTGAGGGGTTATCCTTACCTTTAGTCTTCCTTACCTTTCGTCTTCCTCGTGTTTCGCTTGAGGGATCAGAAAAACTCTACTCTGAATCGGTGAAGTCTTCCAAGTGAGTACTCCCGCATGAGCAGGGCTTAGCGCCTCTTGCAGCCGCACATTGCAAGACCCCTCGGAGGATTTATTTTTGCGTAGCTTTTCTTCACGAAAACATTGAAAAGGATGACGCTTACTTTTTTTTCCATTCTTCATTTACTGATGTAGAATCTCAAAGAAATTGAGGCACAACCTCTTTTTAGTGTAGGAGGATTGGGTCTGAAATTACTTGAGAAGCAGTTCAGTTTTAGCCCACTTCTGCGTTTTTGAAGTTTTTCTGAATGGAATATTTGTTCACATTTTGCATGTTGAAGTCCCACATAAATCACTTGGGCATCAAGAAGCTGTTGTTTAGTACACAAAGAGGTCCTGAAGAAGTCAAATGGGAAAGATGCACTGCCATATCATCATTCTCTGAACTCCCCTCGTACTTGTTATCAGCTTTGTTGGTATACAGTCTGTATCTTGGTAAACAATAACTCTTATGAGGTAAAGGCATTGGTTAGGTATTGAAATATCAGTTGCTGAGAGAGGGTGGTAGACTTACTGTCTCTGGAAGTGTTCAAGAGGTGTCAGGATGTAGCCCTTGGGGATTATGGTGGTACTAGGTTGATGGTTGGACTAGATGATCTTGAAGGTCTCTTCCAACCTTGATCATTCTGTGAAAGGAAAAAATAGACATACAGGCTTTTGCTGAAATTAGCAGTTATATTTACAAACTTAAATGGGGATGTACCTCCTGAAATGAATGTGTAATCTAATATGTAATCTAGAAGCTGCAGTCCCAAATTTGAAGGGAGACATTTTGATTGCTGGAAAGCCCTGCCCTCCCCTCAAACCAGAAGAGTTACCTCATGAGGTCTGAGAATGTGGTCTAATTAGCTTATAATACTTCCCCATTGAATGTTACTATCGCTCTTCTAAAATTTGCCTCAAAGTGCAGTAGAAACTAGTATTAAACTTTGCTGAATTGGAAACCTATTCATGGAAAAAGTTGTGGGTAAAAAATCCTCTGTGCTTACTAGACATGGCATATAGCTTCAAGGTAACTATACACAGAGTAAGAGTGGGCAGGAAAGCTGTAGAAACACCAAGATAGTTATAGAGTTAATAAAATATGATAATGTTGAACAACTGAATTGCGTGTTGAAATTTAATTATCAAAAGTTATTTGATCTCTTAATTTAAAGTTCTTTCATCAGTTACTTTAAATTGAACCCTACTGCAAACGTGCTATTCTATCTTGTATTGTTTTCCAAGCTATTAAAAAGGTGTTATATGAAACCTGTCACTGTGTATGTTGTTACTGGTGTTTAACTTTCAGAGATGTGAGAATAGGTACAGTAATATTATTTGCTCAATATGAGATCAGTTCTTAATGACAAAATTGTGTCTGTGTGTCTCTCTGTCTTAAAGCTTTTGTCTCGAATTTGTCGCATCATGGTGGAATGACCTACAGGCAGACCATTTTCTGTGTAGAAAATGCTTTTACAAATGGTTCAGTTTTACTTGATTCCAGTATTCATGATACCAATAAAGAAATTTGAAGAAAAAAAAAAAAAGGACTTGTTTTGCCTCTTATAATATTTGGAGAATTTTTTTTTTCACTCATTGATATAAATCTTAGAAAGAAATGGGAAAAAAAAGCAAAGGTCTTTTTGGTGAATGTGGTGCTCCCCGAGTCCTGTGCTGCCAGCTCCCTGTCTGATGGGACAGCAGGCCTGTTCTTGAAGATGTCCTTCAAGCCTTTCTTAAAAACCAGCCTAGGCACATCCTAGTGGGAGTGGGTTTTGGGAAGCCCAAGGCTGAACTGGGCAGCACTGCTGCTGAGTGCTTCATCCAGCCACCACACAGTGCAAAGTAGAAATGTTTCACTCTGGACAGAGAACTGCTCTGCAGAGAGAGTGTGCCCTCCTACCACCCTGTGTGCAGGCCAGGCACAGCAAGAGCCTTTGGGAGCAGGGAGTTCCCAGGCTGTGCATGTTGGGAGGATTCTTGTGTAGGTGGTGGGGCTGTCCCATAAAATAGGGCCACCTCGTGATGAGCTTCAGTTCTGTGCAGCGTTTGTTTTGTGGGCTGGGAAAAATGCTTGTACTACCACATCACAGGATGTATTCCAATTTGTTTATTTCTCAGTACCACATAATTTCTTACATAAAACATACAGAGTAGGAATGAATTTGTACATTCTGAAAACATGAGTTAAAAAAAATACTGAGCTCTTAACTCCTTCAGTTTTCTCCTCTCTGCTCCTTTTTCCTTCATTATTCCCACCTTCTTTTTCATTTATGTCAATCTTGTTTTAGAAAAAATCCTCCTAAGCAAAATGTATAAAATATTCCTATCCTTTCCATCTAAAAAACTCAAATACTTTAGTGCTGTTGAAATGTTATCCTAGCCTTTTTTCTTTGTATTGTCTAAAAACATTAAAAATTATCTATTTCATAAAGTTCTAAGGCCATTATACACAGTAAGCAATTTACAATAAACCTTATCATTTAATTCTCTCCATTAACAGTTGAACTCAATGATCATAGAAGTCTTTTGCAACCTTAACAGTTCTATGATTCTGTTTCCCTACCTCTGCTGAGTTACGATGACAGTACAAATATTTGTGATTAACTTTGTTGCTTAATGAAGCAGAATCAGTCTGTGTCATATGATGTTTCTTTATGAGTCTAATTAGTGTAAGAGGAATGAGCCAGTGTGCACTGGCTCACAGTAGAAGTCTGCCTAAAATAGTGCACTCCAGCTGCAAGGAGATTTGGATTCTGGATGTGGAAGGCAGGGAGCAAAGTCTTGGCCATCCTTTGACTATGTCTGCACTGTTTGCTCCATGATGGCAACAGCCCTGAATGGGTGGGAGCCAGGAGACTGGTCTACTTGTGTACTGCTTGCTTGCTGCAAGGCCAGAAAAAAATGCCAGGATCATCCCCAGCACCTGCATTTGGCCATGCACAGCAGTGAGGAGCAGAGCAAGCCTGTCAGGGTTGCTCAGGCCACAGTTTTGCTCAATGTTCAGATCTTTGTGCCTCCTGAGAAGGTGAGAACTGTGAAGCTGGGGTTAAAAGAGATTGAACAAGTCTCACCGTGATTTCTCAGCAAGTCAATATTGGTCTTGAGACTGGGGATGGGGAAGCCCAGCATTTGTGTCCTCTTCCTCCTTCTTCCACTTCTAGGTGGAGCACCACCAGGATGTGTCTACTGGTTCCTTGGATGCCTTCAACAAATAATAGATGCTGTGAGGTCTTTCTTACCAGGTCACTGGAGAGTTTTATTGATTTGGGTTTTTTTTCCCAAACTTTGAATCATATTTTAAAAAAAAAAAATCTATACTTCCCATTCTTTTTGGAGGAGAGAGCGTACTGGGTGATTTCAGCCCGTTCTTGAGGGGAGAGCAGCAGCAATGGCCATATGCAGGTATTTAGGGAAGAAGAAGAATCAGGGTAGCCTATGATATCTTCTGAGAATCTTCTCCCAATCTCTGCTATTTTAAGTTCATGGAGGGGTAAGCTGCCCTTAGCCAGATGTGGTATTTATGGCACAATCAACTTCTTTCATGAGCTTGCCTTATATGTAATCCTTGACTTGATGTCAATTTAGTATCCACAGTATCCTTTGCAGGTATTTTTGGAGCCCTTTGTAAGGGGTTGCTATTTGTTGCATGAAGGACTTCACCTTACTAATTTTGAACATTCCTATTTTTATTCTACGCTCTAGACTTTGTATTGGAAGAAATGCTAATGCTGAATTGTGTGTCCCCCTCTTTTGTGTTACTTGTGCTTCTGGAAAGCTCTTGTGTGTTCCATCTACTCTAGCAGAGAGTCTAGCAGAGTGAAAGATCAATCAGGTAATCTTTCTTGTACAGAAGCAATTCCATTGCTTATCATAGAAGTAAGACTGAGGACAGAAATAGGAAACATAGGAAGCAAACAAAAGAGTCTGAAAAGATACTAGATGAAAAAGCATATGTGTGATTTTCACATTGAGTTAAGAATTAAAAATGTGTGAAAGTTAGATGGAAGGTTTTGCCACTTAGATTTTTTTTCTGAGCATATTATGACTATTCAACAAAAGCAACAAATTATAATTACTGAGGTTAGTTATTGACAGCATAGTCAAAATTAAATATATACACCTAAGGTCTAGGTCTAAACTATCATTTAACAAAAACATTTTGTCTGTCAGTTGCTTCACCTGGTATTTTGGCTTATCCCTCTGCCTTTCCACCCCTTCTTCCCTGATTCCAGCTGGCATCTGTTGTTTCTGTCAAGCTGCACCAAGTGCAGTGCAGTTATCAGTCAGTGACAGTCATTCTTTTTGAGATGCTGAGTGTCCCAGAGTTCTCTGGAATTTCTCCAAAAATAGCTCCAGCGCTGTGATCCAAAGGGAAGACGTTTGACAAGTCATGAGTGAAAGAAGGGATTCTGAATGCATGTCTTCACTTGGGTCTCTTGGGGGCCTCAGAGCAAGACTGCAGGGTATTCCCTGTTTTCATTTAATGACCTCAAGAACAAAAATGGCTACTGCTTTCCCAGGTAGTCCCTGCCACAAGGTAGATGCTGAAGCATGAAAAATAAAGGCTCTCAGAGTAAGAGATATTCTTTCTCCAGATTGAAAATGAGAAATAGCGCTGTTTTGACCTTCTAGTAACTTTCAGTGTGCATGGCTGAGGAAAAGTCACTGTACTGCCACTTGTGCTGTCTGTCCATCACTTGTTTTTTATCCTAGCTGGTAAGTTGCAATAATTCCAGCTAAGTCTTTGTTGGTTTTTCAACCCTTTTTTCACTAGTTTTAATCAGAAATATTGCCAGACAATGTGATTGCATAGTGTTGATGTCTGAAATGCAAAAATAAGTGTTGATAGGTATTCTTAATAAGAGGAGCAGGAGGCCTCCACTCTTTCAAAAACATATAATTAATTCTGTTTAACCTAAGGATGTACATATGTGCATATATGCCCTCTCTTCAGATGTAAAATTAGAGTTGGTATCTATCTGAGAGTGTGTATGAACAAATATGGAAGAAAATGAAATGTGCTCAATGCTTGGCTGAAGGTCTAAAATAGTATTTTAAAACATACACAGGAAACAAGAAAGACCATAACTAGTCAGGTGTTTGACATGAAAAGTAAGGTGTTAGCAGTTTTCTTATTAGCTGATGCCTGTGCAAGTTTGGTTCACTGGTGGAACAATTTCAAAATCAACATATTTCTTGTGGGGTGGCAATATGTTGCCAGTATGAAACCTATTGTGTTAGAGATAGCTCACAATTAAGGAAGAACTCAAAAGAGGGAAAACCCCTTGTATCTGTTAGATATAATGAAAAGTCAGTGTTCAAGTTATTCGTGTCTGATGCCAGCTCTTTTTTAGCACATACCAAGACTGGGCTCACAGGCCTCGTTTTAAGCCCACTTGCTTGAATATGCTTGGCAGAGGCTGGAAATTATTGTGAAATGCTGACTTTCAACTCCCAAGGACTATTCACAATTAAAAAACAAACCAAAACATAGTTCAGTATTTAGTGAGGTTGTACTCACTGATACCCTAAAATAGTCAAAGAGAGGATTAAAGATAAAATAAATCTTGTAAAACTGAGCAGTGGCAGTTTACAAGAACACTAAAATGACTGTTGCTGTCACCATCTGCTCCTTTAGGCACCCATATTAAAGTCAGTCTTGACTTGCCTAATCCTGTAGTATTTATAACTGCCTTTCGAGCTTTATCAAAATGCAGGACTGGTTTACTGAGGGATTGAATCAGAGCTGCATGGCAGAGGAGTCTGCATGGAGCAAGCAGTTGGAATTTTCCAGGAGGCAGTTTGATTTCCTGCTCTCATGTTAATTACATGCTGCTGAGAAACATATAAACATATTCCTTCAGATTTATTACATTGATAAAAACTGCCTGACCCCTTAAGCCCTGTGATGCAATGCCTATTGTGTATGGTGTCTAGGGAATGACATTTTTGGTTTGAAAACATTCCTTAGCAGTGGGGTTTTTTTTTTAAATTTGCCATACAAGTTTTTTTTTTTTCCAAGGTCTAGCACAGGGATTCCCAAAGAGCATGCTACCAGAGTAGCCTGCGTGCTCTTACCCAAAATGAGTGGTCCCAGGGTACAGGGAGCAATGCATGTAAAGGCCACAGGCTTTAGAGGAAAGCAGGAAAAGCTGACATGTGCTGCCATCTTTTTTTTTTTTTTTTTTAATATGAAAATTTTTCCATCTAATATATTAAAAATTTAGGAAAACAGTGAGCTCTGTGGAGTTGCTGCTCAGAGTACAACAAAACATGAGTTGTATGGAGCTGAGGTTTTTTCCCCATTATTACTTTCCAACATTTCATGTTAACTTATTTTTAAGCTGCACTTTGAGAAGCATGTACTGATTTCTTTTTGCCTCTGTGTTGTTCTTGGCTTCTGTAATACTGTTTCTGAGTTACTGTCATCCTAAATAATTTTTCCAAAGAGGGAAGTTATCTAAAAGTGACAGTAGTGTTTGAGAAATTAAGTAAGAAGCCAAAATAGGAGCATGGGTACATGGGCAATACCAATGGCAGATTAACTGCTGATGTCTAAAATGTTCCTGTCTATACTTTGATTGTTACTCACCTGTTATTTGGACTTACATTGTCAGAATGCCTTTGGGACAGTAAGAGAGCTATTTGTTGTTGTTTGAAACTCCCCGGGAACATCCCAAATAATAAGTTAGTAACACTCCCGACAAGAAAAGGCCACAAGAAATATGTGATGACAAGATTTCCGATATTTTCCAGCTTTTGGATCAAATTCACTGGTCAGGAGGCAAAGGCATGCTGTCACTGATGTGCTGTGCCAGGATGGGGCCCCCGTGCTGCATTCATTTCTCAAGATACGACAGCGATCCTAGAAACAAGCGATCTAAAGATAGTTCTTAGGTCAGTGGTGAAATAGATCCTTACTTCTGAGTGTAGGGACACCACCTCTGTGACATCCATTAGTTGCTGAGCTAGTATAATAAGCTGCCTTCGTGCCGTGAAATGTTTCAGTCATCTGGTCACTGTGCAGTAAAGATGGATTTATTTGCTTAGATGCAGCGTAAAGAGCAGAAACAAGTGTGGAATTTGGGGAAGAAAAGGCAGCAGGCAAACATCCACTGACAGCACTTCACACAAACATAGTGCAGCTGCAATAGCTCTTTGGCTTCATTTTGACCTCTGCCTATGTAGCCTTAGAACAGGCTAAGTGGGTCATGTTAAAATAAATCACTGCTTTTTAAAGTGCTTCACAGGGCATTTTATATCACTGTAGATATAAGACTACTAAATGTGTGCATCAGCCTATGAAAATAGTTTTTCATCGTAAGCTTAGTCTGGCGTGGAGCTTGGAGACCATGATATATGAATCCCAAGGGACAAAATATTAGGTTCCAAGATTTTGGCTGCAAAATGGTAAGTCTAAGTCATCAGAATTTTAAGCTGTTTCAGTGACCAAAGTTATTTTTATTTTTGGAAGTGGATTAATGATGACACATCCCTACAGCCCTTGGCACGCAACCTCAGCTGTCGACATTCCTCGCTGCCACGCTACAAAATGCATCCGATGCTCTTATATGGTCTCTTGGCTGGGTCTTTTGGCCTCATAGCCTTTCAGTGGTTAAGGGGTTTGTGCCCACTTGCAGGTTAACTGGTCTCCTACAATACAATACAGATACCAAGAAAACCTGAACTTGGAAGCATTTGTCATTAGTTATACCCAAACATCCTTTGGATAACGTGTCTTCCTGTGTAGGTATCTTTCCATCAGTACAGTTCCCTGCCTCTCCCTCTACACGTCCAGGAATGTTCCTTGTCACACTGTGTAGGTGCTACAAAGCAGCTATACCCCACATTTCAGCTGGCTGTTCGGAAAACTAGAGCAGCAGCACAGAACATTTTTGAAGTGGACAATTTCCTCTCAAGGAGAATAGCATGTTCTCTTTTATGTAACTCATGTTTATGATTTTAAAATCAGCACTTCAAAACTTATTTCCAGCAAGAAAAATCCAGCTGGCTCACTTGCTGATTACGCAGTGTAAGATACCAGCACCTAACATTTACAGAGAAAACGGGATCAGGAAAATAAAGATTTGGTGATCCACTGTTTCTAACAGAAGAAAATTGGTCTCTGAATCTTACACCATTTAGACATTCAAAGGGGAAAAATAATCAATAGTCTCCCACCTGTCCTTTGCACAGGCTGCTTGCATGTATGCACACAGTATTGAATTGCACAGGTGTGACAAGATCAGTCTAAAGAAATGACAGCATAACTTGTCCTTTGCCTTAATGTTACATAGCAACATTTCAACAAGTGTTTCCTAGATCTCCACTCTGTTGTCTTTGTCACATGGCCACTGTTGGTGAAAATTTCCATGCATACTTGCAAACTACCTTCCAGAAATGTCAGCTGTTGCTAGAAACTTGCAGGCATCCCATGAAGGAACACCTCAGCAGCCATTACTGAAGAGCACCAAGATAGTTAAAAAACAAACTTTTGGAAAAAAGGAGCAGCTGTGGCAACCTGGAGTAGTGTAGCAGAGAATGTAAGTCTGTGTAGAAGGAAAACTTGAGGCAGATAAAACACAAAACTGGGAAAGTAATAGTTGAAAACTCCTTTTAATTAAGCCCAGAAGTGAAAGAAACCACCAAGGAATAAAAAATAAAAAAAATAATCAAAGTATATGCTAACTGTGTATACTTTGTCAACTTATTTACAAATCTAATGCCAGAGTATCTTCCAGAGCTGCCATACTGGGAGAACAAGCAAGATTAAATAACCAAGCCTTTGTGCTAACACATGAGAAGAGAGACAAACCCAGCTTACAGTACAAGCCATCAGAACCTTTACACACCCATGTGCTGAAGTAAAATTCCAACTCCTTGTGGTCTTAAGTGGTCTGATATAGCTCAGGACATGCTTTCTGGTCATCATTTTAATGGATAAATAAAGAGGCAAAATAAACTCTTCTTAGGCTTTCCAGCTTGCAGGCCAAACGAGTGAGGCACACAGGACATGGTTATATGAAGAACTAACAGAACAACCTTCCCCCTTTCTTCGTATTTGAGACAACAGCATCAGCACAACTGGTTTTGAATGAATGACTGCACTTGGTTAAAAGCCATCTTATCAATATAGCTGAGGAATATGTATGATCTTTCAAAAAGTGAGAAGAACTTCAGGCACATACATGGTTTTACCAAGTAATCCTCAGAATGACTGTGCTCACATTCTCACATGCAAATACATTAGCTGCAGAACAATAAAGCTTTACATAGGTTTTTTTGGCCATGTATTGCTGTTAATTAGTGCCAGCATGGATTCCTTCACACAAGCTTCCTTCAGCTGAAGGAAAAAATATGCTAATTCTCACTTATTGCCAGCATAAAGACTTAGCAAAGAGGAATGTACACTTTGACATGAAAATATTGATATCCCATCAGTATTAAAAGAAAACAAAAGCTGGGCATGACATCTGCTTAAGAATCACAGATGTTCTCTGCTGGCCATGAGGCATCTGTAACAGTCTTTCTTAACCACTTCTTTGGTTAACTACTTACACTAGTCAGATCCCACTTCAGAAACCTGAGATGAAAGACTTCTACAGCTACAGCTGCATTTTTAAAATGCCAGCACGTCCTCCTAGGAGCATTTCAAAACCTCGTGACACTGAACAAAACAGTATGAAAATGAGTTTTTCAACTTGACTTGCAACTGCAAGTAAAATACAATGAACACCACTGCATTTGTAAATGCACAATAGAAATGTTGTTCTTCACAAAAGATTGAGGTATTTTATCTATATAGCAATCTTTATTTCAAAATGGCGTTTATTACAAAAATGTAAAAATCCAGCTAAACCAGAAATATTGAGATTATTTTCCTGGAGTATCAACTCCAGGGATGTTCGTCCCCACATCCTTTTCCTCACTATGTTTTCCCCGCTTCCAGTCTGATTACACAGGTGCAAATATGCCTAAATGGCCCAGAATAGATAAATACACTGAGAAAGGCAAAAGCTGTAAAGCTAAATGCATGCAACAAGTTCTATCAGGAACTTAAAAAAAAACATGAGTGTAGAGATACTCTGCAGGTATCCAGGGATTTGCTCAGTCATCCTTGTCTTTTGCCCCATGTTTCAGGATGCGTGTGAACTCGATGTAGTTGAAGTTCCCCTTTTTGTCGATGGGTGCCTCTCTGTACAGCTCGTCCACCTCTTCGTCTGTGAACCTGTCTCCCATGGTCGTCAGCAGCTCCCGCAGGTAGTCTTCCTGGATGAACCCTGGAACGCAACACATGAAAACATAAGGAAGAGGGATTTTTGCATTTATCTGCTAATACCCTAACTTCTTTCTTTGAATTCTTTCCTTCAGCTAAAGATACCTACAGTCTTTGCCAAATGAAAACAAAGCCATTGAAGACTATTACTAAAACTGTCATCTAATTACAAGCATTCAATCCTATGAGGCATCTTGGTTTGCCAGGTCTCACTAGTTCAAGTAAAGGCCATTTTATGATTTCTTGGTGGTGTTCCAAAGAATATAAAAATCTGTCAGTATTCATATTGGCCCTCTTTCCCAACAGCAGGGCTATACTCCCAGTAGTATCAAGAGCCCTCTAACAACTCTGTATTTTAAAAATTACAAAGGGGATCCGTTCATTTTGAACATTCCTAATGAAAACCACACATACAAAAAAAAAAAAAAAAAAAAGTCATAGAACTTGACTACCTACGTTCAACAAGTGCATGAAACATGGAGGTTTGAAATATTTCAAAAATTTCAAGTTGATCTTAAATCAATAACAGAACTCAGATTTACCAGACTGCAAAGAGTAACATTTTGGCACTGCTTATTAAGCAAGTAGCCTTATATAACTTGTGATTTCTCCCATCAGCACTCTTGTGAATTCATTTTCTTCTCCTTTGAGTTCAGCTTAACAGAGGGAAGGTGGATACAAGTTGCTGACAGAAAACAAGTTCTTCATAAAAGCACAACAGCTTTGAAAACAAGGATTCCCCCATATAAAAGTTGCCCTGAAGCTGAATTTTAGCTTAGAAATAATTTAAGACTCTGGTTCCTCATCAACATCTTTTTTACTGTCTCCTGTTGTGAACAACAGAACTGAACTGACAGAAATTTGGAATTTTTTTACAGAGATTGAAAAGGTAAAGTTACCTCATGAAATACAGGCATGATTTTTACTTTGCAGAAATTAGAAGTTTGAGAGTTAAAAAATTCATAATCACTTCTATGAACACAAGTATTTACTGTTACAAAAGTAAGTAGAAGTAATACACATGCACCGTTATTTTACCCACGTACCTGTTGCTTCTTCATCAAAGCAAGCAAAAGCATTCCTGATTACGTCTTCCGGGTCGGTGCCATTTAACTTCTCACCAAACATGGTGAGGAACATTGTGAAGTTTATGGGGCCTGGAGCCTCATTCATCATGGCATCCAGGTATTCATCCGTCGGATTCTTTCCTAAAATAAAGGGATTCATATTTGGTTGCGCTTTCAAACTAAAGGAATAACGTCAATCGAGCACTACAAACTGAGACACCTCTCATATCCTGAACTCAGGAATTTGACTTAAACAGCCCAAACTGGCTTGGCAAGCATAAACAGCAAAGGGACATTACCAAGGGAGGCGAGCATGTCGTGCAAGTCCTCTTTGTCAATGAAGCCATCCCTGTTCTGGTCGATCATGTTGAAGGCCTCCTTGAATTCCTGAATCTGTGACTGATCAAACATCGCAAATACATTGGAAGTGGCGCGCTGAGGGCGCTTCTTGGTGGTCTTTGTCTTCGCCCTTTTGCTGGACATGTTGGCTGTTGGTTCTAAGAAGACCGAAACATATGCAAGGTTTAGCCTTATTAAATCATATCACAAGTCCTTGGGGGAAGGATGGATAAAGGAATATCAAATTCCATGTTATCAGCAAATACACCAAAGTACACATTTACTTTGGTATCTCCTGCTCCATTTTCTTTCATTTAGATTTCACTTGTTATTAAAGTATAAGGTCTTTCAGGGACTGGCCAATAGCAGGCCACATAAAAAATCAAATCACAGCTTTTGAAATGAAATCACTCAGTGTTTGTATTGCTGATTCAATACTCCACCTACATCTTCCACAGTTTAGGATGACTACACACTCAGCAGTTTGGGAGGCACTGTTGACCTGCCCTGCAGGAGGATATGGGCTGCTAAACTAGCATAGTGGTTAAATAAATCAGGCAGTATGTTAAACTAACAAGTTGGAAGGGGAAAAAAAATTGTACTTTAGGCTCTGAAAAGCATTTTCTTAGACTAGCTGCCGTTGAGAGCGAGAGACCACTGACTTAGTTCAGAAGCTCTACGCTGCTATTCTCTTACACAGTGGAACTATTACACAACACACACGCAAATGCCAGCACCCTCTTCAACTGAATTAATGGCATAACAGGCACAAAAATCTGAAGACCGTTTCTTTTAAATTATCTGCCTTTTAAAATATCTACATATTCTTGCAGAATCTTTATAAATTGTCATGTATCACTAATATACCAATTTCATTGTTTCCCTTGAAGCTGGCAAAAGAAGTAAACGTGGTGGCTTGCATGTTATAACACCAACATACTCAGGGCAGAAGTGAGGCTTCCGAGTTAATGGCATCTATTTAGCTGGGTAGATACATTTAGTGCTCAGCTATACTTGACGGTACAATCCTGAAAAGCTGAGTCATTCACTGAAATGCAAACACGAAGACCTCAACATTGCTTTCAGATCAGAAGTTAAACCTGATGCCGTTTCCCAAATTTCATAACCTCTACCCATGCTAAATAAAAGTAAAGTATAATCCATGCTGCTATAATCCTTTATTATACCCAAACTGTTATGCAAACTAGGTTTCTTCCATCCTTGGTTTTGAATTTTACAGGAAGGACCTGTGCTGAAAGAGGACATATTTAAGCTTCACCTTAATCACAAGTGAATTACAAAAATAAGTAATCAAAAAAATAGTAACATTCTGAAATTTACACTTAGTTTTACATCTTAGAAAAAAAAATCTGGTCAGAAATGCAATGGTAATCAGAGTCACAGCACAGTTCTGTTTCTCGGATAGTTTGCTCAAAGATAGAATAATTTCTGTTAGACTCCTGCAAAGCAAGACTGAAATCACTAACTGGCATTCAGCCTTAAAGAAAAAGGAGAAAATTAGAGCAAAGTAACTCCCGTACATATGCAACCCAATATTCAGGCAAAAAGCAGTTTGTTTTTGTTTGGTTTTAACTAAAAGGAAAGGTATTTTACCTTGCTTTGTATCAGATACCTGACATGCTTTACCAAGCATCTGGATCATAAAAGGAAATTCCATGGTTACGTCCTTCTCTGTCTCTCCACATAGACAGTTACTGATTTCCCCTGCTAGTTCCACACTTTTAAATCCTACGTGCATATACAACGTTCTTCTGACGTACAAAACAAACCATTATGTCCTGCACTAAAAATAGTCTGTGAAATGCAACTGCACATCATCCAACAACGCAGAAGTCCTCTTCGTTGCACTCACTAACCACAAGCTATCCGAGATGTCTGGCCTCCATAACAGTTCAGCAAATAAATGTGAACTCTTGACATTGAGATGTTTATGAAGACAGCTGACAACAAAGGCAGTTTGCTTTCAAGCTGCAGCCAAGGGCTGTGCATAAAGTTGGTGGTTTTCTTACCTCAGTAAAAACCCTCAGGCAACTTCCTGTTAAACGCTGAATTATTGATTAAAAGTTCCACTACCCAAAACCAGAGTCAGACAGTTTAAGTAACTGTTCTCTGAAATAATTAATAGTTTTCAGGATATGGCCCGTTCCAAGTAGACGAAAAAGTTTACTTTGCACAAGCTGTAAAGGCAGTGCTTCCAGCAAGCCACTATCTGCAATTCTCTCACCTACAGCTCAGTCCTAAGCAAGAGGACATAACAGAGGCAGACTGCCAACACATTCTTTTTAATTCTGTTCAGAGGATTGCTGTATCAGAATATTATACTTGAGAAGATGAAGAATTTGCCAACGCTTGCATTGCTGTTTTCTAAGTTTCTGTGAACCAGGCTCCGGAGGCAGCACAACTCCTTCAGTTCCAGAGACCTGTCAGCCTGAATATGTTAGGACTGCAGTGCCTTTCAGGATAGGTTTGGTGCAGCTGCACTGGAGACACTGCACTCAGCTCTAGGAAGTTCTATTAGAAATAGGATGGTACACTGGAACACGTTCAGAAAACCAAAGTCATCAATCCAGTTAGCCAAAGAGATCAGCTTATGATTTAAAAGTTCCAAAAGTGTTTACACTTTGTGTTATCTCTGTGTATAACAGTGAATGATGTGATAAGCCAGAGCTAACCTCATTTGAGTCAAGCACTGGAACCCCAAATTTTAGAGAAAGTAGAATTTAATCTGATAAATTCACAAGGTATTTAAAAAACAACAACAAACACAACCAAAGAGCCCCCCAAACCAACCCACAAAAAAAATACCCAAAAAAACCCACACTAACCCCCACTTTTATAATTGAAATAGGGTAAAATTCTACTTTGCAACAGGCTGCAAATAGAATTTCAGTAGAGAAAAAAGTGGAAACACTTCACATTAGATAGCACAAGTCATGACATACACGTTTAGTCTTTGTCGTTTAATATTATGATGCACTGAAAGGTCTGGGCCTTATTTTGGAAACTGTCCAAGACACTTCTAATGTAAGACCTTACCTGTGAGAGTCCTCAGAAGAGATTTCTGAAAACTTAACCTCTCTTGAGGAACATTTTCACATATTAAAAGAAGGAAAAAAAAATGTAGTAAAAGGACCGTGCTGCTTTGTGCTGCCTCTGCACTCATTTGCTCTAACAAGCAACAGCAGTGGATATCAAACCATGCAAGCACAGAAAGTCATCTTATGGTCCCTTCCTGTGGGAAAGGGATTAAACCCGTGGAGAAGGCAAAACCAAGCAACTAAAGATATTGAGCCAAACAACAAGCCGTGAAAATTTACAACCCACTAACAGTGCTGCAGGCTGAACCTGTTCAGAGGCAGGGACCAAAAGGTGCACTTTGGAAAACACCCTCACATTTCAATGTTGTGAATATTGTAATAATTGCAATGCCTAACACTCAAAATTAAAAAGAAAAAAAGCAATAAATCCCCAGAACCCATAGCCAAGAAAGGCTCTACATGAACTAATATACAACATCAAACTCCATCATCAAACTCCAAAGTCAGCCTCAAAGCTAAAGCCCAAGTTCTGTCTACGTAATCCATTACAGTATCACATACAGTCACGCATCCATCACAATCTGGGTGGTAGCAGGAAGAGATAAAACTGCATTCAGCAGATCTGTGTCAAAGCTCAATAAGAGCAGATTACACCCTACACCACTGCACCAATCTTGAAAGCCACCTTTAACACACTGTTTCCCAAACCCCTTAAACAGGAGTCAGAGTTGCCTCAAAATCCAGTGCCTGTGAGTCAGCCTGTCTCCAACAGAGATGGCTCAGGGTTATCACTCTCTGTAACTACCTGAAAAGAGGTTTGGGCCAGGTGGGGATTGGGCTCTTCTCCTAAGGAAAAGTGACAGGACAGACCATCACCTCAAGCTTCACCGGGGAGGTCTGGGTTATAGAGTGGTGACCTCATCACTCTCTACAACTACCTGAGAGGAGGCTGTAGTCAGCTGGGGGTCAGTCTCTTCTCCCAGGCAATCAGCAGTAGGACAAGAGGGCACGGGCTTAAGCTCTGCTAGGGAAGGTTTAGGCTGGATATGAGAAAGAAGTTCTTTACAGAGAGAGTGATCAGGCATTGGAATGACCTGCCCAGAGAGGTGGTGGATTCACCGTCCCTGGAGGTTTTTAAGACGAGGCTGGATGTGGCACTGAGTGTCATGATCTAGTAATCACAGTGGGGTTGGATCAAGGGTTGGACTTGATGATCTCGGAGGTCTCTTCCAACCCAGTTAATTCTATGATTCTATGATAGTTAGGGGAATTTCTTCGCAGAAAGGGTGATGAGGCTTTGGAATGGGCTGCCCAGGGAGGTGCTGGAGTCACCGTCCCTGGAGGTGTTTAGGGAAAGACCGGACGTGGCACTTAGTCCCATGGTCTAGCTGAAAGGTGGTGCTGGATCACAGGTTGGGCTCGATGATTTCAGAGCTCTTTTCCAACCCAAGCGATTCTGTGATTCCGAGACCGAAGGGACCCACTGCACTGTCCCCAGTGCCTCTGTCACGGCCGCGTTCATTCCAAACGGTGCGCAGGGAGGCACCTCTCCCGAGACCTCTCCCTCTTCCCACCGCGGCATCCCCAGCCCTTCCCGTGCTCTAACAAAGCCGAGGAAGCAGTCGCTGAGGGCCGATGCGGCCAGGAGGCAGCCGAGCCCTTCCGACAGGGAGCCAAGCAGTATCTTTTAGCACCTGTTCCCCGAAACAATGCCCAGGTTGTTCATCCCCGCTGGCGCTGCCCCCTGCCCGGGGCGCCGCGCCCCGCCCGGCTCACAGGCCGTGGGCCGCGGGCCCCCGAGCCGCGGTCGCCCCAAGCCCCGTCCGGCAGGGCGGGTCCCGCCGAGGAGGAGCGGCAGCACCGAGCGAGGCCCGAGGAGGGCGAGGCTGCAAGCGACCCCCGGCACCGCCAGCGACCCCCGGCACCGCCAGCGACCCCCGGCACCGCCAGCGACCCCCGGCACCGCCAGCGACCCCCGGCACCGCCAGCGACCCCCGGCACCGCCAGCGACCCCCGGACAGACCCCCCGGCTCACCTGGCGGAGGCGGCAGAGGCTCTCAGAGGGTTTCTGTGGGAGCGCGGCGGGAGCGGCAGGCTCGGCACTTCCGGAGAGCGGAGCGGCCGCCGCCCCGCCGGGGAGGAAGGAAGCCGTGGGCGAGACCATCCGCGCGGGGGGGGAGGGTGCGGCGAGGCACTGTCGCTCCGGCGGCCAAGCACCACGAGACAGACAGGGGAGAGAGGACGTGCGGCGAACCGTGTGTTTCGCGTTCCTTCCGCGGTGCTTTCGCCGACTCCGGGAGGAGAAGGTCGGAATTTCGGACCAGGCTCCTGTACGTGTCTCCCCCCCTCCCCGGCGCCGCGTTGGTGCAGCGCGGTGCGGTCACCGCATTCCAGAGGCGGAGGGGCGGGGAGAGCGCGCGCCTGCCCTTGTAAGGCAAAGCGGGAGTTTCCTGCACGGGAACGGGCGGAGCCGTATCCCATCGCTCCGCCCCTTCCACACCCTCGAAGGGTCGCCCTCGCCTCGCTTCCCATCGCTTTGTTTCCCGTTCTGTCTCCTGGGGCCGCCGGTTCGGGATTCACCGTGGGCTGCGCGTCCCTCCCGCCTTCGAGCGCCGCGGAACTGCCGCCCGCCTGGCTCCTGCACCGCCTTCCCCAGGAGCATTGTGCAATTAGGGCTGCCGCTGTCTTAGCTCCTGCTTTCTGACATGAACAAGTCCCGTTCCCATCTGCGGTGACTGTTCGTGGCAGTGCAGTGGAGGGAGGGAGCCAGTGACACGGAATCACAGAAACGCAGAATGGGTCAGGTTGGAAGGGACCACAGTGCGTTATCTGGTCTAACTTGGTCCATTCTAGAGCAGATGCCACAGGATTGCATCCAGTCAGTTCTTGGAGCCTCTCCAGTAAGGGAGACTCCACTTTGGGCAATCTGTTCCAGTGCACGGTCACCCACACAGTAAGGTTCTTCCTCACATTCAGGTGGAACTTCCACTGCATCAGTTTCTGCCTGTTACCTCTTGTCCTATTACTTGGCACTACCAAGAAAAGCCTGAACCCACCCTCTCGGCACCTACCTTCAGATACTGATATACGAGGTACCCTCTCAGTCGTCTCTTCTTGAGGTTGAATAGGCCCAGTTCCCTCAGCCTTTCCTCCTAAGAGAGATGCTCCACTCCCTTGATCAACTCCGTAGCTCTAAACAGCCCAACACATGTAAAGTATGTAGTATGGCACAGTCCTGCAGGCTGAGGAAGTGCTGTGTTGCAACAGCTGATGAAGCTGGTACATCTGGAAGATTCACAGAATCATGGAATATCCTGAGTTAGAAGGGATCCACAGGGATTAAGGAAGTAAAACTCCTGGCCCTACACAGGACAGCCCCAAGAATCACACTGTGTGTCTGAGAGCATTGTCCAAACCCCTCCTGAACTATGTCAAGCTTGGTACTGTGACCTGGGGAGCCTGTTGAGGTGCCCAGCTATCCTCTGGATGAAGAACATTTTCCTAATATCTAATATTGTTTCTAACAAGTGAATTACGTGACTGCCCTGGGTTCAGGGACAGTAAGTAAGAGCAGAGATTTAAATTAGATGTTAGGAAGAAATTCTTTACTATGAGGGTGGTGAGGCACTGGAACAGGTTGCTCAGAGAAGTTGTGAATGCCCCATCCCTGGAAGTATTTAAGGCCAGGTTAGATGGGGCTTTGAGCAACCTGGTCTAGTGCAAGGTACCCCTGCCTATGGCAGAGGGGTAGGAACTAGGCAAACTTGAAGCTCCCTTTCAATCCAACCCATTCTATGACTCTATGATCTGGCCTGGCTTCCAAAGAAAAAGGCCTTATGCCAGTTTGCTGTTGGCGTGTTACCCCATCTTCAAATAATTTTTACCTGCCCTGCCAATGCCAGCAGGGTAACCAGGCATCCAGGGGTCCTGGGTGTATTCAGTTCTCATAATAATCAAACTGTTTGGGTTGGAAGGGGCATTTAAAGATCATCCAGTCCAGCCTCTAAGAGGAGCAAGATTACTTGGAGTTTCCTAACATGATTCTTAGAACAAAGATGAGGAAGGTGGGCAGATGAAGAGGAATATGGGATGAATAGGAACATCATCCTAAAAACAGTGACCACAGCTCCAAGATATAAAGAGCATTATATAAAAGTAGACACAACTGCTGCCTATGTGGCCTAATCTATCACTTTACATCTAGTTCTATTTATATAATTTTTTCTGAACTTGCAACAGCATATAAACTCACACGGTTTTTGAAAACAGTAAGAGATTACCCATATTTCTGACTTTTTTGAGGGAAATAAACAACTGAGTGACGAGGAGGTGTAGCCCCTGATGGACTACCCTGACTGGGGCAAAGAACACAGATGTGGGGAACATCTCCTCTACTCAGCACCTGCTGAGTCAAAAAAAGCCGACTGCAGTTTTCCCTGTCACTTGTGCTGCCAGTGGTATTTTTTACTTATTGGGAAGTGTGGTGGTTGCTGTCACATCTCCTGCCTTTCTTTGGGGCACTGTCAGGATGCTGCAGGCTGCCCACTTGAGATGAGCCTGTTGTGTCATAACAGGCAGCACCTGACGCCAAACACATGAGTTTCTGTTGCAGAGTGGCTACAGCATCAAAGCTGAGACGACCTTTCTTCTCATGATCCGGAAATAGGTCATTCCTCATTCTGTGTACAAAACTCATGCCTGTTCTGAATCAATTTTTTCAATCTTTGTTTCTTATGTTTCTAGAGCCAAGTACTTCTAAGACTGGAGTCAGTGGCAAAATTGACATGTAATTTATCCAAGATAGCCTTGATAAGAGCAGAATGGGAATATTTACCTATATTAAATGTCTTTTTATCCAACAATTAAATAAATCATATGATGACAATGATTTCCTAATGTTTTCCTTCAAAAATTGATACAATACTAGCTCAATGTTCATTTTTATGACCTATACTAAAATAATTTTTTAGCCTATCCAAAACTGGAGTAATGAAAATAACAAGCAAAGGCTAAAATATCAGTAAGGAATATGTAGGAAGACCTGTCAGAACAAATCTTCATACGTGGGATCTGTGTCTGAAGAGTCCTTGATATAAGCAGCTGCCAGGTTTAATATTTAACATAATGAGTAATACTTAATATATTGACTAATCACAGAGGACTTTGGCCTATACTCTAAATTACCATAGTTGACCTTTTGCATTTTATTTTTCTGAATAATTTCTTACTGGGAAAAGGTGAGCAACCATTTATTGTGAGAAGTAGGGAGAAACTGAAAAACTCAGTAGGTTTCAGGCATCTTTAAGAAATGCAGCAGTAATTCTGATCCATGAAGAGCAATCCTGTTTCCAGAAAAAGATAATAAACCAGTTATAAAAACCCACATGATTTGTTTGTAATATTCTTCTTCACTAGCTCTCATTAAACTTCCTTCTGCAGTATGAAAGTGCCATGAATTCAATTCACCAGAATCATAGATGAGCTAGACAACCATAAATGCTAAACATGCAGTTTGGGAATGTAGAAGGATTTTCAGTAAGGTAAGTAGTTTTGGAGTCTACCATCTATGGGATTTGGAAGCTCGCACACTTCCAAAACCCCTATGGGCTTCCAATATTTGGACACCTAAGTAACTTCAGAATCTACCTTGGAGTGACTTACCTGCAACTTCCTCAGAGGCCAGAGGTCCCTAAAGGAGGAAGTTTTCCAAGGCTGCTTATAAACTCAGTCTTGACTGTACCTAGACTTAGGCTAATCCTTCTGGGTTGGTGAGTCCTTTGTATGCATGGATAGTCTCATTGCAGTAAATACAGAATTAATGGAGCAACCAGGCTCCTCTCTTGTCTCACAGGCAGTTGGCCTGCCAGGTCCTCTGTGGTGGCTTGTCTGGGGAAGGATCTGCCTTCCTGGGCTCACCTGGTCTCTGGCATTATTGTGTTTTGCATCTTCCAAGTCTTTTTATGCTCCAGCATTATAAGGCTTTCCACTGCTGCTTTCTATAGCCTGTTTGGGAGCTTCTTCTCACACTCAGTACCTTACTGTGAATGTAGATCAGTATTTTGTACATACGTAGAATACAATTGCCCTTCATGGAAATGATAATATTGCAATTCAGGCTGGCAGTGGCAGCCTAAAGAGAATTATATCAATCTACCAAGAAGAATCTGCAGCCACCAAAATCCTGGCCATATGGAAGTAAAGGGCCAGGATGTCACACCTCTTCATCAGTGTGTCTTCTGTGAGGATGTATTTTACTGGGAGAAGGAGACCTTGATGAACTTCATACTTTAATGAAGTTTATGTGTCATACAAATACCCAAACAATTCAGTGGGACCTAGGGCATTAAAAGAAACAAAAGCAGAGCACCATCCTCAAATAAATTATTTACCTACTCTAACCATAAGTCAAATTTAGCAATTTGTCTAATTCTTTTCAAATTATTTTTTTCTAGACCAAAATGATTACCAAAGTAGTTAAATAATAACAATAATGAAATATAGCAATGACAACAACAATATATAATAACAATAACAAAGTATAACAAAACAACAACAATAATAATAACAAAATATATTTGCAACAAAGGTTGAGCATATTTTATGGCATTCAGTTATGTAAACAATATTTTATTAAATAAAATAAAATAAACCAAAGACTATAGTTACTTTCTGGGAATCACCACTACTGAGTCAGGGAAGAAGGAGTATGCATTGACCAGCTCTGGAAGCAACACATGACTTCCACACGACAGTGATTAATATGAATTTACTTAAACAGTGCAACTCCAGCTGATTCTGGAATGTGGAAGGTGGGTGCCACACCGTGGGCCTGGTGGTGGTGTTCTTAGGGCATTCCTAAGGTGGGAATATGTCCCTGCACCTCAATGACCTGTGGAGATGTGCTTGTGGAGAAGCCAGAGGTGCTGCTGCTTGCTCACAGTGTGCAAGCCAAGGTGCTTTAGCCTTATTGTCCCTTTGCTTCTTGCACAGCTCGGGTGTCCCACTCCCAGCTGAAGTAAAGAAACATTTTGAAAATGGAAATTGTCATCAATATCCTTGAGAACAAGGCAAACAACAGTGTTGTCTAACCATCTTTCTCCTGCACCAAGAGTCCACAGGTGTGAAAGAGAGAGAAATGACCAAACTGTCTGAATTGTTGAAAGAGAGCACTTCGGTGCGCTATCCACACTGAACAGCTGTGTCTGTGCACTGAGTTAGCCCTCTGGTATTGCTGAAGAACAAATAACCATAAAAAAAATGTTTAAAAATACAGTTTTGTTACGCTGGATGATATCAGGTTATATATTTATCTTTCTTGCTCTTTCCAGAGACTTCTATCTGCAACTGATCACATAGGCTATGCCACTTTTTCTAATTATGATCAATACCACAGGAACTTTTTTCATTTTGAGCAATTATTTATTTTCTTTTTAATCATGCAAATGAAAGTCTTTCGTTTTGTATTGTTACCTTGTGATCTGAAGTAGATTTATCCTTCTATTGTGTCGCTCCAAGGCGCTCGGAGCCGGGAGCCGGTCCCGTACCAGCTGTCGCCAGCAAGGGGAGCTCCGCATTTGGGTAGGATTTGAGAGACAGGCCAGATCAGGTACCGACACGGCCAGGAGAGGGAGAATGCTGTAAAATGACATTAAATCGATGTGGAACTAAATCCTTCTGTGGGCTGGAGAAGGAAGGGGAAAGATCCAGCAAGTGCCATGGGCTCCAGGGTGATATTTGGGGCACTCCTGAACTTTGCAAATCATATAATAGAATTACTGAATTATGGAATGATTTGGGTTGGAAGGTGCCTTTAAAGTTAGTCATCTAGTTCCAACCCTCATGCCATGGAAAGGGAAACCTCCCACTAGACCAGGTTTCTCCAAGCCTCGTTCAGCCTGTCCTTAAACACTTTCAGGGATGGGGCATGCACAATTTCTCTGGGCAAACTGCTCAGAGTTTGCCCCTCACCACCCTCATAAGAAAAAATTTCCTCCTAGTATCTAATATCTTCCTACTATCTACCCTCTTTAAGTTTGAAGCTATTCTCCCTTGTCCTATCACTACATTCCCTTGTAAAATGTTCCGCTCCAGCTCTCCCCTTTAGGTTCTGGAAGACTGCTATAGGCCTCCCCAGAATCTTGTCTTCTCTAGGCTGAACAGCCCCAGCTCTTTCAGCCTGTCTTAACTGGAGGGGTGCTCCTGCCCTCTGATTATTTTTGAGGTCCTCTGAACCTGTTCCAACATGTCCCTGTCTCTCCTGTGCTGAGGACCCTACAGCAGTGCCTGGAGCGAGCATGTGGCTGCTTGTAGCAAGGGAAATTGCTGGACATTTTACGAAGTGAGGGTCTACCTTGCTATGGTAGCCCCTCTTTGCTCTTCTACGCTGCTGCCCTTCCCCAATCACCAGAAACTTAAGAGAAGTGTCTCCTATCTCTGATTGCTCCAGAAGCTTTCCTGTGAGCTGTGTGTATCACAGCTGTTAAAGCTTTGTGAAACTTGACATTGAAGTTTCCCCTCTGATGAAACCCTGAGCAATCTCTCTGATTTTGATACAGGCTGGGAATCAGTGTGATCATTTTATAGGAAGCTCAAATGTTTTTTTTCTGGAATGGAAAATGTTTTATTTTACAGGTGAAATAACATTTTACAGACGAAATAACAGGTACAGCATCATAGCAATCAATAACACCTATAGTAAATGTGTTTTCTGTTTGTATAAAAAATTAATCTCCTTGTTTTCAGCATATGTATCTGTGTGAGTGTGATGAGCCAGAGCTGACCTAACACTTGAATGAGGTTTGAAAACCTTCCTCTGAATCTGGACTGAATTTAGAACAGACAAGAAGGAAATTTTGAATAGATGTTAGTTGAATAAAATAATCAAGTGTTTGGAGAGTATATGAAAACAAATATTCTAGAATAGGCCAAGAGCTGGAAAAAAAATGAGACTTGGAGTGAGTTTCATTCAAACCTGGAAGCCAGTGGAGAATTCATAGTTTATGAACTCTTTTTGGTGAAAATTGATGAAATAAGCACATGGACAGCAGTGAAAAAACAAACAAATTGCAATAAAAAAATAAGTTAATTAACACAGGAAATTAGACCCAGCTTCACAGAGCTCTGGGTACACTTCCCTCCTATAGCCATGCCTCCTTGTTCAACTCTGCCTGGATGTCCCACAGGAACATGTTATTTTTGATGTTAAGAACATGTTCTCTCATTTGTGTAGCATAGGAAAAGTAACGAGGACTTAATGAGGACTGTGAAAAATTAATGAAAGCTATAAACGCTTTTAAAATCAAATACTTTGAAATTTTTCCTATCTATAAGCCTATCCCATTATCTGAACGTTATCTAGCTTGTCTGCTTGCACACAGCACTCCAATGACTCCCTGTTGCCAGCGATGGAAGGAAATAAGATTTTATTCTGTTAATGAGCTGGGAAGACATCTCAAAAGCCCTTGCTTAGAGAGAGAGCTTTTGTGCTTTTTAAAATGAAATCTCATTTTAAAAAGAAAAGTGTTAAGGCTGTGGCCATTTTACACATGAAAGCAGCTTTGAGAGGAGAAACCGGGCAGTAAGGTGAAATGGCATGTGTAACTTGATTCAGCTTCTCCAGCTGGGGATAAGGGAGAGCATAATCATTTTCCAGATGCTCCACCCAAAACTGTAATCTGACCCATGTCTCTGGGATATTAGTAGTGATCAGGAGCTGATTGCAAATTATAGGGGAAATTGTAAAAACTGGTTTGCAGTCCCTCTAGATACTCCCGCTTTAAGGGTATTCTTCTTGTGAGTGTCTCATATTGCAGAATAGCTGCTGATGGAACATTCTTCCCCATGGCTGCACCCCAGAAAGGCTTCCCTGGGCTATCTGACAGATGTAATAAAATCTCTTTGTTTCCCTTTTCCTCCCCTTTTATCAATTTTAAGGAAGGAAAAGGACAAGCTCCCACTTTTCCAACTGGGAGTTTTGAAGCCCTTGTCCAGCCCTTCTCCCACCAGATCCTGCTTGTCCAGCCCTCCCTGCTTTTTCTAGGGCCACTGTAGAGGGGAACATGGGACTCTGGCTTCCTTGCTGCAGGTTGGGTTTCCCAGTGCTCCTGTATACTCCTGGAAGGGTACCCCATTGCTAGAATAGAAAGCCCAAGAACAAGCCAGATGCTGCTCACTTGAGCTTTTCTGGCAGGCAGACTTCTTTCCCTCTCATTAGCAACCAAGCAGCAAGAAAAAAAAAATAATTGCTCCACCAGGAATTTCTGGAAGTGATCAGCAGCTGTTGTTAACCCTCTAGCAGTCATTACTCTGCTGCACTTGGTCATGAATCCCTGCTGGCATTAGCAGAGGGAAAGGACATATTCCCTCTCTATTTACTCTGCCAGCTAGCATAACAGTCCCTGGAGAGCTGTAACGAAAGAGTGAGAATTTACACAGGTGCAGGTGGGTGAGCAGACAATCAGCCCTGCCTCAGGAAGCCACTAAGTAACTTTTTCAGGATTGTTCTCAGCCGTGCTTACAGCTGTGGGCTGAGGCTTCAGCCGTCTGCCCACCATGGTTGTGGGAGCAGCACACACACCCTTTTGCTCTGAAACCCAAAACACAGGACTTTTTCATGGATGGGAAATGTAAGTACTGTGGTACACTTAATAAGGAAACATTACTTTTTTTAATGCAGGCAAAATGAGAGAAATCTGATATCAGCTGTAAAAATGTCCACCGTGTATTTTATTCTAATGACACTTTCAGACCTCCAGAAGTAATGACAAATACATGTATTAAAAATTTCAAGGTGAATTTCAAATGAAAACAATTTCTTTGTCATATATAGATAAATATAATCAAATACTGGCAAAAATATTTTAGAAATATATGTTTCTGGTTCCAAAATATCACCATTTCCTCTCAGTATTGATTTATCACAAGTTTTTTCACAAAATCCCATTGGAATCTGAAACTTTCAAGAAGTTCAGCCTCTGCAAGCTAAATAACCTAAAACTTTATATCATAAAATAACAGAATGTGAAGCTACACTTGAACTATTCAATTCAATCTCTCCCATGTAGATAACTTTAATTTTCTTTGGGCTTTGGCCAGAGGAAAAGTAATGTTTAAATAAATCTTTTTTTGCAAAAGAAATGTGGATTAACTTCAATGAACTGCCAAGAAGTTATAAATGGTCATCAGATGTGCTCAAATTTGGACCATCTCGTAGAAAATAAGACTGATCTAGTTGACAAATGCTTCCCCTCTGTTTTTGCGTGTGACTATAAATAGTAAACAAAGATAAGTCTCATATTTTTGCTGTGCACATTTAGTCCTTGGATTGGTATCAGCTTTATAAGACACAATGAACTGTAGGCTTCATAAGCTTTTTATCTAATAACTTTGAGTGTTGTGGGTCCATATCACTGTTCTAATTATTCCTACAAAGATTATGCACTTATCTATAGGAATGTTTCTAATTAATCCAAAGAGTGTGTGTCTATAGAGATGATAATTTTGGAGGCTGTCTCCCTGGCACTAATTTTTTTCATGGTAAAGATTAGGAATTGTTTCTGCTGGGGCAAGCAGCGTAATAGGCCATGCAGAGTGACACCTCCTGTGATAAAGAGATTGTATTGCCATTACAATAGCAGGCATTTTAGGATCATGTACTGTGTATGCCTATCCATAGAAAGTACAGCCCTCTGTGTGTAGTTCTCTAAATAACTCGTCTAGCCCAGTTTAACACACAGGGATGAATGCTGGAGGAACCACGATTATAAGCAGTTCAGAAGCAGAAAAGACCTGGGCAAAAAAGAGTTTTCTGCTCTGTTGTCCTCTTGCTACCAGCAACAGTGACATCAGGTAGTAAGGGCATATGCTGACAATGATTTTTATAATACATTTTTTAGAATAATTCAGGGACTTGTGGAAAGATAAAACCTTAGATGCCGGTATCACTGTATCTTCTTGAACTGGAGCAGCTAATGTTAATCACAGAATTATTTGTATTTGAGGACTCTAGAACCAAAGACGTTCTGTGACAAAAGAGCAGAATTATTAATACCAGATCCCATGCTTCAAATGGCTGCCCATGTTGCGCTAGATGAGCAGGAGAAACCCAAGCAAAACAGGGAGATCACCAGACTTTCAGTTGCAGAGAATTAGGTTGCAACATCTTCCTTGGCCAGCAAACACTGGCACTACATAGAGGTGCTACCTGCTCTACTGAGCAAACTCTGAGAGAATTTTCAGAATGAGACATAAGGATGCAGCAACAAATTGATTGTGAGTCAAAAGCTTTAAATACCAAATAGTTTGCAAATGTGCTTTGGAAACAGATCTCCAGTTGTGCTACAGAGAAAGGAAAGGCCAATTACAAAAGAAAACACAAAAGCAATTATGCCTGAGGATTTTAATGTTTGGAAATTTGATTTAGATGACTGGAGTCTAAAACACATTTCCAGCACTATATTCTCTGTTCAGTCTTGCACATATTTATTTGGTTCTTACCTTGAATTTCTGTGTTGCTCCACCTCCATGGGCAGACTGAAAAGCTGGACACCACAGTGTAAAAAAGACAGGGAAGCCATAACCCTACTGTGCTCAGACTGGTGCCAGTGCCATTCCCTGAAACTATTCAGATTTGTCAGCCCTTCATCTGCCTGTCCAGGTTCAGACAATGGTGAATGAATCTTTATTTCCCATGAACCCAAAGTCTACTGTTATTAAAGGGTGGCTATTAACTGAGAGTGTATGTGCAACTCCCTGAGTACTACATCTTGAATAGTAATGCCCAAATGTAGACATGTCTTTCCCAGATAATCACTTTTCTTAAGAAAAATTATTTGAATTCCAAATTCAGTTTGACATTATAAGCTTGTTTTAAGAACTTGTGCTGGGAAGGGACTGAAACCAAACAGCTTTGTGAATTGTACAGCTGGTTTCTGTTTGCTCATTACTTTAAAATTATTTTCAGTGAAATGATATTGTGCTTGTATCTGACACTTGAAAAGAAAAACTAAAAAAAACACAAATGAAGCATTGCCATGTTTGCTAGATATTATGAATATCAATATTGCTTTCAGCAGTTTTCACTGATCTATGCAAATAATCATGTGGCTGTTTAGCTAGTCTGAGTTTACATTCAGAATACTGATCTATTAGTTATACACATAATTTGGAGATGCAGTGCTCTGAAAATTAATGTAGTTCAGCAATTTTAGTGAGCTGATTCAAATTTTAAAATGCTCTATGTTCTCACAGTATGCAATATATGTACAGCTCAGTGCTTTCAGTGTTAAATAAAGCAAAGACAGATTGCCTGTGTCTAACATTGACAGCTATTATGAGTGGCTTTTCCTTGCCATTGTCCATCATGAAGAAGTTAATCTTCCTTCATATGGGTCATTAAACTCCTCCACTTCAGCTTCTGTGGATTCACATACAGCTCTTTCATAACCTATGGAAAGATGATTTCCTTCTTCTCGGATCCACATCCTTTATTTGAACATGTAGCTGAAAACTTAGTGATGTTCCTGGACATCATATGCTGGCTAATGTTAAATGTCTGTGAGCCTTCAGCAGTGCAGCACCAATCCTTTTTTCAGCTATGGCCAGAGATCATTCAGATGTCAAGGTATGACTTCTTAGGAAAAATCTCCCCTCTGGTGTCAGCACCCAACTGACTGCAGGGTAATCTGTTCTCCTCAGAAGCTTTGTCCAGCTGCATCCCTTCAAATGCTCCCAGTCCAACGATTTAAGCTCTGCCATTGATTTTGCAGTATAAGGCAAAATTTGGAAAGCAAGAGATAGGGACATAGGATTGGAGAAGGAAAACTGGGCAAGTAGGTTGCAATGTTAAAATACCCTTTAAATCCTCTTCAGAACCTGTCACTGTCAAAAATCAGCCCTTGAACTGAAGGAAAGCTTTGCAATCACAGTTAGACACTGGAAAGTTGTGCAACATAGCAAAATTGTTTTGTTTTGTGACATTGATAAACTATTGGCTCTGGGGCTGATTTTGATGCTAAAGGTTCTGAACCAGTAATGAGAATAGTAAAATACATCACTGGTTAAACTGCAGAGACTTTTAAAACAAATCTGTCATCAGACCTCCAAATGGTCTGTTGTTACTGTTCTACAGTTTACAGAGCACTGACAACCTGCACTGGGGTGTCTGGAGAAGTTCAAACACCAGACTATAGAGCCAGAAACATGTCACATTTTTTTTAAAAATGCAAACAAAGAATCAAACTATGATTCTGGAGAAGAGCCCCCAAATTTGTGAGGATCTATGGATGATGCTCCTGTCTCTCAGCTGTTAATGTAGTCAAGGGCTGGCACAGGTTGCTCAGGGAGGTTGTGAGTCTCCACTGCTGAAGTTTTCAAGACCCAACTCAACAAAGCTGTGGACAACCTCACAGCTGACCCTGCTTTGGGCTGAAGGTTCAACAAGGGACCACATAGGCCCTTTCCAACCTGAATCATTCTGTCTTTTTTGTGACTTTCATTGTGATTCCAAATTGCCTTTTAAATGCACTGTGCTGTCTGTTCATAGTAATTACTCAAAATTGTTAGCTGGAGTAGTAGTATGAAAATGGAGATGAATAGCAGTATGCAAATTTCTGCAAACATAAGGCCTATTAGACAGAAATAATGGCAAATAGAGAGATGACAGTAAAATGATGGGATGCTTGTCCTCTGCCTGTCACAAGCAATCCTATCTCATGAAAATATATGGCCAATTTCTAAAGTCTTACACATAGGCTTAATTTTTTTCCAAGAGGGATTTTCTCTACTTAAGCTCAGTAATTACTTTCTTGGCAAGTGAAAATTGTTCCAAGTGCATAACTGCAATCCAATAAAAGTAATAACCACTCTTTTATTTTACTTCAGACATGCTAACCAGAGCAGTTTAGAAGACTGGTCCTATATTGCTGCACACAATTCAGAATCATTAGAGGGAAGTGTGACTAAATCACAACTGAAGTACAACTAGATTTAGCAATTTTGCTGGTGTTGCATTGTTTTAAACAATAATTCTCTATGGTGTAAGGAAAATGTAGAAATAAGTGTTTTGTGCAGTCAAGCAATACTAACATCCTGTGAAGACCAAAACACAAAAAAGAAAAAGAGGAAAAAGAGAAAAAAAAGAAAGGAGGAACACGGAATAATGAGACAAAGAGTTCTATAAAAAAGAAATATGATCCAAAGTCTTCTGTTTCTTATGCCATGGATACCATGTAGCTATGATGGTTACAGCTTGGGAAAATTTCCCAGATTCCTATGGTTTGGTAAAGAGAGCAGTACCAAATAACCAAACTGACCAGGAAAATTGGGGTGTTATGCCAGAGACATTTTTTTTTTCCCTTGGAAACTAGAGAAGAACAAGAAATTAATCACATTCACATGGTTTATTTTTTTTTTAATCTGGAGAATGATTTTGTCTCAGCCTGCAAGCAACACTTGACAATTTCTCATCTATGAGAGCATCCAGCAGAGTTTCTCTGGTTCATGTTTACTAAGTACTTCAGAAAAGCCAGTGGCTGCAAGAGAGGATACACAGGCATTGAGGAAAGCAATTTTTCCTTCTGCAAGCCATTATATTGCAGATGGGGTTTTGTTAAGATTCCACATGAAATTCTTTGTCTGCTAGACTGATCTTTGATGACTTTGAAGAAAGGACTATTTATTTAGAATAAATTTACTTTTTATTTGCAATCCTCCTGCCTCTTTTTCATTATGGTAATAAAATAATTATTTGTGGGGCAACATTAAGAAATTTTTTATTTAAAAATTCATAACATAGGAAAAAAACCTCCACCCTCCAACTGTTCTTTCAAATGGAAAGGGATCCAATTTAAAACATATATGGAATTACAGCTTAGCTGAGATGTCCATGACAGGTACTACATAGAAAAGTTCTGACACAAGAAAATAAGAGCTGAAGGAAAATCCAGGCTTATAAATAAAAGTTAAATAAAGTGATATTTAAAATATAAACCAACTGGAAGGTATGAGATACAATGTCTTAATTCTTTTGAAAGCTCATCAGCACGTGGATCATTTTTGACAAATGACTTCAGACAGGAAGCTTGAATCTTGTATCTCTTCAGCTCCCACAGCTCTGCTGTGATTTATGCAAAGCAACACTAATTATCATCAGAGTCAGGGAAAAAAAGAAAGCAGGAGAGTGTTTTCCCCTATCAATTTGCATATTCTGAATAAATTTGTATTACATATGCCTGTCAAATTTACAAGCACATATAAAATCTTTGTGCAGTTTACACACAGAGACTGAGTAGTGACAAAGCATGGAAGAGATTCAAAATAGCTGGTGTGAAACAGTACAGGGATTTTTAATAGAAGGGTTTTTAGCTCAACTGGACAATGATTTGTTTTCAACATCAATTTCAAATGACTGAAGCACTAAATGAAAAATATAGTAGATGAGGAGCTGATTACACAGAACAGGCCAGGCTGTACACTCAGCAGTGCTACAACCTCTGCTGTGCACAATAAAATGGTCCCTCTATAACTTGGTTTTGCCACCTTATTTTATATCTCAGCCTTTTAAGATCTTATTTGAGGTCTCAGAAATTGAGATAGAATCATAGAATGGTTTGGGTTGGAAGGCACCTTAAAGATCATGTAGTTCTACCCCCACTGCCATGAGCAGGGGCACCTTCCACGAGACCAGGTTGCTCAAAGCCCCATCCAACCTGGCCTTGAACAATTCCAGGGACGAGGTATCCACAGCTTCTCTGGACTACTTGTTCCAGTGCCTCACCACCCTCACAGTAAAGAATTTCTTCCTAATATCTAATCTAAACCTACCCTCTTTCAATTTAAAGCCATTCCCCCTTGTCCTATCACTACGTGTGGTAGGAGGCTGGGGCTCCCAGCACAAAAGAAGATGTAAGATTATACTGTTTTCTTCTCACAGTATTATTGCTAATACATTTTGACTAATACCTTACAGAGTCTTTCTTAGAAACTCTCTCATTAGGAAACTCCAAATGTAATTTCTATCCATATCAAGGAGACAGCGGTCTTGTGCTTGGTCCTTCAGGTGTGAGGCTTGGACCCTCAAGCTGCTGTAAACTGCTCCTAGTCCCTTCTTTTGAAGTTTGACTCCCCGTGAAATACATGACTGAGAGTGATGCAGAGAATAAACAGAAACAGAGACTGACTTTTACCTGGAGATTAAGACCTTCTCATGGATGAAAGTAAGGGAACACAGGCTTCCTTTGTCTTCAGTGTTTTGCTAGTTTTATTTAAGACTCTACTTAAGTGAAAGAGATGGAACAGGATGGGGTGTTGTGAAATTTGACTAATGCCCATAGCTACAGGATTCTGTAGCTCTCAAAACTTCAATGGAAAGTTTAGAAAGCTATTTTTTTCTGCCATGGCAGGTTCTAAATTAATATTTCAGCTTTCCCATTTAGAAAAACAAACTGGTCTTTGGCACTATGAAATTCTAATTAGGAGAAGACAGAACTAACATTTCCCAAGAGCCTCTCTCCCAAGTCCAATATATGTGGATACATACTGCTGCAGAGATTCTGAGACTTCAGATCTCCAAGTGGTTTGAAATATGTACTTTGATATTCAAATAGAGGTTAAGTGATCTGAGATTAGCTGTGGATATTGTCACATAATAAAGCTAGATATAAATATGTGTAAATTTAAATGCCAAAATAATAAAAGAATACAAAAGATGTTGCTGTTAACACTGTATCTCCATTTTATGTATGGAATAAAGAGAGGCAGCACGGAATTTGAAAACTGTATTGGAAACACTGAAAATGTTGTTTAGATTTTTATCCTCCACCTGTGAGCTGTACAGATTGTACTGAAATGAGAGCAGAGAAACAAGATGTTTAATTGTTTTCATTTCTCTACATCTTTCTGAATTCTTAAAAAGCATTTTGCATTCATTAAGATTTCTAAGGTGTCAGTAGAAATGACACATTGTGAGGGAGTGGATCAGGAATTTGTAATAGAATCCAGGAGTCCATCCACTGAAGCCCCTATCTTCTCTAATGAAAAGTACACATTATAGCCCAGAATATACAGCTCAGTGGCACTGCCATTGGCACAGTACTCTGGGGGAAGAAAAGCTTTTGTTAGGGCTCCCATTTTTCATTCTACCTGTTGCAGGTTTGGCTGGTTTCCTGAGCCATGATACAGTTCCTGTGACTGTACAACTTCTTGCTGGCCATACTTTCTGTCCTCAGGAGCAATGACCAAAAGCCCGTACACTGAGTGCAGCTGAGCAGCTCCTAGTGTAGGAGATGAAGAGGACTGTCAACTTATTCCATAGTGCAGCATCAGGCAGGAAACAGCAGCTCCATAGGTAACAAGTAGCCAGTGGGGACAATGAAGGGATTTCAGGTAGAATCAAGGCAAAGAGGTGAGGAAGAAGATACTGGTGAACCATTGCAGAGAAAAGCCTGGGACCTGCTGGCCTCATCCAGACCTTATGGTTACACCCATAAGGGGGATGGCCCCATCAGGGGAGGAGGATATGGGAAGTTCTCAGTCGTGTTGCATAGCGAGTGTGGTGGAAAGTGGCTATAACAGAACTGAGAGGGTTAATATTTCAATGCAAATGCACAAAATAAAATGGACTAATCACTTCTACTGAAAGTGCAGACCAAAATATGTATTTACAGTGATGTCACAGTGCATTCCATCTATTAGATCTCAGGTGACAGAAATTGTTCTGATGTAATATTCAGGGACATTGATTGCACATTTCTGTGCTCTTGAGCACATGGTGAGACTCTTGGGGATGGTCTGGGAAGACTGGGGGCTGGACTTGATGTTCCTTGTGGGCCCCTTCCAACTCGGCATATTCTGTGATTCTGTGAAAGAAGACAAGCCCATTAGTTATTCCTAGAGGTAATACTGTTTATTTAGAAACAAAAAATTGGATCTTAGAGATGCATTGTTTATATCTACTTAAATGCCTCATGAGTTCATGTTCTTAATTTAGCATTTTATCTTAAGAAAGACAATAAAAAAGTGACACTGTCAACAGAACAAAGAAAGTAAGTATTTATTGAATTATAATACACTGTATGGCTTTATAGAGTCTTGCTAGATTGTCATTAAACTGAATATCTGCATTACATATACCTTAGCTTGGCACTAAAAAAAAAGGAATCCCATAAAATAATCACATTCTTGTACCATGGCAAGGTCAATACAGGAACTGGTCATCCTCAGTTTCTGATTCATGACACAGTATTTTTTTTTCTTCTCCTAAATCTGATTTAATTAAGGAAAAAAAGTTCTTAGAAATAATTTTGAATTGGAATGCTAGTTTTACACAGAATTTAGTGAAGATACTTTAAAGGGAGAACTCTCAGTTTGAAGCTGCTGTCATCATGTCTTTGCACAGAGATAGTACAGGGTATCGCTATCTGTCTCTGTCTCTCTCCCTCTTCGATGCTATATTTATAGCATCCCCCTGGCCATAAAAGGCCTGGACTGGGGCTCTGACATTCCACTGACTGCAGGCATTATTTTTGTGCTGGACTTTGAAGTCCAGTCCTTACCCCTCATCCTAACTACCTCTTTCTTTGCTGGCTTCATTGTTGCTGTATTTTTGTGCTATTCATCCACTTGAGAGCTATTTCATTTGCTGCCATTCATTTGGGTCCTGGTAAGTGTTTCTTTATGCCAGAAGGCTTTATGCATTCAATTATTTTTAATCTGAATCTGTTGATAGTAGCTCCCTTTATTCTTCTCAGCTCAGCAGTTATTTGAGGGACTTGTGGATATGAAATGAAGGCATCTGAGGATTCAGATGTGAAAAAACCAAAGTAGTGCAAGGGCTTTCTTATTATCATTCATCTATTATTGTATGTTGTCACAGTACTCTCAAATGAAGCATTGCTTACTGAGATACAGGAGGAGTTTGTCATGTAACCTCCTTTGGGTTTACAAAATGTGTAAATAACCTAAATATTTTCTAGTTGCATAGGATGTCTTGTGATTTTAAAGCCACTGACTGAACTGAAGGAAATGTTATCTTTCTTTTTTTTCCTTCTTAGAAGAGTTTCTTTTTTTTTTTTTTTTTTAATCTATTTCACTATTTCACTGATTCATGGAGTAGATCCTTAAAGAATTACATAGACTGACAAACAGTGCAAAAGGTAAGGCAAGTAGAATCACTTCCTTTAATATGTAGCTACAACCTATGGACAAGTACGGAACTGTCTCTCTGCTCAGTATCATTTTAAAAATTCAGTTGAACAGCTGCTGACATGTAGCTCCAAAAACTGCATATTCACCTATCTATGGCCACTAATATTTTTAGGCAAAGCTCTGCAGATATGAAATGTTACACAGATCTTGAGAGGGAGGGCTGCCCTCACACTGGAGGGGCCTGGTTAATGGACACAGTCAAAGTGGGTGCTGGTAGCATGGATTTTATACAACTTGAGAGATGGGAGTCAATCTGATAATCACACAGTGCTCCAAATAGGAGCAAAGTCCTTAGAAGGTTCCGAGTTTCTTGTCATCTCTGATAATGTCACTCTTATCAGACTACTGTAACCAAGTTATTCTGACCTAGAAGCAATTCTTGACGTTTCAGAAGAAATATGAAACATTACTCATAGTGTGATAAAATACCTATAAAAGCAGTTTCCTCTTATAAGATGTGAGTCAGTGTCAGTCTTTGATTTGAACCAGGAAAGATGACTTTGTGCTCAGCTCCTGCCTTACCGCCTTAGTTCTTAGTCCTATCTTAGACTATTAATCCTGAGGACAGTGAGGTCCAGACCTTACGAGTTTGAAAGAAAAAGGTTTCCTTTGTACATGTTAGCTGTTCTTTTGATAATATATAAGTGAAATACCTCAATTAACTTCTTAATGGGCAACTAATGAAGAGCTTTATGGTTTTAGATTGCCTCCTTACTTTGAAGCCTGAAAGGTTTGTGGGAACCTATGAGCAACAGGACTAAATGGCTTTAGCATTGTGCCTGTTGTATGTGTGATGAATCCAGCCAATGCTGCAAATGAAGCTGGGCAAGACAAAGGGAGACAACTGTGGTACTCTGCAGAAGGAAAACAGGATGTACTCATGTTAACTCCCTTTCAGTGTGCAAGACAATACTAATCCCTACGCCTTAACATTGCTCAGCAGAGATCACTACGACTTGCAAATCCTAAACCTAGCTCGCCAGAGCTGGGAGAGGAAGCAATGTAATAAAATGAAGAAAAATAAATCTTCTGAAACTAGGAAAAATAAGAGAATTTACATTCTACTGGTAGCTAACAAAGTGAAATAAATAGCAGCACAAACTATTGACAGGTACTAGAAACAAGGATACTAGATAGAATAATTGTGTTCTTTTAGACTGACATGAAAAAATAGACAGCATGAGGAATAAAGGAATTAAAGAGGAACATAATTTTTTGCCATAGAGAACAATGAGCTAACACTTTCCCATTCCTCCCCATTCCTTAGATAAAAATAAAGGAAATGCATAAACTGGTCTCCTTGAAGTCAGTGTTTCACTGTGGTGAGGATATCATCAATTTCTTTTACAGAAAGACTTCTGAATGAGTTTCTTACTTGTTGACCTTCTGCAAATGAATTATCTTCTCTATTATCATAGAAAAGGTCCCTCGAGAGACCCTGCAACTTTTCCTCTTTGTTGTTTTTTGGCTGGTTGGTTGGGTTTTTTTGGTTTTGTTTTTTCACAATTTACCTTAGTTAGTCTGAGTACCAGATCAGTTATCAAAGAGAATAGTTTGCAATTTGTTGACTTGATATCAGAACCAAACACTAAAAAAAAAGCCAAGGACTGAAATACAGAAAGCATAAAAAACATGGGGAAAAAAAAAATCACAAAATCACAGAGTATTCTGAGATGCAGGGCACCCAGAAGGATCATAAAAGTCCAGCTCCTGGCCCTGCACATTCCAGCCCCTCAAATCTCTTGATTTTCATGAAGTCATGGTTGCTCTCCTGTTCTCTAAGCGTATTTTATGTCAAAAAATTAATTTTTTTTTCATTAAGATGAATGAAACAAGAAGCAGAACAAGTCTCTTATTGTTGTGATTGCTATTTAACCCAATAATAAACACCTCTCACCATTGTTTTTGGATCTTTTTAAAACCATTCTAAACATTCCTCATTGTAGCTCATTTCTGTTAATTATCAGGTATCTTTTCAGGGATACTCCTGAAAAGTAAAAATATAAAAGACATAAGTCTAAAGAGAAGAGAAAGGAAGGTTATCTATGGATTAGTAGAGGCAAGCTTGCATGTCAAATAAGAAAAAGTCAGTTTTAACAAAAGCAAAATAAAACAAAAGCAAAATAAAGACTGAATTGATAGCTTAAAAAACAAACAAACAAGGGAAATCCTTCCTGCACTCAACCCTCATCCCATTTTGAGAGGGGAACTACCTCTCACCTGATCAAATTTCCTAGTACAAGCAACTGCAAGACAATCTACTGATAACTGTGCAAACTGAAACTTAGATGGGCTATTGTCTGGAGGAAGTTTCTTCATAATGTTGAACATGGCATTCTAGCTTAAAAAAAGATTTCATTTGGATTAAGGAGCAAGACATTATTTTATCGATTGCATACAGATTGTACCCTTGGTTAAACTGTAAAGGTATGATAAGCCCTTTTAAATTGAACCCCAGTATCACATAAAAATTAATCAATGTAATATGCACATTTACAGAAAAACTGACATCCTTCTCAACCTTAATGTTGTTATTTATCATTAAAATACTAAATGGAATATTGAATTGAATCTGAAAATTAGATTAAAAGATTAATGAAATGTTCATATATTTTTATTTCAGCCTACATAACCTTGTCGGAATTGCTCATGGCTTTTAAAATAATTTATTACTCTATTATCTCTATTGTAATTGAACAAAATTATTTACCCTATCTATGAAGAAGCCAGGCACATAAAGTTTCATTAGTTGAGCATGTAAAACTTGAATAGTTGGTAGTAACAGGGAGGCCAACTACAAACAAAAGCACACCTTAGTGCAAAGGTTTATGGTTGCGATGGACGACATATAAGCATCTTGAAACTTAAATATGAATCTATCTGAAAGTTGGTCACGTCATAAAAAGATAACTCCGAATTCGTCACACTTGATTTTTTAAGTTCTGTGTTAGTTTGTATGAAGTTATGTATTCTTTATATGTCAGCTCAGGAGTTTCCTTGATGATAGTCCTCATGTTTGATCTGTTCTTTTTCAGACACCATCCTGTTTATTTACATTCAGAAGTGTTCAGGGAAAAGCAAAATTAGGAGGCACCCATGATGTCTTTACCTTTCTACCAAAGACACCACGAGCACTACGACCGTGCGTACCGCCACAAAGCACTGACATCCACCGTAAGCCAGTACCAAAAGGAAACAAAGAGCCAAGCTGCTGTCTATGCTCAAGGATCCACAGCTTATGCCAGGGGCTCTGCTGCCTATCGCCATGCCTCTGCAGCAGGCTTCAGCCTCGACTCCTCAGCAGCCTACAGTCACGGCTCCTCAGCCTACGACCTGGAGTCAGCAGCCTACAGCTATGGATCCACAGCCTATGATCACTCTGCTGCACAAAGCAAAAGATCTGCTGCCTACAGTCTCGACTCTGAATCCCTCAGCAGGAGCTCAGCTGCCTACAGCCATGCATCCGAATCCATCAACAAGTTGGCTGCAGCCTACAGGCTGGGATCTGAAGCCTACAGTTCAGGGTAAGTAGATCCATCTTTGAAACAACATTCCCGTACAAAAATTTCCAACCAACTCCCATTGAAATCAATGGCAAAACTCTACTCCTCTTCCACATAAATTGCCCCTGTAGCTCGATGTTAATCCTGATGTGGTTTCTTTCACTTAGCTTTGGCAATGACAAGGACTGTGGTCAGCTCAGTTTGTTGGACTAATTCATGTGTGATGGTTGGACTGGCAAAATAAGAGCACTGGCTGAATAATGACATTCATGTTCCAAAATGATTAGGTATGAGCCACCTCTCCTTCCAAGTTGTTTAGCGTTATTAGGACAGCTGAATTTAATATGAAGAGTTTAGATAGCTTTTGGATTGAAGCTGTCTCTTACCTGACCAGGATGGAGCAGTAAAAGGACTGAAAGCTGTTCATGAAAGTTTGAGCTGACCTGTCCATATATCATTAATTCTTCTTTGCCCTAATGGTTTCAATAAAAGTGAAACTTTTAGTGGAGCTGACTGATTGAAGAAATTGAAATTTACACACTGTATATTGGTTGAGGAAGACTTTTTCCAAAGTAGGAATACCCTGAAGTGTCCATCTTGCATGAGAAGAGCAGCTATGCTTAGCTGCCATGTTTTTCTGTTTATTTAAGATAATAAATATTGCTTAAGCAATTACATTAGCAGAATATTTTTGATATAGTAGCCTCAAATTATTTGTATGCATATATCTCAGAGATTTACAGAAATTAAGGAAGTATTAAAACAAGATTAGAGCAGCTGTTAGCAACAAAGGAAATTATCAACAAATTACAGCCCAAAACATCTGCTTGCTGTTATATTAATATAAAATTTAGAGTAGTGTTAGGAGAACTGATCAAGACTTGTCAACCAGAATATTTTAATTTTGAAAACTGAATGTCCTCCAAGGATTATGGAATTTTGGTCAAAACCACTGATGGAAAATCTATCTGTACCATATTAAACAACACCTTGTGATTACAGCTTTCACTTGGCTTCTGGGAAGTTTAGGGTAAAACCACTGATTGCCAGGGTTTGTTCAGGACTTTGAACCTCAGGCTGTTACAGCCCAGATGAATGATTTTACCTGACTCCTCACTACAAGGAAGACAGTGAGTTGCTGGAGTGTGGCCAAAGAGGGGCAACAGAGCTGGTGAAGGGTCTGGAGCACAAGTCTTATAAGGAGCAGCTGAGGGAGCTGGGGTTGTTTAGCCTGGAGAAAAAGAGACTCAGGAGAGACCTTATCACTCTCTACAACTACCTGGCAGGAGGTTGTAGCCCAGTGGCAGCTGGTCTCTTCTGCTAGGTAACAAGAGACAAGACAAGAGGAAATAGCCTCAAGTTGCAGTAGGGGAGGTTTAGATTGGGTATTAGGAAACATTTCCTCACTGAAAGGGTGGTCAGGCATTGCAACAGGCTGCCCTAGGAAGTAGTGGAATCATCATCCTTGGAAATGTTCAAAAAACACGTGGAGCAGGCACTTAGGGACATGGTTTAGTGGTGTGTTTGGCAATGCTAGGTTAATGATTGGACTTAATGATCTTAGAGTCTTAATGATTCTATGATTCTACAGCTGACTGTCTCAGGATGGGTAATATCCAGTCTTTGCTGTTGAAACAATTTCACTTGTGCAGATAATTAATCACTGAGTGAAGCACTGAGAACCTTATTTATAGTCTGCTGGTGAAGGGAAGCAAACTGGAGGTGCTGGGACTAAGGGTTATGCTTCCAAAGAGAGTTCAGTAGGGCAAGATATCCCAAATTTCTACAGTAATGCAGCTGTGCCTGTGCTCTGTTGCTGACCCTGACCTAAAGCCTCCTTCTTCTTACAGAAAAGAATCCCATAAAAAAAAGGAACATTACTTGAAGTTGTAAAAAATTATTATTAAAAAAAGCTGTTTCTCAGTCCCAGTTACAAGCACTTTAGTTGTCATTAATGTCTTCTGAAGCCTGTATATTTTTAATAAGAAGAACTCTAATGTCAGCAAAGTAATATTAAAAGAAGTGAAATTGCTTAATTGGGAGACAATTTACAACATTTCCAGATTTCCCTAGGTTTTATTCAAGATAATAATAGCTTTTGTTTTAAAAAGAGTATATTTGCATATATAGTACTCTGTAGTACAAGACTTGCCAGTAGTTTGATATACTATCTTGGTAATCAGAGATAAGAATGTCACAGCTGTAACTTTTTTTTTTCTGTGGTCCTGTCACTGTGTTGGTGGCTTGAGAAAAACAATGCTGCTAAGACAAGGGCTCTGGAAATTAGACACAGGCAATTCAAATCTCTCTTGTACAAAACTTAATTAACACATGAGAGAATATTTTTTTTCTGAATGAAAATCTCAATATTCAATATAGTTTTATGGTTAATATCACCTCTATGTTGATATTTACTTTGTCTTTGCAGCCCATTTTTCTGCAATTTGCAAGAAAAGTGGAACAAACAATGTGACTCTACAGTTATATGTAGTGCCAATTTGAAGTAACTCTTTCCAAGTTTGTGCTGTCTTTTCCAGATGGCCCAAAACACTTTGAGATGTAATGTGGAAACAAAAGGTGTTACCAAAATAAATTGGGCAAATCAAAAACTTTCGGTTTTCACCTCTCTGAAAGTAATGGTGTAGAAAACAAACAAACAAACAAACAAACAAAAACCCAAACCAAAACAAAAAAAAAACAAACCCACAATAAAATGGAAAAGGGTCTTCAAATTTTTTCAATTTTTAAAAAGTAGAAAGGGCCTTTAATTTAAATGCTGTATCTAAATGACCTCAAGTGATGTTTGTTTGAAACAAGAATAGACATGGGAATCCAAATCCAGGCAAAATTTTTCAGCTAACAATTGATTCTTGCATATCACTAGATAGTAATGTCAAATATACACATCTATAATGGATATAGTTTTGTGGATAAACACCAAGAAGCCCAACAGGAAAATTCAAATACTAAGCTTTTATTCAGGTCACTTCTGATTTTTATCTAAAGTAGTCTCTGCTATACTTCAGTCTTTTTGCAAAATCCAAGTCTCATCCTTTTCTTTAGCCTCTGTACAGAAGAGTCTTAGTATTCTTGAAGCTAGAGTGTTGACATGTGAGGATTTTGTCACAGGGAAAATAGTGGAGAAGGACTAGGTAACCTGCAAAACCTTGACCTGGACCCTGGACGATTCTCTGACATTGAAGTCTTACTTGAGTGAAAAACATGCCAAGAGCATGGACATACATAGCTTGAAGGAGCCACAGCTTGCTTTCTAGTGAGGACAAAAAATCTCTGTGTGCAAGTAGACTCTCCTTCCCCACATTTCAAGTCTTCTTCACACCATGACAGCTTGAAGAAGTAAAAGGAGAAAAATGAAAACTGGCAAAATCAAGAGCAAGTATGGAAGCTTACAGCTTTGTTGGTTACAGTTTGCAAAAGCTGCAAAACCCTGGGCTCCTATAAGAAAGTCTCACTGTGTAAAGGTTGCCCCTTCACATCCAGCCCTCCCCACCAGCTCCCAGGGCTGTTTATTGCCACACAGTGAGTCTTTGGTAGGAGAAGGGGGGGTGTTGCTTCCTCTGAGGCATGGGCAGCATCTATGTAGATGAGGGGTGGCAGATCTCTCCCTTAATCCAATGTTGTGGCCATCTATCTTCTTCCTTACCCAGTCCTCAGGGGATGCCAGCATGGACAGGTTGGCTCCTGCGGGAAAACCTTCTTCCACAGGAACGCTCCATCCTCCATGTGTTTCTGAGAAGCTTTGTGTCAGGTCTGCCAAAGCTGCTTATAGCACTACAGGCCTGTCAAATAGGATTGCTGGATTAAACTTATTTATTTCTTTTTTGGGAAAGCTCAGTCATTTGCCTTTGCTCGATCTTTCACTGCTTTTCCATGTCTAGCAGTATCAGAAAATCCCATTTTGTCACAGACAGATTATCTACCACCAAAAGGACCAAACACTTGCTTAGAGGGAAAATAGAAGTTACTGGTGCAGCTAAGACATTTGCATATGTTTTGCAGGTCAAGCCAAACAGCAAGGAAGATGTGGTGTAATCCAGTTAACCAACCAGACAGAGGAGAGATACCATACTAACTTACAATTAATTAGACTGCCAGACAGTGAGAGTAAAGTTCTTCTGAGCAATATTGTAACCAGGATCATGACAGCGCTGAGTAAATAATACACTTGCAGAAACATGAGAGGACCATGATCTTGGCACTGCTCATCCTTTGGTTTATTATAGGTGAGGGTTAAGAGGGTGGCTTCCAGACGTCATAGCCAAGCATGGAATTTATTTTAATGAGACCTGCTTTGTGGAAATAATTCCCCCTTCAAACAAAATTGTTGTGGAAGCTGTGTTAGGGAACAGCATGATTATTGCCAGCAATATTGCCTGGTCTTGTGAGACACCTGTCACCACCTTAAAATTAATACAGTCATCAGAGTGCGCCTCTCATTTTTAGAGGCTGCCTTTAAAGAGCTCTTCTCAGAAAATCCTATTTTTTTTTCTTTCCTGTAACTGGGTTTTCCAATCCACTATCTCCTCTTTAAAGGGAGTAAATTTAAACACAGAATATTAGGAAAGAAGTATCTGCTAGAAGGAAAGCCCAGAAAATGCCTCTTGGCTAATTAACCTCATCCAGCAGGTTCAGCTGGTGCAGACATTGTGTACGTCACCATCCCTTTCTGCTGTTGGAATAAAGCGAAAGAGAGATGTAGCAGAAGCATGCTGAGGACATGATTTTGTAGTGGTGTGAAAGAACTTATAGATGCCTTTTCATGCAGGAGTGAAATAAGTAAGGAATAGGGTGTTGTGGCCTGCTCCCAGAACACATTCCGGCAGCATGCTCTGGGAGCATTCTGACAGAAAAATTTTTTTTGTTAGGTGCAGACTCTCTTTGTGCAGGGTGGGAATCCTGTCTCTTCAAGTGCAGAAACAAGGACAGTGACAACATTATCTCTGTCTGAGAATAAGAAATCAAAACAAAACATCTGTTTGGGGGTTTCAGAAGCCCTGCGTAATGTTGTTGTCTTTAGTTCCTCTGTTGGACTAGGGAGGAAAAGCTAATAGCATCTGTTTTTTGCATTTCTACCTATGGCTTTAGCATTTACAACTCAGTGACTCTACTGAGAAAGTAGAAAAATGCTGGCATTGATATTTTAACATGCTGAAAAATACCAAGAAACGAGTACAGTAGGCTTGGACCACCAACCTTGATAAGACAGTTCAGATAGTACCTGACCTGGAAAAAAACATACATATGCTAGCTGGGCATATCAAATGAGGCTGAAAGATGTTAAAAGGTCATGGTACTGTTCCTCCCTATGAAACTAGAGAGCACTGATACTCTGCTCCTTCTCCTCCAGGGAGATTCTGTTCCACATATCAGGTAAAAGGTTGGAACATTTTAAAATAAAGGGCAAGATTTTAGAATCTGGTTCAAGAAAGCAGAGTCCTCCTTTGGGCCATCTAAATAATGGTTGTAGAGAGGGTTTGGGTTTTGTGTTGTACAGTAGGAAATAGTAATAACACAAAAGGTAAACGGGGAAATAAATCTCCTGATAGAATAGTGTTACTCTGTTTTCCCGTCTAAAGAGCTCCATTTGAATATGCATTTCTACTAGACTTCCTATAGCTCTGCCTGATCAGAAACAAATGACAGGATTTGGAAAGGAGAAACATTTTCTGCTGCTTCAAATTTATTTATTTCAGCTCTTGGCTTATCCAGTGCAATTCTAAAGATGATTTTAAAGTGACTCTGGTTATCTCTCTGAAAACAACAGCTGGGTGCTCTGGTGTGGTCATGGAGAAATTAGAATTTTAGGAACAGCTGTGAAAGAAAGCAAAAGTAAAACAGAAAGCATATTGTGCCAGTGTGTTAATCCAAGATATACCGGTAGTTGAAACACCAGGTGCAGTTTTGATCATCTCATCTCAAAACATACAGTCTGAAACTGGAAAGAATGAGATGTCTGTACAGAGAGTAGGGGGAAGTGTGGAATACTTTCTATTGGGGGAAGGTAAGACCCTGGGGCTTTTACCTTGGGAAGAAGGTGAATGTGTGCAAGTGATGTTAATGAGTGATGTGATAGATGTGTAGAGAGTGAAGAAAGAACAATTTTTCGTCCAGAGAGATGTGTAAGCACAGAAGAGATTGTAAAGGGGCAGATAATAACAAGTTCAAAAGAAAGTGCCAATTTCATATATAAAATTGTAGGCCCATTGTTGCAGCCAGGATGCAACCTCTGGCTCAGAATGTCCCTAGGTCTTTACTTGAAACCAAAAGGATTTATCAAGGGATTTTACCCTCCATAAACTTTCTTTTTACCCGTTCTTGACCAGGAACAGGAAACTGGTCTAAAAGCGACACTGGCAATATTCAATGGAACACTTCTCAGGAGTTTCTTCCTTAGTCCAGATCAACTTTCTGGAAAGTAAATGACTGAGGGAAATTGATTGGAGTGTTGTGTTATCAGTCTGAGAACAGCAGATAATTAGAGGATCCACACGGATCTATCTCACAGTTATCATATGCACTTCAGATAGCTGAATGCTCTCTCTCCTGTACCACTCCAAAGAATTGCTCCTAGAAGACAGCAAAACAACTCTTGCTTCAGTTGCCTTTTCCAGGGAAAGAAGAAGAGGGGAAAAGACAACTAGAAAGGTGCTTTTCTGTTCCTGAGAATATACACACAAGAACCGACCAAGGGATGCCGCAACATGTAGGATTCAGGAGTAATAACCTAGAAAATAATCAAGTGGCTGCAGCAAAAGTGCCTCAATCAAGAGATAGGGTTTAGCAAACTCAGAAGTGAGTGGGAAGCAAACATGCATGTATGCTGTTTTTGTCCTAGTCATCATACCACAATATAAGTCCCAGTTCCATTTCTGTTTCTCAGGCATCATTGTGATAAAGATCTCTGGCATTAATCTGAAGGATTTGGGGGATATTTTCATCAAGTGAGATGTGGAAGACAGAAAAATTGAAGTGAGATATTCAACTTCAAACACTTGGAGTGTTTAAGTAAAAAATACAACTGTCAAAAAAACAGAGTCTGTAAGAATTTATTGTTTCCTTTTCAAATACTTTTAGAGTGTTGTAAGTGAAAGATAGGAAATCCCCACTATCATATAGGAAAGACATCAACATAATGCCTAGCAGGGAGTGATGGGAATTTCTATGCATGCTCCCCATTAATTCCCTACACGTGCATAATCTGGACCGTAAGTGAAAACTAAACAGCCAGCAAGGCCAAATTCTCCTTTAGGAACAAAGTGCTAGTCTGGATTTAACAGTGCTGTAAATGCCTGAGCCGAAAGTTTTACAACATTTTTCAACTACTTTTATGAAAATAGAAAACTTCTGGACATTTTAACTGAAGTTCAAATAGTACTATTCTCCTTCTTGATCTAGAAACAATCAGGAATCAAGTAGCCTTCCAAAAGGTCCAGCTTAAAGCCCTGAGGAAATCTGGTGTCAGTCAGTGTCAAAGTTCCAGGTTTGTCCCATTTTAAAATAGGTCAGGAATAAAAGTCACCTGCTAAGTAAAGAACTGCAGCTCCTTAAAGATGATAATTCAGTTATGAAAAGTAATGAAAGTAGTTTGCCTTTGATGTTTCACATCACTTATTTGATGATGAGTTCTCCCACTGCATTTGTGGTTTGCCCCAGTGATTGTACTGCATCATTGTCCAACCCAGGAGGGAGGCCATCCTGCTCCACAATAACCTTTTTATATGGTACTCTCTCTGGACTATGCCCAAGTGTTTTCTGCATAGATTTCTGTCCCTAGAGCTGGATCTGCCTCTCTTGGATCCCCTTCCACCAGTGCCTGGTGTCAGACCCCACAGCATCTCTCTACTGTGGACATGATCTGTGCCTTGGCTGATCCAGGGGTGCCTAGCACGGAAAACCTTTGGCCCCAGTCCTGTTGTGTGTACCACAGGCCCTCACTGACTGTGCTTTTCTTTATATGGAAACCAGGATACAGGGAGAGCAGGAAGGAAGGAGAATCAGTGTGTGGTTGCTTTTACCCCCTGTATCAAGCATTTTTTGACAGTAGGGAGCACAGAGGAGAGGGGCTGCCTCACTGCAATGCCAGGCAAGCTGAATACAGTTGAGTCTGATGAGATGGGAACTAAGAGAAAGGAAAGGAAACTCTTCCTGACAGTGCTGAAAGTGGCAGGGCAAAAAGATGAGGGCTGGAGCATAGATGTGAGAGGGGGTGTGACATTGAGGCAAGGAACTGGATGGAGAAGGATAAAAAATTACATTAGGAAAGATATTAAGAGAACTAGAGAATGGGAGACTGATTTAGCAAGGACTGTGTAGGGAGAGAACTCAGTTTGAGCAAAGGGATGGGCACAAAGAAACAATGGAAAGAAAGATGGGAGAATGAAACCGGACCAGTGCGATCTCACACACACTCTCAACGGATAGATTATTACTACATATTTTGGAAATTAAGCACTCTAATTGTGTTGGAGACACCTCTGAAGCTTGGTACTTTTGCAGGGATACAGCCTAAGGAAAACATTAGCCCAAGGATATAATATCCATAATACTACATTATGCATGCCTAACATTCTCAGGGGCCTAGTGCAGCATAAGTTTTTATTATATGTGTATAGCATGCTGTTTAAGATATCCAGGGTATGGGAGGAATATTATCCCTGATAGTGGTACATGGCTGGGATAAAGAGCCTTGCTGAGAAACTCCGTGCCTTAATTCTGCTCCTGTATCTGCACAGAGAAGTGGTGAGCTTATACTGTGTAGCCAAATGTCCAGACCATCAATGTGGTGATGTTGCAACAGGGATTTATAAAAGGCTGACAACTAATTAGCATATTCCATAGATCTGGGAGTTAGATATGTGTTGCTTTGGGAAAGGAGAACGGAAGTGTTTGGAGCTTTGCTAACACAAGTTGCAACCATATTAAAAATTAACCTAAAATGATTGCCTCAGATATGCTTCACAGTCTTCAGAATCCCTCCTAGGCTAGGTAGGAGGGGCAGCCTTCTCTCCGGTTTGCTCTTTTTCCTTTCCACTCATTCTCCATTTATCTATGCTATGTTAAATGGTGCTACTTCACTCAGCTCTTCCCTTCTACTGGATTGGAGTGGTATGGGAGAGCAGTGGAAAGGGCAACACTGGTGACTGAACAGTGCTCTGCCCTGCAATTTCTGTAGAGAAACTTAAATGCATAATTACTTTGGATATATTTGCACACCACTGTTTTGTTTCAGAACCAGACAATTTCAGGACTGTAAATTTTGGAAAAGTAGACGTTTTGAGTTCAGATGTGTAATTCTTCAAAAGTACTCAGTGGTCTCAGTGACTTCAGGATCTATCAAAACTGCATATATGAACTCTCCAAGTCCCAAACAAAGAGCTATTAAATGTACATTTAATCAGGTATATTGTTTATTCTCTCAATTAGATTTAATATTAAGGGACATCAGTGGTATGTCTGTAATGATGAATTTGTCAAAAGTACATTTAATTATGTGTTTAATAACTCTGAAGCTATGGCTATAAAAAATGATGAATTTTTACTTATAAAACAAGACATCAATACATTTTAGTACTTTAATTGTATTTTGGAGTGCTTCTTAACAGCTTTTTTTCCCTGAATTCAGCAATAGAATTTTTATTTCAGATTGAAAAACTCCAATTTAATGATTGAAGATCAATCCTATAAGATGAGTCCCAAAGCAAAGAGAGCAAAACAGAATTTGATATCTGAGGACAAAGAGAATGAAGCCATGGACTACTCAGTGCCCATATTCACAGGACGGTATGTTAGTTTTCATTTCTTTTGTATTTTATTTCTGACATTTTATTAACAAATTATAAAATAACAAATCCTTTAATCTATTTTTACACTCATGGGTCTCATGGTGAGAGTTTGCACTTCACGTGAGTGATAAAAAGACAAAGAGAAGTCAACTGACTGGCAGAAAATCAGACATTGATCATCCAGAGCCAGGACAAATGAACGTATGTGTCAGAACTGTGTTTTGAACATTGTCAGGACCACTTTCTATGAAATGAAAATATAATTATAACCCTGCTTAGTAGGAACTTGGCAAGCATGTTGTCCACACGATTTAGCTTATTCTTTTGTTTTGAAGACTTGTTCTGTAATCAAATGTCTCTTACCAAGCATTAAACATAGAAACAATGAAACAATGTGCTAATGTCTTGTCCTGGCACAGGGAAAACCTGGAATGAAACCAAATACTCTTTCAAATCCATTGTAATGATTCATACTGATCTCAAGTATTGGTGGTATTTATTGTATGGTTACTACTGATGTAATACATCTTACTGCAGCAGTGTTCTCAGTAAAGCTGAATGTGAACTTTAAATGGAAGCCAGAACCAACATGAGCAAGGAGGATCCACTGCCCTTTCTGGGGTATGGCATAGTGATTTTAGTAGGCATGTCCAGCAGTTCCAGCATAGTCACTTGTTCAGATTAATACATACTGGGGTGTGATGTGGAAAACTGGTTCCTGCCTAGTGGCCAGCAGAAAAATTTTTTTACCATCTGCAGTTGAACAGAAACCTCCCTACAACTTGTCTTTCCTCTGCACAACAGCTTTTTTCATGGGACACTTTCAAGTTGCTTCCGTCAGCCAGTGCTTTTCTGCTGCTTAGTCAACACCCAATGGCACTTTTGCTCTGTATCCAAACCTGTGGTTTCATGTGAAACCGAGTTCCAGCTTGTCAGTGGAAGATATTATTGCTCTGGCCTTCTGAGCGTTTATGATGCTTTTGTGATGAGACTAGCAGTTTTGGTTTTATTAACTCCCTCCCACTATCTCAGAGTAATTTTTTTCTCACCCTTTGTATATTCCTGTGTTAGATTCACTGCTCTTTGATCCAATCAACACTGAGAAACACACTGTTGACTTTTGAAAAAACTGCTTTGGAGTTTCTTCCATATCTTTTGTGATAGAAACACATAACTAGTTATATGACAGTCTAAACAAAACTTGCAATAACATATTCTCAAGGCTTCTCACTACTTTTGCATGTCACCCAGTGTTTATACTTATGTGGCAGCAGATTCCTCATCTGTCTCCCATGCCTCAAGCACAAATATCCTCCCTTTTTACTGTGTCTTGAGCTTACAAAGGTAAAATTTATAGTGTTGGACAGTATTTGAAAAACATGATTTTTAATTAGTACTTTGCTTTTTTACAGGCCCCTGTGATCTTAAAACATCATGTTAACATCTTAACAAATCTTAAGAAATACTTTTATTTTATTTTAATTTTTTTTCTTAATGTCTATGGTAATATCTAACTCAGTGTGATAGTGTGTAACTTCATTTATTTGTGTCTGTGCAATAGTTTGGGATCCTACATTAAAAGATACTGTCAGATTCTTATATAATTGTTACTATTCTTCTTCTTCCTGTTTTTGGTATCAGTCTTACTTTTTGTAAATGGCAATTCAGAATGCTGTCTGTGCTTTTCTGCCACTGAAATGACCCAAAAAGTTTGTTTGATTCTTTTTTTTTTTTAAATGTTAAAAAGATATTGTTAAGGTGCCCAGCTCAAACTGGCATGAATTGGTATCTAGTTTAGGCTTTTTTCTGTTGTGATCATACTCATGACTGCATGCCAAGACTGCGGAAGTTGCGTGCCACATTCCTGTCAGATATTTATTCTTGTTTGAAAGATAACAGCTGAAGGCCGTTGAACCACGTGCATGTTATATGTCATTCCCAAATTCCCTCGTGAAATTGATGTGTTGTTTCCCATGGGCAGATAGCTGTTAAAAAGGAATAGTTATTTATAAAGGTCGGCTCTCTGTGGCTTCATTGGAGCTCTTGCCCATCCCGCTGGATGACCTTCAGCGATGTGTCACCATTTCCATTATTTAGTTCTATTTCGGAACCTTCATGTTCTGATGTAAAAAAATCCTTTGCTCAGACTATTCACTTTTACAACTGTTCCTCTTAAACACTTGGGCTAATCCTTGCAAAACAAAGTTATGGACAGCCAGGCAGCATTCTAGACAGTAAAACTCTCAGAGCTTGATTTAATGCCATAGATTCTGAAGATATTGAGTGCGGCTTGTGGAACTATTTGCAACCACTAGTAAATCCATGCCAAAGGACTGTAGATGGTAAACACCCTTAAAATTATATTTTACGTCTGCCACAAAATGGGAGTTTGATCTTGTTGTGTCTGTTTGAAAAGTGTTTTCTACTGAAACCCCTGAGACATGATTGCTGAATCAATTCTTAAATGGTAACGTGTGCTGTCTTAGTACATTCATCATTTTAGGAAGCATGTTTCTCTTTGATCTGGGAAGATTGTAACAGGAAGAAATTATTAGAAAATCTAAATATTTAATACTGCTGATCAAAAGCACCTGGGAACCACACCTGCAGATGGATGAGTCCTGTATTAGTCTGATGATATTCATCAGCTCCCTGAAGATGTTCAATGCCTTGAGGAACAAGTCCATGTTGTGAAGTTGCTGAGGTCTTAACTACTGTAATTAAGGAGGAAATAATATCAGTTTGCCTTTGAAGAAAAATGCCATGGATTAGTTTAAACTGAATGTAGATAGGTATATTCATATTCACTAAACTGATTTTTTAAAATTGTTTTAAAAAATCTTGGCCTTATATATCTGCAGCTTCAGATTTGTGGGGGCAGCTGTTGTGCCTACATGAAGGGAATCTATAATTTCACTGATTCTTTAAGGATCATCTCCTTAAAGCAGCCCAAAACACAGAAAGCTGAGCTTGACATAGGTCAAAGCTCTATGCTGTTAAGTAAGGCTTTTAGTCTTTTAAACAAATTTTAAATATAGTTAAGTTTACAGCAAATTTGACTGCTTGGCTATCTTGCATCTCACCAAACTGACTTTATAGCTAAGGGGCTGGACAGTTAATTGCGAGCTTAAATCCAAATTTTCTTGAGTCTTGAGATGCACTATCAAATGCATAATACTGGCAATCTAAAAGAAAACAGAAAAAAACTCATTCTTCCTAATATTTTTCCTCTGTAGTAGTAGCAAGCATTTCATGATAGAGAGGCTATGCTTGAGTGCATCCTGGAAACAGAGGCTGCTGTTTCTATAGTGCTTGCAAGCTGGCACTTACTAAGAACTAAAATAGAACCTGTTTTCAATGTGCCATCTAATGTCACCTTAAAACAACTAAATTCAGCTGAAGGATATTAATGCTTCTTCTCAAGTCAAGGAACTCTCATGTATGAACTACTATAGCAGCTATAATATCCTGACAATGTCACAACAATATGTGATGGTACATCCATATATGAGTGGGGAAACAGGATCAGCCGTCTTGAGAGTAACTGTTGTGTCTCACCCCTGTAGAAAGTCTGAAGAGGAGGCTTCAAGAAAATCCTTAATCACCTTCTTGAAAGCGTTACAAGATCGAATTTTCTACAAACAAGAAGAACTTTTTTTTATATACAGTAGTGTGGGGGTTTTGTGTAAACAACAAGTGGGGGCATTGTTACACAGCTTCACTTGTTTCCTGCCCCTTTGGTAGTGTTGTTCTGAATGCTGCAGCCATAAGTCATAAGCCATAAGTCATAAGCCATAAGTCAATAACTGTGGGTGTGCCTTACTCTACTCTTTATGGTGATAGAGATATAAAACCACAGCAGGATAATGGTTAAACTGAAAATGTGTGTGACATAGTTATAGTGTGTGTGACATAGTTATAGGGAGTGGTGCTGAAAATGGCCATGTCTTTAGACAGTGAAATACTCTCTCTTTTTGCAGAACCCTTCCATGTTTCTGCTTTGAATACACATGACACTAATGTAGCAGAAATATGTTATAAAAGAGTGTTGGCCACTGTAGGTGGCTAATTTGATAGAAAGTATAAATGGAATATGTTCTCAGCATTTTCTAATGGGATTCTGCTTTTTAAAAATTCTTTCAGAGAAGTGAGTATCAGTGGGATCACAGACACTGAAGAAGAGAGAATTAAAGAAAGCGCTGCATATGTTGCCAAGAGGAACCTTTTTGCCACAGGTGAAGGAGTTAGTGTCAGCAAGGTGGCCAAGTCAACTTCTGAAGAGGAGCATCATGAAAAAAAATCAAGGAAAGTAGCCATCCGGGAGTCTGCTGAACGCGTGGCCATGAAAAAAACGGTAAAAGAGTAGAAATTAACACCTAGGCTTGTAAACAGTGTGGGTCTTTTTTGTTTGGTGTTTGTAAAGTGCCTAGCACACCAGGGCCTGATTTAGTCTATGGGCAATCACAATAAGGGTAGTAAAAACACCCAAGTATTTTCAATGGAAATCTTTTGAATTCCTTACAAGTCTTGTTATCCAGGTGTCAGATGGATAAGGAAAGAGGCACTGTGCCTAAGGCAGGCACCAGGCACGCTTCTGTTGTGCTGGGAGGAAAGGACAAAGTGGAGAACCAGGGTGTGCTTTTTGGTCCTGCCCACACCTGATTTAATGGCACAGCGTCATTCACTCAGATGATGAGGTAGCTGCCGGGCAGGGAATAAAGCTGCTAATATATGTGTCTTGCCCATAAGTAGGTGGATGGGTAATTTCTGATCTTTACAGCCTGAGAACAAGCTTGTCCAAGGTATTCACCCCAGAGTTCTAATAATAGGGTGTAAATTAGTGCACAATTAGGGTGAATTGGAGTAAGTTATGTGTAAATTACAGAGGAACATCTGGAACTGAAGCATACTTATAAATATGTTATGATCAAACTGGCAGAACATATCAAGTGCAAATATGTTTTGTTTAGCAAATTTATTACTATTTTGAGCAGAAGAATTAGCGATATGCTTATAAAATATCCTTATGACATAAGGTTTGGAAAGGGTGTAAATACTTGGAAGAACAAGACAAAAATTCAAAATCACCTCAAAAATTGAGAAGCAATGAAGGTGAAATTTGATAACAACCAAGAGAAATTACTACACACAGAAGGAAAAGATCAAATAAATTAGGAATGCCTGGCTAGGTAGAAGTACTTCAGGATCTGAGAGAAATTTAATGTCAATTGATTGAATGTCAGTCATATAAAAACAAATGCCATTCTAGAGTATTATCACTAACACTTAAGGGGCAGTTATTTAATTGTGTTGGAGTCTTTTGGGCCTATGATAGTGAGTAGTTGCTGTTTGATGAATGTTGAGAACAAATAGAACCTGTCCAGAATTGAGAAAAAATTCTAAGGAAAAGGGATATCGCCCACTTTATAAAAGACTAAGAGGATTATGAAATCTGTCTCCTTTTAACAATCTCAATACAGGAAACTGTAAATCTCCAGAAAGGTGAAAGTCAGGGCAGAAAAGAAATAATTTAGTTTGCAGAAAGCAAGATTTATAGCATATTAGCTACCCTGGTAAAGATCCCTTCATGGAGAAAGGTTTGAGAGTAGGTCTGTCAGAGATGATCTAGGTTACACAATCTTGCATTAGAGCAAAAGTACAGAAGACGACTGAGTTTCAGGCCCATTTCACCTTTCACTCTGTATTTAAAATAATAAATAAGTAATTAAATGTGGAAAATTATTCTACTTATAATAGTTTTAAGGAAAAAAGCCCAGTAAAATGAAATATTCCTATTTGTGGAAGGAGAACTTCTGGAAAGTGAAAAATTTGTTTTCTGTGTCCATATGAGATTAATACATTAAATATGTCTGTCTGAATTTTTAAATACAGAGGTTTTTACTTTTTTTTGGATGTGTATTAATAATTTACACTTCCACCTACTATTATAATCAAGTTTTATAATCAAGTTTATAATAAAATGTTTCTTTTCCAGCTAGAAGAGACTCAGGCATTCCATAAAAAGCTGAATAAAGATAAGCTCTTACATGCTCCCGAGTTTATCATTGAGCCTCGCTCCCACACTATCTGGGAAAAGGAAAATGTTGTATTTCGTTGTTCTGTGGCTGGCTGGCCAGCACCCCGTGTTACATGGTAAGTTTGTGTCTCTGGCACTGAAACTCACCAGATAACCAATATTTGAAGCCATCTTGGTGAATCTGGTAATTTTTCTGGAAAAAATATAGGTTCAATAAAAAAAATTCAGGTACTGATGACAGGCCTGTCAAACACCTTTCAAGTCACCTTGTACAAAAAGAGAGCAAAATATTAAAAGACAAAATAGTACTTTGCGTAACAGCACTAGCTGTACATAGATTTTTCGATTATTTGGTAGAGATATCAAACATATTCCTTCTGTCCAACGATGAAGGAAAAATAGCAGTTTAATTTATCATACTGTCTTTAATAATGTTTTCCAAATACTTCTGTTTAGTCTACAAATGACATTAGTGTCCCTGAAACATTAAAGCAGGCTTTGGTCAAGAGCAAGCTTCTTGGTTGCTGAGCAGCTGTAGTTCTGAATCTCCATGAAAATGAAAATCTCATGATGATGATGTGAAATCTCAGTGATGATGATGATGTGTTCATAGCAGACACATCATCATTGTTTGAAGTCAAAGACTTCAGATAGAACTGGAACCGTCCAAATATTCTGAAAGCTATTGGAAACTTTCTATTCACTTGAATGGTTCTTGTACTAAATCTTTGCTGTAGTAACTCCAAAATATCTTCTTAGTCACAACTGAAGGTCTAATTTGACTTTTGGGTTAAAGTTTACCCTGACTGGAATTGAATTTACCTTGATTAACAGTGACTTGTGAAGCTTTATTGTCTCACTTTGCTTTATTGAGATGATCTTTCTTATCTCTTTCACGGTACACATATACCATCAAGTTGTTAAGATAATATGTAATAACTTTTTTTTCAGACATAAAATGAGATTTGATGTTCATTATTTAGTTAAAAAAATCCTTCCAGAATGTGTGTATAAAATGTATGCATGTGTTTTTAAAATTAACAAAGATTAAACCTGTATTCAGCATTAATAGAAGTAGGTCCTATGGAACTTGTATTTGTGGAGACAACAGAAAACATCTACTATATCATGATGTTACATGATACTCACATTGTGTGGTTTACTACTTCCATTGCTTAAGGAACTCTGCATTTATTTAAGTCTTAAAAACTCAAATCTCAGGGCTTGACAAAAAATGGTACTAAGAGGTACATTAGTAGGCCAGAGCTGATGTCCACAAAGTCACTAGATCTCTCTCCTTGGACTCTGAAAACAGGTAGCCAGTTTCTGCATGGAGACATTTTTCCTGTCATGTAAGGATTGCGAGTGTCCTGTGTTGACATTCCTCCTGAAGAGGATTCCAGATAAACCCTTGGGATCTGGTCTCAGCTGGACATATGGCTGTAATCCAGCTCTGTAATGTGAATCCTACCCAAGAACATGAGAGCTGGGTCATTTTCACTTTGGTTGAGATTCACCTTATCCGCAAAACCTGACATGGTTAAACCAAGCCTTCAGCTGTCTGCCTTTGCTCTCACTGTGCACCAGCCTTTCATCTGAGTGCTAAATGTGGATGGCTGAAATTAATACAACATTTTACAAATCCAAAGGGATTTCAGTTTGCCACAGGTTACTAATGGAAAAAAAGAGCTCACATCTATTTCAGCAGGTGTCTTTGCTCTGAGATATAGAACAGTGCTGACCTGGATCTGTCAGCTTTCATTCAGCATTTCTTACAAAATATCAGTCGAGTATTCTAAATAGTCATTCTTTGTATAAGCAAAGAAGACCTTTTCATGCTGTGCCTGAAAAATGATAAAGCTCCGTGAGCTCTCTCTGAAGAAAACCTTACTGCCTGATGCAGCTGTTCTGACTCCCTTGGAAAAAAAAAAAAAAGCATATGGAAAACCCAGGACATTTGAAACCAGCAGCAGAAAGCATAAACTATCAGTGCCTAATGACAGTGGGTGGTTGCAGTCCAACATTAGCTAATGACCTGGCTATTCTGGAATTTGCGTTTCCAGAAATAACAAGTGGTCCTTCTAACCTACGAGCCCCATTCTTCCCATAGATAGATGAATATAAATAAGCAAAAATTTAAAAAATTATTTTTTACTAACTTGATAATGAAGACAAAAGAAGGGAAAGTGTTCTTGCTACTAGCATGACCAGTTAAAGCTCATTTCTGCACAGCACCCTACGCTACCAAATGACTTCACTGCCAATGGGATCCAAGTGTTGCCCAGCCCTTTGGAGAAAAGTTAATGAGATTTTTGAGTCAAGTCCTGTTTTCCAGGATTTCATATTCCATGGAAAATATTAGGAACTGATGGCACTATTCTATTTTCTAAACTATTTGACACACCAGATGGAATGTAAAGCGATACAGGTTTTCCCCAGCAGATCAGTCTTGGGGGTTACCACCTCACAGAGGTGAAGAGTGGTGGGGAATGGATTACTCTTGCTGGACTCATGTATTATTCTTTGTCTAAGTCAGGATAATAGAGTAGGAGATCTGTAATGAGGTCAGGCATCTCTGCAGCTGATTGATGTACAGAATAGAATCATAGAATCATAGAATCAGACAGGTTGGAAAGGACCTATAAAATCATCAAGTTCAACCCTTGAATAGAGAGTATTGCCCTGCACTGAGTCTCTTTTGGTAGACATTCTGCTGAGAGGAAGATCAGGATAAAAAGCATTAGGGTTTATGGTCTTTGCTGATTTTGGCACTTAAAATAATCCCAATGTATTACTGTGCCCAAATATTTCTAGCCAGGGAAATATTCTCTATTTCATAACACTGGCAGTGCTGAAAGACAGTTTTCAGATTTGTTGCAGATATAGCTTGACTTTGAGATAAAATAATAATATTCTTGGAAAAATAAAACTGCTAATTACTGATTTATTTGGTGAAGTGGGACAAGCCACTGATATCAGACCAGTTCCCTTCCCTGACTGAAAGTCATGAGAGATTTAAAATTTAAAATCTGAAATAAAGAAACAAAGCTCATTGTCTGGTTATCTCTTATGAAGAGAAAGGTTTATTTAAGCTACATCAAAGTAAGAGATGAAGATACTTTTATCTATCACCATTTATCATTCCACTTTATTTATGTACCTTATGGAGAACAGGAAAAGCTATGCTAAAGTTGGACACTCTCCTAGGAAACATTTTTTCTTTATAGACCTTAAATCAATCCCAAATGTATTGAATACAATTCCGTGTGTAATTTACTAGACTTCTAGTCCCAGTTTATTCCATATTATCAATGGAATACTTACTTGCTTAAGATGGGATTCACTCAAACATTTACCTGATTACCCCGTGTATTGTCCAGAATGGGCAACATTTTATGCAACAATTGGTGAGGAAGAATTTACTATGAACCATTAAATTCTCAGAGAGACAGAGTCTCAAGCTGTTTATATAAATTCTGAAATTAGCAGAACCAGCTAGCTACTGATCAGTACTGATTAATTCATTCCTGCAAATTACTTACTGGGAATTTTGAATAGTAAACTTTTCCATCCTGAAGATATTCCTGTATCAGAAAACACTCATCCTGTGTACCAGCCTAACCCTGTCAGGACTTCTGTTACATTAGCTATGCAAACAAACAAACAAACAAGCTAACTTTTTAGCAGACATTTTTGTGAATATGGAGACTTTAAAGTAGATCAAATATGCAAACCAAACAAAATGTGTATGATACCTAATGGGTAAGAATGCTACAGAATTTTCGTTGTTTGCAATTCACAAAACTCTGAGGTGTTGCTCATGTGACTTTTCCTTTCCTTTACAAGTATAGAATGAAGTTCATGGTGATATAGACTGATTTTCATCCCACTATTTTCTCCTTTTAGTTAGAAAAGAAAATTTACCTAGGGCAGGTCAAAGACAGAAAGAGAGAGGCTACGCTTCCAAAGTAGAGTCTTCCCACGCAGAAACTGATGTTCTATTTCAAATATCAAGCACCTGACTTTTTAAAGTATATAATCATACACTTCTCTTTGTGACATACTCTTTCTTTGCTTTTCCATAGGTACAAAAACAACGTGCCCATTGATGTACAGACTCACCCTGGCAAGTACATCATTGAAAGCCGATATGGACTGCACTCACTGGAGATTACAACGTAAGGGAATACTAGATATTTTAACAAACAGCTTATGATGAAATGGTGCTATGGATTGAGACCTGCAAAATGTGAACATATCTCTTGGGCATGTAAGAGATACCAAGTAAGGTGGTATCAGACATATCACGCATATCAGCTGAGGTGAATGCTGTCTCCTAAATGTTGAAGGAGTTCTGGTTTACCACAGTGGAGAATATGTAATTTACCTGAGTTATTTATCTGGATTATTTATCTGGATATCCTCTTTATTGCTGAGTTAGAAACATGAGACATTTGTGACTACTTTTCCCACTTGTCTGCCTGGTGAGTGCAGTTAAACATGAAAAAAAAAATTCAGTTAAGGGTACAAATATGTGAGTTAATTGTTTTCCAAAAACAGCAAAGTTCATAATTCTTACTGAAATGAGGAACAGAACTGAGATGTCGTCATTTAATCACAAGGAAGATCTTTAGCAGTACTCATCCTCCAAATGGGAAATTTTTGCAGTTATTTTTCACTAAAAGACATTGAAAATGTGAGACCAAATCAGCAACAATATAGATTTTACAATTTATATACTGCCAGGTGCCTTTGAAAATATTTTCTGAAATCTACCATTTCTACAGCTTGCACACTCTTTTCATAGGAGACAGTAAATTAGAGATAAATATTATCAGTTTGCCCTACTTGTGCTGTATTTTCAATTGCAAATATGTAAGTGATATTTAAAAAGAGACATTTATTTCAAACCCTGGGTTTTAACACTGGGAAAAACTTAATGGTTGCAATCAGTCCAGTGTCTAGCGTGTCTGCCTCCCAAGCTCTTTCTTTACAGATTCTACCCAGATTTCTGAGAGTTTCCTTAGTCTAAAACAGAAGAGGGGCTATAAGAAGGAGTAAATGTGTGCTCTGCCTAATCATATCTATAATTTCAGGTGTGAATTTGATGACACTGCCCAGTATAGGGCCTCTGCTATGAATGTTAAAGGAGAAGTTTCAGTTTATGCTTCCCTCGTGGTAAAGAGTAGGTTGCAAAGTTTTTTTTCTTGTTATGATGCATATTACCAGTTTTGGGTTTGTGGCTCAGGGAGCCTTTACCTCTTGGTGATAGTGACTGGATTTGTCTTTTCCCATGTAGGGTACAAAGGAGAAATTGATGCAAGTCTTTTGCATGCTGGAAATCTTTCCATGTCTCCATGTAAGTTACAATATGTTTGTATGACACTTCCATTTATGTTTGTGACATCATGACACATGACTAAGCAGAATATTTAGTAACATTATTTAAAACGGAAACAGGTCTGATTTATAAAGGTCCTGAGCTCTATGATTTCAGATGGTGCTAGCCTCACCAGCAGGGGAATGGCATTGCTTTCTAGGCATATTGGCTCATATAATAAACATCTGGTTAATATTGCACATTGCTGTGAAATAAAATCTGTCAACAAGAGAGACACTTCATCTTTTGTAATATGTAAAACATGGCCTGGAAAAAAAAAGCTAGGGTGTGCGTGTGCCTCAGCAGAGTAGGTGATTTAATCGTTTTTATCATGATTCCATGAGTTGGGAAAATACACAGAAAAGATCAAATATCCAGAACCCAATTTGACTATTTTGGATATGAGAAAGTAAAAATTGTAGTTTGTTTTACCTGACAACCTGGCATTTTGATGTTATTTACAGTATTGCATAGATGTTTCTGTGAGGATAAGACAATCTACCCACATACATCATGCGGATGAAGCGCACTAGGGACCCCATGAAAGGCTTGACAGATGACACTTCTGGACTTTTCTTTTATTCCAGCAGCACAAATAGAACCAGAGAGATGCTACAAAGGCATACTAGCTGGCATTTACATGCCAAAGCTCTGAAATAATAGAAACAAGATTATGTGCCACATTACAAAATATAATGCCATACATTCCCAATACAATTTAGGATCTCTCACTTGGTTATGGGAAAGGAAGATGATGATTTGCACAAATCCATAGATCACAGGAAGACTGAGTATAGGCCATCTGTGTATAAGGAAAATATGGCCTTAGGTTTTATCTGCACAGTTGTTTTCAAAAGAAACATGTATGTATAGTCCAAGTGTAAGGCACTTGGGATATTCTGTCTGAAAAACTGCACAACTTGGGACATAGAGCATCAGAAAAGATGAATTCAGGAGCAAATACAGAAACAGACTGCCTGAATGCCTTGGGGATTGGAGAGCTCATTTTATATTAATAGCCTCCCAAAAGGTTTATTTAGCTTATAAAAATAAAGGTTGAGTGGACACATGACTGCTCTGAGACAGAGCAAGAAGGGAAAGAGAAGAACCATATAAGCTAAAGATCAATTTGGCATGAACAAAAAATTAATCATAAATAGGAGATTTTACAAGTTATAAAACAAACCTAAGGATAAAACACACAGATCTGAAATTTTAAAAATACTGACATGAAATTCTTCAGGAGTCTCTCCCTGATAAAATTAACTCTCTGTAAGAACTAGAGTTGTATGAATAAAGACATAGTTAATTCTTTGTGATAGAAAGGGCTCGGATTATTTAACATTGCAATTACCCTGAGGATGATGACTATATATATATATATTGTTCCTATTTATAACAAACTTTAGTTGAGATTGTATTCATAATCACTGAGTACTTTTTCTTCCTACTCTTTTCACAAAAGGAAAGATGAAGTAAACACCAGATTTTTTTTTTTTTTTTTTTTTTTTTTTTTTTGCTTTATACAGTTGCCGTTACCCCTCATGGCTATGCTTCCAGGTTTGAAATCAGCTTTGTAGACAAGTTTGATGTAGCCTTTGGGAGAGAAGGAGAGACAATGAGTCTGGGCTGCACAGTTGTCATCAATCCTGATATCAAGCGCTTCAAACCAGACATTGAATGGTACAGAAATGGTGAGAATGTTTGACAACAGAACTACAAACTTCTTTTTTTTTTTTTTTTTACTTATTTCAGCATATGTGAACGCTATGATTTATTCATCACTTTCTCAATTTTTCCAAGAGTAATATTTTCTCTTTTTGACTAAAATTGTTTCAAAATTTAGCCTTTTGATGTGAAACCACAGAAAACTGATAATGCCTTCTAGGAATTTTTTCTTTCTTAAAAAATTTTAAGTTAGAACCATTTAGATCAGATCCAACATCTATATGGCCTATCTACAAAGTCCATATAGTTTTTACTATTTATATATATGCCAAGAGATTTCTTAAGTAGTTGCGCAAATATGTTGTGCAACAGCTAATAAGAAATCCTGTTGCTCTCTGAAGTTACACTTTGAAATTGAAGACAAAATTTTCATGAGAGAGAATTAGCTGTGATTTTGTTCAAAGACAGAAAGTTGTCTGATAAGGATGGTCTCTTGTGTACTTCCAATCTATTCAAATACATTCTCCGTGTTCAGAATCTACTCCTCAGTAGATTCAGCTCATTCTCATCAAGAAATTCTCTAATTCCTAGGTGTTCTTATTATGCCATCCAAATGGGTCCAGATGCAGTGGAGTGGGGAGCGAGCTTCATTAACACTGACTCATGCAAACAAGGAAGATGAAGGTCTTTACACCCTACGAGTGACAATGGGAGAGTACTATGAAGAGTACAGTGGTTATGTCTTTGTTCGAGGTAGGATAATGTCTTGTGAACAAAACTCACTACAGAACTGAGCAAGACATGCTGGCAAAATCGACCTGAGATATTTGAGTGGTTGTGGGTTTTTTTCCCTCATTTAAAAGAGAATAATTATTTTCTATTATAGATTCTAGAAATACTGTTTGCAGATGTTATCTCTGTAGAAAATTCAGTGCTTTGGTGTTACGTGCCAGAACTCTAAACTTCGTTGACATTCTGAGAAGGAAATTTAGGGTATTGATGTAACTTCACTACTTCTCACTTTCAGCTAGTGGAGAATATAGAACGTAAGTAATAAGGAGGAAAAAGCCACATAATAATAAAAGATACACTTTTGTAACTATCTCACTTCTAGCTAAACTGCACTATTTTTATCAAGTTTTTATATGCCATTTGAGGGATTGTCTCTAATGCACAGTGCAGGAAAAAGAGTACAGTGGAATGGAAACACAAAGATCTGCAGCTGGGGAAGCTTAATCTCATACAGCAGTGTAGGCTGGTGTCTGACTGGCTTGAAGGCTGCTTTTCAGAAAAGATCCTGATGGACAACAAGGTACACATGTGACCCTGTCACAAAGAAAGGCAGTGGCATCCTGGGCTGCTTTAGGAAGAGCACTGCCAGTAGGCTGGAGAGGTGATCCTACCTCTCTACTCAGCACTGGTGAGACTCATCTGAAATGCTGGATCCAGTTCTTGGACCTCTATACAAAAGAGGCATGGACTCACTGGAGTGAGTCCAGTGAAGGGCTATGAAGGTAATTTAGAGCTTGGAGCATCTCTGATATGAGGAAAGGCTGAGAGAGCTAGGACTGTTCAGCATGGAGAAGGAAGATCTTAGGAGGAGCTTATCTACATTATATATCTGATGGAGGGGAGTAAAGAAGACATAGACAGGCTCTTTTCAGTCATACCTGCTGCCAGGACAAGAGGCAATGGATATAATTTCAAATAAGGGAAGCTCATTTAAACATTAAAAAAAAACCCACAACACCTTTTTTTTTTTTTTTTTTTTTTTTTTTTTCTTTTTTTTTCTTTTTACTGTGGGAGTGGTTGAACAGTGGAACATGTTACCTGGACAGGTTGTGGACTCTCAATCCTTGGAGACACCCAAACCCTGATTGAACATATCCCTGAGCAACCAGCTCTAGCTGACTCTGCTTTGAGCCAGGGGAATGAACTAGGCAGTCTCTGGAGCTGTCTGCCAATCTCAACCATTATGTGATCCTCTGAAGTAGTGCAGCAAGGTGTAGAATTAAAATGTCATTTTTCTAAGTGTTATGTGCTTGTATCATGAAAAACTTCATCGAATTTCTATTGAGAATTATTCCTTTAAAAGGAGCCATTGCTGTCAGGTTGTGTGCTGCTTCTATATCTGTCCCAGCTGCTAAGAGCAGCTGAAGTGTGTAGTGCTAATTCAAAAGGCTCTGGAAATTCTTGGCTCTGAGACCATGCCCAGAATTGCTCTGTGTTGTTAAGTCCATTAGAGCTGTGTGAGATAACAGCCTGCTCAGAAAATATGACTGAAGCAGATGTTTTCAGCACCTGAAGAGTCTATTGAAATGAGCATCTGTGACAAGAAATAGGACTTGTCTCTCTTTATTTGTTTTACATTCTGCTGCCATATAAATAAATGGTCACTCTCAATCCTATTACATCTTCTAGCAAGGCAGGTGTGACCTGACTGTGAACCCACTACCCCTTTCACCAGAGTATCTTACTAGGCAATGGGTGTGTTTGCCAAATTCTGATTAGATTAATCACATTCTACATTCCTATTTAAGTGGTCCCCACAGCCTTGGTTGACTAGCATATTCCTCACTGCTTCTCCTAAACTGTAGACAAATTTGCTCTAAAATGGTGTGTTATTTACCTTGAGCAGTTGTCTTTTTGTGTCACACTTAGAAATCCCTGTGCATTGATGGAAGGGAGCAAAGCAGTGATCAGGCTCAAAAAGTTAGGTCTTCAAACAGGCTTTGAGAGGATGTGTGACTCCTCTGCCATGGCTACAGGTCATCATTTGTCAGCAAGACATCAGGGATGAAATCCTAGCCTCCCAGAGGCTGATCAGCAATGCTGGTTGTCCCAGCTATGTCCCAGTCTGTCTTGGAAAGAAATTGTGCTGTCTTATGCTCTGTCAAGTGTTAAATATGGGCAATTAAAACCTTTTGTAAAGAGATCACCAGACGTATTTTTATTGCTCCTAATGTTCTTAGTATTTTGTGATGTTAACTGGATTGTTTACTCTGCACATTATCACTTTTAAAAATGCATTGAGTTACCCGTAATTAGAACCTGGGCTTGGCAAACTTAGTGCAGTTTCAAAAGCTTTGTGAGATGCAACTCTGTCTATAAGACAAGGCACAGTGCAAAGCATGTTCTGTTTGGTGGGTTTTTTTTTTTAGGAAAATGATTGTTTTACCTAATGAAGCATGTTAAATATTCTTATAAGGCATTTTTTTCCCTGAAAGCCAAAAGCATGAAAAATAGTGATTACTTTATATTGTATTACAAAGTCCTGTCATGCCTTGTAATATTAAATCTTTTAAAAAAGTCTGTGTTTTAGAGGGAATGTATGAAAAATATTTATTAGCAAAATATTGTTTACTCAGATATATATATTTAGCCAGGTCTTCTATTGAAGTAGCTCACAACAGGCCTTGAAAATAGCTACATGTAATTGTACAAATTGATGTTATTCTGCAGAAACAACCTCTCTGATTTGAAAGTTTTTCACACAATCTCTCTGCAAAGCTTATTTTTCTCTACATGAAAATTACACCTTTTCACGAATCAGACTGTGTAAACAGTAAAATTCCCCAGTGCCCAGCACTATGCTCTGTTTTTTAAAGTTTTAGATAAGATATGTCCAGAAGCTGTTGGAGTCAAGGCCCTTTGAGAGGAGCAGTCCCAGATTTGTGATAAATACTTAAAAGAAAAAATATGCTCATCCTTATGAAGGTTATATTCCACAGTGATAATGTATGTGCAACATAATTAAACTTCAAAAGGTTTTGATACCTTTGCAGTTCATAGCTAACCAAAATCAAACAATGAAGAACTATGAGTGGAGATAAAATACTTCATTCAATATTGTTATATCCACTGGGTGAATACTTCTGATTCAACTACTGCCTGGCTGTAAAGCCCAGTCTGCCAAGTTTTTAGTTCAGCTGTGTCTCTGGCAGCTCTCTAACCAGAATGCATGGTACTAATTTATTTAAAATGCCTAGGTGAATTACATTTACAGTATGCTGTAACATATTGAGCATTTGTAAATGTGGCAAATATAAAACCAAAACCTAGAAAAACACTGACAATATAAAAGCAAATACTCTTTTTTTTTTTTTTTTTTTTTTGGCTCAGTAGGAACACATTTAGGTCCTTAAAGATTTATAATTGTGAAAGAACCATGGTTCACATTTGGAAACCTATTCCTCCATCCTCATAGATGCTGATGCTGAAATCCCTGGAGCTCCTGGTGCACCACTGGATGTGCAGTGTTTAGATGCCAACAAAGATTATGTCATTGTCTCCTGGAAGCAACCCGCTGTCGATGGAGGAAACCCCATCCTTGGATATTTCATCGACAGGTCAGTGAGCACGCTGGACTGGAGAATTCATATTGCTGCTCGTTCTAACTTGAAAAACTAAACTACACTGAAAATAGTCATTTGTTATTTTCATTCTTTTTGCTGGCCAGAAGAAATTACTTCTTTTTTTATTTTTTTTTTTTTTAATATTGGCTGGGCCTGATGTAACTTTCATGGAAATAATCACATCTTGCTTCATTTAACTGCAGAGAAAGAATTCTGTGAGATGCTGCATAGCTCTGCACTTGCTGCTTCCTATAAGCTTGAGAGGCCTCAGGACTTTGCAGTGTTTGGAAGCTTATAGGATCTGCTGTTTCATTAGGCAAATGTGTCTCCTTTTGTACCATAGCTCTTCTGCCTCTTTCCTAATAGTTACTATGTAACAGAAACCAAAATATTATCTCAAAGAGACTTGGATTTCTTTTTTATATGCTGCTGTTATCTAAGATCTTAGATTCACAAGCTTCATGCAAATCACGCTTACTTGTTTGTCTCTGCAACAATAAGAATTGGAAATAATTTTTAAAAATATGAAATCTCCAAACCTCCACATATCACACAGTGGCAGGAATGTAGAAACACAGGATTTAAGAAATTCAGTCAGTATTTTGAGACTTACAATGATTTTCAGTGCTGGTAATATTTGTTTGAATTTCAGTAACAGAATACATCATTAGTAATAGGGAATTTTTATGGGCTTCTTCAGATGCATGTATTATACCATTGTATATACTTACATTATATATCTGTAAAAAGAGGGCATTGCTTTTTGAAATAAATCTAACATTTACATATAATTTTTTGCTAACCTTTGAGTGCCAATTGGTGCTGTAACTGTGCTGCATTAGGACTAAGCTAGAGCTCTTTACCATTCATTGAAAAATCCTTACAAAAGATAGGACTAGACTCTGAACAATAATATCTCACTTTAAAACTAAGCTATTAAAGGATGTTAGCACAGAGTAACTGCAAGACAAATGGCATTTTGCTTTTTCTCTTGTGTTCACCTTTTTTATTCTGCATTTGCTCCTAAATTCAAAGCTGTGCTGCTGCTCTCCAGTGTTTTATCCCACCAAAGGCATTTAGGCACCCAAATATTCAGCCAGAGTATTCTGCCTTTTTTGAGCGAGTGGGTGGTCCAGGCCAACAGGTGGTCTGTGCTAAAGGCAAAGCTTGTACATTCCTTGCCCCAGACAGAAACCAGAACCATAAAACTGCCCTGAGCAGGACAGTAACAATTCTCTCAACCACAAAATGCTTGCATCTACCAAGAAATCTGTGTAGGAATATTCTCTTTGGCAGATATCTCATCGGCAATAAAAAGTCTTTCCCAAGCTACAGGGCCATGTTCCTGTTGACCACATTGCTTGATACTGGGAAGCCATCACCACAGGCTCCTCCTGGCTCTCTGAGCTGAAGTGGCTGCTGGTTATATCTCTTCCTTCTGCCAGAAACCACCCTGTTGACATGTGTGAGGCTTCACAGCTGTGTGACCAGCAGCACCACGCTGGGTCTTGTCATTGAAGTGACTGCAGCCAGCACACCACAGACTCCCTTGGCAGCCTCAGCAGTTTCTGAAGCAGGGTTTGGCTACATGCCCAACTTTAACTCTGTTCACGGCCATCCCTGTGCTGTACTGGTCTCAGAACTCACAATGGAGGTCTCTGCGCCCTGAGAAGCCCAGCGTGCCACATGTACAGAGCAGCACTGTGCAGGAAAGACAAACTAGTCACCTTCTGGCAACTGCAAGAGAGACAGGTGTTTCATGTCCCTTCAAGTATGCTAAATCTGACACTCCCTGAGCATACTTTGGAGGGTTTAAGCACTGAAGTGAGTTCTGATCCTGTCCCTCTTCAGTTCAGGAAAGAAGGGGTGCAGCTGCCAGGGATTTAGTGCGTGCCCAGACCGTACTCAGCCCTGATGCCCTGGTGCAGCTGCTTTGATGTCACCAGTATATAAAGCTGCTGTGGAAACTTGTGTGGACCAGACAATCAATGTGAACAGAGGGTGGAGCTGCAAAGGCATGCAGATGCCCCAAGTCTGTGTTTTTCCTTTCCCAGCACTGCTCTTGCTGTTTGTGTTTTTTAGGTGTGAGGTCGGCACTGCCCACTGGACCCAGTGCAATGAGAACCCCGTGAAGTTTGCTCGTTTTCCTGTCACTGGTCTGATTGAAGGCCGTTCCTACATTTTCCGAGTCCGAGCCGTGAACAAAGCTGGTGTCAGCCTACCGTCCCGAGTGTCAGAGCCCGTGGCTGCTCTGGATCCTGCAGATAGAGCCAGGCTTAGAAGTAAGACGTGCTTTTTGCTTGTGAGGCTTAAGAAGTCACAACTCATTTAAAAAATAATTAAAAAAAAAAAAATGAAAAAGAAAGAAAAATTATGACTATTAACTCAGAAGCCTTCGAAATGCCACCAGGGGGAGCAGTACAAAGCAAAAATATTCTTCGGAGGTAGCTTTGCCAAGAAGAAATGACCTCCGTGCTCTTTGCACTCAGTGCTCTGTCTGCTGAAACGGCTATGGCTGGCTGCAGTGCTGTGCTCCAAACTTGCAGGAAGAGAGGGGAAAAGGCACAGGAGAGCTAGAGAAACTCACTTTTGTTCAGCCAACAAATAGCTGAACAGATCCTGTGAATAGTCTCTCTGAGACACAGACAAGGGTGGCTGACTCTGTGCTCATGTGATAATCAAAGTCTTGCAATAACATCAGCACAATACCGGGACAGCCCCACAGATCCCAGGCTTTCTGCTTTAAAGTTAGCATTTTACAAGTCAAGGATATTTCTCCTGTGGCCTCACAGTGTCTCAGGTTCACCCCTCTACCCATATGCCACAATCATATACCTAAAATCAGTTTCTACTTCCATTCAAAATCTATTTCTACATATTTCTGAACATATAAAATTAAAATTGTACAATATGAAGAGGTATTGTATGCAAAGCTACAGGGATCCAATGGTCCCAGCTTGTATGAGTTACTGTATACAATGCAGCCAGATAATCTAGGTTCCCATTCAAGATAAAAACAAAAGGCCAGAGGAAGGAGGTTTGGCACTGCCAGGAAACATTGCACTCAATCATATTCGTGAAACCTGAAGTCAGGGGAAGGCCTCTTCTTCTCAATGGGCAACATAGAAGCTTTCTCAGGATTTGAAGTCTGGTTTTGTTGGCCTATTTGCATTATATCTCCTCTCCTCATCCTTCATGACCTTTTCTCCCCACCAGCTCCCTCTCTGCTCACATCTCCAAAACAGATCAGCCACCATAAGGTGAGCAATGTGGAGGTGGAGAACAGCATTGCAAAAATTATCTCTGAAAGTGCATTGACCCGGCTGATAGCTGAATGCATAACTGCAATAATATGGTAATGTAGAGGTGCTGAGAGAGCCACCCAAATTATATCAAGTGGATGTGCTGAGTCAGGCTGAGACATTTCTGTTTGTGACTGTGACCTGTAATTTAAAAGCTGGTAATGTGAAGGAAAGTGGTTAAAAAGAGACAAAAAACAGCCTGCAGGAATTTGGCTGTTCTTTTAATAAGTGAGCTGTTAAACCAAAGGAATAGAGGATAGAAAATAAAGTTGAAATTATTCTCTGAAAACAATGAAGTGAGCCAAATAGCTCTGCTTGTCACCTAGGAGACTTCAGTGACATTTCAGAAAGGAAGACATGTTTCAGTGGATTAAATTTTCTAGCTATGTTGATTGCTGAGCTGCTCACAATATTCAAGCTGATAAGCCTGCAACTAGCGTGGGTAACTAGCTTGCTACATGAATACGAGTTACAGCATTAACCAAACCCAGAGCTCACAGGGACCCTGCAAATACCAGTTTTGAACCACAAAAGAGTCAGTTTTCTCATTGTTTCAAAAGTTCCGGAAGTCTCCCATTCCCATGATACCTCTGGCATCTGTTTCAGGTCACCCTTCTGCTCCTTGGACTGGACAGATCATTGTGACTGAGGAAGAACCTGCAGGTAAACACAGTCCTTTTGCCTACAAAAGTCTAATGTGAAACTGGCTGAGTAATTAGGAGAACTCTGAGTGAGTACAGTGGACTTTGGCACTCACCCAAAGTTCGTTGTTCTGAGAGCCACTTGACCTTGAATAATTCACAGCTTGGTTGTTGAGATGTGGCTTCATTATTCAGGACCCCCAAAAAAACCATGCTTAGAATTAAAAGAAGGACATTTAAAATTGTCATTTAGAAGACTTCTAACTCTATGTTTTTTAAAATTATCAGGTGGCAAGGTATATTAATACTCCTATATTTCAATTATAGCACCACTTCTGAGACAAATATAAAGGAATTAAATATTAATTTCTTATTCTGTTCTTCAGAGGGTGTTGTTCCAGGTCCCCCTACGGACCTCCAAGTTATTGAAGCCACCAAGAACTATGTTGTGCTTAGCTGGAAACCTCCTGGACAGAGGGGCCATGAGGGTATCATGTACTTTGTGGAAAAGGTAAAATTGGACAAAATCAAAATTATGCTGTGGCAATCTTTTACATTTGTTTTCCCAGCTTTTCTGGACTTCTAGTTAGCTTTCATTTCTCTCTGAGACTTTTAAACTAGGTCCAGGACTAGAACTTCATCAAGATAATTGTTAAACTGTAGATTAGGATAAAGTAAGAAGAGAAGAAAAAAGAAATAAGCAGAAGCAGATTGTGTCACAAACTGTAATATTCTTTTGTGAACTGTGTTATTCACCTCACTTGGAGTAGATGGACTGACAAAGTCTCTCTATAATGAGAAAGCACAGAGCAAAGTTACATGTTTATATATATATATATGATACACAAAATATATTCATAAAATTTGTATAAACGAAGCTTGTCTGGTAGGACAGATTGTTAACACTTTGGATGGAAGCATTCTCCAAGAGTTTCTTGGCATCAGCAGTTTCTCCTCCAGCTGCCTTTTCATATTTATCCTCTATATTAACTTTCCATTTGCTTCACCAACTCAACAAAGATGACAAAATTTCTTGTCTGATTTTCTATAACAGAATCAGTTTTAATTTCAGTGTTCAAGTTTCTTGAGGTGTTTCTTCATGGCTGCTAGCCTAGAAAATTCTTCACCCCATCACCCTTTTTACTTGTATGTCATGGCTCATAAACTTTTTTATCAATGTTTTTCTCTATCAGGTTAGAGGTGTCATCCAGGGAGACATAAATATCTTCCCATTATGTGTTTTTCATCTCTCGTACAAAATCTGGTTTAAATAAGTGAATTTCACTTAGCAACAGCCTTAGGGAGGGTGAATATATGAATTTTGAGTTTCCATATAAGAAAGCTTTTCAATAACTGATTGCACGCTGAGTGCTCAGCACTAATGTCAGATAGTCAGAGAACGTTCTCCTGAGAATTTGAATCCCTCAGAAACCAGAACCATTACTTGAAATTATAGTTTATATAAATCACAGTGAAAAATTATTCAGTAAGTATTAGTAGTATAAGTGATCGTGATATGTAGAGTTTCTAGCCACAGAAATAAAAACAATTTGCAAATTAGTTGCATATGTTAATTTCTTTTCTGGAAAATGACAGTCAGACCCTGATGAGGGTCATATTCCTCATTCTGGAAGCCACACCAAAAACATTAAGAGTGACACAAGCACATTTATAAGCACTGTAGTCATGCTGGAGTTTTGCTCTTTGTATGATGTTGAATATCTGCAGAACTTATTTTGAAAGTGATCCAAGCTGAATGCAGTTAATAGTATCACATCCTTGTGATGGAGAGGACTTTAGCTTTGGTATATAAAAATAGTAAACTTTTATGTAAGTTTTCTGGAGTAGGTGGACATCTGGCAGATTTGTAATCTTTGAAATATGCTAATTCTGTGAAAAGGCAAAGAAAAAGGGATGTGTCTCCCTGTTTTCCACAGCAGACGTGCATTTGGTGTTCTGGGTAAAAAGCCTTGTTGTGTTAGACACTGAGCTTTCAGAGGCATTTGTTCTGAAAGTGGTTTCTGGGATTGCCTACAGTGTGTTGCAGGCACAGAGGACTGGCAAAGGGTGAACACTGAGATCCCTGTGAAGTCTCCTCGCTTTGCAGTTTTTGATTTGGCTGAAGGCAAATCCTACTGCTTCCGAGTTCGCTGCTGCAATTCAGCTGGAATCGGTGAACCCTCAGAAGCAACTGAAGCCACTGTAGTGGACGACAAACTCGGTAAGTATGTGATCGTGTGAATTAAATTACCTCCATGGTAACTTTTCAGTTTGTGATGTAATTGTTCTGTCTGTAGGCAGATAGAGGCCCAGAAAATAAGTCAAGTTTGAAAAGTACTGAATGATTTATTCCCTTTAACTAAAATAATTTTGGTTTGGGTTGTTCAACCTTTAATGTATAGTCAAGCGACAGATGCAAACCAGGGAAAATAAGGATGCCAAGAGCTTCAAAGACTGAAAATAGCAAAAGAAAAGGAAAATTCAAGGAAGTACAAAAATGTTTTGTTTTACTTGGAGTCTTTCTTGAAAATAAGCCCAGACACCAGCAGAGTTCAACCTTCCTTGTTTTCAATTAAACAAAAATGAAAAATTTAATACTTACATGAATGAAGAGACTATTTTCACTGGAGGAGAAGCCAAGACATTCAACACAGTAAAACATCAGTAGCTACACCTACATTAGCAATTTGTTTCCAAATAGCAATGCAGATTTCAATCCAGTTCCCAGATGGTCTCTGTTTGCTTCATATTAAGTCCTCAGAGCACTTTAATGAATGTGAGTTACAACTTTTAAGAAGAGTAAAACATCTCCTTGAACAACACTGTAGATGCACTTGGCTACCTTAGAAGGGCATTTGTTTCTGGCTTATCCTACGGCCTGCACAAGATCTTCAATGTGCGCCTAACACATTTTACCTTTTAGAAGGCTCCAAATCACATCTCTGGTACAGATATTCAGTACAAGGGAATAAACTAATTATAATTTGAAGGAAATGCCCTGAATCATAGGCAATGGAGAAATGAAGAATCTCACTACCAAAGGCTTGAGCCTACTGATCCTGTCCTGTCCTTAAATCAGAGAAGTTTTTTGAACGTTAAATCTGTACTAGTCACACTAATAAAATCAAGAATAGAATGCCATCCTTATTTTATTTGACTGGCTGGTCACTAATGTATTTCTGCTTCTCTCCCATAGATATTCCCAAAGCTCCTGGCCGTATTATGCCTACTAGAAATACAGACACTTCAGTTGTTGTCACCTGGACAGAACCCCCAGATGCCAAGGAGCTAGTTGGGTACTACATTGAGTCAAGTGTAGAGGGATCTGGTCGTTGGGAACCCTGTAACAACAATCCAGTGAAAGGCACAAGGTAATGAATTTTAAAGGATGAAAATCATGGTAACCAGTTTCTGACCTACTAGATATATGTGTTTTCCAGTCATTAACAGCAGCAGAGGTAATCTCTCTGTGGTAGCCAGAAGGCTGGAATCAGTCTTGCATGTGAAGTTCATAAGAAGTTATAAAAACATACTTCAAAGTGTGAGCCTTGTCCAAAAAGAAATTATAACCTACCTTATATTAGAAACAATTAGGCAAGGGGGAAAAAATGTGGACATGCCAGTGAAGAAAAGAGAAGTAGCTCGCTAATTCTACTATTGTACAGCTTGACAAGAAACAGTACAGTGAGGAATGACTGAAGTTACAAACGTGGAAAACTAAACTGCGTAACGTTTGGAAGCAAAGTGCTTTGTTTTGGAAGACTGCTGTAAACATTTCTGGACTGTGTATCTAGACTGCCAGGAGGGCGTATGGACTATATAATACTAACAATATTACTTTCTAATGGCTCTTTCACTTGCATTAATCAAGATATTAATGAACACTCATATATTGGGTACAAACTCACATTTCTTCATGATATGAAGCTTGGTCCCTAGTCAGAAAAAATAATGAAGATGTAAGACTTCATAAGCTAAATCACATTTGTGTTTATTTGAATAAGGATATAATCTTCAGAGTCTGAAGGAGCAATTGCAGAACTTTGTCTCAAGTGGATTGATATCAATACAGGGATAGTCCCTGATTGTTATGACTGATTATGCTTACTTGTAATTGCTGTCCATGACAATCCTTATTAAAATAAGTAAGGCTCTGCTAAATACTCTGGAACCAGCTTTGTTGTTTAGAAAAGCATTGTAAATGCTTAGTAAGTCAAAAGTACCTAAACCCTCACTTTCTTGAACACAAGCACAACAATTTCTGCTTAGTATTCTTTTGTGTGTTTATATTGCAACAGATCTATGTGTCAATATTATATACTTTCACTATCTACTTCCATGGTTTATATTATAGTTATAGCAAGTATTGGTGAATTTTTGTGTTGTTTGCTCACTGTAAAATATGAAATGTGATCTTGATTCACCTTAAAAATAAAAATATTATTCTGAGCTAATATATATTGTGACATAACTACACTGCATAGATTTCTATCAGTGCATTTTTAGTCACAGTGATATAATGTATGATGCAGTCAGGCACAGGTTGTCTCTTAATTCTTGGTTTTTCTGGTAGAGTCAATCTCAAAGCATTAGCTGTAGTTCATAGTTTGCATTATGAAGACTATTTTGATCTTTTGAAGTTTGTTTTCTGCACTCATCCTGGTGAAAGCAAATAATTTGGAGAAGTCTACTAGAATGGCTTGGAAAAATTCCACTCTGAAAATTTTGATTCAGGTTTTACTTTTTCCCCCAAAATAAAACTTTGATTTTGTTTTCCTCATTATATTTGCTTCATACATCATCGCATGACGTCAGTGTTGGTAGTACAAGACATGACATTATGAAGTAGAATGAAATAAAAGTAATAAAACACACTTAAAATACTTATTGAAAAATAAATGTTGTTTTAAATAAAAAGTTTGAATTTCCAAACTACAATCTATTCCTAAAGAAATTATTCCTGGTTAGGGAAATTTTACGTTTTCAGAGTGGACACTAGAGAAAATTTATGAGGGTGTTTTTAATGTGACAATTAAGTAATCTAGTAAAAAACCTATCAAATAAAATAATTTGTCTGGCTCAGATTACTGTGCCATGTGTAGAAGCAAGAAAGTGAGTTTAGAAAAATCATTTAACTCTAGTACAATGCCCTGTAATTTTTGTAATTTTCCATTTATGATTGGATATGATTTATGGAAGTTTGTGCTATGTGTATCTTTTACTTATGTAATGAAAATATCCTCCAAGAAGCAAATATAGACCTTACTTCTGCAGATTTTCACATTTTTCTATTAGGAAGTATGGATTTTATATACTAGCAGAAGTAAAGTAGACACTGTGGTAACACAAAAACTTGTGCAGTCTTGAGAAGGAAAGAGTGTTAGTAAATGGTATGTCTAAAGAAACAGGGGTTTAGACATTATCTTTGTTGGATGAACGAGGTGCTTAGATACCTTTTGCATTCTCTGACCTTCATATAAGGGACTGGGATCATGGCTTATCCTTGGTTTTATAAATTTACGGAAAAAATCTTTTCTCTTCCCTCTTAAGATTTTTCTTTTCTTTATAATATTTTCTAAGTATTCCTTCACTGATTTGTTTTAGATTCATTTGCCATGGGCTCAGCAATGGTGAGAAGTACATTTTCAGAGTCAGAGCTGTTAATGCAGCAGGGCTCAGTGAATTTTCACAGGATTCAGAGCCTATAGAGGTGAAAGCAGCCATTGGTAAGCCATTTTCCATTGCTCTTTTCAATGCTATATATGTTGGGTCTTAATTAAGTAAAAAGGTTTTCAGCAATTATTTGTAACTAATCATTTTGTTTTACAATGTTTTCCACAAATAATAATTTATCCATAGATCCTATGGTCTCACGGCCAGAGTTTCACAGTCACTGCACTCTTGTAGACTGTTCACCTTCACCATCCAGTCTTCTTCAGGTGTTTCTTGTGAACCACTGTATGAGGGCACTGTCAAGTTCACTTCATAGGTATCCTGGAAAATGGAATGTCATTCTGATTCTGTAATCTGGTATATCACCTCTAATGCACACCATCCTATACACAACCAGTTTCTAAGAAATTTGTTTCCCTACCTGAACTCAGTGCAAAGTGTCTTTTGTAAACCTTCTATAACCCTGTGTGTTCTCCCTTTGCTGATGGATTATTTCTGTTTGCCACTGCCTGAGCTAATCCATAAAGATTAATGAGATCATCAGGCTAGAATGAATTGCATGTCTGCAACATCCTCATTCTCATTTTTATCAAAACTGCTCAATACCTCTCAACCTTAGAGCAGAGAGATGTGGCCCAAGGTAATTTTCTGAGATCATCTTGAAAGGATCAGAAACGTGACCTAGAAGATCTAATACTAAAATAATTTTAGCAAATTAAGAATACTATTAACATTCCATCTTTTTTTTTTCGGCTCTGAAAACTAGATATTATTTTAAAAAGCATTATTTGTGAGAAGGCTGAGAGGTATTCTACACACTTCAAATTTTTGCGAATTCGAGCTTAACATTTTGTGCGTAAACCCAGTCATTTGTCATAATTTGGCTGTATTTCTTGCTGTATGTATTTCTTAATTCTGTTGACTAAATGAAGTAAAAAGAATGTATTGTAATTCAAAATGTCTTTGCTGTTTTCTGGCAATTATAGGGGGAGGATTGCTTCATGGTGTGTGTCCTGAACTGAGTGGTAAAGCTGGTGGACTAACAGACCGCACTACCAGCTGGGAAGGCATGCATGAGACCTCCCAGCCTATCTTTGACACAGATGCTTTGCTAAAATGCAATGCTAAATTTAATAGAGACACACTACCCAGTAGCTATGACAAACTGGGGAGTACAGGAGACTGTAACATGAGAGAAATGGTTAAGGATGCTTCTGCACCACAAAAAGTTACTGCTAAGCAGGCAAGTAAGTCTCGACCCGGTGATCTTTTGACAGTGGAAAAAGTCACAAAGAAGAAAGATACAGGTGAGAATTAATGAAATAAGTAGATTTCATTGCTTTGGTACATCCACTTCAGACTGCTGTAACCTCTGTTCATCCACTCCTCAAGCGGACATGCTCTGCGGTGATGCATCCTTCATCAGGCCCATCAATTACGTGCTCAACTCTCCATCAAGATCATTACGCATAAAATGGTATTGGAGACCACTTTACAAATTTAGTGGTTACTGAGAGTGAAGCATATAAATATGTTTAGTAATTTAATGGCTTGTTTGACTACATTTTAATGTATTCAAAACACGATAATATTTCTAAATCACTTCAGTAATTTATTAGGAGTCTGGTTACCTAGTCCCTGAGTTATATATGTGGGCAGGAAACAAAATCTGATTATGTTGGTAAGCATAAAAATCTGTGTTCTGTTAGGATATATGAAGATCCTTTGTGGATTTATGCCTAAGCTACAGCTTATCTTTGACACACTCTGAATGCTGTGTTCTATCTCTGACTGATAGCAGTACCTAAGGAGGAAAACCTATCATTTTATAGGCACATGCACAAAATCGTGTTTGATGTTTTCAGCACCTAAACACCCATTGTGCCCAAGAAACGTGGGGCTTGAATTTCATCCTGCTACCCCGCCAATGAACTGAACTCCTCCCCATGCCTCTGGAATGAGCATCAAAAAGCTTGGGCAAATGTTGAACAGAAAATAAAGTAGAGGTTCCTGGGGCTAGATGACACTGCTATAAAACATTGAAGACAAAAGAAAACATATATGATGCAGGATTTCCATCCAAAGTAGGACTTTGGAGTCACAAGTAGGGCTTTTCACTGGTGCATGACATATTGGGTGCAGGAAACCATTTCTCTACTAGATACAGAAGAAATATAAGAAATTGAGTTGGGATTAAGTAAATAATTTCTGCATTATTATAAAAAAATTCAAGAAGGAGGATTATGCCATGCATTTTTAATGTAAGTTCCAGTAACAGACATGTTCCATTTCTGGTCAGTCTACAGTGCCTGTGATCACACTGTCTTCCATTAAGGTAAGATCATGTGATGGGTGCAATGATAAAATTTGCACAGTGTGTAAATTAAAAAGAAAAAAGGAACAGATAAAGTCCATTCTTGGGAGAGAAGAATGCGAGACTATTTAAAAAAAGAAAAGGAACTACAATGCATACTGTATGTGTGAAAAAAGGTTTTGTTTCTGCAAAAGAAAACAAATCATTGCATCTTGATTTTTTTTTTTACTTTTCCTGTAATGATAGTTCCAATTCCTCATTTTTCACAATATTAAAGTGAGTCCTGATCACTTGCATCAGAGCTGCAATTGCAACACATTCTTTCACCATGTATCAGCTTGCTTTTCAAAAACAGGGGTTTCTGAAAAGTAATTCCTATGCAGTTTGGATTCTGCATTTGGTTTGTGGAAGTTTTTATCCTGCATTTCTGATTCCAGCTCCAGAAACTTCCCTTGAGCGCATAAATACTGTCCTAATTAGGAAATGCAGGGTGGGAGCCACCTAAATATGGTAAGTGAAAGCCAGTCTGACAACTGAAATATTACTTCCTATTTACATGCAATTCATATCGAAACAGCTGCTCCATCTCCACCTTATGACATCGTGGTGCTTGAGAGTGTTCGTGACTCGATGGTATTGGGATGGAAACAACCTAAAGTCACTGGTGGAACTGAAATTACTGGCTACTATGTGAACTATCGTGAAGTGGTTGATGGAATTCCTGGGAAGTGGAAGGAGGCCAACATTAAGGCTGTTACTGAGAGAGCCTACAGGGTAAGAGATTAACTTCTGTTACTGCTGGGGGTGCAGACAGTATTTCCAAAACAAATCTCAAAGACACAATGTTGAGTTGAATTATGATTCAGTGTCCAGTTAACTGTTCAGAGGGTTTTAAATCTATGATGATAAATTTATTTAGCTCTCTTAAACTTCCCTGCAAAATTGTTTGTACACTTACCCATTAGTCTAGCACCAACTGTTGTCTGTAAATTCACTGACATAGTCTGATTTATAAGTCAGGCAAGAAATGGCATTTCTACTGGGCTTGGTGGACATATCCCAGTGCTTGATGGTGCTGGAACCAGCCCTGTGCCAGCTGCTTTTTGTGATCGGTTCTTGACCCAATTTAGAGACAGCTACAACCTCGCTGAGCTGCTTTAGAAATGAAAAGCAATGCCAGGACTGAGTTTCACCCCACTGTGAGGACAACTCTTGCCTTAAGTGAACTTGCTCTGTACCACGAGGCAGACTAAGATGATTGTTGAACAATACCCTCTTTCCTCCCTGACTATTAAAGTGTCTATCAATAGGAAAAGGGGTTTACATTCTGAATGTGCTAAGACCACTCAAATATGCTCCATTACTGATTAGAGGAAAAAACAAGATAGTTATCATTTTAAGCTGTCAATAATACTTCCATCTGCAGGCACACTTAAAAGCACGCTCATGTGTTCAATAATTGCTATTGTGACTTTCTTGTAAAAACTCAATCCAAAGTTAATAAGTACCATCTTACTGATCCTGCAGATAGAAAACCTGAAGGAAAACATGGTGTACCAGTTCCAGGTGGCTGCTGCTAACTTGGCTGGGGTTGGAACGCCCTCTAAACCCAGCAACCCCTTCAAATGTGAAGAGTGGACCATTGCTGTACCTGGTAGGATCCTGAGTGGGACACAGCCCAGGGTGCTCTGTGATCTATTATCTAAGTCCTCAATGCAGTCTGTTTGCAGGGGAGTCAATGGGGCCCTGAAGTTCATGCCCAGGCTTGAATCTCCATCACTTTGATGTAGTACCTGTACAATGATGCATTACATGATCCCTGTTTAATCAGTAGCATTTTGCAAGCAGTTTGTATTTTTTTTTTTTAATCTTTCCTTCTTGATCCTCTACTGTGTCTGCCACTTTGCTTTCTAGTTTAAATAGTAGACATAAATACCTGCCTAAGGCACAAAGCAGAGAAGCATGAGGTCTTGTAAATGTATCACTTGTGTAAATGTATCACTTCAAGGCCAGATCCCTGAAGTGATACATTTACACAAACAGGACATGAGCTTAATAATTAACTTATTTCCCAGAGTTTGGAGATTATTTGTCGATTTTGTAAGTTCATGAATATTTGATCAAGATACCAGTCTCAACCAATCAGATTGGTTTTTGGACCAGTCTTTTTAATTGGCATGGGTTGCATTTACATCAGGTTCTAGATATGATACAGAGGAGCTGCAGGTTATGTCAGTTCTGTGTACACCATGTGTGTCTGGTTTTGATCTCTGAAGTCTTATGCATTAGTCCCTTTGGGATTTATTTTGATGCCACAACTCCAACTTTTACCTTTCAGGGCCACCCCACGATGTTAAATGCACAGAAGTTAGGAAGGACTCTCTTGTTTTACTGTGGAAGGAACCAGTTTATACTGGCCGTAGTCCTGTAGTTGGTTACTATGTTGATATGAAGGAAACTGAAGCAAAGGAGGAACGCTGGAGAGGTGTCAATGAGAAGCCACTTCAAAAGAAATACTTGAAGGTAAATAGCCAAAGATTCAAGTACTGGTATAACACTATAACCTTGAGGACGTCAATCTTCAATAGTGTCATCCTGTGCTTATCATGGTTCCACTAAATGGAATATTCAGTAAGATATTTTGGGCCAAGGATACACACATGTAATACCTGTATAGTCAGACAACACAGTAACTCAGATATCAAACTGGTATGACAAGTCTAAAAATAAAAGAAAGCACTGCTAAAACCAACTACCATTCTTGTAACACAGGAGGCATCCCTAGCATTTACTGGCTCAAAGGGTATCACTGAACGAAACCAGATGCTGTGATAATATGGCAAATGATTCTTTCTAATACAAAGTATCCTCTCCTCACATTTCACAAGTTAAACCCAAGCTTTTTGCACTGTTATGCTACATAATTTTATGGAGTGGCTCTAAATAAGGGAACATCAGTATCTCAGTTCTAGAGATATAAATGAAATAGATTTTCTATTTGTATGCTTTTCAGAGTATTTGAAAGACAGCTCACTTTAAAATATGTTCCTTTCATATATGTTTTAAAGGAGTATTCACAGGTGATATAATGCCAGTAGAATTCCTAAGGTTGCTACAGCTAAGTCTGTACAATGAAATGCCCTCCTGATTCTAAATAGGTGTGGCTGACACTTATTACCCTGATAATATAATTTTTAAAAGCCAGCATTTCTCTGCAGGAAAAGACTGTGATGTTTCAGAGGTCAATGTACAAGAGTTAAAAACAGCCTGTTCCAAAACCAATGCTCCTTTTGCAAAGAAAGTCAATGACAGTAATGACGCTGTCTGAATGTTAGCTATGCACACAAGGAAGGAGCAAGTCATACAGATTAGTCATGTCACTCTGGAATTGGGAAAAAAAAAAAAAAAAAAAAAAGAGAACTGGAAAATAAATGAAACAAAACAAGAAAGGAAATATAGTTGTCAGGTATCCAGACTGATGTTAATAAGCACGAAATTAAAATCAGTGTTTTGCAACCCACTGTGTGTGTATATTTGGTTCTTCCAGATTGGTGGCCTAACACAAGGAGTGAGTTACGTGTTTCGTGTACGGGCAACAAACCAGGCTGGTGTTGGGAAACCATCAGATGTCACGGATGCTGTCATAGCTGAAACACGACCAGGTTTGTTAGAAATACTTCCTCTTTCTCATTGTATTTACTCAGGTTCCTGTTTGTGAGATGTATTCACCTGCAGGCTACGGGCCAACAGCCTGACCTCTCTCAGGTCAAGCTTTTTTACAAAGCAAGATACGAGGGTGTTATCTTAGTTTCTTGTCTGGTATATTTTAAGGCCAGAACAGATTTTCTTACTGAAACTACAGGTTCAGGAAAATAAAGATACAATAAAATGGCAAGATTTGCATGTATCTATAGGTAGATAATTCAGGAGAGGACACACTAAAATCAACTCAACCAAACGATATACTACAGATGTAGATTTTGCCCTTCTTGTATTAAACTTGTTGTTTATGCTTTATCGTTTTCCTTCTTATATGTAATGTGCATCAGGAAAGGGTAAAAGAAACTACTTTTTTCCCTTGGTCTTTAAAGGCTTTAAAAGCACAATGAAGTCACTTGGTAGACTGCTTTCAGCAGGAATTCAAGCGCAGCTGTTTGCTGGAGTCATCCTCGAAGGCTGGCCCCAGTGTGTCTGTAACGACAAAAAGAAACACAGAACCAGTGCAAAGGCAGAATCTCCATACCTAGAACTTTAGGAAACCCCTGGGTTCCATTTAGCTATACAAGTAACTCAGGTCACTTTGGTCAGAGACAACAACTTTTTGTCACTAAGTCCCTAACAGAAAACACAAGCATGGGCTTGTGGCTTATTCAGCTACAAATTATTTTAGAAGTGCAGAGTTCTACGAGGTGCAAGAACAAATTCCCAGATATTTTAACCACATCCAGTATAAGGTTAGTATAATGTAAGGAAGTAGAGTGGTACAACCCAACCTGGATTCACTGTACACGCTCTTTCCCTCTGACAAGTTCCCTTCCTATACCTGCAGAATCTCACCTGGTAAGGTTTCTAAGAGCAAGAAGGAGGGCAGGCAGTGGGCACACAGGACAGCAGAGGTGCTGGGGAAGCTGGGCACAGGGAGCATGAGCAGCAGTTCATGGGCATAGAGGTGGCTGCCTGGGCAAACTGCTGCCTACTCTGCCTACATAGTAAGGCAGATTGCTGCTCCTGCCTGGAAAAATAGGCAGGATTTATTTGGGATGCTATTGACTGTGAGGTGTTGTGAGGCATTGAGCAGACATCATAAGAGATCACCAGATCCTATTCCCACCCTGGATGCCTTGGGAGCATTTCCCTGGGATCCTTTCCCTGTCTCTGAACCCCAAACCCATTTTTACATCTCTGTTCGCACAGCAGCTCTAGCTCAGCTCTCCTAGATGCCTGGTCCTTATGACCATGGCAGCAAAAATTCTAACAGGCACTGAGTTATCTCTCAGTGAGGCTGTAAGTCAAGGAAGTCTGAATAAGGAAGTCTGAAGCTGGGGATATAAAAGAACTGGAAAACTCAGACTGGGGAGATTGGGATGACTGCTAGTGAGGCTGGAACGGGAAGACGGTACTAGAACGAGTAGATGGTCAGTTGAAAATGTGTAAGATTGGGATACAAGCATGCTAAAAAGGGCAAGTGTGTGAGTAAGAAGGGTTTGGAACAGGATCTTTGAGAAATACAGGAGTCATAACTTCAGTTCTACAAGGCTGCTGAAGTACCAGGGTTGTTTTCATTACCTACAAGTGCAGTAAGGCAAAACTTAGAAACATATTCTTGAAAACAGCTTAGATGCAGCAATTACTCCTAAAAAGAGAATGAAACCACTATTTGTGCTAAACTTTTGGCTTTATTAATCCATTTTCGTTGAGGATTAATATCTACGTGTCATACTTTGGATAGAAAGTTGTGATGATAACAACCTTCAAGTGTACTAAATAAACGATTGGTCACGCCATCACAATTAAAAAAATATGAACATAAACTCTTGTGAAGATGACCATCATGACCAAAAATAATTGTACATTGTTCTCATTGTTCACTCAAATGAGGTGCATGTCCACCTGGCAGTATGAACTTGAGCAGAACATTTCGTTTACAGACCTCTCCTTTAGAGAAGGGACGTTCATAGGTGTAACATCTAAGGGATCACCAGAAAGTCAGGATTTGGTCCAGTGAAATCTCAGGGAAGCTGAAAATTATTTACTTGTACAAATCTACTTGACCCACATTTTGAGCTGCGATCTGCTGGTACAGCATTCACCAAACTAAGCTTCTCAGAAGTATTAAGAAAGGACAAAAGCTTATTAAAACAATTATTTCAGAAAGCAGTATCTTGGGAAGGCTTCCGCCTTTCTCACTCAAATCACACAAATCTCAAGAACAATCATATATTTTTTTTAAAAATTACCACAAGTCTTTTGGTGTTACCCAATGAATGATGCCTTTATTACCATCTTAGATGGAGACAAAACATTGTCAAATCTCTCTAGACAGTTCCTGCTGGAATTCTACTTTTGGCTAATATGTACAATCAGAAGACAACTGAACTTTCTAATCAAAGAATGTAAGCAAATAATATCCTGATTGAAAATACTTGCTTTCATGCAAATGTCATCATTTGTCTTTATCCAATGAAATGCATAAATATACTGATACAAAACTTTGCATTCACCTTCTTCTCTTTGGAAAGCACATTTAATTTTCATAGTTATCTTTTAAAATTAAATGAAAAAACACGACCATATAAACAAATACCAGTCTAGGATACTTTTGAGCTGTAACTTTGTCTTTTGACAAAAGCACTTCAGCGTGTGTGGATCTCACAGGAAGCAGGGGAAATCCAAGAGTAGACTGCAACTCTTCGGTATTGCTGACCTTAGTCCTTGTGCATCTTGGTACAAAGCAAAATTAGATCCTCACCCTCCATCAGTCACTTGAGAAGGGCTTGAACCTCAGAAATTAATGAAACTCTGTCCCATTCAACTTTTTTGACTAGCCATATTCAAAATTATGCTACTAACTCTAGTGTTATGAAGATGTCTGCTTTATGTTCATGTTATTTTGTTCCTGTTGATGCAATAAAAAGCTCAGATAAATGGAGTTTTGATATGACATCTAAGTATTTCATTTCTTATTATGACTCTAAGAGAAGCTCTGGATGATATGTTGAACCAACAAGCTATCTAGAGGAGAGAAATTAAGAATACTAGTACTATGGCACTGGAATGAGCTGCCCAGGGAAGTGGTGGATTCTCCATCCCTGGAGGTTTTTAAGATGAGACTGGATGTGGCACTTAGTGCCAGTCTAGTAACCACAGTGGTAGCGGATCAAGAGTTGGACTTGATGATCTCAGAGGTGTTTTCCAACCTGGCTGATTCTATGATTCTATGATTCTTTGGCTCCACTTTGCACAATAGGTAGAGAGAGGTCTCCCGATGTGGTCGGTAATTGAGATGGAATTTTTTTTTAATCATATAAATATTAGAGATAAATTCCAACATCACTTCTGGAAATAAATGCTGTGCATTGTTATTGTAATGAGAATACTTTAAAATAAATATAAAAGATTCTGCTATTCAAATGAACCTTATGGCTGTAATTCTTTGCATGTCACATAAAATGCCATCAAAAGATTCATGTGCTAATGGTTAATGATCTACAGGAAAGTAAACACTAATGAAATTTCAAGTGATGAATTTTGCATATAATAAATTAAATTATAAAAAAATTGCAAATATGCTGCTGCCTAACAAAATATTTGTAGACTTTAGGCTTTATTTATCATCTATTGGTACTCGATGTGCTTCACTACTGCAAGGGCTGATAAACAACAGTGCCAAAATGGGAATATTAATCTTATCTTCCATTAAACACTTATGGCAAATTAAAAAAACTAAGAAACTGCATGTACACAGATTCTCATTACAGGAGCTACTTGCAGTGCTGGAAAAGATGTGTATAGTATTAGGATGATGAAACACAGAAATCTCCTTGTACGCTTGAGGGTCATTAAGAAATAAAGCATTTAATATCAATGTCAGGACTAAGGCTCTTGCCTTTAAGGTACAATACTTTGTGGACAAACTGTGTCATTGGCATTCTGGGCAGCCCAGAACTGTCTTAGCCCAACTAATAGGGCATGAGTGCCCTATTCAGATGCAAGATCCAGCTCAGAGCTGTTCAGAAAAGGAAATTGGATGTTCTCCAGCACCTCTCAGTGCACATGTTCTCCCTGACATTCTCAGACAAGTTGTTGAAATGAACGTTAACGCCACAGATGATGAGCTCGCCCAGTCACCCAAATCCAGGATGAAATTCCCTCAGCTTCACTGGGGTACAAGTGAGCAGGACAGAGGTGCCTTCAGGTTTCTGACACGGGATTCACCCCCAGTGCCTTTTAAAGGACAAACTGGGTCACCATATCCAGCCCAAGAATTGTAGGTACTGGCAAAACAGGGTGGGTGACTTAAGCAGCTAATTGCAGATATTCGCTCCCTTTGTGGGCCCAGGATTAATGGTGCAGACGGTGGCAGGGCCGGATGCCAAGCACAGCAATTAAACCAACCTCCTGGAGTGAAGCCAGTGTCACTGAAAATGTGCCTCGGTCGCACAAGTGTTCACTGCTGGGGCGACTCAACTGCTTCCTCTTCTGCCTCCTGCACCTCTTCAAATGGCCACGTTGGCACACATTATTCCCTTTATAGCCTTACCTTATTAGAGAATAGGAAATTCATGCTGTGTAATGAAAGATCTTACTACCCCCTAGCATAGAAAATATTTCTATTTAGTATTTCAAACATTTAGTGGATTTAGAGACTTGCTTTCTTTTTCCCTCTTTCAGGTTTTTTCATAGCAGATATCATAACTCTCATGTGTGCTTAGATTCTTAGACTGGCTCAAATAAATCAGTTGATTTATAACGTTTTTTAAACTGTGGACTAGAAGAAGAACTGTTCTTGTGAATCAAGGATCAAAGATACCAATGAATGCAGCAATTTATGTGCCAGCTGAGAAAATGGCGAGAATCTGCTTAATCCACCCTATGAATGATATCTATATATACCTATATTGCTGGCTTCTCTGAGAAACTGGAATTGCCTTGTTCATCTCTTTAAGGAACCAAAGAACTTGTGGTTGATGTAGATGACAATGGAGTCATTTCCTTGAACTTCGAATGTGATCAGATGTCTCCAGACTCTAAGTTTGTTTGGTCCAAGAATTACGAACCAATTGAGGATGACTCTCGACTGAACATCGATACCAAAGGCGGAAAGTAAGACCTCCCAAGGGTAGCAATAGTCTCATGTTTGAGAGATCTAGACAGTCACAGAAATCCATCCTTTTGATGTGTGACCTCACTAAGAGCTACACCTGCCTCTTACTTGGAGGCTACTTCCTGAGTAGGCTGTTCTCCAGCAAGTCCATATGCAGACCATTTGGAAACTGTAGATTACACAGAATGAGTCAGACCTCCTCTTTAGGGAATTTAATTATGTTTAGGCATGGGGAGAAAAAAATCTGTGCCTTGTTATCTTATAACCTTTCAAGCAAGGCAACTGATGATGATGATGATGATGATGATGATGATGATGATTCCTATTGCTATTATTTTAAATGTCCAAATAACAAAATTATCTGACTGCTTGCAAAATGCTTTTGCCATGTAACACAGCTGTAATCTTTGGAGCTGTTGCAGTAAGCAGGGCTTTCTTCTGATGGCACCACCATGGCCCACTTTAGCAATTTACATAATGGCCTCCAAGCCCGCTCTGTTTCTTCAGGCTTCTCACAGAGGACAGCATAGCGAATGAACAGGTTCAGCCCATGAAGGGCCTGTGTGCTCTTCTAGTGATGTAAAACCCATATTGAAAGAAAAGGTGACTCCCCATAGTTACAATGTTGCACAGGGAAATTGAATTGACCTGTACTTAGAGCATCCCTCTAGGGACATCAAAGACTTGACAGCACTCTGGTTGTTTTGGTGCTATCTCCATTTGTACCACACATGGTTCAGTCAGAGCAAAAGCTAATACAAGACTAATTTTATCTGGTTTTATAGACAGAAAGGAGGGGTTTTGGTTCAGATTGATCTCACCTTTTTATCAAAATGCTTTTTTTCCCTCAAAAGGTCAAAAGCTTCCTTTAAGAATCTCGGAGAAGATGATTTGGGAATTTACTCTTGTATTGTTACGGACACTGATGGAGTTTCATCAAGTCACACAATTGATGAGGAAGGTAGATACAATGCCTATTAGGCATGCCTGGGTTTCTTTCGCATCTGTTTTTTCCTGCTTCTGTGTTTCTCAGATCCATAAGGCAGACACACCTTATATTATTTCTTTTATGTCTCTTGCAGAAATGAAACGCCTGCTTGCTCTGAGCCATGAACGCCAATTCCCAAGTAAGTGTATCCCATGTCTGTAGGGAGTTTTATATGCAGTGGGATATCACAAAGCGGATGTACTTGAAGGTGTCCCTGCGCCTTACAGGGAGGGGTTGGACTAGATGACCTTTAAAGGTCCCTTCCAACCCAAACCAATCTGTGATTCTATGATCACAAAGCTTGTGCCACCAACCAGTAGGGAGGCACTATAGCAATTTCAAGTGAAAATGGTTTTGAATTGAAAAATCTGAGATTCCTCTATTTTTTTTCTCTTTCTTTCAGTACGTTTGTGTATTACTGATGTTCTTCCCAATTAGTTGCAGGGTAGTGATCTAGGTATATAATGTCTATATGACAGTTGGAAAATAAGTATCATGTTGGCTTTGTTTCTTCTGCAGAACAGGCTTTTATACTTACTCAGCATACCTAACCTGATTTGAGAACCAGAATTTGAAAAATTATCTGGTTTCTCTCTGATTGAAGCTAGCATAAGTTAAATTTAGGACTAGCAAAGCAGGCAAGTGTAGTAAATTCAGCTGTAATGATCTATATATACAGAATTTCTCTGCTGAAATTCATTCCCTCCCTCTTTCCTTAGCATTTGGCAATATGAACATTCTTCCTGCAATTTTAGATGTTATTTTTGTCAATTCCACAGACCTCCCATACCCTTATGATATCCTGGTAGTAGCAAAACTCACTTATTTTCATTGGAGTGGAACTTTAATAAATAGGGGAAAAAATAATATTGGATTGTATAATGAATCCTATTGCACACAACACAATGAGACCTAAACCTTGTCCCATCTTCTCCCACTACATTGTCTTATTTTCTGTTCAAGACCCTGAAACTCTTGTTTTGACATCTTCAGCTTTGTGCATACACTGCTTATGCCTCTTCCAACTCAGCCCACACCACACCTCTCAGCTCAGTCAAAACTTGGCTGCAGAAATGGCCTTTTTGCCCACATCATCTCTTTCTCATTTCCTTCTGTATCTTTTTCATATCAGCTCTACTCTTCTCAACATATCATATCACCTCTTGACAGCTTAATGATAGGCCAAACATCCCCATGTTTACTCCTGCTCCTCCCAATTATTTCCTCCTAATTATATTTTCACTCTGAAATTTAGTTGTCGCAAAACCTTACTGCTGCTGCATGACCTCACTTGCCCCGACCCTTCCCTTCTGAGGGCTCTTCCACGCTTTGTGTGCACAACTAATGTCACAAAATAAACTCAGATTGTGTCACCTTTTTTGCACTGTATTAGGTAACAGCACACTCCTAGGTGTGCATGAGCTTCCGGAAGGCACAGGCAAAAAGGGAGATCACCGCAGAAAGTAGGAAGGAGGAAACTGTCTTACTTGCTTTGCCCACTTCAAGCCCTGTGGGCACTTAAAATAAATATATATATATGTTACAAATAGGGGTTGAGATTCAGCTAACTGTGTACATGAGGTTAGAAGAATAATAATGAGCTTCTCTGGATCAACATGAAATTTTAGTCATATCTCCAGATAATCTGCTTGAGGATTATCCAAATTCTTAAAAAACAAAATTAGTTGCTAGGCATTTCCAATTCAACATGAGCTCTTGCACGTTGCCTTGTTTGTACTTCTGAACAGCAATTAGTGGTAACTTCTGCTTAGAAACACCTGCAGCCAGTAACTCCATTGCTTGAATAATGCAGCCTTACAGAATGCAGCTATGCATGGGCGCAACAGTGCATTGGTGCTAGGTAAAAATAAATTTTTCTAACTCTTCAACTGAGCAACTGCCCGAGGGCTCCCTGTCAAGTGCTGGCAGTAAATTGTGATGCTATAGAAATAGGATGTAAAACGCTGTAAGCATGATGGCTGGAAAATTACTAAAGTAGCTGCCAGTTGGTGCATATGGAAATATTTTAAAATAAGACTTTTGCTTGTGGCAGAGTGTAATGCAGATTTGTCCAGTTCTTTTGGGCTGAGGAGCAAACAGCCTTTTCACCCCCAAAACAATCCTTTTGCAGCTTCTGAGATACATTCTGCTCCTCCTTGTTAGATTAAGATATTCTTAGTTAATTACAGGCAAGCCAAGTGGGGATTTAAATTTGCTGTAGAGCTGACAGTGAGACAAAAGCAGTGCAGCCTGATGTCTATTCACACTCCCACTTGCTTCCTGTAGCATTTCAGTCGCTTTGTTTTGAGAAATTATGCAAGCCCTGAGATTCATTCTGTTCCTTACATACAAAGGGATAAGCTGGGTGAAGAAAGCTCACACAGACTATTTGCACAGCTGGGGCACGCTCCTGTGGGGTTGTCTTTGCCCCGCTCCCTTGTGGCAATGCTGCCCCTCCAGGCTCTCCCCTCTCTAGTTAAGCCTGTGTCTTTTTTATAATTGTCTTTGTTTCCCTGTGACTGTTGCCTCACCTCCCAGAAGCCTTATTTTCACCAGAGACAGACCCTGTGCCACTTAGGCACCAAAAGCGTACATGCAGGTGTGGGAAGGAGAAGCGATGAGCATGGGAAAGAAGCAGGTGAGGGGTCCTCACCCCTAAGTTTGTTTGGCACTGGGGTGGGATGGCAGCTGTGCTCCAGAAGGCACTCCAGTCATCTAGGACAGTGCAAATATAAAGATGAGAGAAATGAGACACTACTTTGGTCCCAGCCCTCTCCTGCTGTAACCGAGTCTTTTCATGCAGGGTGCTAAAGAAACCACCCTGCCCTGGGATTCCTCTGGGAGGAGGTGTGTCATTACAGTATCACCAAACTATATCATCACATGTTTAGCAACGTGCTTGTACACTCTTCTCAGCTGTTCCCTGCTACACCCTGGCACTGCAGACTTTACACTGCTGAGGAAGCAGAGACTGGGGGGAGAGTTCACATACAGCATACGTAATCCCAACAGTATGACTTGTCTTGAGAATCTGAACATCCACTAAGACAGATAAAATGACGGAAGTCAATAAAATGAGCAATATGCCCCAATATCAGAGTCTAAATGCTCATGCTTAATGTTGCTGACTATGGTATCTTAAAGAAAAGTTAAAGTGAGAGCAAGCTGAGGACTGTGACTAACAAGAACAAGGAAACATATATATAAAAAAAGAGACTAATATTACTTATGACATACATGATTTTAAAGTGTTTTTTTTTCCTGTTAACACAAGGAATTGGTTTATATGTGGGGGATTTTCATTATTCATAGGAAAACAAAATGTACTGGGAAGACCGAGGGTGTACTGTGATACTTGGTGAATCCTGGAGACGGAGGTTCCACTCAGCAAAGAGTCAGAGTGCATGCAGAAATCTCCCAACCTGCAGCTCAGCTGACTTTCTGATCTGGCTTTGTGCTCTGGGGTTTTTTTGTGTTGTTTTCTTTTTCCTCTGAGTCACTGCACTGTCTTACAGTAATATTGTTAGGCAATTCATTAAACATGGGTCTGCACCATACAGAACTCACATCATGCTGCACAGACAATTGTTGTTTAACTTTGAAATAGCCTTGTATTAGAATGGAGCATAACTCAAATCCTGAACACTTTTGGTTTGTACAGACTTTGTGATTGAGGCATCAAAAGATTAAATCTTATCTGTCATCCTATAACAGGTATATGTGGGTGGAGAGGCATTCTGTCTATATGAAAAGCTAATATAAGCTAGTAACCTTGCATACAGTATCCGAGTATGAAAGAATAAGTGGCTTTCTGATTGTAGAAGAAAATAGTTGTTGGGGCACAGTCCCAATATATGCATCATTCTTTTCTTTCTTCTTTGTAGCTGTCCCACTTACATCTGAGTTGGCAGTGGAAATTTTGGAAAAAGGAGAAGTGAGATTCTGGTTGCAAGCTGAAAAACTGTCTGGCAATGCAAAGGCCAACTTCGTATTTAATGATAAGGAGATTTTCAATGGAGAGGTAACCCTTTTAAGTGCTTAGATGTATTTGCATTTTTATGAGTATTAGTGTCTCTGACTCCAATATACTTCCAACTACTGCTCCACACTAATGCATTTTCATGAGAAATAACATAAGTCATGGAAAAGATAAATAGAAAGATTTTGTCCGTATTTCTGAGCTCCAGATCAATTCTACTGGATGTAGTTTATACAGGGAAGTTACATGCCTTCCTGCCACCTGAGTACCACGTGTTCTGTTAACTAGTGGGGACCACAACTGCTCCTGCAATAAGGTAGCCCCAGGTAAGCAGCTGCTGTGGTTTCAAAGAATCACTGCAGTAACCCAGATCCATACTATCTCCTTCATCCATGGCTCTGGAATACACTTGTGATTGGTTCTCACCTCCTTTTGTTGTTTGGAGGAATTAATTACACCACAGAATAATTCCCAAGCAGTCGTTTCCAGCAGCAGAAATTGTTACTTCCAAGTACAGGACATGGCATGTTTTTGTTGTAACACTGATATCAGACAGAAGGCAGAGATGGAGCATTTTAAATAAAACCTTATAAAATATAATAATCTCAACTCAAAGAAAGAGTTATTCTGAAGACATGCAAATCTAAACCTTTCTAATGAAAAAGGAAACAGTAGTCACCGTACAACATGGATGTCACATGCTTGTACAGCATCAATAAATAGGCTTCACCTTGAATAGATTTATTTAGCTAGAGCTAGAGACAGTGGGAGTCTGAACAAGTGAGTATGTGAATAAAGAAAACTGAATTTCATCTATAGATACACAAATATTTTCTGTCTCTAAATATGCATTAACTGTTGTTTTACTTTCCACTCCTGAAGAAATATAAAATGAAGGTGGACCAGAAGACTGGCCTTATTGAAATGATTATGGATAAACTTGAGGACAAGGATGAAGGCACTTACACTTTCCAACTGCAGGATGGAAAAGCAACCAATCAATCAAGCCTTGTCCTCATTGGTGATGGTAGGCTAATCTGTATTATGCAGTGGGTTGGAAAATTATACTGAGGTTACCTCAGTTGTCATCTTCACTTTTCACTGTTTTCAATATCAGTAGAACTTCCAGGTCTTTTATGTCATGGTTTTGTCTGCCTCACTCAGGACAGGGCATGTGTGCAAACTGAAATTTTTAAAGTAATGGGAGAAAGGGGAATTGTTACAGAAATGCAAAACATTGCAGCATGTCATGGTTAGCTTTTCTATGGGTGGAATCAAAACTTCCAATGTAAAAAGCCCACTCAGCCAGGAACAAGCAGCTGCACCTGTTAGAGCTCAGTGTTAGAGCTGCTGACTCTGCTGCTGCTCATTTGCCTTCCTACCAGGAACGGAAAGTAGCTGTATGATTGGGGATTGCACATCATCAGACGGGACACATTAAAATCCTGATGACTGCAAGCAGCTGGGAAAGTTGAGTTAGCTGTAATCAGCTTCTGACACTCTGAAATTTCCTGTGAAAATCTGACCCTGTGGCTGGATGCTCATTGACATCCAAGGGACAGAGCTGCTCCTAACTGTTACAGAGACGTTCAGCGGCCTACAAGTGGCACATGAAGTTTAACCTTGTATTTCTTACTGGTTTTAATTCCCAGTATTCAAGAAGCTACGGGATGAAGCAGATTTCCAGAGAAAAGATTGGCAGAGGAAACAAGGTGATAATATGATTATTTATAAGAATCACATATGTGTTGGCCTGCTAAGAGTTTAGTTATTTTTTTCAATATATTAATTTGAAATAGATGAGTTTTATTCTGTTGCATGGTTACTTACCTTCTGAAGGAGAAATAAGAAAAACAGAATTATATTAAAATATAACTATTCCTGTCGAGTAAAACACATCTGTCTTTGGTTTTGTATCATGAATACTATTGATGTGACCTTTAAAAACATATATGTAACTTAAAACAGGTCCTCATTTCGTGGATAAACTGGGATGGGAAGTTACCGATGAGTGTAACGTGATGCTGAAATGTAAGGTAAGGGATAAAGAAAACACTGAGTACAATGTTCAAAGCGCTTTGACCTACCACTGCTTAGCTCCTTTTGTCTCTCTCTTCATCCCTGCTGTTTTCCCTCTCACCCCCCTCATTTTAAAATGGAGGCTTGCAATAATTCACTGCAACCAAGCTGTAAAGCTTGCTGTTCTTTTATGAGAGACCTGAACAGGCTAACCCATGTGACACTGAGTTCCCCTGCTCAAATGAAGAGAATAATTGTGATGTGGTTTTCATCCATCTTAGGTGGCTAATATTAAGAAGGAAACGCACATTGTATGGTACAAAGATGACAGGGAGATAATGGTAGATGAAGAACATGACTTTAAGGATGGAGTGTGTACTCTGCTGATATCAGAGGTGAGTGACTGTCCTCATTAGCCCTCAGCTGAAGTCAGCGCTGCGAACTCAGATGAATGATATGATCTAATCTGATACTCCAGCAGAACAATTGAAAAAGGAAGTGGGTTTTAAAAATGGAAAAACTCAAAAGGCGTCTGTGTTTTAGCTGAAGCAAATGTCTGTCTGTAACTGCTTGTTCGGGTTTTCAGGAAATGATGACTGAAGAGATAATAAGCTTGTCACTTCCTTTGCATGCCAGTTTAGAAACAGACTGAGACCACATTTCCATTTTGAATAGCATTTGGAAAGTGCTTGTCACTCAGGCTTTCAGAGGACCACCCTCTCAGAATCACCACAGGGGTCTGGTGCTTGCCCAGCCTTGCAGCAGATGGGGGGGAGGGACACAAGGTCCTGCATACCATGACACACCTGCCAAAGCCCATCCTACTATCCCAGCTAGGAGCAGGGCAGCTTGGGGCCACTGGGGCAGCTCCAGCCACAGGCATCAGGTACCTCCCCGGGGACAGGGACAGGATATCAGCTGGGTTCAGAAGTAAAATCGAGGTTTTTCTACAGTACTTGTTCTGAAAAATGGTTTTACTGTTATAATATTGCAGTTTTCTAAGAAAGACGCTGGCACTTATGAAGTCATACTGAAGGATGACAGAGGAAAGGACTCCAGTGAGCTAAAGCTTAAGGACACAGGTCAGAGTCTCCATGCTCTCAGCCACACAAGCTGACAGCCTGACTGAAGTGGGTTTGGGGTAATACAGGCATCTGCACATGTCACCTTCTTGTGGCTTTGTTCCTCCTGTGTACAAGATCATCTGATTAAAAAAGCTGATATTTTAAAGCCCAAATAACATTTGAATACAGCTTATTGCATCTGGATTCTGTATAATTTTGGGAGCATATGATGACTAACACTAAACAAAATGATAACAGATTTCCTCAGGGGGCCATCTGTAAATCTACAAGTATAGAAAAAATAATTACAGAAGTAGATAATTTTTAAAACTTTCACATTTTTATTATGTTTTGCCATTTATTTAGGGGCTTTCACATTTATTGCATTTACTATATTTTTAACATTTCACTTGTTTCCAGGCAAATGGAGAAAAATCCTATGCATTAGAATGTATATAGATGGATTAGCATTCCAGCTGAATAGTATGATTTAAAAAAAAAAAAAAAGTTTTGTTCAGCTGCAGCAGTATTCTCCAAGGCTGTACTTAAATAAAGTCTGGAAACTCTGAAATAACAGGCTACATTTCTCCATTACTTAGATTTCTAAAATGCTATAATAGGTAGGTCTGATTGCTCTTTCAAACATACTGGGGAGAATATTTCAGAGCCAGTACTTGTCCTAGCATTGACTGTGCTTGAACTGCAGACACAGAGTCTTAGTCTCTGGATTTTATTTCCACAGCTTTTGCAGATCTGATGAATGAAGTATGCAGAAGGATTGGTAAGTACTTAATTCTCTTTTCGAATGAATGACTCATTGTGACACTCAATGAATGGCTGCGTGGCTGCATAAAACCATTTGCTCTTCTTTCAGCTTTATCTGCAACAGACCTGAAAATCCAGAGCACAGCTGAGGGTATCAGACTCTACTCCTATGTTACTTATTATGTGGAAGATTTGAGAGTAGGCTGGGTGCACAAGTAAGTAAACAAAATCTTGGCAAAACTCAGTGCAATGTTGCTTTTATAGATTCAGAAAGAAACTGGTTGTGTGAAAGAGATGAGGCCCAGGTTAGTTCTCATCTCTCATGAGTCCTTATCTCATATAAGTTAGTTTCAGTCAATTACATTCACATGAAACCAATACGAGAGTCGGGTGTTGGTTGAGCCAGGCCCTCCTGTTGTTTCTCTTATGGAACAGACAGTTCCATGCCATAGGATGCTGTCAAGACCATGTTGCTTCAGAGCACTTCCCACCTCCCCAGTGGGAGCTACATCTTTCCCTGACTCAGTTTTAAGGAGTGATGCAAATATAATCTGAGAGACCATACTGAGATACCTACCCTGGAGGTTTGCTTGTCTAGAAGACACAGTTCACTGGGACAAGTGGGCACATCCTCTTAATGCGAGGCTTCATTTTTAGAAAGCAAAGCAAATTCCAGTGTGTGTGCCTGGGGCAGTAAAATCCAGACAGCCCCTCCTGAGAGCACTACAAGTCTAACCAAGACAGACAGAAGAACTGAGATTTTAAAAAAGAATTTTAATGTCCAGCTCCCCATAAAATTATTGGGAGTTACACATCCAAATGATTTGATGTTCTTTGAGTTCTCAGCCAGCACATATTGTGTGCACTAGAAAACCCTGAGAAATAAACAATTTTGATTGCTTAAATCTATTATTACTGTTCTTGTCATGTCTGTGGACACGGTAGTAGTTAGTCTTTTAAGATGGAATCTGAATTACTGATCTCTCAATAAAACTCATATAAATGAGGCACAGAATATCCAGAATGTGCTGTGGCAGGCTGGCTGTAATTATTGACACTGATGCTAACCAGCACCCTGTCAGAGAAGTAAAGCAGTTTGAGGCCTTACTGTTTTTTGTCATACATTTTTGACCTGGTATCACCAAATGTCCTAAGTATTTCAAATAAGTGTAAGTGAATATGAGGTATTCTGGGAGTTTTTTCCCCTCTCTTTTTCTGTGTCTCTTTTCTCTATTTAATTTTTAGAAACTTGTTTCATCTTGAAGCATGCCAAATTAATCTAGAAAAAATTATTTTTGCCTCCAGTACATTCAAAGTTATCAATTTAAAGATAACAAGAAAATGAGTACCTTATTTGACAAATGTCTTTTGACTCATCCAGGGCAATTAACTGCTTAGCTAGGAAGCTGAGAAATTGGTTAGTTTTTTTTTTTTTTTTGAGAAGATATACTTATGTCAAAGTGTATTTAACTGTAAGTGCCAAACACAGCAGAGTATCAGAAAACATTCTAACATTGGGCAAACACTGTTTGTGACAAAAGTGGGGGTTTTGTAGATACAGCCCCCTGCACTATCATTTTGCCCAAGCAGAAATAAATCTATGCTAAAAAGAAAACAGGAGCATTTCAGGATTCATGGATTACCCTTCAGAGATGTGACTTTTAAATATGAATAGTTCTTCTATGGCTCAGGTCATGGACTGGGATGCATAACCTTTCTGCAAGCTTGGAGGAGAGCTGGACCTTGAACAGGGACAGATTGTTACACCAACTTTGCCCAGTTTGTTCACAGCTTTGGGAAGGGTTTGACTTCTGAAGTTTCAAATGTGGTGGCATACCATAGCATCTTGAAAATTATTTAGTAGTTACAGATGTACTCAGTAGCTCAACATGAGCAAATCCCATTTATACTCCAGTAAAATGAAAAGGTAATGGTTTGTATTTTTCAGTGATACCCAGATTAAGTTCACAGACCGAGTGAAGACTGGTGTTACTGGGGAGCAGATCTGGTTGCAGATCAATGAGCCAACTCCACAGGACAAAGGCAAATACGTAATGGAACTCTTTGATGGCAACACAGCACACAAGAAGACAATAGATCTTTCTGGACAAGGTAGGCCATTCCCTCTGCTAACATCACCTGTGTGTGGGCACTGAGCTGTGCTAGAGTAGGAGCATCTACAGCAGGATGATGCCACAGACCTGTTACCCTCTGGGATCTGTGTGTGCACCCACCAATCTCCCAGTGTTTGCAGGAGCAGTGCCATTTGTTCTGTCCGACCTGTGCTCTCAGGTCGTAAATTACAAATGGCTTTTTCTTATTCCAAATACCCACTTACAGTTTGCCTACTGAGAGATCAGTCCAGTGTAAGAGCTGCCTTACAAAACCCCTTGTGTTGCTGGCATTACTTGGCAGCTTTATAATGAGCTGTAGCACTGAGTGCCTTCTGTATCTCTCCCTTCCAAGTAATATTTTGAGGAGAAAGGGAGGGACAATTTTGTTCTGTTACTTTTCTACTGTATTTCTTTGATGGATATAATAGAGCTACTTATTCTTCAGAGATGCCAAGACCTTTCATCAGCGCGATGAAGGATTGTTAGGGGAGCAGCTAAAATTATTTGGATTGACTGTTGGAAGATTTTACTTTGAGAGACCTCTGAGATTTTAGGGAAAAGATTAACTCCTTCCAAACTTCTGAGTTGCCATTCTCAGCTGTTCCCATCCCTAAAGCTTCACTTTTGGTCTGCAAGCTTTGTGTGAGGGCATTAACCTTATAATCATCTCCATGCTGCTCCTTCTGTACTCTATCTCCACTTTCTGAGAAAAGACACTTCTTCCCTTTCAAAGCAGGAGAGGTTGACCTCCCACATGATGGCACCTTACCCTGAATTTACAAAGGGGGCCACAATGTGCTGTTTGGTTTGCTCATAGCCATCAGTGTAGTACTTCAGAGCAGATGTGAAAAGCACTTCAAAAAAACTGTATCTCTTGTATTCCTTAAACCAGTGGTCTCTGAAGTGGAGTATGTGCAAGTTAACCCAGTGCACACCACTGAGGTGTGGAAAGAAAATACAAGAACTTCACTACATAATCTATAAAGCTCTACATAATCTATAAATGAATATACATATATTTGGAGTGCATGTTCAAAAAAAATTTGGATAGGAGTGAATAATTAAAACATTTGGGAGGTCACTGCCATAATCTATCATTTAGGTGTTGTATTGTGCATTTCTTCCTCTATTTTATGACATTCCTTCAGCCTACTGTTTTCCTGCTGTTTCTGTGTCTTAAAGATTTTCTTCTAGAAGAAAAAAAGCATGTTTATGCATTTACATGTATATATGATATCTGCCATGTACCAGCCTTTATTAGTTGAACCATTCAGCATTTTAGGATTTGTACAATATACATGCATGCATCTGTTAATATTTCTTTATTGATGTCTACATTTTAAATTTATTTCTACATTTTAAATTTAAACCTGTGACAATTTATCTAAACCTATTTTTTTTCTCTTTACAAAGCATTTGATGAAGCCTTTGCTGAGTTCCAGAGATTAAAGTGAGTATTATGCCCTCTAAATACAGTAATGGCAGCCATAAAATAATAGCAGTATTTGTTTGTTTTGTGTTAAAATCTAACTGTGTCTTATGAAACAAATCCTAGTCCTACAGAAGCCCGTAGGAGTTTTGCATGTGACTTCTTTGGTGCAACTCTTATGTAACAGTTAGGTAACAAAGAAAAAGCAGTATTGCCAAATGATGAGAGAGATTTTCCTCAATGGATTAAAGGCAGTTAAAAAGATAATCTACTTTTCTATCACTCTGAGTAAACCTTAACTGAAATTGGACTTTCTCTTTGTTTCTTTCAACTCCAGGCAAGCTGCGATTGCAGAGAAAAGTAAGTTGGCCTTCTTTGACAATGGTTATAATCAACTGTCAAGGTTTTCTCCCTTTATGAGAAGGTTTTGTGTTGGGAAAGAGAGGGCATGTATACATGCGTATGTGTGTTTGCTTATCCTAGAAGGAGTTTGTCCTTACAACAAGGAGAAGTAAGTGACCTTTTAGTGATTTACCATTGGTGCACATTGCAGCTAATCACAATATAGTTATGGGTTATGTTTATTTTTCCCATCTAAACTCCTGTTCTCCTTACCAGTTAGCCTTTAAAAATCAACTTTATTGCTGAGATCTCTCATGCATGTTCTCTGCACAAAAGTCACTTTGTTCTCAAAGATGCAGGAAACAATTTGGCCAGTTTTGAATGCTCTAAAATGTCAAAGGATCTGCACTACATACAGAAATGGATAAGAAAGCAACAGTAGCTTTTGCATTGCTTAGCATCTCCTCATACTTTTGCCTCTGTGTCAATTCCAACATAGCAACTAAAACAAAAGTATGTATTAACTACTTAAGGAGTAAGTCATTAGACTTCAACTTGAATTATTAAACTCATTCTTCCCATTTAGAGAAAAATGCAAGGAAAAAGAAATTGTCCCACTGCAGATGACTGGCAGACCTGTATAAAAATTATGGCAGAACTGGCATTCAAAAAATTATTGAGAAAAATATGTAGAGAGATCTGAGCTGACTTCTCCTGGACATACACTCCAAATAGAGCAGAGCTTGATTATGTGATCCCTACACGTTCCAGCTGAGACAGCGCAAAGGGATCAGTAATAGACCTGACCTGGGCATTTTATTTCTAACCCTGGAACATCCATAAGAGGTTGGCATGTTAATTGACATAACACAGTTCCTTTCCTGGTCTCATAAGGTCGTTATCTCTGTGCTCCAGAGCACATCTTAGACAGAACACATTAGAGAGGAACATTCTGTACAGTCATTTCCTTCCTCTGCCAGGCTCCGCCCAGATATGTAACGAACAAAATCCATTTTCCAGGATAAGTGCACTCACTATACCCTGCATGTGATTGGCTTATTCATATTTGTACAAGATTTCTACAGGACTCTGAGCTTAAAACTAGATCAATCAGGTATCGATCTCATTCACATATAGGTACACAGAGAGTGGAGGAACATCACTGTTGACACTGAGACTTCAGTCTGTCTTTGTATTTAGATTACAACTTGATCTCCAGCACTTCATTAGGTGTCATTCATTACCCTTTGGAAACCCAGCGTCTTTAGTTTACTACACTAAAAATTTAGAGCACCAGATCTCAAAAATTTAAATTTTTTTTTTGTGCACTCAGAAGTAACAGTGAATTGATGTCAAATTCTGCAGGACACAGCATATGTACTTTAATCCCCCTCTGTAAGTGATTGACACCAGCTATTAGCACATCTTTTGCTGTGAATTCAACATTTTTTAAAGTCCAAATGGTGTGCTAAAAATGCTGAATAGTTCTCTGATAGAGCAGATATCAGAGACAAGTTGTACATAAGTAAGATAAAAGGAAAGAACTAGAAGAGTAATGGAATCAGGCACACAGAATCTGGCATACAGTTGATTTTGAGACACTAAAGAAAATGACGCTTCTTTATTTTCAGATCGTGCCCGGGTACTTGGAGGTTTGCCAGATGTTGTCACCATCCAGGAGGGCAAGGTACAGTAGATTAACTGAAGCTCTACACAACATTCCAACGGCTTGAATGCCTTTCAGTGATGGGAAAACATTCAACTTCTTTTCTTTTTTCTTAAAGATGCCATCTTTAAAATCTGCTACATTATTTATTTGTCCCCTGCCTTCTGTAAATAATTCAACGGTCTATCACAGATGGTTTTGTGTATTCAGGGCAGTGTCTTTTCTTAAGAATTAGATAAAAGTGAGATGACAATGTGAGTTGGGACTAAAACTCCTTATATAACCAGCTCTTTAAAAATTCATTCACAGTGTCGAAGCTGGCTTTTAAATGGTGTAAAAGTAGTAAACCACAATACTTCTATTCTCATACAGACAAAGGGAGAACATTTTTTCTATGCCATCAGGGTAAAGGAGAGAGAAGTCAGCATAAGTCACTGGTGTTACACTAGATTATATTAGGTGGGTTTAGCTGAAAGATTATTGTAAGGCACTCCCAGAGGAACATCAGTGCTTGAGCATAGAACAGGTGACCCAGAAAGTCAGTTCTCAATCTCACAACCTTTTCTCAGCACACTGCTTCTACAAGTTCCTGCTTGATATTACTGAGGCCAAGAATTGTCTGCTCCGCCACGAGACAGTTTCTCTGCACAGTGTGTGCTGACATGGAAATAGGGCATGTGAATGTCAGTAAAAACCTGTAATGTGACAACTACAGCCAGGCAGATTTCTGATAGTTCTGGCTTTATCTGGCAGTAGGTTAGCTGGGTTAAACATATTTGATTAGAGGTTCAGCAGAAGTGTTAAGAATCTAAAATCTTGTTCTAAATCACTTTGCAATGTGAGATACAGCATAGCCAACAGACAATAGACTGCAGCAGTTCAGGGTAAATTAAGTGTGTTGGCATTACAAAATAAAATTATGTTTGATTAAACCTTTCTTTAAAGGATTGAGCAGTTTAGGAAATGCTACAGAATTAAGAAGCACTCGTATAAGCATTGTAACTGTAGGTAGAAGACAAAAAGGAACAGAACAAATTAGCAGATTCTCAGCTCATCAGTGCTTGTGCTTGGAGATTCCCATAATGCTTTGGTAGGGGGTAAATTTGGGTGGTTATTACCAGTTTTAAGCATTCACCTAAAAGAGAGTTGATATGAACTTGCGTAAGGGTTCACTGACGAAAAATGTGTAGTTTTAAAAGGAGTTTGTAGAGAATGAGTTGCAAAATCTTACCCAGACACATATTGTCCTTGAGAGCAAGGACATTTGTAATGTTTGAATAAATGACTGAATACTCCCAGAGCTCCAGACAAATATCCTTGACCTTCTGTTTCTTGATTCAGTAGATGATCATTTTGAGTAGAACAGAGAGTGATCAGGGAAAACAGAGCTTGTTTGGGTGGTGTTGGCTCATCTGTATATTGTTTGCATATATGCTGGAGAGAGGGGAATGAAGTTCTCCATTGTGTAATTCATGCAAATTGCGCAATCATCAAGGATTTTGTAAAACAGCAAATGAGGTAGCAGAGGTGTGGCAGTTGCAAGCTCTGATTGTGAATACTTGTGCAGCCATAACCCCAGGGCTGTATGAACAGATTGGTATCCCTAGACTAAACTTCCAAGCATATCTATATCTCAAATTCAAACTTAACATTGTGCCTGTGATGCTATTTATTAGCTTTTTACATGTGAACTGAAGGATCTGGATGAGAACAAATGAAGCAGTGTTTACCCAGTGTTAATCAAATAGCATTCCAGATTTCCAGATGGCCTAAGAAGCTTCCACTGACAGACATAAATGCTCTTCACCAGTGTGGTATAATTGGAAAAGGCTAAGTGTCAGTTCACATTAGGGAGGAACATGAGCTGACAGAGAATACTAGCATAAGTTTTGTGTCCAGCCGGCCAAATTAACCTAAGTGGTTGTCTTAATGAAGGTCTGTGAGTAAATTGGCTTTATTTTTAAAAGGAGAGGCTTAGGATTTTGACAGGCATTTTCAGACAAAGAAGCAACACGTAACATCCTTCTGCCAGAGGTAGGTGTCCTCACAGCTAGGCTGGAAGAAAGGAACAGGTTTCCCTGGCTGAGTGCTTCAATTCTCTCACCGAACCATCCATAAATGTGTGTGCTACTATGCAAGAGTAATGGCAATACTTAAAGTACAGTGACATATTTCCCTCTGCCACTTGTGTCCCACTCAATACAATCTGCAGTCAAAGGCAGAAAAGATAGTGAGAGGCACAAAGGGTCTGGACTTGCAGCTGCTGGTTGCTCCAAGTGCACATGTCTCAATGCCCCAGATCCAGGAGTACAGGACACACTTTTTGTACCATGATAAGGATTTTACATTGAACACAGTATTATAATCAGGGCATTCAGTGAGTAATAAAGATATACATGTGCAAAGACAATTTTTTGCCCAAAGAGTAGAAAATCTGGGACAGATGGAGTCACAGTGAACAATGACTTCTCCTTGGCTAGGGAATAACCTTCCAGAAAATCAAAGATCTTACCATCTACATTGTGAATTATAAGATACATCTCTGCATATTAGTAACTGGAAAATAAATAGAATTGGGAACATCAAGAGGAGCACTGATGTCAAACATGAGCTAGTGAAGCAAGGTTAAGGAAAATGTAGCTATTTTAGGGAATGATTTAGAAGAAGTAAAGAGTCATCACTGCTTCTTGAATCTCTTTGAAATAAGGAGTACTGAGAGAACTTCAAATATCTCAAGTTTGAAGGATGCCACTAATAGAGTTTTCTGGATTTGGACATCAGCTCATTAACATTGTCGTGGAGTGGCAGCTGGGGCCACTCAGTGCTGATCTCTTGCTTGCTAGAGAATCAGAAGACAACAAAGGAATACCAAGCACCTAAAGGTGCCCACATGCAATGCCTGGCTAAGGCTAAGGACATGTCTGCATCAAGAGTGATAAGGAAGATGGAAAAATGTAAAACCTCTTATTTTCCCCTTGTTTTTCAAAAGATGGTCCAATACAGCAATCAAAACCACATTCACACCAGTGGGCTATGAGAGAAGGTTGTCAACAGCTGTAGGTGCTGCAGGAAATCAGATAGAGGCCACTTCCACCATGTTGTAACCACCTCTCACTTGGAATCTGTCCTTCCCTGAATTATGTGTTCTTGATGGAGGAAAGACCTCCCCTTCCCTTTTGTTCTCATTTTAGTCCTTAGGGCAGACATGTGAGATTTATTTGATTTTCATTTTGTTCTCAGAGATATCAAAACCTTTTATTTTTATAAAGCTATCAGTTTTTCTGTCTGCTCATTTCAACAGCCTTCTGGGCATCTCTCTTCTGTCCCATCTTCCACCATCACACTATCAGATAATAAGTAGAGAGTTAAAGGGAAAGTAGCCAGGTAAATAGATTTCTCACTGTGGACTTTTATCTTGACAGCCTATAGGGATAACAATGGGAGTGCTCTTCAGTTGTCTCTATTTTTGACACATTTTTATAAAAATCCTTTAAATAAAATGGAAGAAAAGCTTGATTCCAGTCAAGTGGAAGCTTGTCTATTCCTTTTGTATCACTTAGTACATTCTTAATGAGCCACTAAAGACCATTTTCTCTGCAGTAGAAGTTCTTCAACTTCTAATCAAGAAAAAGTGAGATTTTGAATAGCATTTTAAATCTTTTTAAAAGACCAATGTACTATTCAATACTTACATATAAATAAATTCCTTCCTGAATAAAGCTCCAGAGCAAGGCCTATGTACCACTGCAGTGTCACGTGAACTTCTTTCACATTTTACTCTCTACGTGATATTCACTTTTGCAAACTTTCAAGAGTATTCCCATGGTGCTGTGACCAGAGGCTGGGATCATTTACATGTATCAACATCTCCCAGACTTCTCCTTCAGTTTGATGGCACTGAATTCAGCCCTTAGGAACATTAGTAACATCAAAGGGAAATACCGAAGAATGAGTAAAGCCTGTATTGACTTCAGTTAAAAATAGTTTTACAGGAGTGCATAAAACAATTCAAGTTTGTTAGAAGAGCTGTCAGGGCATAGTTTAAAAGGATCTCAAGTTAAACAAAATATTCCAGGGACACTTTGCCCTTAGTTATTAAAAAAAGCAGGCACACTTTCTTTACTTATGGAATAAAGATATAGTGAGCTTAATGGGAATAAAATCTGACCAAAACCATCTGACAGTTCATCAAAATCTCATTTCAGATCTAACACACAAATGCAGATAATATCTAATTTTATATTAAACAATATGCATGGAGAAAGCTCTGCTAATGATTACGAGAGAAGAAGGTCCATAAAATATTGAAAACTTTTAATGGCATTTTTGAATTAACTGAATTCCTTCTTTTCCTTTATGATACAGAAGACTGACATAAATTATTGATTACTGATGATGGTATGCATCCATTTACTAAAAGCAGGAAGCTAAATGGGGAGTTGGAATATTCAGAGAGTGAGGCATTAAAAATCATAGCAAATATTCACTGACTCGTAATTCCTTTGTACTTTCTCTACAGGCACTTAATCTCTCTTGCACTGTCTGGGGAGATCCCACCCCAGAGGTCTCATGGCTGAAGAACGAAAAATCATTTGTATCAGATGCTAATTGCATCCTGAGGTTTGAATCTGGAAAAAATGTCAGCTTTTCCATTTCTACCGTGTCCACACACGACTCCGGGAAATACAGCATTGTGGTGAAGAACAAGTACGGTACGGAGACCAGCGATGTCACTGTAAGTGTGTACATCCCTGAGGAAGAGAGAGAGTCTGAGCAAGAAAAACAGAAATGAAAGCATGAATTTAAGACTAAAAGACAGAAGTATGGGGGAGATTTTGGATGATAGGCTGACATAATCAGTGTGTGTAAATGGCTTTCTGCTTTAGCAGGCAGCCTTGCATTTTTCCATTCACTTCACTTTTGCTTCTAGTACACTTACTTGTGCCGGGGAAAACAGGGCCAGTTGTGTTCTAACATAGGTCCAGCATTTGACCCTCTCCCTGGAGCGACTGGAAGGAAAGGGTCAAGAATCGTTTTGGTGGAAGCAATTGATGAGGTAGATGGAAAGATCAAAAACGATCGAGGCATTTTAGAGCACTAGTTAGGATCTATTCCAGCTTTGGAAAAGTAGCATAGATGGAAAGTGTTAGATCATAGAGAAATTAGTGCTGGTTTTTTGTCTACGTTAAGGCCCCTTTGTATTGCTGTGTTAATTTAGAGAGGCCCTGAAATGGGTGTCATTTACATCCTGAAATATCATTTAATCTGCCCAAATGGGGTAAAAGTACTGTAACATAAATGAAGATAAGGATTAGGAGGCCAGGATACTAATATATGTGTGTGTGTGTCTGTGAAAATGTATGAACTCTCCTCTATGTTCACAAATAAACTGAATTCACTTCTTTCCTTCTATCACAAGCTTGTTTCACTGTCTTGTTTTACTAGTCACAGCTCTGGTAGTAGTACACATTATCTTAGTGTCTTAATGCTTTCACCACTTACCTTTAGCTTCTCTTTAGATCCCTGTTAATCTTCACTTTGCTGTTTATGACAAAACCCACCATGTCATCTCTTCACACCTTTCTGCCCAGACCTTCACTGCTTCACATCTCAACTCAACAAGGTATTTTTGTAAATTCTGGCACAGGAGTAGTCTCACACTTTTTCAATGGATCCGCTTGTGAATTGTGATTTAAGGGTGTCAGGTAAGTATTTTGTTAGATCAAGATGTCGGTTAATTTCATCCAAACTTAACACTGGAGATCCAGAAATAACATATTTCATCAAGATCTTCTAAAGCTACAAAAAGAATCTTCACTGCAACAGAAATAAAAAATGTGGTTGTGATTTTTTTTTTATTTTATTTTTTTTTGGATAAAAATGTTTCAGAGAAAAAAACGTTTGTCCAGATCTCTGAACACACTTATATAGATTGAAAACCCTATGTCAGCTATTTTACAGTGCCACTAATTATTATTCACAGAGGAAAAGCAACAGATCCTGCTGGACATATATAGGATATATATATATATGTGACACTAGATAGATATATAGGATAGGATCAGAAGCAGTTATCAGCCCAATTGCTAATTAGGAGTGCAATGACCCACGTCTATAAATCTCTTCATTACTAGTTTCACTGCAGCACACTTCTTCACATCAAACTCTAGAGAACTAACACATATACTTTCACTGTAAGCATGATCCGTGTGCACCTTTCACATACTTTCCCGTGTTGTTTTTGGCTACTGTGACTGCAGACATACTGCTGTTTCCCAGGGACTCATTTTGGTGCAGTACTGGCATTTCTGTGAGAATGCCACTATTAAGTGTTGTACAGTTAATGCTCACTTAAACCCTTACCATCTGAGGTTTACTGTCAGCTAACACTAAAAGTGAAGTGGAAGCATGAGGGAATTATTGATTCAGGTAAAAAGAGATTCAACATAGTTATCAATGGTGAAAATGTTGATTTTTGCAATTTTAAAATCAGTTTCTATGAAGGGCTAATGATCATGATTTAATCTTTAAAAAAATGATCCAGATTTAGATCAGACTTTTAAATTACCAAAACACGTTACCATGTGCCTAATTTTATGCACTAATAGTATCACCAGTATCAGGGAACATGTTAAGTTTATTTGGTATAAATCTTTTTTCTTTCAGAATAGATTTTGACATCACAGGGATTTTTAACATGTATGTAATGATGTTTTCAGCATTTCACATGAACAGCATACACGTTCACACAGCCTTATCTCCTGAAATGTTTAAAACTCAAGTATCAAACTTGATGACATTATTGCAAATTTTAAGATTTATTTGTGTAATTATGTACATTAATAATCTCTTATAAAAAAAAGTTCAGATTATTTAGTCACAGCAGCTGCATGTCAGACAAAGTAACACAGCTTAATTTTTAAATTTCAAAATAGAATAATGAGAAGATCTGTAATTTGATACTCAGCAAACTTCCTGAGTTTAAAGAACTCAGAAAAATTTAAATTAAAAAATTTTAAATTATTTGATAATTTTGCTTAGTATGACATGAAGCCAATTGAAGGATGATTTGCAGGTCGCTCAGTCTTTGTCCCTGGACATATACCTTAGAAGCAAGTGTTACAGCTCTTCCATCCTCCAGTGTGCAAAAAAGACTATGACTTGCTTTTTGCAATAACTGATAATTGATGTTTATTACTTAGTATTATAATATTTTTAATAATGATTGCATTTTGGCAGCAGCTTATTTCTACTACTTTTTGTTCAAAAAACTGTCCTCTTGCCTCCCTCCTTTTGGCAGAACTGCCAGGGAACAAAAGTGGGTCACCTCCCAGGTAACAGGCTGGATTTTACTCTGCTTTGCTTTGCTTTGGCAGATGTGTCCCTGAAAGTTAGAGTAATAGCTGCCTTGAAACGTGCTGCTGCCAGGGATTCAGTTATGGTGATTTCAGATTGAATTTGTGATGTATCCACATTTCTTGCTTGTGCACTTTTTGCTCTTGCTTTGCTTCAGGTGATTGTGATGCCTGTGTCAGGGCAGACTGACACAGTCCAAGGACACAATCAAAATAATAAAACCATATCTAAAAAGAAAAAAACAATGACAAGCAAAAGGAAGGAAGGGGAAAAGAAAGGTAAGAGTGCTTTCACGTTTACAGTCTTCTATTCCAATGCAAAAATTGTTAAACATTATGGAGTCCACAGTCTGTGCCAATCAATATTTCATGGGTCCCAAACGCTCAAGTTTACAGCATGCACACTTTAAATCAACAACAGATGCAAAGTATTAATTGCCAGGTTAAACTTCAGTGAAAGAGATTTAAATCAACATTTTTAAATCACCTTTTCTACTTCCACTGTGGATTCTCACCTTGACTCACCTGTATGATTAAATTTTTTTAAGTAATAATAAATACTTCTAAATTTCTGAATGCAGAGGAAAGACTTTACAATCATGTATACATACACAGGTAGTGTTATTTTCCACGTTGAGACTCATTTCAGCAGCTGGGCCTTTGACACTTCACCCAAAAAAAAGGTCTTGCTGATTAAGGGGTCCTAAATGCCTAAGTGTTTTAGAAACTCCTGATTATATAGCCACTATTTGAGATTATTCTAGAATGGTAATAGAATGAAATTATAAGCAACCATTTTTTCTCCAATTTAGAAAAAGGGTGGAAAACTTAAAAGTTCTCTGGTGATTCAGCATTCTTGTATATTACAGATTTTTACTGTTCTTTTACTCTGTTACTATATAATTGCTATTTGGATGTTGATTTATTCTTCATGACTTCAACTCTCTCATGAAGAACATTTTAGCTCCAAATAAGTTTTAAATTCCAAGATTATCAGAACATGTTTTACGTATTTTTGCATAAGTATTTTTTCTTTGTTTACAGGATGTATACATGTTTTATCATTGCTGACAGAACAATTAATACTCTTATGCACTCCTCTTTCTGCTCCTAAGGCAAGAACAAGTATTCTGTTGCATTTCTTTCCTCTCTTGCCTTATGGGTATCGGTAGACGTTTCTGAGCAATCCTGTAAATTAGGTGACTTAAGTGTGAAACAATTATTTACATCTGTAAATGTTTTACAGGATCTACCTCATAAAGATTTTAATTAGAGACCATAAAGACTTGAGCTTGGTTTTGGTGCCATAAAGAGCAGTAACATTAATTGTGATACTGAATCTCTTTATATGAGTATAGAAAGAGGAAAAGAACATGATAAGGTCATAACCAATGAGAAAAAATATGTTGCTGACAGAGTAAATACAAGGGAAATTTCATTACTTCTCCTAAATCAGATTGTATTAAGCCTCATGTAGAAGAAACTATTGCTACAGAAGAGACACCTGACCCAAATGAAATCCCTCCTGTGGAAACAGAAAAGGATACAAAAAGCAACAAGGGAGCACCAAAGAAGACTGATGGAAAAGCAGGGGTAGCACCAAAGAAGACTGACGGAAAAGCAGGAGTAGCAGAAACGGTTCCTCAGCCCACAGAAAACTTGGATAAGCAGGGAAAGAAAATAGGGGAGAAAGCAGTCTTGGGTAAACCCCACTAACTTGAACAATGAACATGATCTTGTCATGAACTGGATAATAAATTCAAGCTGAGATTTCATGAGTGGTATACTAGCCATAATATTTTAACACAAAAGTTTATTAGTGGGCTTTTTTATAACATTTGTAATACTTTCTAACTCTAAATGCATAGTAGATGGGCACTTATGTCTCAATACCAGACAATTGCACTGCAGGAATTTCTAAGTATCTGAATAATGATTTATGTACTGACAATGTGAATTTAGTTACTAAAAATATCCATGATAAGCAAAGTTCATTAGAGCGAATCCTGTCCAGAACTGACATATTTACTACTCTGTAAAAGAATGTTGCTATCAGTTATGTAGAAGTGTTAATTGACATTTCTAGGTCATCACAGCTTGAGGCAGACACTACTTACTTTTTCAAGGAAATGATACATGCAGTCCTCATAATGCCATATGGGCTCTACTTTCCATTATGACCGGTTTGGCCACAGTGGAAGATCCCCAGAAACAGAACCATCTCCTATGGATGCAGGGGGACCATAAGTAGGTTTTCTTTTGGTCCAAGTTTCTTTCATGCAAACCTGTTTCAGCAGGTGGATCAGGATGACATCTGGCCATTTCTTATCTCCAAGACTCCCATGATTGCTTTTCAGCCCACTCCACTTCATTAATTCCCTCATGGCCTTGCTGAGTTACTCTGGATATGGCATTCACCCATAAAGTATGAGCTGCCCCACATGTTCATTTCACTCCACACTTTTTGGCAGAACACTCATATTTCTTATAAACCTGCTGTCCTTCTTCCCCTCAGTAACTCAGCCCAACTGTACCTCTCCTTCCACTCACTTCCACTTCCATGAGACCCACTACTTTCTTATAAGAGAGTGTAGCTTCATGGTCCATGTAAGGACCATGTAAGGAATAAATACAAGCCAAGAATCTCTGCTGTGCTCATTCACATTCATTAATGCGTTCCTTCACATGTTTATGTACTGAGGATATAGGAAAACATGACTCATTTGGAGATGCTTAGATAGCATGGAAGAAGCAGAGTTCAAGCTGAAAAACAAACCAATAAAAATAAAGGTCAGAATTTATTTTGTTACTGTGCAAACTGAGTTCAATTTTAAAGTGACCAGAAATTATTAAACATAAGAGATGAAAATAAGATATTTTAATTACTAGGAAAATATTCTTATTGATTTCAACTCTTAGGAGGCTCAATCATATTGTATTGTCTTTTTCCAGACAGATTATTGATGAAAGATTACTGAATTCCACTGGTATTTTTAGGTGTTGGATCTATCACAAATGTGGAAACACTGAAAAAATGAGAAATACCAGTTTCTAATCCATCCTAATCCAACTGTTAGCATAAAAAGGCAAAGAATCTGAATAGCATGTAAATGTATAAAAGTTGAAACACTGATATCTCTGATGAAAAAAAAATCCATTTCCTTCTAGTAGAATTCTATTTAACTTTTTTTAAGGATGTAAAATACAACAGATAAAAAATCAAAATACTGATTGCTACACAAAATGGTGGGGGAAGAAACTTAAGTACAGACTGACCTACAGCTTAAATACAGACTGACCTACAACTAAAATACAGACTGACCTGCAACTAAAATCACCCTAATTATTTAGGTACTGTTTGACACACAGAGCTTGATTCAGTTCCACATCACATCTTGCTCTACATATCTATGTATTATAGCACAGCAGTGAATGACATAAGCATAGGTCTCACAGAGAAATACAGTAAGGAGCATTTCCATAGTAGGAGACTTTCAAAATGGGAACCCAAATACATGTAATTTTTCGTGCCACTGTTACAGAAAATAATAAATATCCAATCATCATGGCTAGGCTTCGCAAATGAAGATTTGAGAATAAATATCCACAGATGTGCAATTCCATCACCCTGCCAGAGTCTGGCCTTTCAAAAGCAGTACAAAACTGCAGGTTGTATCACACAACTCCCCTTTGCCATGGCAATTATTTCAACCTGTCTTACATCTCTAAAAATCCATCACCTCTTATAGCTCCTTCGAGTTGGGAGCCTGTCTCCCACAAACACCTACGGCAGTGTCTAAGTTATATATAGAACAGACAGTACCACTGAGAGCCTGATCCAATTCCTGCAAAATGCCACAGGGGTCTTTTCATTAGTTTTAATAGAAATCAAGCTAGATCTCAGAAGAATGTTCTAAAAATATCCCAAACCTCAGATTACAAAGCCCATTTTGCTCACCGTGAAGCCAATGGCAGATCTCTCTTTTGTGTCAGTGTAGCAGAATCAGGTCTTAGCTTTTTGCTGAAAAAAAAAACCCAAAACACTACTTGCCTGATATTTCAATTGAAACTTCTGGAAATACCTTTAAAAATCTAAAATAAAATGCACTAGAGTTTTGGGGGTTTTTTTGTTAAATTTGGATGGTTCCTCAGAAAACTGGAAATGTAGTCACATTGGTATTGTTCTACGGGAGTCTGTTTGCTATCCAGAAGCACAGTGTTGTTATGCATAGTAATAAGATAAACATCAAAGATTAACCCCCCCTTTTTTATTTTGATTATTTAAGATGTAGTTGTTCACAAATGTATAACAAAATGTTCAAAATTAATATTAATAGGAGTGTTGAATATACTAAAGCTTACTGTGTTACCATGGTTGAATAATTTCTTCCTTTTGTTTTAAATGTATGATTTATATTTTATTCTCCATTATAAGTATGAAAAAAATGTTTCAGTTTCAGTACATTACATAATGATAGAATGCAAATTATTTCTGTAGCAACAGAATGTCCTATCAAACACACAGAACCATTTGACTACATTTAAACTCAGGCACTGTTTGCAATGTGTAACTGAAGTGATTGTTCTGGTTATTATCTTATTTCTCACCTAAACGTTCCATTGTGGCAGACATTACTCTTTATATTCAAATTTAGAACTGTTTTAGAAATTTGTGTTCTTGTGTTATAACAACCGTATTTAACAGTAAGGAAAAGTGTTGCAATAAGTTATATTATCTAATCACTTTCCAAAAGCACGAAGGGTGATTTTTGAAGATGAAAGAAGATGAAAGAAGATGAAAAAATAGGCTTTGCCTTCCACTGTAGTAAAGACATTGTGAGTTCAGCTGTCCTTGAGTTCTTCTGAGAATTAGTTCTGGATTTGTTAGCCAATTTTTGAGGCAGATCTGTCTGTGGTCCGAGATTGGCAACCATAATTTGGTAATACATTAAGCCATAATCTTTAAAGCAGCTAGTTGCAAACTGAGATTAGCCTTTAACTAGTGTAGGGTTGACATCTACTCTGTATTCTTCAACAACAACTACAAGGTCCATGCACGAACAATATTCCATTTAATCTGCACTTACACTGACCAGACAGACACCTACAACAAATCTTTCCACACAGGTTTGGGTTTTCTTTGTCTTGCTAAAAGGACATTAGGTTTTAATAATTGAAGCAAAATGTTGGTCAGGGAAAGGAGCAACAAAAGCTGTAAAGAGAAAACTGTTAGAGAAAAAGGATCTGTTCCACAAGGGCTTGTAGAGATAAAGGTACTATGAGAGAGATGGTGAGAGGCTGAGACCAATAGAGAGGAAGGAAGGCACCAGATTTGGTTGCAACCTTCTGCTGACTTTTGCCCTTATTCCACTTCCCATTTCATGATGTGAGACGTCTTTCTTGTAATCTCCTTCTGCAAATTTTCAAATGAAACACCTTTCCTTCCCTCTCTCCCTATCTTGCATCTTCTACCATCAATCGGATTTGATACTATCATTTCCATTTACCATTTCATCATACATACCAGCAGAAGCAGAATGAAACCTCCTACCTAATCAGGTTGTGATTATGGCAAGGATAAGGAACTTCTTAACTTCTTTTCAGGAGGCCTGAAATCCTATCATTTCTATTATCAGGAAATGGTTTGTGAAACACCTGCTAATGGCTGACAAAGGACGGAGAAATAACGCTTACCTGAGACTTGATCTGTGTGTGCTGGCTTAACCAAACACATTAAATCTACACACAAGTGCTTGTGGGACTATTGGTGTGCTTAAATATTTTGGTGGCTCAGGGTACAGTTCCTTACAGCCCTAAATTCCCTAGTTTGTTTTGGACTGTTACATGGAATTAAAAAGCTAAACTAAACTAAATTGTAACATCCTGACATTCTGATCTCAGAGGAGTTACTGAAAACACTCCTGAGGGATATGTGTTAGTCGTGACTAAGATGCAGAGATAAGGAGTCACAGGTTTACAGAAGAAGATATGAGTATAAAGAGCATTAAAGAAAAAAAAAACAAACACAACCACAAAACAAAACAAAAAAAAACAAACCATCCTGTCTGGTTGGTATGGAATGACTGCTCCAGACAGCATTTCTGGGTGTTGTACAACCATGCAAAATAACATAACAATGGCTCACCACTAATGTCTTGCTTTTTTTGCATTATGTGGTCAAAGACTTCTTTGTTTTTAAACTGCAGTAATGACTCAGAATTTTTTCTTTCATCTACAAACGTTGGCAACATGTTAAGCACACCAGTGCAAGCTGGAGACTGGTGCTACATTTCTATATCTACAGCTCTTTACTATGTGCAAAACGATGAATTTTCTGAGACTTTACCAAAGCCACGCCTAGCACCCTATATCCTCCTGGATCTGTGGTTTTCCCTGGCACTGTGCTGGAGATCTTTCATCATTTCTTGCCTAGCTCTAAGCAGCCTTTTCACACACTACTGCTGCTGGACATGATCTAGCAGTTGGAAAGCCAGAGAGCCACTGACTTATGCAACACACTTTCAGATTGCTTCCTCTCCATCCAAAAAGCCAAACCAGTAACCAGTTGCTCTCATCACACCCTTCCCTGTCCCTGATGGGGAAAACAATAGTGACATTCATGGTGAAAAGGCAAAATGAATGTAAATGAGGTGGCAGGGTACCTGTGGCCTGTAGGCCCTATTTTAACCAGTGAACTATGGTTCAATAAGGACCACAAATCATGTATAGAGAGATCGTATCGACACCACCACGGTGCATAACTCCACACAGTCAGAAGGGAAACAAACCTCATTTAAAAGATATTGCTGCGGATAATTCAGGTCATTTAACAGCTTGATCGCAATCTATGTGTAAGTCTAAAAGAGTACAGAATACAAAAGGACAATACTGAGAGATGTCTACTTCTCTAGTCTTGTTCATCCGGAGATGACAATTTTGGAATGGTAAATATTACCTAGAAAGAAAACATTGTGGTTTCAAACAACTGCTCTTTTATTGGAAGCACCCATTCCAGGTTTGAAAGAGAAGAGTATGACTTACCCCTTTGATACCCCTTTTCAAGTAAAGATTTTTCTGGCTTATTTTTATAATTGCATCTAGTTTAATGTTGATATTTGAGGACATATGATAGATTTAGCCCCTACCTCTTATCTCCCTGTGAATAGGGTTGTCTGGTGTTGAAAAGGAGAATCTTCTCAACAAAAATCTGTTGCTATTATGACCAGCAAAGATAAGATCATGGAAACACAAATGAAAATATTCTGTTTGAGCAATTGCTGATGTGGTTACCCTCACAAACTAAGCAACTAAGGTGCCAAATAAGGAACTCAGCAAAGCAGGGAAATGATCTGTAGCGCAGACTGTGTGTTTGCGACAGATGTTATGGTAATGTGACTAGGTAATTATTATTGCAATGTTATATATTCAAACAGGAGGCCTCTTCAGAAAACTGCTGCAGCTGAAAAATAGTTGCACTGAAGGGTGGAAAATTGCTCCATTAGTCTTTGTTGCTTCCACGTGTCCTGAGTCCTGGAAAGTGTTCCAAGAGTGATTCAGAATTTCTGACATGACAATAACAACATCAAAATGGGCAGGCATGAAATCTGACCTTCCTTTTTACATAGGTATGATATAGTCACCCTATCCATCTAATTCTATGTTTGTATTTCTTCCATGAACCACTTTCTTCAAAAATCCAGCCTGCATGTTATGCAGGGATAGATTTGTTTTAGTTCCATGCTCAAAGGGATTTAAATATATTATCTGCAAATAAGCAAACTCACTGGCTATAATCTTTTAGGCAGCTTGTCCCAGGAGGTACAGACGAATAAACAGATCTTATCTCTTTGTAGGACTGGTACAAAAAGATGGCCAAGGATCTTTTAAGAGATAGGTGGACTATCACAGTAACTTTTGTTTATATATTATATTACTTTGCAAGCGTGTCTTTTTGTCAGTTGCATTGAATACTCTGTTGAGCAGCCTAATTTCTTAGTATGTGACAACTACATAAAATCTATGTGAGAGCCTAAAATGGCTCTAACACCAAGTGGGGCAAAGCCAGCTTTCAACAAAACGCTAGTCACCAGATTGGTGGATGAAAAAGTAGTTGGTAGACAAATGAAAGTATAGTAAAATAAGGAAGCAACATAGGTAGTGATAAAACACCTAATTCTCATTTGCAAAACCTGAATTATTTCCAATTGTGCTACTTCTCCTTTTCCCTTTTTTCAGACTTAAAGTTGTCTGGGGCTAGAATATTATCCTGTTTTAGTACACGTTATGTGTCAATATCATCTGGGGCCTCTGGGCAATAGGGTGACTCAGGTAAATAATAACATACAACCAAGTCAACTTCAGCAAGCAGCAGAATGAATCACAAAGGCAATGGGCAAATGAAGCTGCTGACCTGAAATGATTTCATGGCCTGCTGGACATGTTCTGATTTTGCAATTCTATGCTTTCGTTACAAAAGAAATTATTAAGTAAATATTACAGAATCATAGAATCAGTTAGGTTGGAAAAGACCTCCAGGATCACTGAGTCCAACCTGTGATCCAACACCACCTTGCCAACCAGACCACAGCACTAAGGTACCATGTCCAGTCTTTCCTTAAACACCCCCAGGGATGGTGACTCCACTACCACCCTGGGCAGTCCATTCCAATGTTTAATCACCCTTTCTGTGACGAAATTCATTCTAATGTCCAACCTAAACCTCCCCTGGAGCAGCTTGAGACGAAGGCACAGACTGAAACTATGGTATATAAGTATATATATATATATGAAAAAAAATATTTTCCATGCTCCTGTAGGTAGACCAATAACTTTCAGGAGACGTATGCAGTGACAGACGTATAAAGCAGCAAAGACTGCGAGGGCTGCGTTTCTCTCCCAACCCCCTGTCACGAGGTGTTAATCCCGCGTCCCGGCTCAGACCGCGGGATTTATGATCAGCTGCAACCGAGAGGGCTTGGCCGCTGATCCCTGCGGCCCCGCGCCCGAAGGGGGGGCGCCGGGCGGGACCGGCCGAGTCCCGGCTTTAGACACCGGGATGCGGCTACGTGCTTCCCGGTGCTTCCCGGGGCCGCGCCAGCCGCTCCCGCTCCCGCTCCCGCCGCCCCGCCGCGCGCACGCGCACGCGGGCCGCGCGCCTCCTTCCCTGTGCCCCATCCCCTCCCAGCCCGCGCCGATCCCAGGTCACGTGGCGCCCGGGGCGAGGCGCGCCCCCGCAGCCCGCCGCCAGCCGGGAGCGCGCGCGCGCGCGTGCACGCGCTGCAGCAACGGCCGGCGCTTGACGCAGTTCGCACCCGGCCGAGCGCGGCTCTCCCGGATCCCGCTCCCGTCCCGCCCTCCATCCATCCATCCATCCATCCTCGGAGCCAGCCGTGCGTCCGTCCTGCCTCGGGTGGCGCCGTCCCCCGCCGGGCCTCTCTCGAGGTAAGCGGGAAGGGGCCGCTGCCGCCGGGTCGGCTCGGGGCGGGGTGTCCGTGCCCGGGTGCGGGAGAGAGGCGGCAGCGCCGGGCGAGCCCGGGCGACTGCCAGGGACACAGGGAGGGAGGGAGGGACGGACGAGCGGAGGGAGAGCGTGGCAGGGCCTGCCCTGGCTGCCAGGCCGGGCTTGCTCTCCGGGCAGGGAACGACGAGAACCTCCTTGGAACCGTCGCTGGGAAGCGGGGCCGCCCGGACGGGGGTGCCTGCGCTCCGTCCCCGCCGCTGCCCACGGCTCCCGCAGCCCAGGCTGGAGGAGGGAAGAGGAAGCATCCCCTGCCGTGCCCTGGCTGCCGGGTGTGCCGCCGGGCAGCGCGGGGGCGGAGGCTGCTGCCCCGCTGGCCCCGCGGGTGACGCCCGGCGCTGCCGCCCCGCCGCGACACGGGGGCGGCGGGACCGCCCGGGAACGACGGTGTTCCCGGCGCTGCCTGGCGGTGCCGCTCTGGCGGACCGGGATGCGCGCCTTGCCTTGCCTTGCCTTGCTGCCCCAGCGCCTTCCCCTCCACGGGGGGGATGCATTTCTAAGCTGGACTATGAACACCCTGCGCTCCGCCCCTGCCTTTCGTGTTTGTCCCTGCAGCTCTGGGGGGTCTGAAGTGGCACTACATTCCCTGCCTCTTTTATTTTTTTTTGGATATGTGTGTGTGTGTGTGTGTGTGTGTGTGTGTATGTATTTCGGGTTTTGCCAAGTTTACGTCTGGCTTAATTCGTGTGAACTGCGTTTTTCTTCTCATCAAGGGGTCACTGAGTGCATGTAGTAGGCACCAACGATTTCTAATAGAGCAAGGCACCATGCCGTTTAAACCCGTGCGTTTACATCCAGCAGAATGATGTCATAAATATACCTGTGTTGTGGCTGCACTTTGTACGTGCCTATCATCTGGTTACTTTCTTCTCCTCCTTCCCCCCCCCCATCAAAATTCCATTGTTGTTACGAGAAAATTTGTTAGCCACATCCCATCATGATATATGGTATTATTCAGGATACTGTCAGAGAAGATGATAGACAATCCTACAGAACTTAAGCTGTAGAATCATAGAATATCCTGTGCTGAGGGACCCACAGAAATCATCGAAGTACAGCTCTTTTTTTTTGGGGGTGATTTTTATTTGTTTGTTGGTTTGTTTGGGGTTTTTTTGTTTGTTTGGTGTTTTTGTTATGTTTTCTTTCATTGGTTGTTTTGGGGCTTTTACACTTTGTAATAGTAGAACAATTTTACATACTGAGCACTTAATATGTCAAAATAAAAAAAAAAATTATAGTGTTACATATATTTTAAGAACGTACAGGTCTGTTGTAATGAAAAGTCCAAAGTCTCAAAATGCCTTGACTTTGTGTTGGTAAAGTGTGGGCATGTCAGTCACTCTGTAGATACGTAGCTGTTTTTTGTATGCATACCAGGCAGGTAGCTCCAGCCGGGCCAACAGTTTTGTCTTCTCTCCTAGCCCCTGCTATAGTTAGTTCCCTTACATCCCACAACATACAGGGATGTCAACAGTTCTGCCATCTCTTACCGAAATCAAGGAAGATCTCATTACTTGAGTGGTGTAAAGGAGTGATCTCCAAGGTGCTCCCTAAAAGTCTATTACTATTATGTAATAGAATATTAAACTGATAGACTAAAGTTAAAAAGTTTCTAAATGAACTTAGGATGTCAGAAGTTTTGACTGATATGCTGGTATTACTCTTAATTGCAATAGGAGTAACTAGATAGTGCTCAATGGCTCTCCTTAGCAATTACAATACTGATTTTTAAGTTTGTAGCATAGCTCTTCAGTCAGACATACCAAAATGTTTGGGTTTTTTAGTGGCCTGTAAAAAAAATAGAGGTAGTGTTCAAATTTTGTCTTATTCTTGGTAATTAATGTTTTGGTTTGTTCCAAAATTAAGTGTAGTTTTTTGTTACTGTTTACTTGGAAGACATCCACCTAAAATGTTGCAGTTTCTCAGAACTTTTTGAGTTTTCTCACTACTTCCAGCATTACCTACTACTAGTGTAAAGTCTTGATCAGTTATGGGGAAATCTAAACTGCACTTACTGCACTTGATGCCTCTTTGTGTATCTTGAGGTCCTGAGCAGCTCTTTTTTGGATTACATGCTTTATGACTTGGTCTTTGCTGCAGACAAATTGGAATCTGGAGCGGATAAAGCTGAAAGGGTTTTGTTCAAAGCCACATTGGGAACTTCTGTCAAAGTGAGAGGTTAAATTAGTTGCATTTGTTTCTTTCTTCCTGGAAGATGCTCACATGGTTAATACTCTAGACCACAAAGTTATGTTTTTTTCAAAACTTGCAACTTAAATGCAAGATCACAGCATACAGGAAAACAGTTTTTTACAGTCTGTGTGTGATCATAGAATCTCTGTGCTTAAGTTACAATTTCTAAAAAACAAGGAGGGTTGTTTTTTTTTTGTAAAATACATTAGATATAGGCCAAAGCTAACTTTTAATCATTGTTTATATCATGAATTACCAATATATTCTACGTAACTGTCTGAAAAGGGACGAAAGGACATCTTCTGGTATGAGAATCAGTGCTGCATGTTACAGATATCCATAGTGAAAAAGCTTTCAGGCTTATACAAAACAGTGGGGGATACGTTTGTGATCAAATTCAAATCTAAAGTGCATGTATTAGATGTCTTCATCCTGTACTGGGCACATTCTGAGAACACAGCATCGTAGCATCCTGTATCCCAGTGATTTTTTTATCTGGCAGTGCTGATCAGGAGCATGTTTTCTATGAAACTTTTATCTCCTTGAAGTTACAGTTTAAGGTCCTACAGTAACACAAAAATGTTATCTCTGGAAATATCCCCACTATATAGGTAAGCAGAGGGTTTTTTTTTTTTATTTATTTGTGCATACAATTATCCAATCAAGGCATAGTAAAAATGTTGCTACTTTTACAAAAATGTTTCACTTAAAAATGGGTTTAATCTGCCTAGCTGCTGTCTCATCTTGCTTGTTGCATTAGTTCTTGCATTTCAGTTTGGGCTGGCAGACTCATTTAATATGAAACTGTCATGCTAAATCAAGCCAGATTGTGCTTAAGGTCAAAGCTTAAGCACATTTTTGGATGATTTTTTTTTTTTTTTGTATTTAAATTTCAAGGGAATTTACTTCAAAGGAAGTAAAGGATGCTAATTTCCCCTTCCTAGTGAAATATTTCCTTTTTATTAGTTTGTTTCAGCTTTGCACTAATGTAATTTGACATTAGCTGCCAGAAGTAGTCCCGAGTCACTCATTTTCCTGAAACTAAGGGACACTTCCTCCTTGCTTCTGTATGCGCTGAGTGAACAGATAAGATTTTTAGCTGAGGAACTGGCCCATTTCTTTATCCAAAGTGCTTAAATTCAATACCAGAAATGTAAATATGTGAAGTAAAATAGAAAAGTCTCCATTGGATCAGGTGACATTTTTGTGTTGGTCTATGTGGCTGAAGCCAGAACATGCTAAGCTGGTTTTAGGTGGTGTCTTCAGGTTTACTCATCTTTTTTTAGACTGCATAACTGTCTCCTCAGGAAATGTACTTCTTCTGAATTTATAGTTATGAAAGGCATTTTAAAGGAAATGTGTAAAGGATTCTTTGCAAAATTCTTTTAAATTAGTGCTTCGAATAAGGAGTTGTAGCTGAGATTCAATTAGAAATGGAAGTAATTTACTCTTACTTGGCTAACAAGAGAATTTAATTTGTGATGTGAACTGAAATACAATGATTTAAAGAAAAAAATTTACTTAGTGGTGACTTTAAGGCATTCATTCCCCAAATGAAAAAGTGTGCCTGTAAAGACAAACAGGAAATCTGTGAGGCCACTTTACAGGTTTGTCATGTTCCATATAGACAGTGCAGACATGCTGTTGTGTCCTAGGGGTGAACAGATCCTTCAGACAGATGTGAGCTCTGTGGTCATTACATAATTAATTACATTACCTCAATAATGCAGGTAAGTTGGATTTGGACAGGTGAATGAGTAAGCATATGCCACTTTGCTCAGCTATATCTAATTTTTCTGTTCCCAACATCTCAGGTAAATACCTTTGCGTGGGAATTCTGTAAGACTAGAATTTTTACCCAATTTAGTAATAATACGGACAAGTCTTATATGCAAATTAAATTTGGTTTTTTTTGGTATATATACATCAGTTCAACAATATGGAGAATCTATCAAGTAAGAAAAAGGTTTCTTGATTATATATACCATATTTAGAACTTTTTGGATATTTCATAGATGTATTTCTCAGAATAAGTTGTATTTCTCTTCTTTCTGGTCAACCTGAAGATATGTACTGTTCTCAAATATTAATATTCATATATTCATTCTAAATGTAACCAAATTGTACACCACTAATGGATCAGGATATATTTCATAAGTGCACACATGGCTATGTTCTTTTGCTTTGACTTCTAAATCCTGGAAGGTTGTAAAAAAATATGAATATACCTGAGGCGTATTGTGTGCCTGGAAAGAAATCTCGGGAAATGCTTAGTGCTTTTTAGAAACATACAGGAAAATCTTCATCTGCTTTCTCTAATCTCATGCAAAAATGAGATTAATGGAATTTCTGTTCAGACACATTGGTTTCTGTGTTGTGTGTCTGGAAATAAGTTCAACCAAGGATGATGAAGCTGTAGAAGAGTCTGTATTGCTGAAAATACATCCATCCAAGTGTGGCAGGTGTTGGTGTCGCATATTCCTATACAGATTCCAAACGGCTGTACTCTTGAATTAGCCAGCTTCTTTTCTCAGTACCTTGAAAGAAGTTAAGGTCTTCACATGCATAAGAATATTTTGTGTGCATGTAACCTAAGTTTTTGCTTGAACTGATAATTTTAACAGTAAAAATCAATTTATTAGCTCTTAAAGTATTCTTTGTCCTCACTGATGTTCTTTTGTAAACAGAAAAAAAAGATAACTAAAAAAAAATAAAATGCTCAAATTAATATCAGGACAGATACCGTAACACTGAAATCACATGATTCTTAGCAGATCATACAGATATAGTTGTTGACATATTAGGAAACAGCCAGCTCCTAATAAACTGCAGATTTCCTTTCTTGCTATCTTTTTTTTTCCTGGTGATAAATTAGTACTTAAGTTGCACTGAAAAATACTCTGATTTAAATGGCTCCTGATTTCACCTGACAGGAAATTTTGAAGGCATTGAATTTACCATCTTGTATCTTAGATGGAAAACTAGACATTTGATTTTATTCTTTTTTAACCACCACTGTAGTGAACAATACATTGCTTTTGTATCACTAGTGTTCCTCTAACATCTATTAACTGCTTTGATTCTTGTACCATGCTATTATCACTTGTGACAAGGCTTTTTTATTATTTTTTATTTTTTGGGCAGCAGGGAATTGCAGGTAAAAGCAGGTAACACTGCCTGTTAGTATTTTTCAACATTATTGAGCAGAATTTCATTTTTAGTTGCATGTAATTTGCTAAAATCGGAAAACGTCATTCCAGGGTATATTTTAGCTTCCTTCAGCTTTTATATGAAAAACTTTAGCAAGTATATTCACTTTTTTTAACAAGCAGTGACACTGTGCATGTTTCCACACCATTAAAGGAAAAACTCTAGCTGTTTTCTCTTAGAAAAATTCTGGAGTTGCTTTCAGAAGGGATCTGAGGCAGGTGGTCTTCTGTTATTCCTGTCTAAGTTTATTTTGGTTAAGTTATTAACCTTTGAATTGGGTTTAAAAGTTCACATTGAGAATGGAAAGACTTTTGCTCTTAGAAGTATCAGAGATGTATTGAATGTGTTTTAGCATAATCTCGAATAAGCAGAGCTTTATTTACAGTTTCAGTAAGCAGATGCTTCACACCAGGGCTAGGATCAAGAACTTGGGGACAGGAAAGTGTTTTTAATTTCTATAGGAGAATTGGAAATTCCTCCACTTTGTCTGCACCCCGTAGACAAAGTGTAAAAGTGCCTGAAAATAAACAAGTGTGGTGGAATTTTGGAATCAGTTGAGGCTTGGGGAGAAAGGACCTTTTTCAATATCAGGATGGGATGTGAAACTGAGAACTGTCATGCCGCATGCTGGCTTTGAGAACTGTGGTGCTTAAGTCTTGGTTGATAATAAGTAAAATTATGGGGGACAGAATGGGGTGAAGGAGACAATTGGAACACTAACAAAGTTTGTTACTTGCCCTGTCTATTAGGATATGTTAATTAGAGAAAGATTTGGTCCATTCATCTTGGCATATTTATTCTGATCTGTGTGTGAATTGGAGTTGTGTGCTAATAGAAGCTCATGTCTTTAGGATTTCTGCTTCCTTCCTTCCAAAACTTAGAATGACATGTACCAGTGAAAGTCCTGTATGGGGAAATGTCATGTAACCTTTTTTTGGCCACGTTTATTCTGTGGTTCCTGTACAGTACAATCAAATCACTAAAATGTGGTTTTCACAGGCACACAGAGCTTTTTTTTTAATGACCATCTGGGGTATGTAAATCTGATTTGCAACTACAAATGTAGCCTACTGAAGCAATGTTTTGAATATGCAAAGAGGTAAATAAAGGAGGGAAAATCTGCAAAATCAAGCTCTAACTACGCTAACCTCCCCTGTATTTTTAATTTCTAATCTGGCCTGAATTTTCTGTTGCATAGTTGAAAAAAATACTCCCATTTCCAAAATGCTGTAAAACTAAATGAAATGCAATCAAATAGAAAAGTATATTTTAAAAATGGAATCATATTTCCCATCAGGGATTTTGACTAATGAGCAACAGGATAAGATATGTGGAATCACAAAGAGCAGATCAAAAAAAGACCACGGGATGGTGAATGATCTTTGTCAGCAGTATTAACTTGCATGAGGCTGTTGGAAAAACTCCTATGTGCTTTCTGAGACTAAACCACAGTAAAATCTACCTACACCAAAGAGTTTCTTTAAGCTTGCTTGGAAATGATTGCTTCTAAGACTTCCGAATTTGAGGTATTTGCTTTTCAAAACTGAAGCTAATTTTCCTGTGCAAATTGTAGCAAGCGTGGGTAGAGCCCTTCTCAAATCTTCGTTTGCGAAGCCTAGCCATGAGTGATGAATGTAGTAAATAATATAGTAATTAAACTTACTCAGCAGGAGTTATATTTTACTTACCTTATTAATATTGAGAAATAAAAGACAAGAAACTAACTAAATGTGCAAAGCTTATTTCTTGCCTAAATCTTACCTTACTGCAGTGACCACAATTTTATTTGTATTCTAGAAAGTCTGTTTTCTAAAACACATTTAGAAGCTTTGAGGAAATTGATGTCAGTCTGAAATACTGAAAAATATGGAAATTGAAGAGATATCTTAGAAAATTGTACACAGAAAAAACCCCAACATAAAGGTTGGTGAAAAATGTTTAAAAAGAAGCATTTGTTTACAAATCTGCTTTCCATTTTGCTCGTAACTGTGTGTTTTATACAATGTTTTAATGGAGCACACATGATGAAGGAATGATGAACACATAGGGGAAATTTGAGTGTGTCTAGTAATTCTTAATATCCTTTGAAAATACTTGTTGTATTTACTAACAAACCAGTAGTTTTTCCTGTAAAGAGCCTCATTAAATATGAGCTTACTCAGTGTATGGTAAAGGGCCCAGAGATTGTAGCAGTTTATTGCAAGCTTACTGCAGACATAGCAATCCCAAGACTCAGTTTAGGAGTTTGTCATCGAGACTGATTTAGTTTTGACTTTGAGTGTAGTTCATTAGTTATTTTGGAAACCTACAAACCTTTTGGTTTTATCCAATAATGTGATTCATTGTTCTTGCATCAGAGTCTAATACATGAATTTACTTAGAGGAGGATAGAGTGAAGTTAGTAATAGGGTCCTAGATTATGTTTTCAACTTGTAATTCTCTGCAATGTTATGAGCAGACACTATAGCCCCCTGGAGGTGGGAAGGAGATGCATGGGTTTAGAGTAATGAGAATGTGCCTTTGTTGAGGGAATATTGATGGTCCTCAGAAACTGTCTCTCCCATTCAGGGGCAGAATTGTTTACTTACACTACTACTCTTTCTCTGTTATTTTAGCTATCCATGATATTATTTAGAGAAGTAATGACATTTCAAAATTCCTCAGATCAAAAATTAATTCTTATTCTCAGTCATAGAGCTAATTATACAAAAAGCTTGTATGTATTGTCCACATGCTCGAATTATGCTGAGTTAAGAATTCAGTTTAAAGAAAGCAAGAAAATTTTCACAGGAAAAAAAGTTTATTTTGGTGTGCATTGTTTTTTTAATGGCTAAGTATAAACTTGATACGAGGTCAGTTGTCTCTTTACTAATATAATGAAGTTTTGAAAAGGGGGGGGAAAACAGCCTACAGACACCAGACCTTGAAATGTTGTCAAATTTGTTGTGTCAGACATGAGTGGCTGCTACAGTGACGCAGAGGGAGCAGCACATGGAGAGACAGGAGACAGTCTTGAATTAGGTGTGCACAGGCTGAACTAGGACTTTGAATGCTGCTACCAGTGGTAGAAGTTACAACAGTGGGTGGGTGAAAAGTCTCCAAGCGAGCTATTGTAGACTTTACTTAAGAATCATTAACTAAATCCGTGTTTTCATGAGGAGCTTCAGCTGAAGTCACGTGACATGATGTAAACCAAGATCATTACCTATCAGTGCAAACATATGGCAAAGTCTGCCCATGTTATTACTTATCTCGGAGTGCCCAAGGGGGCTGTGACATTTCAAGCAAAGCCTATTGGTGAGGAAGTTTCTAAGTGAGCTTTCTTAAAGAAGCACTTCCTTTTTAATCGTAGTATTGCGTGGGAAAGGATATCAAACCGTTTTCTCTGAGAGACCAGAAGATTTACATAATTTTTCTGCTTCTGTGGAGAGAGAAGAAATGCTGCTACAACATTCTGTTATGGCTGTAATTTTTGCATTTACCTGTATTGTGGAAAGTTAGTTCCCTGTTTTCTGAGATGCATTTCTCAGAAAAGGATGTTGTTGAAGATGACTCCAATAGAAGTGATGCTGCTGCCCATGAAAAGGTTCCTTCTGGAATCTTGGTGAGTGTGATAGATTTATTGCTAAGTAGGGGTATGTTATTTCCTGTAGCACAGTTTAAAATTATGAAAATTGATCACTTATATTTAATAGTATATATAGTATAGTGGAAGACTTCAGTTAGGCGTTCAACAGACTTACTTTGTTTCCCGTTTTTGTACCATGAGTGCTCTGTGTGGTACTAGGAGAAATTCTAAAACCCCAATTAAAATCTTTACTTAGGAGCAAAGAGATTTTTGTTGAGCAGACCTGATGCTACAGTGGTCCTGTTTGAGAGGGTCATTTTTTTCCCCCAGTCTTTTCTTGGTACAAAATAGAAACTAGTAAAACACTTGCTAAGATTTTCTATGCTGAAGGAAAGTTTCTGCCTCATAAATCTATATACATGCAAATATAGGCAAAATGAGATAAATTGAGGTAAACCACTGCTATGCATAGATTTTATTTTGTTTTTCTACCTAAACTCTTGAAAGAAATACAACTTCTTTGCTGCGTATATCATGTGGCATTAAACTATGTTTTAATCCTCTAAATGTATCTCAAAATAAGTGGGATGTACGAATATCTTCTCTCTTGTAAGATAACATCTGCATTTAAATAACTTTTTTCCAGTGATTGTTAAAATTCATGCCCTCTAAAACTGTAGCTCTGTGGAGCAGTCTGATAGTTTAGCTTTGAGTAACTTGCATTCTTCTTTTTGTGTTGTCGAACTAGGGATTTGTAGTATTCATATGGATGCACTTGCATAAAAGCTGTTGGCTTTAAGAACAAAAAATGCAGATTACCATTACTACAGCAGTATTCCAGATGCACGGAAAACACAAATTTGTGGACGAGCTTTTGATTATATCTTGCCCCTGTGTATGGATATTACTGAATAACATTAAAAAATTGTTCAGGACAACATGTTAGTCTTGGGGCAGCCAAAATGACATCTTTGTAAATGGTACAAAAAAATATAATTCCTATCCACAAAACCTCCCACTCAGGTTATGTTAATGTAAACATTCAGCTGTCTGTCATGTCGGGCATGTTAGATACTTACTCTGAGGTGGAGTACTGTTTAATCATAATTTCTGAGTGCCATTCTATTCCTCATTGCTGTAACATGAGGAAGTCAAACAGCATATGCAGGGTTAATTTTAGTTTAACTGATTCAAGTATTTTACAGATGAAGGAACAGAATTTTAGTTATTGAACTTCTGAAGTAGATGTTTTCTTATTTTGCATTTAGTTTTATGCTCTCAAAAAAAGAAGACAAAAAACCAAAACAGTTTCAGTTTCTGTCTTTTGCAGTGTAATGGCTTCTTGCCAGAAAAAAAATATTTTTATGATATGACAGAGAGATTCCTTTCCCCATTTCAGTTACGGCTACACTTAGCTTAGTAGTATTAACAAATTCAGCTATTAGAATTTTTGCAAACAAAGGTAGTATTGCATAAACATTTAAAAAACCAATCTCTCTGGAGCCTCAGAAGTCACAGAGTGTTTTTATGCTTTGAGACCTCTGGTATTCATAGCCTTTTAATTTCTATTGGAAAAGAATAAGTAGTAGTGAGCTGCATTAACTTCAGCTTTTATTCAGAGTTCTGAGTTTGACTGCGTCAGGCAGCATATAGATTCTAGAAGCCAAAAGAAATAAAACTTAAAAGCTAAACAGCATTGCGAAGTACTACTGCGTTGCCCTTTCTGAACTTGTCTTTTCCATCAGTCTTCTGTCTTGAATTTCAGAACATGAAATCCACATGCTTTTTAGGTTCTTACAGCAGGTTATGAAGGCATACTGCTCTCTGCTTTCAAGGGAACATTTAAGAAATGTTTATTAAGCATGAAATAAATAATGTTATCAAGGAAATACTTTGCCTTACTCGTTATTCTGTGATCAGGCTATTTCTATTGCATTTCCAAGAATTAACACAATAAGACTTTACATTGTTCCTCTCTATAGTCAGATTCAGTACTGCTAACAACTTTTCCAACAATATACAGTAAAATTTAAGAAAGACAAACCGAAACAAAACCCAAACCAAATCCTAACCCCCAAATTTTAAAATCTCCCAGCTGGAGCTCTGTTTGCATTTGAGATAAAATCGAATGTTTCTCAGGTATGTAGTGATGCTTCGTTTCTATTGGATCATTTTCTTGTTACAGTTTGAACCTTCTTATATAACATGTTTATCTTGCCAAGTGAACCATTATGTTAAAAGCTGAACTGCAACCTGATAAGCAATAACGTACAATAGTTTATTACCTTTATCTACAATTTTGTTTACTTACAATGTACAAAACAACAGTTGCATTAAGACTTGGATCATAAAAAGCTTCTTTCCTAATAAGAAATGTTTGTAGTACTCAGTCGGTTCAAAAATTCATAACCTTTTCATATGTAAGAGTGAAAAAGTTATGAACTCTCACATGTGAGAGGTTATTCTGTTTATATATGATCATAAAAGTGGCTGTGCTGTGAGCTACAGAAATGTAACTGGTACTGTAGAAGAGATAATATTGCTACAGGATATTCTTGCTACACGAAATCAAGAAGATATGTAAAATGGCTGAATACTTTGGTCTTGTGTAGTTTTTTTGGTCATTTTCTGTGGTTAGACAAGATCAATTAGCATATATGTGAGAAAAAAACTAGATTATTTGTCATCTGAACTCAGTTCTTGGCAGATGGTGTGAAATTACGAGCTTTTAAAAAGTTGTTACTTAAATCATAGAGAATTCCTTGCTAATGTCCACTTCTCAAATCCTGTTCATTGAAATGAAGTCTATGAATTCTATTAAAGACTTGTATTCCTGATTGTGTCAAACATTTCTTTTAACAAATTTAATCTCCTGGGTGACATGAAATCAACTTTTCTTTGTAAGCTAATACCATAGATCACTCTTGGAAGAGGCCAAGATGTAGCCATGAATGATTAATGACAGTGTGTTAGAGATTAAAGATGACTGTCATTTGGGGGAAAGATTAATTGCCAATCAGCAAAACAGAGATATTGCTACCTCTCTGTCTTGGGTTAGGGTTTCATAGATGCAGCAAATACCTTACTCATCAGAAGGAAGATGTTCAGTTCCCTGCCTCAGCCTCCTTTTTTTCCTAGCTTTGCGGTGCTGCTCTGTGCTTCATGACTCTGGTGTTAGTCATGTTCTTCTTTGTGAGCTAATCTAACTTATTAACCCACTGAAACAAACAGCAACAACAACAAAAAAGTAGACTTCTGCCAGTTGTGTTAGTGAGCTAAAATCAGCTCATTAAGAGGGGCAGATGAGGAAAGGTTGAAGTGCGACTTCCCTTTTTAGCAAGTGAGCTATTACTTCACTAGCAAGCAGTCAATTTTATAGTTGCACATCAAGCTACTTAGAGATGAAATTGAATTAATGACTAATGTTGATAGAGAATCCATCCTGCTAATCTCATTAGTCGCTCAATGGCAGTCTGTTCTTTTTATCTTCATTAACCCTATTTTACAAAACCTGTGGGAGAAAAATTCTCTAGCATGTTACCTAGCATAGTAATTCTGTGGATAGTTTTAAAACAGTTGTATTGGAAATCTGTATTGGAAAACTCTCACCTTCCTTTGTAAGTCTTGTGAAGAGGGAGGAATTTTTTTTTTTCAAATATATAAATATGACTGGGTAATGTATGAGGAGCCTGAGATGGAGAAAAATATTTCTGTGGCTGCTCTAAGTGTATGAAAGTAGTTTTAGATTTCTTGCATGTTTACAATCATATTGGTACTGTTAGATGCCACAAAAGTGGCATCCTTTTGAGTGAATGCGAATTATCCTGCTGTACTGTAAGGAAGACTCTGAAGGCTCAGAACGGAAATAATTGATTAATTACCTATATGATGAAAGCAGTATGTCAGTAGGAAGAACTCTTGTAATGCGTACAATTTTGTTTAGAGGCATTAAGAAAAATCCTAAACCTTGTTCAAAGACTAATAAAAATAGGATAGCATGTCTACGGTGAGTTTCTTTGTCTATTTTTTTTCTAGGAATATTATCCCAAAATAGACTTTTTACACTTTAAGTCCTGATACGTGTTCAGCATTTTGTGTCTTGCTTAATGGCAGTTGCTCTATGTTCTCCCAAATAATATCCTTAATCTCACAGGCATGTGGTTGCTTGGAAGTTTTTGAAATAAGCTTGTAGCAGTCTCTTTGGGTGAGAGGCAGGAGATAGTAGAACAAGGAAGGGTTGCACTCAGGTTTTGATTAGAACATTTTCACAGTTTTCCCTCCTCTTTTATTAAAACTGATATTCTGAGAAATCTTTGTACTTTTCCTTACTTACTGGCAGTCATAGCTCACATTGTATTCTTGGTCTGAAAGATCTGCACTCATTCAGAATTCATTCATTTACTGAAGTATTTCTAATGGATTAAACAGAATATTCAATAAAGGATTTTTTGCTCTTGTTTATCCTGTTTGACTGTAGCCTAATCTTGTTAATATATGTATTTCCTCTCTCCCATTCTATATTTTGATAATTTCTCTAAGGTGATTTAGCCATTTTTAAACTACAGAGCTGTAAAGGAAGAGTTACATGCAGTATGCGCTACCTAAGTTTTCCTGACTTCTAAGATTTTTTTGCATCCCTATGTACATTTACCTCCGTTTTCAATAAAGGATCAGCTGTATTAAATAGGCAGTCCTCAGAGAAAGAATTTTTCTTTTTAGCTTATCTGAGTTACTGAGCCATACTTACCTCTAATCTTTGAGGTCTAAAAATTACGTGGTTCAAAATTTTGTTTAAAATGTTTAATTAATCATAGATTCAAGTTGATAAACTATTAAGAATAAGTTTTATAACTCTGAAGACTTTTGCTAATAAGAGAATTAGCTCAAAGTTCTGTTGATTCTTGAAGACATTTGTGTAAAGCTTGTTACAGTAGAGTAATTGAAAAATGACATTGCACATCTATTTAAAAGGTTTTTTTAAAATTGATTTAAAAAAAAATTTTAATCTGTTTTAAGGTTACTTATTTTTTTCTTTCTTTCTCTTCCATAGTCTCAGACTATGAACTACGTAGGACAACTTGCAGGGCAAGTCCTGGTTACTGTGAAGGAGCTGTACAAAGGCATTAATCAGGCAACCCTTTCAGGATGCATTGATGTCATTGTGGTCCGGCAACAGGATGGCACATACCAGTGTTCTCCTTTCCATGTCCGATTTGGGAAGCTTGGTGTTTTGCGCTCTAAAGAAAAAGTGGTAAGTTCAGAAAGTGGGCCCAAACAAAGTTTTGAATACCAGTGCGTTCTTTTTTTCCCCTCTTCTTCCTTCCCCATCTCCCAACATTCCCAGTTAGAAGACCAATTTAGTACAGAGCAGTTGCTCATATATTCTGTACAGAGTGGTAGTTTTGGAATGCAGAACAGAACTTGTGGTAGTCCAAGGACTGCAAAAAATACTGTGAAAGAAAAGCTTTGACAGCTCTGGAACTTTGCAGAAAGACTAATACAAACATATAGACTTCACAGTCTTAAAATGTTTACATGAAGCTATTTATTTACTTATTTAAATATGCTGGGAGAGAAATGCTTAATGCTATTTAACTAATTCCTGATGTAAGCAAATCTTTTTGGAATGTCTGAGGGACATGTAGAGCATATGTTAAGCGTTCATGACCCATCATAAATATTACTGCTTGTTAGCTCTGTTCAAGGCTGATATGCCATAGAAAATGCAGTTATTAATATCCACAAGCAAATAAAAAAAGGCACTGAAGCTTCATTCCTGTGGGCATGTTTGTAAAAGAACCTGGTACAATTTCCTGTCCAGCCAGCTTGAGATGGTGGCACTACTCAAGCAGATTGTCCTGCCATCCCTTTCCCATAGGCTTCGTTAAGCAGGGAGTGGGTTGGATTGGGTTGTAAATCTGACGGGAAAATGGACCTTGTGGGGGAGTTTTACTGGTCAGTAGAGAATACTGTGTATGGCAGTGTGGCATGTGGGTGTGCTCCCAAAACGTGGATTGATGTGAACAGAACATAAAACTACAGAATTATATGCTGCTTTTTTAAAGTAGTTAATGGCCACTGCAGGAAGCTACCCCCATCTTTATATTTTGGTTGCAAAAGGAGAATAAAGTGAAACTAAAAGAGTGGTTTTTTGTTAATGGTCAATACTGGGAGTTACATGCATTGAAGTTGTACGTTTATCATAGTAACACAGGCTTGTATAAAGTTTTGTGTTTAATTTTTGATTGATTCCCTCTTGCTAGTGTTTTTCTTAATGAGCACAGTGATGACAAAGAACTGATTTTCCCTAACGGTTCTGTTACGGATTATATTACAGTTTTCAAAAAGGTACGAAAGAGGTGGTGTAGCTGTACTTTTTCTGGTGTCTCAGCAAGTGAGATACCCTTACAACATAAGTGGTCTGAAACTTGAGTTTGTTAAATGTCTTTAATTACACTTTTTAGTAGCTGAACCGAATTAGAGAGGATTTCACTTCTGGGTACCTCTAAAAAGCTATTGGATAGTTGCAAAATCTGCTTGTGGTACTTGCTGTACTTGATTTTCAGTGCAGTTCTCAAGTTTTGCTTGTGTGGATGACTGCTGCTTCTGACTCCCTCGATCCTTTGAGTTACCATTCATACAGTTCTCTCAATAGTCAGTTGAATGATTGTTCTTGCACTGTGTATGCATTTTTCTCTGGCATATTACGAGACCAACATCAATAGGTACATAAGATGTACGGGAGCACAAAGTATGCATACCTGTACTTCAGTTTAAGACATATATTGGTCTCCAGAAAGCAGCATGAGGTATAGGTGCTGAAAGCAGAGATGTTTGTCTAAATCAGCATCTCCCATTACCTGGTTCCCTTGACTAATGGTTTTATTCTCATAAATGGGAGAATAGTGGAACAGATTAGGATACATGAATACTGTCTTTCATAGCACTGTGGTGATATGTTTTGGTTTTTTTCTTGGCAGTCCAGATGCTAATCTTAAAATTAGTTCCCTTTTGGTTTTGACTGTCCATTTCCTGTCATGGTAATTGACTAGGAACATGAATTCACATCACAATATTCATATCACAATACGAATTGGCTTGGGGTATAATTTCTTCTTATGTATTGTCAGGAAAGTAGAACTTGAGTAATGTACGTGTTGGATATCTCATAGCAATAACAGTATTTAACTTGGTCTCCTTTTTTCTAAATTATGCATAACCTGAAATGTCATTGGCATTTGCTGCAGTGAGGCAAGTCCATTGTGTTTCTACCTGGCATGTATTACATAATTTTTAATTAGCTGGGCTAAATGCAGATATGCAGATACTAGTAGATAAGCAGATTTACAGAAGAAAATAAGGTAATTTTTATCTGAAAGTTGAACGCATTAGTTTTGTAAAAATTTGCAATGGAACTTACCAGGATAACGAAGATTTCATAAAAAGAAGAAAGTAAAATAGTTGTATGTTGGTTTTAAAAAGACATTTGTTTTTTCTTCTGTGTTATACATGTGGTGAGGAATAATCTCTCCCACCTGTGCAGTGTAATCTAAGTTAAGTACCTTTTTAGGATAATAAAAACATTCTTCTCTGACAAAAGTAGTATGGTTGCAGAAGGGTTGTGATCCTCTTTCATATCCCCATTAACTCATGAGTGGGAATATCTGGAACTTTATATATGGAGTTATATATGGAATATCTGGGTTTGCAGAAGTGGCAAGTCTCTATCAGCTTCAAACAAAGCCTGCCTCCAGGAGGCTTCCAGGTGGAACTGTAGGTATTCAGGCCCCAGTTCAGACTGAGATAAAAATATATGAACAGCCTCAGTTATGCTTCCGTGAAATAAAGACTAGATCAATGATTATTATTTATGCTTCTAGCTCCCCAAATTACTTGAACAAGATTCTGTCTTTATGTGTTTTTAATTTTTTTTATTAATTTTTCTTGTTGGGTGTTAGGCTGTCTGCTAGGAGCATGATGTATTTTGCAGGTGAATAAACTAAAGACCATTTTTATGACAGACTTGTTGTAGAAAGCAGAGAGGGGAGAGACATGATTATATAATGGAGCAAAGTTTACTCTGAGCGCTAAGTGGGCCATGAGGTCAGTGCTTTCCCCATGATGAATTATTTACAATAAATTCTCTTTCCACAGATTGATATAGAAATTAATGGCGATGCTGTTGACCTTCATATGAAACTGGGTGACAATGGAGAAGCTTTCTTTGTACAAGAGACGGAGGAGGAAAATGTAAGGGCTTTGTGCTTGATGACTACCATGCAGTATTATTGCTAAGTAATGTGTTAAAAATTCTTAATTCAGTGTTGTCAATGTCATAACTTCTATGAAAGCTAGATATTCTGTGACTGAATTTAACATCATTTTCATTTGCTGCCAAGTTATTTGATGGTTTGTACAATTTTGCTACCAGTAATAATAATGTAACAAATTGTTTTTATTAGAGCATTTTTCGAAAGATGTGTTGAATTTTTTAATTTTGTTGTAGTTTATTCATTCTTATTGACTGAAGTTACTCTGGTTGCAGTGTCTTACAATAATTTTTGCCTTAAGTTCTTATAGCTGGTGCTACTGGTCTCTACTAATAAAAGTAGTCTATTTTTTGGCATATTTTTAATTTGTATTTTAAGTTTTTGCCCATTTTTTAATCACGATTTAACAATAACAGCTTTGACTTGATAATTCCTCTTGTATTATTATACAGTAATTAATTTTCAAGAACCTATTGCAACTGGAAGCTAACGAGCCTCTGAAAAATAGGAATAATGGTTCATTTTTAGTCTGATTTCCTAAGGATATAGGAACTGCATAATCACAGTATTGGTCAGTCCTGAGTGTTGCTTTTCATCGCTTTTGAATCTATTGGCATTTTTCAGCAAGACGGAAGTAAAGAAGTTCTAAATACAAAGTTCCAAAAGGTTTAATGAATATAGTCAGTTAGAAGAGAGAGGGGGAAAAAAAATGTGTCAGTGAAGTTAAAGGTGAAGTGTTAACTTCCTGTTGTTATTAGGAATCAGACTTTCAAGGAAATGAGCTTAATCTACTTTTGAGTTTAGGGTGCTATTTGTTTACTATGAGGGATCAGAGGAATCTCTCATATTGAAAGGAGTTAAATATAATTTAAAGTGGAAGGAGAAAATAAGCATTAAGCCTTAAATCATAACTTGGGGTAGGGATTTATAACGTTTAAGCAAAAGGAAGGTTAGGTTCTGTTTTAGCATACACCATGATTAAAATAAAAACTGAAAGCAGTTTTTTATAGATGTAGACTGTCAGACATTGGTGGGAACTGACCAGTCTTATGACTTTCAGAAAGCCAGGGTGATAACCACTGCCTTTGTCCCCAATGCAGTGTTTTATTGCACTTGCTTAGTTTTATTGCATTTGCTTAGTTTTAATTTATAACACGGGCGTCTTATCTGTGTATAATGTATGAAAGCTGGTAGTTCATACTGAAACTATAGATCATGTTTTCTACAAAGCAAAACAGTTATTTTTAGTGCTTTTGGACTTTTTTTTCTGGAAGTGGTCACCATGTCCTTTATGACCTCCTGAGGCTATGCTTAACGTATAAATCATAAAGCTCTCATAGTTTTTTTTCTTTTTTTTTCCCCTATGGATTCAGAACTATTATTTCAAAGGGTCAGTCTTTGTGCTTTTCAAATCTTGACATTCAGAAGCAATACCACTCATCTCAATCTGTGTAAATCTGGAATATTTCTCAGCCAGTTTTCTTTTAACTTCCTGAGGGTTTCTTTTTTTTTTGTTATTCTTGATTATTTATTACTAATTGTGTAGAATATTCATTTTAGGTGCTTTAGTTTTTTTGGAGGTTTTTCACAATGCAAAATCTGTGTGGCATCAGTGCTGTATAAAGCTGTATTTTGTTCTCACTTCACTGTACAACCAGTGGAACAAAATTTGGTCTGTAACTCTTAACTCAATGGAAAAATTGAATTTAATATTAAATAACAGCAGATCAGGCTTTGAACACATCAAAACTATTATCAGTGCTCTGTCTGTTTCTGATCACACTGTAGTTCCTGACTAATCTTTGGCATAAGAGTCCTGTAAAGTAACAGGCATCTTGTAATTACTTCTATTCTAGACCATGAAATTGAGTTCCATAACTTTCTCTCTTCTCTATGCAAATTCCATTCTCTTCTACTTTTCTTCTACTTTGTCCCTTCACAGTGAGTTTCTTTCAGTCTAGATGTCAATGCCTTTTAAGTTTCTTGTTATGATGCAAATAACTAAAGCTAAAGCTTTTCCTTCACAAGGTTATAATTAGTGAAAGGTTGGTTGGTTGTATGTTGGTTTTAACCTTAGTACATTATAGCTGAGTTTTTCTCTTTGAATGATACTTTACATAAATAGTGCCTGACATGGATGACAAAACTGAATGCGCTTTCACCAGTTTTGTGGGTAACACTGAACTGGGAGGAGATGCAGACTGATCAGTAATAAGAGCCATCACATGGAGCCAACTTAGCAGGCTGTGAGACTGGAGCAACAAGATTCACAAGGTTTAACCAAGATACATGTGAAGTCTTGCATATGGGTTGGAAGAATCCTGCACAGCCGTACAGGCTGGAGTCTGACTGGATGAAATGCACCTCTATATCACCTGGCTGGCAGTGTGTCTTGGGAGCAGTGAAGGCAAATATGTCCCAGGCTGCATCAGCAAGAGCACAGCCAGCAGATGGAGGGATGTGGGGTTGTCCTGCTCAGCTTAGTGTATGTTAGACCAAATCTGGAACACGGTCCTAGTCTCCCCAGTTCAGGAGAGATGTGGAAAGTTGGAGGGGTCCCAGTGGAGAACCAAGTTGATCAGAGGGTCGGAGAAATTGAAAGAAAGGTTTCTTCTAGAGAAGACTCCGGGGGATCTAACTACAGTCTTGCACTACCTACAAGATAGTTATAGAGCAGACAGAGGCTCTTTTCACAAGGATGCCTAGTAATAAGATGGAGCAAAGGGCATAAGTAGAAAATTCCAGATGGGTATAAGAAAAATCCTTCACTGAGATTGAGAACAATATAACACAGGAGTAGTTGCCTTGAGAAGTGATAGACTCTCTCCCTCACTGGAAATACTTGAACTTTGGCTTTACAAAGCCCTGGATAACCTAACCTGAGGCTCTACTTTCAACAGTACATTGGACCAGATGATCTCCAAATGTCCCTTTCAACCTACACCTTTCTAACAATCTGTTTCAAAATAAACAGCAGTGGATTTAATTAGCCTTTTTTTATTAACATGCTAGGCATGGAGCAGATAATATCAAAAACATTCCACTGACTGGATATTTGCTTTGCTGGAAAAATCCATTGTTTATGTCTGATACTGTAAGAATACTAATATGCATTTTTCTGAACTTTTTGTGATCACTGTAGTAAACGTGATTCCTTTCAGGATTTCAGCTTCATACCATTGGGCTGCTGTATGATTTCATGTCCAAATATAGACACAAGCATTAATCTGTAGCTGACAACTGTCCTGTGTGCACAAAACAAAGTAAAAAAAATCCTTTTTTTTTTTTTTTAAGGAAAAGGTTCCTGCATATTTGGCAACATCTCCAATACCCACTGAAGACCAGTTTTTTAAAGACACTGACAATCATTTGAAATCAGTTGAAAATGAGAGGACATGTGCAAACTCGGAAATTCTACACTCTGCAGAAACAGAGACTGTATTCACACCAGGTTCGGTGAAAAAGAAAAAAAGAAGAAGAAAGAAATACAAACAAGATAGCAGGAAGGAAGATCAGATCTCTTCTACTGGGACTGAAGAGATTTTCGAAATGGAAATCAGCTCAGATGATGAAAAAAGTGTTCAACCCCTAAGGTAAACTCTCAGATAGTTGCTGACTGCTTTCACTGTTATCGCTGAACATTTGAAAGGTGACTTGTACATTTCCTCCATGCAAGCAACACATAAGTTTTGGTAGGCTCTGGTTGGGTGTTTCCTCAAGCAAACAAACAAAATTGCAAAACAATATCTTCCAAATCTTTACAGAATCCTTCAGGTTGGGTCATTTTTTTATGAATGTGAAATGTAGTAAAGCCTATTCTGGTAAAGAAGTGTTGTTGCGATCTGTTGTGTCACTGGGAAAGTTCCAGTGTCATTTCTCTGATGAGGCAGAGTGATCTTCTGGTGTGTTTAGTAACCTCCACATAAACTGCAGTGTGGAATGCCTGTACTACACCACATCTGAATTTGACTTCTCTGTAAATTGAAGCTTACTTTGGCAACTGAAAACTACATAAATGAATGTTCCTGCACATTAGTAAAGACAATTCTTTACAGGTGTTTAAAGAGGAGGGAGAAAAAAATTTAGTCCTGTAGTCTGAAGTGGATAAACTATTAGTAAAGGGGAGCTTGTGCTAAAGTGGTAGCATATACTAATAAGCTGAAGAAGGTTACATGAGTAACAGGAAAGATTAAGGTAAGAGAAGAAAGCTATCAAGCATATAAATGCTTGAAATCTGGGAAGGGCCTATTCATCAGGACTTAGTTTTTAGAGAAAGTTTTTTTCCAACGTAAGAAAAGGAAGACCTTTGCTCAGTCTTTAGTGTGTGATTATTAAGACAGCAATAACTTGTCATATTGAAAACTTCAAAAATAAAAAAACCCATCAAGTACAGGAAGAAAGAAAATATAACCCATGAATCATTTATTCTTTATTCAGTGTATCGTTACAAATGGATGAAGCATTTAGCCATGTCATGCTGTTTTCATCCAGTGTATAGTACTCTAATTGCTATTCTGGCAATTATCTTTCTTGGACTAGAGATGAATAAAAATTTGCAAGTTTGACTGAAGTGTCAAATGTTTAGTCATAGCTGACCATGATCCTTTCGTAAAGGTTACTCCGGTTTTATTTTTTTTGTAGCCTTTAGAGTGCAAGATTTAAAAAACTTTTTATTTGTAGGCTACATTTTTTTCATATGAGTAAGCAGAAACAGCAGTAGAAATGTGTTATTGGACACAAAACAATGTCTTAGTCTGAAAAGAAGATTTTATAAAAGAATGCTGTTTCTTGGGCATAGCAAGTAAATGAAGGAGTGAAAAAATACATTGTACTGGTGGAGGCTCAGAGTCAGTAGATTTGTGCTGCTGTGTCTGTTAGTGGAGTTCATTTACTGTCATTTCAGTGGGCTGCCAAGGCAGGAAATAAGTGCCTTGCAATAGGCAGACATTTGTTTCCTTTCCAGCTAAAGATACGGTTGTGAAAGCATTCATAAGATTTCTTTTCAAACCGTGTGGGTATGAAGGGTGATACCAGTAGGTTTGTTTTGTTTGGGATTTTGGTGGTTTTATTGTAGTGGTTTGTTTTGGGTTTGTTTTTTGTTTGTTTGGATTTAGTTATAAATGTGTGGCTCTGAAAAAAAAAGAATGTAAGAAATAGAAACTTAACTGTGATTAGACATAGCTTGAGGTTTCAAAGTGAAACTAAGAAAGGAAAAGGGAGGCCGATGTTCTGAGAGGAAGGTCAAAAATTCAGTCACAGGTGCAAGTATGCAATGCCTCATCTAGTTCTATTCTTACAAAGCAGAAAACAAGCTGTTTCCTGTTTCTTGGGGAAAATCTATTTCCAAGTGTTTATTGACTTTTTAAAAAAAATATGTCCTTTGTGTTTTTCAACTATGATTTAGATATGTTAGTAGTGCTGGATGTACATAAAGTAATACCAAGAGGACTGAGATTACAGTGTGTATAACTCAGAAGTAGAGCTCATTGTTTCTGCAGTGCTAAGTACAACTTGAAGTTACGCATACTGATTTTTCCCCTCTTATTTTCAATAATCTTCAATTGCATTTGGATTTTTAACTTGTAGATTTATCCACTTACAGGTTAAATTTGATTTTTGTTTTGATTCTTCATCTGCACTTTTTTAGACAGTTATTGCCAGTGAATAAAATCTGTTCAGTACTACCCATGTGACATCTTGCCTCCCCTCTCGAGTGAAAATATTAAGGGCCTCTCTAATAATTTTTTTGTGTTTACTTAGTTGTTCAATCATACCTTTTCCCTCTTTGGAGATACTTAAAACTGCCTACAAAGATAGCATGAAACATATTTCTGTCACACTTAGATTGGTTTATGAATACAAAGGATCTACAGCCTCTGCAGCTCTCATCTTAAGTCAGGATAAATCATGATGTTTCATAAGAATGCTATTATAGAATAAGAAGTGGAGCTAAAAAGATGTTTTTAGAGTTCAGTATTTACCATAGTGTAGATGTTTTACAAATGAAAGACTTGTGCAAATGAGGTAGATCACTATAACTGCTTAGTGTCGAATGGGCTGTGTTGAGTAAGCATGTTAATTCTAAATATTTATGTATTTGATAATGACAAAGTATTTTCTTTCCTCAATCCATAAGAGAAATGAGCATTAGCATTCCAAAACAAATCCAGTGCACCTGTGTTAGTAATGGAATAAAAATATTTTTCTTTTTTTCTTTCATAATAGTGGCTTAAAATAATTTCTGTTGCATTTTGCACTCAAATTCCAGGCATATCTTCCTTCTATTCTTATCCACTGTTTAGCCATGATGCCCTTGATCTAAGCTCAAAACAAGTGAGTTGTGAGAATAGCTATTTATTCAGTTAAATTCAGAAAGCTGTAAAAAGATCTGAAGTCCTTATGATGGTAACATTTAAAAGAGACTTCTGTGTAAAATACAGTGCATGACTGCTCAATGGGTCTTCATGTTGATTGGTTTTGGGTCTTTGTAGATACTGAGTAGATTTTCCAGTGCAAAACAAATACCACTGTTCAGAAAAGTACAGTATTTCTATCTACTTGTTGTAGCTGATGTTAATTTGTTAACTCTTGGGTAAATCATGAGGCTAGTACCTACCCCTGATTTCTTACTGGTTTTAGTTTATTACATGTGCATTTTCAAACTACTTTTTCTGTTTAACTTTTCCAGTGATTGTAAGATTCACATAGTAAAGGCCATGTGTAAAAATGTATATGTCTTTGTACTGTGGTAATATTATCTGTGTAGAGTAATATCACTTATCATTACGCATATAGAGTAATATCATTTATGCTATTGTGATTTCTTCAGTATTAACTTACAGGAGTAGTATACTTTAAACTTGCAGTATTTTCAAATAATAATAGTTTTAAAATAAATTTTAGGTTATATAAAGGAGTTTTGCAAACAACAAATCCCTTTAAGCTATACACTGATGTCTTTTGATCTTGGATTTTTAATAATATATATGTTATGTAACTTTTTAAACTGAATTAGTAATGCAAATTTTTTATTGCTGACTTAATGTCTTATGTATCTCCACAGAGGGTCATCAAATTCATCACCAAAGGGTGAAGAGCAAAAAGAATCTTTGATTTACCACTCAAAGGACCATTACCCCTTATCTGATGGAGACTGGTCCCCTCTGGAGAAGTAAGTAATTTTGTCATGTCACCATACATATAATGATGAATAATTACTAAAAAAAAAAAAATCACTGTGCCTTTTTATTCATTTCCCCCCCGATCTATAAAACTATCAAACTTGCTTGACTTTTGTGATACCAAATGCAGGATTTGATACTCATTTGAAATTTTGGGAACTCTTCTCTCTACTCAATGTATTAAAAAAAAGTTGTTTTTATTTTATCATTCCCCCTCCAATGAAAAAGAACCCTTTCTTATTAAAATTCACTATTATAGAAAGAAAATAAAGTTAATAAGATTTCCTTAGGTTGAGAAGGGTATGGAAAACAAGTATGAACCCTATGATCAAGCAATACTTGATATGCGATAAAGCAGAAGTGTTGGGTATTTAAGGTACATTTTGCTGTGTGAAGTAATCCAAATTGCTCAAGGTAAAGCTAGATCCTAAACTTGAATCGTATTCCGTTTCAGAACAGAGGATTAGCTAGATACTGGAGTTCTGATATCCTTGATTATCCAGAGATAAGAAAATCAGCATCAGTGGACTGTGGAGTCTTACAAGTGGCATAATACAACTCACCAGCTCAGTTTTGGCACTTTAGTTTGTACACTCACATACACTCTTCAGTTTCTGATGTTCAGGCCACTGTATTCCTGTTGTGTTCAGTTCGTAGATTTTTCAAGGCTCACCCTTTGGATTGCACAACTCCTAACATCAATATCTATTTGCACAAGATAGCAGTCTGTCCATATGTGGTAGTACTTGAGGTAAATTCTATCTTTTGTGAATATTGTGCATACAGGAAAGAGCATCCATTTTACACATAGCATGCAAAGTAGCATCTTGATTCATCTGAACTCTTCAGTAAATGTCTGGTTCTACTGCTTTTCAGCTTGATACATTCACAGGGTCAATGAGGATTACTGGTTATCTTTCTGTGATATCCAGCATTTTTTGTTAGCTGCTCACTGCTCAGGTATTCTCTGTTCTTCTGTTTCAATAGAGGGTAGTCCAGAATAGAAGAGATCAGCCTTCAGAAAATACTTTTTGAAGTGCATGTAGTCTCTGCTTCAGGTGTTTCCACGGCTGTGGTGTCAGTGGAGGCTGAATGTACCACCCCGTGCTTGGTGCCTGCATATTCCCCCAAGTGCATGGCTTGTTAATGAACAGATGCAGTTGGACAGGAAATCCCATTATCATTCCTTTTTGTTTTGGGTTGACAACCACATCCTCAATTATACTTAATGAGATGTGGTCTTCGAATGTTCCCCAAAGGTTTATGGTTTATGACTGAAAGAAGTCACTGTGTTTAACCCTAAGGATTGGTATTGTATGGATTATATCACCTAGGTAATTGTAGCATAGAGGCTGATACTCATTTTCAGTTTTTAAAACTACTAGGTAACATAGTTATATCTGGGATAGATGATTCATACATCTCTTCTTGTTTACATATTTAGAGGTTAGTCTGCTCTAACAACTTGTTTATGTGTCATGTGAGATATACCTAAGGTCTTTATAATTTGGGGGGATTTTTTAACGAAAGCTACCCAGTAAAGATTGCAGTGTAGCAGAAAAATTGGCAATTTTCCTTTCCCTCTTTGAGGAGGCGGGTTGGGCACAAGTTGGTGCACGAGCCATCTAGGAGAAGAGAAATTTTGCATTAAATTATTTCTCCTAAGCCATCAAAGTAGGATTTTATAATGTAGCTATTGTACAGTGAAAGAGAACTGGGAGGTTTTAATAACCTCCTTTCTGGAGATCTGAAAAAGCTAACTGACTTGTAATTGAGGTTAGTTGTTTTCAGAACCCTTGCAGGGAGCTCAGGGAAGATGATAGCCTAAGTCTTTTCCATGAGGGCACTTCTGTTTGTCCTACTCACTGTAATAAGATGAAAAGCATAACCATTAGCTATTTAATACGTGATACCATCAATGTTCTTCCTGTTTTAACAAGTAATGTTAGCATGACTAGGTTATTATTAGAAGCTTGGGCCTTTTGGCTAAAGACTTCTACCTGAGAATGACAATGGAAAACTTATTTTTTGGGAATTCTTTGGGAAAGTGGAACAGACTTATGGTCCCAAAGCCCTGATGTGTTTAGTCTTTTACACTGAATACTGCTGCATATTAAGAATTAGGCTTAGAAATAGGTTAATATTCTGCATGGCATCCAGTTGACTTGTGATGTTGGCATGTAGGGAAAATTAGTTCATATTCTTCCTGAAAACAAATATGACCATGTATTTTCATCAGTATGTTACTTTAAATAGGCTCTTCTAACAGTACAAATAACGTCATTTCTGTAGGACGTTGTTAAAGGAGAACTGGGGAGGGGAAATAGCTAAATGGTTTTCTCTCTGTGTCCCTGAGTAATGGAGGCTGGAAGTTGACTGTGAGATGATGAATTGCCACTGTAGATTTGTTTAAATGTCCTGATTTCTTGGATTTTGTGATGTCCTCTTAGAGCAATGTGAGGGATTCTTACTGTCTAGATTGTGATCTGATCTGAGTAGTGTCTATTTTTGCAGTCTAAACTGTGATCACAGTTTGATGCTGTATGATACTGTAAAACCTGAACTCCACAAACGTCCAGAAAGTTTCAGGTAGTGCATTAGGTATGCACTGTATGGTAGTATAGTATGCATTAGGTAACTAATCTTTGCAGGATTTTTGTAAGGAAAAAAAAAAAAAAAATCCATAAATTTAATACCTGTAGAGGGTTACTGTAAAATTTTCAGTATTAAATCACTGAACAGCCTCAAAGGTTCATTTGGCCCAACCTTTCACGGAGAGGGAGTCTCAGTGAGATTGTGTTGCACCCTGACACGTCACAAATTGTAAACCTCCTGTGATGAGGACCACTCGCCTGGGAAGATTGTTCCAGTTGGTTGATTGTTCTCACTGTGAAACAATCCTTTCTTATGTTAAGGTGAAATCTCTCCTGGTGGAACAAGTGCAATGGCACGTGCAGAATCCTGTATTGGGATGACATTAACTGGGATAACATAAGTAAAGAGCCCAGTGCAGGCTGGGATCTATGTGGACTGGGGGGAGCAGCCTTGCTGACCTGGGGTTCCTTTACACAACAGGCTGATAATGGGTCAGCAGAGCATGGCTGCAGCAACAAAGTCAAATTGGATCCTGGGCTGCATCCACAAGGGCATTACTGGCAGAGGCAGAGATAGGATTATCCCTCTCCACTCAGGGCTGGTCAGGCCACACATGGAGTGCTGTGTCCACTTCTGGTCCCTACAATTTAAATTCAAATATTGACCTTTATATATGTATATATGTATCTCTAAGACATAATATGTTAACGAATGTCAAAGTATACAAAGTGCAGCAGTTCAGTAATATGCAATATAATTGCCCTGTTCAAGAAAGGGCAGACTTGGACCTGTCCCAGCATGAAATGCTACTTAAAAACAACACCTTGCGTTTCTTTGAATCTGTAAGATAATAAGAGAAAAATGATTTTTAAATCATTCCTTTCTAGCATTTTGTAGAGAATTCTTCTGGCTGAAAAGTAATCTTGGCTAAAGTAAATTTCATAAGTCTGTTTCTGATTTATGGATAATAACCACTGTAGGAAAAATAGGGTGGATTCTAAAAGGTCATGTAGTACAAACACATCTGAAGGAAGTTTTCAAGTAATCTTTCCCTCTCCTAAGTTATCTACTAAATTTTTTTTTTACCCTGCATTGGGAATTGGTGTTGTTACTCAATTCTTGGCATAGCAAGCTGAAATGCTATATTTTTACAAAGGTAGGGAACTTTAAGCTAACTTCTCTCTTTCTTTTAGATAAACTTTTTTTGTTTTACTCTTGTTTTTTTTGAAAAATGGAACATGGGCTGAGAGGAGAGCTTTATCTGCACTGCAGATATAGTGGAGGAATCTGTTTAGTGTGATCACTATGTAAGTCCTTTAATGTGATTTTGGTTTTAACCTAATTTCTCACTGTCTGAAAACCCTGCTGGGCTTCTTGCCATGTTGCCAAATAATTGAAGCTCTGTTAAGCTGTTGAAAACTCTACCAACAGTAGCTGCACAACAAATGCATTTTAAACACTGTAGCTTTTTTTTTTTTTTTTTTTTTTTTTAATTCTTGTTGATTTGCTAGCCCTTTCTCTGAGCAAGTCTGCCCTAAAAGCGATTCAGAACTAGAAGTTAAGCCTGCTGAGAGCTTGCTCAGATCTGAATCTCACATGGAATGGACATGGGGAGGATTTCCAGAATCAACAAAGGTAAATTTATTTATTGTCTCTAGTGAACTGAGTTTCCACTTGTCTAAAATCGTGTCCTAGGAGAGGATTGGAAATCTGCTGCTCTACTTTAGAATGATTCTGCTGAAATGGGAAAGTAGCACCCCCTCGTGGCTGGCAGAGGTTCGACTTCGTTGAGTTCAAAAGCTGCTCAGCAAAGTTATTCCAGAAAACCTAGCCCTAAAAGTCTGAAATTTTTGAATTTTTAGTTAGAAACGAAAGGAAAAAACTTTAGAAAATAATTTCTTTTATTATTGAGTAAGTTCTAGTTCGTTCCAGAAGAACTGTAGCCTTGGTAGAGTAAATGGGGTATTTTTAATAGGACAGCTGGTAACAGAAGCCCTGATATATGTCCACATTTATGCTTTTTTCCTCCTATAGTTTGGTCAAGTCAGCACTTCCTCTATGCCAGTTTCTGTGCTGAACTTGTAAATAAACTAGTATGAAACTTTTGTTGCAGGGAACTTTGCTAATACAGTGGGAGAGGTTTTATCTTGCTAAAATATGTGCTCATGGTTTTTTTTTTTGATTACCTGTGACCAGGACTTGTACCATGAATACAAGTTTAATGTTTAGAATAGAATAAAACAAACAGGAAAAGTGAAAGGATTGACTAGATTTTTCTTTTTTCAGATAAGCAAGAAAGAGAAACTGGAACATTGCAAAACAGCTACCATTACTCCATCAGAGAAGACTCATTTTAGGGTCATCCTCAGCTCTGATGAAGTTGAAGACGATGATGATGTGAAAGATTCTGTCTGTACAGTACTGAAACCTGAGCCAAGAACTCATCCTCTGCTTCAGCAGATGGATGTTAAAGATTCTCTTGCTTCTGCAATTGTAGAACCTCAAGCTCCTTTGCCATTAGATGCTGATAATCATTCCAGAATGTTGGTGGACCCTTTACCAGAAACAAAACCAACAGCAAAAACCGACTCTCCTTCAAAAAAGAAAGGTATATAATAAAGCTGTTGATCCCTGCCTGCTGTGTGATCTACTAATTTTGAGGCCATAGTGGAAAACGTATAAATGAGCCTTTTCAGTTTTTCCTATTTAGGTCTTAACTGACTAAAACTATAATTAAACTCTTGAATTTATAAATGATACAAATAAGTCTGAATATACCACAATTACATTTGTATTTAATGTATCTGTATACCTTCATATTGGTAATCTTAATTGCTAAAATTAACAGGGGTGCACAAGCGAAGCCATCATCAAGGACCTGATGATATTTACTTGGATGACCTAAAGGCTTTGGAACCTGAAGTTGCAGCACTTTACTTTCCCAAAAGGTAATTTTGAACTAAAATTCAGTGGATCTAGGGTGATATTGCAGTTGCATTACATGAGTTATTACATGTATTATTTATGTGCCAGTTCTGATAACAAGAATTGGACTTCAGGTTTCTAGGCTTTTGTGGGGTAACTGGTACTGATCTCATTGGGAAAATCTATTTCTGGCTTGAGGAACACACTGAAAGATCACACGGGAGGTCACTACTTAGAGTTTCATCTTTGTGGAACCTGTATGTTCTGCAAACAGAGAGGGGAGTAAATTTAGACTGCACACTCCATATGCACCAGCTTGCTCTAGTTTAGCAGACATGAGTTTATATTGTGCATGCCCTGTACATCCTTTCCAACTTCTTAATATCAAGAAAGACCCAGCAAAAATCCCACTGCATCTTTGTGCAAGGCAGCTCAGTCTCAAAATTCACTTATTGGCTTTTTCTGAAGAATTGGCAACATTTTTTATACTCCTAAAATATTCTGCAAAAGAATAACTGTCTAGGAAGACCTTTGTAAAAATAGAGCTTAATAAGAAAGAAGTGTCTATTGGTTTATGTTAAAACTAGAATAGTAAACTTTTCAGTACTTCAGTTCAAACTGATAAACTTAACCTTTTTTTTTTATGTCACCTTTCTTTTCTGTTCTACTTTTTCTAAACACATGCAGTGTTTTGAAAACATAAAGCGGTGTCCTTTTGGGTTCTCTTATTCTGCAGCTTTCTGGTAAAAATTGAGGAGCACAGTATCGCTCTGCAAAATTAGAATGTAGAGAATGTTTTCTTCATTTAAATCCAATTTTGTTGTAGGCAAGAGAAATGCAATTATTTCCCAATTTAGGTGAATGTTAGGAGAACTGGAAACTGTCAGTTTGCTGGTGTTATGAGGGGTTGATGGGGGTATTTGTCTGGTTTAAATTTTTTTTTTGAGTAATCATGTAGTGTGTTCTGTACATTTTTTTTTTTCCCAAGTAAAATACTTTTCACTTTCCTGTAGTGATTCTGATCCTGGCTTCAGGCAGTGGACAGAGTCAGATACCCTTTCTGGTTCCCAGTCACCCCAGTCGGTTGGAAGTGCTGCTGCTGATAGTGGTACAGAATGCATGTCTGATTCTGCTATGGACTTGCCTGATGTCACACTGTCACTTTGTGGAGGTCTCAATGAAAATGGAGAGATTTCTAAAGGTACGTGAAAGACTTAAAACATGAAGAGTAGAGTAATAGAGCTCAGGCAGCTAAATCTGAATGCTCTAAATTCCTCCTTACAAAACTTGGCTTATTACTATGCTCATGTCAAGAAAAGAGGATGGATAATACTTCATTTTTCTAAACTTCAGGAGCATTTGCCAAGCAGAGACAGCAGAATTTAACCTCAAAATAATCAAGAACACTTGGTGTCTTGAGAAGCTTTCGGTCTCCTTTTTTGCACTACGTGTTGTTTATCTGATCAAACAGCCTGGTTTCTGGCTGCAATTACTTGCTTAGTCCTATATAAATCTTCAAAGCTCATGTTTTTTTCCAATTGCCTGATTTTTTTTTCTTTTTTTAGTTTTCTTAAGCAATTTAAAAAACCACAACTTTAATTGTTGTGTTTGGACTGTCTCTTTGCCTGCATTACTTTTCTCATCCTAATTTTTTTTTAACTTTTAGATTTTTATCAGCTGATTCTTTTCCCCTAATGCTTCAGTTTATTTAATGTTGAAGTTGTATGTATTTTTGAGGGAGCTCTTGGGCCCACGTAATCTTCGTGAACATGTACTAAAGTGTTTTTAGTATTACATTTTTAATGGTCATTCAGTTTCTAATGCATGAAGTGAAATTTAAATGATCATTAACAAAGACTCAGAACACTCAGTACTTCGGTAACATGGTAGTAGTAATAGCGGATTTGATTTGAAAAAATTGTCTTGCTTGCAGGGGTCTTAAACTAAATCATGGATTTCTGCAAATATGTATAGAAACTAGTCAAGAAAATGCTATTAATTAGTGATAGTAGTATTATTTCAAACCTGAAAAGCAGACAACATCCTTCACCTCCCATTTGAGTGTATTATCAAGGCCCCTTACCTGCCATTATAATTTTTGAAGAAAACTTGCTTAGACAAGCATGGCTCTCTTTTTCCAGCCTGCAAACTGAATTAGTGTCTGCCTCCTCCTTTTCCTCCCTCTTCTAATTTCCTTATGCTCATTACTGTGACTGTTGGAGTGGTGCAAGGCTTTCCCTGTAAGGGAGGAGGCAGTCACAAGACCTTGACAGGTAGGCTGTATTAGCATATCTTCAGTCATTGCAAGATCAGCAAAGACTGAGATGACAGAAAGGGTTTTCATAGATATAAACTAATCAGACATCTTGGGATTTTATATTCTTAATTTAAATCTCTTCCTGTTGCAGAAAAATTCATGGAACATATTATTACTTATCATGAATTTGCTGAAAACCCTGGACTCATTGACAATCCTAATTTGGTAATACGGATTTATAACAGGTAAATTTTCTGTATCATATAATTAGGCTGTAGAAGATCTCATTTCAGATCTGCTCTTTAAAGTGAGCACATTTTTAAGCTTCCATTGCAGTTTGTGTTATTGATGAATCTATTTCTCAGTCTCAAAGAGAGGAGATTTTGAACTGAAGATTTGCATTACATTTAGCTTTAGCTGGAGTGAGATTTTTTTTTTCTGCAGTTTCCACTGATAATGAATTGTATATATTAAAATTACTCTACTTTCACAAAACTGTAATATTAGTGGTTGGCAGCAAATATATACATTTTCATCAATGAGAGGGCAAGTTTTCATGCTGATATTTATTGACTTGCAGTGAGATTTTGTAATATCAATAACATGTTTTAAAACAGGTATTATAACTGGGCGTTGGCTGCTCCGATGATTCTGAGTTTGCAGGTGTTTCAGAAGAGTTTGCCTAAGGTAAATAGATAAATGCATACTTTCTTTAAAAATTTTGTGTGTAGTAACACATGGTTATCTCCTTGTTTTTCTATACAAATTAAAACCATGTCTAATTTTTCAGGCTACTGTTGAGTCTTGGGTCAAAGAAAAGATGCCAAAGAAGTCTGGAAGGTGGTGGTTCTGGCGCAAGAGAGAAAGCATGACTAAACAGGTAACTTGAGACCTCTTTTTTTTTTTTTTTTTTTTGAGATGTAAAAAAGATAAAAAAACTGTCATTTGTCAGAAGTGCCTCAGAATGCTGCTTGTGTCAGCTCAGTATCACTGGTTGCCATATGAGAGTTACTCAGTGTTGCAGTAGCGTTAGCTGCATCTGTTTATTTAGCCTTAAATACTGCATCAATATTTGGTGTTACTAGTTGCTTCAACAAAATTTATTGTATTCAGCTACTGCACAATCTTCTTAAATTCTTTCTTCTAAGCTGTAAGCAGCAGTCAGAGCTACACTTCAGTCACTGCAGTATGTTTTAGGAATGTGCACACAAATAAATAAGTATGTGCTGTTCTGCATAATAGATTTTAGGCTGAGACACCCCATTTTATACTAAATTGTGCTTTCTAGACCTTCATCATGGGCCTTAAATTTACTTACCCACAAAAGGTGAATTTTATAAGCTTAGAGGTTATGCTCCTTTAATGCTAAATTACTCACGTTGAACTAGCAGTTCTCAATTTTTGGCACACAGAGTTTTGTTTCCTGAAATAATAAAAAACTTTAATGGATCATTTCTTCATAAGCATCTTTTTGTTAAATGATTAGCAGAATGAGCAATTCTAAGACTTAATATAGTTTATATGCTATATTGGTAGCTGTTTGCTTAAAACTATGAACTCTCTCAGATATGTTCAAAATGTCAATATGTTCTTTATTATTATGTTGCTTTAGATACCAGAGGCAAAAGAGGGGAAAACTGAGATGCAAAGAGCAAACGAACTGCCAGCAACTATAAAAGAGCAAGTTAATAGTAGGTGTGTTCCTGTATGAAGACTTATTTTGTGGACTGAATAGTATCGTCTTTTTTTATTTTATTTTATTTTTCTTTTTTTGAACGAAGAACTTGGTAGGAATGTTCAGTGGGAAGAAACATTTTCCTGTAAGCTACTGAAAAGGAACCATATGTGTTTAGCAAACAATTCAACAAAAAAAAGTGACAGCATACATTGTAGGAAATACAAGCACACTACAGTTATTTCCTAAATCCTATTGTGTTTACTTCTTAAATCTTAACATAACTGACAGAACAAAAACATACGTGACAACCTTTAGCAATGGGACACTGCTCTGTAAATATAGTGGTATTGGTTCTGAGATACTGTTTGTCATTCCTTTGTCCTTTTTTTCTTTTGTGAAAACCTAATATTGTGTAAATAATGTAAACCATGTGGGATTTTTTGTAGCGTTAAATAATTGAAACAATAAAATAGTATTAATTACAGTGCACAAGTTGCCCAAGACTGTGATAGAGAGCTATCAGTGCTTAGCACAAAACTGTCCCATTCTAGGTAGCTTATTATGCATATTCATATTCTCCCATGGTTTTACAGAGATACTTGTAAGTTGGTGTCTTCAAGATTAAAAAATTTAATGTATTGTGATTTAATACTTCAGAGAAACTAAATGCTGCTTTTAATCTTGAAATCTCTAAAGAGCAGGAAAATAAGTCTGTGAATAACCTTAAAAGGTGAGCTACTCCACTAACTTATCACCCACAGTTTAATTTACGTAGAAACTGTGGCAGCTTTTTTTAAAAACAAAGCACTGGTATTTATTGAGTGTCCCTTTTCCTCCGCAGTTTGCCTAATTCATCAGCATAGTATTAGTGACCACTTGACACTGTGTCTTTACTAAACCCGTCATATGTGGAGCCAGCTAGGAGTAGTAGTGTTTAGAACTCCACCCGTGCTGGCACTACAAGTCTTACTTGCTTACTGGCTTTATCTGGGCATTCGCTAGACCTTGGAGTATGTTAATCTGTGCTCTCAGGTAGTAGCAAATCCTCAACATATGCAGAAATTAATCTTGCATAAGAACCTTACTCTGTTAAAGAAGCACTTTCTGTAGCTTACATGTATTCTGGTTGATGCCCTGTTAGACCTCCAGAAGATGATTCTTCTAGTGATGAAGCATCACAGGAGTTGAAGGAGTCTCTAAAAATGGATTCTGCCCCAGCAGAGCATCCACCCCATGGGAACGTTCCATCTTATAAGAAGTCACTTAGACTGTCTTCGGACCAAATAGTAAGTGGCACACCTTTCTTGTACATAGGATGCTCCCTAATTCCACTCTGATTCTGAGAGTTGAACTTTTTCTGCTTTTTAGAAACAACATATAAGTACATTTCACAAAGTAAAAATTATGTTTGGGTTACCGTGCTAGCAATAGAAAAAAGGAATGGGGAAATTTAAAATTTAAAAGAAAGTTAAAATAGTTTGCTGTGAAAGTGTTTTTTTAAGAATCTGTGTTTAGATTAGAACTTTTTAAGAAATTACTATTTTTTTATAATCAAACTTCTATATTAAGACGTTGCCAAAAAAGTGACGTTGTTTGCCTCTGCACTTTGGATATCCTGGGATCTGGACACCTGCCTAATACATCTGAACATCTCTCTAACAACATACATTTAAACTGGTGTGCAGTTTACTCATTGTGATCTAACAAGTTAGTTCTGCTACTGTCTAAATGTATGATCTTCATCAGGAAAGAATTTTGAGGAAAGCACCCACTAAGTAAGAAATTCTGTAGCATACTTTGGCAAACTGGGAGTTCCCTTTGATTGTGTGGCAAATCTACTGTGACAGCAAGAATTAAAGAGGCAGAGAGTGAAATATCTACTGCTGTAAACAGATAGAGGAGCTCTGGAAAAAAACATGTACCCAGACGGCCGCAGACTTTTCCAGCAGAACTGTGCCAGTGTTAAACCATGGTTCACATTTTCTGCAGCTCATTAATGATTCTAAAAAATTTAGAGGGAGGGAAACTTATATTTTCAATTATTTTTATTTATTCTAAAGGCAAAGTTGAAGCTCAGAGATGGCCCTAATGATGTTGTATTCAGTATTACAACCCAGTATCAAGGGACTTGCCGTTGTGCAGGAACAATATACCTCTGGAACTGGAATGATAAAATCATCATATCAGATATTGATGGAACAATAACCAAGTAAGTATCTTTGGTGGGTTTTTTTTTTCTTTTCTTTGATTCTTTTAATCTTGCTTTATTGATCCTACTCTGCTTTCAAAATAAGGAACCTTTTTTAAGATGGCTATTAAAGGATTTTCATTAACAATCATGAAGAAAAGGTCTTGCTTTGATTTTAATTTGTACTTGCCTTTACAGCAAGCTATAAAATGTCTTTTAAAAGAATAATGCAAAGATGGTAATTTTTACTATGTGACTGTTCCCTCTCAGACTTCTCCAGGTTTGGCAGCTGTGCCTTAACTTGGAAACTGACTTGTGTTGTATGGCCCCACTTCTGCAATACTTACGACTTTCTGCAGAGATACTTCTATAAATACTCTTTATAAATTGTATATTCATTAGTGGTTGTCTTTAACAAAACTCATATACTGAGTATCTGGTACCTTTGATTCTGCTTTTAGGTCTGATGCTTTAGGGCATATCCTCCCTCAGTTTGGCAAGGACTGGACTCATCAGGGCATTGCAAAACTCTATCATTCCATAAACGAGTGAGTATGTAATCTGTGAAACAATGAGAGTTTTCTGGAATTTGGGGATTAATGGACAGGTAATTGGATAGTTGTTAATAATTTGTTAATGGATAGTTTGTTAGAACTTGTTAGTCTAAATGTTGAGAAGTGAGCTACTTCTGTCATTCACAAACAAAATTACGTTCTTCCCCAGATGTATACTTTTGCAAGAATGCAAGCCACCATTCACTAGTTTCCTTCTCAAATGTTTGATTCTGCGTTTCAGTTCTAAGAACTGAGTAATATTTTTGTGACTTTCTGAAACAAAAATTTTGTGAATTTCTCAAAACAGTCATGCCTGTGTGTTTCTACCAACTGAGGTTTGATCGCAAAGCCTTTTAGAAACATGGTATAGTGTAAACTCAAAACTAAATTGGGCCCCTCCAATGCATAAGTATTTTGTGTTTTATTGGGTTTGCTACCCAATTCAAGTGAACTCTCCTTAGGATGAACTCTGTTCTGGAACAAGTCTTATTAACAACTTCAGGGGTTTTCTTTCTTTCCCTTTTTTTTTTTTTTTTTTTTTTTTTTTTAATTCAGTGCATAATAGATGAGCAGTTTTGGAATTATTGCCAAATTGAATCAAGTCTTTGAAAATGCTCATAAACACTCATGCCTTTTGTGCCTGCAGTAATTGTATAACAGATCTGTGTAACAGATGAAACTACAAAATCTGCAGGAAAAATTAGGGCTTAATATGAATGTTTATTGTTATCAGTCCTTCACCCTGCACTGCAAATTCTGCCAACAACCTGAAAAAGGCAGGAGATCTGGCACCCACTATTTTGTGATGCAGATAATGTCAATAACTGTTGTAATTCTACAAGGAGCTGGTCTGGAAGAAGCTGAATAAAACCAGTGTGGCACTTATTTAAACACAGTCTAGTCCATCTAATTGTGTCATCTGAGTATTACCATTCCTTTTATTTTTGCCCTTCCTGTTTCTCGATTTTGATTATTTAAACTACTGTATGCCTTGCAGATTCTTTAGCAGCAGCAAAGTCTTTTCCTTGTGTGTGCAGAGCACTGCAACAAGTCAGTATCTAAACTGGTGCCTCTGGACACTGCTATAACTGTGTACTTAGCTTTGCAAAGAAACTCTTCAGCAGGAACATGAATTAAGTTGATAATTCTTTTCTAGAAATGGCTACAAGTTTCTGTACTGTTCTGCCCGTGCCATTGGGATGGCAGATATCACCAGAGGATACTTACACTGGGTGAATGACAAAGGAACAATTCTCCCCAGGGGCCCTCTCATGTTGTCCCCCAGCAGTTTGTTTTCTGCTTTTCATAGGTAAGGATGTGGGATTTCGTACATCCATTGTCTCCCCGTTTCAGAGAAAGAAGCAGATATAAAAATATTTGGCATTACAACTGTAACCAAACATTACACTCTATGCTAGATTTGCTATTGAGTCTTGAGGTCCCTCTAACGATCATTTATAAATTACTTGTTTTGTCTGAATTTCCCTTTTATGCTTCTGTTTCTGTGAGCACATAAGAAGGGGCTACAAAACACAACATACCAGTCCTAAAGGAGCTTGTTTTGCCTTCTCTTTACTCCTCTAGACCATGACTCATTACAGTTAGATTCTGTTTATATCAGTACACTTTTATCTTTTCAAGTATAGCTGAAAGGGTTGTAGTGCAGTGCTACTACACAAGATAGAGAGAAGAGAAGCTGGGAAATATAGACTGTCATGCAAAAGGACCTTGTGATATGGGGAGTGCTCCATATACAACTACTTACAAAGCAATATGGCATTTAAGTATGGTTTAACTCAACTGATCTTTTGGACCAGCCGTATTCTGCTTGTTCTTGATGGGAGGAGCTAATAGTAGAAAAATCCTTTTGGTTTTGTTTTTAATAGGAATGACTCATTCATGGATAGCAATGACGACAAATTCCATTAAGGTCATGGACCTTACACACTTCTTTGTCAGAGACAGGAGCTGTGACAAGCTTATGTGTACTTGATTAGATCTTCTGATTCAGATATTCATCTACAATAAAAGCAGTTCACAAACTGCATTCACAACTGTGAATTCCATCCTACTTATACTTAGCATGTGCATAGGTTATGGACCTGTTTTTTTACTGTGGATGGTGGAAAACAGTGAATGTTTGATTATCTCTCATATCATTCTTGGAGAGCTAGTTACCAGTGTCTGTGTAACTACCAGTGGGAAACAGTAGGAATATAAATATCAGATAAATGGGGGTAGGAAGATGCCCTCTATCAAATCATGACTTGGAATTTGATTGTTGAAATTTTATTTTAGGGAAGTAATAGAAAAGAAGCCTGAAAAGTTCAAAATTGAATGTTTGAATGATATCAAGAATTTGTTCGCTCCCAGTAAACAGCCTTTCTATGCTGCTTTTGGAAACAGGCCCAATGTAAGTCTGCCCCTTTCTAATTGAAGGGTTAAAATGCATGAAGTACTTGAGAAGCAAAAGAAATAGGGTTTTCTTTTTGTGTCTATCAAAATTTGGATGTGGAAATGAGACACTGATGCTTTTATGGGTTTGGTCAGGAAAAGCCATGTATAGATGCTTTAAAAAAAAGCTGCTACAATGGCTTATATGAGAAAGGTTACAAAGATGCATCAGTATTCTGAGAATTTGAGTAAATATGTGCCACCTTTCCAAATTATTTTTAAGGATTTTTGGCAGCTTTATGACCTAAGGACGTTATTGCAGTGCTCTGCAGTCTTGAATCCTTTTTCCTATTATACAATTCCTGTACTTTCTCTGCAGCTCAGTGCTACTGTAATTGAGCAAAAGAGAGGGGGTTATTGCAAAAGGAATATTGTCACAAGGAGTGGTGTTGGGTGGCATAGATTTTGTGCGTGTTTGTGGTCCTAGGCTTAGGAACAGGAATTAAGCATTTAGGGGCGGGGGGAATGTTTTGTTATGGTGCATATTTGTGGTTTGGTGGGGGTAGGGAGGAAGTGGTGTGTATTTTGATTTTTGACTGCTGTTTAGGGACCTTTTTTAAGGTATAGTTCTACTGTACTCTTTTTGGATTGGCTTTTCTCATTGTTGGATCACATTCAGTAAGAAAATGTTGAAGCATGTGCTTTTGTTCATGGTTTTTGCAGGATGTATATGCCTACATGCAAGTGGGAGTTCCAGCCTGCAGAATATTTACTGTGAACCCAAAGGGTGAACTGATCCAAGAACAGACTAAGGGAAACAAGTCTTCGTAAGACCATTTTTGTTATTTCCACTAAATAAAGTATCTAAGAATAAGATTACAAAATAATTGCATTTGTGACCAGGATCTCCTGTTACATATGGTAATATGTAAATAAGGTGCAAAACCTTGTTGCCAAAGGCTTTCAGATACATGACTGAAACTTTTCAAAATGAAAACTGGCAAAATAAAATTGAAAATTGGTTCTGCAGTCGTGGGGCCTTATTCAGCTATAACTTTCTGGTCTAGACTTCCAAAGCTCCTTTTTGGCTACAGCTGAGCAGTGACTAGACTGTTAAATAATGGCCTTTCTTCTTCTTTAATATAGGTATTACAGACTAAGTGAGCTTGTGGAATATGTGTTCCCATTGCTTAATAAAGAACAGAGTTCTGCATTTCCGTGCCCAGAATTCAGCTCTTTTTGCTACTGGAGAGAGCCTCTTCCTGACCTTAACATGGATGAACTGGCCTGAAAAGTACTTCTCACCAGGAGATGGAATTTCGTATTCAGCTACTCAACTTCAGTTTAAATGTGAAGAACTTTCTTAATGAAGATGATAATTTATATATTGGTACCGTAAGTCTTACTAAGGAAATCACTTTAACTTCGTTGGTTTGAAACAAAGAAAATGCAAAGCTACTGTCTTATTTTTTGGTGTGTGTGTGGGTTTTTTTGTTTCTTTATTGCTTGTCTTTATAAGCGTGTTCTAAGGCACTTGAGATTGGCCTGTCATTGATGGTCATGGTACCCAAGTGCTTCAGGGCAACTAAATGCTGAGGTAAAATATGACTTCGCATTCTCATCAATACAGACCTTATTGTAAACATAGACTAATTTTTTTTTAATTCGTCTTAATAGTATATTTTCTAAAATGAAGCCAAAAAGTGTATGGGAACTGCCAAATAGAATGTGAGACCTGTTAATAAAAAATGTGGTTTAATGTTCAGATGGGCAATTAGGCCATTTTTGAAAGGAGCCAGAGCCTAAGACCAGTGTGCTTTTTTCTCAGCTAAAATACAAAAAATGTACAGACCTTATTAGTCTGACAGACTCTGAAGACATATAATTCCCTTTAAGATGTAAATATGCCTTTTGTACATGTACAAGACTGTGCTTGTACAAATCTGCTCAAACTAACTCTGCTTATTATTTTTCTTTTTTTACACACAATATTTAAACTGTTTGATGAGCTTGTTAAAAATGAAAGTTGTCTTCAGACACTTGTATGGCTTTTTTTGTTTTCAGGCTGAGCTGTGTCATGTTAATTTCCATCAAGAAAAATCTTGAACAATTCTGTAAAAGTTGGGGAACTGGCATTTTTATTTCCTTTTTCAGCACAGAGATGATGCGTATGTGTGTGTATGCTGTGTAGGCCAGTAAAATGTATGTACAGATTATATTCAGGGAATTGTAATACTAAAAAAATTATGTATTTAATATTTTAATTGTCTGCTGCAGGTCTTTCCAGAATTCTGTATTGCAGGTTTTCAAGAGCTGGAAGGAAATGCACCCCAAGTAGGGAGATTCCAGCTGTGAGAATGGTTAAATGCTGCAGAGCAGAATAAAACCTTTTCCTTTTTTTTTTTTTTTCTTCAAGTTTTGGGTTATTCATAAACATCATGCTGGTCATTCCTCAGGTTCCGATCAGAGCCTGTGAACAAATTACATTCCAATTGTAGTGTTTGTCAGCTGTAGAAGCAGCTAGTGTTTTTCTCTTCAAAAGTACTTGAAGGCAAAGGTAGCTGCTTGTTAAGTTGAATTAGTGCATTTAATCTCCTTTGGGCAAAACTATGGTGAGAGTGTATCATTCCACCAACCCCAAGGGCTTAAAGACTACAGTCATTTAAACATTATTTAATGATCAGTTCTGGGCTTTCTAGGCTTCCTGTCATTCACTCCTTAAGTGTGTTCCTGAGGCCGTGTATTGGAGATCCTTCAAGGGGCAACATCCAGAATTTCCACAGACTCTGGAGCAAGCTCTTCTCTGTGCACAGCTCCCAGTGGGAGCAGGGAAGGGAAAGTGATCTTCAGAAGGCATTTGTATGGCTGCCTGCTGCAGTGCCTGCACAGGGCTACTCTTCTCAGGAAGGCTTGTGCTTCAGCTTACGTGGGAAAGGGGCTTGCTCTGTTTCACTACCTGCAAAAGAGTGCATTTAGAGAATTTTGCACCCCTCCAGGAATATTTTCTTTATCAGGCTGAGTGTCTTAACCCCCAGTTCTGATGTAACACCAGCTAACGCTAGACAACTGGTGAACTGCTCGGGGGGAATAATTTTTAGATCACCATATAAGTGAAATTACTTTCCCCCCCCTTTTAAAACTCTAGTGCGTTCCTGTATTTGTAAAACATTAGATGATGAGTGGAGGCAAGCATAATCAACATGGAATCTCTTTCAAAACAGGAGAATGAGAGTGGGGAAAAAACCCCTACCTATCTGTCATGGTGTGCCATGCATGTCAGTGAATTGAAAGGTATCCTCATTCTTGTACTGTAAGAACAATACTTTCAGTGGTTCTTGGTCACCAGTTTGCTCGGTGTTCAAATGGATTTCAAAGGTTATTTTGCTCTTACTGCTTACTTTTTCTTTTTTTTTTTTTTTTTTAATGTCAGCTTACAAACATCATTCTATGTGGGATCTTTTCCTTTTCTTACCATTTATTTCATAGATTTCACTAGAACTGAAATTTTCATGATCACCAAGTGCTTTGAATATCAATGGAATTTGAGCTTTTAAGTCACTCAAATACTTTAAATAAATAAGAATCCAACATAATAAAGTATTTTAATTATTAGATTAAATATTCTATCTAAAGATTCTATTTTGCATAAAGGGATTGAAGCAGCCTTTCCTAAACCAGTCCTTTTGTGGATGTGAAAACTTTCTTTACCAAGCTTAACTTACTCTTGGTGGCCCTGGTATTACACAGCTTTTCTAAAAATAAAAGTACTTCATGAAACTCCAGTGAGTTTCCAAATGGGAGAAATTGTTACCAAGGTTTGGCTATGTCTTTGTTGGTTAAATTTTTTTATGTGGTTAATTTTTTTTTGCTTCACTTCAGCTCCATCTTTTCAGGATGTCATGAGCTGTGGATTTCAAGGTGGGGACTTGAGTAAATGATCAGCATGGAAAAATAATATCAGGTGTATCTCCAAATGCATGTACTTTCAGCTGGTATAAATTTGGTGGTTGTGTGAGTGTGGAGAGCTCCTCACTATGCTAACAATGTCATTTTGCATTGTAGGAATGTCCAAAAAGTTGCTTAGTTAAAAAATCTGGGGTTTTTTTCCTCTGTAACACCTACAGTTTTGATATTTGTTTTTTGATAAAATTTAAGTGTTGCTGAGTATTTCTGATACTGAGTAGGGCAGAGGGCTTATTTGTTTTCTCTAAGTCTGGCTTGTGTTTGAAGCTTTTCAGATTGTTAACGCTGTTTAGGGACAGAGCATGGGGGCACTGTACCTGTCATTGCATACCTACATCATTTCGACTGCTGGGCACTTTACTGACTCTAGAGAAGACATCTCCTTGCTATCAGCTGTAGGCTTGTGCTGCAATATTAATGTGAAGCGGGGTAAATAAGAATTAAGCATTAGCCTGTCCTTTGTTACCTTAGTCGAGAGAAGTGGCCTGAAACTAATGTTTGAGAACAAGTTGTGCTATACTGATTTAAAATTAGCGCAAACTAAATCATTCTTTCTGTGAAAGAGGAACTTCTAAGTGTGCGTGTCTGTAGGCTCATGCACACCCCTGTTAAGACTGTGTTGTTCAAGATGCAGATCCTCTTAGTGTTGGAACCTGTCAAAGGCTGAGTTAATGACACCTGTCTGAGAGTAAATAAGGAACACTGCAATTCAAAACTTGTTAGTGACTTGGACATTACCCATTTCTATAATGTCTTAAGAGATCAGCAATTCAAGGGGCACACATTTCTGGGTTTAATTGTGGGTTTTTTGGTTCTTTTTTACTGTACCAAGCATGTTTGTACTTCAAAGACTTGGGCTCTCATTCCCAGCAGTATACAATTGCATGTGCAATCTTGGCTCATGTCTCTTTAGCTTTCTGTCATCAGTATATTCCTCCTGAAACCTTTTATTTTTTTTTCAACTGGAAAAGTTTTAACACTTGTGTTAACTCTGTCATGGAACTTCTGAAGCAAACTATGAATCCACTTATGGTAAAGACAAAAGAGATAAGATTTCATGTTAATATTTCATACAAGTCTTCTAGAAAATGCTGTCATATGAATGAGTTGTTTAAATGACTGTAATGCACATTCATAACGAACCGTCAAAAATACATAGTGAATTTGAGATGCCTTTAAAGTGTCACTTTTTTGCCTGAAGAAGTTTTAGTTTCCAAAGTTAAAATTTGCTAAATAAAATGGAATTGTTTGGGATTTTTTTACAGTGTTAATTACTTCCAGATGAAAGTTAAAATGTTGGTTTATTTTGAGGGTGGGAAAACTCTCCTCAGTCATTTGGTTTTACCTTGAAGATGTGGAATACTTGATTGTTAAGCAACCCAATCACTAATAAGGTAGTGTGTTTAAAATGTCAAATCTGTGATAATATCAATACAGTGGTTTCTGTTAAGACTGGACTGTCTTGGGTACAGCAACCCACACTTCCGTGCAATGTTTATTGGTGTTCAGAACAATGTTATCACAATAAACAGATTTAAACTGAAATTTCTCTTTACTTTGTGTTTGGTAATTTCAATAATGTATTGCTAATTTAGTGCATGCGGGGTTATTGAAACTGTATCATGTTTAACATGGAATTCAGGTTGCTCTTCTAAGGACTGTGATACATTTTTTCTTCTTTCACTCTCGGTTTACTTGAGAGTATTTATACAGCTGGTAAAAAATTGCTGTCATCAAACTTAACTTGTGTGCCAGTACCAATACTGGGTTATAACTAATGAAAAGCAAATATGCACTTGTAATATAGAATATCAGGTACCAGAGGCACAACTTGGGAATGCACAATCTGCCTTGAAGAAAATGTAACTGTATAGTTTGAACTCTTGTAAATGCCCTAATTTGGAGTTTTATCCTAATTCCATCAAAGCTAACTTTTTCCTTTCAAGGCAAAGAGTATTGTGTTCTACAACAGTTGTTGAATTGTTTGAGGCCAATATTGGGAGACTGCCTTGAAAAAGAGGCCTCGGGCTTTAGTAGAAAGTGATTTTCTTGGTCTCTTGCTGTTATTGGTAAATACAACTAACTAGCAGCCTGCATAGAAAACCTGACTCTTCAGTCACATATAAAAGTACAACAGAAACCATGATGCATGAAAGCATCAGCGATGCTGTGCCTTTTGGTTCTTCTGTGGTGTCGTTTGTGTTGCTGCACCCAGCACCCGTGCTCTCCTTGTGCCTGGACACAGAGCTTACTGCTGGAGTTGTGTTGTCTCCTGCATTCCTGTTGGTTTCCCCCATGACTGCTCACACTCGGCACTTACTCCTCACACCACTCTCTCCTCCCTGCCCATCTTTCGCTCCTCGGTCTCGCTGCTTCCTTGCGTGCAGTGACTGTGCCAGTGCAGGCAATACAAGGGTGGTATGTCCTGTGTCTGCCCAATGTTTGGATCTGTTGCAGAAATATTTCCGAGCTGGCATTCTTTCTCTTGTGTCCATCATATCCTAATGGACTCTTACTGAAGTAATCTTATCTTGGTGGATGAATTTTTCTGTCTTGGAGCAGCAGGTTTAGATATGTAAAGAACAGTGACAGTTTCCAGGATTGGCACTTCCTCTGTGCAGGACACAATTTCTGGAGTCATGCCATGTAGTTGGTACACTGAAGGCCTGCAGCCCTGCACTGTTTTGGTGGGGAGGATGTGTACATTCCCACTTGTTGCTGGCTGAGCTCTCAGACCAGTGGCGAGCTGAGCAGTGAGTCAGCTGGCTGCTCATTAGGGTTTTCTGGGCAGATGCCCCATGTGCTGCATGGTTTGAGGGTTTCCATTGTTGGGCAGAGCAAGAGTTTGTCAGGGTCTTCTGTCTGGCAGAGGTGCGGCATGTTTCCTAAGCAGGACAATACCCGCTGCTTTTCCTCCTTTCCCCTTCCCTTAAATTAATCAAACCCTCACTGATGTTTCTGTCCCCCTCAGAGATGCCCAAGACCCCTCTAATCATGCAGGGGAGCTGGAGCAAATAATAGCGGACAAATGCCAGTATTGTAACCCAGGGAGGAGGGATTTGTCTTCACAGCCAGAGTGGTTGCCAGCTCAGACTGAGGCACCAGGCTGGCACACGGTGGGAAGGCGCCCCAGCCAAGTGGCTGTGGCACCAGTGTGGCTCAGTTGGAGAGCAGATGTTGAGCTACAAGAGAGGGAGGGTTTGCGGTAATGGCTTTTGTGTGTAGCGCTCTGGGTGGGGCCACGCGTTGGGGTAATTAGAAGCGATGCTAAGCCACCTCCTTGGGAGTGCTACAAAAGCCTTTGCTTGTAAGGAAGTGTGCCAGATAGATATGGTTTTGACAAAACATTAGGCTTTAGTCTGAATTTATCTGAATTCTGCTGTAAGGACCGGGTGGCTGCCAGTCTGGCCCCAGCACCAAGAGCTGACACACCTCGTGTCTTCTTCCTAGTTAAGTCTTTTGTTCCAGCCTTTCCCTGCCTTCTTCTTTTCCTTCTCCTTCTACCTTGCTGTTCTCTAATCTTAAATTCCTTGTCTGTGATGATACTTCATGTATATGTGGTCTGGGGAGAATAAGCAATGTAGCCTGAACTGCTCAGCCTAGAACTGGCTAAAGTACAGGGCAGATTTGGCCATAAATTTCTGATCTGTTTTGGCCTCCCTCCTCCAGCCCAGACCCTGGTGGGACGCCAAGCGCTCCAGCCAGCACCTCTGCTCTACAATGCTCTTCTGGTGTAGGAATGTTATTTCCCAATTCAGTGTTCCCATTGAAACACTCGAGTCCACTGGCCGCTTCCTCACTTACCCCCTGCAGCAGGATGAAGAGGAGTTGGGAGGCACAAAAAAGTAAAGATCACAGGTTGAGATAAGAGCAATTAACTGGAAACAGCAATGAGATAAGAAAGCAAACAGTAACAACAATACAACTGGCAGAGTGTACAAGACAGGTGAACAATGCACATGCAGCTGTCACTACACTGGTTTGGTGCCACCCCACCGCACAACGCCCAAAATCTGAGTAACCCCTCACCCTTCTGTGCCCCCTGCCCATGAGGGGAGGTGGTATTGAATAACCCCAGGGTCCTGGCTGTGCCTCTCCTGGCTGCTGCAAAAGGTAACCCTGTCCTGGTCAGAACCAGGACAAATGCAAAGGCCAATAATTGGTAAAAATTAACCAACCGGACAATGAAAAACCCCAAGCACAATAAACAAACAAACAAAACAAAAAAAATCCACAAAAAATTGCTTACAGGATCTGTGTGTATAAAGCAGCCCAGTGCTGTCCCCACATGGGTGGACACCTACTTGCCATGGAACCCTCGGTGGATTCCCCACACTCCCTTACATCCCAGACTTCAAGCCTCTCTGGTAGCCCACAAGGAGGGGTGTCCCACAAGGGCCAGGGGGATGGATGGCTGCCCACCCTTTGGGTCACTGGGAACCATACTGTGTGCTAGCAGCATGGATGAGCTCTGGGGTGGGATGTGCAGCAGCTCAGCTTTCCTGGGCATGGATATCCCTTGCTCTGTGTGCCTATGGAGCAGACACGGGCTCGCTGCAGCAGTCACAGGCTGAGCCCTGCAGATGCAGGTCTCGACTCTGGGCTTTGCCCCTGCCATGCTGGGGGTGCAGAGGGGCCATGTCAGAATCCCCAAACCTGCCAGTGTTAGGAGGCATTTGGACAATGTCCTTGACAACATGCTTTAGCTTTTTTTGTCCAGCCTTGAATTAGGCACTTGGACTAGAATGATCATTGTGATCCCTTGCAACTGAAATATTATCAAGGCAGTGACTGAGCAAATAAAATGGACAAGAACTTGTTGGCATAACTTCAGTGTACTACAAAGCCTATGTAACAGTGCTTGACACTGAATGAACACTTAAAATATACATGCAAGCTTGACTGAGAAGCCAGAAACTGCAGTTTAAAAGATGGTGAAGAAGAGAGTGAAAATTTTGGCTTAGAGTGCTGCTGTGTTCCCTGGAAAGAAAAAGAGCATCGAGGCATTACACAAGAGGTAGGCTTTATTTGGACATATCTTCAGTTGTTTTCCATCAGTTTTCTTCACATTCCTGGATATTACTCTCTCTCTCCATTTATATATATATATAAATATATATATATGCACATGAATATATGTATACACATGCATACCTAAAGCATACTTTCAAATGTGCTGTTCTTTTTTGCTGAAGAATTTTACTAATGTTCCTTTTTTTCACAATCAAGATAGCAAAATAAATGCCAAAATCTGCTTATGTAGTACATGTTGCAAGATGTTTTTGAAATCTCCCACATACAATGAATTGGCAGAGCTTCTGTTCTGCATCTCGTCTCAAGTCTGCAGGGTACATTGCAAAAAAAGTTGGGGTTGGCTCAAGCACAAGTCTGCCTTGTGATGACAGAAGACTGCCCCCAGGTATCCCTGGTAACTTGATGATTTGAACTCTGTGCCATTATCTGGGAGCAACCTGCAGCCAACGTGTACTTGCTGAGTAATTCTCGTTGGAGTGCGTATTCCTCCCATCTCCAAGCTGAGATCGCAAGTGCTTTTGTAGTTTTAGTGAAATAGATCTGTATCCACTACTGGACTGTAACACAAGCTCTTAGTTAAATCAGCAGATATGACTCACTTCCAAATGCATGTATCCTCAGGAAACAGTTCAGTCCAGCTGGAGATCCCTTTACTTTGTATTCTCCATGCATTTTAAAGCTGCCCTGGGTAGTGATGGGCATTTTATTTTAAGTTGCTTTCCTATGCAAACTTACAGTTTGCTCCATTTCCTCAACTTTTTGTAATTTTTCTTGATGGGCTGGTTGCCTTCACCAAGCCAAATAGTCTCCATGGCCCTGCACAAAGTGGCTGCAACTAACATGGTGTACACTGAAAGGAAACATAGTGGAATATGACAGACAGTCCTCACTGCTTTGATTGCTCGGCATAGAAATGTTTTCAGAAGTCTTAACAGCAAATTAAAATGATGAGGTAGCTTTTTATTTACTTTTTGCTGTGAAAATTGGCATTCCTGTTTGCTGCAAACTTTCCAGGAGATATGACTGATTTATATGTCACCTTATTGCTCTAGGATACGTTCGGCAGAACTCTCTGGCTGTCAGCACGCTGGCTTGTCTTCAGATGTTCTGCTGCTAATGACCTGCCTGTGGGAATTCACCTGTCTCACAAGTGATGCTGCCTTGGGGACTTGGCTGGCTTTGATATTTGGAGAGTCCCTGTGGAACTGCCATGCCTCACGCCCAGCTCCGGGAATGTCAGACACCTGTCTGCCTGTTCACCTTCACCTGGTATGGTTTGGTTTTCTTCCTGTTTCAGTGTCGAACGAGCACCCGGCATGACAGATACTGTATGGCTCAAGAATCTTGCAGTTCTCATACACTGCATTACAAAACTACCTACAAAGCAGATCTAAAAGGTGGCACTGTGATCTATGAAACAGGCAGCATTCCTGCCTTATAGCTCCCACCTACAGGATTTATTTTTTTTAAGGCTTTCTCTGTTAACAGATGCTTCCTATATAAGTTCCTGGATGCTCCTGGATGTGGTAGTCAAATTACGAACCCCCAGTGAGAAATGTTCCTTTCAGTGAAGGTATTTCCATGTTCTGCTGCTGATCCTCACCAAAGATGTAAAAGGTCCGTCAGCAGGTTCAGGGTATTCTGGAGCAGGGCTCTTGCTTCTTTCTTTGAATCTGGGCTGTTCTGTGTGGAGCCAACCCACAGCAGGCCCATAAATGCCTCTGTGCTTGAGTGTCTTCCAGCTCTTGCTTTATTAATATTTTATCCAGGCACTCTCTGAAGCAGAGAACTGGAACTCAGGTTCCACTTCCCTTTGCCTATTAAGGGGCTACAGCACTGTAGTCTTCCCAGCTGGGTGAATATTTCACCTTGTAAGCTTCAGGAAAATAACCTCATTAGGAGGAATTGAGCCATCTACCCTGATTACAACAATTACCAACGAAGTGGAAATTAAGGGTCAAGTCCCCCTCAACAAAGGCAGGAATTTAAGACAGAGGTTCCTTGTAAAAGGTCATAGCTTTAGCCACCCACACTGCTAGGGATGAATGGGAAGCTATCCCCGGAAAGTCTAAAAGTATCCTCAAAATACGCTTCTGAGACTCGGCCCTGCTGCAACACAGTTTAGGGAATGCTTTTACTGCAGTGTACAAAACCCAGTTATTCAGCGTTATGAGGGCCCCAACTATTCCGGCATGGGTACCAGCAGATTCTGGGCCTAAGGAGAAAGTTTCTAGTAGAAGACTGGGCTTGTAAAGATTTGTGAATCAGATTTAGCAATCTCTCAGGGCAGTTAGGTAATAATTAAATGATATAACTCTTGCAACTCTTAGCACTAAACTTGCACTGCCGATTCTTAAAAATTTCTCTCTTGGAGTGGGCGGAAAAAAAAGGTTGTGTTTGCCAGCTAGGTCTCCCTAAGCACTCAGCTCATTTTGTTTATTTCCATGAGTCATTTTTAGAACAGGCAACAATAATCTAACAATACTTGAGTCACACGTAGTCTGGAGCCAACTTCTTAGAGAACACAGAAAAATATTCTAAAAGAAAAAAAATGCCTCTCTGGCTTTTGTACATAACAAGAAATTATATAAAAAAAAAAAAGTAACACAAAACACAACACTTCATGTCTGTCCCTTCAATTTTGAGACCTAGAAAGACAGGAGACAGAAAGGACAAAACAACACTAAGCCCCTCTTGAACAATTGTGTGGTTGCTGACGACATGCTAATGCCTTGCCCCCCAGCACAGGTCCAGAAAACATGCAGGGAAATGAGACAGAGGCTGCTCCTTTTATCAGGCTGTGAAGTGCAAGTTCACTGTATATCTTTAGCTACTAACAGCTTCTCTTACAGAAACAGCCTTCCTGCTACAAATATAGCCAGCTTCTGCTTATCTCTAACACCATCATTTCTGAAAATCAGGTGCCAAGAGATCTTCCCAAACCAGGTGCATTAAAACTCCGCTCACAATTTCCTTCCCGTGCTCAGAACTTCCCCAGTGCAATTGTAGCTGCACAGGGACTGACTCAAGAGTTCCTCCGTGGAGAGAAATTTTTTCTGCCTGCTTTTCTCAAAGGCAGTTCAGTTTCCAGGATGTGACAGTTTGTTGTGGGAAGGCCCCATCTCATTGCCTGGAAACACAATTATTAGGAAGTATCTATTCCAAAGCTAAGCAACAAAGGCACAAGTCTTCATCTGATCTCCTCAGACGGGAAGGGCTTTAGCTATAAACATACTGTGCTGCTTACAGCACAGAGAGTTCTTCCTCACCTAAAGGAATTGTTTGTTCTGAGGCTATAAACAGCTGTTCTGCATTTTTAAGAAGGAAAATATTCTACACAAACCACTATGACAAATACAGCTCTATGTGGCATGAACGGACTATTCAAAAGTTCAGATGATACAAGAGTATACAGGTGACAAATGAACAGTCCTGCACTCAGTAAGGCAAGGATGGATTTTTTTTTCAGCCACAAAAGACATCAAAATGCTATCCTCTAAGAGCCAAAGCATCATTTTTGTTACCTCCACTGAGAAGTGGCTAGAACAAGAAATAAAATACTGCTGCCCCAAATGTGTTTGTCTGTTTAAGCTATGAAAGTTGTTTCATCCATATAAACAGATGCTGAGTGTTAAAACAAACCTCACTCCAAAGCACCAGTGCGAAGGAGGCTGCAGATGGTTGGTTTCTGCATTTGACAGTACTAATAAGACTGTTTGTTTTCCTTTATTTTATTTGTATTTCCTTTAGCCATTTTTCCTCTGATTTGTCTTCTACAATGCACCAAAGACAAAAACTTCCCTCTTAATGCAAGTACTGTAGGAGTGCCAGAAACAAACTTTGTAAATTGTTTTAAACTTTTCAAAATTACCATTTTCCTAGCTAAGCAAAGATAATTCTGATTTTTCTGACCTGTTTAATTAATTTCCAGCAGGAAGCTTTAATCCCAAGAGCATCATGCTTAACTGATCCTCTTTTTTACTCTATAAACAGACAGTAGCTGTTCTGAACCTTTCAGTAGTACCAACTGCACTTTATGCTCACATCTGCCCAGTGGAAAGCTGAGACAAGTTTCTCCCTGCACTGCTGCTTTCACTTGACTGGAATGAGTCACTCAGCTTGCCTCCCAGCACTGTGTTTGGCCCTTAGAGGAGAGAACAAAACCGATGCAGATGAGTATCGTTTTGTTTTACACCACCATGGTCAGCAATTGCATCGCACAAATTGATTATGCAAACACACATTATTAAATAACACAAGGAATAAAAAGTCATCAACCAAATCCACTACAATTTCTCTTTCTTGGCCCTGCTTTACTGAAAACATGAAAATAACTGACCATGACTGTAAACTTGAGCAAAGATGTAAACTCTGATATTCTAGGGACAATTTGAAAAAATAGGGAGAAGATTGCAAAGAATTTAATAGGGAACAGCGAGAGCACAGTGGAGAAGTATCTATTGAGAACGTACTTTCTAAACAGTTGTTCTGCTTGTACAGGTAAACAAGGGCTTGGGAAGGAGTTCATTTAGCTATGGAAACATGTCTATTGTAGCTCCCTCTGGAAACAAAGGACAAGGAAAAGTTCTCAGTATAGACTATAAACCCATCACTGAAATCAAATATATAAACTGAATATATTAAAGCTTTGGACTTTATTACACTTAATTTCTTCTGAGTATCTTACCCTTCTTTCCTGTTCAAGATAAACCTAAACATGAGAAACAGAAGGATAAAGGAGAACTCCACTAAATGTAGAGTACATTTCGTCAGAGTCTGTGTAGGCCAGTTTGCCTCCCGTTACGACGACGTTTACTTCATCTCCTGCTTTGAGGTGAAGAACAAGGTGGAACGTCCCAGGACCACCACAGGTCCGTTTCCCCGAGTAGGGTTTGTGATACTCCAGCAGTTCCCTTCTGTACCCAGCCGTGTGGAGCTGAGCCACACTTGCGTTGGAGACGGACAGCACAGCTTCGACATACTCATCCCTCTCTGGGGCCAGCACGGCGGTGATCAGGTAGCGCCCTTCGTATGGTGATGTGAAAATGCCTGCAGAAGAGAGACAGCTTTTCAGAGGTATTCAAAATGGGGACACCTGACCTCTCTAAGCACGATGACAAACATAAAGCTACACAGGTTATCCATTGCTACGTACAGGCAACTGCACGAGGTCCGCCTTGATCAACTGACCACAGTCATGAAGACAAAGGAGCGCTGCTTTTGTGTTAGAGCCCACCAGTCCTCCAGGACATGAGCAGTCTTGCCCACATTCAGAAACATCCTGGCCTAAGCAGCTCCCATGACTCGGAGATGGATGAAGGTGTGAGAGACACCCACATGCTGTGCAGGTCCCCAGTAGGTTGAGGCACACCTAACACCCTCAAGTGACACGACACACCCTGCTTGAGAAGAAAGCAGCCTGCAGGTACGGCCAGTGGGGAGGCAGTATGAGTCACCCACCTCCCACCTCTCCTCCGGGTGACCCCGTTGGCTAAGCTGCAGTGAAGTCAGGATTAGTAAGTAAGGGTTAGGAAGGAATCTCACTTTTGCTACCTGGACTCAGCTGGCCTGTGGTGGGGTGAGGAGCACAGTCAGTTGTGCCACCAGAGAAGACACAGTGGTGAGCTGGGCCTCAGTAGTACTGGGCAGTTGTGGAAAAACAGACATGGAAAAGTGTATGCCTGTTTGTATCCACAGGAGGCATTTACCCCAGTGTGTCTGGTTTAAATGGACTTATCTCAGGTCTTGCTGGCACAATGAACAACAAAATAACAGCAAACCCTGGTAACCCACGCTACTGCCTGTCTATCATCTCTGTGGGTCCATATCCTTTGGCTATTACCTGTATTGGGGTTATAATAGTCCCCATCATTCACAAGCACTTTGTTAAAGTGAACCACGCCGGCATCACTGGAGAAAGGCTTCTGTGTGAGCCCAGCAGAAAATGACACCAGAGAGGGCGCAGCAGCAGCAGCAGGTCCTAAAAGGGGTAACAACATGAGTGAGAATCACATCAGGATGACAGCGCAGCCTTTTCCCTGTGATGGTTTATATAATCCCATGTCTCTGTTCCTGCACACAACTCCACTTGGACTAATCCTGTCAATTGAGGGACGCCAGAATTAGCAGAATACGAATTGCTGGCCCAGGTGTCTCACCATAAAATTTACTGAGTGCCATAAAGTTCCTGTGTTGGCCACAGGATTTTTTTTTATTATTTTTTTTAAGAAAACATTATATGACTTCTAAATGCTGGCAGTAGAAATCCTGCCACCTTTCAATTCTGCAATGCTTCTGCCAAAGTCCTTCTTCAGGACTGAAGTTGCCCTTCAACATCTCCGCTCTCTGTCACTATCACAACGGCAACAGGAGTGCTAAAGGTCTTTAGCTTGTACCAACTTTCCTAGTCATGCTTAGAAGCTGCACACAGCTTACATCTCCTACTTTCCCTGCCAAAGGGTGGTGAAAAGGGCTATAAGAATATATAATGTTTCAGTATTAATGCAAAGAGAACCATCACCAGGGCTATTCTCTCACTCTGGTACTTCCCTTTTGGGTGAATTTTCACTTCACAATTTTTTCTCCTTTTCTCAGCAGATTAAACAGACACTTAGGCATTTTACAGTGACTATCTGCTTACCAGCTAAATACTGGTGTTAGAATGGGCTGGATGAAATACAATTTGGACAATTAGATAAATTTTTACTTTTAAAAGACTGACTTAATGGCAAGTGTTTGGTACTGAACCACTTATTAGTCCCATTTTAGTTGCCTTCCCTTTAAACATTTCCCCTAAGGCAGTACACACTGCTAGAAGTAGCCAACTCTTGTTGCTTTGTTCAGGCAAGTAGGTAAACAACAAATGACCTTAAAGTTGTCCACAGTTGCTGTTTCACCCAGCTCCTTCTGCCTTCCTTAAAATAAGTGTTTGCCCTCTCCCTCTCAATCAGAGATGCCCACCAGCAACAAAGCTTCAAGTCATTAAATCATAGAATATGCTGAACTGAAAGAGACTTCTGGTCCTGCACAGGACAGCCCCAAGAATCACACCATGTTCCTGAGAGTGTTGGCCAAACACTCAACCTCTGACAGGCTTCATGCTGTGACCACTTCCATGAGGAGCCTGTTCCAGTGCTCAACCACCTTCCGGGTGAAAAGGCTTTTCCTAATATCCAATCTAATCCAGATTATATCACTTAAAAATTAAAGTTTAAAAGTGACAAAACTTCACCTAAAATGTAGATATACAAATGGTCTGCTATCCTATCCACTTTTTTTCTGAATAACTCAGCATGGGGAAGTGTGAGGGGAAGCCAAGGGGAAGACATGCCCGCAAATTCAGAATTGGCAAATAACTACCTTGTTTTCCCTTGGGGGCTGGTAACCAGCTGCTTCCTCTATCTTTAGAAATCTCATTCAGCATTTTGTCTCATGCTTAGAAAGCAGATAGAAGCCCTTTTTCATTACCCCTGCCTGCCAGTGTGCCTGCAGGTGCCCCTGTAAGCTAAGATGAGGTTATCTGAAAGGACCAAAATTAATTGCTGGAAGTCTACTTACTTAAGCAGCTTCTGTAAAACTCCACCACCTTAACACCACACTACTTACAGAAAGCATCTCTATGTAGATGCTTACCCTGAGACTCAAATCAACTGAAAACACACCTCAATTTACTTCTTACTGGCCCACTCAAATGGTTTCTCTCCCCTGCAGTCATACTGCACAAACTATATGCTGCCTGCCCAGGAACATTGCCCTCTTCTTTTGAAGCAACTACAGTCCTGTTTGGATTGGTGTCACCTGAATAAGGGAGCAACATTCCTGCCCCAGCTTGCCATGACTTCCTTCAAGATTGTCCTTACTAATTGCTAGAACAGTTGTCAGACATAACTATTTTCTGCTATGCTGCTAACATTGTTTCAGATCTGCAGCCTGGTTTAGCACACTATATGTATCTATTCAAAGTGGAAATACTAAACCTGTCGAAATCTCCTGTAGATCAGTTCAGGGTCAATATAAGGAGGCACAGTAAAGACACAATGTGTCTGTGCTCTCTTACCTTCCTCACTGCTTCCAGCTGGAGCTGTGCCTGTTCACAGCTTTCATAATTCCTACCAACAGCTCAGCAGTGCTTTTGCAGAACTTTACAGAGGGGTGCACCACCCTCTCTTACATGCCCCCCCCCACACACACACTTTCCCTCATGCAAAGATCAAAGTTCAGATTCTCTAGGCAATGTCCAGGCTTGGAAACTACTTTCACTTAAGTAGTCAGTGTTGTGAAAGTATTAACATCATAAACAAACATTTTAAAACATTTAAAAGCAGTGAACCGCAGGCACAGCTCTGATGAGGAAACTGCTAGGCAGACAAAAAGTTTCACAAAAGATTCAACCACAGTTTCACAGCTTCTGGGAGTAGATAAAACTCTTTTTACTTCAGATGCATTCAAGAAGGTTTCATTTGAGACAGATATATCTATATATTTACACATAAGAAGGAGTAGGGATGTCTGTTCTTGGCAATCTAAGCTACATAATGCATTCTGGGGAGTCAAAGAACCACAGAAGATGCATGGGTGGCCCTTGTTAGGTTACATCTACTTCCACACATCTGCTAGTTGTATCTCTGGTTCTCCACCTCTTTTGACTTCCCAGCACAGTTCACGCCTCCCACGGAGCCCAAGGGCCAGAAGGAGAGGAAAGAAGAAAAAAATATTAAGCAAAACAAAACAGCACACAGCATAAACATTTGCCATAAAGCTGAAAGGAGAAAAACACACTGTCATGGTGCTGCTGACAACTGCTCAGCAACTGGAATGAAGATTCTTCAAGGACCTACACAGATGAAAGACCATAAGTGTTTAATTCGCCAGCAGGCACTTATGATTCCTTTGAATATGGCACGAGTAAGGAGGATTTGTCAGATTTGCTTTTTTATTTTTAACACTTCAATTTGACCCTAACGTCTCATTTTCAGGAAGTTTTCTGCTTATGGGATGGCCACGCAGCACAGCATCACACTGATTTCCATGAGCCAGTGCTCAGTGAAGCTGTTGTGCTAAGTAACAGTGTTTCTGATGTGGATGACACCTTGGTGTGTTATGAAGACACATACTTTTTCTCCTGCGTCTCTCATTGTGGTCAAAGTGTAGGACCCAGCACTTGGTCTTGTTGAACCTCATGCTGTTGGTCTTGGCTCATCTATCCAGCCACAGGGCCAGATTAGGGACAGTGGATGTACATGCTCCAACTCCACAGAAGTCCAACAGCTCTTTGCACCATTCTCTGTTTCATGACTGTACCTACCATTAAGGTTTGCAAGACACTTGGGGGGAAGCTAAAGGACAGATCAGCAGGTGTATCTTATCTTTAGATAGGTCTTCAGGGGCACGAATCAGGAAAAGGAACTCCTTGGTGAAGCCCACCTCTCTCTGGATCCCAGGGTGATAACTGTTCCACCAACATGTTCCACCAAGCAGCAGACGGGTGCACTACCTGCCTCACCCTGCCTTTTCAACAATTCTAACACCCAACTACCGTTTCACACAGTTTTAGCATAAACTTATTAAAATACTGCTTCCTATAAACTGCAATAAATTGTACAAAGTGGAAGAAACCCCCCAGGAAATCCATTTATCACAGAAATCTAGACATCTATATTGGCTTTGCTGGCATCAAGATAAATGAATGTTTCTTTACTTCTTATCCTCTTCCAGAAACCTCATCTATTGCTGCTTGTTCTTACCACCAATCCCCAAATGCAAAAAGATTGCTTTAAGGCTTGATGGAATTTTAATTAGAATGCATAAATTTCAGAATTACAGTGTGAACGCTTTACGACTCTTTTTTTGACAGTCCCCAGACCAGTCTTTACGATGTGTTTTTGTGATTTTGTTATGGCCATCAAACTAAGTCCCGGGGTAGGATTTTGGATTCCATAAAGCCCTTACATTTTATTTCCATCTATTTCCCATATTTCCTCAAACAAATTTAGATGAAATCATTCTTTTTGAAGAGGGTGTGGAAACATTCACTTTGATCGAGGATACCATTCCCCAGGGTTTGATAATATCTTGAGTATGAGATCGCAGGGCTGGCAACACCTAGTCAACATATTTATCAAGGCCAACTAGCATGTCCTACACAAATTTTATACCTGTTTGTCATACAAATCCATAAGTGAATTGCAATATTAACACTTATAAAAAATAAAAACCAAGAAAACTGCGTTTTGAATCCTTTAATCTGTGGCTGTCAGTGGGCATCACTTTTGCTTTCACTGAAGTCAGGAGCACAAGCCTTGATGATTCCAACAAAGGCAGAAACTCTCACAAGAAGAGAACGAACTCATGCACTAGGCTAAGACACTAACAGTTCTTCAAGATCTTAGTCTTGGCCTTATTCATACCTTATTAAAGAAATACTAAAATCAGCAGAAATATATCTTTATTTTCTCATTTAAAAGGCAAATATAAAAGGTCTGTACTAAAATTTGTAAGAAAATACAAATCCTTTGTATTTAAAAAACATACTGAAGTAAATAACAAGAACCCAAGATGAATTATTTTTCCAAACCTAAACTCCTTCTCCCCCCTCCATATTTTTTAAGTATGCAGATTCTGCTTTGATGCATACGTATAATGAAAATTGGTCAGATTTTCTTCAATGTTAAACTTACATAGTAAGAATCAACACTTTTTTTCGTGACTTTCCAGGGACTGAAACAAACAAGAAATACCTGTGTGAAGAATTTCTAGGAAACAACTGCCTTACCTTGTGAGTCTGTGGTAGGAGGAGATGACTTTGGATATCCTACAAAGGAGAAGTAGTATATGTGACTCAGTACATAGCAGAATTCATTATGACCAAATATCACTGCAGTCTTCTGAAAAGATCCTTGGTTACTGAACAGCAACCTACCAAAATAGCTACCAAACAGCATCCCTTATGAAGTGCTCAATTATCATGGCACTGGGGTGGTCATGGCAAAGAAAACCAAGTTATTACTTCAGTGCACTAAATGCACTGCAAGCATTATGGAAAGAAAAAAATCATTTAAGCTTCCCTAGTGGCAAAGACTGCTGTAGTTACCAGGGATTTTACATCAGCTCTGCTGACCTCATGCTTTGTGCAGGGTTGGAAAAGCAACAAAACTGGCACTGAATGCGTTTCCCCTACTTCTGTAGCCAGCTGGAGGCTGCAAAGGCCTCTTCACAAATCATCTCTACTGTAAACCCGTTCTCAAAAGCAAGGAAGGTCAAAAAGTGGCTGGTAAAGCACAACAGATCTCAGTGTCACTTCTCCAGCTGGACCTGGCATGTCCATTGCACTTAGTTTGGAGTGATTCACTACCAGTTTGGTTCTCTCACCTGGTGCTCCAGCATACCCTTCAGCAACGGGCATGGTACTTTGACCAGCCTGGCCATCCGCACTTCTAAGCCTCCCTCTTCCTGACATCAGAACTGTGCCAGGAGGCCCTGCCTCTCCAGTCTCCAAGATGATCCCGGTTGTTCCAGGCAGAAGTGGCACAACTGCTGACCCTGGCAGCACTGGGCGTTGAGGAGGTCTCAGCTGTGGTGGCTGGAGGGGGGTCCTGTGTCGTGGGGGTTGTATCCTTGGCCTGGATGGCAGCAGGGATATGCCAGGATGGGGCGGCATGGGTGGCCTTGGTGGCAACAGCTGCCGTGGTACTTCTGATCGCCCTTTGAAATTATGAAAGAGGAGGAAAGATACAAAATTAAAATGGCATCATTTTGTAAAATAAACACTTTAAAATAAAATAGGACTCAGTTGGAGGCCACCTGTTCCCTCAGACCCAAGACTGCGTTGGCAAAACTCCGTTCCACTCTGGTAGTACTACAGACTCCCCTCTCTACCAGCCTGTGTGACACAAGGAAAGGACAGTCTGGGGACAGGGCAAGCAGCAGTCGAATAACCCGTGAACAGTCAGTCAACCAGTTTTGACTTTCTGCACCAAGCAGGGTGTGTATCACACCTATTCCCAGCAGCACCTTCATCTCCACTGCATGCTCTCTCTCTCTCTCTGCTTTTGCTTCAGTTCTGCTCAACCCCTCACACCCACTGTGTACTCTGCCACTCTGTACTCACACAACTCCTAGCACAAGGCTCACTCTTTAGCATGATGATAAAATTATCCACAGCAAAAAAGTTCAGTAATGAGCACGACTTATGAGATTTTTTTTCCTTACTTTAAAAAGCAGTGAACTTAAATTTCCAAGTGCTTCCATTACTAATATTTTCTGACAATGAAGGGAGAACCCTAGGATATAATCTACCAGAAAACTCTTTATTGTTTAAAATGAAGAGATACCATTAAAAGACTTTTCCACTAGGGCAGCCAACTCTTATGACATCAGAGTTGAATAGCACTGACATGGTTACATTTGTGTATCTGGTGTAGTTCTAAGCCCTTTAAAGGAATTATGATATTCATAAAAATGAAGTCCTAGATGACATTTAAGAATGAAATGTCCTCCAAGAATAAAGCTGAATTACATCTATACTAAGAACAGAAATCTACAAATGTGCAGGTTTCAGCAGATGAAATGACATCTTTTATATAGAATAATTAGAATTTCATGCTAAATTAAACTTCAGCATAGGTTACTTTGGTTAGGTGTGGGGACTGATGTGAGTTTCTGTGGAAATTGGCACAAACCCCATTGCAAATTCATCTGATGCAACTTGTCACATATCACAGGTGCTTGCCATGGTCCACAGTGGAGACCACCTCTCTGAGGTCTCAGTAATCACAACGAAGCACTTCAATTCAGCACAGTCCAAAATCAGCCTGGGCAAATTCATCAGTGTCTAGGGCTAAATCACCTGGCTGTACTTGGAAACAGACTTGGTGTGAGGCTTCCCCTGGCTCTGCTATGCAGCTGGGGACCCCAGGAGGGCCTTATGCTGCTCCTTGGGGGAGAGCTTACAACCAAGACATGCAGGTATTGTCCAAGATGCATGAGTGGGGTCTGGACAGTGTCACTGCAACCACATGCTGTTTTGTGACTACTCAGCACCTGCACTTTACCCTCGTGAATCCCATTTCTTGTTTTCAGTCTCATGAGAAGTCCACATAAGCCTTCCAGAGTACTGGGAGGATGTCTGAAGTCATAGTCTAACACCACCTGCATTCACTTGCTCGATATGACGTCTGGAAATAAATCTCCCTGAGCTTTGCTGGCTGACTTCCACTGTCATGAGGATTGAAACTTACACAGGCAGCGCACCACAAAGCTGGGCTAAAGCTCTCTTGGTAACTCTGTCCACAAGGCAGAGGCCTAAAGAGTGAAATGTTCGTTTTATACAGATTAAAATTATTTTCATAAAAATCCCAAGATTTTTTTAATCTTAGAATTTTTCTTCAAAAAAAAAAAAAAGCCTTTAAATATCAAAGTGAATTATTTAACAGAATTGTTAACTTAGTAGAGACAACTTCTGTCCACAGCAGCGTTGATTTAGACCTTCAACTAAGATCTTCAGATTAACCTAATTCAAAACACAAACTAACAAATTACTTGGGATGCATGTACTTGTCATTTCTTGAGTCAGTTATACTAAGCTTTATTAAGACAATTATTTGGAATGACACTAGGAAAATGAATACATTTCTATGTTTGTTTTTCTAGACCTTTAAATAACAATCAACAGCTGAAATCCCACATCCTGAGCTAACTGCTTCCTTGCATTCAACATCAATACTGCAATATTCAGAATTATCCCATCTCTGCAGAACTAAATCCAGAATCACCTGCCTAAGGCTCAACTTCAAGTGGAAGTAATCAGATATGTGTGAGTTGAGAGTAATCTGGTCTGCCATCTTTGCCAGCCTTTTGGCCTCTTCTACTGAGATGCATCACAGCAAGACAAAGTACCAATACATCACTAGATCAAGATGGTAACACTGGAGTCAACCTATTCTGACACTGAATTCCAAAACACATGCTTTCAATTCACAAGGTAATGAGAAAATGAACCCCGATGAAGGCTGGGGGAAATCTAGATGGACCTGCTTTGACTTTGCTGAGCAGTGCATGAAACAGAATCTTCCCCATCATCTCCTCCTTTGTCTGGGAATGCAAAGGATAGAACAGCTAGGAACACTAACATTGTCCTCAGCAGAGACAGCCTTGCTGCTCTGGTTGTCATCACTGTTGTGACTGACAATTTGGTTATCATATCACATACCGGCGTCTTCTCTCAGATGCCACCCACAACTGAAAACAGAAGGAAAGATTTTCCTCCTTGGTTGAAAATAAGAATGCTTTTGTTCTCCTCTCTCTTCCATTTGTTCAGCCAGGCAGCTTTAACCTGCAAGTTACTTCCCTAAAGGAGGAATGATTTGCTGGGAAGGAAGAGAAGCAGCAACCTGGATGCATGAGGTGGGTTGACCTTTGGGATGCATTGGTTTCTAATATCATTCTGCTCTGACCATGCTCTCCTCAGGCCCCAAAACACACAGAAACAAAGTGTATAAAGCAAACTAATGAGTAAAATGAATCTGTTACTGCACCCACAAGAAGCCAGAAAGACCTCACTTGAATTTTCTTGCAGATACCAAAGGGATTTTACAATTACACTAGGAAGCAGCATTTTGCACAAGCTCACAGGGAGCCCAGAGGAATTGACTACATGACTATTCACACTGCAACATTTAAGATTTTATGTTGCCTTTTATCGATGCTGTAATGCAGAGCATTTGGTTTCTTAGACCATAACTTCATCAGACAACATTTTGCTGTTGCTTTCAAAACCCTGCTACAGAGACAATTACCGTAGGAATTGCAGTTTAGGTCAAATAACCGTAACCAAAGCAAACTGCACTCCCAGCACGGTATCTGGCTGCAAGACCACACTTTGATCCGTGGCAAACTTTATGGATATATATGAATAGGCAGTAATTAAAAGAGACCACTAACTTTACAATGGCTTTCAGTTCCGTGCCATTTGAAGGGCAAACGTACTCACAGAGAGGCACGGAAGTGCAAGGAGAACAACTTACCCTGCGAGATATAGAGCTGGGGGCAGCCACCATTTAGTGTTGATGAAAAGCTACAGGATCATCCTACCTCGGAGAGCACGACATGCGTGGTTCTCTAAATGCTTAGAGCAGACCACTGCCTGCTGTCACTGCTGCCCTGTGTGAGGCAGGACACTGCACTACCGTCACCAGGAATTATAACTAAATAAATGCATTTCTGGCCTCTGGGTTCATATCTGATGTACAACCATTCACTGCATTGGCTTGTTAGTCTAGATTGAGGCACTTGAAACCCTTTAATAAAAAAAAAATTGGAAGAAAATATAGTCATATTCCTAAAATCAGTGTCATTTGACTTTGCTCAGGTTTGCGGTGTGCTAGGTTTACCCTGCTTGATGATACTTTATACTGTATTCCTTGCAATATATCCTTGCCTTACTGCCTTCAACAACTTTATTAGTAACAATTTGTTTCTGTTTCGGCCCTTCTGAAGTCCAATGACATCATTTGAATGCTACAATATGCTGGCAAATTGTGCATAAGAAATCCTACACTGATTCAGGTCCAGGACTGTCAGTCTTCCTTTCAAATAATGTTGGTATCAGAGACAACGCTGCAGATCACAGATGTAAAAATAGTTAAAGCTATACCCCAACTTAAGTAACAGTGTTCCCAAATCACTTCCAAAAAAGGCTCTTCTGCCAAAATGTTTCTGCAACTCCAGCCTTCAAAACTTACTTAGACTGCTGTGCCAGACAGTGTTATTATAATTAGAAACATTTGGGAACTATGTGCTTCACAAATCCTTCAGAGGCCAGAGGCACCCCACAGCAGCAAGGGATGCTCAGAGTGCCTGCACCCCAGATCCAGCAGCAGCATCCTTCCATAGGCTTTTAGCATCTAGTGGTAGATGGAGAGGTCTGCCCTAAAGCAGCATTATTTTATGGAAAGCCATAAGCTGAAGCTTTAATACACTGTAATAGGGGTTGATAAATGCAACGCATGAGGTCACTTGAACATCTGCTTTAAACAGCAGAAGAAAGATTACCGTGTGTATCTTGGACCTTTCTCCAATGTTGGTCCCTAGTGCAAATTCATTTTGGGCAACATGGATGAGAAACAGGATTACACAGATACGTCATATTCCATTTTAATGGGGATTTGGTCTGGTTCTGCAAGATCTAGGGGTAAAAGTCCTAACCCTGTTGAACTAAAGTCAAGATGACACTAAAAGAATTATCTAAAAATTATGGACCCTCTTCATTCCTCTTCACTTCTTCCTTTAAAGGAAGAGAAATTAATTTTTTCTAAATTTCACACAAAAGCTTCTCACCTCAGAAGGATTATTGCATCAAGTACTGCAATACAATTGGTTTTAAACAATTAAACAAAAGAAACACATCTATTACAGGCTTTCAAGTCTCTGCCTCGGAGTGAGAAGAATAGTCTTCCCTAAAGAAATTAGTTTCAGACCCTTCATGAAGCACGACTTGTCAATTCAAGGACAAGCACTCACAGTCTTGCATCTGATCTCCCCAACCACCATCAGCTGCAACAGCCCACAGGCTCTTCCCTCAGCACCTCTCCTACTTTTAGGCCAGTCAAAGAAACTGGCCCCTTATTTATCTCATACGTGTACAGAATTAAAACCAGAAGCACCAGCCAGCTGAGGAGTGCAATTTCAAAGCAGTCTTCAATTCCTATGTTCCTGTGTCATGCTAACAGAAACAGGAACTCGGCTTCCTTCTGTAAACTTTGACTCTCTCAGTAAAACAACCCATTGCTGAAATTTGGGGCAAGAACTGCAGAGGGAACAGAGTGGCTTTTGTCAAGGTCCCTAAACCTTCATGGCAAGGTTCACCAGCATGCTGAGGTCACCACTTTACAGTATTTTGAGCCAGAGAGAATGCACCCCTGCTTCTCAGCTGCTCTAACGCAAACTTTAAACCACCTGTGGAGGTAGATTTGTACTAACATGTTGGACTACCAACAGAAGGGGCTGAGGAGTGAAAACAGTGCCAAGCTGGCGTGTACCAACTATTGCCAACTACCTTGTGGGAATGCAAACTTCTGTGAGAACTACGAAGAAGAATTCTTATATTGCCATGCCAAGATAAGCCAAAGCTTGTTTGTGAAAGTTCTAGATCAAAGAGTTGGTGCTGAATTATAATCATTAAGTCATGTTAAGAACACAACTTAGAAAATGCAGGGATAATATATATTATTAAAATTAATTTTAATTACTGACTTGATTTTCTCCATTTGCTTTTCAATTTCCCCTGAGGCATACAGAAGTATCTCACACAACAGAATAAAACAAAAAAAAAATGAAATCAAATTAACTGGAATAACAGTCACAGAAAATTATTACTTTAAACTCACTATTCAAAAATACTACTTTTCCCACTCTCTTTAGTCTGTCTCAAAGTAAATATAAAAGCATGTAAGACTTCTTTTTTGGGTTTTGGTTTTTTTTTGAGGATACTTTTAAAAGCACTCAAAGTACTCTGTGGAGTTCTAGAGCAAAGAGCCAAAATTAGAGTCACTGTGAAAACAGAGTGGAAATTGTGTAATATTAAGTTTTTCCTCTCTTGTTTAGCTCTTTTATAAATGTTTCAGAAACAAAAGCCAATTGAAAAACAAACAAACAAAAAAAAAAAAAAGAAAAGAAAAAAAAAAAAGGAAAAAACCTTACTTGTGTCAGGCTGAGATTTCAACACGCCTTCGATGTCTGTGGTGATTTTGGAGACCTGACTATGAAACTGTTGGACAGAATTTTTGAGGCCAGAAATATCTGTGGAATGAAATGCTATAGTTCCATTCATTTCACGGATGCAGTTCCATAAGCTGCTCATGTGCTTATTCAGACCTTCTTTTATCCTCTGCAAGCTATCTGAAACAGAGTCCAGCTTGCCGCAAACTTTTTCAACATGTGAGACTCTGCTCTCCACATCTGAAACACCCTCCTGGATACCTTGTGTCTTTTCTTTGCACTTGCTAAGATCATTCAGGACATGGTCATTCAATTGTTCCAGTCTCTCTTTCACTTCACCACAGCAATTCTCACTGGGATGAGCAGTTTGGTTTGCAAATGTCCTCTGCATTTGATCAATTTTTCGGAAGACACCTCGCTGTGTTTTTCTACATGTAGAATTGACACCCAGAAGCTGCTCCTTGCAGCTACTCAAGCCATCTTGAAGATTTTTCATATCTTTATCAACGACATTTAGATTATACCTAAATAGACGTATGTCTCTTTGCATTTTCTGGATGTCACGTTGGTTACCCTTAATTAAGTTGAGTTTTTCATTAAAAGAGCCATTTAGAGACTGCAGAAGGACAGAGTTATTCTCTGTTTTCAAAAGCAAGTGATTGTACTTGTCGTTACAGTTTTCTAGCTGTTTCTGAAGGTCCTCTGTACCTCGTGGTGCAGATTGACATTTCTGTCCACAGAGTTGCTCAAGCGACAGTAGTTTGTTCTTCAGGAAATCAATCTCTGCTGTAAATTCCTCATTTGCAAATCCTGCATCACTGGGCAAGATAGGCCCAGGGTTCATAAACATTCCATCCGGGTCCGTGGTATTAGCGATCTCTAAAATAGTGCCGCCCAGCCTAACCTCCAGTGCCCTCAGCTTTTGGTCAAACAAGTCTCTCAGTTCATCTACCTCAGCAGCTATAGCACTGCGGAGGGTTTCCTCAATGTAAAAGCAATGCTCTTCAGCATTTCGCTCTGTAATATTCATCCTCGCATCAAGCTCCTCCAGCCTCTCGCCAAACATGTCTTCTAGATCTGGAGTTGACAATCGAATTATTTCGTTATCTATTCTGACATTCAAGATCCTATGTGCTTCCACCACTCTGTCAATCTTCTTATCTAAATCTTTTATCTTTTGGTCCAAGTCATTTCTCTCACCCTCGTTGCAACAACTGGAGTCGTTTGATGGAATCTGAGTTCGGAGAGTATTTCTTTCTTTCTTCAAATCATTCTCTTTTCCTTTTGTAACATCAGTTATCCCTACACAGTTATTTTCATTGTCATCACACTGCTGTTGAATATCCTGTAATTTGCATTCACAGGAGTTCTTCAGGTCTGACATTTTCTTTTCAAGTCCTTCCATTATTTCTTGTCTGAGGGACTCAAATTTTGAGTCTATATACTCCTGATAAATATTGTCCCTGGGCATTGTTATTGTAGGTCCTTGTGCTGCCTCCTGCAGTTGTTTTAATTGTCCTTCATAGCCTTTTACTTTTCCATTCAGTTCCTCCAGCTCATCATTCCTCAACTTCAAGGCTTCTTTGACCTCAGCTAGCTCAGATTTTATATCTTCCATTTCAAAATCAATAAAAGGGTCTTTTTGATCTTTATTGTTGTGGAGTCCGGGCAGATGAATAGCATCTGTTTCAGCACCAACCGCACTGTCAGGCTCTGGGCGGTCATAAAGGTTGTTCAGCCAAGTGACCAACATCTTACTAGCATCTTCTTGCACAGTCAACTTTAGGTTTTCATTCACACCTGCCACGGAGGACTGAAGTTCAATCACAGATCGTGTAAGTCTAAACAATTCATCCTCAAGAAACTGAATTCTCTTCTCATATGCTGGAGCCTCTGGCACTTCTGTTGGTTCTGCATCTGTTTCACAGAAATAACAGACAAACTCTGGATGTAAATATTCCCAGTGTTACCTGTTTTAATCAGCTGCAGTTAATTTCACTTTTCTTTAAAACCAAACAATGATTTAATTTGCAGAATGTTTGTTTGCCTTTTCTGTTCTCGTTTTCAGTAGTTTATAAATAACACATTATCAAAAACTCTCCAAACTGAGAAGTTTTAACTCCTGTCAAGATACAAGAGCACTAAATAAACTGTCAAGCAGAATCGCCCTTCTTGTTCAGCAATGAATCTAAGCTATAGTACATATAGCAGACCATTATAAATGTATACACATCACAACACAATCACCTTGGAACCACTGCATCTCCTAGAACAATCATATGCCCTCTGATAACAATAATTTGCTCCTGAATTCCCATTGAAAACTTCAGAGGCAGTCAGCTATTTATTTGCATGAAGTGGATTTTTGCTCCAGTATTTTACTGAACTGAGGTCCAAATATACATCCCATACATGAGATGGGGTTCTGCAAGGTACTCCAGTTACCACACTTGCTTCATGTACAATTCTGGATGTTCCGTTTCAAGCAAAATGTGTGACAACTGCAGAAAATCCAGAACAACAACAATAAAATATTATCAGAGGTTAAGAAAGGATAAACTTCAGGAAAAGTCAAAGTATTTTTTTTTTTAGTGTAGGAAAGAGGAGAATGATACAGATATCATCATGTTTTATTATCACCTTTTGGAAATAATGTTTTAGTTGGGCTAACAAAATATTTTAAAAGGCTCTTTTTAAAGCAGGTATATAATCCATAGGACTAGTTTGAAACCATGTTTTAAGACATTCAATGCATTCTACTACACAGAAAACACATGTGGAAATCTGACTAAGCACTATATGTGACACTAATCTCCAATTATGTTGGAAAAAGCCCTTCAGAAGGAAACATCTGTTTATCATTTTTTGTTAATGGAGAAAAGGCATAATACAGCAGTAACAGCATTCCTTCTTGCCTTTTCAGAAGACAGTATCTTACACAAACAAATGTCATTCATTCTTTAAAATACTCTTTGAGAAACTGAGGCTTATTCTTACTTATTCCCTTACTCCTTACTATTAAGGCAGGTAATCTAATATAAAATCTGTAAAATCTGCACAACCTTGAATAAAACACTGTGAAACTGCTAGGGACCGTTATGTATCATCAAAATTAGTACCTGTTGTGGGGTTTTTTTGTTTTAATAATAGTTCTTCTCAATTTTTTTGAAATTATTTTTTTTCCTGAACAATGGAGAAATCACAGAAAAAAAAACCAAACTGTAAATTCTCACAAAAACTCCAATCTTGAAGATTTTCTGGAACCGTGAGTAGTCAGCTGGCATTTCCAGCCTGCATTCTACAGCCCAATCCCCTGTTATTCTTCAGGAAATTCTCAGTATCAAGACTGCTATTGCCTGTCTATTATTTTCCCACCACACAGTGTCTTCCACATGGCATTTGTACCTGCCAGTAGTTGATTTTAACAGAAGCCATAACGGTTCTTATCCTTAAAAGACAAAACAAGAAACCAGACACGATCACGCCTACCAAAATTCAACCCAAAACTTACCTACGCCTTTCTTCACAACAGCTCTCGCTGGTGTTGTGGGACGACGAGCAGTGTTTGGCTTGTCTGCTGGTCCTTCCCTGCAGTCTTCCCCCTTGTACCCAGGACAACATCTCCATTCTAGCTCTGTCACTGTCTTATATGCAACTGTGTACCGAGGTCTGAAACTCGTTCGGTATCTGCCAAAACAGAAAGCATTTTAAACGACCTGTAACCTAACCTGCTATTTGGATTAAAGTAAAGTTAAAACAGGTTTTTTTCTTTTCTTTTCCCCAATGAAAATCAAACACTTTCATCTATGATTCATTTTCTGCTTCAAACATCAAACAAACAAACATTTTTGTCTAGATTTTCAAGTTACCTGTGCTCAACACAGTCACGTCAGGAAAAACAAACACTGCCCTGGAATAAGGGCTTTCACGTATGAGTAGAGGGATAAAATGTTGTGGCAGGTGAAGATTCAACTTCTCAGACACCACTGAGAGTAACAGTGGCCATCAATGTATTACTCTATAATTCAAAACCTTTTTCCTCTAATAACTGCTTTTCATTGCAAACCCACCCACAGGGCTCTTCGGGACATCAAAAAATGTTTCTGCCTGCTTCGTCCCACTTGTATTTCCACAGTCTTCTCTTAAACCATTCATCAGGATCCATAGGTACAGAGCAGTCAAAGCTGGAAGGGATATTCCAGAGAAGGACAAAACGTTGAAAGCATGAGTCAGACAAGGACATGAAAGAAGGAGTCAGATGAAATACTAAACCAACAAAGAAATCAACTCTTTCCTACTTCATTAGTTAAGTTGAAAAGGATCTGGCGGACAAACCTGTGCACACATTATGTACATACAACCTTGAGCTTCCCTGATTAATCACTCATAAGTTAATAAATGACAAAGTGATTCTGGTTGTGCACCTTTCTTTAACTATAGACCTCTTCTATAACTTTCCTTCATACACATACCGCATGTTCACCTGTGGTCAGACGCTGTGGTATCTCATCAGACTCTAAGCAGAGGCTCTGCCATTTCATAAAAACTAAATCAATTTAAGGTACAGCTCATTTCAGGCTGAGAGAAGAGGAAAATGAGGAAAACAGGGACTTGCTGCCTGAGCTCTATAAAATTGTATTTTTGGAACACAGAGAAATAAAAAGTCCCAATTTCTCACATGAATTAGTTTCTCAGAGTAAACCTAGCATCATGCTACTAATCTCCTACAGCATTTTCAAATCTTTTTTCCCTTAAGATTATTTCAGATTATAACAACAGGTTGCATCCACTTAATGTATGACAGACTCACTTCACAGCTGAGATGTCTCTAAAACAGTAATACTGGCAGAATAAATACAGAACAGCAGCAAAGGACTCTACAGGAGCTCTGCAACAGATTTCACACATAGCCCGGCTGGGGTCATAGGGAGTATCTCTTGGGACAGAGAGAGAATACTGTACAGAACAGGCATTAAAAGCAGCCATGCTATCACACAAAAATCACAAAATATTTCATTAAATAGTGTGTTGTATTAATTTGCACAACTCCTTATTGTTAAAAAAAAATCAGTATTCAGCTATCAAATGGAAAGACTTAAATTCTTACACTGACTGCAAAACAGTTTCTATTCAAAGTCACAGAATGAGAGTTAGTTTAATTGTTACCCTTCAAAGCTTCTCTTGCCATGAGTGCACATAATTGCTGAAATAATTCCATATTTTTCTTTATTCAGTATATTTCACTTCCAGATACATAATTTTAATATAATGTCCCACATCTGACAGATATTTGCAGTCCCATTTTGGTAAGCTGATTAACAAATTTGCTGCAGGGTGGTTAAAATGTTGACTACTAATTATGATTTTTTTTTTCCCCAACCATACCTTTCCCAATTCTGCCAAAATACATTCTAATTTTTGCATATACTCAGTGTTGTTTTGTGTTATTACTCTGTCTATGACTTCTTATTTAATGGGAAAAAGTTACTTTCTGGGCCAAGAGTATCTTGTTCCAATAAGCCTCTTGATTACATAAGAAGGCAGGGACAGGCTATGCTGTATCGCTTATTTATTAGCTGCTCATAACTACAGTGGTTTGCTGTGGCTGTTATCTTTTCGGACTCTGACTTGAAGCATGTAAACTCAGAGTGGGTTTCCAATCCTTTTTTACCTTCGCAACACCATACATGAAATAGCTGTAGACTGCACTCCAGCTCATCATTTCTTTTACAATTTTCACTGAAACATCTGCTGAATCCTGCTTACAAACAAAGTACAGACATCCCCAAGGTCAAGTGTTTTAAAAATTAAATAGAGGAGTGCAACGTAGAGGGCAACACTGGGAAGAACAATATCCCGGCCACCCAGGAACTTCCTTTTCCTTCTCCCTTATCTAAAATATTAAACCACATCATGTCAAGATAATTTGGGTTTGAATCCTTTCCTTCCAACTAGCTGCCAGTCAGGAGCAACAGGATTAGCTTGACACTTTAGTGTTTTGAAGTGGTTTTGAGAGTCATTACAATCTCTCTCACAACTACCACATTACTGAAATGCAAACTTTGAACTTCCAGATCAGTGTTCACATGCCGGAAATGGTTGTACATACTTTTCTCTGATTTCCATAAAGCACTTAACTGCTCCAAACTTTGTGTGTGTTCCTCTCTATACTTTCAGGGCTAACCCCCTTCCTGAAAATTACAGTATTTTGATTATTTTCAAACGCCTCTTTTTTTTCCTCACAAATTTTTAAGAATATAGCTGAAAGTAATTTTATAAAAGGAATAAGAACTAGTTTTATGCAAATTGTGCACTTCTTCACTCTAATTAAAGAATGAGGATTTTCTATCATATTTTTGACAAGTTTCTCTCTCTATACCTTGTCTGTAGTCATACTCATCAACGTAGACACTTCAACATTCAGACAAATCATACGACACAAAAGAAGAATATAAACAAATAAAAAGAAATCAAGCTTAATATTTTTCATGTGCAAATTTTTATAACTCCATTTTAAAAATAAAAAACCCCATGTTTGACATTCTTACTTTTTTTTTTTGTTTCATAGTTTCATGATCCTAAGAGGCATAAAATCCCTCAATATGATTTAATAAATTATTTGAAATGCAGAAGAATTCTCTTTATTCTAAATTATAAAATATAAACACTGTGCATCTACAACTTTTAAAATGTTGTAGCAGTCCATTTCTTACAAATTCTTGTCACTTTGAAAACTTAAGCAAATACACAAATCGGATCTGTTTTGATTTCAGATATGGCACATCAAATACGGACTAACCTGAATCCTAAACCACAATTCTCCTAGAGGAACAAATAAGCTAGAATCAGAATATCTCAAAATCTGGACCTAGAACAGTTTTCATATTTCACATTTTGATCTATGGTAACAAGACAGCTATACTCATGGATGGCTCAGAAATAAAAGTCGCTTACTGGATTTACTTACCAAGAACTATTCCTTCTCTATTCTGCCAGCCCAGCTGAATGAATCACAGAGCTACTCCCATTTCCTCCAGGAACGCTAGTCATGTAAGGCTGGGTAACAGGAACTTACACTGACACTTTTCTAATTTAAATTCAGTCAAATAAAAATTCTTAAAAACCCCAGCTTCATTGATGCAGCTTCTCTACTAATGATATACTTCATGCAGAGTCGTTGTGCAAGTTGCCCACGCAAGGAATGGTGCCACTGTGCCAGCACTGTCCAGCTGCACTGATAAATGACACTCACCAGCAGGCATCCAAGCCCGGGGGAGATTCTCAATCATACATTAAGTTTTTTAAAGGCAGAATTTGCTTGCTCAATGAATTTCGGTGGAGGAGCTGGACATTTCCAGGATTTTGCCAGGATATAACAGTCCAACAGCATCAAACACAGTGTATTATTGGTTACGGTTCTAACAAAACAAACCATAACTTCCTGCGAGGGACCACATCCTGAGAATAATTTGGGATTCTATGTATGTGAAAGACATAGGACTGGGAGCTACCAGAATATACAAATCAGACATGTCTTTATTTCTGCAGTATTCTGAACCCAATTGCTCACAGTCACAGCAAATGCATAACATACAATCACAAACCTATAAAACATAAGAAATGCACTCCATGTAGCCATAGATACAAAATGTTGGTTCTCTATGAAGCTGGGTAGTTACATGGTTAGAATGTATCATCAATTTTCACATCATGTATCTGGTAGGTGTCAATCTTTACAGAGTTATCTAGTGAGGCAATTTGGTCAAAAGGGTTCACAAAAAATTCAGAAGTCTCTCAAAGAATTGAGGCTCTGCTTAAATGCCTCTAAATGCTGTAACGCAATTAAAAAACAGTAAAACATCAAATCTTCCTACAGTTGACTTGGATTTCTGCTATTCAAGTAAGTGATACGAAATACAATTATTTTTACAAGAATCTTAAAGATATTTTAAAAAATAGTAATTTCTTACGTGGTTAAAGTTACATACAATACACCAGCACTTACTGTGCCTAGTCACCCCATCCTCCTATGGACCTTCAGTCCAAGATGATGGTCATATCCCCTTGATGAATTGAGATAAATACTGTAACTGAAGTAATTCTTTCAACAGTCTCTAATCTTTCCTAGCAACAGAGAAAATAAGAACAGCTGGTTTTTAGGAGTCTTGCCACAACAGGCTTATAACTACCAATGCCTACTACCATCACCATGAATTCAATATGCTGATCAAATGAGAAAACACATTCAGAATGCTAATGCAAACCTTCACTTTTAATATCTAAGTGTTTTGCAGCTGAAATAAAGTTGTACAGGGTGACAATAGCATTCAAATATTCCTCCTCTTTGAAAGAGAAGTACATCCTTAGGAAAATGCTTAATTAAAAATTCATGTTTGCTGTAAATGCTAAAAATTTTGACTAGGAAATAAGCTATAATATTCTTACGGTGCTAAACCACAGAAGGAAACAGTTAACACTGATATTTGGAACGTCACCTAATAGCGATAAAACAAATCAGAAACATTTGGACAAAACTGGTGGGAAAACATATGGCTCAGTTCTGGAACTAGATATTAACACTCAACCTTTTGGGAAATGCAGTGAGATAAGTGCCACTACATCCTCACTGTGAGGAAGAGACCGCTGAATCAGCATATGTTTCTACATAAGCAGCGTATAAAATGTTTATTCTCAGCACAAAGCTTTAAGGTTGGTCCAAAATTCTGTAGTGCCTGGAACAAGTCCCATACTTCAGCAGCCTGAAAATTGCTGCCTTATTGAATATAAGATAACAGATCTTCACTCTTACATGCTTTTATTGAATGTAGATCCATTCTTTGTAAATTATATAGTCTGCTAGTTATTTTTATCCAGTTATACAGTCCCAGTCATCTATATTTCCAATATAGATTGAATTGTGAGTGCTGAAGTAACACACAGTCACTCTCAAAAATACTACCTAGATGAAATTAAATGCAAACATACTTTGACCAAATATTTTTTATTTTGTAGGTTTATACTACACAAATACTAAACTAGAACCAGTTGATCCCGAGTTTGCTGTTTCCCAAGACTGCAGGCCTAATTGTAATCCCTACAAATAGTGCCAGAAATCCTAGTTCCACTGAAATTGCGGGAGACTTCAGTGGTTGCCTGTAACAGCGAGTTTCAGCACTCCTGGATTTCAGGGGCCTCCTGTGTAGGTATGGACAGGCACTAGTTGTCTGTATTTCCACGATGGCCAATAGAAATAGTAATTACAGCTAGTACAGTCAAACCAGGGCTGAATCTCACCCTAAAGTCATTATTTACATCCGATTACCTACAGAGCATGCTGGACACCACTGACTTGCATTTGAGTCACTATTACTCCATGTCTAAGTTCCCTTGCACACATTCATCCCTCTGTAGAAAGGGTAGACAACTGAATTCAGGGTAAGTCCAACCCCACCTCTGGATTTTGTTCTTTTATAACCTTACTACTGCACAGCAGCACTGGCAGCCAGCTTGTGTTCCAGCCCACAGATGAGCTTAATTTGAGGAAAATGTATCTTTACTACGAGTTTATCCTAAGGCATTTATAGCAAGCAGTGAAAAGATGTTTTGACAGGAATAGAGTAACCTACAGAAGTCTAGGTGTTAAGTGAAATACAGCAAGGCCATAATAAATTCCAATTATACAACACTGCAAAATCAATTTACAAAAAATCCTATTGCACCCCAAAATAATTTTCCATTTTGATCTGGCCTTAGAGAAACTAACTTGCTTCTTACAGAGAGACTTAAGAAAATCTTTACACCACTATTCTCCCTTTAGCTGGCTGCTTTTTTTTCCCCAAATTTACATGAAGTAGGTCAGTACATGTCTTTGCAGGCATTGTGGTCTGAGGAATTACTTTTTCTTGAAAAAAATGCCACTGACATTACCCACTAGCCCAGTCACAGTCATCTTAATTGAAGATCCCGAAAAACCATGGCCAGGTCTACAGATGACACAATAATCAGGACCTAATATTTGTTTCAAAAAGCAACCACAGAGGATTCAAATTTTTTTTTGTGCTGGGAAATACACGATTTTGAGGCACTCCTCTGGAAAACATAAAGCTGTGACGAATACCATTAGCACATATGACCAAGGAGGCTCAGCTTCTCTGGGCTCGCATAGGTACACAAGGGAGCTTTTAATAAAGTTTTCACTAATGTGTAGCATGGCCAGCATTTGTACCAGATCTATTCTGAGCTAAATCCTGAATAAAAAACTGCTGCTGGGTGAGAGCATTAAGAGGGACTGAAGCTCAAGGCAAGCAAGAGAATAAGTCAAAGCACTATGCATCCACAGAAACACAACTGCCTGCTGTGTACACAACCAAGAAATCACCCATCCAGGTCACTGAAATGACTGTTTTAGTATCTGATTATGAAAGCACGGTAATTTTACTAAATGTTGCATAAAACAGGAACGAGTATTAGAGACTAAGTGCTTTTTTTCCACTGCTTATTTTTATTTGGTGTCTTCACGCTACCTGAAAAGCACGATGGAAGAAATTGCTAGTGGGCTGAGACCTGGCACAGGTGATTGCATCATTCTCTCCTGCTACAAAGGAAAAAATTGCTTTTCCCTACATCTAAATAAAACTGTTGTCTCACCTATTGGTGCCCGGGAAGGAGAAGGAGCAGATGATCATGGTGCCCAAATCAGCTCATTACAGGCTGGTCTCTCACACACAGTTCTCTTCAATGCTGAACATTATTTCAATGAATCTGAGCAAATCCTGAATTTTACTTCAGAATTTGGGTGTTTCTTTCAATAAGAGAGGCAGAAGATTACAGGAAGTGTTAGAAGACAAAAACTTTCCTCTATTCTCAGGCAACACCACATGGTTTCATTTGTAGCTCCTTTCAAAGCCTCCATAAGTGCCATTGTTTATTCCTTACACAGAGAATTTCATGCCACTCAGCTAGAATTCTTCTATCAAAAAAAAGATGAGATTCAAATTTTCTCTACTGGGAGAGAAACATTTCTTCCTGCGAAGAAAGAGCCAAAGGACTGCACACTCTGAAACATGACTTCATGTCTCATACTAGTTATTTCTTCTTGTTGTGTACGTATCTTCGTACAGACACATACACACAGACACAAATACCTATCCGTCTAACTCTCTCTCAGCCGCTGAAGATTTTATTTTCAAAGAGCTGACCACTAAAGTCCAGTAGGAAATGCTCAGAAGTTTGAAATGTTAATACTCCTAATGTTCATAAATTACGACTCGGTAGGCATCCTCTTCTCAGAAGCAGCAAAACCAAGACATAGGATGCATTTAAGTAACTTGCAGCCACGAACAGCCTTTGGCAAAGCTCAAAGCAGTGCTTCATTCTTGGGATTTACAGTCTTGAATTATCTTACATGGTTGCTTCCTTCCATCTTGTCACAAGTCAGACACGGGGTGACAGACCAACAGTAAGCTATTAAAATCCCACTTAAACAGAATGGGATAGGAAAACCCTGAAAATACGGTCCTTTCAAAAGGATTTCAGGAAAACTTTATAGAGCAGCAATGTGATGTAGTCTAACAGGGATAGAACAGGAGCAATTTAGCAACAGACTATACGTTAACAACATACTCACGTGCCTCTTCCAGCAGCAAGGACCAAGTTTCTCACCTTACACCAGCGAAAAGATCAAATGAGGATGCAGAACACTGCTACTGATAAAGCTGCCTGGGAGACTGAGCTCCAATAGTATCTCTCATGCTTCTCTGCCCATGAAATAAGCTGATTCCTAGGATGCTCTAGAATTAGCTATTGCTGACAGATTATTTAAAAACACACACAGGTAGAACAGATAACCAATACTTTCATGAACACAAGAGCTAACTGTGGGATTAGCTGGGACTCCAACTTTCAGAATAAAATGGACCATTGTTTTGAGAGCTGTTACTTTTCAAGACACCAAGCCAAAAGTGAACCAGAGGGGAAAGGAAAGATGAGATGTGAATGCAAAACCGAAGTCAAAGGGGAGCAATAATCCACAATATGTAAAAGTGGCACTGCCCTCTTTCTAATGGTGCAGCATGTTCCTTGGTTATTTGGGTAATTTATGACAAAATACGCTTTAAATAGGTCAGCAACTCCCTAAAAGAGAAAATTCCTTGTTTTGGCAACAGTTTGGTGCTTAACAGAAGAGGCCCCAGACCTCCAGGTCACACATTTCTCAAACCTGAAAAGCATAAAATTCTAAGTATTTACACTAATGGGAAGTGAGGAGCAGTATGTGATTTTTTTAAAAACTGTTGCAACAAACTCAGACAACACGTGAAATTAAAATTCCCTGTCCAGTTTACAGAGAAAGACTTTGCTGCATTCAGTGTGTGGAGGCAGAGATGCACAATTTCAGGCTCAGGGAGACAGCCAGGAAAGCTTACCACACCCAGCAGGCCCTCAAAGATTTTCAAACAAGCACTCCAGGAGACTGAAGTTTTTTAAGTTTCCTTACTGTTTTCAATGCACAACCCCTTAGGCTAACCTCCCTATGTAGTCAGCTAGCTGGAGCCTGTACAAAGAAACTCTGCTTCATACAAAATACAAGAAGCTGGAAAAAAAATCCTGAAGACCTTTATAGATACTTGGAGGAGAAACATTAAACAGCTCTCACTTTCCCTTCAAGTTTTTGTGCATCCTGAAAGTTTTTCTTACGAGATATGTATTGCTGGAGGCCAGTGGAAGGCACAGGCTCTGATTTGTGCTGACTTGTGTATCTGAGGTTTTGAGCCTGCCTGGTGCTGAGCATTCTGACACTGGTCTGTATGTTTAATTTCTAGCAACTGAACAGTCTCAGTAAAAACTACACTGGGATCGTTGAAGTGTTGAAAATGAGATGTGGATTTCCTACATGTTCCTAGACTGGGGCTGACATGCTCCACCCAGGTTGCTCTGGGGTTGCCAGACTGATGAAGCCATTTAACATAAAGTGGAAGTCTCATATGCTGTTCCTCAGTAATACATTTCCACTTTTACTTAGTATTATTTTGTTAACAAAGACTGAATGCTGCTTATTAAAATCTGTGATTTACTCATAAGGAGTCATCTATCCTGATACTTATGAATGCAGAAAACTAATAGTCATATTCTCTAAAGTTATTTCAATCTTTTGCTTTAAATCTTCTTCTGGGCAATGAACAAAACCGTGATTAGTTTGGCAGTGGGCCTATTTACACTCATTTAAAAGTATTAAACAACAAGAAGTTGGAAAATATTGCTCAAGGAGAGATTTGGAGAGGCTTGCCAATTCAGCTATTGATTCATTCATCATTTTCTAAGTATGTGAAACAAAATGAAATAATGGATTTTCTTATTAAAGATTTATTAGTGTCATGATGAGAAGCTTACACTAAACCATGAAATTCACTTCTCACAAGCTAAGGACAGACGACCAGAGCCCACAAATATCTTTACTCACATGAGCATAATTAATGGGGGTTGGTACACGAATTAGAAGATCTGATAAAACATCCCTTCTTTCAAGTCTCCAAGCAACCTTATCTAACCTTGAAGCTGGCTCTCTTGTTAGCTGGAAGCCATGGGGAGGGGTTACATTCCCCCCCAGAGGTTCTTACCAATCTAAATTTCTTTCTATTTGATTTACCCGGCAGTCCTATTGCAGTTCTGTAGCAAAGACAGAAACCCAGAAAACATTCCTCTCCTTCAGCTACTTCAGTTCACTTCAAACTTTAAAATCAAAACCTCAGTAGTGAGAACAGCTTTTCCCAAAAATGCTTGGCCATAAACTGGAGCACCTATGGTACAGCCAGGTGTCCCAACATACTCTACAGAACACAAGGCAAAACATACAACTGGTATGACAATTCCCTACTCTGAAGCAGCTACACTGACCAGAACAAGCCAAAACCCTAAAGAGTGTGTAGGATCTAACCACAAGGGCAATACGTTTTTTATTTAGAATCAGACAATGCTGTTAGTCATAAATTGCTAAAAATGCTAATGAAGTTACCAAACCATTCATAAGAAAGCTAAGAAAGGCAATTCACAACAAAAGAAGAAGGGATGGGCCAGTCATACATGAAGTAATATTATATTTCAAAACATCCAAGTTCTTTTTAGTGGGTAAAAACATTAATATTTTGTGTAAGTACCTTTTGTGTAAGTACCATTAATATTTTGTGTAAGTACCTTTTAGCCCAATGACCTACTAATAACAACGTTCCTCCTTCCTTTGCTACTCACAGTTTTAAGAAAAATAAATCAGGAGCCCCCCATACTTCAAAGGGAACATACTTCAAAGGGCCTTTCTGCTCTTTCTACTCCCTCTCTTCCTATCTCTTAAGCAGCCACATTTCAACTCACATTTATCCTTGACACCTTAATGAGCCAAAGCATTCACCAACTTTTCAGCAAGGAAATGCACTATAGAGCCCAAGTACCTACAGAACACTTAAACAATGAAGTGTAATAATTTCCTGAATTTCAACTTAACAGTTCAGGAAATACAACCCCTAGACGAAGTAAATTTATAGTTAACACTTCTAGAAGTATAGTCATCCCAACAGGGGATTTTGTTGGGTTTTTTTGTTTGTTTTATTTTTTTTCCAGACAAATTATATTTTAATGGGCCTAAAGGGTAGATAAAAAGGGTTCATGCATGCATATGATTTCTAGGCTTAATCACCAGAGCTTTGTATTTCTTAAAAAAAAAAAAAAATTAAAAGGACAATCAGTGCTGACTATAATCCAAATCTGAATACACACTCTCTTGTACGTGAAGAGTACATGGAGTTTGGGAGTACACTGTATGTTTAAGGCAATGAAATGCTCCCATATAAAATGCAATAATTGCTATGCCCAACCTAGACTTTACCTAAACACTAGAAAGGCTCTTTAAACCTAGTCTTCAACTAACATAAATCAACAGTAAATCCACTGACTGATTAAAAAATAGACCTAACAGTACTTAAGCACTAATAAACCCCCTAGATCTATGATACAGTTAAGGAACTCTTTGTTTGATTTGGATCTCACTGTCCCCACTGTCTGCAGCTGAATGAGCTCTTAGATAAACCCTGGGTATCAGGAGGAGACTGCACAGGGACTGTACTTTATTACCATGAATATCTGGTATTTAGTTCATTTTAAGTTCTCTATGCAAGTGTATAAAGGAAGGAAAGAGAATAATTTCCGAAAAGTCCTCACAGTTATTTCTTTGTTGCTTTTATAGCTCTTTCCTCTCCTATTTATGTCAGCATTAGCTAATAAACATATATAAACACATTTTGTTATTCAGAGCACCATTCCTTCTGAATTAAACAATTCACAGGACAGAAGATAGGGATTTGCAGGATCTGAGGCATGTCTTTCAAATGTTTTGGATTAGCTCCTTTCCTACTCTGGCACTAAGAGAAGGTATATGTCCAGCAGACAGAAAAATAAAAGTCAAAAAGTTCAAAAGTTTTGAACACAATAAAATGTCAAGATTTTGATATTCCACCACCTTTCAGTGTTAATCAGCTGGTGCTATGTAAGGTGCTTAAAATATTTTACGTTAAGAATAATAAATTGTTTTGCAGTTGCCATTACAGTTATGAAGAAAATAATAGTGTTGTTCACCACAGAAAGTCAAATCAAGGAAACAAAGTCTTATGATAAGTATCTAATCCCATTCTCAAAAGAACAAAAAAACTCCATGAGACTGGACACAGCTGGCAAGACCAAATGCCTGTTGGGCCCCATATTCTCTCTCTGACAGCAGCCAGCTCCAGATGTTCAGAAGCACAAGGACAGACAATGCCATTTCACAGAACCACAGAGAAATCTGAAAGGGATGGGACTTCTGGAGGTCATGCAGTCCAGCCCGATGTTCAAGATGGGCTTCCCCTTCTTACTCCTGCCAAAGACCTCACACACACAAACATTTTCAGTTCAGGAATTTCCTCAGCTAGAAGCAATGCCTTTGCACTTTCTTCATTATCTACAAGCAAATAGTCCACGAAAGTCCTAATTTACCGCCTCTGAAATTCCTTATCTCAGTGCTTGGTGATTTATATATTTAACGAGCTCAGTTTCAACCACTCCTCACTCCTCTGTAGCTCCACTACGGAGACTTCTCAGGATAGAGGACACACCCCATTACACAGTCCATAAACTCAGTCACAAGTCCAAAATGGCCAGTTCAACACTCCAAAGAGAAAGGGGATATTACACAAGAGAGTGTTACTCAGCTGTCTGCTGTTTTAATTTTTTCCTCTCAAATTCTAGTGTTTATGTTTTCCAACAGAGAAAAGCTGGGGCTTTTTTACAAAAATAGCAACCCAAACAGACAGAAAGCAGCACATTTGAATGCCAAACACCCAGCACCTATTGTCATGGGCCCCAGGGTGGCAGTGTCATCAGTGTCCACAGTCTTATTTCAGTACTACCCAGGATGTAGCAGTATCAGTTTCATTCTCTGACTGTTTCATGTCAAAATAAAAACTAGTTACTGAAGTTTTACTGTAAAACCATCCTCATCATCACCTCAGCCCAAGTCTGAGCCTACAAAAATCTGTGGGTGTCCTTTCAGTGACTTCTAGGAGAGGTAAAATGGTTTCACAAGGTGCACATCACCAAGAGCTTTCAATCAGAAACGTGCAAATATTACTGCTTCTCAAGTGGGAAACTGAGGAAAGGGGACTTGCCTGAAATTAGCCAGAAGGTAAGCGAGATACATCTGTTCCCTGTATGGTACCTGCAGGCTCACACAGCCTTGCAGCATAGCGTGCTGTAGGTAGTCATTCTGCAGACTAGAACGTGGTCACACTCATGAAGCTTAAAATCAAACAAGTAATTTTATATAATCCCCCGTAAAAATCTCTGCACTGGCAGCTCCCCTTGCTGGGCAACGGACAGGGATACACAGACTGTAAAGCAGCTGGCTCACGTTCCTGGCTCTCTCTCTTGATTCAGTAACACAGAGCAACTATAAAACCTCTCAGAGCCAGGATGCGTAGCACATAGGTGCGCTCCCGGCAGATCCTGGCGTTCCCGCCGTCCACGGGAAGCAGCCCGCGTGCTTTTCGCCCGCCTGCACGCCCCACCGCGCCGACGAGGTGTGCCAGCGCAGCTCCCTCCCGGCGGGCTGGCTGCACAGACCAACAACTCAATCTGGCTCCAATTAGCTCCGGCCGCCTGATGTTTGCAAAGAGAGAGCGCTTTGTTTGGGGCGTGCTGAGGACCAGGGGCTGTCCTCGCCCTCCTGCCCCGGACCTGAGCTTTTGGGGTGCCGGGAACCACCCGAGCGCCGCCATAGCGGCCACCTCCGCGCCGGGGCTTGGCAGCGGGTGGCCGAGCGCTTGCCCTCCCGAGGTCGCCTCCTCGGCTACTTACACCGGGGTCGGCTGGCAGGGGAACTGGTTCCAGGCGCACTTGTACTGGGCCTGGACGTAGCTCTCCGTCCCGTCCAGCACCGAGCAGCTCACGTTCTTGTTCACTATGTAGGCGCACCAGTTCCTGGAGGGTGGAAAGACAGCGCCCGTCAGGGAGCCCGCACGCCGCCCCAGCTCCCCTGCCCCGGCTCGCCCCGGCTCGCCCCGCCGCCGGCAGCGCCTCCCGCTCCCGCTGCGGGCGGGCGGTACTCACTTGCTGCGGGAGCCCGGCCGGGAGTACGGCAGGTGCGGGGTGCCGTGGCTCAGCCCGGCGCCCAGGGCGAGGAGGAGCGGCAGCGCCCATCCCCAGGGCACGGCGGGCCCCGGGCACAGCTCCATGGGGCGGCGGGCAGCGGCGGCGGGCGAGCGGGGCGAGCCGGTGCCTCTCGGAGGGCTCCCTCCGTCCGTCTGTCCGTCCGTCTGTCCCTCCGTCCGTCCCGCCCGCCCTCGCCCGCTCCCAGCTCCCTCACTGACGCAAATCCCCCCACCCCGTTTCCGCCCTCCACAGCGGCTCCGCACACCCCTCTGGCCGAGGCGCCGCTCCCCTCCACTCGCCCGACCGGCCCCGGTCCCCGCCGCGCTCCAGCCCCCCGGCCGAGCAGCAGCCGGAGCCGCCGGTCCCGCGTGGGGCCCGCCACCATCAGCGGGTCCCCTCGGGACAGCCCCCGCTCCCCGACCCCTGCTCGGACCGGCCGACGGCCTCTCCCGAGCCGGCTGTTCCCACTGGATGGGAGGAAAGAGCCAAGCCCCCGAGGAAGAGCTCCCCCTCTCCCGGTGACACGGAGTCCTGGGACAGAGGGCAGCCCCCCGAACCGCGGGCAAGAGGGGCACTGGGTTCTCCTTTAGGTGGGGCTGGTGCAGACGCGGTGGGCTCCAGGTGTGCTGATGGTGCTCCCGGTGTGTGAGAGGGAGGCTCAGGAGGGCTTGCTGCCCTGTGGTCTTGCTTGACACCAGTGCCATGGCATGGGATGCCCCAATGGCTCATTCCAACCCACTGGCATGGGAAGGGTGCTGGTGGCTACCTTTGCGAGCGATAAACAATAAGCCTTTATTTGTAAGGAGAGGTGTTCAGTGGATGGAGAGAGCCGTGGGCATTCAGATTGACCTGGCTGTTAAAATCCAGCTCAAGCACCTTGACTGACTGGCCTACCCAGGTGAGGCCATCCGCAATGGGTCCCACCGCTATCAGGCCTACACAGAGGCTCCTCCGTCCTCCTCAGCTCCTGCGCTTTTGCAGGATGGATCTTTGGATTGGCGCAAAACTGAACAAAGCATCAAGGCTAGGCCAGGGCAGGCTGCTCCCACCAGAGGGAAGGAGGGGAATGGAGACAGAGATGCTTGGGTGGAGAACAGTTTGGGTGGGAGTTTTGGGAGCAGTGCCTGCTGCTGCTGTTGATGAGCCTGACCAGCCCTAACCGTGTCCACATGTTTCCAGGCCTTCCATGGCCACAGCAGCTGCTCAGGGTTTTTTAGGTCTCACAGGCAGGCAAAGCCAGCAGCAGGGCTGGGCCCTGTCTTTTGCTGTAGGCAGCAACCTGCTGTCCTCATCATTTGTCCTAACCTGCTGAAACAGGAAGGTTTTGTCTGCCAGTCTTACAGTCGGTCTCACCTGACAACTTCACTTGGCCTCTTGAGTCTGCAGGGAAATAATGTTTCAATGTTGAAGTCAAAATTATGCATTCAGACTGTTTTTTTGAAATTGTTTCAGTGGAAATATACACTAAAACTTCCTGTCACCCAGAGAAATGCGAGGCATTACAGATATGTAGGAACACTTCACTGGCAATAAATAGCAATGGGAAAAGATGAGACTATGACTGTTCCTTCAATCTGTCCCATTTCACTTGAAACCTTTCTAATGCTCTGAAGCTGCTTTGAAGAGGATAGCACCTCACTGTCTTAAGAAATTTTACTTCAGACAAGGGTTAAACAATTTGCTATGCCACTGTTTAGATTACAGAAACATATCATTCATATTTGTGCTGACAGAAATTATCTGGAGTTTCTCTAGCCTGAAGAAAAAAAGTCTAGAGTTCAATACCTAAAAAACAATGAAGAAGGCCTTTTTTTTTTTTTTTTTTTTACTTTTCCCCCTCTCCTCATTCAGTCAAGGAACTCATGAAGTTGGTCCTTTTCCAAGTGATGAGCAACATGGAAGAGCTGTATGTTGTCCCACAAAGGGAAAGTCATTAAATAATAAAAGTCTGAGGTCATGCCTGTCTTGAGAATGACTGCATAGTACAAAAATTAATTGGCTGATTTAAACAAAATGAGCATGAAGCAACAGTATATTTCCATATGCATAACACTGAGCTTATTTTTTGGTAAGCAGATGTTACCTAATTTGCCATGAGGGCACCCTACTAACCTGTGAACCACAGACTCAATTGTGTGACCGAACATATCATGGGGCACCATTAAAAGTAGAGTTGGTACAGCCCTTGCTTACCCCATGGATATGACAGATAATGAATCAGGAGTTTCCTGTAACTTCAAGACTCTGTGAATGTTCACTCAATAACTGTGCAAGAAGTCAGTCTTCTGATTTCTGATATGTAATCATCCCCTTACTGTCTGGATCAAGTATTTTGTAAATATTATGAAACAGAACTTTGATAGCATTTGCTGCCATTTCTTTAAAAAGCTATCTGAGACTTCTTCCACTGCAAAGCACAGTGCATTTTTGAGTTTGCTTCATTTAAAATAAGCCAGAATAGTGAAAAACAAAGTCCTGCAGGACTATCCTCTTCTTCTCGCTTAAACCAGAGCTCTTTGGGAACTTGAATACAAGTGCTGCTTCAGGGAGTGAAGTTTTATGTGTAGCTGCACAATGGCTCAGTAAGGAGTAGCAGCAGAGGATGACTTGCGATGGAATTATTGAGCTAAATAGAAATGGATGAATTTGGGCAGATGCACAGAGCTCAACTCTTCTGATATTCACACTGGGCCTATGATATCAGCTGATTCAACTGCAACCAGTACAGAAATTGGACTTTGTCAAGAGAATCTTCAGCTCAGGTGCATGCTGAAGATGTGGTCCAAGCTCTGCACATGGCTGCATTTTTTCTGTGGGTGTAACTAGTTTTATTTCAGAGCATAAGTATGAGGGTTAATCGTGTTCTCAAGAAGACAGAAATGCTCACACTTTGTTTCTCTGTGCTATGTCCTCTCATCTCTAAAATTCACAGAAATCCCTAGACAGATGATCCTTTCAGTACATGGAAAGCATCCCTCCACCCCTCCCTACAAATGGAACATGTAGTCTATGAGCACACTGAGGAGATCTTTGATGACCAGCAAGCTCAGTCTATGCATCCCTGGGAGAAGGAGATCCCAGATGTGACTCCATAAATTTTTTTAAATGTTTTAAAGTTGTTGTTTCTTTACTAAGCAGCCTCTCTGTGTTCCTGGCACCAACGTCAACTGCACTTTCGTACTTCATAACAGGATAATGATGGGGAAGCAATTAGGGCCACGTGCAAGGGCCTGCCAGAGAGAGAAAAGTGCACAGAGCAGGTGGGCATAATAAATAGCAAAAATATTATCAGAGTATTTACTGCAGAACCCCTAAGAGAGAAATGTGTCTGTAGTGGTATGGTGCACGGAACAGGAATAGTGTTCTCCCTGCACTTTACCTCTCTTATCTATCAGCTTTTTTTTTTTTTCCCTGTAGATTTCAGCATTAAATTTCTTTGTGAATTCTGAGTTCCTTTTCTTCAGTTTCCCCGCCTCAAAAAATTGCCAAAATCTCTTTTCAGAGAGGCCTTTTTACTCCCTTGATACTTCTCTGTAATAAAAATGATCTCTCATCTAGAAGTATTGTCTGTGGCACAGAAGGTCTTTCAGGTACTTCTCCCCAATTTGGTCCTGTATTAACTCCATCCATTGGTCGAAGCAGGTCACAGTGTCCCTCTGGAAAGATAAAACTGGTATCAGAGAGCAAAGAAAAGTTTGAAAGGAGGCTGTAGGAAACTCCAAGGTAACAGAGGAAAGCTTGGATTGAGGTGTATCATGCATGCTGCTTTGGATATACTAGGAAAAGCTCTCCTTGGGGAAAGAGAGGTTTTGAACACTGTTTTGTAGAGAAATGATACATTCACTGATACATGTATCAGTGACAGATGCATGATACATGTACTGTCATATTCACTTGGCCTGGTGCGTAGGTCACTACATGGTAGTCTTAACATTAACATAAACATTTCTAATTTCAGCCTAGGATTGGTGTTTTCCAGCTTTTCCCCTCTCTGATCTGACTGTGAGTGTTGTTTGCAATATCTTTTAAAAAATTATTCCTCATTGCAAGAGGCAGGTTTCAGTTTTTGAATTTCTATGTGTAATCACCTCAAAAAAGCCAGACACATATTTATCTGTGAATGTTTAATGAAAATTAATGACTGAATGAAAAGTAAATAACAGATGCTAATAAAATTACTCTTTATAAACACATTAATTTAGAGCAAAAAAATCCAGGGTCTAGTCAGGGATGAATAAATAAACAAACGAAAGGAGGGAGAACAGAGTATTTTGGATTTCTCCTTACTGAAGAGCCACCTTGAAGAGCCATAATAGTTACGCAACCACAGAGATTTTGTTAATGACACAAGAAAGATCTGTAGCAGAGATCCATTCTATGAGTTTTGGAGTATGCAGAGAAATAGCCCCTGTGGTCCTGACCAGTGCTCGGCCACATCTTCACTTGACTGAAGTGCTGTATTTGCCCATCTAGGTGACAGTGGTGTTGGGGATGTTTCAGTGCATGGGCAGGCAACCTGGAAACTCCAGCCTTTCTTCCTTGGTGTTCCTTCATTTTTGTGGAAAAACATTTGTGCTAAGTTTATTTGTTTAAACAGAAAAACAAATGGGTGTATTGCAAAGAGCCCAAACATTGCCTAGCTGTGGTATGTGTTAGGTGTTTGTATTGAAACTGATGCTCTTTACTGTCATACTTATGGGTTTGGTTAGAGAACAAAATAAACAAAGGCCAGTCCCTGGGAGCAGCTGTCTCAGCACACCACTACTATCTGTTCAAGGCCTCAAGGCAGGACAGCAGAGATCAATATACATTATTCTCCACCAGGAAGAATGATCTGCCTTAGTGCTGGAGCATCATAAACCAAAAGTATGCCACCCTTGTGGAACATCCTGTCTACTTTGTACTGAATAGTTGGGACAGCTAAGGAAATAATGTGATTAAGGTCTATATTGCTTCTGTACAAAAGTTAAGTGCTCTAATATTACTTACTATACAATGTGAGAGACTGATGTATCATCCACTGTTACCGTGGTTTTCCAACCACAGAGGTCTGGACATCACAGTATAGGATGACAATCAGATGGAAACATTTTACTGCCCTGCAGGATCTTTCAGTGAAGAGCCCAAGCTGGCTGACACGTGCGCTAAGGTGGAAGAAGCTAAAGAGTACTGGAAAGAAAATCACAGGAGATCAGCATTTCTTGGCAGATGGGATGGGGATGGGAGGGTAGAGGAGATATGGGGAAGAGGTTTCTTTTGTGTTTGGTCTTCTGTGTTTTGGTGAAATTGCCAAGTGACCTCAAAGGAGAGGATGCATAATGCTCTTCTGTTCTTTCCACAGCTACTACTGCTCTAACCTGCATATTCAGTAGGACAAAGATGGTTCATACAGAGCTATAGTTGCTACCTGTGCACAGACCCTTCAGAAACCTGCAGGCAAATTGCTGGAACATACTTAAGAGACTGAATCTGAAACTGTATGCATTGTCTGCCCTTGCTGCAAAGGGTGTATTCAAATGTTTCTTGTTGCGAAAATAAAAATTGTCATATTGTTTTGATATCTCACCTCTGATGGTAGTGCAGCATTTCAGAATACAGAATAAAACTAAGGACATTAATTAGCATGCAGTTCTTACCTGCAATATGGGGCAGCTTCCAGAACTTCACAGCATGCACCACCCTTGTCAACATGCCGCTGTCTGATTGAACATAACAGATTTCAGCTTTCACAATTTTTTAGAGATGAGCTGGGAAGGAGAGCAAGGGAGTGGCATATGATTTTACAGTGTTTGGGACAAAGTTGTCAGCAGATTTTTAAACAATTACATTGTTTCTGATAGAAAATGATTCTGAAGCTGTAATTCCTTGTTTATCAGTTTATCCAGTCTCCAGCTGAAGTTCCTGGTGTTTTAAATAAGCAAGACAGTTATATGAGTTTAACTACAAATTTCTATAATCTCAGTTTAGGTGTAATAGATGTTGGTTTATTTCAAGGAATTGATTATAAATGCACTAAGTCCACTTAAAATTAAAATAATAATCTCTTCCTGAAAACAAGAGGCAGACATTCTTATGTTGGTAAGACCTAATACTGTAATTCACAACATCAGTCTTGCTTCCTTGGAAAAAATAACTCCTAGCCTAATTATTTCCCAAGGAACAAACTGACTGTTAATTTTAGGGAGGCCTTCTCTATATTTCTTCTGATCCTTATCTATTTTGCATTTAAAAGCGAAGTTAAATTTAACTTCTATTCAACTTGCACATCGTAAAGAAGACTTAGAAATCGTTAGAAAAATAAAAGAAATTTTCAAAGAAAATCTGTGTTTTGAGGTGAGCTAACCAAACATGAAAATGCCAGGAAGATTTGAAATAAGACCTCATTAGGTAAAGACCATGGCTACAACTGTTTCATGCCTCTCTGCAGTCACATCCACCATGTTTTTAACAGAAGATTTGTGTAGGCTAATTTTTCTAATTCAGCCATTTGGACAGTGAATCAATTTCTTCAGCTCCTCTACTTTTTTCCTGGTTTTTCTCTAGTAGAAGGTGCTGCTCATTATTTATCCTGTAAATTCTAGTTAAGGTTACAACAACTTGAAGGTGGAAAAATTCAGATAAAAGACAGGAACACAAAGGTTTTTTTCTCATCTGCCTTCTCCAATCTTATATTTTTACTGGATCATGGTGTATGTGTCTCTCACTAATCTCAAAAACTACAACTCAAAAATGTATGACTGCAGCTTGTGGTGAACAAAGCTAAATGACAGCTCCAGGCCCTGTTGCCTGCAGCCAGTGAGGTTGCTCACTAGAAATGGAGAAGTATGGGATGGAAGGGGGGGAGGAGAGTCCCTTGTAGGAGGTCACACCCTTTCCCAAGGCAGTTTTCTCCCCCTGCTCAGTCCCCAGAGGTCCTTTGGTGTGAAAGGACATTAACAACCTCTTACAAATACAGGATGAGGTTATAATACTTTCATGTGAACAAGCTTACTAAAGCAGCAAGATTTCCTACACAGTAGTAAGGCTATCACAATCCAGTTCATGGAAATGATCATGTAGCTTCTACCCTAAAGAATTTACAGTCAAATCAGACCCAGGCAGCAAATAATATTCCTCCTGTTTCTGAGCATACCTCTAAACTCCACTACTGTAATATGACAATTTTTTTGTTGCTGCAGTGTGAAATGCAAAGGAAACTATCTGATCTTTTCTTGCAGTTGCTTTTGATTCTCTGTTTATTATTCAAGGAGGTGGCAATTTTAAAAAAATGAGAAGTTAAACAAAAGAAGGAAAAAGATGAAGTAAAATGTAAGAGACTACATGAGAGTGTGACTGCTAAGATCACACAGATATAAGATCACACAGAGGTAAGACACAAAAAGGCATTGGAGGCAAAGTGTGGTGAGGTCCAGGGTGTAAGGGTGGGCAGCATCTTACTCTGATCATATGCTCAAATACCATGAAACATTGTTATTCACACATTTGCCTTATTTTATTGTGCTTTGTTATACTTCATGTACTCTAACATGAATTTCTGTTAGATGGGTCTGAGGGGAAAGTGTTCATTCTTCCTCAGGCCTCCAGTATGTTGTGGAAAGTCTGGCTGTAAATGTTCCACTATTGAACCTTAAATACCTTCTGGAGGAATGTGTGGTTGCAAAGACAAATACAGTAAGAAGCAGATTAAAATGGGGGAAAAAAGAAAGTTCAAATCTTGTTTTGTTCACAGAGTTCACTGAGTAATTATCTGTGTTTATTCTACAGATTTTTCCAAGAAATTATTCTCAATAAATGTTTTGCATTGTATCCTAATTGTGAGTCTAACTGTGTGCTAATCCGACTGCACAAACCACATGTATTGAATTTCTCAGGGCTGCAGATAAATAACCTGGTCATAGCAGTGCTCTGGTTTGGTCTGTTAAGCAACTGAATGAGCCAAGGGCAACTTCCTTAAAGCAGGTAAGTACTTCTCTCCCACCAGTGTTGATGGGAATTAACAGCCCTCATCTCTATGAAAACCAGAGATTAAGCACCCAAGATTTGTTTCAATCAAACCTCTGCTGGATAACATCACTGGATACTGTTTGTGTGCATTGTGTGCCTCATTCTGTCACCTTCTCTTTCAAAGGCTCAGGCAAGAATCAGTAGTTTATTAAAAACACAAAATATTCTTTTGTTCAGACATGCTGGTTTAAAGTAATTCCATGACTTGGGCAGCAAAGTCCATGGAATATGGGGAAGTACAGAAATGTTTTACACAAATGATGGTTTTGTTGAGTGTTTTTTCCCAGGGACAGGTGGGTGGGTAGGTTTAAATACATGTCCTAACAAGCAGTGGCCACGTAGTGAACTGCAATTGGTAGATAGGAAGGAATAGTTAAATATATATTCAAATTTTCTCACTACTGACCTTTCCATTCTGCATCACAATATCATTCAGCTAAGTATTAATGTATATTGATAAATATTTAGATTTTAGAACATCTCAGAGATTTCAGCAGTAAGTTGTCTGTGAGATGAGTCCAGATCAATCTTGAATTTCCTTTTTCCCACCTGAGATCAAAACCTCCTGACGACACAATTTCCTCTGATTCTTTCAGACATGTATTACACTTCAGCATCCTTCCTGCTGCAGGCTGTGTGGACGAGTGTTCTTGGTCAGCCACGGACTTGTATGCTCTTTAATTTGTCTTTCATTGTTAAAAGGAAATATCCATTGCCAAAAAGGGTGTGTTTTTATATTGTCTTGGAAGAGCAATGGCTGCAGGGATGAAGATGATGGCTGAGGGAGAAGAAGTTAGAGATGAACATTACCGGTGTGTTTCCTGTGTGGGGAGACTGAGAATGGGTGGATCAAATGACAGTAATGCTTCCACTGAATAAGACTGTATGCAGTAGTGGTAAAATGAACTCACGGTTTCAGAATTTACTTCAGAGAACATAAGATATGAAGAATTTATGTACAGCGCATGTGTTCAAGAATGAACTCAGTCATGGACTCAGTTCAGAGCATCTGGCATTATTTACAGCATTTGCTTTTACTTTTAGGAGCACAGAATTTCAGGCTTGTAGAATGTTATTTAAAATACTTTTTTATGACAGTTAAAATTAAACCTAAACTTTAGGATGAGCTCTGTCAGGAATTGTTAATACTCTCTGCTCCTGTTGGTGTTAGACTTTTCTTTTTATTCCCTTTAGCTGTTTACAGAGCAGCACAATGGGATCACTACTGCTCTAGGATAAAAAATGATTAAGGAAGGAATCCTGTTGTTTTATAGGTACCTGTCAGTAATGCTAGAGAATACGAACAAAATCAGAGCTCTGTTGTCTTCAATGCCAAGCTTTGTGCCGAGGCATGGTCTCTACAGGGAGTTTTGCCACTGTGATTATACCACCCGTGTTAAAGCCAGAAAAAGTTCTACAGATGCAGCATGGTTACTGTGCATACACTGGGATAGCCTGTGTCAGTTTGGGAAGTGCTTAAACTGTGCCAGATAAAATTCCCTGTATTCCAATAATATAAGTGCTGTAAGTCAGCTGAGGTTGGGATGGAGGGGGAGGGAGTGGGAAGGAAGCAGAGATGGAGGAGAAGGGAGTTTTGGTCTTTTCTTTTGCACTGTTTTGCTCTTTCTGGAAGAAATGAAAAGCTTATATTTGTCATTGCTGTTTAGAAGTACATGGGCTACTGTTTTGCTCCTTCCTAATTTTGTAGAAATAGGACAATCTTTGCTGTGAGATTCTGCCTTACTTCATGCCAGTCTACACATTCAGTTTGAACAGTTTTCCAAGATTACCAACAATAGCCCACTTGAAGGCAAGCATTCAATTAGTAAGTCACACAAGTTCATTCCTAATGTTTCCCTGAAGTTTGTCATTGATAGAGAAATAACATCACAGAGGCTGTAACTGTAGACATATTTTTATATTGCCCTAGGGGAAAATAAATTGCCTGAAGCACAGTAGGACATTTCCTAATTGGAGGTCAAGGAAATCACTGTAAAGTATTACACTGTAACTTCACTGCAAATAGCACAGTGCAGAAGATTAACACAAATTATGGGGACATTTCTCTTTCACAGAAGAAGACATCAGTATCCAGAGCAGAAACAGTAAGCCAAATGTCTAGAAACATCAACTGTGTATAACTGAAGAGATTTAGATAACTCACAAAGAGCCACTTCACCGAGTGTATTCTGAGACAGCCAAAACTTTACTGCCTCATGCATGAGTTGTCCTTTTTGCCTCGAAAAAATGGGAATGCTCCCAAGACCTTTATTCCTAGAGAGGTCTGTTCAGTTCAGTGGACTTTACAAGTTACAGCAATGAAATTCTTATGGAGGAGGAATGACTTATCATTTTTAGATTACCGGTTGGATTTTGATACATCAGTCTTCTCTTTAAAAACTGAGGCAGAAAAATAACTTCTGTTACCACTGTGCTTCTTTGGCCTTCAAATTTTTTTTTTTTTTTTTTTTTTTAAGTATTGCAGCATCTCATACATTTTGCTTTTTCATTTAAGTTCCAGTTCCTGGAATTCCAGCTTGATCTGAGTACTTCAGATTGTATTGCAAGAAAAAGTTAGTTCTGGCATTCCATTGCACAGAGTAATCTGAAAACTTGACTCAAACCCATGCTACAGACTCAGAAACAAAAAGGAGAGTACAAAGAATTGTATAATTTTTAAATCTCCTGACTTTTAAACCAGTCTTCTAATTTTTTTTTTTTTTTTGCTATGGATATTTTTCTGGAGTTCCTGTTCTGGAGCTGGCAACACAGATTACCTTAAAGCACTATTTGCTATGTGGGATATTAAAAGGCAACAATGACTTTAAATAACTTCTTTATCCAAGTATGGAATCAGAGTCCTTCACTCTTCTATCTCATGGTTCAGCCTTCCTTTACAATTCCCTTATTCCATTTACCTTTCTGTGGTACAGGTCATGTATCTGGATTGAGTTACTGGTGGGAAACTTACATAATGGGTAGTTACTGTAATTTACAGTAAAAGACACCTTTCTTTCCCCTTAATCCAGTCAGTGGTAACTGAGTATTTACATTTCAGCTGCCCCTTAAACCTACAGACAGCATTTCATGCCTGACTCATTTCTTGGTGACTTGCAAAACTCTCCTGAGATGCATTAAGTGTTGATAATTTTTTCTAGGCTTTCAGTGATTTAAAGGTGAGGAGCTCAGCTTAAAATTTAAGCATAGATCCCATCCTTTGCATAGATGTACTCTTTTGTTTTCAGGCAGTTAATAAAATAAAATTAAAAAAAAAAAAAAAAGAGAGAGAGAGAGAAGAAAAAAAAAGAAAAAAGAAAGAAAGAAAAAAAAAAAGGCAGAAGTCCACAGCCAAACATTGCAACATAGGTTGGACACACATCCAGGGGTGGGAACAAAACAATCCTTTTCTACAGACTGTCTCTAGGGTCTAGTCCTGTTTTTCAGTTGGCAAAAAATGGTTGCAAAAGATTTTACACTGACAACAAAACCTCACTGCTGTTAAGGACGAGGTTGGCTTGTGACTTTTGGAGGTGAGGGGCCTCTGCAGGTTCTGCACTTGGCATGAATCTTGCACGGTCTGTGAAAGTGAGCACGGGCAGTAAGTACAAAGTTGCTCAGTGCAGTTGCAGCTGGTGCTGTAGCCGAGATTGTTGATGATGCACAAGATATCCATTTGTGGTTCTTAGACTGCTAGCAGGCTGGTCTGCAGGGTACCAAGAAAAGTGGACAGTTGGTGTGAAACTAGGCAAAATGCCAAAAAATACCCCATTTTTATTTGCTCGTCCTACCACACAGTGAATTTGATTGCACCATATGGGGGCTCAATTTGTGCAGAGTACATCTTGGCTGGTAGAACCCTGTGAGATATTTCAAATGGGAAGCCTGAATTCTGTCCCCTGTGTCTGTGCTTTAAGATGTTACCATCAGATATGGCTGCATGGACCTGCTGCTGCTGAAAACACAGGCTTCTGGAACATTCAAAATTGTGCACATGTAAATGAAAAATTACTTCTACCTCTGCTCAAGACCCTACCTGGAGAACTGCATCCAGCTCTGGGGTCCCCAGCACAGGAGGGACACTGTCCTGTTGGAGCAAGTCCAGAGGAGGGCCACCAAGATGTCAACCTGTCCTATGAGAAAAGGCTAAAAGAAGTGGAATTGTTCAACCTGGAGAAACCTTCCATGTGACCCACTTGCATTCTTCCAGTACCTGCAGGTAGCAAGAAAGAAAGATGGAGAGAGACTTTTTACGAGACCATGGAGAGACAGCACAAGGGGAAATGGCTTCAAACTAAAGAAGAGAAGGTTTCGATTAGATATTAGGAAAAAATTCTTTACTGTGAGGGTGGTGAGGCACTGGAACAGGTTGCCCAGAGAAGTTGCGGATGCCCTGTCTCTGGAAGTGTTCAAGGCCAGGCTGGATTGATCTTTGAGCAACCTGGTCTGGTGGAAGGTGTCCCTGCCCACAGCAGGGGACTTGGAATTGGATGATCTTTGAGGTGCCTTCCAACTCAAACCATTCTATGGTTCTATGATTTATCCCATGTAGCAGAGGACCAGACTGTTGAAAAAGACAGGACCCATCTTCATCTGCTCTCTAGTCATTATTGGAGCCTCGGTTCTTTTTCTAATATTTTAAACAAAGAAAAAGGGAGAAAGAAAACAAACAAAAATTTTGTGAAGTGACATCCAGCACTGCATCTTCAAAGCCTTTCAGATCCTTTGACAGAGATAATCTGAAACCTCTTTTTTTAATCCTAAGGATTCTTGTTTTCCTTTTTCTTATGAGGGGAAATTTATGTTTACTACTCACAGTCTTTACTAAATATGTATATGCAGAGGATTAGGAAACAATTCTTTTTTAAAAGGCAAGCTGACAGAGGAAATTATGCAGATGAAAGCTCTAGGTGTTATGGATTCTGAGATGGCATTTTTTTTTTTTATCTAAATGAATTTTAACAGGATTGGACAACTGCTGTATCTCTCTGTGTAGTTGCTTTGTCAAAGTGTTCCAAGAGCAATAATGGGCATTGCCTAAAACCTGAGGAATGTTCTAACAAATTTCCTTCTTTACCAGGAACCAGGAGAACTTCTGGAAGGAGTGAAGGGAGAGATACAGTCAGAATCCATGCAAAATATGGCAAATACATTCCAAAGACAGAGTAGACTTAAAAGTGATAGCTGTGATTTTGAAATTCAGAAACATTTTGAAACCTGAGAACAAAAGAATGAGGTAACAATTAATAATTTTCAATTTTGAAATAAGAATTTTTTGACTCCCAAACTTCTAACTGTATTGTAAATGTACTGCAAAATTGCATTTTAATGCAGAACACTGAACTGCTTTGTGCTTTGTCAGCTCTGGAAGAAGAGCCCAAATTTCTTTCCACCTGAAGATGGCATATTTTTTGTTATTGTTTTTTATATACAATCTCTGCACATGCAGGAGAGATTTTCAGCAAAGGAAAGGCTCACATTTGAAGTGGCGGTGTGGAAAATGCTCCATATCATCAGGTCCTTCACACATTACACAGATGTGTCAGCATGTCTTTATAAGGATCTGGAACAGTCAGTCTTGGCAACAGAGCTAGCCAGCAAACTCTTTGACCCCAGATTCCTCTATTTTGATAATGCTGTCATGTATTCGACACTGGGTCACTGCTACCTACTTACATACAGGAAACTTTCATAAGAGAAACTGAGTAACTCTTATTCAAGAGAAATCTAGTTTGAAGTGATAAGCTGGAATCTGAATAAACCATGTTAATTCCAGATAATTCTATTTGCCAAAATTCAAACAAAAGCACCCATATTCAGCTCTTTCTACAAGCCTGGCAGAGACCACTCCAGATTCTCAGAGAATGCAAGAGAGTTCAAAAGTTCACTTGTTATTTGCACTTCAACACATTTGGTTGAAATAATGTTTCCAGTCTTTCTTTACACCATGAGTGGTATGTATTACCATTCCAAGATAAGAGGAAGCAGACGAGGTCAGGAAAAAAAATCAACACGTACATTTTAAATGTATTTATGGGATTTAAGAACCAGTATATCAATATATACTGAGCAACTATTCTTCAGAATACCTGACGTTTTTTATGCAAAGCACATGAAGTGTATCGGTGTATATCCATGGTTAGTTCTCTTTCTCCAATCCTGCTTAACTTAATTTTCTAGAAAATAGTTCTTACAGTTAAGAAATATTAACATAAAAAAATTACTTGGACTTGCATAGCCTAGAACACGTTCCCACACTGTGATTCAGTGGGTGGTTGACTAACTGGGAATTAGATGACTCTGGTAGCCACAAAATACCCCACAAGGATGATACAGAATCTAAAAAATTCAGTGTTTTCTTTCCCACAAGAAAAATGGGTTATTTTACCACCAGACTTGATTAAAGTTAATTCTGTCTCCAGGACCTTTTAGCAACCCAGGGAAGTTACCTGATCACTATGGTGAGGAAAAGTGGCCCATAAAATTCTTTGGAACAGGATATTTGGCATAAGTTGCAAGTTCACTGCATAGAGGTTTTGCAATGTATATTCACTAGAATCCTGAATCCATGCCTTGCTGTCAGTGTGGAAACAGAAATAGGTTTTAGGAGTCTCGCTGATGAGGTCATCCATAAATCTACCAGAGTAGCTCTCACTCATGTTGATAGATGTGTGCATCTCTCAGTTCCCTTTCGTGTTACTCCTTGCATATTTACCCAGTATTTTATTTCTAGGAACTCCAGTAGTTTCATTTTTTCTGCTCATCTTCTCTGTGTAATCAGCATCTGATTGCAGGGAACTCCTATCACACTTCTGAGTCTTCTAGGGGCTCTTAAAGTCAAGTGCCAGTAGCCTCCATGGCCAGTTCCTCTCTAACCCCAAGCCACTTTCATCTTGGAAGTGTCCAACAACAGAATCCTAACAAACTCTCAGGTCTGCTTTTAGGACATGTGAAACTTCAGACCCAAACTTCAAAGCCAGTGGTGTCTGATTCCTTACACTCTGTTGCTTCCGCACTACCCCTTCCCTGCCACACTCCTCTATTTGGACTTCTCTGACAACTCTTTTTCATATTTGAAATATCTTGACACATTCTGGTGTCAAAGATTGGTAGGGGAGAAAGACTCTACTTTTTCCTCTTAACTGGAACTGAGAGTAAGCTTGTGATACTGGTAAAGACCCTTTTGGCTTTGTGCGGGGTGAGAAAAGTACAGCCCTCCTCCAGCACTCCTACTGGCTTCCCAGTGTTTGCAGAGTAAGGAGGAGGGCAAGAACAGACAAATCTTGTACAGGTCAGATGCTCTGACATGGACTTCTAGATGGGCTCAATTCTGCAGGTCGATACAACCTCCAACCAGAGTCCAGCTGGATAAGTCAGTCTTGGTCTGACCACACACTTTCAGGACTTTTTCTTTCAAGCTGTATGTAATAACAAATTGCATTTTGCATCTGAAGGCTCTCTACTCAGAATGTACTCACAAGCTTCAAAATGGTGGTTAAAATGCCAATGAAGGACATGAGTAGTTGCAAGCTTACACATCTGTCTAACACCACAGTGCAGCAGCAGCACACTGTAACTTACCATCTGATCTAACCCATCCCCATTTTTACCATGCTGCTGCAGCAGTTTGACTCAACCAGCCTTTTTGTGTGCCTTAGGTCAGCCCAGGTGTGAATGAAGTTGCTGTGCTGAAGGCAGCTCTCTGTAACACATTTATCTGCCCAAACTACCATTGGGAACAGAAGTAGGCTGAATTTCAGAATGTGAGGCTTCTTACAGTCTCAAGTGTGCTTCCACTTAAGCAGCTCTGCTTTGACTTCCCATTGCTGAGTTAGCTCTGGTATGCATCACTAAAACTGCTCTCATGACTGCTTCTGCCAGAAGTCCCTAACATTAGGAGGGCTTCCAACCATTCCCTTCTCACTTTTCACAGGACATTCTCTGTGGTAGAATTGCCCCAGGACTCTGCCGAAGAAAAGAAACTCTTGAGCAACTTGTAGAATGGTCTCCTCCATTGTTTAGGGAGAATTCTTTTCACTGCATTCCTCAGGCTGTCATGAATCTTCATCTTGCACAACCAGCTCTTCCAGTTTGAGCAGAGCTGGGCCTTCATCTGTATCTTCCAAATCAGAAGTCCTTAATTTAGGTTGACATTTTACCCCCACACATGTAGGTGCTAAGAGACCCTTAAAGTTAAAAAGACAAGTTTTTGAAAGTAAAGCAAAAGCGGGAGTATAACAGTCCACCTTGCTCTTTTGTTATAAGGCAGCCTATAAGTATTAATTTTATGACACTGCCATTTCATTTCTCTGGTATGTTTTGGATCTAGTTGTAAGAACACACTAAAAGCAGGAGATGTATCTAATATGAAACATTTGTTTTCATTAGCTGTTTACTGGAGAAAGTTAACTTTTAGTTTCTTTGGATCATTCCCATTTTCCAATTAGACAAAGTAGCAGCAACTTTTAATTCAATACTTTTTTTAATTCAGTAACTTTTTAACCTATCAATTTTTTTTTGTGAAAAATGATGAATGAGTTATTTGTTAGCTCACCATTCTTCTAAACTTGCAAGTACATTGTGGGAAAATAAAGTAACTTTTCTGTTCTCAAAATCAGGCTTGAATGCAATAATTTATGTGTTTGTTGCATGATATGGTTTAATTGATTTGCCAGAGTTACAGGGTGAGGGATAAAGAGGGAGTGGATTATAGGAAATGAGAGGCCACTAAATGTCCTTCAGGCAGCTAGAACATAACATTCATTTGCTAAAAAGGGTGAACATTAAATAGTTTAGGAAAAGGTTCTTGGACTGTGTTAGTAGATTAAGAAATTAATTTGTTGCTATGTAAGACTGTGAAACAAATAGTTCTGCTGTTGTATAAAATATGTTCAATTTTGACAAACTGAAAGAAGGTCTTTGTGGCCCATTTCTGTTGCACACTACATGTGTGCTTGGTGGTATGCATACAACAGGGCCTAAAATAGCATAGTTGTAAACAGCTAGCCTACTGTAAAATAATTACCCACAAAGTAATGCGTGGGGATTTCTTTAGAGCCCTCATAAATACTCAGGCCTATAAAAACTGGTGAGAGTTGTAAGAACCCATTAACATATATGATAAAATTTGTGGAATTAATATATTTGCAAATTGAAGATGCTTGGTTGTTTGCCCCTAACAGATGAAAATTTTCCCCAGTTTTATATATGGGTTGGTTTAAATTAAAATCCCATTCAATTGGTTTACATGCACACATTTTTTTATGTCAGTTTTGTTTGCTAAGGTTAAGGCTGCTCTGTTCTTGGAACCATTTCATAGCAGAGAAGACATCACACAGACAAAGTATCTGAGCAGCTAAAGTATATCTAGTCAGCACAGTAGCTCAGTTGGAATTTTATGCATTTCCAGGGTGGGTGTTGAAGAGCCTGTTTATGGAAATATAGGATAATAGAGGAATTACATGTATGCTTAAACATATAGGTCTATACTTTTTATGAATCCAAAATGATGCCTCTTTCTGAAGCCCGGGGAGATGATCTGGTGTGGCAGGAATGTCAGAATCACTGGATACACCCTTTCCAGCAACAGGCAGAAATGGAGTCTAACAGCTGCTTTATACTGATACTGTTACTGCCACCATCAGTAAAGCGTGCTTTAATTCCTAGATAATAAGCAAATTGATTCTTTTTAAAGAAAATATTAAAACTTATTTGGGCTTCTTCTAAGGTGTACTGTATTCTGGCAGATGAAAGGGAATTTACTGCAGAACTGTTCTGTGATGGTTGCCTCAGTAGAAATTATTATCCTTGCTGTGTGCTCATGAAACGTAATCTTAATGGGCTGTGTTTCCTAAATATAAAATAATATAAAAAAACCCTAACACCTTGGGAGCAGAATTTTTTGGGAGAAAATGCTGGTGCATGAAGGCAGATAATATTTTAATGACAGTTCTTTACTAATGCTTTATTAAATATCCATAAAATGATACAACCCTAGTGACATACTGTAATCATAAAAGTCTTTAAGAACAGCTGATTCCCTTGCCTGCTATCACATAAAAATACAAGCTGTGATAATGAAGAATGAAGGTATCAGTAGAAAATGACTTAGGATTAACAACAAAAAGAAAGAATGGAAAGTCTGAAGCAAACAGACTCCTGGAATAGTATAATATTTGCCTGAACAATATTTTTTAATGAATCTTCACAGACCCGAGCATCAAGTAAAATGGCATTCTTTGATTGAATCATGGAATAGTTTGAGTTGGAAGGGAAATTTATGGGTCATCTAGTCCAACCCCCTGACATCTTCAACTTGATCAAGTTGCTCAGAGCCCCATCTAAGCTGGCCTTGAAGGTTTCCAGGGATCTGCCACCTCTCTGGGCAATCTGTTCTTATGTTTTACCACCTTCATTGTAAAAAAATATCCTTCTATCTAGTCTAAATCTACTGTTTTATTTTAAAACCATTACCCCTTGTACCACAATAAGATTAAAAAGTCTCTCCTCATCTTTCTTATAGGCCCTCCTTTAGGTACTGAAAAGTACTATAAGGTCTCGCTGGAGTCTCTTCTCCAGGCTGAGCAACCCCAACTCTTTCAGTCTTTCCTCACAGGAGAAGTGCTCCAGCTCTCTGATCAACTTCGTGACCTCCTCTGGCCCTGCTCCAAGAGGTCAATGTCCTTCCTGTGCTGAGGACCCCAGAGCTGGACACAGCACTCCAGGTGGGGTCTCACAAGAGCAGAGCAGAGGCAGAATCAACTCCCTTGACCTGCTTTGGATGCAGCCCAGGATACAACTGGCTTTCTGGGCTGCAAGCACATATTCATGAGTCATGTCCGGTTTTTCATCCATCAGCACCACAAACTCCTTCCTGGCAGAGCTGCTCTCACTCTGTTCACCTGTGTAGTTAGTGGGTCTGCCTCAAACAAGTTGCAGTATCTTGTACTTGGCCTTGTTGAACCTCATGAGGTTTCTATGTGCAGACTGGGTTGCTTGTCCAGGTCCCTCTGGATGGCAACCTGTCCCTCAGGCATGTCAACCACATCACTCAACTTGGTGTTGTCTGTGAACTTGCTGAGGCTGCACTCGATCCCACTGTCTTGTGTCACTGATGAAGACATTAAGCAATACTGGTCCCAGTACAGACCCCTGAGGGACATCACTTGTCACCAGCTGTGATATGGACACTGAGCCATTGACCATCACCCTCTGGATGTGACCATCTGGCCAACTCCTAATCCAGCAAACAGTCCACTCATCAAATCCATCTCTCTCCAATTTAGAGAGAATATTGTCATGGAGGACCATTTCAAAGGTCTTGAAGAAATCCAAACAAACAGCTTTTCCCTTGCCCACTGAAGCAGTCACCCCATCATAGAAGGAGGTCACCGGGTTGGTCAGGCAGGACTTGTCCTTGGTGAAGCTGTGCCGACTTCCAAAATCATCTACCTGTCCTCTATGTGCCTTTCCCAGGCACAGAGGGCCTTCGCCTCACTGCCATGACTTTTCAAATATCAAGGAGGATTGCTGTTCCTTTATCACCAAACATAACATGCCTTAGTAAGCTGGACTTGCTTTAAGTGCTCACACCTTGAGTTGTACTTCATTCACTAAGGACAACTGAATTTGTTTCACTTCTCCCTGCCCCCAGCCAAACTACTGGATCCCAGTTCTTTAGAACCACACAGTTATAGGGATAAGGGCTGGAAGAATAACTGCAAAATGGACCTGTAGACACTTCATCCCTAAAAAACCACAGTATGGCAACCAACTTATTTCTCCCTCTTCCTACTGTGATCAACTGAAGGATGAACTGGTGACTGTAAATCCCTTTAAAGGCCTAGCTGGAATGGACTTCAGAACAGCAAAAGAAAGCTAAATTAATCAAATATACACCTACTCTGGAGGCTTCAGAGGAAAACTTCTGGTAATTATAGTGCTAAAGTCTCACAAGGTGTCTCAAGTCTCACAAGGTGACATTTGTAATGGGTGTGTTTTTCATGCAGGCTACTGATGCACCACCACAGCAGTGTCAATTAGCAAGGAAGGATTTGTCATCACTGGGTTACATAGGGTATCCCCATTCAGGTGACAGGCAGTTTCTGCATCCCTGTGTGCAGAAAGCATGGACCTACAAGCCAGTGCTAGGGAAGAAGAGATTAAACGCCAAGTCAAGCCACGGTCCTTTTAGGGATGGGCAAAAGAAAAAGAAGATATAAGAAAATATTGATATTTTCTCCTCTGCTGAAGGGAGAAGATAAGATGGTAAATACAGTTGCTGACAGAAGCCCAGGCAGAGGACTCAGATTAGGTTTCCTCTTGATACACTTATGCAAAGCAGTAACTTGCACTGTAATAACCTGCAACCGCTCTGCTGGAAAATCCTGAAGATTCCCATGTGAAATTTCCTGAAATCTCTGATAGCTATTGCACAACCCAGGAAACCATCCTTAATTTCATATTTGCTTCTTCCAGTAGGGAGATACATCACATGATGCTGATCATGCCTACAACTGACTACCAAAGGCAAGAGATGAATTCCAAAAGGAAACATTTCTGCCATAATATGTATTTAATCCAACAAGCTTCAAGGTTATCCAGAGGTTGGAGGCTGAGGCTTGGCAGATGTCAGAATTAAAATACATGCATTTAAAAGAAGTGCTACCAAGTAACTTGGTCTGCACCATTTCTCATGTGGCAAACCCCTCCACTATGGCTACCTGGTTTAAGCCTGTGTGTCTAAATTTAGAGCTGAAAAACAAGAAAAAGAGCTGAGGCAGGGCTAGCATAGTTTCTTGCTGGTGTTACATGTTATATTTGAATATATTTATTTTCTTTAAGAATAGGACAATTTGATGTTTAGCCCATCTTTATGACATGAAGTTTTGGAGAACATTCCACCACAAACTGCACTGCTTCATTTCTCCTTAATTTGGAGAAATTTAATTTTATTAGGAATGTCACAGAGATGTGCAACAGTAATCAGCATTCTGAAACTTCTAGCAGGATGCCATAATGTTTTTTTAAGTTTAAAGTCCCTTTTCAGAAAAGCTGTATAAAAATACATGTTGCTGAGAATATAAATTAGTAGATTTGGTGCCAACTTTCACTCCAAGGCAGGAATTCTTTGAGGCAGGTGTGAACCAACACGCCCACACCCTTGAACACCATCTCCTATTTCTTTATGTACATGGCTTTGACTAATACTTTCTCAAGTTTAGCCTTCTACTCTTGCCCTATAATTTTCATTCAATCAAATGTTTCCAGCTGCTTGCTCTGACTCTGGCTGAGACTGTATCTTTAATGATGCCTGGCCCTTTTCTGCCCAGTTCATCACTAAAATCCTTGTAATGCAGATCACTAGAGGTGACTTTTGGGTCTTTTTTTTTGGTCCCACCTACCTGTTGGCTATTTTCTCTAGCATTTTAAGACTCCCTTTTTCAAACCATGGACAACTTAATTTTCTAGGTATTTATGATAACCAACAGAATCATATTTTTCTTTTCTTTTGGTGGTTTGTTTGTTTGGTTTGTTTTTGTTTTTGTTTTGTTTTGTTTTTTTTTTTTGAGGCTGGGGACAGCCTTATAAAGTAAAATTCTGCATGGGTATCTACAGTTTCCTAGCATGATTATTTTACCTCCAGCTGAAGTCTCCATTTCCAACTCTTAAAATTCATAGACACAGTTCAGCTGTAAGGATTTTTCTTTTTCCTTTGTGACATTACTTTTTCCTAGTCAAATTCTTCTGTCATAGTTATTCTTTTGGTGTCAAGGAGTAATCTTTTATCTGCTTATGCAGTGAGGTTCTTTTATGATGGTTGTGGTCATACAGACGTAGAAAGAAGGTTAGCACTGGCATGATTTTATATCTCACTTACAACCATCAAGTGTCCCTCCTCACCCTTTACTCACCAATCCATAAAACAGCCACCTAGTACACCTAGTAAACCTGTTAGACTTTTCATACTCACAATTTACTACTTTGGTTTTGGCGCTGTCTGAAGGAGAAATGAATTCCCATGTCAACACCTTGGATATAGCCTTTGATAGGGGCTTCTTGTTAACTGTTTAAAAACTTTATGAATGTCTGTGGTTAGATCTCAATATATTGCTGCTCAAACCCTCCCTTTTAAATTGATACTACTGCAACGGCTCATCCATCAAAAAAAGAGTAGTACAGAAAATTCTCTTCCCCAAGATGGCCTGGGACGCTTTTTAAATTAAAATCTCATTTCATGACAATCTATTCAATACAAGTGATTGTATTGGCAGTGCTTTGCACTGAAGCAGTTTTATTGAAAAGATCCTTTATTTTTTCATAAATAAAAAAGAATATATTTTAAACTTTTTTTTCACACACGAACATAAAAACTCTGAAAGCTTTCAGAAATCAAAATTAACTATACAAAAATTCGGCTATCAATGTTAAATACGTAAACTTTTGTTACTACTAACTAATTTGTATCTTCTATTGGTATAAAAATCTTTATAGTAATGGGTAGTACAACATAAGAATTTCCCTTAACTGAATGTATTCACATTTTCAATATATAGCTTTTCCAAGCAAGTCTTATCAGTCTATGCCTTCCTTTTTCGTGGAGTTCCATTAAGTTCTGAAGGGGCCATTTGCAGCACTTGCTGCAGCTGCTGCTGCTTTGTGGGACTGGAGATCCATTCTTCTGAGCTAAACAAAAATAAAAGCACAGTTGCATATAAACAAAGCATCTCTCTAATATATATATATGTAATACATATATGTAGCACAGAGCTCCCCTTAGTATAAATAATATAAACCCCATATTTGTGCATGGCTTCTTATTATTGTAATTATTTTGTTGAAAAGAAGAATAGCACCAGGCTAATATTAGATACTTTAAATACATAACCATTTCAATTCTATATGTGGATAAAAATTAAAATAGTAACTAATATAAATAATAAAGAGATATAGTAATATAGTGAACACTTGTTCAGAGATTCACAGAACGCAGCTGGATAAGATTTAAATAATCTCAAAAATATGACCATAGTTCAGCAAAGAATGATGCAGTCATGAAGAAAGACATGAGAAATGGAAAAGTTAGTTCCATGTCCCTTTAAAGATACAGACATACAGATTTCCCAGATTCTGTGTGTGTGTGTATGTGTTTTCAAATGCTCATCAGCCACAGAGGAAATGCAGAAGAGGATACACAGGTGAAGACAGAACTGTCTTAAATACTTTACTGACAGTTCAGCTCAGACAGTTACTTAGAAAAAGCTGTGTAAGCATGATTCTTTATTCTGTAAAAATAATTTTTTCCCTGTTTATCTTTCCAGTATTTGAAATCAAACCTTGAAATAGTTTATAGATGAAGTCATCTCAAAATATTTCTAGTGTGTAACAGAGTTGAATATACCAGATAACATGGGGAATGTGAATGCTAGAAGATGCCAATCAACCAGTTCATAAAGAGAAACAGAAATAGAATCATTAAGCAAATCTTTATATTATAAATATATGCATATATATAAATCTTTATAAATTTATATTTATGAATAGCAGCAGAAATAAAAAAATTATATTGAAAATCAGCTTTATGCAAACTCTACTCGTTATTGGTTATTGCATACAAATACAAATAAAAAAAATATGCAAAATAAACTAGTTTTTGTTTTGAATTCAGGATATGAAAAAGTAATGACTAGATTCAGAACAGACTTACCTATACAATCTTTTCACTGTTTCTCTTCGCATTCTTTTGGGAGGTATGGGAGTGTCAGACACATCTAACATTATAGGTTGAAGTAATGACTCAGCACCTTTATCTGATAAAGCAGGAGTCATACCTATGAAAGAGTTGGAAGTCAGAACAAAAAAAGAAAGAAAAAAACACCTAAATCTGCTGGTTATAAATGGGTACAGTAACAGATAAGAGTTAAACTTACTGTGAAGTAAGGCTTTACACGTGCCATAAATTTTATGGTTCCCTTATGTCTCAAACCGAGTTCAAAGGTGGTAAGTAAAACTATCTGTTTTATTTATAACGGTCATAGAGTAAATGTTGAGTTTTTAAATATATTTTGAAATATTGTAAATTATTTGATATTGACGTAAAACCCTTTTCTAACTCAGAAATACTATCCTTGCAGATTTGGTGGTGTTTCTTTTTATAGCACAATGTTTTGATTGTGTTTCCTTAGCAAAAGCCATTCAGCAAGCCACACAAACAGTTATATAATCTCCTATTAGTGAGATCATAGTTTCATCTTCACAAGACACTGACGGACCACATTTTTATTATCTGAACACAATACAGGGCAGTGCTGCTCTAGGCACTATCCACAGCATCATACTACTACATACAGTTTTTCTATTCTTTCCTTAAAGTGTGACATCTCTAAGCTCTTAACATTAACAATATTCCTTCATAGTTTGAACTTCTGAGTTTGCAAGAGCAGAATACATCTGGTTTCAGTTAAGTATTCTCCTCCTTTAGGACACCAAAATTATAATACAATGACCTACCCAATTTCTGTTTTACTAGCTTGAGGCTTTTCTCTTGTTCAGCAAGTTCCTGTTTTTTCTTTTGCATTTCTGGAGTGTTCAGAGACTGCAAATGTAAATCAAGGTCCTTATTCACATTATCAAGTTTCACCACTGCTGCACGGTATTGCTGAAGAAGATCTAATCGAAAAATAAAATAATAAACCACAAAACAATAAATATGTGGCCATTTTGATTTAGAACACTAACAAATACAGTTCAGACAACGTCTAAATCCACAAGAAAACATATCTCTCTAAAGCACTACTTAAAAACCACCCAAACTTATAATGGGCTGGTAGCTGTTATTAAAATGATTGTAAAGGGAGGCAAAAAATCACATCCAATATTTTGATTCCTCTTTTCTTTTTTGAGCCCGTATCTTCTTTCACAGTACCAGCAAACTCTGAAAATGATGTGGGAAACTGGTATTACTTTACACATCTTGTCCTTTGTGTCTCCAAATAAATTCTCGACCTTTGATGACATTAAATGCTTGCAGTATGCTTTGCTTTGAGTGCTACGAAGCAGAAGCTCGTATTACTGACTTGAATTGTATTCCACCTTGTGGATCAAGAGAACATTTACCAAATTTCACTTTGTCCTACCTACAGAAATCTAATCAAGTAGACTCAGAAAAACAAGGGTATAGTTTGTTGACAATCCTTTTTCCTCTTTTAACATATGAGAAAAAGAATTTTTCCTTATCCAGACACTGAAGAGATCAAGTAATAAAGGAAGGGTTCAAGCATGTCAAACCAGGCTTATTCATTTTACTCTGGTGAGTGTTAGGTGGCTTGCACCAAGCTTAACTGAACAATAAGTAACTACTTTCGTTTTATGCTACAAACGTTGAAAAAGAGCATGCCAGAACTAATGCTGAGAGTGAAATTCAGTTCAAGACAAGTCCTGTGTAATGAGATGCTGTCCTTTAAGCAGAATTTTACTATGATTTTCCCTTATATGTCTAGCATCACTCCAAGTGAAATTAAAACATGCTTTTTCTTCTACCATGATTGTTCCTGTACTAAATTACAGAAAATGCCAGTATAATTCATATGGTAATAATTGAGTTCAACAATGAAAACATGTTGATAGACAAATATAAAGTGTCCAAAACACAGCATATTTTAGCCTGTGGCTGACAAGCTTACTGTGTTTACCCTATATATAATATATTTTTTACTGAAATGCCAGGAAAGATTCCTTTAGTCCTTATTTTTTTCCTCTCTCAATTGGTCAGTGTGAAGTAGTTTGCTCATATATAAGGTGCATGTGTTCTCTTTTGATCTCCCCCCAGTCCTCTCCATTGCACATTTCTAGGAATACTGTCCTGGATAAACTTCATGTTCTTTCTTTTGAAAATGAAGTATTTCAGAACATTATTATTTGTGAATATGACTTTTCAGTGTTTTACCAATCAGTCAGGTCAGCTGTTACATGACAGAAATTGCCATCTTCTGACTTAATTTATAATCTTTATTCCCAAATGAAGAATCAAAGCACATAATGAAATGGAAGTGATCTCATAAGAAATAAAAGGTACCTTCTTGCTGTGGAAATAATATAGCTGCTGGGCTTATGAAATATTCTCTCTTTTGAGAACAGGAATTTGTCTACCACTGCTTCCTAGAGCTTACTTGCACAGTAAGAAATTCTAAATTGATGTATGGTGTTTCCAGAGTAGAAAGACCTGAAATCTGTTTTTCAAGGGTGTTGGAATTCAATCAGCTCAAGTTTCTCATGCCTGTTGTTTGAATTAATTACCACAGCTTATACGTCTTTAATAAGACTAAGAAATAGAGGGGAATATCATATAATTATTATTATTTTTTTTCTTTCAGGAAATTTAATAGCTATAAGCTTTTAAGAGAAATTCATAAACAGGATATTGTAAAGGTCCTATTTCTTAAAATAACTTTATGCTTAATTGAGGTTTTCCTTTCTATATTACTTAAGAGAATAACAAACATAGGCAAACAATATAATTTTGGAAGTTTTGTATTTTCATGACTTCATTAACCTACCTATTTGTCCAGAGAAAGTAGAGTAAAGTTTTGGCATTGGTGCTCCAAATACCATTCCTCTGAGTTTGTCCATTGGAGGAGCTTTATTCTGCAGGCCTCCAAATTTTCCATTGCTGCGAATCCTGTCTCCCTCCCTCGTTAGCAAGGTAGGGCAATGTGTAATTTTTACAACCTACACAAGTACAAAAAATGAAACTAAATTAGTAACTCCATGAAAAAAATCTAAGGTTTCAGCAATACTGTTGTGAAGCTTTTAATTTTCAACTGCAATGCAGCTTGCTCTCTAATGAGAATTTATTTTATGAAATTAAATGTCATGACTTTTGCTTTCAAGCAACAGAATGCATATATTAAAATTAAGCAGTACTGTCAATAATTATGAAGACTAAATTTTTTGGGTTTGTGTTCTCACTTTTTAGCAGAATTCTGCAGGCAGAATTTAAATTTATACTGTTGAAAAGGCTTATTATCAACATATACTATGAAACAATGGCCATCAGTTCTACATTCCTATGCAGAATCACTATTTCAATTGCACCAAACTCATGAGTGAAATGGAAAGTGTACCATTAAACCTAAATGAAATGGGTCACAAAGGGATCCAGTAAGTTTCACATCAAGTTTTAAGTCAAGTGGACCAGAAATTTCATCAAGTGCCTGCATTTTATTATGCATACAGTGAATAGGAAAGTAATGAAGAACTTGCATTTAACATTAACAAAAGTGAAAATGTTTATCTTTAAAAACATGGTCCCACGTGTCATGGCAACATTCCCATAACAGAATTTGTTAAATGGAGGTGATTTTGTCAATGCCAACAATAGAGATTTCATTCACCGTTAAATGCTTTGAGACCCCACAGATAAGTAAGCACACTTCCAACTAACACAGCATTAAACTTGGAAATTATTCTAAGTTTGTAATGTATTAAATATGTAGCTATGCAGTGTATTTGTATTATAAAACAACAAGAATAATTGAAACATACCTCTTTTCTGTAATGGTTGGCAGCATCCAAATTATCTATAATGATGGTGTCACCCAAGAGCATACCAAACACTGAAAAATGTAATTTTTTGAACCATGAAATTTCTCTGCAACAAATAACTTGAGTTTTGAGAAGTCAGTTCTGAGGCATCACTATTACATTTCTTCAGATAAGTGCAAGGGAAATGGCACATAAATGACATCTTTTCAACAAAATTTTATTCTGAGATTAAAATAGATATGCAATCTTTTGCTTTCATCAAAAAATTCATAAAGAAAAAAATTTAGTACGTTTAATTGCCTTTTGACGTAATTAACTGTATTTTCCACTAAAGTACTCGCTCGATATTTTATCAAGACACATATAATATAATCCAAAATTTCAGCAAATTATATTTTTTTCAAGGCCTCCTAGAATTATGAATTTTTTTCTCAGTTTCTTAATATGTTTCTCAGTATTCAGTGGATCATCAAAGCAAAAAAACATTCAGGTAGTCTTGCATGAGATATGTCAAGCAATGTGGTTTTAAATTCCCCCAAGAGACAATATCTAACTTTCTGAAAATGCAAAGGACTAAAAATTGTTTTTTTTTTTATTAACAGTAGAGAGGAATATTTCAATAGTGGGAATTAGTGAGGTAAAACAAAAAAGTTACTGAACTAATTACAGATTCCAACACTCCATATAAAGGAGCAGGTCTACTTAATTTAGGAAAAAAAGTGTTAGAAAAGGTAGGTATTCTATGTTGTTAGAACTGAAATCTACATAAAAACTGAAAGCTTATTCTTACAATTATTAAAGCATAACATACACAGTCATGTTCAATCTGCATGTACGTAAGTCCATGCCTTAAACATTTTGGAGAGGAACAGGACTGGATAAGCAGCTTTACAAAAAGAGTAACTTCTGCAATTGGAAATATCAAACTAATCTCATGATTGTCAGTTTCTGCTTATAGGAGCTTGGGAATAAGATAATGCTGCAGTAACTTAAAAAAGAAAAAAACTCTACAGTACATCTAAGTAGAGAAAATGAAAATAAGACAACAAGCAGAAGACAGTGGTCATGCCTGAAATTTTCAAAGCTTTTCCTTACAAATAATTAATGCTAATGTCCTCCTCTTTTTATCAGCAGACCTCACCAGGAATGTACACTGATATTTGCAAACATCTCAGTGAAGATTAGTGAATGGATTATGATTTGTGATGTTTCTGTATTTCATTTTTTAAAATAAAAGAAGTTATTAACGGTTTCTTTCATAACATTTACCTGTTTGACAATGCTCTACGTTATCTGGAAATGTTAACAGATCTCTGGCATATACAGGATTTCCAACAGGTTTGAAGAAGGTTTTTCCATTTCTTAAGTGAGGTAAAGGTCTGGTTAAAGAAAGAGAAGAGTGAAGGAAAAGACAAGAAAAAAGCAATTTGTCCTTATTTCACTACTGCTTCTGACATCGAGTCAGAAATCTCAAACTGAATTGAATGCATCTTAATGTTTCCACATGAGGAGGTAAATGATACCAACATTATCTGAAATGCCAGTTATATTAAAGATGTTTTAGTCAAACACTGATTTTTAATGAGATATTATTTCAAAAAAAATCATATGACTAATTTTACAGAGAAGTTTTAATGCATTGTGTTATAAAAACTGAGATTTTGGACCTTACAAATAAATCTGTGCATCAGATCTTTTCTAGAGGGCATTTTTCATGATATTAGTAGTCATTGTCATAAACAAATGATTTTCAGGAACAGAAATATAGTATTATCCCTTATCTTTCAGGCAACTGAAATAGCAGAATGAATTTCTATTACTACAGATGATTTTAAGGAAATAGGTTTTTTAAAAGTCATTATTTGGTTTGAAGCACTAGAATTATTTAAAAATAAGTTCCTGCTCTAGAAAACAGGTAGAAGTGAAGACAAAAAAAGGTAAATTGTCTTCTCTTTTTAATTGAAACACCTTATTAAACAAAGAACATCACATAACACTTAAAGCCATAAAGCTACGATTTCAGCTAATATTTCAAGTGACATTACTGTTGCTATAATAATGAACTCAGAAGTTTTATACTTCCAATCTTTAATAGGAATAAAGTTTAAAAACCAAATTAGACAAAAAATATTTTTTTCCTCTACCTGCTCCAGTCTGGGAGTGTCTTCTTGTAAATAGAATCAAGGGGTAACACTTGTTGTCGACCTTGAGTTTCATCAAAAATAGAACGAGCGGCTTCAGTTGTCAGTGTGACCACACAGTCCATGTCACTTGCCAAATGCCAGGAGATAACTTTTGCTGCTTCGTTATCCTCGATTTGAGCTAAATGTGCAATCTATACCACAGAAGTTAAAACAGTCAAAACAGAAAACAAGACCACCTCTCCTTTTCACACTAAGCACAATAATCCTGCAACTTCAATCACACATTTAACTTCCTGTGTTGATGGCTCTGTTAGAAGAGCTGGTCATCTGATTATAGATTGCTATCTTTTTTTTAATACTCCTCAAAAACTACTTGCATATTCAGTTGGCTAGTTCTCCATCACTACTGCTTCATGGAACCAACAAAACTCATTAGAAGGCTCCCTGAGAAAACTTACCTTGCCTAGAATATCCGGGTTGCCTTTTGGATAGTTTGGGAGAGTACAAGTTCTCCTTGGCTGCTTCATTACTCCTTCTTGATCCAACATCTTTTTTTTCAGAAGTGAATCCACATATTGAAGCTGAGAACGAAAGTTGAAGATCAGCAAGCATGCATCACTGGACTAAGCAGCAGAAGTAGTTACTTTACCTGTCACCAATTAAGTTTCTAACAAAAAACATTCAATAATCTGAAATAGACTTTTAATAAATAGGGGACCCACTGCACATAATCTCAGAGAAGAAGGGAGACATCTTGCAAATTGCAATTGCAGCTGGACTTTTTAATTACTCCTTTTTTAAAAATTTTTTAAGACTTCAAGGAGCACTTCACAATGAGCTACCAGCAATTGATTAGGGCCAAAACTGAAGAAAGTTTAAAACAGCAGAAGAGACAGCCACAAATGTACAAAACCAAACTATTTCAGAAGGGGACTATATCCAAGTTTGAAAAATTTAGCCAGCAGGGGAACTTGGGTACTAAGATTGCAATTTAATTCTACTGATCTGTGAATAATAACTTAAACCTGGTTTTATTTGATCTAAAGATAATTTTTACACAGGTGGGGATTTTTCTTTCAAAAGAAAAGAAAATCTTCTTTAAAAACTTTCTTTAAAATATAATTGGATCTTTATGGGAAATTAGCAATGGGCTACACTGGCCTGAATCTTTCAAACTTATTTTTACTTAAACTCTGGCAGTAACATAAACAATTCTCTAATTCTCTGAAGTGTTTTCCTTTGCTCTATTTATGCCAGAATATATCCGGTGTTTATTGATCAGCCTGCAAAAACCCATTATAAAAACTAGCAATACCAGTAACAGCAGCAATCTCAGTAGCAATGCAAAAACAAGATCAAGATATAAAAAAGGGTTTTTTATTTCTCTAGCAGTTTTTTTATGAGATATTCACATTAACAGAACAAAAAAAAAACACTTCAGTTTGACATTGATCCACAAATTTTCCTATGGTTTAAATTTTCACAGTTTTGGAAACAGGTGTGATTCAATAATGTTATATATTGATATCAATTTCATATTAGGATTAGGTTTATTTGAAAGATGTTAATGGAGTTTAGTAAGAAGTAAACCATACTATGTTTGTCTGTGGTAATTCAATTTGGTGCTTTTTCAGTTCGTTCTTTAGGACAGTTTCTCTTGTTTCAGCTTCTTTAACCTGACCTGAAACCAATAAGATCGAGAGAGAGTAAGGAAATATTAAAAAGCAATAGGACACTTTTTATAGCATTTCTTACAACTTTTCAGAATTACACCTGCCACAGCTGATCCTACTTGCTTCTTAATTTCAGCACAGAATATCAGGACTTGTCCACAGAGATCTTGTGATTTGTGCAGTTTCTAAGCGATTTCAGCAGATGCCACTCCTTCAGCTTCAGGAAGCAAAGGGGCCTAGATCTCAGATCAATCTGAGAATGTAAGCTGTTTTTAGTTTTCATCCTCAATTATCCTTCTAAATGGTTCTCCAACACGTAAAATGGCAAGAGAGAAGAGCAGAGTGGTAGCCGGCACTAACTTCTTTTGTCTGTTATATGGGACACCACTTTCTGGACACTATTTCCTCAACTCTCATATCTGAACTGAAGCAATTTTGAAAGCAAATGAGTAAACAGGTGTTTTCCATTCTCTATTCAAAACATGTTTATATTTGAAAATGTTACTTAAGCATAAAGGATAATGCTTTTCTCTAACTAACTTTCTATAGAGATGCAAAAATCTACAAATATGAAACAAAGATTTTTTTTGTCTTGTTACACTGGAATTCAGGAATTTGTATTCAGAATGGAAACATGCAGTATTAAGATTTCACAAGAAACAGCAGCATCTTCTAATTCCAGCCTGCTTTATTTACTTTAAGTAATTACTCAAAACAAAAATTCAAAATGCAATTATTAAAACAAACCTTCTGATCAACAGGCAGGATAATCCAAACAAACAAACAAAAAAAAAAATGGAAAGAAAACATTTTTTTTCATCTCTCCCATTCCCATAAACCACTGCTCTCATACTACTCTTCAGTTAAACCGACTACATAAAGGATTACATTTGCTGATGAAGATAAAACAGTGAATAGCTGCACAACACTTCTGAATAATGTACACAGAGTCAAATAGGAGGGGAAAAAGTAACATTTTGAAAATATAAGACTAACTTTTTAGCGAGGATTATCTATTTCATTCCCCAAAATTGGGTTTAGGCAACTGTTGAATTTCCAGATGTATGAGCATTCACACATTCATTGCAAAATGGGAGTGAAAGACAGTCATGGGAAAAAAGACTCAGACCATCAACTTCAATGTTTAATTACTTCTGATAATTCTGACCTAAGACTCTCTGCCTCAAATCAACACCCTTTCTAGGAAGGTACATTCAAATAATGAGATGCTTCCCTGCAAGCTATACTCCCTTCTGCTCTCCTCTAATTACTATCTCTTAGTTTCAATACTGATTTTTCTCCCCTTCTCAATATTCTCAAAATTAAAAAAGAAAAAAAGTTAAAAATGGCAAGAAAATTGATTTACATATTTGATTGAACTTACATTTCATTTCAGTAACAAGCTGGTTAGTAGTATCAAACATCTTTCTGTAAAGATCTATGGACTTAGATAATTGATCTTTCTCCCTTGTAAGTGTTGCCATCAGCTGCTGCTTCTTGGAATCTACAGAAATAAGCATATATACTTTTAGAAGAAAATACAGTAACATAATATAGCTGGTTTAAACATTAGCAAAAACCTATTAAGCTATTAGTTCTTAAAAAGTATTACGGACCTAAAAATAGCTGGTTCTAAGGAAAAGCAAGTATTTTAGAGTAATTGAAACATACCATTGTAAAACATAAATGAGAGATGATACGGTTCCAAAGGTTTTTTCAGAGCTGGCAGACGTGGCTCAAAGACAAGAATATATTCAGTGCTATCTCTTCCAGGACTGTCTTCAGCCAGCACTAGATTCTATTGAAACAAACAGATATACATAAGTTTATGCCCACACTAGAGGTAACACACAAAACAAACATTCTTCAAATACTAAATCTTGTAAGTTGCTTAACGTCTGATGTCTGAACAGTATTACTACAGTTTAGTACTAGGTTGGAAATGCCTTTTATAACTAATTAACAAAAGTAAAATACAAAGATATAGCAGTAGCTATTTAATTATTTAAGAGTTAAGATTGTCATTTTACCTGTTTAAAAAGTCTTATTACTTTTGGCTATATATTTTATTTCAAGAAACAGATGCTCAGAAAAAAAATCTCCTCTGCACTGTTCTGTAAGCAAGATTTCCTCAGGTGTACTTCATTCAGTATGTGAAATTAAAACAGAACATTAAAAAGAAAGACCCAAAGCATAAATACAGAGAAGGAAAAACAAACTACTCCCAGTGCTTAGTTAAAGTTACTGGTGTTACCATGGAAGTAGACAGCAGGTCCCAAATGAATGAATAATATCTATCCAAACACTATAATGAACATCCAGTTTCTTATTAACTCCTTATGGAAAAGACAAACTAAATCCTTTGTCTTTCTTTATAAACGTGGGAAATATTACAAAACCGTAAAGAATGGTAAACAGAAATAAAATTAGTACAGGTAATATCTAAATGTGCTGTTACTTTGGGGAAGGTATCATGCATAAAATGAATAATGCTTATAATAAAACTCATACTGTTTCCACCTTTAACATGTAGAAATTGCTACTCAACTGGCCAAATCAAGAGAGAGGTGGTTGCAGCCTAAAAGAAGAGATAGATATATAACCTTCAAAGATAGTCTTCATGGCTTTCAAAAATATTGCAGCTACATATTTTATCAGAAGTCTGTAGAGGAAATATCTTTCCCTTAGAAAGCATATGCTAATAAAAGTCTAAACATTTTTCTTCATTAAACAAGTTTAGTATTCCTGAACCCGTGAGTAAGGGTAAACATGTCAGATTATCAGATTCATTATATTCCTGCTAATTGCACACAATTGTCTTTATAAACAAGATGGAACAATTTCACAGCACTTGAAGAACACTAGTATGTCCCTTTCCCTCCCCATTACAAGTCATATGAAAAGTGCATTGCAACCAACAAATTCTTTCCACATGCGTTTTGTGAGTTGTTTCAAGTCAGCAAACTCAGTATAAACTAGATGACTGAAAACTGCCTGAAGAGGGAAGAGATACTAGATTCACTGAAACACAATTATTGCCTCCGGGTAACTAGGGAAAACAAGTTACTGTCAGAAGCAGCAGGATCTCATCAGATCACAGTAATGAGAAGGAAGAAGTATGCAACATCTTCTACCCTCTATCAAACCAAGAATACATAGGTAGAAAGAAAAAAAAGTCAAAACAAGCCAAATGAAAAAAAAAAATCCTAACACACTCCCTCTTCCATTACTTAGGTTGTTAACTTTGTCACTGAAGTAAGACCGGAGAATTTAGATCACAATGGCACAACGGCAGGTACATGGAGATAAAAAAACCCCCCGTGTTATTTCTGCCTCAGTGAGAAGTCTGAGAAATAATCTAGTAATTTTATCTGAACTGTCAGATAAACCCTATGGGGTTCTTATTATCCTCAGTAGTACGAAATTTGAAACACTGTTCAATTTACCCCTCATTAGCACAGGTGTAAATTGAATGATTTGTAAATCTGCGTGATTTGCAGAGAAAAGCTGTTTTGTTAGACCACCCTTAGCTATACTTTTGCACTTTTTCTCACCCCACCTGCCTGAGAAAAGTGTGTTCACAAACCAATTAATGTATTACTCCTGAAACTAGGCTGAGGAACAAGAGAAACTCAAAAGTGTACTATAAATCAATTATTATATTAATTTTATCTGATACTTCTATTTAGTCCCTGCATTTAATTTTTTAGCTTGTTTATAATACATATTTTGTCACTTTTCCTTATGGATTAGAGTAGATCGGAGTTTGGCAGACTGTTCAGTGAAAAATATTTGTCCATGTTAAGTATATGTTTCTGTTCTTGACCATTATCAACAGAGAATTACTTACACTGTGTCATTAAGTTTCATATGTGTAGTTCCATAAAAGCAGTTAATGTACTGAATAAAATATATTATGAAGAAGTTTGTATGTAGGACCTGTAGATTTTAGGATTCTAGTGGGGTTTTACTGTGGTGATTTCCAAGATGTATTTGGAGATACTGTGTTCATTGCTATGCAGTGTCTGCCTCCATCTGGCACACACTGATCCTGGTCTGTTGCAAAGCTGTTTCCAACAAACAAGTTTGAAAAGGTGGCTGAGAAAATGTCTTTAAAAAGTTGGATCCTCCTTCAGTACCTCGTCTAACTGTTTGAAGACTTCCATAGACTTCAGACTAGTAAATGAAGTAATCAAATGAAATTCTGCTCTGCCATTCTTACATGGTATTTTAGCAAGTTGAAGAAAAAAAGGAATCAATATACAACTGTTTCACCACAGGAATAGTCCTAGTGACTGAAGTTCTCTGTAGGCTTTTAAGAGAGAGATTGTGACCCTAACCACACAGAAGAAACTCTATACTCAGTTGGGTTTTTTTGGTGTGTTATCAACAGTTTCTGCTTTTGTGCATGTTTTAACTTGTGTCTTTTGTATTATATTTTTTAACAACCATGACAGATGGAAATTACAGGTTTTAAAAATTCAATCTGTATTTGTTGAAGAAAAAGGGACTGTGGTGACCTGACTACAGTATGCAGTAGTTTCGGAGGTATGCATGATGGTACAGCCAGAGATTCAAACTGAATATGGCAGTAATTTTTAGCACCCAAATGCACCAATAAGTGAAATAAAGCATAAAGAAAAATGGTAGTTTTATCTTTACTTCTTCAAATGACGACAGGATGCCTTTCTGCAAAGTATATATAGCCTCGCTTAGCTTGACAACATGTAAAGAAAAACTGGTAAAGTTTAATTACAAATGTATGAAGAGGTTAGTCTAAATGATCTTAAAATATTACACTAGAGACTATTGTAAAATACTGCTAATATTAATGGTTTAAATACAGATTGGTGAAGTGTTATTTACATGTGAAATTCAAACAAAGAAAATATTTGTCCTGGATCTCCCTGCCTTTTCCATTCCCTAAGTGAAACTAACTGTACACTTCCCTCACTTGGCAAAGATTTAACAGTTTAAAGAATGTCCTTCCTTCAGGTTTTCTGAAAATCAGCAACCAAACAGAGAAGAAATAACTTATTTACTTATCTGTAAGGGAAAGCTACAATATATACTAACCCTCCACAGAACACAATGAGATGTAAGATCAACTTTGACACTGTAGGAAAATAAGCCTCATTAGATCCATTGCTCATGGAGCTCTATATTTCAGTCACACTTACAATTTCAGCTGATCCATGCTCAAATGGAAACTCCACTGTACTGACTTTCCCATGAAACTGTGGGATCTCTATATCTTCTTCATTAGGGCTTTTAATTTTTGCTATTATTCTGCCAACTAGATCAAGTCCAGTGTGGTTGTTGTATTCATCCTGTAAGTAACAAAGACAATGAAGTTACTTTGGTACATGAACTGAACTAAGTAATCCATTTCTATACTGCAATGAATTTGCATGGTGAGGTGCTGGCAGTGGGGGGCTGCAGGGGTGTGAGGAGAGGTGGGGGCTGCCCCATGCTGGACAGGGCTGGTTCTCCACCTGACCCACTGCAGGACACAGCTGAGCTGGGTGGAGCTGTTATGGATTGACTGTGACCCCCCACTCTCACCCGCCTGCGCTGTTTGGGGAAGGCCAGGGGAGTCTGCAGCAAAGCTGAGCTTAGGAAAGGGTGGGGCAGAAGCTGTTTATTTTTTTTTTAGTCTTGTTTCTCACTACTCAAATCTTTTTTAATTGGGGATAAATTAAATTAGCTTTCCACAACCTGAGTCTGCTTTGCTCGTGGTGGTAATTGGTAAAAGTGTATCCCTATGAACATGCAGAGTTCAGGAAACTTTATTTTTCGTAATACAACATTTCTAAGAGAAACTGTCTCCTGGCAGAAAAATCATGGAAAGAAACATCTGGTGTTTATACAAGTGTTTTCCCACCAAAATCTATTCTTGAAACAATTTTTTCCTGTGGTGATAAGAAACAGATTTCCACTGAAATATCTGACAGCAAGGACTGAACATTTAAGTTTTGGTCATCTGTACATAAATGAAACAAGATGCACCTGTTCATAAGCTGAAAAATCACCAATTTACATCCTTCTTTTTTATGAAGTTAATTTGCAAAGAAACAGCAGCAATGCCTTACAGCAAAATTCAACATATTTTTAGTAGTCTTATGTATTTCCATAATTATGATTTTGTATGAAAGTATAGTTACCATTATATGGAGGTATAAATCCTTGACCAGTGTACGGCTCGTAAGAGCTCGAACATTGGAAACTGCTGGAGTAGCTGGTAAAGAATCAGGAAGCAAGCGCACAGGGTCATTAGGTACAACTTCAAATATAATCTAGCAGAGAAAGGAAGAAGAATAAAATAAACCAAAATAAAATAAAGACTGATGTAATTAACTGCAGTTCACCTGCACACTTGGGTTGCTCAAAAAGAACTGAAACAAATACATAAGAAATTTATGGACAATCCTGAAATAAATTAGCACAAGCATAAAGCAGTTCTACTAGGTTGCAAATTATGCAGCTCAGTTATTCCAACAAAGTTTTGGTTATAAAAGTTAATATATATTTTTATAATCAACAGTTTGAAATCAGTAACTATCAAAAATAAAAATATAATTTTTTGCAAAACTTGCAAGTGAAAATACTTGCATTCTGAATCTACAAACATCATAACACTTCTCAGAGATGATTCTGCATTAAATGCTCTTGGCTACATGCAATTAATTACAGATTCAAACCTGTTCGCTGTTGAGCATATTTGTCTTATCCATTGCAAAGGTAAACTGGATACTGTAAGTGCCCACTCTCTCTGGAACCACTTTATCCCTAAATAAACCAAAAATAAAACCCAAGCAAACACGAGTCAGTATTGAAGTGACAAGTATGTACGTATGCAAGCAATTCAAATTCTGAGTAGTCCTCCAACTAGTTAGAAAGCCCTGTTAAGGTATAATACTCTTCCTTCAGCAAGAAATCCATGAAAGCTTCTCAACAATTAAAATGAGGCTTTTGGAAGCCTGAGTGAGGAAAGCCTCCTCCAAGAGTTTGTCTCTACTAACTGACAGGAAGTTTGTCGTGACTCTATTTTTCTGAAATCTGCAAGTCTATCTCATTTCACTTCCCACTCAATGAATTTTCATAAAGCTACTGAAGCAAAGCATAGAGATGCTTAGATCTGCAACAAATTCTCTCAAAATTTTATAAAATTTACATAAAATTTGAGTAGCTAATTACTTCCCTTACTCAGATTGTCCAGAGTTGACTGGCCCAGGCTGAGACCAGTGAGAGAAAAACTGTTTTCATTTTACTGTACAGCACTCCAGAGTGTAGACTACAGGCAAAGAGCCCTTACCATCAAAACATGAAGGAAAGACCAGACATTCTGCTGCTATAAACAGAACTTCACCAAGCAAGGAAGGCCACACGGCATCCAGAAGACCCTTGCAGCGCTTAACAAGGGATAGCAGTGACTTACAAATGCTTAGAAACTTTTGAGGAGATGCAAACAGCCAAGATTCGGATATTTCTATGAGGATGACTTGTGGCACTCTTGTACTGGTTAATAAGATTTCTGTTTCCAATATACAGCATTTTATCTGTTTTGTTAATATATTAAGATATTCATTTCTTTTTTTGTTTGGGAAGGAGTGATATGCAAGATTTCCTGGAATGCATAACTTGTAAAAACAAAATCCCAAAGCTTTAATATTTCTAGAATAGGCCATGACTTTTCCTTGTTTATATTTCATATAGAGAAGAAAGAATTCTACCTTCTTTTCTGCATTTTATCTAACTTAAGACTGAAAGTAGCAATTGCCTTGTTAGGATGCTTTAAAAAAATGAGCTGTAAATAACCTGCTAAGGATGTCATGGCTGGACAGACATAGGCTTTATGAAAAGAAGAAATGACACAACTGCTACGAAAGTTGTAAGACTGCACAATAGCATTCATGTTACTGACTGGTGATAAACGGATGAAAACCATCTGACTATGCCAAAACCAGGAAAACATGAGACAAACCAGGTGGTAGACAGTGATGCCACAGACACTGGCAGAAAAGACTAAAATGTACTTTTCTACAAGGGCTGCTAATGGGCAGTGTCTGCTGTCCTTTCAAGTTTTTCAATATGGCTAGGAGTTTTAATCCTGGACATTTGCGGACAACCAGTACACTACAGGTACTGATGTCAAGATTTTCACAATTCCATATTCAAGTCTATACAGGTTAGTTTATATCACACCTGACCACAGTTCTTTTCACAGGAGAATATTTATTAGCATGCCTACATATCAGCACATTCATTCTAGTTTTCTTTTTATGGTGGTACAAATACACAATGCAGCGTGCCTTGTTTTGGTAACATTTATGGGAGTTTTTTATTTTTTTAGTTATATCTATTAAGTTAATTATAATTAATTATACCTACTAAGTATTTCTCAGAATGACCAAGGTCACAGAAATGTACCTCATACTTCGTGCAAATCTGAAGCAACTCTTGGTTTCTAGAGAAGTTCATTCCATAATCTTGGACCAGCCACACAAAAACTCTGTTAAAGGCAAAACTGCATCCCCATTTGAGTCTCCATGTGCTACAGCTGCCAAATTCAGCCTTAGGCAGCTTTGGAACCTCAAATGCCTTCAAGCTAAAGACAGATCTTGGAAATTATACATAAAGCCGTGCCTAAATAGTTTTTTGAATTAGTTGTAATCTCTTAAATGAATAAGCCTTCATATACATTACCTTGTACACTATTTGAGAAGTTAAAAAGACTGAATAAACAAGGGTTGTAGCAACTGCCCTCCCAGCTGGGTTAGTTTCTGGGCTGGATATGACAGAGAGAATTACAGATGGAGGTACATGTGCATTGCTTAACAAGCCGCGTCAGAACCCTGGATTTGAGTCTCAATTCCCCAGAAATAAAGTTTTGAAGGCTTAATGCTACATGAAGGTCTTTCTATAAACTGGATGCCTGGCTTCTGGAACTCTATTATGTGCCTCAAAAGGGAGGCAAGCTGTAGCTGAGAGACAAGTTAGGAAACTTCTTATCACCTCCTGAAATGCTGCCACTCAGACTTTCCTAAGATCTTGACATACCGAGCTACAGCAACCTACTTCTGTTCCTCTGATGCAGAAACCAGGATCAGCTGTACAACAGTAGTATCTGCTGGAATAAAGTGATCCTAAGTCTGCTTTCTGAAAGCAGAAGGAAAGCTCACTCCTAGGAGGCAAGAGCTTGAATTGACAGCCAGTACTGTAACTATTTAGCTGATCCCACTGGTGGCCTACCAGAAATAGATGTAGAAAGAATGTGGCAATCAGGCACCAACTTATGATGAGCTCTAGTTCTGCTGCTGGTCATCTAAGATAGTATGTCTGAATAAGTAGCTCAAGGAGACTACTGAACTGACAGGGCCAAGGTCATGGTTCAGGATTTACTCACAGCTACAGGAGATCAAGAGTTAAGTCTGCTTTGTACAGCCTGCAAACCTACAGCAGTTAAACATTACATAGAAAAGGATTAAGAAATGTTGCTATACATGTGACAAGCTGATGATTTAGTCCCTTCATTGCTAGCATTTCTCAAAATGCATTCTAATATATTATCTTAGACTCCTCTCTGCTCTCAAATTAAACAAAAGTCTAAAGTATCTAGGGAAGAATTTAATCCTCATCTCTTCGCATCTTGCTAGTATCTTTCACTTTTTCTTAACACTGTATCCTACCAATTCTATAATAGACTGTTATCATCAAAACATAAAACTCTTGTTTCCACTTAAAAGTATGTATTTTGTATAGTAAGTTGCATCACTAATTATAAAACAAATGCTGCTATACCTGAAGTAGAAGAAGCCATCTTCCTTTTCATCCTTTACTTTACTACAGCTAAATGTTGTAATCTGTACAGAAAGATGCAAAAAATTTAATACAATATACTGAAAGTACCTTACTTGTAACATGCTATCAAGTTGTAATGAGTTGCAGTACTGATAGTACATAGTAATTAAATGAGATCACCTGTAATTTAGGCACTAGTTTCATATTCTTAATTATTGGGATCTTTGCAAAATCCAGGGTGACAATTTTTAATCCTCTCCCTGCTATGAGTTAGCTTCTGCAGAGCATTAACATTTTTGTTATTACTGTAGAACTGATACTTGAACAGTCTGCCAACCTCTAACAGGACAGCTACTGACATATAATAGGGCAGATCTGTAATACTTGTTACTTAAAATCTAGAACAGGATACGGATCTAAGTCAAATGAAGGGAAGTTTCTACTACAAATATGTTTGGCCTATGCTGGCATTTTGACACAAGTTTTGACAATGCATTTTGATGACTTACATCAATTGGCGACCTAATCCGGCTGCTCTGTGCTTCCCACATTTTCATAGAAATCCGTGCTGGATTAATATTTTTAATAATGGTGTCATCTTCAGAAAGAACACTAACCATAAAATCTGTGGGATGAGAGACAACATTGAAGATAACTTTTATTCAGAATTGAGAACCCTAAAACTTCATGAATTTCTGTGTCTGTTTCATATTTAAGACAAAAATTCAGGCATGACTCCCTCTAAGACTACAGTGCCCACCCTTAGGTGTACTTGAGCTCACCACTAAGTCAAATAGAATCATAGAATCATAGAATTAACTGGGTTGGAAGAGACCTCCGAGATCATCAAGTCCAACCCCTGATCCAACCTCACTGTGATTACTAGATCATGGCACTCAGTGCCACATCCAGTCTCATCTTAAAAACCTCCAGGGATGGTGAATCTACCACCTCTCTGGGCAGGCCATAATTAGGATGTTATTTTATTTATGTAGTATTTAATTGATATGAGCTTGTTAACAAGGAATTAATTACCTAATTTTATTAAAAAATGTAATGTCTTATATACTCTATAAGTTATCTCCTGATGAGGTTATTTAGTCTCAAAACCTGGCTGATTTATACCACACACTACATTTGAAAAAGGTCTATTTGGCAGGGAGATTGGATCTAGATGATCTTTACAAGTCCTTTACAACCCAAACCACTCTGTCATTCCATGATTCTGCAGTATGCTTCCTCTAGGCAGAACTAAAATACCTGGTGAATTTAATAAAGTTCATAACACTATATGGAGCATTTTAAAGAATAAAAACCTCTTGCCATAAAAATGTTGGCTGATCAAGTTAAGATGGTTAAAAAACAAGCCCCAACACCACAGAAATATCTGTGGGGGTATTCTGCTTCTCAGCTCCTAGTACTACAAACACATCTTCTTTATTCTAAATTTTGAATAGATGTTGTGGGTATTTCATGAAGGCTTGGGAATACAACAAATAGATTTGTATGAAGCATATTTTCAATTTCTTTTTGTCACCTTTGGGTGACCTTTATCATCTGGGAATCAAGAAATATTTAGGAAAGGAATAGGTAGGAAAAAAATCAGATGCTTATGCTGAACTGAAAACACTCTCAAGAGAAACAATTTTTAAGTCCACCTAAAGGCAAAGACTGAATTACAGGAAGGACAGTCCTTTAACAGCTTTCTTATAGAGCCTTTGATTAAGAAACTTGCCAAAAGCTGTCTAAGAAACCAAGTACTCTATATCAGAAGAATCACTCGCATTCAAACGGTTGTCATCTTCTTCAAATACCTTTTTAAGGCACCACTTTCCTGTACAGAAGTCACAGTTCCCAACTCGCTCCCACTTGTACATTTAGCCATCAAGTCACTTAGTTATATTCATTATATTCCATCCAACAACTGCCCAGTACTGAAAACACACCACCTGATCAAAGTTTCCTTGACCTCTCCTGAAACTTTTTGAAAACTGCATCAGATATGCCACCTTACTTTATTCCTTTCAAATAAAGGCCAAATTAAATAGGATTAGCATATCAGAATTAACAACTTGAATTTATAATTAAGTGAATACCATTCAATATAGGAAATTTCTTAGTATTTACTTTAGCAAATATGTCTCCAAGTCGTCTACTGAAGATTCAAATGTGAATTTTAATTTTATTCTTTTAAAATCAAAGGCAGGATTTAAATGGGAAAAAAAACCAGTTTGGAAACTACTCTCCTTCACAGATACTATTGAAAAAATACAGCATGCTTCTCAGGTCTCAATTTTTTTTTCTTTTTTTTTTTTAAATTTCATTCAATTATTACTGAAGTCTTTTTTTGCCTTCCTTAATACAGCATTACACTTAAAGTGACAGAATCTTCTTGGTTTCTATTTAATTTATGTAGACAGGACTTCAGCTTCCTGAAGAGTATCTTTGCATCGTGGTTCCACAGTACAAACCACATCACTGCAAACTAAACGGGAAAACTTTCTGGAAGGGCTAGTAAATTTGCATACCTCACTGGCAAATTCCAGAACTGCATGTTCCGCAGTTGTTGTAAAGAAGAGTTATCTCCTGAACTAATGGAATTAGTTAGGATAGGTCTCTTATTCATGTATAAGTTTCCTTACAGATAAAAGAAAAAGTTTCAAATTCTGTTTCGCTTTTAGCAAAAGGTATTTCCTCAAGGTTCTAACTTACTCTTTTTTATTTGTTTTCCTCACTGTGAATACTAATGGGATATAAACATGAGATGGCTTTTTGTCTTTAATGAGTCAGTGGTCTTAGCTGGAAGGAAAAGATCACTGTTTTGTGAGAATACATCAGGAGAAAAGAATATTTTATACTGTCCCTGGCATACTTCTGATCACTTTTTGGTTCTTCTTGGCTCATGACTGGCCTACAATTTCATAGCTACCTCCTTTGTCACTATTCTGTAGAAAAAGGGATGAGGGGAAACATGCATGAACTAGCTCAGATCATCTTTTGGAAAGATCAAAAACTGAAATATGGTATTTCCCTAAAGATAGAGAAGAAGTTCTGTAGTTTTACCATTTACAGATGAATAAAACCAACAATTTGGAACAAATAAATAAGAAGTCCTTTGAAATGTTTTCCAAAGATGACCTACAGATCTCTCCGCGGGTCACAGAGGCATCTCAAATACAGCTGTAACAAAAAACTGAGACAAAAGAGACCAAAAAAACGAGGACATACACCACCAGAATCACTAAAACAGTTTTTCACAGGTTTACAAAGCTCTTGAGTGATCCACTGAAGGATCCTTATACTTACCAGGGAAGGTACCTCCTGCTGGAAAAGCAGGACTTCTGTCATATTTAACATTCAAGCAAACAGGTTTCTCGGGATCAGGCAGGACATTTATTGTGATTATAGGACAATCTAATGTGGTCTTGTTGTATAAGGCTCTAAGCTGTAAAATGTGCTCTCCCCTGCAATATAGAGAAATCATAACAACTGATATAAAATCTCTTCTGAAAAGGCAATTTTTAACAGACTTCGAAAGTCTGAATCACATATATGAAAGCATGATAAACAATATCTAGTAGTGGCAAAGTAGCAGTAAAGAGAAGACAAAACTAGAAGTGTTAATGCAATGTTAGACAAGTAAAACTGTGAGTTCAAGTTATTCTTAAGATATTAGCTTACTGAATTTAATTTTGTGTTAATATTTCATTAGTTTGATCATGTTTCATTCCCTGTCTGTAAGACACTACCAACCACAGCTTCAAGTAGCAGAAGGCAGTAAAGCAGAAAGCAAGAACAACTAATTCAAATACTGTCTGAGGAGCATTCTGCTTTGACAGTTTCCAAGGAATGAATCCAACTACCATTCACCTCCAGCAAAGTGCAGTGCAAGTATATAATGACTTCAGCACTATCAAATAACTGGTTTTCTTTACAGTATTAAAAACTTAATTTTCAAGTTTTCACACATAACTGGGAATATGGTATTTAATTGTATAGAGGTTTTACTCCCCAGCTAGTTTTGATTATGCTATAAATAGTATGATGATACACCTGTCTCTAACCTTCAGAACTATACTGGTAACTAATATTCATCATCTTTCTACCATGACACAGGCATTATAAACACACTGAGTACCATCAATAGCATTTAAAATTATTTTCTTCCAAACGCAAAATAGGACTACAGGCCAAATCCTGCAGATATGAATGCAAAGAAATAATCTAAAGCCAACCCACTCTTGCAAGAAAAGCTCAGGGGTACAGGGAGTGGATAGCAGAACTGTGAATATGAAGAAGATACAGAAATTATGAATTTTAGAAGTCAGATGGGACATAAGAGTGTAAGGGGAGCAAGATATGAAAAAAATGAGCGTGAAGAAGCACATGAAGAAGCAGGAGCCACAGGACACATATCGGCCCAAGACTGAGTCTTCATTAGTTCAACTGCAAATAAGAAAAGATAAATATGTATTTTTAAAATTCTTTTGGGCACTCCATCTAATCTTTTAACACAATGCCCAGCACACAGAGAAAGAGGAGTTTCAACACTCTTAGAATGTATTCCTACTTTGAAAGCATTGTGTCTGGAACTAGATACTTAAGAGACATTTCAAATCTTTTGAGTGGTTTATGACACCACTTGCACTCAGTGCAGGTTGAGAATTATAAGCTGTGTTTTACCATCACCAGAAAAAAAACAGGATTCAGAAAATTAGATTAGCAGTTTCTCTAATGTGGAGAACAAAAGAAGCAGCTAAGTAATTTTATTTAGTTAAGCACTTAATTTCTTAAAACTCACTATCTGGCCATCCACCAGCATACAAATAATGTTTGATCTTAGCTCTATATTAATACTTGGTAGGTATTTTATGAAATGCACAGCTTTAATTCATCTAGCAAGTAACATTTCAGAATTCAATTTTTTTCCATCTAGTTTTCACTACTTACCTAGGTGCATGAATAGTAAAAACTCCCAGGTTAGCCCTACCAGTGTCATCTGTTTTATGTTGCTGGTTTGAAGGAACAATCTGTCAAAAAAAAAAAAAAAAATTATTCTTTCAGTCATACAGAAGTAGCATCAAGTCTTAGAAGAAAACATGTATCTCATTTGTCTGCATACTGTCTGTCGATTTGAGATGTAGTTTCTTTGTATTTTTGCACTCTAAATTAGAGATACTGTTATGAATACTAATTTATTATGAGTACTAACACTAATTTATTATGAATACTAACACTAATACTGTTAAGAATATTAAGAAGTTCCAAAAATCTTGGCCATCTTTTGTAAACAATCACTTTATCTGAAACAAGGATTTTTTTTCATCAATATGTTCAAATATTTTAATGCTATTTTTTTAATTGCTACTGATGCTATCATGTCATTCATAGCAGATGTTAATCTGAGTATATTTTCAGATCCAAAAACCTTCTAAAAACTATTTATTCCCTTTTACAGTGTCTCTTTAGTGTACTCAGAGATTTCTGGGTAGCAAAAATTAAAGAATTATACAACTAAGTAAAAACAACTAAGACATTTGTCTCTCTCTTCCCCTTTCCCATTATTGTCTTGCTGCCAAAAATGTGAGACTGCTAGACAACCTAGAGGAAAGTGTTAAGACAAGTGATGAAGTACAGTAGCTTATTTATCAAACATCATGATTAACAAGATATCTATACTGTAGAAAATGGCATTTAATGAAATGCTAATCATGACAACTTCTTATCAGTGTTGTTTTAGACTAAAACCACAAATGGTTTATACATCTTCTGTTTATCCAGCACATTAATTACCTCCAATTCTAAGTCCTTTAAGTCAATGGAAATTTTGTGACTGACTGAAATGAATTCTTGCTGACTCCCACTGTTAAAAAATAACTCCTCTTTACCTAAGTAGTGTTATTCAAGGTGTGTTTTTTACGTGTACCCTGTCTTTGCCACACTTACTTCCCTGACACTGAAAGTCAAATCTTATGATTGGCAATAGCTTTAAGTGACACTTGCCTTTACACATTAAATGGCAGAGAATCTATCTCCACTTCCTCTTCAGTCACAACTATTTGAAATTACTGTAGATGGCAAATGCCTATCCTCTCATAGAGACAGGTATGAATCTTAAAGAATACCAATACATCTGCAAAGTAAGCACAAGCTATTTCTTCTGCAAACTTGTGTGCATGCTGCTTTAGCCTTACCTAAGAAACAGCTTGTCAATGTATCAAAAGAACCTCAGACAGTATATTTAGAGTTTGGTGGACAGCAAAAGCCATGGATACCTTCTGAGTTATTCTGTAATGAAGTCCTCATTAGGGAGGGAAATCAACTCTCTGACAGATGATATAATGCAACAATGTGGTGTAAATGTTTGTCATTATCTGAACAGTGCTTGGTGTAAAATTGCTTTCCCTTTGCTGTTTCAGCACAAATTTCAGGAGACTAAGTATCTAGTCTCCACTTAAGACAAAAACAATGATTCTGGAACACTTGAAGTGGGCAATCTTCTTCCAAAATTATTTTCCTTCCTGAACCTCACGTCAGTAAGTAAAAAGAATGAAACCACTTCGGGGGGGAGTGGGGAGAGGGGGAAATGGGGAAATGAAAGTTGATTCATCATGGATCAGCTATGGGAGCACGACTTTATCCCTAGCAAGTCAATAGAGAAAAGCAATGGCAAAAAATGTGTGCTTAAAGATTCAAGTGGAAGGCAGCATTACAAAAACAGACTAAGAAAATTGCCAAACATTTCATACATTCTTTTGAAGAGTATATTCAACTCAAAATACATCTGTATTTGAAATTACTGTACATCACAGAATGAAAAGTTTTAATTTTCACAGGAACCAGTACTTTGTGCACTTCCCCTGAGAGTTGAGAGTGTTTATGTTCTGCTATACTCAATTAGTTTTGGACCTGTAATATAGAATATAAAGGAAATGCATGCTGCAACTGTATATCAGACTTTGGAGATTTAGAGGGCAGGATGTGAAATCCAGAAAGACAGCTTATTCAAGAATTTCAGTTCCCAAAAGCATTTCAGTTCTTCTGTGAGACTGTGCATACAAACGATTGGAAACACAAAAAGGCAAGACAGTTCTCTGAAGAGGTTCTTCAAGATATTCATGAATATTGATCTGATGTCTGTTCAACAAATATGCAGTTGGTTGCTCTGCTTATGTATGAAACTAAATCTTTAGAAATTACAGTGGTTTTCAGCTCTAGGAGAGCATGCCGTAATAAACATATTACAACAACGATCCGCCTTGGCTTTCAGAACACCTTCTCCTGGACACATCCCACTTAGATGAAGAACATGTGGACTCTCTAAAGTAAGATGCTGGTCGTCCCTGGAGCAAAGCATAAAATCTGAAAAGACACAGCCTGACACCCCAGCAACTCTCTGATGAGGCAGCACAACCACACAGTGTTACTGTCAAAGTTGTAGGTTCTCTCAAGAACAACATAACTAGAAATGCCAATAAGCTGCAGCTGCCATCATAAAGAAAATAGCTGGAGCAAACAAAAAAATCCCAGAGTCTGAGGCAGGCTTCTATGGCAAGAGATGCAAAAGAGCCATAAGAAAAATATTCGAGATATCATGAAATTGCCTTAAAAAATCCAAGAAATAAAAGTAATAATAGCATATTAAACTGGGAAAAGAGGGAGGTTGTGGCACAATTCTTGAGAAGTGAGCAAAAGACAATTCTTGGCTGTTACATATTCTGAGAGAACTGAGGGGCACAAATGCGTGGCAAACAGGAACAAAAAGGGAAAAAGACCAGCCCTGCATGAAAAAATGTTATATCCAGAGGTGGATGAATATATCCTGTACTGATAATGTATACCTTCAATATAGTAGTCTTTGCCCTAACAGTTAGGAATGTTTGACTGCTTGACTTTTTTTTTTTCAATAACAAGAACAAAAATTCTAATTAATGGAGTATTTTGTCTCCTTTCTTTTAACAAACCAATGTGGAGACCATCTGACACACCTTACTCAGAGAAAGGGCAGTAACCACCTAAATTTGGGTTAGATTTGCATACTCATTGTTTTAATTTAATTTATTCTGCCAGTGCATTTCACAGGGATAATTAAGTAGGCACCAAACCTGCTGACTGGCTTTACATACAGACTGTAAGTCATACATTCAGGAACCAAAGTCAAAGAACCACCAGATAAAAATTCTTTGGTTGCTAGTTGGGACCATATCATCATCATTACTGTCATTCAGTCAATTACCTTAGATAATGTGGGGAATGGGGTGTTGTGCATGCAAAATTTGGAAAAAGGTTTTATAGAACACCTGCAACCTATTCTAACACTTTGACACTGTCCTATAGGATTTTTGTTTTATTTGTGATTGCTATAATGCAAGGAAACTGAACAATCTGTCCTGGGAACTCTTAACATTATTTGTTGACACTACTATTATACTACATTAATTATGCTTTTGTGTTCTTTCAATGATTTATTAACTTTTCCGAAAATGTCCTGAAAATTAAGATAACATAGACATGACAACAAAACCTTGTGTTAAAGTTCACATAATAAGGCCTCTGCTTACCTTTAAGTTGTTACTCTTCGTAAGGCTGATTTTGACATTAGGTTCAGGAGATGGATTTCCCCACTGATCACACAACTGAACAATAAGGGGCCTGTCCAATTCTCTACCATTAATCACTGCAACAGGCTGGAAGAGATACAAATACATCATACTATTCTGTCATAGGTATCTCAGACGTTCATGGCAGGTCAGGAATTTCCAAAGCAATGGTATCCACCATTTCAGTACTATTTGTCTCCCATAACACCTAGACCATGATAGAATTGTATATAGGAGGGTATTTCTAGAGTTTCCCTATTTACATTCTCTTCTCATAATAAAATGAACTACTTGGATTGCACAGGTTACTCAAGTTGATGTGACTAAAAGGAAGGACATGTTTCTGAAGAGGACTATAAGTGTCCTTGTTGTAGGAAGAGCTAATGGCTTAAAACATTTTTTTCCTGATATACTTTTACAGCTATCTAGAGAGCAAAACCAGTTATGCTACTTGTTGAACCTTTTATTTCATTTTATTCATTGAAAAACAATTTAAAAATTGAAAAACAACTGCAAAACAAGACAAATAAATCTATAGTACAAAAAATCTTCTGCCTTTTCATTGAAGTCCTGTACTCCATTCTCCACTTTCTGACTGTAAACACTTGTAAACTTAAGTAAATTTCCCACTGCCTTCCTACATACTAAACATCAAAAAAAAAAACCAGTAATAGAAGGAGAGATAAGCTGCCAACTATTACTACCATTAAGGACTGTATCTTTGGAAAACAGCAGGGAAAGATGGGTGTCATGATCCAGCCCATAGTAAAAAATTACTGCACCAAAGAAAGGAAAAAATATGCTATTTGTAGAAATGCAAATGGGGCAGAATAAACAGCTTAAGACATATTGAAGGAATACAGGGTTTTAAATATACACATATGAGTTAGATTATTCCAAAATAAGTTTACTTTTAAAAACCTAATGTAGTTAGCTATTGCATGAAAAATGCTTCATATCTATAGTCCCATTTAAAACACATTTATATAATTAGATTGCAAAATACTTAATTTTGCTTCTGTTATGTTGTCCTGTATAGAATAAAAAATCTGCCTCTAGAGCAGTCATATTCTGACAATTTTATAAGTATAAATACTAAGAAATCACATTCTGTGGTCCCTAAACTCTGGAAATAAAAGATCTGACTAGCGACCATGTTGCTTTTTTTCCAAAACAAAGCTGTTGAACTTACCTTTTCTAACTCTGGCCAATCCACAAACTGCAATTTAGCAGGCAATCCTGCTACTAAATTCACCCTGATAAAGTCAGAAAATTCACGCCAAGCAAAGCACAATTCTTTGCTTCCAAGTAAACAGGGTTTGTACCGAATACCTTTTACTTTCATTGTTTGAGTACTTTCCTATTAAAAAATAAGGAGAAGATTTTATCAAGAACAAGTAAAGGGAAGTATAATTATTATTTTTCAATATAGTATTTATACTGTCTAGACAGTATGTGCTGTTTTTACAGTGAAAACAGTGGACTAAAAATTAAACTACAAGCTCTATACCTTCTGTTAAATTTATATGAACTTCTTGAGTAAGAAGTGATCAACGATATTGAGCATTTCTCAGAAACTTGGTTATATCCAGCGTACTTTAAAAGGTATAGACATCAGACCATTCTACAAAGTTCTTCAGAAGTATGTACCAACATAAATAAACACAGAAAAAAAGACTAAAAACAAGATAGAAGAACATGTATTGAACAACAGACTAGAAACAAAGCAAACCTGACTCAAGCACAAAGCAAACTGGTCCCCACACCGTATAGCTGCAGCAGTGATAAGGTTTTTAACAGATGCTGCTGTATTCCTTATAACTGGATCATACAATTTTAATGCTTTAAGCCTCATATTGTACATCTTACCAGCTAGTGCGTAATTTTGGTTCAATTCTGTGTGACAGAATTAAGACAATTACCACACAAATGCCACGAAGAAATAAACTAAATGACATTCTTATAAATACCTGCCAAGTTATTTTCAAATTTGATTTATCAAGTCCAGGCCCAGAAACTCCTAGGGAATTTACACATGCAGATGTCACTGTCTGAACCTGATTTCCAAACTGATCTGTAATCATTACATCTGTTAAAAAAGATGATGATGATTAAAATGATTATTAAGATGATTACCTCAGCAGCTGCTTTAATGAAACATTATACAATATATGGAATAAAAACATACACAACATAGACACAATAGAGAAAATTTACATGACTGAATCACAGAGTGGCTGAGGTTGGACAGGATCTCTGGATGTCACCTGGTCCAAAGCCTCTGGTCAAGTAGGGCAACCTAGAGCCAGCTGCAGCCAAGCAGCTTCTGCTTATCTCCAATTACAGAGACTCCACAAACTCTCTGGGAAATCTGTCCCAATGTACAAACTAAGAGCCAAATTTTATCAGAGTAACTCCAGAATTGTAAAATGGCCATTAGAGAAGCCTGATCATCTTTCCATGAATAAGAATATAAACCTTTTTTTTTATATTAAAATAGTTACAGATCATTTACTCTTGCTGACATCTGTATACAGAACAGGACTGCAAAGAAAAAGAAATGTATCTTAAAAGAAATGGAAGAATATGCAAATACTCACCAATTTCACTTTGTAGTTCTTCACCCATCCGGAGTGTGTTTGATCCTTTTAGTTTACATTTAATGTGTTTGGGATCATCAGGACTTGGTCTGAGGCAGCATATGAATATTGACTTACTTTTCTCATCAAGGTAAACATAACATAATAGTAGGCATGATAAATATTTTAAAGAATCTTAATGCTTGGTCATGTAATTTATTTTCCTACTGCAGATCTGTGAAATGACTAACTGCTGCAAATTTACCCCGGCATCAGTGTGCTGTGCTCTAATTAGTTTACTTTAACCTATTAACATCACATGAAATACACTAAAGTAATTTAGAATCAGATTCATCTTAATAGACTTTATGAAGATACAAGGAAAGCTAACTGCCTAGACTCACTAAGAGTGACAGACACACAGTTTTCAAGTTCAATTTGCAGCCTATCATTTTCGACTGAGAAACCAGATGCAGAACTAACTTCATGGTGATATTTCTCTTTAGTAACAAGTGACTCTAAAACTAGTGATTGTAAAAGCTATTATTTACTGCAAGTTATCAAAGATAATCTTCTTCAGTGTATGTATACTTACGTAAGTGATTACTAGATACAAATAGATCACGACGGAGTCTTACGCACAGGTGATGTTCTCACATGTAAACAATCTGGACAAACTCCTCCTCCCCCCCCAAACTTACATTCTCCTGGTAATTTGCCAACTGATTTCATTATTTCAGCTTCATAGAAAGACTTTTGTTTTATCTCAAAGTACAGATCTACAATGCTATGCCAACAATGTAATTATTAAAGAAGTATTTCAAATGAACAAACCTGACTGTGAATGCGCTCTCCAAAGACACGTGTTCATCAAGATAAGTAATTAGACAGTAACGTACATCTTTTACTGAGCTCGGGACTTTTACATCAGGTAATAATCCCTGCATCAACAGTTCTCTGTCAATTTTAGGTGTCCAGTTAACCTAAAATGAAAATGTCATAAGTTAATCAAAAGCCAAATTATTAATAATTAGCTACATAATACTTCTTGTAACCACTATTCTAACACAAAGGCAAGAGAAACATTCAATGGAAAGCTTCTACATTTCCCAACAGTAACCAATGCTCTCTTCCCAAATACAGTTAATTCCTCAAAAAAACCCGCAAACAAATCCAAACATACATTAAGTTTCTCTCATTAACCTTGAGTTAGGAAAGATTCAATTCTAAAAAATCTCTCCTAAAAAAGTGAATCTCTATGTTTGTATTAGACTCCAAGTATGTACACAGACAGGGAGATAGACAGGCAAGCAAACCTTCATAAGGAATATGCCTTTTCAAAAGTTCCTACACGTTGGAAAAGCTCCAGATCTGAAGAATCATAATTACGTCCTAATTATTTTATATGTTTAGGAGAAGTACTGGAAATACTAACCTGCTTTTCATAGTACTACTCTGAAGCATTATTTAACATTTAATTAAATAGAATAAGAATATTTAAAAAAAATAAGCAAACAATTAAGTTCCCATGTTTAATAACGTAATCTTGAGGAATATTATTTTGCAGTCTGATGTCTATGGATTTTAAGGGAATCAGCTTTGCATCTCTCCCACACACTCTACTGCTGTTTAGTCCGAAGTACTTGCCTTGATTTTTTCTGCAGCAGCTGCAGTTATGGGTATCTCCCTTTCTGCTTCATCATACATCTGAAATATAAGCTTGTTCATGATATGGCCAGCAATGCAACTAATTTCATCCTGATGTTTAATTTGAAGAGCTTTTTGTCCGTTCATACTTAAGACCTGTAGTCTTGCAACATGACTGCTAGGAAGAAGTTTAATAATCTTTTCCACTGGTGGCACATCTTTACAATTCTATACATGGGAGGAAAAAAAAAAAAAAAGACATAATTCAGATATTAAATATCTGAAATCATGTCACATAGACACAAGTCCATAATAGCTTATGTCACTACTCTGGCTTACCAGGTGTGATCAGGTGTCCAGACATGAAATCAGCTTGACTTGTCAAAAGTAAATCAAGAGGATATGCCAGTATACTTAAAACTTTTTACAGATATTAGAATTTATGCTAGCTATTTAGAATATTTTTCTATTCAGAAATGTTACACAATTTACAAAATACTACTTAAGAGTAATCATAAGTATCCTTTCATATAGGGCCATCTTGCCTTTCATATAGGTCATCTTGCAATATTAGTATTTGTTTACACATTTTTCCAGGGTAAAACACACAGGTGTTATTTTCGGCAGCAGTGTGAGTCTCCTGATTACCAAAGAACTGGGATGCTCAGTAGCATTTAAAAAAAAAATCATATTTCAAGAGCTTTAAAACTGAAATGCTACCAAAAACTATTAATTGCCATACCTTTTCTGACACTAAATGTTTATGCAATGACAACAATTTGTCAAAATGATCCAGGTAGTAATAAGGGGAAGAAAATATGCATATTTTTGAAACACCTCAGGAATTTAAGAAATAAAGAGTAAGAAGTGAAGAAGAAAGAAGCTAAAAAAGTTAAAAAATTCTTTGCCTTTTTATGATTTCCTAGAGAAAAAAAAAAGTGCAGCCACCTGACTATCAGGCTTATGGTAACTAAACCAGTAAATTTTAGGGGTTGATTCATTTAACACAGTAAAATAAACTGTTTTCAATCTTCTGTTCATCCAAACTTTCCAAGCAAAACTTACAAGTATTTCAATTCTTGCTTTCAGCATCTGGTCTTTCTTGATATTCTGTACGTGTATTACTGGGCCAGTTAAAATGTTTGTTCCTCCATTACTACAGTCGACAGAATACACAGGAAGGTCTGAAGCACCTAAAAACTATTAAAAATGTAAGAATAAATGTCAAGTTTCTTTGAAGAAGAAAAATGATTATTCAAGAAATGATTATTTGTACAAGTCCAAATATGGACTTGTATTGGACTGACATTATGCAATAAATTCAATTAAACTGTTAAGTAAAAATAATTTTCATTAATTTACTAAACATCACACATTAAATGAATTTAAACATCAAGTTCAACATGTCATACTATTGCAGACCCAGTCTGCAGGAAGATAATGTATGCATATAAAGTGTAAGTGGAATGCAGACTATTTTGCAGTGAGAAAAATATTTTTCTTCATTCTTGCTGAATTTTACTAGAATTGGAAAAGTTACTTCCTTGAGTCAAAAAAATAAAAGGCCAAAAGAGCAAGTTTTTTTACTTATGAAATTCAGAGCAACATATGCATTCTCTTCTGAGCTTAGATTAATGCTTATGATAATAGTCTTATCTAATATTCTTTTTGGCCCTAGACTTGCATTTCCAATTTAAGAAAAAAATCAAAAGTAAGCCATATGAAGTTATTTTTCTGAGTAAATTTTAACATTGTGTATGATAAATATGACTTAACTACCTTAAAATTGCATCTATATATCCTCACATAATTTTCTCTTCCATTTTTATGGCCAGGTTCCACTGATTCTGAAACTTACTGAATGACTTATAATAGATGAGGTAAGAGAGTCACGGTTTGTCTACCAAACTGCAGAAACTTCAAAAGCATTATTAAAGATATTAAACTCTATCTAGATTCCAAAATAGACTCTTCTCCCGGCCCTTTAAAAAGGAAGTTTCAAAATCCTCATGGCACATAATGAAATGCAGTTTACCTTACAATGAACAATCAACTCTGGCTGTGCTGTTATATTTCCTGATTCATCCACTACTTCAACCTGAAAGGGAAAAGCTGTACCATTTTCAATCTTGAGAATTTCTGAATCTGGTTTTACTTTCAATTGACGAGGAGGGCCTGTAAAAATGCAGATTTGCATAACAGTAGTTATATTTTAGATAATTTGTTTTAGATTAGTTATATTTTAGATAACATTGAATCTCAGTCTTTGCTATCTCAAGAAGTTTTTAAAGCCAGGCTACCAAGGTATGGGTGGTAAACAACTAAACAATCTAAAACAACTCAGGTGTATTGGTTTATATTTAAAAGTTCTAGACTCTTTTTGTCCTTCAATACGTAACACCTGTCAATTTTTTCAATTCAGTATGGAGTAGTCAGACAAACAATATGAAATTCAGCATATACCAGGTGTAAACCACATGATATTGGTCTGTTTACATACTAATGGATGCACATTAATCAAAAAGAGCCTTGGAGCTTTCTTCTGACACGTTAAGTAAAGCTATTCAAGTTAGTCTATCCCCTTGAACATATAACTATTTTTTATCAGTTTTAAAAAAGAGAAGGAAGTAATAGATTATCATTAAAAGGCAAGTTCTGAAGGAACAAAGAAGGCAAATTTTCAGAAACATCCTTTATGCATGATTCCTTAAAACTTCCATTTCAATCTCACTGGTTGAAGAACAAGAGACCAAAATAGGTTTATTCACTGCTTCCTCAATGTGTAACCTTCCTGGGAGAAGTATTTCCTTGTGTCAGAATAAAGTTCCACAGAAATTCACTAAATATTTTAAGAATACTTACCAGGCTGCAATCTTATTTTGATGATTTGTGTGTCTTCTTTCAAACCAGGAAGAGTAATCTTCAGATTAAAGTTCTAATGAAAAGAATATTTTAAATATTAACCTTAAAACCCTTCATACAATAAACTGTCTCCATAATCATGTGGTTCACATATATGTAATTTATCTCTATAAATTTTCTTGCACTGCTAAACATTTTCCCCCCTGTATTGAAACCTGTCATTTCCATGTTATACCCAGAGACATGCAATCCAGGATTTGCATGTTATACTACATGGTTCTAAAACCATTAAAGGCAGCTATCATAACTTGTGGTTTCCTGCTTAGAGGCTGTTTATATGGGAGAAAAATACATCAGTTAAAAAAAAAAAGTAGTTTTAAAGAAAGAGTCAGCAAGTTTTGTGTTTGTTATTCCTTAGCAGGACAGAACTACTGTTCATCACATCTTTGAATAAGGCCATAAGAAAAATAAGTGCTGTAGCCTGCATCACTAAAAACAACTTTCACATTCAAATTAGAGAATGAAGCAGTCAAGTCAATCGTAAAAGCTCCAACTGAAGAACACTAGTTGCACTGCAGATATGTGAATTTCATGTGCCATATATATATATATATATATATATATGATATTTGAGAATAGTTAATTGCAATTCATGAACTGTCATCTGTATATGCTCAGAAATGGTGTCTCTGGAAAGGTTTAGTTTCATAATCCTGGCATATGCTGTTCCCATGCTTCACAATATATGTGTAACATTAACACCTTGTAGATTGCATGAAAACAAGCAGACAGTTCTTCTGGTTTGCTTGGTGAGAAAAGCAGAAAGTGCAATGAGGCCTGGGCAGGTGCATCACAACTGTAGCCACACCAAATACACGAGGCCACCAGCTAATGGCCAGACACAGGTGCATGAAAACTCTCCAGCTCTGACTGGGCACCCAACCATACAGGTCTGCTGGCAAGCCAAACAGCCCATATCAGCTGAAGCCCCACTAAACTAAAGGGGAAAAGAAGGAAAAAATATGGTAGGGAATAAAAAAAATAGGAAACTAGTATAGATGATACTAGGTGTTTAATGCTAATAAGCTGAATTCTTCAGTAGCTTTGTATTCATTCCCTAGACACTCATCCTATGCTGCCCTTCTTTTAGTTTCAAAACCTCTTCTGTAATACTCAGTTTTGACTTAATACTGTCTTCTTCATACTGCACTACTTATAGTTGCGAATTATTCTTGCCATTTTTAACTTCATTCCTTTTAATCTTTCAGTGTCTGTGTCTTCTAGGGAAGTTACTTTCCCTTGTCTTTTATGATCCCTGTATCTACTTCTGCTTCCAAGTCTGCTTCCATGTCTACTGCAGTACTTTAAAATTAAAAGAAGAAGAAATAAATATTTTCCTTTTTTAAACTTCCTTTTTCAACCTTCTCCTGACTCTATTCAAGATCCTATAAAGGAGTTATCTTCATATTACTTATACACTTGTCCTAAAATTTTCTTGTTGATTCCATCCACAATGAAAATATATTTCTGTCTTGACTGGTTTGGGGGGAACTGAATCAATGACTACAGAAGTAAATCAAGTCTGCTTTCTCTTTCTTCTCTATCAGTGCTTCCTTCATTGACAACCGTGACACGCTGTATTTCCTATCTTAGTTGATTTTCTCTTCTCCATTTGGCATGATTATTCCTTCAATAGTTTTTTTCCTTACTTCTACCTCTGAAAACCAGTATTTTTTTCCATGCTCTCCAGTTCTCTTTTTGTTCTCTCATTCACTTTCTCCTTCTAAAGTATTATTTCTCTTCAGATATTTCAGCTGTTCTGTTACCATTTTAAAATCAACTTTTAAAATGTTGAAAATTTCCACTATGTTCTTCTCTGCTTCCTAATTTTTAATTAAGCACTAAAAATTACACTGTGTTCATGTTTTAAAATGATGTTACTTTTATTCTACGGTCCCAAAGTCCTGCTTTTTGTAATTTTTTTTTCATTACTACCTTAAACAGTTCTTTTTTCATATCAATTAGAACCACTATTTTCAGTGCCAGGTCTAGTATTGTCTCTAACATTTTATGCAATTGAGCAACATGAGAAAGTAACACCCCTTCTTTTCAATTACTATGGTGCAATACTATTTCTGTACTGCGAGTTCCTTTAAATAGCTCTTGGTCTTGCCCCTCACCAAATTTATGTCTTGCTCCAGCCTGGCACTTTTGCTCCTACACATTTTATTTCCCATAATCCACCTCTATTTTGTATCATTATTCTTGCACTTTGCCTTAAATGCTCAGCTTTGCCTACAAAACCTACTGTGTTCAAAAATCCCTCTTCTCTTTACACATCTTTCCACCAGCAAGTTTTTTTGCTTTTTCTAAGCAATAATATCAACACTACAATGATGTACCTTCAGCTACCTCAGTTCCTTGATTTCTTTTTACTGTGCTAGACTACAAGACTAAATGAAAAGATTAGGACCTGGTTAGAATATTGTGTAGACATAGCATGATTTTAAATTAATAATTTTTTTTAAATCTTCAAATCTGTATTTATCAGGGACATTAAGATCTGTTTTATGAAAGAAATATTTTTAGCATGTAACATAGGATTCTGTTTTTACAGTAAATTAACAGCTTCACTAAGTGCTGTGTATCCATCAGTGACAGGATGGATTTGGAAAACATATTTGCTACCACCATTTCGGAAACATTTAAAGAAGCTCAAGCAGACACCCTGGACATAAACTATTACTACTCATCATCTCAGCTACAAGAATGAAAGATTTCAGTGCTCCCTGCGGTAATTTAGTGCAAAAGTCACCAGGATGATTTGGCTTAAACCAATTTCAGCACCACTTCAAACTCAGACAGCTGATTTGTCTTCTGGGCACACTCTACCACACATCCATGTGGTGCTCAGCCCATCCAGCTCCAGTTCCGTGAGCTAACAGAGTGCAGCTGTGAGGAAGACAAATTGCTCATGGAAGAACTGTACTAGATAATTTGAAAATAACCCTAAAAATAAATAAAAGAAATATCTGCAGTCATTAGTGTAGGCCAAACTTAGCTAACGCTATGTGACAATTCATTTTACATAAAAATTACTTGTTCTGTGGGTTTTTTTGTAATATATTACTTCAAGTTTAAATATATTAGCCTACCTTGCCCTGGCAACTATTGATACAGCCTTTAGCAGTGACATTCTTAATGATACACTTTGTTCCCACAGGTATGTCATCATGCTTCAACGTTAATCCACTGGAAAAATATATATAAAACATAGAGTAAATTTAAAAACAAACACAGTGTTTTAACATGCAAGATACTTTCAGAAACTCTTATGGAAATAAAAGCAAAAATGTCATCTAATTTATGTGAAAGATACCCCATATGTCACTGAGACAAACTCCAAAGTATTACTATATTGTTGTCACATGAAAAAAGGTCAAAAAAGGAGAGATGGTTGAATTACCTAGCTTCAAGAATTGGTCTCATGCGAGATGTCAAGTGTGTTGCATGACCAAATTCATCTTGCAGCTCCAAAGGAATACTAAAAGGTACTCCAATTCGAAAAGGAAGCTCCAAAAGACCGACCAAAAATTTCTCTGGTTTGCCCTCTAAGAGAAAAGAATAATACATATTTAGAAAGAATTATGTGTGCTCACTGGATTTTTCGTGATTAAGGCTGCAGTTAAGTCAAGTGGCTTGCAGCTGCAATGTAAACAGGCTGTTCAGAATACGTAAACATAAGAGCAGTAGATTACAGCATAAGAAATATAACAGGACAGTATTTAGAACATCAACACAGCACCTGAAACTGGACAAGTTCCTTATAGACAGCTTTTTTAAAATATTTAATTGCTTTAATTCTAGTAAAATAACATCATTTATGCAATGAAACATTTTTGTTCTACAACTACCCCAAAGCTGAGAGATAAAGATGAGTAATAATGTGTATTAGAAAAAGAAATGTGGGTGCATCTTCCCTGTGAAATCTGGCCCCATTAGACTGCCTCCAATTAGACCCTAATAAATGAGACCAAGCAGAATGGTAACAAATGGGAGCTTGTAAATCAGAGTCATGTTTTGTGGAACCAAATTGTCTTGACCAACTGGCCTTTACAATAAAGCAGCACAGCTAAACTAAAGGGTAAATATAAATCCTACGAGATAATTTTGAACTTAAATTAACAACTACTTTCACTACCCACAAGTGTCATTATCAGAGGGCTTCCTTTGAACAAGAGTTGACACCTTGTACTGGCCAAAATTATTTATTGTTTACAAGAAAAAGACCTTACAGTGTATACAGTTTTATTTACAAGTGAATGATAAAACTGCAAAATGACTTGAGAAAACAACAGTAAAATAACCACAAAACTTAGGAAATTCAGTTTTAACCAGTATTTATGATGATTTTTTAGTTTATCAAGAAGAACTATAAACACTGTTAGAGAAATAAAATATTTTGTTCCTCAGACAAAAATGCTGCCTTTTCAGTTTAGATTGTTCTTTTCTTTTGATTTTTAGAATATACATACATTAAAGGGTCACACAAATGTTAATATTTTCAATAATGAGTGTGAAGATTTTTGGCTGCCTCTGAGACAACACAAAACATTGCAACAATGAAGACTTGAAATATTCACTTTTCAAGACTCCACATATTAAAAATATCAAATAAAAAAGCAGCAATACATAGAAAAAGTTGCTTTCGGTATCCCGTGTGTTAAAAGATTCAAACTATTAGATAATTAGATTTTTTCAAGTTTATATTCCTTTCCAAGGCGATTCACTTCAATTGTTATGGCTGAGGAATCTTTAATTAAATGCTGCCATACAGGGGAAAGCCACACTACTATTGAGAAAAATTTCTAAAATGCAGAATACAACTTTGCAACTTTAAAGATTCTCTTTGCTTTGATAAAGAGATAAAGGAGCAGACAAGGTTCATTTTTGCTCAGAGATTTTTTTTCTTTTCTTAGAACTTCACAGAAATATCTTGAGACTTCAATGACAAGTTCTCAGACATATGTTTGGATACTTTTCTCACGTAACACCAAACATTTTTTTCCTCTATTATCATACAAGAATACCTCTTTCTACTCTGCCTATAAGAAAAAGCTTTCAGAAGAATATGCTACAAAGAACTCTTTTCTGCCCAAAGGGTTTGCATTCAGAGAGTCTTCTTTTGAGGAAGAAATAGGAGTCTACTGAAAACAGTGATTTTTACTTGATTCTTCTGAAAACAGATGTTAGCTCTATCTACCAAAATTGTAATGAAAAAACGCTATGGAATTAGTATTTTTTTACCTTCCTCTTTCCCCTCCCTCCTGTAGATTCACAGAATGGTTGAGGTTGGAAGGGTTTTCTGGAGGTCCTCTGGCTCAAGCCAGAGGCTTGTGCCCCTGGTTCAAGCAGGGCCACCCTAGAGCAAGTTGCCTAGGAACATGTCCAGACAACTTTTGAATATCCCAGAGAATGTAGACTCCACAACATATTGGGCAACTTATCCCAGCACTAGGTCACCCTCACAGTCAAAAAATAACCACAGAGTGGTTATCAGTGGCATGAAGTCTTGTTGGAAGGCAATAAAAAGTGGTTACCCCCGAGGTCACTTCTGGGTCTGATTTTGTTTCATGTCTTCATTGATGAACTGGATGATGGGGTAGACTGTACCTTCAGCAAGTTTGCTGATGATACATAACTGGGAAAAGTGGCTGATAAACCTGAGAGTTGTGCTGCCATCCAGAGGGACCTCAACAGACTGCAGAAATGGGCTGTCAGGAACCTTACAAAATTCAGCAAGAACAATCCCCAAGCTGTCAACCAAGTGCCTTGAAAGTAGCTTCGTGGAAGATGGCCTGGGGTCCTGGTGGATAACAGAGTGAACACAAGCCAAAATGTGCTTTTGCTGCAAAGGCAGCAACAACCTTATTGGGCTGTGTTAGAAGTGTTGTCAGCAAGTGGAGGGAGGTGATCCTTCCTCTCTACTCAGCATATGTGAGGCAACATCTGGAGTACTGTGTCCAGTTCTGGGCATATTACATTACAACACAGAAGCATGGACATACTGGAGACAGTCCAGCAAAAGGCCATGAAGATGATGAAGGGACTGGAGGGTGGTGAGGCACTGGAATAATTTTCCCAGAAAAGTCATTTTTGCCCCATTCCCGGAAGTGTTCAAGGTCAGGCAGGATGGGGCTTTGAGCAACTTGGTCTAATGGAAGGTGTCCCTGCCCACGGCAGGAGGGTTGGAAAGAGATGATCTTAAGGGTCCCTTCCAACACAAAGCATTCTATGATTCTGTGATCTCTCATATGAAGAAAGGCTGGGAGAGCTGGGACTGCTCTGCCTGGAGAAGATACATGGGAATCTTATCAATATCTGTAAATAACTGAAGAGAAAGTGTAAAGGAAGTGGAGGCAGACTCTTTCCAGTGACAGAAGCCCAGAGGCTATGGGCACACACTAAAACACAGAAGGTTGTCCTGTACATGCAGTGTGATGGAACTCAGGATGATCTGCTCCATGACCCTCCCTTGCACTGAAGTCATGCTGGCAGACCTGTAATTCCCAGGATCCTCCTTCCAGCCCTTCTTGCAGATGGGCATCATATTTGCTCACCTCCAGAGAACTGGGACCATCCTGGTCAGCCAGGACAACTGATAAATGATGGAAAGGGCTCAGTGAGCACTTCCACCAGCTCCCTCAGCACCTTTGGAAGGATCCTATCTGGCCCTACAGACTTGTGTGTTTCTAATGGTGTTGCTGACCATTTGCCCCTTTGGATTATTCATTCTGCTCCTTGACCTTGTCTCCCAGCTCTGGGAGATAGGTACTTGGAGAACAACTGCTCTTACTATTAAAGACTGAGGCAAAGAAAGCATTAAGAACCTTGTCCTTTTCCTTGTCCTTTTGTCACCCTGCTTCCCTTCTACATCTATAAAGATGGAGATTCTCCTTAGCCCACATAAGCCTTACTAACATATTTATAGGAACATTTTTTGTTGTCTTTTATAGCAGTAGCCAGATTAAGCTCTAATTGGGCTTTGGCTTTACTAATTTTCTCCTTGCATAACCTCATGACAACCTTGTAGTCCTCCTGATTTGCCTCCCCTCTTTTCTAAAGGCCATAAGCTCTCTTTTTTTTTTCACTTGAGTTCCAGCTAATGCTCTCTGTTCAGCCAGGCTGGTCTTCTTCCCTGACGGCTTGTCTTTCAGCACACGGGGCCAACCTGCTCCTGCAGCTTTAAGATTTCCTTCTGGAAGAATGTCCAGCCTTCATGGACTCCTCTGCCCTTCAGGACTGCCTCCCAAGGGATTCTGTCAACCAGTCCCCTATACAGGCCAAAGTCTGACCTCTGGAAATCCAGTGTGGCAGGTCTGTTAACCATCTTCCTGACTTCTTCAAGAATAGAAAACTATCATTTTGTATACATTTGATCAATGTGCCCAAGACCAAGGCAGCTTCCGACTATCACATCACCCACCAGTCCTTTTCTGTTCACTAACAGTAAGTCCAGTGGGGTGCCTTCCTGGGTTGGCTCCCCAACCACCTGTGTTGGGAAGTTATCTTCCACACACTCCAGGAATCTTCTAAAGTGTTTGCTCTTTGCTGTGCTGTATTTCCTGCAGATATCTGCCTAATTAGCTGAAGCCCCTCAGGAGAACAAGGGCTAGTGACTGTTATACTTCTCCCAGCGGCTCATATATTTCACTGCCTGTTCATCCTGGTTAAGTGGTCATTAACAGACTCCCACTACAATATCTGCCTTGTTGGTCTTCCCCCCACTTCTTACACAAATACTCAACCCTATTGCCACCATCATCAAGCCCTAGGGAGTCAAAACACTCCCAGGCTACCCCACCACTTCTTCTTAGGTTATCCTCTCTGAGGGGGAACATTAATATAAATAGCCATGCAAGAAGGGCTTCTAAACAAAAAGTAACCAGCTACTAACAGATAAGTGCAGACAAATAAATTAGGAAATTAAATCAACATCTTAGAGGGTAAGAGAAACAGGACTAATAAGACCACACCAAAACCACGCTGTAACCATACACTGTGTGCCTTACAGTCTTCAACAGTGTCAGTAAAACTGAAATTGATGAATTTTTTGGGGAACATAATATATATATAGAATACTTCAGGCCACATATATACACACATGAGTTTAAGGCAAGATAAGATTAACATTAAACATATTTAACAGTATTATTTCTATTCTGGTATTCTAGTTAAGTATTTTATGACCGTTAATCCAAAGACTCAATACAACCAAATGAGAATTTAGTTTTTCATTGGATTCTTCCTTTAAAAAAAAAAAAACTTCAACCTCAACATGCATTTTTTAAATGTATAACCTGTTTCTTTAATGAGTTTCTGTGGTTTATGCATGAAAGTTGGCCTAGTAAATATTAGTTTTATGAAAGAATATTTATGTCCATGGCATGAGGAAAAAGATTAATTAAGAAGTTCCTTTTTCTAAAAACATTAGGGAAAGTTCATATCAGGGAGATTTAGATTGCATCAAAACATTTTTTTAAAAAAAATGACTGTACAGCAGAGCCAACACACTACAGGTCAGACAAAAACCTATTAGCAAAACCTTTTTTTTCCCTGAAAATGCTTCATATTTGACATGCTAATGCTACTTTTCAGTGCTGAAAATTACGTCTCAACTAAAACACGAATAATTTTGATATACAATGAATCAAACAAACACTAATAGTAGGAGAAAATAAGATTGGAATTCTTACCTATAATAGTAAATTTAAATACTTTAGATGGTAGAGGTCTTCCTGCATAAGTGTCTGCATTACTTTCATTCAATACTACTTGCAGTTTCAAGGAGTAGTTCCCAAGTTTCTGAAGATTTTCTAAATGAAAATAAAAATACTATTAGAAAGAAAAAAAACCCCTCTCCAACTGAAAAACCTAAACCATCCAACCAACCAACTAACAAACCCTGAAGATACTGAATATGCAAACTTACCCATTTTTTTAAACCAGTATGGCCATTTGCCTCCATGCTGACTGATATGGGAAATTATTTCTTTATTCTCAGTAGGTGCTGCAAAACAAACACTTAGCTACACATATTTAAGTTTTACACCATAATTTTTCATTTTTTCAAGTAGTAGTATCACTTATTATTACTATCACTTCTAAATCTAATAAATATCAATTCAGGTCCCCAATTAAACACATTGACCACAGCTAATCCCATTTTAATTAAAAATTGCTAGCTTCAGACACATGACACTGGAAGTATCAGCCTTTCATTTGGTAGACTTTCATATTCCTGCTTCACCTCATTGCTCCAGCTTTCTCTTTCTTTCAGCTCAAACCCATTTTATTTTTTGATATACAATGAATCAAATAGAAACACTAACAAGAAGAAAATAAGACTGAAATTCTTACCTATAATAGTAAATTTAAACACTTTAGACAGGAGAGGCCTTCCTGCCTAAGTGTCTACATTACTTTCATTACAATAACGTCATAATTAAAGGTCATCCTAACCTTATTTTTGGCCAAAACTTTCAAGCCCCACTTCATCATAGCCCAGATAAAAAAATTCCTCATTTCCCAGATGTCTTTCCAGCCCTTGCTTCCCTTGTCCAAACCCTGCACAAGGTGTTCCTAACTCAGCTCAGACAAGTAGTTTCTCATAGTCTAGTTCTCCTGCTATCCCACCCTTTCCTTTGGCAGCTTTCAAAGCCCATCAGACCCCTCAGCTTTACCATTCTCTCAACACTAATTCAAACTCTATTTTTGAATAGAATCTTGTATAATACGACTCTCCACTAACAGATCAGGTAAGAAGTTTCTTGTAGCTCATCTCTCTGAGTGTACTCAGTCCACAGTACATTCTGCCAAGTATTTCACTCATTGAAAGAGAAACATTTTGTACATTGTGTTTGTTGGTGGCCTTCATATGGTTGTAACCATGTTACTCTTATTTGTACAATTAGGGGTTTGAGTTTTTTGCCCAAATCCTCACTTACAGGATTTACTCCTTGTTCTGGGGAAGAACAGGGGAACTACCCTAGTGATTCCTCAGTTAACCAGAGGACAAAGATAGGAAGCAGTAGAAACAGTTTTAAGCACAAATTTTCATCAATGAATCAAGTGGTCAGGAGACACAATAGGTCTGAAGGTGATCAGAAGCAAAGGGGTTTATTTCTCCTAGGAACAACACTGACAAAACAGAATAATAGAAACACCACGTCTCACTCACAAATGGAAACCACAAAAGAGTAAATCACAAGTAAATCACAAGATTTATACTTATTATATGTATATACACAAAGAAATGAATTATCCATTATGCATTTTTAAAATAATAAAGACTCGATTAAATATACTGAAATACTTACAATGTAAGATAACCTTGAGTTCAACAAGAAGTTTCTTTGAACCTCCATGGCTTGTACCTGGAAGTTTTTGCATTGCTTCTCCTTTTTTATTTAAAATTTCTATTCTTAACGCTCCTATATGTAAAAGGAAAAATAATGGACTTTTAAAATATGCTGTGGATTATAAGTGATCAGAGATTGCTGTATGCTTCCTTTTTTAATAAGAGTGCATAATATATTTTTTAATTGGCATTTAATGTTTTAGTATTTGGAAGAAAAAAAACGTACCTATCGGTGTACCAGCAAATCTTGTTTCATTTGGTAGTAACTCATCTCCTTCAGGCCATGTTACCGATAATCTGTCAGGAAGTCTAATAAAAAAGAAAGGAGGAACAGTTTATCAGTGATATAAAGAAAGGTTAACTTATCTTTAGTTGAATACACAGGAAACTATTTTTGGGGTGGAAAAAAAAGCCAAACCCTGAACTATTTCTTCTTGGTTTATAATTTTTTTTGTTTCTACTGAAACAGCTAACTGCTCTCTCATTTGGAAATAAAACTGAACTTCTTCTGGTTCCTGAAGAAACACAAAAACTGTAATTAGAGACTCCACAATTATATAATTACAACTCACTGCTTACCTTGCCATTTCATCCTCTATGTATTTTTTAACAACTTTCTCAGACACTGCTCTGTCAAGTTTTGAGATTGGAATAATTCTCATTTCAGCATACAACGCCTGGGGTTCCTGAAATAACAATTCAGTGCAGTTATAAATTGCCAAATTACAGTATGTCAGAGAAGATCAAGGGACTAGACAAGTTGACAGAGACATAATGCAATATGCTAACAAATACTACCTGCAGACACCACAAGACACTGTTCTAAAATTCGCTGAAATCACAAGGGTAAAGAATGGTAGAAACCAAACTATTGATACCAACTGTGATACTCTACTTGATATGCAAATTTAAATGAATGAGATTGTTGACGACAATAATTTATATATACATAAACCAATTTTTATATATATATATACAGTGACTAAGTAGTTTGATTATTTCTAGATCGCTGAATCTTAAAAAAACATAATTTTCAACAGTTACTTAAAATTAATTTAAATAAATCTGACCAAAGATTTTGTTTAAAGATTTCACAGATAAACTAGGTGTGTGAATCCTTTCTTTACTTGTCTTACCAAAGCAATTTGAACCTCTCCTCCAGTGGCAAATATATCCCCATCATGGTCTCCATACAAAAAAAATTTCTCAATACTTCCATAAAATATTGGATGAGTCTTAATACTTTTCACCTGCAACAAGAAGACAACAATTAACGGCAATGCATTACTTCTGCATCAAATGCACAGTATCTGCCTGTTAGAGGATTCAAACCACCTACCCAACAAGCGAAACCCCAACATCAGTGTGCAACTAACTTACCAGCTGTCCAGTTTTGTATGTTTTTCCATCCCACTCTATTGCAGCATACATTGTCCAAGGGCTCTGCAATCTTTTGGATGGTATATCAGTACGTACAGTTATTCCTTTAAAGACCGTGAATTTTATCTGTTTGTCATATTTTTCATGACAGTCTTTGAGCCACAAAGCAAATTCTCTGTCAATTTTCATTCGCTGCTCCTATAAAAAGATTACAAAATAAATATATTTTAGTAATGTATTAAAGAATTTAAATCTGAACACTTCAGAAGCCTGAATTATAAGAGCACAGAGATACTGTACTCAAACATAAAAAAAACCCAAACACAAAAACCCCAAACCAAACCAAAAAAATTTGAAGGATACTTCAGCTTGAAAACATGACAAAATTCTAGGAAAACAACACTTCAAGCCAAAGAAAGTGCTTCCCCCAGAAGCCATATTCCTCCATGAAGGGTGTCTTTTTAGAAAAACTGTCATATAACATCTAAACAAAGTAACTGTTAGAAAAAATAAAAGGAAAAATACTGAGTCTTGGTTTTTTTCAGATTCAAAGATTCAGCTTTAATACTCACTAAAACAGAGATATATCTGCTACAAAGTCCTGCTAAAATGCACAAGGTGAAAAGTTCTTTAGAACCAGGCGGTATTCAGTGACATGAACAAATTACCAGTGAATAAAGGTTTCTGCATCATGTGCATTACACTTTATCAAGAAGAAATGCTTAACAGAATGCAACTATTACCTGTCCATTGAAGATTCTCGTGAACAGAGTATTCTTATCTTTTAGCTTCAGCTCCAGATCCATGAAAGTGAGTTTGTTTGTGCTGACCTGGAACTTATCATTGGTAAACAATGCACCAGAAATTCTGTAGTAGCATTCGACTGGTGCCAATCCTCTCTTCTTTGGAGGAGCACACCAGTCAAAACTTAAACAAAAGGAGAAAGACCTTAAAATCCGCTTCTATAAAGAAAGGTTTACATTATAGAAACAGACTGGTTTACGTTGTAGAAACAGATTACCACTTACTCTTCCACCGTTGTGTACGGTATCAATCTACCATTCCAAAAACATTCAAAAATAGGCCTTTTTCCTCTGGCACCTTTTTCTACTATAAAGCAGTCATCATCATCATCATCGTTTAATCCTTGTTTTAAAAAGAAAAAAAAAAAGACAGTCTCCTTGCATAAATTCATTATAAAAACTAATACAGTATCAAAAAACAGTGTAGACTAAATTACAGATTACCTGTTAAGTTGAGCACAGTAGCAGTGCACGATATCAAGCTAGTTATATACAATATTAGGAATTTTTTTCATACTTTAAATATACCAAACAGAAAAACTAGAAATCCAAGTAAAAATTTTAAGAGTTAAATATCCCCAAATCTACCAAATTTGAAAGTTTCAAATCTGAATAAGTATTATTTTTCTCTCTTAGTTTCAACTGATGTTCTTCTAATATCATAAAATCTCATCACAATAAACTCAAGATTTATTTTGTAAAAACAAAAATACCAACACAATAGATTTTAAACCCCTTAGCATTTGAAAACTCATCACAACAGAATAAACCTAATTTTAAATTAAAGACTTCAGACTGCATGTTGTCCTTTGCAGTATTCTGCTATCAGAATCTTTTGAATCTAATTGCTGGTATTTTACTATTTCTTGGAGCAAAGATCTAACAGTCAGGAAGATGGAAAGCTTCAATCTGACTACATTCCATGAGATGTTATAGTTTGAAATCAGATAGTGTTATGCCAAAGATCAGGTTTACACAAACAAGTTACCACAACAGCCAATTTATTCACAGGATCTGTTCATCCAAAAGAATGTGAACTTTTTTGTTCTGACACAAATCAAGTAATAATTTGCACTTCAATTTCAGTTGTTTTAGTTTTTATTTCATTTAAACATTTAAATGTAGTGGTGGGATTGTCTATGATAGGACTGACAAGCAGCAAAACATTTCACTCACTTGATGGATAACATGGATCATCAGGGTATGTTTCTTTATCATACAGGAAGGGATGATATCGGATGATGCCTTCCACTATACCTTCTTCTTCAACATGTGCCTTAAACTCAAAACTATCTGCTGCAGTATTTATATACAATGTCTGCATGTCATCTTTGATCTCCCTCAGATTGACAACCTTTGGTACTTTTCCTTTTTCAAACATTGAAATCTGGAGGAAAAAAAGTTAGATCAAATTAGTAATACATAGTAATTAGCATTTTGACACTTAACTGTTAGCCAATGAATTAGTTCCTATGTTGCAACAATAAATAGTACAGCTTTACAAAAATTAAATTGCATACACATCTTAAAATGCTGTAGTTCAAAATGCATGATTAAAGAGAAACAGGCACAATATGCAATAAGCTGCCATCAAAGAAGACTTGACTAACATGAATTAAACCTCTTACCTGAATGTCAATGTTGTTGAAAGGGCTTATGTCTTTTGTTACAGCATTAGTTTCATTTCCTTTTGGTCCATGGATATAATAGTGATAGATATGTCTGAAATACAGTTCAGAAAAAAAATTCCAACACCAGAAAGTGAAATAAAAAAATTGCACATTATAATTTAAAAAAAATCTAAATAAGCTCATATTTCTATTAGAATATCCAATTTTTAGATAAAATAGTTGGAAACAAATTGGAAAAAGATGCATAAGTGAAAAAAACCGCTATGATTGTTATGTGGCTACCAGATCCTTTACATCAAAGTGCAAACTAATAAAACTACTGTACATTGTTCTGCACTCTGGAGATGAGAAAGAACTACAGACACAAAGCTTTCCCCACTTTGTTTCTGTATCAAACATCTAAGAGCAATATAAAAATTTAACCAACAATCACTATCCTAAAGTTATTTACAAATATTTGAATATAGGCAAGAGTCATGGATGTGATCAGCATATTAAAAATAATTTTTCTGTTTGTAAACATTATTTTCTAATTGGCGTTTTTGATCACTTAAGACAGTCCAAAAATTCCACATGGTCAGATAGATTAATGCATTTCATAGATATGAACTTTGAGAAAAGTGAGGAATTTAACTCCCTTTACTTCAATTTTCAGCAAGCTAGCTAGTTCTTCCAACTTCAAAGACTGAATCCTTAAACCTTAGGGTGGTGGCGTGCAAAAAAATGAGATTATAAGTGTAATTGGGACTGAATGCAAAAGTTAAATGCACCTGCAAGTGCTTTGCTTCTGACATCCACTACACTAAATGCACCCCAAGGAGAAATCCTGCTTCCCAGCAAAAAGCTCCTCATGGCCTCCTTGCTCAGGACTTTACAGTATATCCAAATTGCTTAGCATTTTGCCTGCTTTTTTTTCCCAGCTTCAAAAGGTGCTCTCATGGCCTTAAGACATCCTTATTTTAGGGGTTCATTTCCACTTCAAAGCATCCAAAACAATGAGGGCTCTGCTGTAGCCCATTAGAGCAGAACGAAATGGGTACCGTGCACGTGTGGCAAAAGGCATGGCAGAAGGGTACATGGAGGTGTCTGAGAGAATAAAGGCCACTACAGTGATGCACTGGAAAGCTAAATCTGACTTACTGTTTAACAGCTGTTTTACTTTAACAGCTACAGGGCATATACTTGAATAATTGCACCGGGTTCCACCTCAAATGGAGGCAGCTCTTTCATTTCAAGAGATAGCTGGAAAAAACTAATGCACATAACCCACAGTGTGGGTGTTTACCTGAATAGCACCTAGAAGCTAATGAGGGACCTAAGTTGATCTGTCAGTGCAGATGGACCTCTACCTCATGAGGTTAAAAAGGGTTTCAGCCAGAGGTTCTCACATGCAACACTGAATGATGTTCCACACAATAGATATTATCTAATCCTTACATTAACCCTCATTTTAAGAATTACCTATTATTATTACAGGTAAAGGTCTATAATTCGCCAGATTTCAAATTTGGCCAATGACCTCCTATTTCAGATTACATTCACAGACAGATCCATCACCTCAACAAGTAAGACCAAACAATTCACAGGTATCTCAGACTTCCCCTTCTGCAGGCTCTGAGTACTGAGTGGACAGCAGCACATACTGTTCTACCTCCTAAACCGAGATGAGGCAGTAGCACCTTTTTGTTGTTGTTTAAAAAGCCAACCAAGCACAAGATACCAAAAAACTCTAAATACAAAGCTCTATAGCAAGGTTAGGAGCACACTGGTGAGCAAAATAACTGATCAAGTTATTAATAATTAGATAACTAATTATTACATTAATACTACAACATGAAATAGGCTACTAAAAATTACATTGGACAATTATGTATAAATTATCGAGTCACATTAAAACTGGTGTCTGTAAACATCTTTGGTTTGGGGGGCCAAATTCAATTGTTCTAGTTTCTGTAAAATCACTTAGGTAAAAAAATTAATTGCAGTATCAACAAAGGATGTATGAACAGCCTTAGCAGGAACAGGAACAAGGCCTGAGTACAAAAGGGAAGCAATTCATGATTAGCTGACTTTGTTAGTAGCCCATTTTTAAATCAAACCTTTTAAATCACCAACTTACGCCAGCTGCCTTGTCCAAAGGTGAAAGTAGTTTTTCAAGTACTGCATGTGATCTGGTTGTACACCTGTAATGACAACTGCTGTGAAACTCTCTTTATCCCTTTCTTCTAATATTAGATTATGAAGAAATCTTTCATCATCACTTGTGATGTGAGTAGAGTCAGATGGCTACAAAAAGAGTAAAATAATAAGAGCAGGAATGTAAACTCAATTTCTGAACTCCCATCAGCTTTGAAAGACATTAAAAAAACTTAACAGGAACATACAGAACACACGATGCTAAATATCAAAATATCAAAAAAGATTAAAGCTTAAAATAAAAGTTTCCAAACTAAGGTCAAAAAGCTGAGAATGTGACATCCCTGATTCAGTCCATTTTCAACTCACTTTCATCGCAGCATTTGAATGTTCAGCCTAGAAATGGATTTAATCATGTTTAATGTGACACTGTGGGATGTCCATGTTCTCATCCATCAAATGGGACTATTATGTGTATAAGACATTAGGTCTTTTTGAGGAAAATGAAGCCAGAAAATAATTATTTGCTTTTAAAGCAGGTTGCTTTCTATAACAAAAACTGAAGTGGAAGAAACATGCTTTTACTGTAAAAAAGAAATGGTGAATCTTGAATTTCAGTTTAAATATCCGGTAATATTCTCATAGAAACAGAAATTCACAATTAAGGAAGCTACTGGTTTATCTTTTCCTGGAGGGATGCCCTTTACTCTTATGATAGGTTTCTAAGCTGCACAGAAGCTTCATGCTGGACCAGTGGATACTTCTTTACATTTTATACATACAGAAGAGAAGCTATTTTTAAAACAAAGATTGAGATCTTTATAGTCATTGCAAACAATTGGTACAACTGAGAAGATATGCTGTAGCAAATGCAGCTTCATGCCTCATTTTGCAGGAAAGCAGGCAAAACCCACATGACTAAGTCATGAAAGGAGACATGTCTGACCTGCCCATAGGTGGTGAAATCATTAATCAAGGGTGTTCTATTAAGATTTACTTTCCTCAGGGAATCAAAGACCTCTCCTTAACCAAGAGAATAATTTAACCAGTTTTGCAACTTTTCATAAAGAAAAGACTGCCTCTCCTTCTTCTGCCCACAGCATAGCCTCTTTGAAACCTAAGAGTCTAGCTGATTTCATGCAAACAAAGGGCTATTTCTATGCTAGTGATGAGATCAGTGATAATAAAGAAAAGCCTGTGGCTTGGTCCTCACCTCTGTATGATTTGACCAACCTAGAAGCTGCACACTAACACTGAACAAGCACCATTCTGTACAATTTACAGAATGAAAGAACCTACAAAGAGCCATTCCCAAATTCTTTGGTTGCCTTCTCACTACAGATGACAAACTACCATGGCACTTTTTCCTATATTCTTAGCATCCATCTCAACTAGAAAAGTACTATTTAATTACTGGCAATATTAAATGGTCCAGGGAAGTGAGTGCAGTAAAGATAGGTGACTATTATCCATTGAGAGAAGATGATCAGCTGGGGTGCCATCAATGCCACTTTTCTTCAGTGTTCTGGCCTTGTTCTAGAGTGCCTTATGTTTGATATTGATTACATCTTGATTTCTTTGCAAAAGTAACCTCCTTTACCAACTCAATGCCTCAAAGACTCAATTATTCTTCTCACCCTAGTAATCCATTACAACTTCTATTTCTGCCATAGTATTCTCTTGCTCACCTATGTGCAGCACAGATAATTTTTCAAGTAATGAAAGAGATAAATTCACACAATTTAGTTCACATCACTATAATGAACTGGCCTAGGTATTTCAATGATTGGCAAAAAAATTCCTAAAACCGAGTTATCTATCTATTACCTTTACATCTCACTTCTATTACTTGAGTTCTTCACGTCATCTCTTCCCTCTTGGATAGTTAAAAGTTATTTTTTTCCTCTAATAGAACTTTACTTGCATTTTTTAACTGTGTCAACTTTAATTTTATATTATCACCACAACCTTTCAAACAGCTGATTGCACCACCTTCTTGAATTCTTTAGTAGTATCTACACACTTCATTCAGCTACTTTCTTCCAACTTATGCCTGTTATCTTATATACTACTTTTCTATCACCACCCCCCCTTTTTAATATTAAATGGGGAGGGAAAGCATTTGCGTCCTCCACAAAAAAGTTGATTTTGTCTGCTTTTATTTTCAAAATAAAATAAAATCAGACTATTTTATTTACAAAAATAGCGTCTATTTTTGTGACTCTACCTTCTCAACAACATTGTAGAGAGATTAATACCATAACCCTGACAATTCATTTTTTGTTCCAAGTCACTGCCCCAAGACTGGCACAATAAAAACCTTATTTACCTTCCTTTCTCACCCATACAAAAGGCTAAGAACACTGATATATCCCACAACATATGGGCTTATGGTCTGAGTATCCTGTCATACAGAGCACCCACTGTGCCTCCCATCTGCACCCTTAGCTATATCTTTGCCTTTACCACCTTGCTCAAAAATGTCCAAAGAACAGTTCTTTTCAGTCTTCCTCCTTATCTTACAGCTTTATTGCTCAAGCTTTTCCTCTTCATGAAAACCATCAGGACAGTTTATCTTAGTTTTCAGCTAAATAGTTCACTTATTTTACAAGATAATAAATATTTGTAAAAACCACTGGGTTTTGTTGATCTGGCTGGACTTCTCTCCCAGAAGAAGTTAGTTCTTCTACAAATTTCTACATATACACAATTTGTTTTCCTAATTTATTCCTTGCTATTTCAGAGAACACACATTTTCTTTATGTTTCATACATTTAAAAAAATTGCTGTACTTAGAAAAGTATTTTTAAATATATGGCTATTCTGTCCCTTACTCTTAAATGAAAAGAGAAAACAGAATCATGTAGAAATAAAACTTTATAATACAGTGTCTTCAAGTTTCCCATTACTTCCTTTTATGCTCCAGGGTGAAAATGATTCAGTAAGATGAAGATATCCCCAGATAAGTATTACAAGAATATTACATAGTTAAATCACGTAAACCTGGCAATGGCTTTCAATTGAAAAGGAGAAAGTATTAAGGCTATTTACCTTTCTGTTTCGAATGAAACCACTATATATTGCTTCTTTGTGTTTCTCCTTCTTTTCAAAATCCTCTTTAGAAAGGACAAGTTCATGAACATCCTGAGATTCTGCAGGTTTGCTTATCATCTGATTTTATTAAAGAAACAGCATTAAAAATCAAAATTAGACTTAAAAATGAACATAATAAAATAGTTTAATGCTGTGATTAAAAGCTAGGAAATAACAATCTGATTATGTAAAAATGTTTTAAAATAAAGATTGACATTTACTTACTCTGGCAGACTGTCCAACGAAGAACACTGCTTGTTTGCCTCCAACTCCAAAATAGGAGATATCACTGTTTAAACTACGAGGCACTGGCAAAGGACGTACGTATCCCGAATGATCACTGAGAATAAAAGTGCCCTTAATAAATTTTCTCAAGACAAAAGTAATGTAAAAAAACAAAGAAACTTCTGATCTAAACAGCTTGTATTAAATTCTTCCTGTTGTCACCTTGTTAAAAAATCCTCAAATTTAGATCTATTAAAATTGTAATATTAAAATGTATGTGCCTAAGATTCTTGATATATTCTTTCTGAAATAATGATGACCAAGTAAGTATTTTCCTAAGTCATCTTATAAAATGTTTCTTTCTCTTCTCATAAACCAAATCTTATTCAAATGAAAATGCTTACAAAGCAAGCCTGATCTTTCCGACAGCATCCTTTCATAAAATTGCTTTTAAGTCAACATGGGAAATAATGCCAAACAACTATTAAATGCAGTCTTGGAAAGATGCATAAGCTATCAGTAATCAAATGTCCCTTAAGTCAGCTTGAACAGTCTAACCTAGTTTAGGACAAACATCTATTTTTAAATCTTAGCAGTCCCAAATAAAAAAAAGGTGTAGAGGTTAACCTGTTATAATCTGCACCCACACTCCCTCTGAGCGTTAGCAATCCACAGTTTAAACCTGTCACTTAAAGATACTCAATGTTTCCACTGTTACTAAACTCACCTGCAACAATTTCAAAAAGCAGTGAATTCCTTTATATATGTCTGGAAATCACTTTTTATGCACTTATCTCCAGATGCTTGAAAGATTTTGCTATTCTATTTGGAGATGCTTCCAATGCAAAAAAACTTCCATTAGCCGTATTACCACTTTCCACTGCCCCATTACTTACAGTAACTACAGTAGTTACTCATATGAAAAAACTGAGGCTGTAATTCTCATCCTCACATTTACTATCCTATCCTAATATTCACACAGTAACATAGGATTAGAAGAGCATTTTAATGTTATGAAGCTTCTCTACTTCCTACCTACAAAAAGTATAAATCCAATTACATAATCATAAAATGACAGGTTTTAGCTAAGTGTTGGTATAGAGCTATGTCTTAAAAGGGTATTTTGTGAACCTTTGCAGAGCTTGTTAACAGTTATAGAAATATTTAAAATTTTCTGACCTTTCAAAGTCACCTTGTCTTGTAAACTTTGACAATCTATATACAGCCCAGTTATTAAGCTGTTTAGAAGTCATTCCACTTCCATTATCGATCACAGCAACAGCTGGTTTTCCTTGGGAATCATCAAATAACTGAGGGGAAAAAAACCAACACAACTCAACAAGGAACACCAAAGAAAGGGATAATGTGAACTACACCTAAAAAGAGTAGAATATCTCTCTCTTACCAGTTTTATCTGTATGCTCCGAATACCCGTATTTCGGGATGTAGCTGACAGAGAATTGTCAATCAACTCAGCAAGGGCAAATGCTAAAGAAATTGGAGAAACATAACTCTATTAAATAGGAGTCAGAAAACAGACACCCACTTAACTTACCTATTCACTTAGCCTTAATGAACACATTTCCATCCAGTCTCTCTAAAAAGGAAGTTTTATTTCCTACAATTTACACGGTTTTTCAGAATGCTACGGTGCAAAATGCAATTATACTGGCTATACATTTCAGACAGGTAAAAGAAATCCCTTGAGTATTAGTACCCAGCATCAACACTGAAGCATTTGGTATTTTCCCTCAAGTTGAAGTATAAAAACAGTTCTACACTTTTTTGCAACTTTCTTCATTGTGAACAACACCAGTTGAGCATCAGTTATGTGATCCATATCACTATTCCCTATCAAAGAATAATGGTCCTTCAGCAATATGTGAAATTGGTTAGCCATGGCCTTAGACAAGCGACAAATGAGCATCAGCTGCAGTACACTTACACAAACTCAAAACTGCAATTTGCTCTAAGAGTCCATTCTAGTATATAACAAACAAAATAGACAGTTTATTATAGCTGGTTTGCAAATCTGAATTACTGGTATGCTGCAGAATTTCACAAAATACCTCAGTACGGTCTCCAAGAGCAAGAAATAGCAGCACATTAGAAAAAAATATATACCAGTAATGTCTTTACAGAAGTGGATCTAAAAGTCATTCTATTTGTAGTCTTGATCATTGTAATCTCTTTATGATTGCAGAGTTATGACCACAAGGAGACTTACTACCACCACAACTTTTGGGTCATTAGTTTTTTCAATAAAACAATACAAAATGCTGGTTACATACTTCATATTCCAGTTAGATAAAAACTAATTAAAGTAGCATCTTTTTAAATGAATACTTGCTCTTGTTGGCAAGCTAAGTCCTGTAGAACCCCAGATGCGAGGGCATACAAAATTCTACAGTAGCTCATAGAAAAACTGTTCACCAAATTCAAACACAGAGTTTCTTTTATTTAGTACAAGAGACAAGAACCTGATAACACAAATGCTCCCTGTTTGGATGACATCCACAAGATTATTCAGGTTAAAGTTATTTTACTTCTAAAATATTCAAACTTCTTAAAGAAGTATTTGAGGAGATACCTCTATAAATCTGGATTATTACATGTCCACTTTAATTCATTTTTAAAGGAAAAATCTGCATGAGGAACATAGTGGGTTTTTTACAGCTAAGACTATTTTTTTCACCAACTATAACTATAAGTTAAACTAAATTTATATTTTAGTTATAACCAAATTATATTCATATGAACACCATTTAAACAAGATTATCTTGGCAACCACTTACGCAAAGGATTTTGCCCTTCGCTGGCATAGTACTCGTACATGCCACTTTTGACAAGTGTATCATAGTGAGGCAGGAAGTCGATTCGTTCCTTGGTTGCCAAAAGCAACATTTGATCAACTGACTGCAGCAGATATAAAGTAACTCCATCCTGAACAAGTTCGCCTGCAATAAAGATGAGATACAAGGTTATATTGGAGAGCACTACAAATTCTGCTCTCAAAACCAGTGCTGGTTTACCCTCAGGTAATCTCTGTACTTTCTCAGGTGTTGCCTGCTCAGCATTTAGCAACAACATTTAATTTAATACCTTTTCACATTTCCAACTTAATAATGCAAGTTTTCTCAGGTGAACAGCTATGTAAATGCCATTTTTGCCTATCATTTACAGAATTTGTAATGGAGGGTAAAAAAAAAATACTTCGCATAACTGTCCATCATACTAGCACATATTTGTTGAAAACTTGCTTGTGAAAGTCAATTTTGTAACAATTCTTGGCAAACTATTACAGGACTTGTACTTTCAGTTCGTTATTGCATTACTGTGTGCCATAGAGCATTAACAATCATCATGCAAACTTTACAATCAATGCAATTATTTGGCCATCTAAGATACTTACTGAAGTTGTCTTCTGTAATTTCCTTCCTATTTGTTGTGGTGATAACAAAGTTTTCATCAGTAGCTATGCCAAATGCCTATAAAAATTGGAGGGTATTCAGTATGATAACTAAGTACTCAAAAAAGATTCAGATAAATTAAAACAAATAAATAATAAAAAAAGGTGGTCTATTTACTTTGTCACAAACTATTGAGAAGTGATCAAATACTTTTCCTGTATTAACTCTCAGAAAACAGTTCAGATCCAAAACCTAACTTCATTTGCTTTCTCAACTTAGCCAAATTAGAGTTGTTTGTTTTTTCACCTATTTAAAATATGCTCCAGTGAGCAACAGGAATTGTCAGAAGGAGGCAATGTCTTACAGGTAATCACCTTGGGGGCTGAAGAACAAGACAGAACAGCTTTACTTCAGGCTGCACCTAAAACAGCAACAGTTACAATCTAGAGCGTGTCCCCTATTTAACTGCACTCTTTTAAGACACTGAACCAACCTAATATTTCTTAACTTTGGATACATATTAAAATCTTTGTTCTTCTATTATCTCATACATTTAAAAAAATAATACATTTCTTTCAATTCTGGACCACTAAGACACTGAAGTTTATTCATCTGAACCTAAACAATCTTTGCCACTTTGATGCCTCCAAATTTTGAATATGTTACTGTAGCTTTAGACTTTTTATCCTGCTTTTTACATGCACTTAAATGCCTCCATATTTGCCCTTATTTTTGCGTCCGATGTTCAACATTAATCTCTTTCTCAAAATAATAAACTAATAATCTGTATTTTCTCCTGCATTTCCATTTTTTCTTTGAAACTCAGGGAAAAGTCAAATCTGGTTGCATTAAACTCCATCAACCCATTCAGTCCTACAGTCACAGCTCAGACAGGTGCTTTATGAACTTTTAGATTTCTTCCCTGAAGCTCTGGCATTCTCTGCAGCAGTTTGCCCTCATCATTTCCCATACCTCTTTCTTTCCATCCCTAGTACTCTGACTCATGAAATACTTTTAAAACACTGCTTAAGGTTCCATTATAAGCCTGCTTCCATATTTCAGTTACTCTTTCCCCAACTGTGACCATGTTAAAGATACATCTATTATCCACCAGCAAAATTAGTAAATTGTCCAATTTATCACAGCACTTTGTGCAAGTGAAACAGAGATGTCACAGGGACTGATGTTCAGACTAAAGAACCTGGAGTAGTTATGCTTTTTAACTCTTCTACATTCAGATCACTTGAAGTCAATCTCTCACATTACATAAATTTCCACATGGAAAATCTGTGAAGGAAAAATTAAATTGCTCAGAGCAAGGAAAGTAAGCAACAAAGGATATACATACTAGAAAGCTGACATTCTACTGCGCCTTTTGAGGTCAGTGGTTAATACAGAATAACTGTAGTTTTACACTGAAAGCACAGATAAGCATCTTTCCCTCCAGGCGTAATTACAACTTCCCTATTTTCTCAACCTCCCAAAAGCTCTTCTGCTCTCAAAACCTTATGAAGAGTGCAGCATTTAAGGCAGCAAGAAGTTAGGAGGGGTAGTGCTTGTACAAGACAGCAGCCTGCTGCCCAAACAAGGGCAGCCTCCTCCTTCTGGTCCTCTCCCCTATTCCATAGGTGAGCCTCACAGGCAGATCATTCACAGCCACGTGAATGCCCCATGCCCAAGAAGCTCTCAGCAGAAAAATTTACAGGTATGATACACCAAAGTGTGAGAAAACTGTGATATCTCTAACCCTTTAATCTGAATCAAGAAGCAAGGTTCAATTTATGCACTTGCTTCAGTCACAGGTTTTCTTTACAAGCTAAAAAGAAAACCAAACTCAGAACAAAACACAAGCCCACAAATCACAGATAATTCCTCAGCAGCAAAGACGCCTTCAAATAGACCTCCATTTCTTTTCTCTTCCACATATTAGCACAGAAGCACAAAAGCAAGTTTTGTTGCTACTTTATCTGCACCTGCACAGCAAGGCTGACCTGGCTATTGAGCCAACTAAAACACTCAACACAAAGTCAACATAGATTTCACCTCTAGATTTACTATCTGCCTTGGAAAAGGTGTTCAACAAGCTAATATTTAGCTTTGTGTGTACCGCCAGAGTTTGCAGTCACATGAACAGGCTTGCGGTGGTAAGTGAAGGAGAAGTAACTTGCTGTAAACACAGAATCACTGTTTTGCTTTGTCTGGTCCTGCAGTGTATTACTGTAGAACAATAATTTCTGGTGATGACTTTTCAAACTGAAGGAATGTAACGCTCCCTTATGACAGAGGTCAAACAGTGAAACCAAAACTGCAGTATCTTTATAGAAGACATGTAACCCCTTGCAATCCAAACTTTTCCAAAACTAAGTTGTTTCCTACAATAAGCAACTTCTGCACCCTTAAAATGCTGTCTCCTACAGTAACCGACCTAAGCAGGCAGATGCACAAGAATGATGTGAAGAACTGATCCTAGAGCTTGATGATGTAGCCAAAGGATAACAGAGACTTAACAGCCACAGTTACCTTCCACCAAGTGGCACCTTGGTGGTGCTGTCATCTTATTCCAAGTCTAGAGAAGTATTCTTCTGGCTAAGAGAACTGTACTGCCAACACAAAACCCCTAAAGAGGACCTGAATTGTATTGGTTAAATGTAAAGAAATCTCACAATGTCATTTTCAATGCTGTCTTTCATAGCTAGTTACTTAGCTACTCAACATTACAAAAAAACAATATTGTTTTTCAGTATTTCACATTGATCGAGCAGCTCCTTTGCAGAAACTTGTTCTGGAATCTGGAAAAATGAAGCCAATCCAAATTCTGAAAGGCCTGTCGCCCTCTGTAACTTTTCATGGGATTAACTAAATATCCCATACTATTTGCCAAGTTCCACCTGAACAACATACTAGTTAGCTATCCCACTTTATGTCACATCAAAAAGAATTATCAGTCCAAATTGAGAGACTTTATATGACAACAAATGGATGAAACGGTAGTACACAATAACAGACAAGGATTTCATTCTCAAATCACAGATTTTCAAACCTACTGAAAGAACTGTCTTTCAGTAATGCCTATGGATACTGAGATATCTGTATCATCTCTCTCAGTTATTCATACAACCAGATATATTAAGGTAATTAATAAAATTAGCAAATACAAAAACTAAGATATAAAAAGATTAGGTGGAGACAAAGACCTTGCTGGCAGTCAACTGGAACAATGTATTGAACTCATAAGAATGCTAATCAAATAAACTTTTCCAGTCCACTCTTAGGTCAGCTAGTCTCAACACGATGACACCCTGCTGAGAACCTGTTTGTGAGGATCTGGGGCTAAGCGCTCATGGTAGCCAGGTATGGATGATAACAATCATCTCCAATCATAACACGAATGATCTTCCCTAATATCTGAACACAAACTTATATATAACATCTTTGCACACCAACAAAAGTGGGATTCAAAAGTCTCTACAAAATTTTGTCCAGAACAATGTGTTAACTCAGATATCTTTTCAAGATTTGCAATGTGTAACTAGCAGAAAGAAGCCTGGGACCCCAGAATGTCTGCAAGGAGCTGTGCTGTCATCTCTAGACTTATTCCGAGTCTAGACAACCATAGTAACTTCCATGAGACCTTCACAAACTGTTGTGTCTAAAAGCACAATCAGAAATGTTCATGAGTGCAGCTACCAGCCAAAATTTTGACATCAACTCAGTGTAAGCTTCCACCACCAAAATACTTTGTACGGCACCACTTGTTAAAGCCACAAGAATTCAGAATTTTGCTCTTCAAAAGTAAAAAGTACTCAGTGGCATCTAAAAGCTTCACCTGGGTGTAATCCTAACGAGTGCAGATATTCTGCATCTGACTGTATTGCCAACACAAATTTGACCAAGATCTTAAAGGCCACACAGCTTTCCAAATCAATCACCCCACCTTAAGGCAGTGTCTAAGTGCACCAAGGTATGCAAACTGCATCCTTCTTCCCACGAAAACATCTTTAAAGATGCTACACACAAGAATTTCAGTGAAGTCTGAAATACAATGTGATAGTTTTGGAACAAACTTACAATATTACTATATCTTATCTTACAGTACCTGCAACAGTTTCTTTAAAAATCAAGGTGTATGATTTGTGTATGCACAGCATGTTTAAAATATATCTATTTTTAATTTCTGGTTATAAAGGATTGCTAAAATTGAGTAAAAAATATAGGCTTTATAACATAAAAATATAATTATTGCAAGATGGACTGGTTTCATCATTAAGAATGGAAGTACTTCTACTGAGTGTTTATCAGAATGATGTTTTAGTCAGTAATCTAAATACCTCTAAATACATCTAAGAGTTACCCTCTAGTGATACAAATTTTGCAGAAGTTGCTAATATTTTTTCTTTAATTGCAAATAATTTAATTTTACATTATTTATTAGGCACTGTTAAGCAAATAGTAACCAAAAATGTACACTTAATTCTCAAGTTTCTACTACACCTATGCTTATTCTCCCTACTGCATCTTAATGAATATCCCTTTTTGCCTTTTGGCTTATTGAGACACTGAAATTTATTTGTGTGGACTGGCAAAAAAAATCTATTTAAACAGTAAGAAGACTGGTTAGGATACAATGGGAAGCTCAACATAAGATGTGACAAAAGATTAAAAGTAAAGAAAAATTGTTTTATTGTGATACCTGGTTTTTGAGTATTTACCTAAATTACAGATATTTACTTTCAATACAGATTACAGATCTATAATTTTTTCCCAAAGGAGCTCACAGCAATGATGAAAACTTTCAAGAGAATTAAAGAAGCATCTACAAATGTGTTCAGCTCCTATTTGTGTAGTAACACTAATCTTAGTACCGTCAACTCTCTTCAGACTGGTACTTCACCTCAAAGACTCTCAAAAAACCCTTCACACACGGCAAAACACTTCTGTGCAGTTTTCAGCACTAACACCTTTCTGCTTTAAAAGGAGTGTGATCTCTCTAAGTGCTTGGAAAGATTCCTGCCAGTTTAGAAACAAAAAGAAGTGTTCCAGCTTCACTGTGTACCTGGAAAACATGAGCAAGGGATCTAGGATTGGCTGTCAACAGTTTAGCTCCATTTTACTCATTGCCAGTACTTATTTTTGAATTATATTCTAAATATCACGACAAGCAGTGGTGCATTGACCTAACAGAAGACAACAGGAAGGTGCACAAGCAATGGTACTGCCAAGAAAAGGGAAAACACGATATTTAATAATCACTTATTCACTTTAAAACTTCATGGTTCTGCAGACTGAAATTACATGACTGCTCCATGTGCTCAAGAGACCTCAAACGGAATAATCAGGCTAACAGCACTTAATTTGGAGGTTTCTGCTTTAGGATGCACCTCATAAAAATGAAAAATGAAGACTACATATGCTCCAGCTTCTTTTATAAGATTTTTTTTTTCCTAAATATTCCTCCAACACTGAGAAGGAAAAGCTAATTTATCAGTATATAAAGCCACATCCAACAACATTGCCACACATTAACTTGTTGTTAGGGGACAGTAAAAAAAGATTTGCTTCAAAAAACCCCCAAAGTTTCAAAAATTACTACAGAATATTTCAGTGATAATGGAGAAATATTCTATATGACAACAGACAGGAAGGACATGTACCAGATTCTCAACAGACCTTTCAAGTGGCTGAATCAGTTCTTTTCTATGAAAACAGGAAAATATCTTCTTTCTGCATTATGCAAAAACAGGAAGTCTCAGAAGCAGTAGTCCAAGATAATGCCTTCGACACATACTGCAGTCAGGTTTAATTTCATATTTTTTTTCTTTTTTCAAGATTTACCCTCTCCTTTGACACCTGCATATCCAGTTATATCCAAAGGAATTCTCTTATGCCACAGGAAGACATTCACAGCAGAAATAGTTCCAACAGCTTAATATTTTCGGCATCCTTGTCAGACATGACCAGCCCCATAGCCCACACTGGCAGACTGGAAAACATCTATGCACCTTTGTGGGTACAGCAGCATCACTCAGTTGTATGACAAACTGCCAATGAAAGTCAATTTAAAGCTGAGCCTGTGTTGAGGTTGAAGCGCCAGACATGATAGATGTGGGAACAACACTGCTACATATGTGGCATTTGTCTGATCAAGCAGTCAGATGGTCTCTAACAGCTTTAACTGGAGAAGGTTGAATATAACAATCCATTTTATCTTAGTCTGAATCAACTAAGAATTTGCTTAACAAAAGAATCTTCTTTCCTCTACTTTCATCACTTCCCCATCACATTTTCAGAACCATGAAGTGAGGAAAGTCTGTTCCAACCAGATAAACCCATTTATCCATTGCCCTTCTCATGAAAGTAGTTAATTGTAACTTTTAAGTTGAGGAACTTAGGAGTACGACACTCCAAGAAACACACACAATGCACAAAGCTCCCAGGGGCACCGAGGTGCCAGAATGTTCTTCCAGAAGTCTAAGGAAAACCTGTACACTGTTGATGTGGGAGACATCAGATATCAAACTTCCCAGACCTCTGTCCAGTTTTCACTGTACCAGCATTTACTGGTCATATCAAACCACTTATCTCAGCATCCTTTCAGAGTCAGATGATGAAAGCTCCCAGGTGCAGAGAGTCACCACACTGAAACTAGCAGTGACAGACCCATCTCTGACTGCACTTACACACAGTCAACACATTACTGGAGAAGTCTTTACTCCAAGGGAATGATCATATGAGGTTTTAGGTGCACAACTTTACAAAAGCACAGATTCTATTACTGAAAACAGCCACAGGACTGTTAAAAACTATTATGGTGTTAACACTGCAAAGAACTATACTTGGAAAATTTTGCTTTCATGGGCATCAAATTCAAACACACCAAGGTCTGCTTTGCAGCACCAGACTTTTCAAATGCTGTGCTGCACATCTGAGCAGTCTACCCAATGGCAAAGTACTGCCTTCACAATGTCAACCCACCTTTCAGACAAAAAACCCCTGAAGCTGTTTGTAACCAAGATTTGTCACAGCTGGTGATGATTGCTTATTTCTGTGTAAGATTGCAAATATGCCAAAAGCCCTTCACTGAACACTGTGAAGATGCACGCAAACACAAGTCACTTGAGTGCACAGCATATACATAAAAACCATGAAAAGACTCTGCTGTATATCACAAATTGCAAATTAGTGTTAAACTCAGCCAATCAATTAATTACAAAAAAAAGAAAAGAAAAAAAAACCATGGGGTAATCATCCACATATTTGCCTTGACTACTGAAAATATTCTTGCAGTATTCTGAAGTATTCTTGCCATTCCTCTGCTATATGTAGAGTTGTGATGGTATCCATTAGGACAACTCTTGGAGAAAATAATGTGATACTCATAGTTACTCATAGGAGATACAAACCTTTAAAAAGCCATGAACCCACCCCCACTGTCTAACTTGTCAGAATGTTACACTGCATGAAGTGTATTATTTTCTTTATTCCATTTCGTTACTTATTTCTTCCAGTCTTCCTAACTTCAGGAGTGCTGATCAGACCAAGGAACGTGCTAGCACTCCATAGCCAGGTTACTTCTGACTACAGAATCATAAAGGTTGGAAAAGACCTCCAGGATCATCAAGTCCAACCTCGAACAAATAAACCCACACTTGCTAAACCATACCATGAAATGCCATGTCTACTCATTTTTTGAACACTTTCAGGGAAGGTGACTCCATCTTAAGTAGCAGTACAGATTCAGTGCCTCTATCAGAATATGGATATGCCATTTTTGACACTGAAACAGATGAACCATGCAAGGAGCAAGTAATTATATAAGACAGCTATTCCTGCTGAATAGCTGAACCCAAAGCTTCCTTTGCAGTAGGAGACTATTACATTAAATACTACATTATTTATTCATTTATTATATTTATTTACTTATTTTAATAATTATTTTAATGTTATATTTTATACATTCTATTTACATATTCATCATTACGTACGTTGTACATTATACTATTATACATTAAATTAATTATATGCGCTAAAAGTAGTATTACATAAAGTTATACTTGAATAATATTGTAGATAAATATTATATTTATTAAATATAAAACACAGATTTACTATAGCCTATCCATATATGAAATATATAATTTATACCCTAGAAAACAAAGTGCAAATTACACTGGATAAAGAAACTAAAATAAACGTCTTCTCAGGCTAAATTATTGCAATCTACAGCTTATTTTTCCGTGTATTTCACAAGACAAAACTTGCAGGCAGCTAAAAGGTCTATGACATTTATCACTCCCTAAGCAAACGAAACCATGACAGAAGATGGGCGATGCCCACTAGTATCACCAGCAAACTACAGCAAACAGCCCGTGGGCAGAAAGTAATCTCCACCTGCAAGAGATCTGAAGACGGAATAAGGTTCGTTTCGTTTCGCGAAACGAAGGGAAAGAAAACTGAAAGGACACGCCAGAGAGCAATGGACCAGCCAGACAAAGTATTTACATGGCAGTCACCGCTGGGGGCTTCCGAGAGACAGTCACTGCGCTGCGAACGGGAAGCGACCGGCGCTTACCGCCAACACCTTGGACAGCACAAATAGAATCGCACACCCAAGTAGGTCGGAAAAGACCTCAGAGATCATCGAGTCCCAGCAGGGGCCGAGGACCACTCCGCCTCCCCGGCAGCGCCCTCCGAGGCGCAGCCCCGCGCCCGCCGCCGCTGCCCGCGCGGGGGCGCTCCGGGCCCGCCCGCCGCTTTCCCGCGGCTTCCTCGCCCGCCGCCAGGGGCTGCTCCCCGAGCGCCTCCCGCCGCCGCCCCACCGCCCGTGGGAGAGGGGACATCGAGGGGCCGGCCGCGGGCTCTCCCCCACGCCCGCCCACCTGTCCCGGCAACAAAGTTGGCAGCGGGGCGGAGGGCGCGGCGGTCCCTGGGCAGGCGGCGGAGGATGCGACACCCCCGGCCACCCCACGGTCCCCGCGCCGCCGGGGACGGACTCTCACACTTGAAGCTTCGACGCTGCCGTGCCCGCCGCCGCCCGCCCCGCCGCGTACCTGGCAAACGGCGCTGCGGAAGGCGCGGTAGTTGTCCTTGCCGTAGCTGAGCACTTTCTCGTCCGGGTCCGCCTGCTCCCGGCGCCGGTCGAAGAGGAACACGGTGCGGTCCCCGTTGCCGCGGGGGGCCAGCAGCGCCGGCCTGCGAGGAGCGCGGCCGCCTCCCGCCGCCGCTGCCATGTTGGGGAGCCGAGCGGACGGAAACCGTCCCGCTGCGATGGCGGCGCCAGCGGCTCCGACTGCCGCGTCCGCGAGCGCCCCCTTCTGGCGCAGCGCGACCCGGCCGGCGAAAGGAGGAGGCGGAGCCAGGCGGGAGGCCCGGGCAGGAGGCGCTGCGGAGGCCCGGAAGGGGAGGGGAGGGAGAGAAGGGAAGAAAGGAAAGCGGCTGCGCTGCCCTCGGTCCGGGATGGGGTCACGTGGGCGGGAGCGGCCTGGAGCCGAAAGCGCCGCTTTGGCGGCGCGACCTCGGAACGTTTTGGTGCCCGCCGCCTGGCGCCACTTCCGCCGCCGGGCGGGGCGGGGCGGGGGCGGTGGCCGGGGCTGCTCCCCCGGTGCCTGGCGCGGGAGGCGCGGGCGGGCCGCGCGGTGGGATCGCGTGCCGACACCGGCCCGGCGCGCGGGGCCCCCCGCGGCGCTCCCGTCACCGGCCCGGCACGTGCCCGCCGCGACAGCGAGGGGCTGCGACAGCGAGGGGCTGCGACAGCGAGGGGCTGCGACAGCGAGGGGCTGCGACAGCGAGGGGCTGCGACAGCGAGGGGCTGTGACAGCGAGGGGCTCTGACAGCGAGGGGCTGCGACAGCGAGGGGCTGTGACAGCGAGGGGCTGGACCTCGCCGTGGGTGCGGCATTTCGGCTTTGGCCCGCAGGCGTGAAGTCCCGCTTCGTGTGCCTTAAGCTGAATCCAGATCCCGACGTTGTTGTTTCACGGAATCAGTGAGGTTGGAAGGGATCGCATCGAGTCATCCGGTCCAACCTCCCCTGCTCAGTCTGGGTTATCCCAGAGCACATGGCACAGGATTCCATTCAGACAGTTCTGGAATACCTTCAGTGAGGGAGACTCCACAACCTCTCTGGGCAGTCTGTTCTAATGCTCGGTCACCTGCACAGTAAAGAAGTTCTTCCTCACATTCATGTGGACATCCTTGTGCATAAGTTTCTGTTGCCTCTCTCCTATTGCTTGGCACCACCGAGAAGAGCCTGGCTCCATCTTCTGGACACCCTCGCTTCAGATATTTCCATACATTGATGAGCTCCCCTCTCATTTTCATCTCTTTTCGAGACTGAACAGGGCCAGCTCCCTCAGCCTTTCCTTGTAAAAGAGATGCTCCAGATCACTGACCATCCTTGTAGCCCTCTTCTGGATGTGCTCCAGGAGCTCCCTGTCCCTCTTGTACGGAGGATCCCAGAACTGGACACAGCACTCCGGAGTGGCCTTAACAGTGCTGAGCAGAGGGGCAGGATCACCTCCCTCAACCAACTGGCAATGGTCTTCCCAGGATTCTGTTGATCTTGGCCACAGGTACACACTGCTGGCTCATGGACAGCTTGTTGTCTACCAGGATCCCCAGGTCCTTCTCCACAGAGCTGCTTTCCAGCAGGTCAGACCCCAGCCTGTACTGGTACCTGTGGTTATTCTTCTCCAGGTGCACTTGCCTTTGTAGAATTTCAGAAGGTTCTCTGCCCATTTCTCCAACCTGTCAAGGTCCCTCCAAAGGGCTGCACAGCACTGTGGGGTTTCAGTCACTTCTCCCTGTTTTGTACCATCAGCAAACCCACTGAGTAGGCACTCCATGCCCTCAGGCAAGTCACTGATGAATACGTCAAACAAAATCGATCCCAGTATTAAACATTGGGGGACACCACTAGTGACAGGTCCCCAACTAGACCCTGTGCCACCAGTTATGACCCTCTGGGATCTGCCACTTACCCAGTTCACAATCCACCCCACTGTCCTCTCATCCAACCCACACTTCTTGACTTTGCCTATGAGGATGTTGTGAGACACAGTGTCAAAAGTCTTGCTGACATCAAGGTAGACAATATCCACTGCTCTCCCTTCATCCATCCAGGTAGTTGTTTCATTGTAAAAGGCCATCAGGTTGGTAAAACATGACTTACCTTTAGTGAGCCCTTCTTGACTACTCCAGATCACCTTGTCTTTCATGTGGGTAGGGACAGCCTCCAGAATATGGCACTCCATCTCCTTTCCAGAGATTGAGATGAGGCTGACTGGCTGCTAGTTCCCTGGATCCTCCTCCTTGCCTGTTTTGAAGACCAAGGTGGCATTTGCTTTCTTCCAGTTCTCAGGCACCTCTTCTGATCTCCATGACCTTTCAAAGATGATCATGATTGGCCTGGCTATGATGTCCATCAGCGCTCTCGGCACTTGGATGCATCCCGTCAAGACCTATGGACTTGTGGATGTTGAATTTGTTTAGGTGTTTGCAGTGAAAGTCCCTCACTCAGCACCCTTTTCAGCTAATGAATCCATAGAAGATAGGCTGGTCTTATCAGTGAAGACCAATGCAAAGAAGGCGTTAAATAACTCTGCTTTCTCTGTGTCCTCTGTTATCAGGGTCCTCTCCCTGTTAACTATTGGGCCCACATTATCCTTTGTTTTCCTTTTGTTATTTATGTATTTGAAAAAGCACTATTTTTTTATCCTTTACATCCTTGGCCAGATTTGATTCTAGATAGGCCTTGGCCTTCCCAGTCTAATTTCTGCTCACTCTGACCACCTCTCTATATTCACTCCAAATAGCCTCATCCTACTTCCATCTCCTTGTACTTAAGTAACGACACGAATTCTTTATTCATTCACAGAGGTTTCTTGTGTCCTTGGCCTTATTTCTCCCTCACTGAGATGCATTATTCTTGAGCTTGGATCAAGTGATCCTTGAATATCGACAAATGCTCTTGGATACCTCTTAACTGCAGGGCCTGCTCCCATGGGATTCTTCCAAGAAGATCCATAAAGAGGTTTAAGTTAGCTCTTCTGAAGTCCATGGTCATAATCTTGCTTGCTGAATTCATAATCTTACTCTTGTTTATTCTTTGAAGTGTAAACATTGAAAAGAATAAACCCCTTCCTGCTCTGAAAGAGCTGCTGTCATCTTCAGTCTTAAAAATCAAATTTCTATAGAAACTTAAATAAACTCCCAAATATAACGAAAAGTTCTTGGACTTTTGTACATGCAATACCCTCATGACCTTTGCATTGTGGTAAGATTGTAAGACTAGAGTAACTGCAAAATTGCAGTTGAAATAATTCAAGAAATACATAGAGTCTTCACAGTGTTTATGGAACCAGCAAAACATATTGTCAGGAAACTGTCAGGATCTTTTAATTTGTCATTCATTGTAGTGTAGACTAATAATAAACTAGCTTAGAGAAAGAAATTCAGTTACCATGGTTTGTGCATTTAGGTCACCCGTAGGTGCAGCTTGTGCTCCAGAGGGGGTTAACTCAGAGAAACTGAGCTCAAAGAGTATGTAGGGTGTGTAGTTTTCTTTGGATAGGAATAGAAAATGAAAGCAAAAACTGTTTGAAGGAACACAGTCATCCTTTTGCGTGCTCTATCCTGCTTGTTAGAGAAGGTGCAAAAAGGAATCTGCACAAGAGTGCAGCTGTATCTGTTTTAAGGAGTCTTGGCTTTGAGGAAAGGATTGTCATGGCATGTAGGGGAGGTCTGTAAAATAGTGGAGGTGATCAAGGACTAACAAAAAAATCATGTCATACAAGACATGGAAAAGCTCTCTAAGATCATCAAGTCCAACCATTAACCAACCACTACCATCTTCACCACTAAACCATATCCCGAAGTGCCACATCCACATGCCTTTTGAACACTTCCAAGGACTGTGATTCTGCCACTTCCCTGGGCAACTTGTTCCAATGCTTAACTACCCTTTTAGTGAAGAAATTCTCCCTGATGTCCAACCTGAACCTCCCCTGGCGCATCTTGAGGCTATGTCCTCTTGACCTGTCACTTGCTTCCTTCAAGAAGACACTGACCCCCACCTCACCACAACCTCCTTGCAGGCAGGTGTTTGTAGAGAGCTATAAGGTCCCCCCAAGCCTCCTATTCTCCAGGCTAAACAATCCCAGCTCCTCAGCTGCTCCATGTAAGGCTTGTGCTCCAGACCCTTCACTAGCTTTGTTGCCCTTCTCTGGACACACTCCAGCACCTCAATGTCTTTCTTGGAGTGAGGGGCCTGGAACTAGGTACAGGATTCGATGTGTGGCCTCACCAGTGCTGAGTACAGAGGGATGATCCCTTCCCAAGTCCTGCTGGCCCCAGAATTTCTGATCCAAGCCAGGATTCCATTGGCCTTCTTGGCTGCCTGGGCACACTGCTGGCTAATTTTCAGCTGGCTGTTGACCAGCACCCTCATTTTCCGCTGGGCAACTTTCCAGTGACTCTGCCCCCATCCTGTAGCATGGCACAGGGTTGTTGTGACCCAAGTGCAGGATCTTGACCTTGTTGAACATCATGCAGCCTGTCCAGATCCCTCTACGGAGCCTTCCTGCTCTCCAGCACATCAACACTCCTGCCCATCTTGGTGTTGTCTGCAAAGTGACTGAGGGTGCACTTAAACACGTGCATCACTGATGAAGATATTAAACAGGACTGGCCCCAGTACTGAGCCCTGTGGAACACCACTTGTGACCAGACACCATTTGGATGCAACTCCACCCCACTCAGGGTCCAGTTACACTATAGGAAAGCAAATTGCCTAGTGGAACTGAGCAGTGTGGAGTTTTGTGAGAACGAAGAACATTTGTACTACCCGGTTAAGAGAGGAAGGGTCTCTTGAGAGTTTTTATATAGGCTGTGACTCATAGTCCCTTTTTGGAAGAGTGCATCAAACCTCACTACTTTATGAGTTTGTTAAACAGAACTTTGTTTTTCAGTGTACTTGTGTTTCTAGCCTTAAGACAGCACTTTCATTTTAGAACGCTAATGATATTGGAAAAAAAACTTGGTGAATTTTTCCACCTAGTTTAAAAATTAATATGGTAAGGGGGAGGGATGGTTCTACCTAAAATGCAGGCACGCACTTACCTAAAAGTAAGTTCCTCACTATTTAGCCTATCTATCTGCAAGCTGGTTAAAAGAATTCCTGCAGTTTCACAGTTTTAATTCTGGAGTATGAAGTATTTTGTTCTAGTAACAACTGAGTAATCATTTCCAGTCCTCGTGGGAAAGAACCTTCTTTGCTGGAAAAAGGAAGATTGTTTATATACATCTACTGGACTTTAAAGTCAGATGTCATGTTATTTTTGAAAATTATTAGTAGCAGTAGAGAAACCAATACTTTGTTCATCTTGTCTTTTGATATTTTAGATGATGGCCAGGAATGTGTGTGTGTCTATGAGGATATATTTATCATTATGTCCTACCTGTATCTAATTTTTTCATTCAAGGAATAAATTAAATATCTAATTTCTTTTTTTATTAAGGGCTAATATGAACTAAGTTCCAGCCTGGACATTTTTAAATAGTTAATATTTTGTGTACACATAATGAACATTGCTGTATCTTCACTAGGAGAAAGCACACAGCCCCTCTAGAAGGGTTTGCTGCGGTGGCAGTCTATTGAGTGATGCTGGATGCTACTGCCTACATAGGCTCTATAGGTACAAAACTACAAATTCCAAGTGATCTAAGAAAAAGGACTGTTCCTCCTTAAAGTCACAAAGGTTTTATATCTAAGAAGGGGAGCCTGTGGCATCTTACATTTAGAACTCTGTGGACCTTTGACCTGATCCGTTAGAAAAAGTACCTCAGTGAGAACCCCTGAGGTGTGAAACAAAAGAATATTGTTACTTGAACTACTAAGGTGTGAAACCATAGTGCCATTATTCAGAAAATCAAACCATGTGAGAGACAGAAACCCAAGAATATAAATAGTGAATTGTCATCATAACATGCAAACTATGGTAGCTGTGGAGATGGGGGTTACTGAAGTGCTCTCTGGTAGTTTTTTTTTCATTTGCTTCTCAGTAACTTGACCAAAATTAGTGAGCAACTAAAGTGACAAAAGTTTGTGAAACACAATCCACTTAGTCAAGCTGAGAAGACTGTAAGCACAGTCCATGGTTCTGAAATATATGACCAATGTGATAACAGATTAAATTATATTTTTAAAAATTGAAGGCAACAGAGGGAGAGATGGTGAATGAGGGGGAAGGACAACAAACCATTAGTTCAACGTCCCATAGTCTAAATTAACTCTGTCAGCTGGGCTTTGTGAGTAAAACTTGTGTAAACTCCCGCTGTTCATTGTGTACTTCATTAACAAAAATACAATGTGACATGGTCATTTAAAATCCAATGGAAACAATGGCTCTGACACCTCTGATGACAGGATATAACAAACTGTGGAAAGTGTGCCTAACATGACTGGAATTTCTAGACTAAAAAAAAATTATAGTTAAAAGTATAAAAATAGGAAAGATAATCAGGAACTTCTTGTCTATCTCATGAAGAAAGAAGGAAGGACATGGAGTTATATTAAAAATGCAGAACTGATAGGCAGATCTACTTTTCATAGAACATTTGATTGAATGATGGAATATGTTTTCATATAATGAGAATTAATAATTTGGTAAGGTTTAAAACCATTTGTTATTTATATGAATAGAAAGGAGATAAGGGACTAGAAAAATTAAGAATTATTACTTTCAGGAGACATACAAATCATATATTTTGACCTTAGAATAAAATATCCAGATATAACTGAGTAGGAGGAGTTTAAGTTGGAAAACAAGTTATCCCCTATCCGATCATTCCAGTTTTCTGCACTGTTTTTCAAAACCATGTTTGGAAGGAGAATGCTGGACTAGATGAATAGTTGTAGGATTTAGCCTGGCAGCTCTCCCAGGATTGTCATGGAACTATTTGAGGGAAACCATGGCAGTAGAAGCCAACCTCTGTGAAAAGTGAATGAGCAAGGAGCTCTTGCCATTCACCTGCCGAGGGCAAATGAGTGCAGCCTAATATGTTTGATAGCAATCCACTGCACTTCGTGAGTCCCAGAGTCAACTCGCTTCTGGGAGAACAGAAGATGTACCAAATCTTAAAAGCTTCCTTCCTCTGTGAGACAAAGGAACATGAATAATTCTTGAACAAATACATAAAAACATATCTGGCAAATGCATATTTGGAGAAAACACAGTTTTTGATTTGCGGAAAGGCTGTTGGAGTATAAGATTAATGTCTTCAAGCCATAATATTCTAATAGAACACTGTTGATGTTCTGATTGCAAAGATTTTTAAGATCATATCCGAAGAAGTCCCTCCAACTATACTCTTAAAAGACTGGAAATACATCATTCTCTCCTGTAAGATGTGTTAGAAATAGGAAAACTTCATAAATACATTGTCACAGAAAAGGGCCAACCACCTGAGTAGGACACCATGCTTTTCCGTTCAAGTTGCTATTGCTGCTGAGTAGTCTTAATTGAGTATCTTCCAAGCTCTTTGTTGCTGTGCTTCATTACTATTTCGTTTTCTCTGGAAGGCTGCTTCCTCCCTTTACTCTTCTTATTGCCATGACGTTTGGCATTTTTTTCCAACCCTTCCCCCGGCCCCTTTCTCCTGAACCATCAAGGAGTGCTTTTATCACCAGCTCCAGTAGCAGTGGCACCGTGAACTCCAAGCAAGACCAGGCAAGACCAGTTGAATAATTTGTTATTTAAATGTCTCTCCATGACACTGCCCCGTTCACCAGATTTTGGGATGGTAACACCGTAACCATTGCATTCTTGCTGTGAGTGTGTTTTGCCATGCAGAGATTCTGCAAGCATGTATCACAGAGTTTTTCTTGTAGTGCACTCTAGATGTGGAATTTAAGGAGCTTCTAGGCTAAACATTTGTGTTCTCAGCACCCCTGATAAAATACCTAAGGAATAGCTTATGAGGAATCACTCAACTGGTCACTGGAAAAGATCTCCATTAATGCTGAATTGCCATTCCCTGATTTCTTGTTTATACCTTTACAATTTTATGTCTTAGTGATTTTCCTTTTAAATACCTGCACTTGTCTGAATATTGCAACCTCTACCTGTAGTTTTCCCTTTCTTATCTTGTGTGACTCAACTCTGCAGCTTTCCCTATAACCTTCCTACAACTAATGGCCTAAACCTTGGGAGGGTGAGAGGACAGTAAGTCACTATGCACCACTAGTCAAGCAGAGCCCATTGTTTGCTGTCCTCTATGCACTTCAAATGTAATGTAAGGCCCATTGCTAATCAACATAATTAGAACTAGTAACTCCAGATGCTCTTTTCCAGGTAGAATAATGAATGCCTTTCAGCTGGGCACACCAGTAGTCACATGTGAGTTTGCTGATGTTCAGTGTTCTCAAAAGGGCCGCGTGATTTCTGCCAATACAAGGGAATTCACTGTTCTGAACACTGGTAGGAAAAGTGAGACAAAATTACATACATCTTGCTTGTTTAAAAATATTTAGATACATTCCATCACCACCTGTCTTACCTTCTGCTCTGGAGTCTTGCCAGACTGATAAATGTGACTGTAGAGGTGAAACTGGAATAACATACAATATGCCTTTTGAATCAGCCCTGTGCAAAGGGTTCTCGAGACTAAAATGCTGATCATATAAGACATTGCCAATTAAAACTGTGCTCCTGTGCATGAGCTGCTACAGAAAACACCATAGAGACCACACAAAGCTATTGATAAGAACTTCTGGAATAGAGGGACAATACAGCCAATCATCCTGTAGATGGACATATAATATTGTCTACCTCAGGCAAATACTGGGACTGGTAAGCCCTTATGAACCAATGTCATGTGAAAAGGGGAGTTTTCCTCCACCCTTAGTGTTTGTCTGTCAGTGCCCCAGGGAAGTTGAGACCCTTGTGCCCAATCAGTCTGTGTCCTGTTATGGGGACCCCTCACAAAACAGTCCTACTGAATCAAAGGGTGATTTGACTGTCTTATTCAGGGACGCACACCAAGAGTGTAACAGAGACCCCTCAGTGGGTCTTCCCACTTGAATAAAGTGTGTTACCCGCTGCCAGCAACTGCTAGCACCTGGCAAAGACCACCACTAACAGTTTACAGAATAACACTCTTTAGTAATATGAAATTGTGACAGGTTAAGGATCGAAGATGGCCAGTGATAATTTCTGACTGCAAAAACATATTTAAAGCAATAAACCCAAACTCTACACCCAATAAAAGTATTCAGTGCTCATACTGTTCTTACCCAACAGGCATTCCTATGGGGAAGAAACAGGTTCAGCCCATCATCTGATCCCAGCAGTTGTGATGGAGTCTTCCCTAACTTTTCCCCCATTCTCAACTTTTATACTATTTCTTTATGTTTAGGTGGAGCTTGAGTGACTTTAGTCATAAATACCTTCATTGCTGATTGGTGTAAAATTCTCTCTGCTTTTAAAGATCCAGTAAAAAAAATACAGGGCACATGTCCGGTGTGGGGTGGCTGTACCTTGGAGGTGGGTAACTTTGGGATGGAGGTGTGCGTTAATATTACAACTAGGCTTTAATGAACCAAGTTCATCCAAGGAGAGATTTCAGCACAGTTGTTGGCTCAGCAGCAGGACATCTTCTCCTATCTCCCTTGTTCGACAGGTGCTATGCAAGTTACCAGCTGCAAAGTACCATCGAGTCTCCCTCCCTGCAAGGATTTCCACAGAGCCTGGCTGCAGTCTCTGCTCTGCTCCATCCTACATCCCATCCCCCTTAGCAGGTGCTAACTGTTATATGGGAAAGTGTTGTGGAGCACATGGACAGCATTCCATCCAGGGTGTTGCAGCTGCATTTTACCCTATAATTTATGTACTGTTAAAACTTCTGTTGGGATGTGAATAGAACTTCTCAGTTTCCTCTAATTTTTACCCCCAGCCATCTTCCCACGACCAGTGTGCACAGAAGGTCCACTCTCCAGAGGGCAGTAGTGCACAACAGACCTGGCATCTGTTATGTCTAGAAAAATCCTGTAAACAGATCAAGTTCTACCAGAAAAGCCTGTAAAATTAAGAGTTTCCTCAGGCTGACCAATCAGTCTCTGCCAATCACCTGATACAGGACTGAAGATATCACTGCACTATGACATTGACTAAGGCATTGATAGTCCCTCATCCACTGAGGGCTGTGTGAGTCTTCTGTGCTTCTTCCATTCCTTAAAAAGGAATCACTACCATCAAAAACTTTCAACAAGCACCTAAAAAGTAAAATCCCAGTGAAATACAATATTCCTATATGGTGGAGAACTTTGCAAGGAAAAGGACAATACACAATTTCATCATGCCAGGAACCTTTCACAGCCAAAAAACTGTAGAGAGCAAGTATTGAAAAACCAGGTCAATTCCCTGTTCTATAATACTGCCAAAAGAGGGAGGTTAACTGACTCTAAAGGACACACTAAGATTTCCAGTATTAAAGCAAAACAGTGCTCTCCAGAGAAGAGTAGAAAGTTAATATATAGTCTCTTCAGATACTTTGCAGTGCTCAAAATACCTGCATATGAAATAATATGTAGAGTAGCCATAGGCAAGTAGTACCCTCGTTCACAAACTCTCCCTTGCTTTGCATAGTCACTTGGCATGTCAGACCACAGTCTTTCTTTTTTACTGGAGAGCTCCCAAATGAGGGAGTTCCTTCTCTTATTAGTGAAAAGGGAACGTATTCAGCTGCAGGCCTCATCTTCTTTTGTACTCTTTCCAACAGTAAGATAAAAATATATACATGGATCTTCAATTCTACCATGAAAGTTGGAGCAGAGATGAGAACTCCCATTAAAGTCCAAAGTAGACTATATAAGAGAAGTATCACAGAACCACAGAGAACATATTGAAATCCAGCTCAGAACTAATGGCTTGCATAGGCATGCACTACTGGACACTGGCAAAAACAAGGAGAATGGTCCAAGTAGCCTCATGCAAGGGAGCTGAGCAGACATTGCACATTTAAAGCCTGTAGCAGACTCAGGTTGCACCAGGGAAGGTTGAAATTGGCCATTAGGAAAAATGTCTTCACAGAAAGGGTTGTCAAGCACTGGAACTGACTGCTGAAGGAGGTGGTTGGAAGCGTTTATAAGTCATGTCCATGTAGCCTTAGGGACACGAGTTAGTGGTGGACTTGCTGAGTTAGTGGTGGTCATGTTGAGTTAATGGTGGGACTCAATGAACTTAGAAGCCCTTTCCAACCTGAGTGATTCCATATGATGTGCTCAGGAAGTACTCCAAAAAAACCCACGACAAAACTACGACATTCTTGACAGTGATGAGAGTTTCTGACAACCCAAATAAAAATAACGTACGGCAGGGAAGAGAACAAAGCTATAGACAGAGTTGCTATCATGCTTCTACAGCATCAAGTCGTTTTTGGTGGGTTGTTTGTTTGTGGTTTTGTTTGTTTGGAGATTTTGTTTGTTTGGGGTTTTAATAGCTAATAACATTAAAAAAAGGCAGATCAAACAGTGGTCATATAAAGGAAATAGTCATTTAATACTTGAAATAGGAAAAGGCGGGCTGGGAAGTTTCATGTCAGAAATATAACACATAAATAATTGTCAAAGCAGCTTGGTCCTATGCTTCTTAAAGTCTACAAAAAGCTTTCTATTTTTTCAAAAAAGTTAAGACTATTTTTATTCCTCTGAAACTTATAGGAAGAAGATGATTCTGTATTTGCTTTTTCCTCTACACAGTGTATGTTTAACAGCAAGGATAGCCAGGGTATTAGTATCTGCTGCTAAGATGATTATCTAGTTCTACTAGGAAAGTCAAATTAATTGTGTTTTTGTCTTATTTCTATACTCACAGTAAGAATCTATCCTTCATAGGAACAAGCTTAAGGAATTTTATTGAATATACAAATACATAAACTTAAGACATGCTAAGTAAACTGTACAAAAGGTACACTTGAAATAAATGAGGCAACTGTATCCATACAAAAGCAAAAATTTACAGATGACTCATACTACTGAAATGTGCAGGTGCCATGGTACATTCTGATTAAGACTTTACATTCTGATAAAAACAAACAAAAGCAAAAGCAAGAGAAGTAATGTTCTGAGGCCTGTTGTCTAAATTTAAAAACCATATTCCAGAATACAAAAAATAACTACCTTACTTTCAATATCACAAAGGAGCCATGTTCAAGAAGAATTCCCAGTTTTAAATTCTGAAAACATTACCTAGTAAATGTTGACCCATGTTCCCCTGTTATATTACATAGTACTTTACAGAACCTCAGCCAGTTCTAAAGTCAGTCTAGCTTAACTGATGTGCAGACCAATAGTTCAGCCCAATAACAAAAACATGTTGTCAACCTTACAAATATGCATTTTTTTAAACGCTCAGGCTACATTAATTTGAGAATATTACGTGTACAGTCAGTACACGAAGGAAGGTTGTTGTGACCTCAATTCTTTACCCTATTACCACTGCATTAATACTAGTCCTTGGAAATGCCATTTATTTTGCTTTCAATTACTCAGTCAACTGACTACTCCACATGGGAAGGAACTTGCAGATGGCTCATAAACACAAGATCAGTCAATTACAGAAGCAGAGACAAACAGGTATCAGGCAGCCAAGTGAGAGCATAACCCCTTCTGTATGGTATGGTTTACAGTTTTTCTTAATAAGAGGAGTATTGTTTTAGATAGCAAAAGTATTAGTGAGATCACAAAAGCAAAACGTTTCTAAAGAGAAGGAACTGAGATTCAGTAAGGACTAGGCTGTTACCAGAAGAAAACCCCAAACTCCAAGACTTTGTAAAGGTAAAAGGAAAAAGAGGACAACAGAAGAAAGCAGTAAATCTACCCACCTGCCAGAAAACTTTTAGAGCTGTCAAATTAAACTTCTGGAGTATCACAAAAGAACAGGAAATCAGAAGCTTAAATAATGTCATAATTATCATAATATCTGAAACAAAATACTCATACCAGAACCAGAAGATTCTCAAGCTATGTTAAGGACAACTGAATTTAAAATGCATTCTGCAAAAATAGCCTAGAATTAGAGACAATTCAGTTTTTATTTGCAGTCTATGTTCAGATAGTCCAAATAAGGTTGTCACGTCCTAGGGATCTGTGTTTCATTCAAATATTGTGCCCAATTATAGAATTAAGGAGCAGCTTCCTTTATCTATCTGCTGCTAACAGCTTTTGAGCAATTGCAAAGTTGTTTTAAACTTTGTATATTTGAATCAGTGATATTTATCTCTGAACTCTAAAAACAACACTCTGAAATATTTCAATACTTTTATTAGGAAATACCATCAAAAACTTAACTATCCAAGACACAAACACTGGGGTTTATTTTTTTATTTTTTCCTAACACAAAATGATATTCAAAGTAGATTATAGAATATTACTTCCACACAGCATTCCTCTGATACATTTTCTCCTACATTTTTGGACTGGAGGTCCCCATATTCTAATTTTACTGCTACTTTCCTGGGGAATTAAAATCAAATAGAGTCTGTCCTACTGGCTGAAAAACAGAATGCAGACACATTTTAGACCATTTTCATGTTTCTAACATCAACTAAACCTACAACTAATTAGACATACAGCCAGAATTCCTGTGTTGTCCTGCTTAGAGCTGTCTCTGGCATATATTTTCAACAAGTTCAATGTAGTTTTATCTGGGATCATAAGCACCTAGAGAGAGAGAACTTTTGGTTTTAGACTATTCTTTTTTTTTTCCAGACTATTTACAAGACTCCTGTACAACTACTATGGTCACGTATGTGCCCTAAATGCATATGTATACAATGAAATGCACAATCTATACTCTAGAAGGGAAAGCATAACTTATCAGTTAACAACCTTGTACATTTACAAAACCCAGTAGTTATTTTTGAGTAGCAGTATTTCAAATGGTCAGTACCCTCTGCATTTGTCCTGTACATTGTGGTTACATCTTAATTCCACTCTGCCTTTGTTATTTTAACAGGTTAGCTCTACTTCTGCTGTACTGATATTCCTAGAAAATTATTTGTTTGTAAAGAAAAAACAAAATGCAGTTGTTCCACACTCGTTCTGTCACAGATCTTTGTAAGCATGTATAAGATATTGCATGTGGGAAGTGTAAGCAAAGCCTTTATAAGAAAATGCAAATTTTTTTAATTTTTCAATGCATATGTGTCAGCAAAACAAAGGAAGTTCATAAATACTTCCTTAAACTTAAAACCAGTTTCATTGCTAAACACGAGAAGTACCCTCCTTTTAGAAGGCCACATACCATTCAGAAATGCAAAATTTTCATCTTCACTTTTTTAGTAATTACAGACTTTCAGCCTTCTTTTTATAACTGTCTAGAATTCTGTTCAAATCTGACAGTAGATCTTCAGACATGAATTCTTCATAATCTTTCTCAATTTTCATATTCTGTTCATCAAGGTATTTCTGAAAAAGAGTTACAGAGAGTTTATTAGGTCTATCATAGTCCACAGTCTCTGATTCTGCTAAAGCATTTTAAGCAGTTATTGCACAGGTTAGGTGATTTCAGTTAAACACTTTTCTGAAAGACATCTATCAGAAGCAGGTTAAACCTGACAGGATGTAACTGCTGAAATTTAATGATCAATTCTGATTATTTATATCAAAGGCTTTGTCAAAAATTTAACTAGAATCTACAGACTCAGTGCAGCAGCTAAATAACTAATACCTTGTAGGAAACAGTAAGTTCCAACTTCCATGTGTTTAACTGCATTTGCATATGTCTCTAGAGAGGTTTGATTCTGAATATCAAATTTACAGATTTACTTACCGCTACAGATACTACATGAGTACCAATTACTTCTAAAAGACGACTCAAGTTGTCACCAGCTTTTCTGCTCTCCTCTGTTGTTGTTTGCACAACAATTTGATATCTAAAAATAAAGATACTCAGAAAGTCATGTCCATAACTACAAAATGATCATCAAATCTGATTTATTGTCATGTTTACCCATAGTTTTTTCTATTAGTATTAAATTGAACCAAGTTAGACTTGTATGTAAATACTCAGCTTAGAAGAACAGACTGTATTGTGCTAACTAGTAAGAAACATTGTACCTTAGAGTCAGAATAGTCTTTTCAAACTTTAAGGTATAAAATCTAGTTGTCACATAACTTAGGAAACAAACTAATTTTCTTATTATAATCATATATACGGAAAAAATTACATGGAAAACAGGAGTTCTGATAGAGCAGAAAAATATTCTAGCAAAATACTGTTGAGGAGAAACATCTTTGAGTTGCTAACTTGTGAAATTAATGTAGACTGAGATGGATAAAAGCTGAAACAATTTTATGTTAGGATTCAAGAAAATATCTTTATCAGTAAAAAACAAAATAAACTAGGGAAACTTAGAAGGTGTGGATCTTACTGTCTCTGGAGATCATGCAATTCATTTGTGGCTTCACTGAGACCTTCATTGACACCACTCTCAAGTAATTGTTTATGCTTCTTTAACAATTCGAGTTCATTTGCACATTTTTGCTCTTCCTCTTCTACTTCCTGTAATAAGGAAAGAAGAGAAAAAAATTGCATAACTTGGGATTAGGATTTATTTCCTCCTTTATATTACCTGATTACATCCTGATGCTTGAATTCAGAATTCACAAAAGTAACTCCAAGCTCACAACTAAAGAAAACCCCAAGGACATCCCTCCCAAACATAAAATTTCAGGTATTTTCTGTATCATCTTCCTCTCAGTATCAGCCTAACCTTCTCTTTATCCCTTTAACCATATTTAAAGGTCTGTGTTCAGCAATCTCCCCTTCAAAGTTAATCTCAAAAAGTGTTATTTACATACTCTAAATAGCTTAGAAATGGCACATCATGAACAACTGTTTCCAGGTTAAAAAAATAAAATCACATTTGAGTAAAAAATTCCAAGTAATCATCTCTTCAAGGAGAATGACAGTGTTGACACTATATTTAATACAATTAAATCCACAAAACTGTTCAAAATTCTGCCATCAACTCAAGGTGCAGTTCTGGTAGACTCTGAAACATGATTCCTCAAAATAATTTTAATACTTAAGTCTTATGGACAGCATTTTAAAAATCACATGACTATGTCTTATTAAAAACATCCAGTTGTGACTGTGTATTTTATGAGTTTACCTTTAGAGAAAAGTTTATGCAACCGCATAGATCAAAAGCTAAGTTTCAGGAGTTTTTGAAAACAGTAAGCTAAATTATTTGTCTTTAGCCACCTCAGCAGTTATTGGCAGTAAAATAGCTCTGTTTCACAGCTACATCACAGGAGTTTGGATTTACAAGTGCATATATGCTAAACACTTAGTTCATGGAGCGCCACAGCCCCACCAAAGCCATGCTGTCAGAGAAGTTGGGAGGTATCGAAGCAGCCACTTAGTTGTTAAACAGGGCTATGTTTTGTTGCTAAACCACAAGTGAGGAAAGGGATTAAGGACTGTTCCCGTGCCAGGGAAGGAAGCTAAAGCAAGCAAGAGTTTCAGATCATTAAAACATTTACTTTGCTTTTGGTCAATCAATATATTCCTTAGTTTTTAAGGAAACTAATCAACCATGTTTACTAAAACCTGTAAATGTATTCACTATATACAAAGTGATTAGGCAAGGCAGATTTTGTTTGTTAGTCCTAAAATCTCCTTCAAGCACATGCTCTCAGACAAGCTGAGGTGAGGAGATGATTGCTGCTGCTTTTTTTACTGGATATAGTAGTACTTCATGACTTACAGGATCTGCTAATGTACAATGCCAGGTTCTCTTACAAGACGGTGAAAACAGACTCATTTAAGGTAGCAATCAAATACTTCCAAAAAGAATAAAAAAATCCTGAAAGAGGAATGGAAGAAGGCAAGAACAGAGGTCCAAACAAAAATGTGAACCAAAAACTTATATATAAATACAAAGATTAAGGATATCATTAAGGATAAATTGTCATCAACCTGTAAGAAGCTTTACCTTAAGCTTCTGATGGTAAAGATCATCCAGCTTTTCAGCTTCTTCTGTCAGCATTTTCACACTGCTTTTCGCATCCGCTACCATTGCATTCACCTAAAATGAAAACATAACCAAGGAAATACAATTCAAAAGAATTCCGATTCAAAAGAATTCCATGCCATCACAAAAAACACCCGATAGCCCAGAAAAAAGTTAATCTAGGCCAGGCTGGGATGGCATTAACTTTCTTCATAGCAGCCTGGATTGTGATTTGCTTTGGATAAGGGGCTAAAACAGCATAGATAACACACCAATGTTTTGGCTATTTCTGACTGAGGCTCGCACACCATCCAAAGCTTTCTATCCCTCTCAGGGCCCCTCACTGAGCAGGTTAGGAACAAGCAAGAGGTTGGGAAGGCACACAGCCAGGCCAGCTGGCCAGAAGGATATTCCATACCATCATGTTCAGCAATAAAAACCAAGGTAGAGGAAGAATGAAATTCTCCTTCTTCCAATCCACCCTGAACCCGATATTGCTACAAATCTTGCTGATGACAATTTGCCAGTGACAGTAAGCCATGCAACAGACTGAAATGGGCAACTTATTAAAAACAAATATTACCAGTGTTTATGGTCAAATGTATATAAACTGCATAAACTTCAATGCAGGGAATACGCAATATTTCAATCAGTGGAAAAAGATCCCAATTCTTAGAAAAACTTTTGGGTTCCCTCATAATTAAAGCAATTTTCTCACAGCTTCCTCCTCTCTTTACTTGCCCTCAAAAAAAAACCCTAAAACAAAAAAACCCACCCAACCAACCAAAAAAACCAACCAAACAACAAAAAAAAACCCCACACTGAATAAATGACCAATCAAACAATCCCCACAAACCCAAACAAAACACAGCCCACCACACCATACTTCACCCATGCCAAAGGGTCAAATGGGACCAGCAGATATTATGTTTTTATTTATATATTATATATTTATATATTATATATTATATATATTTATATATATATTTATATATTACTCTTTATCTTCACTAACCAACACACCTGTTCGAAAGTATCTTCCAAAGACATTTTCCGTTCAGTAGCTTTCCTAATATCTTCCTCTGTCTGGTTTATGATCTCCATAAGGGGAGCCTGTAATATGCATACAAGAAGATCTGGCTAATGCAACTTGTTAGTTTGAACTAAGATGCACCCCAGTACATCTTTTCTTTCTCCTGTTTTTGTTTAGGCTGCTGTACTCTTCAACACTAAATTTTCTTTATATACTACAGTGTAGTTATGGCAACTCATCACACAAGCTTTTCAGTGAAGTTTCATTGTGAGAGATCTTTCCAACATTTCCAAACAAACACATCTTTTTGTGAGTGATAACCAAAGCCTTTGGTGTTGGTTCTACTTACCTTGATCTGGGCTCTGTATTTGGCTAGGCAGTTTGGTCCTTCCTCAGGATTAAACTGAATCTCAAAGTCACGGCCTTTGGAATTCTCAGCACTTACTGGAATTAATTTCAGCTTTCGAGCCAATTTATGATATTCTGCCAGCTGTATTTCAATCTGTTCAGAGGAGAAGAGGGCAAAAATCATATAAAAGATAGAAGGGAAAACTTTGCAAAAAGTACTCTTATAGTACTTTAAACAGGTTCCTGAGTTGCTCTATACAGACACAATTCCATGTTACACCACAGTATTCAAGATCTGTATGTAATGAAAGTCCAGCAGTTTGCTGGATTAAGTGCTGTTTTATTATTCTTTCAGTTTGCTCAGCAAGGTTTCTCAGTGTGTATGGCTCACAGTGAATGGCTTCATCTGCCATACTTTTTCCTGCCTCAGCTTTTTGAGGACTAGCTGATGGGGAAGTAAAAACATGTTTAAAAATAATACTAAACCAATGTTCAGTCATCATGTTGACATGCCTTCTCTCTTTGGTTTTGACAGGAAATGCCATATAGCCACATATCTTTGTAACAAACTAACTTGAGCATACCTCTAAACAAAGCTTTTTAAACACTCTAATTTCTAATTAATGAGTGCTATTTATATGCAAACACTAAAGAACCTAAGTATTTTTTCCAGTTTTTTTTTTGCTTCATACTTGCGCATGAGGAATTTAAGTTAATACCAGGTGCTTGACCCTGTGAAATGCAAAATATATTTGAAACCTTTTTATCTAGTTCTCCAGGTGGCAAAGCAGAAGCTTTTAAATCCCATCACTTACAGGACTACATCTTTTCATTCTGTTTGTAGAAACTGAATTTGGCCCTTAAAAGATACTAGAACTTCTACATAAGGGACTAATCTGGCCCTAAACACATGCAAAGGTATTGATTCAAAGCACTATTTCCTTCCTACGAAATCTTAACATTAATGTGAAATTTCTTGTGTTATCAAAGGTCGTAATGCTATAGCAGAGAGCTGACAGTGGTGCATATTCGAGCTGCATCTCTTATGATGCATTTTAGCCTGCTAAGATATATCCCTGCTGTTGTTAGATTATTTAGAAAAGAAGTTAACAATAGTTCAAGTCCCAAGTTTCAGCTTGCATGATGAAAACTGATAGCCACCTCTCAGTGTAGTGGGGTTCTCACATACCGCCTCTTTATTCCTAGCATATTTTAGCTCTTCATTCCACAGCTGATGTTCTTCGGCTTCCACTTCCTTAGTCAGCTTTTTAATGGTTTGCTGCAACTCATTTCTCTCATGGTTTATTCTCTCAATGTCTGCAACTGAGTACTTCTGGTTGTCAAAGATGTGCTGGAGCCGGGCATTCTCCTGCTTCATTGCTTCTACTTCCAATGCTAAGTTCACAAAACATTTGTGAAACAGGTGTAAAATACCAGCCTATGTAGTTCAACCTAACATTTGTATTTTATGAGTAAATAATATCTATATTTCATTACTCTAGTGTAAAAACAGATATTAGCCAACCCCCCCCCCATATTAGCAATGTAATTAGGAAAGTTTAGTTGTACCATCGTCATCTCACTCTGTATCAAAGCTGAGAATTACAATTATTTTAAAACTATTTCTAGCTTCATTATCCCAATTGTGACCAAGGCCTTCTTACTTGCTGACTCAACTTCATCAGTAACACTTTCCATTTTTTGATCAAGGATGGCTATGTGAGATTCCAGATTAGCCAAGTAAGCCTGGTATTTCTGGACATCTGCTTGAAGAGACGACTTCACATTTCGTAGTGTTACTCTACGATCCTAGTGAATGGGTGAAAAGAACAACCACTGTTAGATTAATATAAAATAATTACTTAACTTTCCAGACAAGACAATAGAGTAACTGGTTAAAACAATAGCATAAATATAAAATTAAGGACTTTAATAAATTTTTATCCATGTGATAGCTGAGTCAAGTTAGGCATCTTTAAAATAACAACAAAGAAGGCTGAAAAGATTCTTGCATTTCATCTTTGAGTCTCTGATTTGCATCAGGCAGTGTATTGAGGAAGTTCTTACTACAGGTAATTCACAGCTTAAGTAGAATAATACAAAAAAAACTAGGTAAAACTAGGGTAAGGAAAGCTGGAAATACAAATAGCACATTTTGCACAGTTGGCAGGAGTTACCACTTGCCAGCTGCACAGCCACTAACCTATTTTTAAAAACTCATGATGTACTAAAAGCAGAATCCATATTTTCAAGCAAAATGTTTTCCCTAAAATGTATTGTTACCACTGAATCCCATGCCTCATAACTGCACAATTGGAAAAGATAACGTTGATGTTCAGGAAAAAAAAAGTGGTTCAAGTACCTTATTAATATTTCAGTCAATACAAGACCTTTTTACCTGGAAATATCTGCACATTATCAAACAAATAGTGATTGAAGACTCCACAGAAAATGCCTTGTACTATAATGATATACAGTCTGTAATAACCTGGCTTAATTAAAATCTCAAAGCACTGAAAATAACTTTCCATTTGTTGTTATGTATCATAAGTATCTTCATCTAATAATGACAATAACGGTTCAATAATATAAAATTCAACTTCAGTGTATAAACAGATAGAAGCAATTTACTAACCGGCTCACTTTCCTTTTCTTTTTCTAGTCTTGCAATCTCTTCCTGAAGTCTTTTGTTGTCAGCTGCTAAACTTTCTATCTGGTATTCATCTATATTAAATAAATCCTCTGGAGGGGAGGAGAAAAGGGAGTAGAGTTATAAATTAATCTTACTGAATTATCACCAACTAATCTGAGCTTTAACTTCAGCAGAGTAAATGCCCATTATCTGGGCATTTTACACTAAAAAAACCCCAATACACCCAACCAACAAACCCACTAAAAAACCCCTTTCATTACAAAGGAAATGAACAAAAATCCCCATACAAAGACAAATGAGTTTCTCAGTCCTTGTGTCACAAAAGAGCTCAAAGTTACTTTCATGAGGCAAGAGTTTCCAAACTCTCATATAGCCCCCACTAAAAGGATAGAGGTTATTAAATAAGCTTTATCTGTTCCAGCTTCTCAAGGTAGTCTGACTGGTATACTTCTTTCTCATCTACTTACTTCCTTGTCTCTTGAGACATCTTTTCCCTTACTTGCCCCTTAGTCTTTGCCAAACAATGGCATGATTATTTTTTCCTGCTAATATCCAACAACAGCCTGGTAGCTTGTTTCCTCTCCAGCTGATGTCTCCAGTTTGCAACCAAAGTGTCCTTAGTCTGACTTTTCATAGGGGGGCACAGAAAATAAGAAATATTTTTCTTCCTGGTTCTCAAATTCTGTTTGTTTTTCTGTAGATGGTGAAATGAATGAGTCAATTTCCTACCTCCCTGAAGACAAACACATGTGCATGCTGAATCACTTACAGGAACCCTGAAAACAGAGTTTGGAACTCTTGCAGACTCTTTTCAGAGCTTTCAAAAGCTAAGCTTTCTTACTTATCAGATTGCATCCTCAAAAAATATTTTTCTTTTTTTTTTTTTTTTTTAATGTTAACCTTTGTCAGACAGAAACAAGAGTCATCTGCATAGAATTTGCACCTGAAGAACTGTATACTGGTTTCCTGTCACAAAGCCATTAAAAACAACAGGGTGACACAGGTACAGCTGACACAGATCATGACCAACCCCTCTGTATCAGCAGCAACATATATTTAAAAAAAAAAAAAGAGAATTAAGTTGAGGTAATTGAGCAGTGCTTGGGAATTTCAAGTTCCCTTAGATCACTTTCACTTGTAAACAGAGTAAATTGATGCTAGGAGAAAAGAAACCAGGAAGATGATTACATAAGTAAAACTTGAAAACTCACTTAATTTTGACTGCACTTCTGCATCCAGTTCTTCAAAAGTATCTCTCCCTTTCATGAAAAGCTCATAGCACTTCACAGCATAGTCCATGAAAAGCTGAAAAAAATTTAAACCCTTTCATCTCAACAATTCAAATGGCTGTAAGATATCTAGATTGTCTAGATCCACTCAATCAATGGAATTAAACAGATAAAAAAAGATATTTCACTGTTTCTATTGTTCTTCTGTAAAATTCAATTTTTTGCCTACCTTTAAATACAGAATGCCAACAGATTATATTCAGGCAGGAGAAGGCATCTATAATGCACATTAAGAAAGGTCTGGAAATACTTGCTATATTTTTCTGAGATATTTAACAAGGATAGTAGATACAATATTTAAAATTGTTTTATCTTAAAGCATATGAATCTCTCAGGCTAGTTTATGGAAACTGTAGGTCTGTTTAACAGACCTCTTCAGTAAATACAACCATTGAAATTCAAATGTGCAGATGTCAGAGAGCTGATCTGGAAATAAAGAAAGTTTACCCAGAAAGAATTCCCTTGAGACGTCAAATTACCAATCTTTCAGAAGCAGTTACATCATTAGTGTAAATTTTGTATCAACATATATCTATATATATCGCTTGTAGAAGTGCACATTTAGTTTAAAAGCATTTTTACTCGTCAGCTGTCAGCTTTGTAACCTTAGTCCAAAATTATGATTTAACTTGATTTTTGCAATTTTCTAATTAAATGTTTTAGCACATTATGCAACCTCTTCCAAACACCTGCTGTGAGTTACCATTAAGTCTGAGTAGTTCTAATAATCTATGATAAATTAGAAAGAAAGCAAGCTGTTGCATTTTTAAGCACCTGAATTACATTACCACCCTATTTTGTTGCTCAGAAATTAAACTTTACAACCAAATTTAATATAGTAAACTAAGTAGATATTGGCAGAAGCCACTACATTTATAATTAAGTCACTATCTTTACGCTGTACTGCTGTTAATCTCAAGAGACTCGAGTGCTAAAGCAAAAGTGTACCAGAAACCTTACTAAAACAATAAACAAACAGCATAATAATTCCCTTTCTCCACAGAGGAGAAATGAAAGAGTAGCTACTTGGAGAATAAGGCATCTCAGTTTAATACCCAGTCTTCACCAACAGACTGTCCATGATGCCTGCTTGGGAAACTAGTTGATCAGGCCTTTCATGCAAGGCTACAATACTTCCTAGATAACCCTGTAAATATAAAATGGAACAGAATCTACAAATACAGTTTAAATTGTTGTGTCTCATTTAAATTGTGTTATTACAGCATATGGCAAAATTAATCTGAACAATTCTGATTATAATTTAATTTTTACTATACCTTATTATGTACAATTCCATCATCCGTCTCTCCTCCCCAGCTCTGTCCCTCCTCAAATGACGGTGCATTTTCCCTCATGGCAGTGTACAGCTGAAAGGCACAGGTGCACATGCAAAGAGTGGAGATATCCATTAGTTTTCATGTCCATTATAAGAAGCAGAGTAACACTGGATTAGGATTTCAGCAAAGCAGGTTGTAATCAGCCTGTGTTTAGTTGACTAAACGCACAGGTGAAGAGGCAGGAATTGGACATTCAACACTGCCAAGTTGTCTTGCTAAGCCAAATGTGTCTTTTCAGCATAAAGAATGGGATTTTCACATGTGCCCAATTCAGCAGTGGTGAACTTCTGTCACAGATTCCAAATTTTAGTCAGATCTGAGCTGGCAGCAAGAGTCACCACTATTAAAAAAAAAAAAACACAAAAAACCAACACCAACCCCCCCTCCCCCAAACTAAACTAGCCCCCCGCCCAAGCACAATACTCTCCACTCTGTATAACAATCACAAGACATTTGGATAATTACAATTGAAAATTCAAAATTAGACTTCAAATTTAGGAGAGGATGGCAGACGTCACAAGATATGCACTGAAGGTAACATGAATCTTCAGTGATGATAACCAGTAACTTCTCACATTTTATGTATGCATATAAGCCAGCATTTCCCCCCTTTTTTTTATACATGAATTTGTCCTGTATATACATTTAAAAAATATAACATGAAAAGCTCACTTCAAAAGTTACTAAAAAGTAAGGCTAAGGGTTAGCTCCAAGATGACAGGTAAGAATACTTACCTTTCTCTTTTCATATGTGTCAAATAAGGAGACTCGTAAAAAATATTTATGAGATTTCTACTGAAATTAACATTCCAAGCTGAAAAGTGGAAATAGTTCACTTGAGGAAGACAAATGTTACCTTGACACAATCAATTAACCAAACCAAAGCTGTCACTATCTGAGGCCAGGTGTGTGGTGCTCCCACTGTGTACAGGGAACTTTTTGACAGCGGAAAGGGGTACCTACAAGGCCAAAGAAAATACATTTTTAATAGCTGTGGTAAACAGTGATGAAAACAAACCAGCACGCTTTGCAAACAAAGCAGCATATTTTTATATGTAGATGAAGGCACAGAAGGAAGAACAAACTCAATTGTAGTTTACACTGTACATCAAAGAAAGTAAGTTGAGTTCTTAGAGGATTATTTTATTCAATTATCATGGGTTTCTCACTTTATGATTCATAGAATATCTTGATTTGAAAGGGACCCATAATGATCATCAAGTCCAACTCTCTGCTCCTCACAGGACTGCCTAATACTAAACCATATGATTAAGAGTGTCATCCAGATGCTCCTTGAAATCAAAAAAACAAAATTTACACTGAGTTCTCAGAATAAGTCTTTGTATCCAGGATTACACTCTTGGTGCAGCAGAATGTAATCTGTTTCAACATTTCAAGCCATGTCAGCTGTTTCAAATGTTACAGATTAATATTAATTAAATTTTGTTTTAATTAATTTAATTAAGAAGGGAATGAAACAGATTTACCCCTACATCTAAGGAGTCCTTTGGTGCTTTGACACCATCATGGACTCAAATGTACAGAAGTAAAATACATTTCATTGGTGGCTTTTAATAAGACTGAAAATTCCCCATTATCAACAGGAAGAGGATTTTCTTTCTTGGAAAGCATTGGAGGACATTAATGATTCCAAACACTGAACAAATTCAGAAGCAAACCACTCAACTTCTTTGTGTTTTTTTTCACCTCAGCAGTCATTTTCATTATTTGCACACCCTGCTTTGAAAGCAGAATGAGAGAGATTACAGGAAAAAAAAAATCTTAAACTAAATTAACTGGATCTAATATTTTGGAATTTTTAGTTCTTAGATTCAGCATGAACAGAAGAATCTGTAAAAGAAAACTGTGTTTGTCTTTCAAAGCTTGATACAAATCAAAATAATCAATTAAATTTTACATTACAAGGTAAGTTTCCAAGAGCTTATAGTTCTGCAAGTTCAAACATAAAATGCATAGTAGAGTCTGAAAATCAGAGAGTAAACCTAGAGCTAAAGTGAAGCACAATAATCGCAACACTGTACTTTCAGAGTCTCATCTGAATAAAGAAGCCTATCCATTCTCCCCAGCAGTCAAGCAGAACCTTATCTATTTAGCACAGCAGACTGAAAAAATAATCATCTTACCCAAGCTCCTTAAAAATTTTGGGAATCTCCTCTTCAAATTTTGAGTCAGGCAGTTCATAAGAAGGGCAGAGAAACCCATAGATAAAAGTGAAGATTTTTAAAAAGTCCTTAACTGATGGAGACTGTAGCGATTTCATGGAAACATTATGGGCATAAGCATTCTCAACGAGGAACTACAAAAAAGAAACATGGCATATTAGTCACTAAATAGAACCTGAAGTTGAAACCAAGGAAATAAGTACTTTTATTAGCATAGTCTATGACTAAACATTCAGGATGAGTTAATATATTACCTCACAAAGCTGCTTGATACATTGTTGGATGAACGCCTTTTCTTGGAGTGGCCTGGGATCCTTTATCTTTTCTGTACCAAACACACCGTATTGACTGCTGCGTGACCCTCCAGTCGCGCTAGCTCTAAGGACAAACAGTAAATACAGGTCTTGTGACAATACATCTTATAAAAAACACCTCTCTTAATGTTTGACTCACTAAAATTGCTATTTTTATGTTTCCTTTGCCTTTTTTATGCAAAGTGATACGTGAAATTCTCTGTATTTAAGATGATTGGAGTAAAATCATCAACTTGGAAACCACAGTGCACATGCACAACAAAGGGATTACTGCATCCTAGATGAATATCTTCTTCATTTTATTGAAAGAAAGAAATTTTTATGGAGAAAAAAATACTCCAAAGATGAAGATAAAATGACGTAGGTGGCTGAAAATACTAAAATATTAAAGAAATATTTAAAAGGAATAGACTCCTGCAACAGTGGGGTCCTATGAAAGATATCTGCAAGACATCCAAACACAGAAAATTGTAAACTAAGCAGAAAAAACCAGAATTTTAGAAGGTTTGTATCTTAGAGAGAAGAAACCAAGGCAGTGTCATTCTTCCTTGAACAGGACAATGTATTGAGGTGCTCATAAGGTCTGTAGTGCATATCATTCGCAAGAAAAAACAGTTCCCAAAGCAATTCTTACTCCACAGAATTATTTCTTAGTGACCAAAGAGTGAAGTAAGGCAGACCTGAAGGTCTGATGGCTCAGGTAATTATTCCCTATAATGAAAAATCTGTTAGGAGAAAAAAATGACAAAATTATGTGGGACCATTGTTGTATTAATTTACAGAGCAGAGAATAGAAGTTATAAATACCTCTTCCCAAAAACGCTGATTTTTCTTTCTGACGTTGCAGGTGTAGGTTTGCTCATGCTCAGCTTCCCAAACATACCTTTTTCCCTCCTGAGGAATAGGGAGAAGGATTCAATTGACAATTTCTACCATTTCACCTTTTGCTCATGTAAGAACTATAAACACGCTCATATAAGCCTAAGCACCTTCATCGCAGCAGCATCTTAGAAAAGTCAACCAATTTTAATGCATTATTTGTCCATTATCAAAACTGCATTTTTTATAGAGGCACCCAGCCACCACCTAACAAGTATGTTAGAAAACATGTTACCATGTGAAATGTGTACAGGTACACAAAAAGATTACAGGAAATCTTTTTGGAGAACTGGAGCACTTGTGCAAACATCCTTGGCTGCAAGGAGCTTTCTTCTCACCCTTTTTCCCCCAGTTACTACTGATACCACAGTAAATCTCTTCAGAGTTAGTTTTATGTAGCTATTCTTAGCAAGGTGATCAGCAACACTTACATCTGAGGTGTTTGAAGATCCATCTTATTGTTGTCTTGCACTCTCAGTGCCATCATAGATTGCCGACCGCTGCTTCTAGTGATCTTTGAGCTTCGTCTCATTGTGACTGAATTGTAAAACACAATCCCTCAGTATGAGAAAATCCAGAATCTAAGAGTATTTGTCTTTTTAAACTCCACAATGATCTTCTGAAGGATCAGAGTAAGCAAGTAGAACTGGACATTGGATCAAACAGTGTGACGGAGTTTCCAGAAATACTGGTTTTTCTTTAAGGAAAAAAAAAAAGTGATTATGTTAGACTCCAGAAATACATAGGAGCAGCCACAATCTTTTAAATAAACTATTTTACTGATGAAAGTGTCAGTGTTTGTTCCAAACCTACTATTTTGCCTTTCTTTATATCTGTCATTTCTAACCTACAAGTTCCACAGGTAAAAAGGCTTGGGAAATTTTTCAGTGCAGTGAGCTACACTACCATGACAACTATTTCCAGCACTTCAGCTCTTCATCTACTCCTGAACTGCTAATTCTTAGCCTGCTTACTTATTTTGCAAAAGATCTTGCAGTATCATAGCAAATATCTGGAAAACCTATTCTGAGATAATATTATGGCTCTCTTCAGACTGTACACACAAAATATAAATCAAGCTGGAATATTAATACCACTGTCCCCAATGCGACATCAAGTAGGAATTTGAAGTAAATAGAATTAACTCTGGGAAAAAACTGCCAACTTTTACCCTCTACAGAGGATCTATTTTATTTGTGGGATGGCCTTAAGTGACTGAATTATAACTCATCAAAAAGACCTCCATTAAAAACATTATCAAACACATTATCATATAAACTGTGTTTCATTTCGCTTCTAGTTCCACTGCTCACAAACCACGGTAGAGGTTTAGCTCAGGCCCAGTTCATACAGTAGCATATCCATGATTTACTGGCTCTGGGAAAGAACCTGCATTATTCAATCACTTCAACAGGGACCCACCACTGACAGATTGTTTTCACAAATACACCAAGTGACTAGTTTCCCAAATCACAGACTCAATGAGCTTGGAAAAAACCTTTGAGGTCATCAAGTCCAGCCTATCAACTAGGCCATCCTGTCAACCAGACCACAGCACTAAGTGCCACATCCAGTCTTTTCTGGAACACCTCTAGGGATGGTGACTCCACTGCCTCTCTGAGCAGCCCTTTCCAGTGTCTAATCACCCTTCCTGTGAAGAAATTCCTCCTGGTGTCCAACCTAAATCTCTCTCAGCACAGCTTGAGGCCTTGTCCTCTCCTCCTGTCGCTGGTTGCCTGGGAGAAGAGCCCGAGCACACCTGGCTATAATCTCCTTTTCAGGCAGCAGTAGAGAGCGATAAGGTCCCCCGCAAGCCGCCTTTTCTCTAGACTAAACAACACCATATTGCTCAGCCGCTCCTTATCAGAACTGTGCTCCAAACCCTTCACCAGCTTCGTTGCCCTTCTCTGGACTCGCTGCGGCACCTCAATGCCCTTCCTGAATGGAGGGGCCCAGACCTGGACACAGCACTCAAGGTGCGGCCTCACCGGTGCCGAGTACAGAGGAACAACCACTTATTTAGTCCTGCTGGCCACACTATTCCTAATACAACTCAAGATGCCAGAAGAGCAGAGTGTGAGCAGAGATTTAAGAGCAGAGTTTGCTGCAGCCAACACGCCAGCAGGGAATAAAAGGGGAGGGAGCGCGGCAGAGCCGGGCGCAGCTCCCACCGCTCGCCCTGACAGCCCGGCTAAACCACACCGAGGTAAACAAGGGCAGCCAGCGCGGTACTCGCCACCGCCTCACGGACACCGGCCCCGGGCTGGCGATGATGAGGGCGGTGTTGTTGTTGCTGCTGCCGCTCCCCCCGCCCCCCTCAGAGGGAAAGGCCCGCACGGCGGAGAGCCCCGTCCCAGCCGTTACCTCCTGCAGCAGCACCGCCACCTCCCTCCTCTTCGCTCAAATTCAAATCCGCCCGCCCACCACGTCACGCAGAGGCTCGTCACAAGGAATTGCGTCACGGCGGGATGAGAGGGAAAGGGAGGCGAGGGGAGGATCTTGGGAAGGGCCCGGGGGAAGGGTCATGGCCGTACGGCAAGATGGCGGCGCCCACGGGGAGGGTGTAAGGCGCTGCCGTGCCAGGGTGAGCTCCGGTTTTGGTGTTTTTTTTTTTTTTTTTTCCACAGCCGCAGCGAGTTCTTCTGGGGAAAAACCCGAGCTTTCTGCCTTTGTTTGCCTCCGGGGACGGGCATCGGCGCCGGGCCTCAGCAGCTCTGGTGCCGCCGCTGCCTCTGTGCCTGTGTCAGTGCTCCCGAGCGCTGTCTCAGTCGTCTGTGTGGGCGTGTGTGTACGTGTAAGTGTGTGTGTACATAGCATGTGTATGTATATATATACAGTACATCCGTATGTGTTTATACGTAGTGTGTGTGTGTGTATATATAGCATATATATGCGTATATCCATGTGTGTATATATATATGCTGTGTATATATACGTGCACTAGTCGTATAGTCATAGACGTGGTGACAGAGCTGCAGTGCTATTTTCCAACTTGTTGAATGAACTAGAGTGTTGTTGAATGAATTAGAGTAAACATGCTGCATGAAAGTATAAAAACTTATATAAAACTTGCTTACTATTAAGAAAAATAAAGCATTACAGGGATGAAGATAAAATAGGGATGCACGTAACAGGGAAAACAACTGAAGTCAGAAGGTTCTACAGGGTGTCCTGTGCACGCATGGAAATGTCCACCTGAACTTTATTAAAACAGTGATAGTTCTGAAAAGTGGTTTCTTATAAAAATTCCCACAGGAGGAGTTTACTCTGGGAAGTGCGTGTGGCTGATGAAAGCTACAGTTTCAGGAAGTTGATTTTTTTTCCTCCTGAAAGAGAAGGTTATGATGTCTGTGGTACATCGTCTGACAGCAGGATGGCTCGTGGATCATCTCTCTTTCATCAACCAGTGTGGCTATGAGATCTGTGACTCCTTTGCATGCCCTGGCGGTGGCACTCTCAATACTTCTGTCACATCTACTGAAGACTGCCATGGTTCTTCGACCTTTGTTGCCACCTCCTCATCAAGCAGTGGTCCTACTCATAGCCCTGAAGATGCCATAGAAACAGAAGGTAAACCAGCAAAAATAAGATACGTGTTTCGAGAGGAGTTCTTTGACATTTCTAAGCCCCATATAGTTGCACCTCCTGAGGAGCAGCTATGTCAGGGCTGCCCTGAAATGAATCTGACAGAAATAAAGGTCAGCAGTAACAGAGAGGAACACCAGGAAGGAACAAAGAGTGGTGTTGAAGATTCTGTTGCCAGTGCTAGGAAGGTATGTTCTCTGTCATACAGTAAACTACAGTAATCCTGTGATAAGTAATTTACTACTAACACTGTTTTGCATACCCAAGTCTTCTGAAGTTGTACAGAAGAGCAGAAACTTTTCCATCTTGTATTTTCAGGATGTGCAGAAGGTGTAAGCATTTATGAGGATATTCCTGTGTTCTGTGTGTCAGTAATGTGCATTTTGTGGCTCAGAAGCTCACAAAATCTTCTGACATTGGTGGTAGTCAGGCTCAAACTGTGGTTGCTGTCAAGACTGTGCATATTAGCAAGCTGGGAAGGAGAATAGGAATTAACTTTCAGTATTCTTCAATACTGATTCTTATGGACAAAAGAAAATAAGAGTTGCAGGTCTAAACCAACAAATGTAATCAATGAAACATAGCTAATTTTCTTTTGTTGGTAAACTGCACTTGACAGCTGAAGCTTCTAGTGTAGGCCCAAAGGAGGCATGAGTACCAACTGTGGCATGCATCAGATATCTTCAGATCCCAGTGACATGAGTAACATAACACAGCTTTAAGTCTGTGTACCTTGAGAATATCTACAGCAGCCTAGATCTTTTTGCTTGCTTGACTTGTATTTGTCAAATCAAAAAAGAAAGAGATGTACAGTTTCTTCTGCTTTTAAAAGAGTTAATTTGTAATTCAGGTACGTTTGATTATTTTTTTCCTTTTCTTGCAGAGTAATATGGATTTTTTTTTTTTTTTTTTCATTTCTTGCTCATTCTGCAGAAACGTAAAAGGAAATGTTTATTCAACCAAGGTGAACTGAATGCTTTGGAATACCATTCAAAGGTAAGTTGTAACAAAAGTATATTTTGTGAGTACATGATACCTGTCTTTAGGCATGTATAGAGCACAGGGCATGGTTGCAAACAAGTTCTGTTTGTGTAGCTTGTTCCATTGGTGGGAAGGTCAGTCTCTCTAGTCTTAAGTGAAAAGTGCTTACAGAGAAGATGTTCTTTGTAGAGACATGTGAAATTGCATTTGAGATATTTCAAAGAGCTGGACACTGCGTTGACAAAGTATCTTTTACTGTTACGGATAACTAAACATGATATTGTGAGGAGTTGAATATTAGTTGGTCAGGAAGTGACTGATTTGAAATACAGTGTAACCTGAAGATCAGCTCATCTTTAGTGTATCAGGGCACTGTGCCGAATTATTCAAAGCTTCTTTGACCAGATGTGCTCCAGAGTATCTCATTCTGTAAATGAGAGAGATTTTTTCCATCTAACATTGTCATACTAAAGCATTACGAATGAGTTGGAATTCAAGTCTATAGGCTTATGTCAGTAATGTACTGGTGAAGTTACAACTGAATTACACTGAAGCATTTTTGGTGAATATGTAAAAAGACAATTTGGAAAAACCTGTGATCCTGGTTAGCCTCTGATACCATTCACAGATTAGGAAGTATTGGGTTTTTACTGTATTGGTGTTGCTGAAGGTTCTAGCTCTGCAAGTCAACTCAGGTTATTCTGTAGTTGTAGTGTGCATCAGTTCTTTCTCTTGGGTGGTATTTGTCTCTCTCCCTGTATTTAATAATCATATTAATTTGTTTTGTTTCGGTTATTAAACTGATCTCATCTCGCCCACAAAGTTTTGGGTTTTTGTAACTCTATTTTCCTGCCCACCAGGGAGTGGAGTTTGTGGGATGTGAGTGAACAGCTGAGTGGTACTTGGTTGCCAGCTGGTATTAGACCATGGCACGCAGCCTTATCGTCATGCCCTTGTAGCTTTTGAGCCAATGTTCTCCGTAACTGGCAAGGATCCATTTCCCTGCCTGCAGACTGAAGAATGTTTTGATTTTGGTTTCATTCCCTGGTCAAGTAGATACTTGAAAGATCATTTCTTTTTTCCCTTGTTTCTTTATGACCATACAGGTCAGGAAGCTGATTTGGGAAGGCAGTCTGGATTTAGTCCAAGAAGGACTCAAAAGTGGTTTTCTTCACCAAAGGACTGCAGAGCCCAGTTGCAGGAAGAATAATGTTCCTGTTGTCTGTGGGTTGGCTGAATTATGTGAAATGGCAAAGCAGTTTCCAGCTGTGAATGAAGGTGACCATCAGTCTATATACGTGCTAGAGGATGAAACCTCCAGTCCAGAGCAGGACCTGCTTTCCTGTGTTACAGAAAACACCTCCAACCATGCAAAGATAATTGTGCTAATGGGGCAGAAGTACTTGGTGCCACCAAAAAGCAGCTTCCTTTTATCTGATATTTCATGTTTACAGCCCCTGCTGAACTGTAAGTATCTTTAGGTGTTAGAATTCACTCCTGCCTGAAAAGAGCAGGTAATGCCGAGATGAATAGGAGCTCAATGAACAGATTTAATATACAGCATCACACTGAGGAATTGCTGCTGCTGGCTTTTAAAGTGGTATTTCTAACTTTCTGCAAATAGCTGAGCATTTTCAAAGGAATCTTGAGCGGTTAGGAGATTGTGTCATGGGGGGATTGTTTGTCTCCAGGAGACTCCTTTAAAAATCTCAGCCAAAATACAACAGTTTGTGAGCATGTTCTGAGCTGCTGTCAGCCTAGAAGTCATGGGAACGCTTTAGATGGGGACTAGCTGTGCTAATGGATCCCTATCCCACAGGATGAGGCTTTAACATAGCTAAGTCCATGCTGCTGGTAGGGCGGTGGTCCTGCTGAATTGATTTGTAGCTGGATTAAACCATGGGAGAGGGATAAGAATGCCCACCTTAAAACAAGGGTTCCCTTACAGACTCATCCTGTGTGGTGGCAGGGTCTTTTTTAGATTGGCATAAACTGATTGTGGAACAAAGCCCAGTGTCCCCCAGGGAAGATAACAGTTGGAGAGGCTGCTGCACCAAACTGGAGGGGAGCACCACTTTAGCAAGACCAGGAGTAGCAAGCATGGCTTGATGTCTCAGCTGCTACATTTCACAGCTGAGAGTACTGGCTTAAGCCAAAATCAGTGACAGGGAAATGGTGGGATTTTATAGTAAATAACTTCTCTGTAAAAGTGAATCAAAGCTTTAAGCTGACAGCATGAACCAGTCTTCACTGTACTTCACCATTCCATCACCTTTCAAATTGACTTTATTATTATTACTATTATTATTATTATTAATATCAGTAGCAGCTTAGCTTTGTCAGACAATCTTACAGAAAAGATGTTGCCTTTGAGCAAGAGCTAGGGATTACTGCTCTACCTTCTAATCAGTGATTTTAGATTTGTTAGTTGCATACAAGAAGGAAGGAAAGATATGTAACTTAATGTTCATTGTTTCTGTTTTGGGTTTTTGTTTGTTCCCATTTATTTTTTTAATAGGAAGACGTGCAGGAGGTAGGATCTTATGATCCAAGAAGTCCAGAATTTAGCCAGTTAGCTGTTTGCAACTGTAGGAAAGAGGGAAGATCATTCTTGGTCTGCTATCACTATGCAAAGCTATGCATATAAGAAAGCATGTTTGGATTCTTCAAGAGGTCAGAGAGCAGTCCAAAAAATTGGAGCAAATTCTTTATTGAAATAAGCAACAGTGAATGTCAATATAATGCCAGTTACTAATTTATTTTTTTTTTTAGGAAGTCTGCTGTCCCTTTTAATTACTATTTTTCTTCTTCCCTTTCTCCTGCAAAAAGAGAATTCTTGCTAGTCAGTCCACTGTAAGGTTAATACATCCAGTCCTAAGGGAAAAAGATATAGTAAGGCATGTTTAATGAACATCAAATACTAATTCTAATGTATTGTTCTTAGCATCAGACTCAGTGAAAGGACAGATATATTCTCTGGAAAAAATAAAATTGGAGAGTCCTGTTTTTTCATGGATGTATCCTGTATATTGTCTCCTCCAACTGAAGTAAACTCAGCTTCACCCATGAAAACTCTTTTTCAGTTCTCTTCTTCTTGTCCATTTTTTACATTTCATACACTGAATGTAGCTATCTTGTCTCTCTTTACCTCCAGTAGTGCAAAACACAGTTTTCCAGGGCTTCCTTGAAGCTCTGTACGTCCCTGTTGGCCTGCTCAAAGATCAAACAGGGCAGGAATCTCGTGTTCAGGGCTTCAGCTTTTCTCTCAGCTGGGTGCCTTATTACATAGTTTCTGGTAGGAAACTTTGAGAAATTTTCGTTTTTGAGACTTGAACTCCATAATTTTTTTTTTTTCTGAAAATCCTCAAGGTGTTCAAAATATCTTGGAGGGATCTGACACAGATCACATACAAGTCCTTTGCTCAGGTAATCAGCGTAAAAATCTCCGAAGGATACGATTATCTGAATTTTAAAAAGCATGCCAGAAGTCTTTTAACTTCTTATTTGAAAAGAACAGAAGAAATTTGCAGTTTTGCTGTAAATCAGTTTTAACTCATAGACTTTTAAAAGATAATTGACTGGCTTTTTTTTTTTTCTCAATTTAACTTGCCAGACAAGAAAAAATATGATGTAATTGTGATTGATCCACCATGGGAAAACAAGTCCGTTAAAAGGAGTAACAGGTAATTTTATAGTAAAATCAAACATCGTCATTGTATCTTACAAAGGGTAATTAATATTTTAACATACTGATGTAATCCAAGAGCAGTATAATGTAAGATTGCAGTTTAAACTTGCAAATATTTTGGCATATGCTTACCTTCAAGTCTATGGAATGTCTTGGGGGATTTTACTGAAAGGGCTTGGATACTTGGCATAAAAAATATTTGCAAGAATAGATCTTAAATTACCTAGCTGGCAAGAGGATGTTAATCTTTGAGAATTTCAAAGAAAGTCTAGTGTCAGCTGTTCTGTAAGTCCCAGATCATGCAGATATTAATTTGTAATTAATAAGGTTACTTCAGTGGCCATAAAGCTAGATAAATGTGGAAGTATTTCCAGAACTGAAATTTTGTTCATAAGTGTTAGTAGTGGTGTTTGTCTTGGTTGTGGGGTTTTTTTTGGTGTTTGTTTTTTAATTTGAGGCATAGCTTGAGCTTCAGTCTAATGGGTAGAAGAAAGTGATAATGCAGCAGTAAAATTCTCAAGTACTGTGGTTTATGAAGTCGTTAACTAAATTGTTATGGGCTTCCTTCATTGCTGCGTAACATCAGACTTATGCCAGTGGTGCCCTCTTGGATTACCTTCATAGAATGGGAGCCCCTATGGATTATCATAATTGTATCTGTGTGAAAGAAGGTCAGACAGGAAATTGGGCCTTAGAACTTTCTAGACTAATGACTACTATAGCTTTTGAAGCTTTTTATGAAGACATAGTTTGAAGATGGAGAGACTGATTAGTATGCTTTCCTTTGAAAGCCTTACAGAAACGTATAGAAACTGAGTCGAACTCATTCAAATGTCGTCTTGACAATGTATGGTACTCAGAGGAAAATTGCAGTTATTCACAAATTAGCCAGTAAGACCCTCTCTCTCCCTCACAAAATAGAGGCAAAAGGTGCAGGAGCTATCGCTGCTCTTAATTACCTTGTTGACAGCTAATTGTTTTGAATAATTTCACATCTGGGTGAATCTTTTTTTCTGTGGACAGTTTAGTCCAGGAGGTATTTTTGATTTTGTTTGTTTACTATTTCTCACTGTTGCATTGTTTAGGGTCCTAGGTACCCACATGGTAGCTGTTGATTTCCAGTGGGCAGTGCCCCAATATTTTTGATGCTGCGATGTGTAGGTTCCATGAATTACAACTTGCTAATAGTGTAGAATAGCATCATGAGAGAATGGTGGAACAGGACAGAATCTGGAAAGCGCGCTGTATTTACTGATGTAGCATTCAGTTAGCTCAGGAAAGTGCAGAACAATTTTGAATAAACTAGAGAATTTCTGCCATGACTGGTAATTAAAAAAAAATGAATGACTTCTGCAAATAATTGGAGAAATTATCTTTTATGACCTCTTAACTTGCCAGTCAAATTAGTGTTGCCCTTGCACTTGCAAATGACTCACTTGTCATTTTCATTCAGAAGAGAGCTTATTGTGAGAAGTGAGTAATACTACATTGCCTAAGAAGCTACTTTTAACGAAATAGCTTTGTTCGGTTGTAAAGATGAGAATATTGAATTACATATGATAGTTCTTAAATGAAATATGGGCTTTTAGACTTCACTGGAGTCACAACTCATAATGCTTTATTTGGGGGAATAGTGGAAATATTTAGTTGAAGTTTCTGCTCAGTAAAATTTAAGTCCATACACTAATGATTTTATATAAAATCTGTCAGCTTTGGCCACTGGGTGTCAGTCTTGAACTATTTTATGACTTCGGTTGTCAAGAGATAATTCTTGAAATGTCCTGTCCGTGTAATTTCTTTATCCATTTGTGTTGCTTTGCAGTTATTATATTTGATATATGCTAACTTGCTTTCTCGCTGTATTGGTGTATAGGTACAGCCACTTGTCTTCATGGCAAATCAAGCAGATTCCTGTACCAACACTAGCTGCTCCAAATTGTCTTGTAGTCACATGGGTAACTAATAGACAGAAGCACTTACGTTTTGTTAAGGATGAACTTTATCCCCATTGGTCAGTGAAGACGCTTGCTGAGTGGCACTGGGTAAAAGTAAGTTCTTAATTTTTTTTTTTTCTTTCTTGGAGACTGAGTGGACTTCCACTATGACACCTTATATTCTTATAATTTACTACCATATGCTTCTGTATTTGAAAGCACTAGTATCATCACTGTCCTCTTTTCTTATAAAAGAAAATGTCTTGGGGAAAAATGCATGTTAAAATCTTCCACTGTGTATTTTTAACTCTTTTGTGTCAGATTACTAGGGCTGGAGAATTTGTATTGCCTTTGGATTCTTTGCACAAAAAGCCCTATGAAGTTCTTGTGTTGGGGAGAGTTCAAGGAGATGGAAAGGAAGCTTTAAGGTATGTCAGGAGAATGGTAAATGTCTTTTTGAGGATGTTAAGATCCCCTTTGTATATGTCACTTGTTTATAATATAGTGTAATATCCAAAAATCTTGTGGCATCATCTTTTGGCTAATTGTGGACCTAAAGATAGCCTTACTAGCTTTGGGATAAGGGTGTGCCTTAGTGAGATTAAAGAATGTAAATCTTTACCTTTTCCTTACATCTGTCTGTGTTGGGGAAGTAGCTTGGACAAAATTGTCATGGGCAAGGCTTCCTTTGCTGACATGTCTTGGACCATGAGTCCTTGGCACAGGCTGATGCCCTTTTGGGGATGCTGCTGTTTTTCTACTCATGAAGAGATACAGGACTATGTGATTTGTTCTCAATGGCTTTGTGTGGCTGTTCTTAACCAAGCTGTGTCTAAAGCTTCAGTGATTTCATAAACTGTCCTTTTCTGTGTCTGAGCAACTTCTGACTTCCCTTGGACTTACCTAAAGTTTGACTGTGAATGAGCATCCTGTGTGTTACCTGTCATCTGAAGTAGCTCTATGAGAGCTGCAGCACCACACTGGGTGGCATTCATTCTCATGCTTCTGTTCTTGTTCTTTATATGACAGGAAATCTGAAGGTATACTTCCAATTCCGGAGCATAAGTTGATTGTCAGCATACCCTGCACTCTGCATTCACATAAACCTCCTCTTACTGGTACGTTTTGGTTTTGTTGCATAAGGTTTCTGTAATGCAGTGGACTTGGATAGCTCATTCTAGGATGTAACTGGAAGTGCCTTAATTTTCCATATGCCAAGCAATTTTGCTCAACAGAACTTGTGGTTCCTCAACATTTCTAAGAGTGTTGTGAGGCGTGCAAGTCTTGGTATCTAAAAATGAACGTGAAAACTAGAACTTCCAGCATTATTGTGTGAATATTTTGGGTAGATGTGTTAAAAAAAAGCTGCCTTTTTCAGAATTTGTCTTTTAAATACTGCACAAGCAGTTTACAGATACTTATGACAAATGATCTAAAATATCTTGTGGGGAGAAAACTTTGGGAATATGTAAAATAGCATATCTTCTATTTAGTTAATAAAACCAGAAAACTCTTCCTTTATTATGTCATCTTGAAGGGAAAATTTTCATTTCTGCATGAATTGTCTGCGGTAAAATTATGCTTTTAAATCCATAAGTATAATTATTTTAAGACTGCTAATTATAAGCAACAAATAGGCAGGTCCTGCATATTTCTGAGAAGTTGTATTTAATTTACTGAAATTGGTGCAGTAATGCCAGCCAGCCAGTTCGTGTGGGTATAAATCCAACTATTTGGAGTTTAGTCCAAAGAATTTAAAGACTTGTGTGTGATACGTTGCTACCTTTCTCACATTGTTCTGGAGCACTCTGACTAATTTTGTCAATAGGAAGTTGTACTTCTTTCGCCTTACAAGGCTATGGTAAGGAGTACATTTAATACATCTCACAAACATGGTTTCATCCTCCCACAGGAGGGAAGCTCATGGTGAATCTGCAAATATTCCAGGTGCACATGATGCTATGTAGTCACATCAGAAAAGGCAGGTAGAAGAAGTGTGTAATGCTGTTGAAGAGGAGAGTTGTCACAGTTTGCTTCACTGACATGCTTTCTTTCTTGTGTTCCCAAGGAATAGAACAGCTTCGGTTAGGATTCTGATCCAGAAAATTGTTGTATATTCTGGGACACGGTAAAATTTGTATTTGGGATCTTGTATTTATTAAATTAACACATATATACCTATTCAAAAACTAGTAGATGGGACATACTTCTGTTAGCTAAAAACAGAAAAGAAGAAAGGCAATTCTGGGAGGATCTTTTCACCGTTCTGAAGCCATGTCTTTAAGAATTAAGACTAGAGCAGGGACTATATGTGTTGATTTAAGGTAATGAATAGTAGGCTGGAGATTTGTGAGGCTGTCACCTAGGGCCTCTTCAGCAAACCAATACTTAGCAGCAAACTCAGACACAAACAGGAAACTTGTGAGGTATCTGAGGGTGCAAAACAACAATTTGTGTGTATTACAGGAAATTCTAGTGCCAGAACAGTCCTTGGAACAATTATTTTGTAGGGCAGAATCTCTAGAAACTGTATTTGGGATTCCTTTATAAATTATGATCCTGAATGAATTTTAAAAGAAACTGTTTGTGCTAATATCTTGTACGTTTCCTGAGTCTTTACTTGAATGCTGGGATTTGGTAATATTGTGCAGCATTTATTTTTCTCTCTGAAAAAATGAATTTGCTGTGGAGCAAACATCAATGACTTACAAGTTTTTTATAAAAATCCACGTGTATCCTACATTTTTTTGGCTGCTCCATTCAGAGTATAGTTATATAATGAAAAGGTAGACCATAAGGCAAAAGCTAATTGCTGATGCTTTGACTTCAGTGCTGTACAAGGTATTGCTTTTACCACCGGACAATACTCTCAAGTGGCCAGTAGAGAGCAGCTAAGCCACATCCTCGAGGGTTTCAGAAGAAATTTGAACAGAAGCAAAGATTTAGCGAGGGGTGAGAGGGACACTTGATGAGTCACATGCTTTCTTTATGCTTTAAGTGGTAACAAAGCCAAAAATATTAGTATTTACTGATGGTGTCTGGCACTTTGTTTCTTATTACGACAATAAAGGTTGTATGTTGATACATATGTAGCCACTTAATGACTGATTATAACAGTTTATCTCTCCTGGGGGAAGGGAAAGATGTAAATTAAAGTAAGCCATCAAAAAGAGATGTTTGTGCTCCTACAGTGCATTTAACCATGAAATTGCAACTGTAGGGGTTTTTGGTGATGCATGTGCTGTGTTCAATGCTTAGAGCTTTAATATGTCATTGTAAATGTACTTAAACTGCTTTATGCAAATGTGTTAAAATCAAATTTTATTACTCCAGGTTTTGATTCAAATAACAGCAGGTTTTCTTCCTAATTCAATTCAATGTTGCTCTTTCAAGGCATAAAGGACATTCTGTTACACAGATGTACAAAGTTCTGCATAATTTCACATCGCTTTTTCTCCTTTTCCAGTATTATTGATTGTGCTTGTTACAGCCGTTTCTCCTCCAGTTTTTAAGTATGTACATATATTTTTAGAAAATAATATTGTCATGTAGGAGTATGCCCAAAAACACTGGCATTAATTCTTGACTGTGTTCTAGCCACTCTGCATATCCTCAGCAGAACAATGCAATGGGAAGTCATGGAAACACCCTGCTCTTGTAGCAAACCTGGCTTGTTAGGCCATGTTATAAAGGTTTTCTTGGAACTAAAAAGAAATAATTGCCTTTTGTTTCCTTATGTGCCTTGTGAGCCCTTACTGTTAGACTAATTGATAGGTGTATCAGTTTCTGAGTTTAACTTGAAGCTCAGGAGAGATGCAGATGTGTGAAGCCATCTTTGTGCTGAGTTTTAGATCTTTTTCTGGTCTTACTCTGTTCAGGGCTTAGACAAACTGGGCAATAAGAACCTTTACATTGCAAACTCTTTCGAAGGGTTATTCTAAAATGAGCTCAGCTGTGTGCTTTGTGCTTTGCGTGGTTCACTGATGAGACAGTAAAAAGCCAACAGTCATTTTTACTTTATGTGTCCTGTTTGTCAGTGCAGAACTTGCTTTTTAGGAAATGGAAGTCCAAAAGATAAGGAGAAACTGTTGCTTGTTTCAAAAATCATTCCTCTTTTTTCTTATTTGAACACTTTTAGCAGAATGCATCTTCAATACGTGTTTGAGATTAAGAGTGAGTAGGTATGACAGGTGTCTGCTGGATTGCACTTCAGAATGAAGTGGGTTTTCTGGAAGACCAGTTTTATGTCTACCAGCTAGCTTTGTGCTAGCATCACGTGTCCTAGGGCATTAGATGCCCAAATATAATTGCTTGAGTTGCTGTCATAGTGTTTGTGACACCTGTAAGTGATAAAGAATAGCCTGTTTATCATTTATTTAATCTATTTCTTGTCAGTGGTATTTGTAAGTGGATAGAAGTAATTGTGTGGTGGACTTTGTTTCTCAATTTATTCCTGTGGTAGAATAACTTAATATTTAATCTTTCTGCCGATGTAGCTGAGGAAGAAAACTCCAGGGTTTGCTTAAGAGCTGCAAGTCAGATGCCTGTGTGTTAAGATAGCCTTCCAGTGATAAAAAGGTCTAACAAAAAAGCCATAATTTGGAACTTGAACACTGACTTTTCCTATTTTAAGGAAACCAGTGTAATCAGAATTTAAGCCAACAAAATGGAGCCCTCTTGATATGGTAATTTTCATTGCAGTGCAAGTTACTGCCTGATGTGATTATGTAAATGCCTACAACCTAGCAATGAAAAATCATACTATAATGGGATCTTGAATTATATGTAATATGTCTCTCTTTTCTTAAAAAAAGCCTCTAACTTTAAAAAGTACCTTTCTCTAGCAGAAGGAGAGGGGGAGATTCGAGGGACTTCCTTTTTAAATTGTAGGACCAAATTATTAGAAATAGTGTGACATGCCTTCTGCTCCTGCTGAACTGATCAGTTTTTTGGCTACCTCTTTTTTGCTTTTTGGTGAACCAGTCTCTGAAGTTGGTTGAATCTCCAGTGTATGCTTTTCAAATTTGTCCTTGTACGCATGGAAGTTTTTGGTGCTTGTTAAAACTGCTTTTGATTGCTGAACTTAGTGCTGTGATGATGTTTTTAACCCATGCATTTTAAGATCTACCACCTCTGGGCAACCTGTTACAGTGTTTCAGCACCCTCATTTTTTTTTGTAAACAATTTCTACTTTATATCTAGTCTGAATCAATCCTATTTTAGTTTAAAACCTTACCCCTTGTCCTATCGCTGCAGGCCCTGTTAAAAAGTTAGTTCTCCTCTTTCTTAGAGGCCCCTTTAAGCATTGAAAGGCCACAATAAAGTCTCCCTGAAGCCTTCTCTTCTCCAGGATGAACAACCCCAACTCTCTCAGCTTGTCCGCCTAGCAGAGGTGCTTGAGCCCTCTCATGCTGGCAGCAAATGATGACCAGATATCCTTATCTAAATGGAGCTGGAAGAACAGTAAATTTTACCACTTTTTAAAAATATGGTGGGTTTGCAAGACGGTATAAGAACAGCTACTCATAAGTGGTGTGTAATTAGATGAACTCCCTTTACACCAAACAGTGCAGCAAGTTTTCTGTCAGAATATACATTTTCCTCTAAACTTCCCAGACTTCTCTGCAACTGTTAGATTTGTTTAAGCATTTTAACTTGTCTCTAAAAGAAGCAGGTTTTTGGAATAAGATTCCTGCTGGTAGCAGTATTTTTTAGATTAAAAGCTGCCTTGATGATAACGTGTCTGAGACATTCATGTGACATTTGTTAAAGATTGGGAGGAGAATAGATTTTTGTGCCAAGCCAAAAGAAGAAAGTCTGGAAATGCCCATTACAGAATTTTAATGGAAAGGTTTTGAATATATTGAAGCTTTTTAAGAAGTGATCATGTAGGTAGGAAATGCATCTTGGCCTGGCTAACACTAGAAAGCAAAGTGGATGCTCATCTTTTCTGCAACAGGAGCAATCCATGATCTGATCAGCTGGGGTCTCACACAGGCAGTCTGTGACAGGCAAACCTCCTGCAAAGAGTCAGAACTTGGATTGCACCAAATAAACCAAGCAAAAGCATTCCCTCTCATACTTTGTAATATGCTGACTGGATGTGAATGGTTTATGCTGATATGATCTGCAGTGATCATACCTGAAGAGACTGAATGAAGCACCAAGCATACTGTTGGATTAATGAGTTGTATTTTTAAGTGACAGATTCAGAAATTGCTGGGAGATCTAATAAAAAATCACCAAGTTATCCTTTGGAAATGTTTTCGTAACTTTTCTTCTCTTGTCTTCTGTAACAAAACCAAAAACTTAACATATAATTTTTAGTATATATGAAGTTCTTAAGTTGTTTTTGTTTTTGTTTTTGTTTTTTGGTCTTTCTGCCTTCTCTGTGTTCTGTACTCCTTAAACCTCTGCTTTTCTCATGCATATTTTTGTATGCAATAACTTTATAGCTGTTTTGTAAAACCTAGTTAAGGATTTGTTTGAACCAGCCACACAATAAATGGCTCTGTATGACAAGTTAAACATTTAGTAAAACATTTACAAGATCTTTTTCTATCACTCCAAGAATACCATTCTGTGGTGGGTTGACTACCACACATTCATAATCTGTGACATTTACATCATTAATGTTAATGACAGGCGTCTATCTATTTGGATTTAAGCAGTAAAAATGCCCAACTGTAAAAGAAATTTGAGATTTATGTTACTGAATAAAAGAACAGAGTTATCTAAATATCTCTTCTGTTGCCAAGTTGGTATTGGGGGAAAAAGTAGTGCTTGCATTTTTATAGCCCTTTAGTGCTGTGCTTATTTAACTTGTGCCTCTTATTTTACCTCTTAACAGTCATCACAAAAATGCTTTTATCCCCTTTAAGGTGCAAAGGAAAAGAGTGTGATCTTAATTAAGAAAATGGGTTATTTATTTATTTTTAGAAATGGTACTCCTGTCTTATAGGAGCTAAGTTAATCTTTAGGAGTTGTTTTGTTGATATTAGTAAAAAATTCAGAACTTGTCTATGTAGAGGCTCAAATAAATCCTCATTCCCTTTCTCTAAATGAAAACCAATAAATCAAGGCTGTTGAAGGCCTTGGCAGTATTGTTCAGAATCTCAAGGGCACTTATTTAAAATTACTTTCTCACTATAAATAGTCCAACTGTTTGATGAAACCCCTGAAATTAATTTGCTGTCTCTCTTTTTTTAATGAAACATTCATTTTTTCATCCACTAGCATCACAGGGGAGGTTTTATGTGTTTACTGTTGTTATTTGTACCATTGTCACTGTTTTTTTCTTTTTTCTTGCACAGCAGTTCTGGCAGAGTTTATCAAGCCAGATGTGGAATGCTTGGAGTTGTTTGCTCGCAACCTCCAGCCTGGCTGGACCAGCTGGGGAAACGAGGTCCTGAAGTTTCAGCACATTGATTATTTCACTCTTCTGCAGAAGGAAAACTGAGCTGGGCCTTACACATCTATATCTTCTGAAATTCTGTGCCTTCCCAGGGCATCTTGAACTTGTTTTTATTACTGATGGTTCACTTAAAGGTAACAGAAATAAAACCAATCGCATTTCAGTTAAAATTCCTGAAGTAACAGGGTATCTGTTTAGTGGTATCTCTGCTTGTACATGGTGATCCTTATTTTGATGAACTGAACATATTTAAACACTGGTGTTGGAGTGTAAGTTCATCCCCATTTATTTTCAAACCTCAAGAAAAGAATGATATCTTTGAAGTATTCTTACTGCAGCTATTAAATCTGAGCTAATAACACATCACAAGTGCTATTTTGTAGCACTTGTATTATTTTTAAAGAATGACAATAACTCTTGAAGGAGTGTCATTGGAAGTAAACAGTTCTGAATTATGTATGCTCTCTTAAAGAAGATTGTTTTTTTGCAAAAGAATGGATTTTTATTCAAAGTACTTATGGAGGCAGTGTGTCCTCCTCCATGTTTGTATCTGTCTGTCTACCTCAGAAGAAATAAAAGGAGCAGTGCTTGTGAATTTTTGACTGACCACATTCTATGTAAAATTATACTTTTAAAACAGCTGGCAATTATATCTTTCTGTATATGGTGTTAATTTTTGAACACGTTGTAAATGATCAGTCTCAACATCTTATGAATTCTGACCTTTTAGCAGATTATATGTATTTTTAAAATTCTCCTTCCTTATCTTCTTAGAATATTAAAAAGGCATGCCAGTGAGCTGTATTTTTCAGCTAACATAAAGATGAACCTTTTTTTCTTTTTTTTTTCTTCTTTTTTCTTTTTTTTCTTTTCTTTCCTTTTTTTTTTCTTTTTTTTTTTTAAAGAATGGTACGCTTTGTATTTCCTTTGCCGTGCTTAGATTTGCTTTGAAAAATAAAAAAAAAATGTAATGAAGCCTCTGTCATTGGCTCATTTGCAGCACTAGAGGCTGAGGTGCTGGACCAGCTGACTTCCCTGATGGCAAGCTCCTGAGTCCTGGCTGTTTGTAATGGGGAACAAAATGCATTGCATACCTTCTTTACCTTCACTTTCCTTTTGCTAGTCTGACGACCTGTGAAGATTTTTTTAAATTAAAGTTTAATCTGATAACATTTATTTTTTGTTAATTTTGTAATAAAAATGAAACTAAAAACTTGTGTGTTATTTGCAGACCCAGTTTCTATATTACTGTTCGGTTTCATGTTTTGCCTGTTGGAGCAGTGGAGTTAGCAAAGCAAGGAAAATTCTTTTTTCCCCCTCCTTCCCCCAGCAGTTAAACATATACTCGAAATAAGTAAATAATGTAACACTGAAAGTAGTTACCAGGGAAAACATTTCTTGCTGCATGATTTTATTTAGTCTGTGTTTTAAACTCTCTGTACCTAAGCAACCTTACCTACAGCTGTAAGGGATAGAAAGTTATTTATTTGCGTTCAGTTTTACAAGATCTTCCCTACCTGCAGATTCTGCATTCCCAGACAGAATTCCCTTGCCCTCCCAAGCAGGTCTGATCTAGTACTAAATGAGTGTATGAGACTCAAGCATGGAATAAATCATAACTGTTACAGGTATATTGTTTTCCCTTTGTACAGCACAAGAAATGACAATATTGTCTGTTCCATGTGTGCTACTGTGAATGACTCTAGATTTAATTGCAAATAAAGGAAAGAGATCAACAGTCTTAGAGATCAGCAAACTCCCTTTCTCCTTGGAGCTATGCAGCAGAACCCTTTTAAGGGAATGACCTTCTTCATGCTGTTTAAAAATTGATGATCTTATTAATCTGTCCCTTCTGTGGAGTCCCTTTGTAAATTGTAGTTTTCTGGAATTAGTAAGGTTGGAAAAGACCTGAGATCACTGAGTCCAACTCAACCTGGCATTACTGTGCTTACTACTAAACTGGAAGCTGGTCATCCAGCCTCCCAAGTATGGTTTGTATGTAGAGGACTTGTGCAGCCAGAAGACTGGAGTTTAAGTCATACCTGGTGCTGTCATTTGTAAACAGTTACAAAATTGTGCCTCGGACAACTGCTCTGCTGCTTTTCCACTGCTCTGGCTATGACGAAGACCTCATGACTAGGACAGAAGTGGTGTTCTTACATCTGCAGCCAACCTGAAACCATCGCATTTTCTCAGGAGGAGAAAGTCTGTTGCTAACTTGGAAATCTCATGGTGGTATTAGCAGTTGATAGTTTCAAGATCATCTTTTAAACATTATCATGGGCCCGTTATGCTTAATTCATAATTTAAGTAGCCTCTTACACTTTTCCAGCTGTCCAAAACCCCAGCTGTTCCTAACCAGCCATCAGATCTTTCAGTGTCTGTCAAATGACTCCTCTGGGTCAGAATCTGCAGCATACTGAAAAAGTGAGGAGTGAAGCCAGCTAATATGACAGGACAATTTAAGATGCAGTTTCCTTTTTTTTTTTTTAAATAATAATGTTATCTATAATAAAATCTATAATATTGTAACAGATAATGTTAAAATATTATAGATATTATTATTATTATTATATTTGGTGGTGTAAAGATACTCTCTGTTGTGTCAAGCCTTGTATAGAAAAGAAAACCTGCTCTGAAGAATTTACAAAGTTTGTAAGAAATGAAAGAACAAGGGAGAATAGGGATGTGGGAATACAGGATAGTAATGAGATGTTAAAGTGTATGTGATAAGTAGCAGCCTTGGTATTCTGTACTTCTTAAGTGTTCCTAAAAGTTACAGAGTTTCCCCCCCGATTTTAAAAGAGATTTTCTGCTTTTTTCTTCTGGTATCACATATTCCAAGGAAAAATAGGTGAAGTTTGTATTTTACTAACAACATTGATGAAGTTTTTTCATCTATGAATTCTCTTTGTGGCTCGGTGAAGTTACAACTGGGATTGCTCAAGAATTTTCAGAAAGTATGTTATTTGATACATCTGTTGTTATTTTAGCAGGACAACGATAAAAGTTGCTTTGCCTAGGTGTTCTCCACTATTTAAAGCCTTTAAAAATTATGTCTTACTGCAAAAGTATCTCAGCTCATAATGCAAAAAGAAGTGATTTTAAGCTGCTCCTATATGTGGAGTACATCAAGTGTCATAATCAAACTTACTTTTATGAAGCTTCAGGTTTGAGTATGATTTTGAAATGTCAAATTAGCATATGACCTTTACTTGTATTTTTAAACTTCTGTGAAGTAAAAAAGAATGATACCAGTAAGATATGTTTTTGGAATAGTAATTGCTAGGCATGAACTCCCATGGAATAGTGATTGCTAGGCATGAACTCGTGTGGAAAGAACAAAATTTCTTTTGCAAGAGTAAACATTATTAAAAAAGTGAAGTAAGTGAGTAGCTCTTACCTCTTTGTAGCATTTGTCTTGGATAGGTGTCAGCAGCAGTAAAGAGTTGACTTTGAAAATAGATTTCCAAACGGCATAAACAACTATAAAATTATGGGAGGTAAATGCTACTATGCCTTGAGAATTGTGTTCATTAGCCTCAACATGCTATTTAGGACTTGCCTACTGCTTATTTGGGTTGGACATTACAAGAAGGGAATGGAAGGCTAGAGAATAGCCAAGGGATGAGGAACGGTCAAGTTGCTGGAAGAAGTCCTTTGGTGTCCCACCTGTCAAGTATTTTCATAGAATCAGAGAACAGTTTGATTTGGAAGGGACCTTTACAGGTCATCTAGTCCAACCCACCTGCAGTGAGCAGGGACATCTTCAACTTGATCAGGTTGCTCAGAGCCCCATCCAACCTGACCTTGAGTGTGTTCAGGGATGAGATATTTACCACCTCTCTTGGCAACCTGTTCTTGTTTTAACCACCCTCACTGTAAAAAGTTTGTTCTTTTATCCAGTCTTGTATCCAATCTCTTTTAGTTTAAAACCATTACCTCTTGTCCTACTGCAACAGGTCCTGCTGAAAAAGTCTATACCCATCTTTTTTTATAAGCATCCTCTAAGTACTGGAAGGCTGCAGTAAGGTCTCCCCAGAGCCGTCTCTCCTCCTGGTTGAGCAACCCCAGCTCTCTCAGCCTTTTTTCAGAGGAGAGGTGTTCCATCCTGATTATCTTTGTGGCCCTCCTCTGGACGTGCTCCAACAGGTCCATGTCTTTCTTCTGCTGGGGACCCCAGGGCTGGACACAGCACTCCAGGCGGGATCTCACAAGAGCAGAGTAGAGGGGGAGAATGGACCTGCTGGCCATTCTTCTTCTGATGCAGGCCAAGATGTGATTATCCATCTCAGCTTCAAAAGATATTTTTTGAGTCATGCCCAGCCTCTCATCCACTAGCACCCACAAGTCCTTCTTGGCAGGGCTGCTCTTGATCCCTTCATCCCAAGCCTGTAGTGTTGCTGGGGATCGCCCCAGTCCAGGTGCAGCATCTTGCACTTAGCCTTGTTGAACCTCATGAGGTTCCCATGGGCCCATTTCTTGAGCTTTTCCACGTCCCTCTGGGTGGCATTACATCTACTGGGCATGTCAACGACAATACACCACACAGCTTGGTGTTGCTGCAAACTTGGGGAGGGTGTGCTCGGCCCTGTGTGTGTCGGTAATGAAGAGATTAAACAGTGGTATTAAACATTTTCTGAATGTTCTGACAGTCTAGTGGATCTTGCTTGACTTTACAGTTTTTGCCACAGTACCATGTTTAGATTGTAATGACTGGGAGTATCCTAGTTGGATCCTCACTAGAAAGGAGCTACTGTTTCCCAGAGCCAATGTCTAAACTGCAAGACCTAAGAAATGTTTCTGTGACCCAGCTGTGTTCCTTGGGTACACCCTGACTCTGTGGGGAAGGCTCCCAGGATCAGGAGGAGTCCCACAGTGCTTTGGTCAGGGCTAGTATCAGTAACAGAGGTACATTCTGTGACCTGTGTGAATCTAGGGCTCTGCCATTACAGTAAAAAGATCATAAAATCCCTTCCCTAAAACAATGAAGTATTTTCCATTAGTGGTAACTGAATGCTGATATTATTTCAGGAATAGTGTGAAGTTAGAAAAAAACAACCAGGAAGAGAAGCTGGTAGGTGTAGCTAAGCCACTACCCATACAACAATGTTTTGTCTTTTCCTTTGTCACAAAATCTGCTTTACTGCATTGACAGAGCTTGAACCAACAGTTACAAATCACCATGCTGGCAGGGGCGAGTAGAGAGTTTGGTTGTCAGAAGCAACTTGCATGGCAAGCAAGTTGGACCAGTCTAATTAGAGACCTTTGAGAGAGGATGCTCCTGAAAGACAGTATAATCATATTTTTACTGTTTACTAATTTATGGGGAGAAGGTACTTATTATTTGTTTGGAGATACCCCAATAACATATATGGTTTAAAAGCTTGCCTGGGGACTGCATGATAGATGTGTTTTTGCTTGGTGTTTTTCTGAAGGCATAACATTGGCACTGATAAGTGAACAGCATAGTAGCTGCCAGGGTGAGTTCCCATGACCCTTGGCCACATCTCAGAAGCATGGGAAACATGCAGAGGGTTGGACAGGTGCGTGGTTTCACTGGTCCTTTGGCAGCTTCGTGCCTTGACATCACTAAAATGACATCAAAACTGCCCTGATGAGGCTGGGTCACCTTGCTGGGACTAGTGATGAGGATTTTTAGTGCAGTCTGAAAGGAGGTGAGGTTATCACCTCATCAAGGTTGTTCTTTGAGTAGACTGAAAGTTTTCTAAAGAGAGTTGCTTTTCACTTGCAAAGATTTGTAATAAAGTTGCTGAACTCTCTTGGTATACTGCAGCGCTTGGCCTTTCAGCTTTGGGTCTGAGCCTGCCACACGGGCAGCCCTGGGATTACATACGCTGTGGGGCTGAGATTCAAAATGTTCCTGATCTCCAGATATGCCAGCACTCTTGGAAGCATTCTGGCTGCCAAACAGCAGGCAGAGCTCTGCAGTGCTCCTCTCTTCAGGCTTTTTGGCTTTTTAGCTCCCTATTAGTCTCATGTAGAGAAGGGCTGAGAAGCACTGTTGACACTGGGGTCTTGGCAATGAAATCCCGGTGTTTGCTTAAGAAATGTGGCATTTTCCCTATCATGAGAAAACCTGAAATTTTCATTACTCATTTCAGAACATTTCAGATTTCATTTGGTTGTTAGTCATTTACTTTCAACAAAATAAATCTGATTTTCCATAACCTCTGGTTGTTGGTGTTTAGTTCATTTCTGCTTTTCCATCTATTTCTCAACTGATTTGCTTCAATCTAACATTCATCTACATATCAGTAACTTAATTTCATTACATCATAGTCTCATTGATGTTACTGGAATCACCTTAGATTTCTTTTAACTGTTGGGAAAACTTGGCTGTAAAAGTGTGTGGTTTGAATTGATTTATTACCTGCTTTTGTACAAACAACTGTACATGACAGAGTGTAGCATGAGGTTGTAAACAAGTAGCTGGAGGTGAGGGAATGAGGGGCTGCTTAGTAAATGTAAGCAACAATATCACTGAATGTGCAAATGTAGCCATCTTGAGGCATCTGAAGTGCCATGTGGCCACACTTTTGGAGTTGAGGATATGAAACTGTGGCAACAGCAAAATTGGCTGCTGCCATGAGTATACAAAAAATGCGCAAGCCAAATGAGAGAAAGGTGTATGATTTATCTGTTAATCTTTGTGTTGCCTAATTTGTAAGAATGAGGATAGAAAAGAATCTGCAGGAAATAAGTTAAGTAGAACAACAGTACCGTAGCAGGGCTCTTTTCCACAAGGGGAATTTTATTTATCAGTTTTCTGGTGCTACCTCTTTGATAACAAAAGAACAAAGTGAGGCCTCATTTAATGATGCTAGTGGAAATGATAGCCCTGACTCCTGGTATAGAGGACTTTTTTCAGATCATTTAGGGAGATGTTATTCATGGTTAAAATACTACTAATGAAATTCTCTGAAGGCAAATATTTGAGTAAGAGTTTTCCCCCTGACATTCAATATGCAATGGCTTATCTTCTTCTTTCCCCTGTAAGTAAGTAAATTGTCTCAAAATAAAATAGCTGTATTGCTTATCGCCAGTTGTAATATTGGGGACTCTTGTTCAGTTTTCCTTTCCTTGTGTAAAAACCAAACAGTACCTTCTGCTGAGGAAGAGGAAGGTCAGACATTATGGTTTTGTCTGTAACACTGTCTCTATTTGCCTCACATTGTGGACCCTACAGTCCTCTAAGCATCTGGAACTGGTAGGATATTCCTCACCTTGGCCTGTGATAGACCTCCTCTTTTCCATGTCCTTTTCTTCCTTATACAGAATTTCTTTAATATTTAATATGTAAGAAAATGAGGGATTGTAAAGAGGAAATAACACACAAAGTGGAAACCAGTGCCCAAAATGCAGCAGAATAATGAGAATTGTACACTTCACAGTTGGCGCCACTGCAGTGCTCACGGTTCTCTAAACCACAGTTGTGGACAAGCTCATAAAGACTTCTGAGACTTTATAATCTGTAAAGATCCACCTCTTTGCCTTTTTAGAGATGGAAGTATTTTTCGACATAAAAAAGCGAGTGCAGTTCCCCCAGCCAGCGTTGTTATCTCAATGGATTGTACTCTGCTGGTTACAGGTCATTTACGGAATTGTACAAAAGTCTGAATTTCACTTCTGACCTTTTTTTCATCACAAATACTAAACATAGCCCCATGCTAGCTACTATGAAGAAAACGAACTGCATCCCAGATAAAACCAGCACAAAGGCAGAAATTATCATATGTAATTTAGAATTTGAAAGAATAGCTAATAATGCAATAGGCTAAAAATATCAGCATCGTGGCTCATGATTTTATAGGATCATTAACTAAAGTTTGTAGCTAAATTTTACTGGTTTATTTAATGACATTGTCTTGTAACAGCTTTATGCTATTAATTCAGGAGACAGCTTGTTGAAAATATTTTTATGATACTGTTACTGTCCTCAAACTGTTCTATGTGTGGTTTAAATGATGTGACCTTTGTGTCTTTCATTACTCTGTGCACTCCAAAAGTTAGGTTGAGTTCAGAAAGAAAGTATGTGTCCTTTTATGAGGTTCATGGTTCATCTATTGGTTCATATAACTTCAAAAAGATAGTTCTGACATAAAAATTATATTTTTCCACATCAAAGCGACCCAGTCAAAACTTCCATCTAAAATTTTATGAGGCCTACAGCCTAACTCATTAAAAAAACACAAGAGGGTTTAGATTACAAAGGGCTATTTCGGACCAACTAACTGGCAGGCGAAATGACAAGTATTTCTAAATTTCTAATAAGGTCAAGGAAGTGCAGAACATAAGAGGAATCTAAATATTATTACAGTTTTCACTGTGATGCAACTTCCACATATATATTATTTTTTTTGGTCCTGTGGTCTTCAAGGTTAATTGTGATAACCATCAAAGTTAAAAATGCAATGGGAATCAACAATATTAATGTTACTTCTAGCATTGTGGGAGGAAACTTTCTGATTCTACAGTGCTGAAAAGACTCATTTTCAGAGACTGGAAACTGTCTTACACAACAATTTCATTTTGTTGATATAATCATGGCTTTGTATAGCCATTTACATAATGACATTATAGGTCTGTAAGAGAAATAGGATTATATTATTCCATAACAAAGTTATTGAGGTTTTGGTATTATACGGAGACTCTGCTTTTACATATGATTTTCATGAGAATGCTCTTTAAAGGAAATTATTTGCCCATTATCAAGCTGCTCTTTTAGAGCTTAAATAGGCCTTCAAAGCCTAGGTTTTTTTGCTAACTGTCTGCTGGTGACAGGTGACAATTTCATTCGAAATCACTATGGTGAACAAGCTCTTCTTTCAGATGAGTAGCTTGTTTATTCTTGTCCACTGCATACGAAGGACATGAATATATGAGAAGGTGAAGCACAATAAAATTGAATATGTGGCTTTGTCACACATGTTTCTTTACAGGAGAATTTGCTTATTGTACACAGTGGTGTGTGCAGAAGAAGAAGATCTCTTACAAATTCATAAAGGAATGATGGGCAGTGAATAGTGATTGTACAGTAGGATGGGTTCTTTCCAAGGGGGATCCTTGTAGTTGATCCTTCCATAGTGTTGAGTACTCCGCTTTGGAAGGTTGCATCGATAACGGGGGATTTACCTGAAATGAAGATGTTGCCTCAGAGTTTTTAATTCTCAGTCATAAATCTTTGCTGGAAATCTAAATAGGTCTCCCAGTTTTCCAGATCTGTTCATTATGCAAAGCCTGTTTGATGACAGTAGTAGCAAAAGCAGGAGAAAATAAATCCAAATGCAGTGGTAGAGTTAAGACTCCCTTTGCAGCCCAGAGATGTGAGATTATATCTATTATCTTCATCATTTTTTTACTGTCTAGCCATTTATGAAATACTTACCCAGTGAAGACGTAACATTTTTCATTTAAAATCTTGGTACTAGATATTTAGTCTGAGATCAGCTGTGACACTTAAGTATTTCCTGCTTTGATGAACCAGATGATGAAATAATCTAATTAGTCTCCTCATGAGAAGCAGTCAGAAGTATGATAGCTTTCCTATTTAAGAATCAATAAAATGGCAAGATGGTAAAATCTGTCGAGGCTTCTGTAACATGAATGTTTTATTATGAAAAAATGAAAGCTTCATACAGATTTGATTACGGAGGATTACTTATCTTCCTTTACAATAGCCAGGGATTAGCAAACAGTCCTCATCCTTCTGCATACTCCATGCATCTGTGTGTTTGTGAGAGAAGGGAGTATGTGGGTGAGATTTAGAGATACAAGTATTTAGTTTTCTTTCTCTGAGTGGGTTCTGTGGATAATGATTTTATTTTTGCAATACCTTTAGTCTTTCTCACCTTTCTTCATAGCAGGAGGTACCTGTGATGGTCCTCAGGTGGTAGGAACTTGGGAAGTTTCATGGAAGTTGATGAAATTATGCTAGGTTACACAAGCAAAGCCCTAGCTCTTTGCTGACAGTTGCTGGTGTCCACTTTCCTCACCACTGATGATCATTCTGTGAATTTCCCAGCTTATTCAGACTGTAGAAAACAACAGCCTATAAGGCAGGCGTAGTATTTTCTAAACCATCTGTGACTATTTTTTGACTAATTTCTTTCAACGTAATTCCAGCATTTTTACTCACTGCATCAGACACAGCTCCTTCCATGTCTTACAGGGGCATCAAACCAAACCATAATTGCCAGCTTCATGTGTTTTTAATTAATCCTTTGCCTTGAAGGAACTGAGATGCTGTTAGAACTTAAGGGTATTTGCAGTTCCCCATCTTGTGAGCGTTGCAGCCTCATGTTATAATCCCCATTCGTAACCCACCTCCTTCAGAAATGAGCTATGGCTTCTCCTGCAATCTTAACATTTTTAACATCTTTTATATCTTTTATCGACCCTTAGAAACACCACAGACCACAGTTTTAGAAATATTGAGCTAAGTAGCAATTCTTGCTTCCAGGTAACATGGTGTGTTGGAGCTGTGTTTTCTCTTTTATGGTAACACTTTCACCTGTAGACATTCCCTTTTTCCTGCTTGTCTTAGTATAGCTTGCTCATGTTGAGATATGAATCTCTTTAGATTGAAAAAGGCAAATAATTCAGGAGGCTTTCTAAAAGCAGCCAAAGCATTTATCTACTCCAGTTACAAGTATTCCATCTCTACTTAGGAGAGCTCTGTGTCTGGGGAGAGCTTAATATCAGATACAGTTTTCCCCCTGGATGGGGATTTTTAATGTATCACTTGTAAGTAGTAACTCTCTTCTTTGACATTTACAGTTGCTCTTGATATTTCTTACCTCCTAACGCTTCCAGACAGTGAGCCTTCCAGGAGGGCCTGAGTCGTCTCAGGCTGGGATGCATTCGCCTCCTCTGGGAAGCTGTTTTGCAGTTTTGAATATCTCAGCTATTCATAAAAAGGCAATGTGACTTTTCTAGCCCTCAACAGTGCATCTGTCTCACTGACTCACCACAGAGATGCTGAAAACAAATATACTTGCCAGTCCTGATAGCAGTGCTTGGTTGGTTGTCTGTTTCATGCAGGTGGAAGAACACAACTAAGCCTTCTCAGGAAGGGCTTTGGGCAGATGGGCCAGGACGGCAGAGGCGCTCAGCCAGGACAGCAGCTCAGCTGGAGTGAGAGCTGGACTGCTGCATCATCGGATTCATTAGAGGAGGAAGCACTTAATTGTTGCGGCTGGTGTCAGACCGAATCTCTGGCACCTAGGAGAAGAAAGAAAATCGTTGAGTATGACCAACAAGAGATGACTAGTAGCAATGAGGGAACTTTTATGAGGATCTTGATGATAAAAGGAAGAAGTCTACGTGAAGTCTGAATCAAAAAAAAAAAAAAAGGGTCTGTATAAAGGTTAGGATTCCTTGTGAAACCTTGTAATGTATGCCGAGCCTGTATTAAAAAGATAGCCTCCACTACTAACCTTTAAAATATTTCATGAGATTTTCAGTTATTTCTTGAAAATTTGACCTTTGATGAAGATAGGCTGAGAGTCATGTATGCTTTTCTGCCTTGCTTACTCCATCTTTGGGAGCATGGTTGTAGGTGGGAGAATGAAAATGGAGGGTTCAGAACCAGATGAGAAAAAGGAGAAGCATTACAATGAAGAATAATGTCTAAAATACTGTAATTTAATACTGTTCTATTAGACAATGCTGTGGTACATTGTGGTGTTCACAGCAATTGATCTCGGGTCATGCCACACTTAGATTTGCTTGAGATTTATTTATGCTCTCACATGACTTTGAATGTCACAAAATGTAGTCATCTTGAGAATCCAGCTGAAATGAGAGTATTTTATTTCTTTATCTCTAAGCAATAAAAATACTTGGTAGGTACAGTTGGTACTTTCCCAGGCAATTAATAGAACAGAGTAATACTTATTTTTCTTGGGAACTTTATTTTGCTTAATAGGTAACATAGCCATCAGTCACTCATTGCCAGTCTAAGCTTATGTTTGCAGCGTGCATAGGTTTTTAAACATGCTCAGTATTTGGCAGAGATTTGGTCTTGCCAGAGAACCAAGGTGGATGGACAATTTAGTATTGCTCAGTTCTGCTCTGACTATTGCTTTCAACAACAACAAAAAGATCACAGCAGAGAAAACGGTCCACAGTTGCATGAAAGAAGACATGCTGGCTGCTGAATGGACTGAAAGCAGATCCAGAAGTCACTGATAGTTCATTTATTGTGTGCATACCCACAACCTCCTGTCTTACCTAGCACGTTCTTCTAAAACCCCTCTGTTGTGGCAAAGGTGGTTGCAAACTGAAGAAAAGCAGCAAATACTGAAAACCACTGATGGTGGCACTAGAGCCCTATCCCTCTAGTCTCCTCCCCAGAAAGCTAATAAAGAACATCAAAAATAGATGTTATCAGGCCATCAAGAATTAACAACATGCAGCAGATGGTAACACCTACCCTTTGCTATATATCTAATTTTAGCCCAGACTATTTATCAGCAAGTTGTGGCAAAGGTTAAGGAATCCAGCGCCGAGGAGTGGGAAGCGAATAGATGCAGGAGGGAGCAGAGAGGTTTTTCTCTCACTTCTGGCCCTCTTTCAGGCTATCATTTTAATCAGCAGCTTTGTACACCATGATTACCCTCAGTGAAATGAATGAAAGTGTTTCCTTCAGCCCCAAACTATCAACTGGTGACCAGCCAGTTGAAATGTATTACATACTCAAAATACTGGATCTATATTTCATGGCTGAAATTGAACTATGTCCCTGAAGGTGTTCTCATGGGAAATGAAATTACACCATGCAGTGTACATGTGGGGTGGGCACACATGCTTAGGGATCCACATTTGTATTTTCACTCGTCATGTTTTGTCCTTACCTCTCTGCTTTATTTGTTTTTCTTTCCTGGCACTAGCAACAGTGTGATTTAGGACAGTAAATGCATATTGATGCATGTTGTATCTGCCAGTCTTGTGATTGAATATCTAGACTGAGAGCATGCCTTCACCACAGGCTTAACTCAGGCTCCCACCTACATTTTAGTAAAAATCTCTCTGTCAGCAGTGCACTTAAACTTTTCACCTTGGCTTATCTGAGCTCTGAACAGATACCTGCTGGCCCAGTGAAGGGCATAGTCTGAAGACAAGGTCTCTGCTGAAAGGTTGTCTGACTCAGCAATGCAGCCTGCTGTGCCCAGTCTGACCCAGGGAATGGCTCACGTTGGGATTTCTCCACCTGGAATGAAGGATGCCAGAGTCGTGGTTATCAGACCCTGCACCAGATCGGTTTGAGACCAGGTGGCCTGGTTTCTCAAGTGGAGGAGAAGCTGGTGCCACTGCTGGAGGTGTCCACCCCAGACGTTGCAGCCCCCAGCAAGTGACAACCAGCATTTAACAATCTTGCCTCTGTGCTCTCTCCAGCACTGTCTCCCTTCACTGAGACCAGACTGCGCTGACTTTGCCAGACTTGGCTCAGGGGTGTGCACACTCACATCCCACAGTGCACAACTGTTGTCTTGATGCTAAACAAGTGACCAACCCTCACACTTTTGTGAGTCTTTTCTTGCTCGATCCCTGCTAGGTCTTTTGGCCATAGGCCTAAATTTATCCATGAGTCCATACCGTGAAGATGTGAGGAGGTCTGTAGATTAGAAGAGACTTGAAAGCCTCTGAAAGAAGATGTAAGCATTGGGAGGATTCTCCCCAAAGCACTGGAAAACCTTCCTTTGCTCTGCCTTTGAGAGGGCTATGTCTAGATTTTATTTATTTTTTAAATTGTCATATCATAGTCTGTGTTTCCTAATGGGAATTTCCATACACAAGATGTTTAAAGTGTTTCTTAGCTATGGATGCTTTGTGTAAACAGCACTTCAGTAAGAAACAAACTGCCCTGAGTTGCACAAGTGAATAAAAACAGTTTGAATCCCTGGTTCTGATATACTGACTTACTACTGTGAGTTTTCTGTAATCTGTGCCTGGCTTAAAGTGCCTGAAAGTTATTGGGGTTTGTATTAATTATTTAATGGACTTCTCCTGGGAAGGTAGCTCTGGTCTCTCTTCTTGGTTCAACTGCGTTTTTCAAGAACAAAAAGTGCACAAACTTGTTTATTTTGAAAGTTCTGTTAATTGAAAATGGACTGCTAAAATTTTTTAAGGTTCAATTTTCACATTTACAGTTGGAAACATCATTCATAATCATTTGAGGAGTTTTGCCTTTTTCTTCATAGAACTGCTGCAAATTTCACAGGTACAAGCATTACATTTCTGTACAAATTTCAGCATGAATATTTTCTTAGGGATGCAAACAGCCTTTTGTGAATAGTCAAAGTCTGAAATTATCACTGTATTAGTTAGGTAAAGCACAATTTGTCACCCCTGAGTGAATCTAGTAGCACTGGTCATTTCAAAGTATGCAAGACATCCCAGTGAAGCCACTGAATCTTGCATAAATGCTAACTCATATGAGCATTTAAGAAGGACAGACAATTAATAAAGTGGCATAAATGTGTACCCCAGGATTTCCATAGCTTCAATATCTCTTCAGCTTGTATTTGCAGAACATCAAGTAAAATCAATTACTGAGCAAATAGTGATGTTAAACCAGAATGCTTTATTTTTTCTTGCTCTTTCATACAAATAGTAGAGAAGACAGAAAAAACTAACTTAAAGGTTTCCCATGCCCCTTTACTCATGATCTCAGAAACTTAATAACTTCTAATAAATGCTATAAAAAAAAATTCCAGAGAACATCTGGCGTTTGACTGCATAACAAACCTGGAAAACAAAGACGCATTTTTGCTTTTACCCAGCTTACTCCACTATCCTTGGGCAGTGAGCAATAAGCCAGAGTCTGATTTGCTTCCTCAGCTGCCTTAAACTATAACAGGCCTTCAAAAGAGACTTTCTAGCACAAATAGTGTTGAAATTAAACTTTCAGAGGATTCATTCAAGTTTAAAGTTTTAGTATCTTGACGCACAAGAGGCAAATGCCCTTTCTGTGAAGGACTTTATTCTGCAGCGTGCTCAGGAACTAGCAACAGCCTTGAGTTAATTGAATGCAGTCTATGAGAGAAATATAGCATAGCATCCAGAAGCAATACAATGTATTCAAGTGTTTGTCCATATGTAAGTAGTTAATTGATTGTGTTGCTATGAAGCACAACTCAAGGTTATTTTATTATCTTTAGCACAAAGCTGTACAATTACAAAATCATACAGGTTGCAAAATACATTTAAGGGCAAGGTAGTCTTAACTACAACGTTGTGAATGACAATGAATTATTTTCCTCTCTTTATCTTACTGTACTCTTCATAGCTCAGGGACAGCATCTGGTGCTTAGTGAATTCCTAGTTCTATTTAGTTTTTCTGCTAGGAGGATTGATGGAAAAGGAAATTGTGTGTTGTTTCCAAGGACATGCATTCATGTTAAATGTGATTCACATTTAGAGTCTTGATTCTTGACCAGTTCCAATCATTCATGTATTATGATTTAAGCCTCTCAAAAATATGTAGATGTTAAAAAAAGCATACAAAAATCCTATACAGGTCTTAGTCTTTTTGTCCTCTCTTTCTAAACCTTTTAAGCACCTTTTCTACATGACCACCAAGTCTAGAAGCTTACACAAAAGCTGAGATTCTCCTGGAAATCGTTATTCAGAGTTCTGGGGAAGTGCTGAAATTTCAAAACTTTTAATGAGGGATTGTCCTTTTTCTTCTATCCAATCATCCATGTGCACCTTGTGAAGCTGATGTGAAGACAAATATGACAGTAACACTCTATCTTATATTCCCTCTCTTTAGGTCAAAGAAAACCCAAAACCAACGCCTCAACAAATCAGAGGGATCTTGCTGGGCTAGAAATTTTGCATTTTTGGATTGGATTTCCTGTTTTTTCTCCTGTCCACCATTGGTATAGCTGCACTGAATCAACCTTGGGCAGCAGGTAGAAGGCAAACAGGACCACAGAGTGTATGGATATTCCACCAACCTATGTCACACTTGGGGTACATACTGAGGGGGGTGTGAAAGGGACAAAGGAAAGATTTTTGTATGTTCATGTAAAAGCTAAACCTCATTAAAGTACAGAGCACATCTAATGGCCAAGCAAACGACACAAGCTTTCTTTAGCTTCATTCCTGTGCAAGCACAGATACACTTCAAAATGAACAATTTGTGTCTGTGTAGCTGGGAGAAATGGCGTAAGGTAAATTTAAATTTTATAACTGTAGCTATAACTTAAAATGGATAGGTAGCTACAAATGTTGTCATCCAGTGTTTGCCATCTCAATTCCTTGCTATTTAAGGCAGACAAAACTGTTTGTGAAACATCTCAAAAAGCTGTTATTTTTACCAAATGACAGGCTGATTCTAGAACATAATGGCCAGAAGCTTTTAGCAAATTAAATAGCATGATGTTCTTAGTGTGAGTGTTAGATAGGAAATACTTCCCAGGAACAAGTATTTGAGGGCTAAACCCAGGATTTCATTGGGAAAGTAAAATTATTGTGCATTTTGAGTAGCTTTGTGAGAGGAATTTTCATGCAGAAGTGTTGTGTTGTCTATCTTATCTATACATTAGATGTACTCTGTATATAACAGAATGAAATGTGTATATATATATATGTCTGTGTATATGTGTATGTATATAAGTCTGTATATATGTGTGTATTTATATGTATTAAATGTGTATATATGTGTGTATATGTATATATATGTGTATGTATACATATGTCTGTATATAACAGAATTAAATACCTTCTGCACACTCAGTTATGGTGCCTGTATCAGCTAATCTCCCTGAGAGTGCCAATGCCATTGTTTCCTCAACGCATTAAAAAAGAATATGGATTGCATAATACTGTAGATGTTCTTAGATTTCTCCTTTGAATTTGATAGAAAGTTATGAGTTTTGCCATTAGTTCTCAGATCCCAAAGCACTATAAGAAATGTAACACATGCTAAGAAATGCCTCCAACATAATGAGAGAGGAAATTGAGGAGCTGAAACAGAATAATAAAGGAAGGAAAACATTGATGCTTGCATGATCCTGGAAAATGACTGTTATGTTCTGCTACAGGTATTTAAATAACTTTGGCAAGGATTTATTATTGAAGAAAAGTAGACATTGGACTAAACCCAGGGTAAAAAAGCATAACCAAAACATCACCACAAACAAAAGCCTTTGGCAGAGAAAAGACACCAATCAAGGCACAAATCAAGTTTCAAAAGTATTTCTAATTAAAATGCTTCATTTGATATGAATAATAATACAGGAAGTATATCTGAAATTCAAAGCAACTTTTCTACTTATAGCAGAGCTTCTAGATGCTCGTTAAGGAGTTATGATTTATATCATCCGAAATTACCCAGCTATAAAGATGTCTATCTGTTAGCGGTTTTGCTAATGCATCTGCCATTTTGGTGCCCAAGCACCATTTCCTTTTTTTTTTATCTGGTGTGAAAAACAACAATCAAGAACCTGTGGAGAGTTCTCATTTTTAAGGGTGTTCTAGTCCAAACTGTTTTACACAGCCACCTGCAGTAATTGCCCATCTTGGCTATTCATTAACCATTTGTTTAATTTTGTTTCCATGACAACTTCCTATATTATGCTATCTTAGAAACTCAGTAGGATCCAGACATTAACTTAAAACACCTAAATGTTTCTCTGAGTTGCATCCCTTGTTTCCTTGGCAACTTCCTCTCAAATCACCCTAGGATATTTCAAGGCACCCAAGACAAATTTCATCGCATTGATCTTTTTAATGAATTTACACTGACCTGCAGTATACACATTGTACCAAACTTAAAATATTAGATGACAGAATCTTTATTGATTTCATTCAAATGCTGCTTCTCAGCTGAAATCCAATTACTTTGCCCCAGCGCTTTCATTTTCCCCATTACGACTGCAAAAACAATGCTGTAAGGCGCCATCTATATGTATGCAGACCAATCTGAAGATTAAAAACAACTTTGCATACTAAGGGCAATATTTCTGACAGAAACAAGGACACGTTTTTGCTGCTCTAGAGTAATGTGTGATTATTAAGATAAATTCTAATGAGAAAAGGTAAATGCAGAAGAAACCTCAAGAAGCATTGGCACTCGTATTCTTTTTGGTACATTTCAAAGGCAGTAGTTAAAAGAATCATAGCACAAGAAAATAATCCCAGATGCTAAATCTCCTCCCTTACTCCCAAAGGAAAAAGAAAGAGGAATCTAACACTGATTCCATACTGTTCACAAAAGCTGGTGACTCAACAGGTCTTCCCTAATTATGCTCACACTCGTACTGTCTTGGAGCAGTGCAAGAGGCTAAAGAAACAAGATGAATCTTGTATCTTGGTTGCAGTTTCTTCCTTCAAAGGAAAGAGGGTCCAGTTTTTTTTTTCATATTGGCTGTCCTACACCTAAAGAAGTGAGATCTCGGTCTGCCATATTTGAATGGAAAGGTGGAAACCAGATCAGACCCTGGAAATTAATGTCTTTTGGAGATAAGAAAGGACTGAAAATCTAAGATCCACACACTGGAGAGTTACATACATCTGCATTATTTAATCCTACCATATTAATTTTCCAAAATTTAAATCCATATCCTATTATTTCTACATCTGGCCTGCCTTGGCATCTGTTCTTTGCTGGCCTCAGTCCTGGTTTAGCATCTTCCCATTTTTCTCATTACTTCCTTTTATCTGGTTTATTGAGTATGCTTCACTCTAAAATAAAACTATAACCAAACACAGACAACACAATGAGTGCACAGGCTGATTTAGCATCCATGCACATGAATATGGGAATAATATGCACAAAACCAACTTATCACCTGCAGTGTCCTTTGCTGACATTTTTTTGACATCTCTCCTGGAAGGGTAATTTGCTGCTTTTAGACGTATTCTGGAAGGTTTTGCATCTTAGCTTTGTCAGTGTTTTGAATGACTCACTTTGCTATTTTAACAGAGGAAGAGAGATCTGAAGTCAGGAGAGCACTGTGCAGCACCTATGCTTACTGCTTTGCCAGCCTTTAGCAGCACCTGCCTTTGGACCCAGGAAAAAATTTATGTTCCTAATTGTATCCACATAGTCTCAAGGTATAGGAACAGATGTTGACTCTGGTAGAATATTTCCTTGTTCCTAAAATTTCTTCACAAGGGTGCAATAGCTCTTCTTATATGGCAGGGACAACTTCCTCTTCTGCCTGTGTGACTGAGATGAGTTGGCTCAAGCCAGAGCAATGTTCCAAGTGTGTCTGAATCTGAGGTTTTAATCTGAACCAGTCAGCCTTACCCAGGAAAGTTGCCTGGACTAGTCTCTTTTGGTAAAGACCCTTTTAGTCTAGCTCCAGTCTGGTGCACATGAGATCCAAAGGAAGAGAAGCAGTGGAAGAAGAGACGGACCATATTTTTACTGCTGCTGGAACTGACTGTCACGGGGACAATAAACAAAAATATATGTATAAAGGAAATAGAATTGTTGCTGACAAAATGAATGAAGGATGTTTTAAGAGAGAAAAGAGTGATTTTACTGCTTTGAAGTTCGGCTCAATGCTGAAGAGCAACCTGAGAGGAAATTAACTCCTTTAAGCTTTTAAAAAGCCTATCAGACAAACAGACCTTAACAGAGCCTGCAATCACATTAATGCTAGCTGACAGTTGTGCAACACTTGAAAATAGAGATTTAAGTCACACAGTTATATATAAAAACTAAGTAGCAATGGCTTCATAAGAGGTAACTGGAGATGTCTAATTCATACCTTTGAAAAAAGAATTAGTGAGCTGTTTGTCTAGGCCAGAATGATCATTCCTCTACCGTGTGTCTGCTGCTTTCTCACTTTTGCCTGGCAGGAAATGAGCCTTTGAAGACATAACGACTTGTCTAATTTTCTGCATGTTAGAAGTCTCATTAAGTATAATGAATTATTAATGCCAAAGACATTATGGTGGAGAGCATTTGTTGGATCAGAGCTACAAGTGTTAAGCCCTTCTGGAAAAAGCTGTGGCTTGTCTACGTAACAGTAGCAGTTTACTGGGACCTCCCTCTAGAAAGCCTGATAGCTTTTGGTAGGATAAATAATAACATTTATAAGGACCAGATTATATGATGTGTGTGTAATTTCAGGCAAACTTAAAATGTTGGGCAATTTGAATACTATTAAATTTCCTTCTTATCTCTTGAGATAAATTATATATATATGTCTATAAACTTTAAAGAATTGTATCTGCTCTTTTCAAATCTCAAATGCATTTCATAGTGTTTGTAGATGATTTGCACTGCCAAGACTTGCTGTTATGCAGAATGCACTTTAATTAAGATTTTAATGCATGTCTTATGTCACCATTCATGGCTATAATATGCTGTTTTCTCTGGTGTTTTAGCCTAGTGGTAAAATATTAATATTAAATTTTTAGTGGAAACTCTTCTTTGAAAGTATTTTTTGTTCTTGCTTCTCTCAATTGTTCTTTGATGCACAAATATTTCAACTTTATTTAGGTGGGAGTATCAATAAATAGTAAACTGTGATTCTGGAAGGGATTAAAGGACTAAATTCAGGAAAGACCATGAAAGTCTTTCCAGAAGTTTCAGTTGGCTTTGGATCATGCTGGAGCAAACATTTTAAGATATTTCTCTTCAGTTCCATATTGACACTAGTGTTATGGCAGGTTCCTAGTAAGCTAAGGTATTTGTCAAAATATATGATGCCAAGATGAATGATTAGAAAGAAGATTTTCCTGAATGAGATAACCCATTTGTTTTAGTCATAGTCCAGCTCTGAGCAAGCAATGCAAATATATGTGTGCTTGAAATAAAGGATGTTTGTTGTACATATGGAATCAGTTTTTTGATATAAAAGTATTTACTACTCCAGTACTTTCAAATCACTGATAGAACTGAGGATATTTTCTAAGAGAAGGAACAAAAGTAACAGCTGATTTATTTACCCTGGAGACAGCTAAAAATCCCACAAGAGTAGAAAGAGTATATTGATCTGTGCTTGTAGTTTTGGTGTAAAGGAGTGTAAAATATACCGCCTTTGTCTGTTCCATTTTGTTTCATTCCTGACTTAAATTCAGGGGATCGCCAGAAACAACAAAATGCTGCCTGATGCGGTGCTACCTCTTTTGCAGCTGGGCATGTGCCAATGGCCTGAGGGTTACATCTGCTTTGCATATGAATTTGCACAGTATATTCATGAGAGCCTAATGTGAAGGGTTAGCCTTTATATATTTGTATGAATTATAAAGAAACTGCATAAACTATGTTTCAAAGGCTGCAGGGGAAAAGGGTATAAAAAGGAAAGCTGACACTTCTTGTGTCCATCCTTCTCTTCATGAATTATTTAACACACCTTCCACTGCCAATATCCATCAAGCTGAAATTCTTTAGGAAAAGATTCAAAGCTTTGTTTGGAAGACAAAGAACCTCACAAGTGAGATGATATTTGCCCCAAAGCTGGAAGCTGAACATTTACCCATCTAGGTGAAAGCAACATCACAATAAACCAAGATGATTTTGGTGCCAGCAGCACTCTCAAGTATATGAAAGAGTTCTTGGAATCTCTTCCAAAACTGCTCAGCTACTGAAGTGCAGCATTCACCCTCATTCCCTATAATTTTTTATTTTCCTAGGTGAAGTCTCAAAGCAGTGAAGATTTCACAGTGTAGTTTCAAATGGTGATTAGCTTCAGGAGGTCCAAGGTTTGGCTTCTCTCATGCCTGCAAAATTAGATGGGCTTTCCATCAAGAAGTTGCTGGTGGCTGAGGATTTTTTTACTCCTTCTCTACTCCTTACTTTAGAGAGGATGGTATTAGAAGGTACATTGAGGAAGAAGTGGCTATGACCATTTCAAGTTGTGTTCTGGTCATTTGGGGCTTCTGCGAAGATTTGTTTAGAGAACTCCTGCTCCCCTGTAACCTCTCTTGTGGTGTTCAGAATGGGCAGTAGGGTTACCTCAGGAAAATGCCATTCTTTGACCAGTTTGTTCAACAATATCAAATCACTTCAGAGAATTTCAATTCAGAGACAAATGATGTAGACATGTCCTTTTTGTCTGGGTTTTTTGTTTGTTTGTTTGGTTGGTTGGTTGGTTTTGTTTGTTTTGTTTCTCTTTCTTTTAAATGAAAGCTCAAATCTGCCTCAGCTGATGAGGTCATCATAGAATGATCATGGGAAATAAATGAAGGACTTTCCAAGAGCACATTCTAAGGCCAGCAAACCAGACAGACCAAGGGCTGTGCAGCCTAATGGTTGAGCAAAAAAGCAAAAAGCAGCACACTGTCCTCACATATTACCTCTTTTGTCAAGAAATTTAAGAAAAATGAGGTTAGGTGTTGGATTCTGTGCTTGCATCTGTGTTAGAGCCCCCCTTATCTTTGTAACGGACATCTGCTGGGCGTGGTTGTAAATGCCAGGTGAGACCTTGACTTGAGATCAGCACCCCTATTCCAGTCCTGAAGAAATAGATATATTCATTACAGCAGAGCACTGCTGCCATTAGGGTTGCACATGGTATTCATTCGGAGGAGTCTATCTGAGTCTATTACAATCTTGCCAAATATTTGCCTTTCACTTTGAAACAGTACATGACCTCTGTCAAAGTGAGGTTTTTTTGTTTGTTTGTTTGTTGTGTTTGTTTTGTTGTTTTTTTTTTTTTTTTTGGGTGAGGAGCTTCAAGCTTCTTTCAAGATCTTTCAAGCAGATCTTCTCTTCTTTCCTGTGGAGAAATTTAGCTCCACCTAAACCACCCCATATTGTTGCAGTGCTAAAAGTAGAGCCTTAGCAATTTAAACAGTAAAGTGCCTTGTTATTTGGAACAGACACTAAATCTGATGGGAGCTGAGGGGCTTGGGTTGTGTGTGACCTGATAGGTAGTGAAATCCATCCACTTGTAAGGGGTTTTACATCACACCTTCAATGAAACAAGACAGCAAACCTCTTTATCTTTTAAACCAGTGATGTCCCAGTATTGAATGAATGTGAGCTCCATTTATGTTTGACTGAAGTGCTTTTGTCATGGTCTGATCAATCCTTCTTGAGGCTCACAGAAACATTCCAGCTGGCTTTGCTGAACTTTGCACTGTCTTTAGTGTATGACTGTAGCTTGTAAGGGAAGGCTCTAGAAGGCTTTGCTTACCTTAGACATTATTCTCCCATTTAGATACCCCAAGCGTTATTAATCTGCATGACTGTCATATAATTTTTTTCAAATCCTTGCAAAGATTATTATTTATTATAGATATAGTAATAGGGTAATTTTTTATATTGTAACTAGCAAAATTGTTGAAATCCAGTGCCTTATTTTTGCCAATACTCTGGACAGATATTGCTGTGCTTTCTATACTTTTTATTGCACAAAATAACAGCGTGTAAAATGATGGAGAGTATAATCTAGTGACTCCAAATGAATATTGGCTCAGTCTGAGACTGTAATCAGTGTAAAAATCTGAGGGTTTTTATACTGAAAGATTATAACTAACTTCTGATTTTCATCTGTTTCTGTTCCATGACTGTGTTTGGAAATTATCTATCAACTATGGAACAATTATAAGTGTATAGAAATAAAATTCTGACATAATAGGTGGTAGCCTGGGTCTGCATCTACCTTCTCATGTGCCTAACAGCTCCATGTTTAACCCACAGCAGTATTTTTTCATTTGTCTGTCTGAGGCAGATGTAGCTATGTAACTAATATCACTGAAATATGTGAATACATTTCCATAATTAGTATCTTGTGAGGGTAGGTTTGGATTTAATGGGGGATTCGAGTCTTAAGTGTCTTGCAAATTGCAGTATATTGATTAATACTATCCTCTCAACCAGAACTTAGTTTAACGGCCACCTGTTTCCAGAATATTCAGGAATCCACAACTGGAGTAGGCTAGCATTTAAATCAGAAAAAGAAATGAAGTTAAATGGGTACACTGAAATTAAACTATCCTTCTAAAAGAATATTATTGAAGCTGGGATTGACAAATGTTTGGAAAGAATTTTAAATATTTTTATGCAGTATGTATTCAGTAATTAGAATTGGCCCTCCAGGTAACCTTTCCTACAGCACTAATATAATTTCAAAGTGGAAAAGCTGAATTATTAAATGACTTAAGGGCACAATATTTACAAGATGTAATCAAACAGTTTAAGAATGAAGAACAATTAAGATTTGCTTTTCTGTATAACTGCTTCCTGCAGTAACCATGCAAGCTTCTAAAACTGAAGTGAGAGTACAGGTGCTGGGAAGAAAAAGGTTTGCTTCCATTGGCCCTCCTTAATTAAATTCTCCATGTAGGCTACACTGAATCCACAGTCACCAAGAAGTAGCAAACCTAGACAGAGGAAATTTAGAACGCTGTCAATTTAATATCACTTCTCTTTCTGTTGTGTTTGCCTTTGCAGTGTCCTGGGAGCCCCATTTCATCCATTTCTTAGGGGCAATCCAGCAGCAATTATCAGAGGATTACCACTTTTGAGAGAGGCATGCAGGAGGGAGAAAAATGAATGTTAGTAGCCAGAACTTGTTTGGTTTTCGCTGTGGGAATGTCAGTCTGATGTTGGTAGCCCATAAGCCTGTAATGAAGCAGCTACCCAGCTTTCTCACTGTCACTTTTGCAGTATATCTCTGTGTCTTGGTTTGCTTTTGGATGGAGGATTTTTCTCGCTTGTTATTTCATGAGGTGAAAAGAACAAAATAATTGCAGATACTGCCCTGCTGAGCAATATCCAGTTGATATATTGATCATGGTTGTGAGGACTCCACTGAACAAGAAATTCTTTGATGCCCAAGTTTGCAACTCGTGTCTGGAACAACTTCTATCTGCAAAGGAAGACAACATTACTCATTTCTTGTAACAAGGTGCCTGCAACTCAAATGGTCTTTGAAAGGCATGCCTACAAAGTTTAACCATGTCCTTGAACTGGTGCTATGTGGTAAAAAGTGACTTAGTATGAAGATCACAATTTCAGAAGTAAAAACATTAAGCACTTTTCTTCTATTTTGTTAAAAGCACATCAGAAAGGGGTGTGAAAAAAAAGTTGTAGAATTGCATTTCAAAATAGTTTTCTATCTGAGTAAAGAAGCAAGTATGTGGTGTGTAGAAAGTCTGCAGTAATTGACTCAGGCCTGTGATTCTCCTTAAACAGTGACTAAATTCACCCTGTTGGTGGCTGCAGAGCAGTGATTGACTTCCCCATGCAGACAATTGGCCTCCCACATTTTATCTGATTGTCAGGAGAAAAAGAAAATGAGAAAGAATTATAAGGGCAAATTAATAGTACTTAGATATGGAGATTTTTATGTCCTTTCATGCCTTGAACTTTTTTTATCTTTATTGCTACACCATCTGCAGTCCTATTGCTTACTACTGCCCATCAAAGTTCAGGCATGGTCACAGCTCTCTTCCAGTGTCACCTCACACTGGAGGATGCCTTCTCTTGTTCTGCTACCAGCCAACATTAGTACCAGCCCTGAGACAAGTGTGAAGGGAGGGCATACTTTTTGTTCAGGCAGAGCTTGAAAGAGTCCAGAAGCTCAAGGAGAAAAGCTCTCCCATCTGATTCTGCTTGCAGCTCAGGATCCAGGCTTTGTCCCCCCTAATACAGAGAAACAGCTCTGCAGGGTCAAGACCGAACTGCAGCCTGAGCTGCTTTTCCTGGTGAAAAAGAAAATCTTCTCCAAGAGCTGCTTGGATTTAAGTGGACAGTATTACATTTTTGCATCTATTGTCTTAAATTAGTACATGCAATTTTGGAGTATGTATTTTAGAATGGTGCCGGAAGAGTCACTATGTTGCATTATGTGAATGCAACAGCAAGGAACTAAAGTCTATCTCCTTGTGTCGGGTAGGACTGATATTAGCTAAAACCATTCCTGGCACTATCCTGCATCTTTCCACCTCATTGCTGAGTCTCCGAACTTTGTCTTTGACCCTTCCTCTCCAGTCCTCATGCAAGTGTGAAGGAAAAGTACAAACCCAGTTGTTCTTAGGAACATATCAGGAATGTACTCTTTTCAAGTAAAATATTACGTGCCCTTTCCCTACCCCTTCCCCTTATATAAGACTTTCTTTGGCTTGCATATGATCAGTCAGTGGAACTTCATCCATTTGAAAAGTAATAAATCTGCCAGGAAAGCTCATTAGTTTAATTTATTATGATTAAATACAAGGATTGTTCACTTCCCTGTTTCATCAAGGATTATAATCAAGATTTTAAATGTGGCCAGAGGGGACATTTCAGCTAGTGATTCAATCTGTAAGACAGAAGGAGGTTTGTACAGGAAAACATAGTTAAATATGCAAGCACAGTATGCCTGTGTGTGAATTTGAAATACAGTTGTTTAAGGATCTCGACATTTAACATGAAAAACTTCTAGCAGAGATTCATTTGGGGATGGAGATTGAATGTCATTATTTTTCCTCTCATTAGTCCTGAGTTTAAGATATATAACCTTTTAATAGGAATATGAGGGAAATAAGCAGTTAATTCTTTGTGATCCTGAACTGACTCAGGGACAGCTGGTTTTTAGGGAAGATTGTTTTGCATACTTCTTGAATGACCTAAAATATTTCCAAAGGAAATTAGTGTTTTGAGGGACCTTTCACATAGTATTTCAACTAGCAAACAATCATCTCTTCTAAAATTGCTGCTTATAGTGCTTGTGACTCAGCATGTGTTTTCTAGCAGTGACTCGTGAGAGAAATGATCTATGGGCACCTTAGGGTAGCATCTTTGTTCCTTACTCTGCCTTTATCCTCTCTCTGAACCTATGGGTTGAATTCACTCATGGTTTTGTCCTGTGGTGGGTTGACCTTGGCTGGATACCAGGTGCCCACCTGGCCACTCTATCACTCCCCTTCCCAGCTGGACAGGGGAGAGAGTAAGGTGGAAAACAACTCACGGGTTGGGATAAGGCAGTTTATTGAAGCAAAAGCCGAGTGAAAGCTTGTGTGTGCAAAAGTGAAGTGAAAGATAGCAAGGGTTTATTCTCCACTTCTCATGGGCAGTGATAGTCAGTCACTCCGGACCAGCAGGGCTTCAGCACACATGATGGTTCCTCAGCAAGCAGCCACTGGAGACAATGAATGCCTGCCTTCCTGTTCCTTGCCTCAGCTTTTATATCTGAGCTGATGTCATATGATCTGGAATATCCCTTTGGTCAGTTTGGGTCAGCTGGCCTACTTGGGTCCCCTCCCAGGACCTTGCCCTTGACTGAGGAAGGAATGTTACAGTGCTGATGCTGCGCCTGCCCTGCTCAGCAGCAGCCAAAACACCGGTGTGTTATCAGCTCCCTTCTACCTACCAAAGCAAAGCACAGCACTGTGAGGGCTACTGTGGGGAAATGAACTCCAGATCAGCCAGACCCAATACATTTCCTTTTTCTTCTCTTCCTCATTTTCATAAACATTTGCCAAAATAATTTCTAATCTCCCCCTCTCCTGTGGGTGAGAGCTATCAGCGAGGCAGATGTATGCCAAGGACCAGCGTTTTACGGATTGTGCATTTCTGTACAACAACAGAGGAAAGTCAGGAATTGCCAGAATGAATCAGACCTGTGATTTCTCTAATCCACTGTTCTCTGACATCATATATTCCTCTGAACCATGTAAATTCTCTGTGCTGTTTTCTGTTTTCTCCTCTTTAGAGGTCAATTTAGCACAGTCTGCAGAAGTATGCAAAAAAAAGAGGTTGTAGCAGAACAGAATAGGATTTCATTTGAAGGAGAAATATATTGCTGGTATGTTCCATCTTCATGAGGGATATCTGCTGAAGCCTGAACTGTATTACAAATAGTGCACAACATTCTTTCCACTTATAAAGCTAATTTGGGCACTTAGCACCGGTGACCGTATGAGCACAAGAAACATTCAGGAAGTTTCAGGACATCCTGGAAAAAAGTTCAGGAAACAAAAAGCAAAGGAAGCACAGAAATCAAGATTTCTATGGGATTTAATCATATTTAAATGAGAGGAAAATATGGTATAAAAAATGTAATTATTTCTTGAATTTCACTTAAGAAGACTTAAGACTGAATATGAGCAAAATTTGAAGAAAATACCCATATGGAAAGAAGGGATACATTACATTTATTACCAAATGGAGCATGTTAAACAACATTTGTGTTGCAGAGGAGAGCTGACAAACAAAAATCCAAGAAAATAAGAGTTTGCTGGAAAATGTCAATTTGTGAAGACTAAAATTCGGAGAGTGTAAATTAAACCCCTGGCTCACCAAAGCTGAAATTTTTGTTCCAAACCCAACCCACATACCTACTAACTTGGTGGTTAGGCTCCCTGGGAATGGGACTTCAGGTGTAAGTAATTCTGATGGCTGCTTCAGTCTGGGGGCTTCAGCCCAAGTGTGTCACAGCCTGAGGAAACTGTTTTCCATGAAGGTCCAGGATAGGAATGAAGTGGCACTGCTGCAGAAATGACTTCTGGGCAGCCAAGAGCAGCGTGACTGCACTGCTCTCCATGTCCCCAGACACCTGTGCCTTGCAGCAGCTCTGGGATGGCCTGCCATAGGATGTGGGAACATGCTGCTCATCCTTCTGTATGTCCAGCTCTACTATATGATTCTGCTTGGACTATACAACTCCAGTAGCAGGTCCTGTACTCAGCCATCTGTCTCACACCCTTAGAAGGGGAAATGTGGTTGCATTTCTGTAGGCTTTTTATCAGTTGGAGCCAGGTGGCACACCTTCTACTGCCATTAAAATGCAATTCCTTTCAATGACTCCTTGCATGTATGCAGGGCCTGCCGCACTAGATCATTTGCAAGTCCTGCCACCATCTGGGATTTATGTGGAGTGTTATTCAAATGATATATGGTGGAGCCTCAGGAAAATGATGGCAGTGAAGAAAATGTACATTGAATGCATTCATCGACCCAATTCCATCTGAAGAAATGCTGTCACTCCCTGACACAAATTTTCTGCGTAGGATGAAAAATAGAATACATTAGACTGTTTTGATAATAGTGAATTTTTTGTTTGTTTGTTTTTTGTTGGTTAGATAGTTTAGTTTGTTTGGTTTTTTAATATTAATAATTTTGTTTGTTTAATAACAATTGTTAAAAAATAATTGTGTGCATTAAAGTACATTTTACAAGACAGAAAGTGTCAGGAATGTATTGGTAAATTATTTTCTGGTTTGGGCCCATGTGTCTGACTGATTAAAAAAAGCTTGAGTTTTTCAGGCAGTCTCACATGTGATGAGGCGGTTGTTATGGCAACAATACATTTTTTATGAGTTGTAATAATGACAGAGCAATGTCTTTTAAATTATCAGGATTTAACATTACAACTGCTTTGTCTTCCATGCACCCCTTAAAAGTATTGAAATATTTTCACGGCTCTGTGATACCATCTCCATGCTTTTCTTAAGTACGTAAAAAAAAAGATCTTTGAGAAGGTGCATACATTAAGGGTATAACAACTCTCATTGTGCCTCAAGAATATTGCTTTTTCCATCCCCACCATGATTACTTTTTACTCTTCTTTTAAAACAAATATGTTTCTCCCTTCCAGTGTGACAGTCTTAAATAAAGCCAAAGTGCTGGAAGGATTCCTAGGTGCCCCAAAATTAATATTGCTGTTGCAGTAACTTTCAGTTAACCTTGAAGGTAACAGTTTTTTGTGTAGCTTCTGGGAAGTTCAGGAAGCAATGGACTTCAATGATCCTCGTTACTCTTCTAGATATCTCTGCTGGAAAGATTTGATCTGATTTGAGGTTTTTTCTTCACTAGAGCCTGCCAGCATGTGCACCTGCTCACCTGCACACTGCTTGTTCCAGCAGTAGTGATGGTACTTCAGGAGAGCAAAGGCAGACTTTTTTTCCAAGCAAAGAAGAGTTTTTATCTTCTTCAACGGAGAGAGAACAGGAATTATGTGCACACATAACTTGCATTTTTCACTACTCATGTATTAAGTAGAAACATCCAGATATTTCAGTCTTCAGGCTTCTTTTAGGCCCAGTTTCCCTCTGCACATCCGAGTCATCCACTTAAACAAGCCATCCACTGTTGTTGGCCAGGATAATTTTATTCCTTTGGATGAGATAGACGGTACTAAAAAGAAATCATGAGTAGCTTCAAACAGACTAGTCATTGCTAGGATACTTCTGGAGCCAATGTTTAAGACTTTATGGTCCATTCTGGAGTGTTTTCTATTTACATGCAAGACCAGATGAGTTTTGTCTGCACTGAATGCAGGGCTTCTCTACTTGCTTGCAGCCTGAATAATAAATGTTCCCTCAGTAGTTCTCTTTCTATTGATGTTGCTAATACCAGAAAAGGAGTTGTGAAGGATTAACACAAATATTACCTGTAGAATTGTGTGGGAAAAAACAGAAATGGGATCCAAGAATTCATTCTTCCCTCACTGTTAGGGAAGCCACATACTTAAATAATAAAAAATATAGTGTCTAATTTGCTTTTTGTACACATCTTGTGTGTCTAAGAAAATATTTTGCTTATTTATGAAATATTTAGTCCTCTATAACTGTCAAGATTCTCTACCTTCTTGCAGTTATCTGCCCTAGGCCGTTTGCTGACAAGCTTCAATATAACATTGCTTCTAAACACCTAAGAGACCATTTTAAATGTGAAAAAAGCCCCTACCCATCTGTTCTTTGAATAAATTTCAATGAAAAAAAGGCATTTTCATGTAGAATTTGACCATAAGGGGATAGTGCTTTGTTCAACACTGATAATCAGCTTTTCTTTTTTTTCACCCCCTGTTTGAAAGTGAGGTCATTCTCAGTACTCACACTCCTTTTAGTATCCAAAGAAAAACACTGTTCTTAAACTGGATGAGAGGTGTCTGAAAAGGACTACTTTTACAACCTGAGACCAATCAGCAAAAGAATGAAAACAGTCCATTACATGATTTTATAATTGGAGCTTTTACTTTTCTTGTGCTTTCAAACAGATACTGCATCAGTGCACATTCTGCTTGAAAATAACCATTTTCTTGTTGGCTTCAAGGGATGGACTGCCTGACTGAGAAATATCAGTAAAGACTTTTTATGTAGTTTGAGGGTGGAACAAAATATGTCTTTGCCTACATAGCTCTGTTTTTAGATTACTTCTCATAACTGAATTAATAAGTATTGTTCTAGCATGACTGAATATTTAATTTAGTAATCATATGACACTCATGCAATGTCATCAGTTTGGAACTTTTTTCTCCTTCCCAAGCTTTTTTGAAGGAGGACTGTTTGGAATATGAGACTAAAATCTGAAAGGACTGCAAAAGTTTATCTTTGGAGGAGGACTCAAATTTAGGGGCTTACTAAATCTGGAGCTCCTAAGGATTTCAAACTTTTTGAAGGATAGGATTACAGGTTTTTTCTTAATTTTTTTTTTTTAAAGAATGATTTAGAAAGAAATAGAATGCAATTTAACAAAGAGATGCAAACATAGGTAGGGATAGTCATGTACAGATGCAGAATGCAGAGTGAGGGCAATGCAGAAACACTGCAGAGGAGGTTATTTGTTACAGTGGTTCACATGAGTCATGGTGGTGTGGTAAAACAAACAGCATGTTATGGCATATATAATCTAATGCACAACCCTTAACATATATGAAGTAATAACATCCTGTGGTGTACTGGCAGAGTCTCCACTGCAGAGATGTGGCCTGTATGGGTATTGAATTTAATAAGAGTATGAATGACAAACAAATTAAAAAAGGATATACATAAACTGTAGAATCATGCAGATGCAAGAATTTGCTGCATATTTCTCCTTTCCTACCATATTCCTTTTTTTTTTTTTTTTTTCCCCATTTTCCCACAGGTCACTAATTTGAAATTGCAAAAAAAAATAGTTACAAGAAGGAAGATCGAATTCTTTTCTACATCTGCTGTTTTTCTAAGGAATTGACTTCAGGATGTGGAATTTCTTTTAATAAAGCAATGAAGTGCCAAAATAGATTGCCAGGAGAATGCTGGAATCTGTCAGAGTGCCTTTAAGAACAGACTGGAGGGCAATCTGTCAGGAAAGACAGTTGATCCTTAGGGTGAAGAAATAACATAGATAAGCTCTTCGGCTCTGTTTTATAGATTTCTCTGAGAGTTGCTGTGTGCTGCTTTGACTTACAGCACAATACCATTTGTGGCCTGTACAAAGCTAACCAAGCCTGTGTGTTTTGATTTTCTTCCACCCTCCTTTTTTATGCAAGTGTTCAGAAACAGCTAGTAGATTCTGTAGCTGGTATTTTGAGGGACAGGGTAAGTGGATCTTTCAAAAAAAAAGGTGTTTGAAAAAATTGTACTCATTAAATGACACTGAGACTTTTTCAACAAGGTGATGCTATATATTGGAATAAAATATTCCAATATACAGACATGTTAGCCTTTAACTGTAGCACCTTGGCTGCCTTGTAGAGGACATTAGGCAAGTGGGTTTTGGTTGATTTAAAGACTCCACCTTTCTTAGCAACTGGGTATGAATAAACACACAAGCTTCCACCCCACAGTTAGAACACAATCAACTGTAATAAGGGTTTCTCTAGGGTGCTAAAGATGTGCTGTGAAAAGTCCTTCAGAAGAGTGGAAATACCTTATTTCAATTTTATCTACAGTGCCTCTCAGATAGGGCTAGTCCTCCGTATCATTTAGTGAATGCTTCACTCACTCTGGCCACCAGTTAATCACTTCCACACCATTCATTTTAGTAGTGGCACTTGTTTTTCAAGTAGTTCTCCAATGATTTGGACAGATATTGAAAACATGGACTTTTTCAGGTCCTGGAGTACCAGATGCTGACAACTTTTTGCAGCAGAACAAGCTCTTTCCTTCACCATCACCCTTGAAATCCATGAAATGAGGTGCAATGCAAAAGCAGTGAGTTGATCTCTACTTTTTGATCCTATGGAACAGGTGACTGCCCCTAGATAACTGTATGTCCACCCTGGCAGCTGTAGGTGGTGTCTGTGCACAGGATATGACACTGAGGTCTCTCTGGGCCAGACTAAGGTGTTGTCTTGCCTGCTGGACATCTGTAACATGTTCACAGACTATACAGATGACTCTAGAGGATGGTAGATGGCTGATTTCCTGGGCTGTAAGAGAAAATATTTTAGGTATCTGCTAGGTGGGAAAAGAATCAAGTGGCATTTTCCAAAGGCTCCCTTTGAATACAAAGGTTTGTTCATACATGATGGCAGTGTGACGAGAACCGTCTCCAAGGACTTGGCCCTTTCTTAGAGGGCAATGTGGGCATAGATGTGCTTGTGTCTGGCTGAAGCTGTTTCTGTTTTCTTTACCTATTTTGCATTTGCATTTATTTGTTACTTTTTTTTCTTCTCCTTTCAGTTTATGTACAGAGATACTTTACTCCAGTTCAGCTTGGTGCTTGAATTTTCCCGAAAAAAATCTTTCTGCTTTGATTTGCCTCTCTAAACTAGATATTGTTTATATTTTTTCACTTTTCTGTGCTTTTTCTCATTACCTCCCAGTACTTAACAAGACCCTGGGAAATTCAGACCATAACTTTCAATTTCTATGACAAAAGTTTTGTTCCTAGCCTAATATAAAGGGTTTAAAATATTTTTTGTCAATGCAGTGATATGAATACATTGGTTTATGGAACTTGGTTTATGTCAATGCAGATCATGTGGAAGAGATTAAAAGAAATGCCACTTACTATGAAAATACTAGTAAGAGACCATTTAAAGATGGTGATACAGATCTGGTTTTTTTACAGTGAACAGGAAATCCAGATCATACTGTTACCTGAGCTTTCTTCTTAAATAAGTTGTCACAGAATCACAGAATGTCCTGAGTTGGAAGGGACATACAAGGATCATCAAAGTCCAGCTCCTGGTCCTACCCAGGACAGCCTCAAGAATCACACCATGTGTATGACATCATTGTTCAAATACTCCTCGAACTCTGTCAGGCCTAGTGCTGGGGCCACTTCCCTGGAGAGCCTGTTACCATGTCCAACCACCCTCTGGGTGTAGAACATTTTTCTAATATCCAACCAAAACCTCCCCAACAAAGCTTCATACTGTTCCCTTAGATCCTGTCCCTGGTCACCGTGTTTCAAGAGGGATTGCCTTGTTCATTATTCCCAGTGCTCAATAATCAATAATGTCTTGCTTATTGGTTTATCTTTTTTGAAAACCATAAATAACAAAATTTAGAGTTAGTTCTCAAAATAGTCTTTCCTTGGTAAAATAAGCATGCCACCTCAGAACTTTTCTCAAAAGCCTGAAAAATATTTATATAGTCTGACTTTTTCTAAAAACCTGTAATAATTTTAAAAGTTCTTATGCTAATTCTGCTTCTTAAGTACTTTTCTCCTACTTGGGACTACTTCTTCAAAGTAGCTCCAAAATACTGAGTCAGTCAACACCACGTGATCTCTCTCACACACTAAACTTAAAATCTCAAAATTAAATCCACATTCCTGAAAAACAGCAAAACCAAACCCAAAATAGCTCTTTTTTTTTTTTTTTTTCCCAAGTAGTATAATTTATCAGTCTCAGTTTTTAGCCTGCAGGCAAATAATGAAAAATTCAAGTTTTGCGTACTTCTGCCTGGAAACTGCTTCATATCATCAAGTAAAACGAGTGAGCACATTACATGCAACAGTGTGAAAGGCTAAGTTGTTGGTTTCATGAGATAATGCTGAGGCTGTTTGAATTGCTGAGGAGAACTGAGTGGCTTTGTGTGAACAAATGAGGAAAGGTACTTTCTTATTTCCAGCTTCCTTGATTAGTTCAGCCAGTTGCTTTGGACTTCACGATAATTTTGCACTGCTGTATCTATTCATACAAGAAACACCTTGGTTTTTGACTCCTTAGACACATAGTTAGACCTAAGCCTCAAAAGTCATATTCATGTGCTCCGTCATCATAGGAACATACGATTTTCGTAACTTCTAAATGTAGTGAAGAACAGAACTAAAATACCCCCACATAATGTATCAAAATGGATTTATGTTTACTATATATCTAGGCTCAGTTTCTATTTTTTCTCTTGCATGACTAAAGCCTTTTGCCACAAATATTGAAATTGAGCTTTTAAATAATATTTGTCTTTGGAAGATGGTCAAAGGTTCTATAAATTTTGTTGACAGAAGCATGAATGCTCTTCTGTGACACATCACAACTACTTTGGTTATGATAGTGGGTAAGCCTAAAGTGTTGCAAACTATGATTTGGATGAAACTGCAAAATAAGTTTGTAGTAAAGAGAAAATGTCAAAGAGAAAATGTCAATAAATCCTGACCCGCAAGCCCCTTTTTGTGTAAGTGGGTAATGTTTCTTTCCATCTGGTGGCAGCTACCAGCTTCAAGTAATGTGTAGTCAGATGTGCTCTTGTAACACGACCTATATGGGTTAGGAAATTATCCTAACTTTCATTTATTTCTCTTTTTGCTGCCAGCTACCATCATGTCAATGGAAGTCTGGTAACTAAATGTGTGAAATCCTCCTTATTACTAGACTGACAACTTCTACTTGGCACTGCCATGATGCATCTTCTGACTTAAGCTTCTCCCAAAAGCTCAAGGAAAACCTCACTGTCAATAAAAAAACACCTCTGTTAAAAAATGTGATTTACATGGGACTGCCTGCTGCTGTTTGTATAAATACTTGACGTGCCCTACTTAGCAGTTTACATCCCATATATATCTATTTTGATAGCCATGCCTGTGCATAACAAAGAGCTGATGTTTTAAAACTTACCCAAAATAATAAATTGTTGACTTGAGTATGATACTAGGCACAGCCCCTGTAAGATTCAGTGTTCATTTTCACCTTGATCATATATAGCAGTGTGCAGATGCAACACGTATGGTGTACAACAAAGATTTCAGATGAGTTGTTCAAGGTGATCACACAGGTAGTATCAGAGAAAGTGTTTTTAGAGAGAGTGGCCATCAGAAACTTTGGCCAGCAAGTTTGCAAGCATTTCACTCTGTCCTCTGCTACTATGTGGTTATCTAATTGGTAATTTTGCTTCTGGTTGGTGAAGGGCTGTGGGAAGCCATATGGCACCTGCTCTTCTCATTGCCCAGTAAGGGTGTTCTGACTTTCCTGAACAGACCTGCCATTTTGCATCATCAGTGCAGCTGTGAAAACAGGTCTGGGTGCAAAGTAACGTTAAGTCGAAACAGGAACTGACTTTCAAAGGAACGGAGAAGAATATCTGAAAATTCGGCACTAATAAGGAATCACAAAAATAAAACTATAAAATACAAACCTAAATCAATTGCTGCAGGAACTGTTTTCACTGAAACTGAAAATGTTGTGGTAGTTGCAGCATTGCAGCACACTGGAATAATGGAACGTTTGAAAACTGGGATACTGAGATGTGACTTGAGACATGGAAGCCAGGATTATGCCGTGGTATTAGCATTATAAGCTTATCTTTGATGATCTGTCAGCTACTGAAGCTGTGGGCAACCCACAGGATACTTCTTGCTGACACCAGAGGCATAGAAAGGTAATTAACGAAAATCTCCAAGTGCTGAAACAATGAAACTAATGAGATTTTGAAATTTTGCGTGCCTGGGGTCAATACTGTTTGTCTTGACCTTCTCCAGAGAGCTAAGAAGGCAAAAGGGATTAAAGTTGTGAGGAGTGAGAGCATCTGACCTGTGCAGACACAAGGATTTGACTGCCTGTATCTCCCAGGCGATGAAGAAGAAGCAGTATCAGGTTTTAAGAAAGGCTTTTTTTTGTAAGATACCATTATTATGCTTTGCATCAGAAGGTCATCACTGCAAGTCCCAGGGTGGCTGCAAAGATCACAGAAAACCTGTGATCTGTCAGATCATGGAGCTTCTTCCCTGCACTTTCCAAGCAGGAGGGAAGATGGCCAGAATCTGAGAAATGAGTGGGATGCTTTGCACGCGCCATAGAGAGATGTGTAAAAATACGTATTTTGTCAGCCTCCAGTTAATTTCAATATTGGGCACTTGTGCTACAAAATGACAATGACTTCCTTTAATGTTATGATAAGAATATATTATAAACATAAAAATGGTCATAAAAACTACTTATAATACAAAAAAGCCTCTACAAAAAGGTCAGATAATCACTTACTAGAAAAAAGTGGTAGCCATAAAGTCAGTTGTTGAGAAAGTAGATGCATTTTAAGAAAAAATATTAGTTTGGGCATGATTTGTTATATAAAGCTTTCAGCCAAAAATAAAGGGTAATTTATCCATAGCTAAGTGTACCTTCATAAACGAAGCAGTAAAATCAAAGTGATGAATATTTACATGAATTTCAAATGCCTTGGATTCCAAATATTAGACCTTGAGTAATAGCTAAAACACATTTCTTATTTCTTGCAAAAGTGTATTGCTTCAAGAGAATAACACGACATTGTCACCACAGGTATTCTGGAGTTGTGATAATCTGAAGGGATAATTTCCATCTGTGGGTTCTGTTGTTTCCACCCCTTTGTACCCATTGGGAGTCCTGTACAGTACTGAGAACAGCCTGGAATCCCTGACAAATACCTGGTTGTGCCAAAAGCTGCAGTAGGCAGAATGTGAACTCCCTGAAATGGAAAGTCATCCAAAAATACGCTTCCTGGATCCCAACCTTCCTTTACGTCCTACTATCTTATTAAATATTTGTCATCATAGTGAATCAAGAAAAGTAAGTTAAAAATTAATGTTGATGAAGTGCTTCACATACTTGTATATGCAGGGCTTTGTATCTGTCCCTTATGGGCAAGAATAGATGAACCAGATATTATTTCCACAGTGATTTTTGATGCATTTTTGTGATACAAAAAATATTTGTTGACAATTTGTTGCAGGTTGCCATTGTTGTCCCACAGGCTTCCAAGGGAGACACAGGGGAGAGTCTGCAGAGAGAAAATGGACATAGAGAAAATGTGACTTCAGCAGAAAGATTTAATAAACTTGGTTAATTTACTGAGAATGCTTGGGTGGAGATCGTGGTGATCTTCAAGTGTACAAAGAGTCCCTGCTAAGAGAGGGAGCATTTTCTGATACTGAATTTAAACTGTGGCCTTTGTGGTTCAGTCTGATCATTGACAAGTCTTATATTAATTAAGTATATTTAAGCTCGACAATAAAATGCTGAGCAGAACTGGAAAATCTCCATTTGGAGATTTAAGGGAGTTATTTAGAACCAGATTGTCAAGATTTTGTAGATGACTTGGACTGGAGTGGAAGTGACTGTGTCACTTCCCAGAGTTGCTTTGAGCCCCATGTTTATGTGCCTGTGGTTTTCCTCTGTGATATCCACTGAGCAATTATGTGTTATCAATATCAAGTAATGAACTGAAAGACTCAGGGAATGCAGTAATGAAACTTTCTAATTGGTAGCAGGAGATAAGCATCAGATAAGAACTGTGGTACTCTTGTTCTTATTTCTTAATCTATTCAACTGTTAGTGTCATCAATGTGCTGCTTACCATGGTATTAAAAACACTAAAGAAAAATGCCAAAATAGTATGGGGCAAGGGATATTTCATGGAAGACCTGCAATTTTCCATTGCTTTGCTGCTTGGTACCTCACAAAGCAGAGATTTTAAACTGTAGGAGAAAGACATGGTTCAATCATTTTTATAGAAAGAGAGGCATCTAAGTTGAAAAGCAAGGGTTTTCCTGTTATGTTTACTTAGGGGGAAAATACAGGTTTTCTTCCTTGGGAGGTAAGTGATCAACTTTCTTTGTGTCAACTACTTCTCTCTCCAGCTAATAATATAACAAAATTCACAGTACCCTTGCCATGAGATTCATTGAACTCATTAGAGCTGATGGCTGATTTTACATCAATATTGTAATTAGAGAAAAGTAGTATGTTACCATTTTATTTTAATTTAATGAAGAGCTGAAGCAAAGGTATATTTGAGGCTGATCAGGCCAGCAAAATTCTTTAATGAAATGCAGAGTAGAAATGTATATTGTTTTGCAATGTATTCCAGTTAATTCAATGGGAGCTGTGTGTTCCAATGGGATTTACATTGAATATATTTCAAATGTATCACTAATAATTTTAATAAAAAACCCAGTTCATTCTCTTAGTAATTTGAATAGTTCATTATTTACAGAACAGAGGGTATATATGAGGAAAACAGTGATATCAGAAAGCTGACTGATCTCTTCTCCACTTTATGTGTAAGGAGGTAAGAGTCCATGGTACACATTCAAAATCTCCAGCAAAATACTTCTGGAAGACAGAAGAAGAACTGCACCTCAACTTCTTTATGTGGCAAATTTTGTGCTCAACAGATGAAATGTTCCAAGTTCAAAGTGTGTATTAATTATGTACTTAAGTATTTGCAAACAGTTCATCACAAATTTTAAGTCTCTAACATAATCTGGGGAAACATGAAATGGTAAAGTTTGCTCCTGAAACACTGGGGAATGTTTCTGTCTCTTCTTGAAATAACAACATGGCCTGTTCAAGAGAAATATTAAACATGACTTTGCATTGTTGAGCACCCTTTCCTTCTATCACTTGTTACAGGAGCTCTGCATGCTTTTGCAGCCCTAGGTGAGTGGAATGGATTTGCCAGCTTCCAAAAGACATGAAGCAAATTAATCCAGCAGGTAATTCCATGTTTTTTTGTACACTGTGAGCACTGACATTGAGAAGTCCAACTGAGTTTTTTACCGAATAAAATGTCCAAAAAGTGGAATCCCTGAATTTATTTCCCATTTGGATGTAACATGTAACCACAATTTATTCCCTGCGGTGTTTAATATTTTGAGTTGTCTTAAAGATATGTGGTTTTTTGTTGTTTGTTTGTTTTTGTTTTGGGTTTAGGTTTTGGTTTGGGGTTTTGTTTGTTAGTTTGGGTTTTTGTTTTTGTGTTTGTTTTTTGGTTGGTTGTTTTTTTACGGGGGTTTGGTTTTCCAGCATTGCATAGTTGAATTATTGGCATACTGCATATTTCTAATGCACCTTTCAGCATGGACTACTCTATAGAGAAGCAATAGTGGCATTACAAAGTAACAATCCCTTCAGACTTTTGAACGATTGAAGTCATGCAAAAGACTTTGTCATTTGTCATTATAATCCAATACAGCAAAACAGTTACCTTATAGGGATGAGGATGGGAAAGGCTTTTATATGATTACATCACAAGATGATAAATGAGAACAATTTGTGTTCATTATGAGAACAGCCTCCCAAAGAGAATGTTGTTATAAATTTTGTCCTGCCCTCCCTTCCTCCACTGCAAAACTAGCACACCAGCTTAGAAATAAGCAAGCAGGCTCTGACAACAATCCAGATAGAGAAAAGCAAACCAGTGAAGATTTGTCTGCATTTTACTCTAGCAAGAGCATTGAGAATTAGAAAAGTAAAAGAGAAACACAGGACAATAATTAGGACAAATACTTAAAATATAATTCACCCTTTTTATTTAATGAAGAATATTTTTGTTCAGCAAAATGTTCGTCCTGTGTGGAAAACAAATGATTTATTTGTGAAGTGGAACAAAATTGTATTTTGCAAATCAGTCAATGAACAGATTTTATTTGATAAACTGGAATGATTTCAATTTGAATGTAAATCCTGAAAATTTTAATATGTTGATAACAAATCTGAAAGAAAAATATTTAAAATATATAATTAATTATAACCTTTTTAAGCCAGAGATGTCAACCTCCCCCTGCAATTTTGGGTTGACTGATTTGCATTTTCAAATGAAAAACCATTTGATGGGTGAGTTTCCAACCCACTCTGTAACTCAATGAGTACTGAGGTCAGCAACTAGCTAATCCTCTCTTCCTTTTCCCATACACATCACTACAGCAGCAACAACAGGCTGGAATGAAATCTTCTGATGCATTTGTTGTCTGTGTCATGGTAATTGCCAACTATTCAGTCATGATGCCTTAGCTTGTGTTTATGTGATCTGGATTCTAGGATTAAGATCAGCAGCATTCAGTCTTGCATCTTAATGTCCATTTAGAAGGATATTAGCAGGTCTGCTTGCCTCTTCCCACCCCTCTTTTTCTTCCCTCCAGCACTCTAATAACCTCTCCATCCTCCCTATTATCACCTGTGATATTTACAAGTTGGTCATGGAAAAAGCAATGCAAACACTCTTTATGCTGATAGAGAACAGATGAAGGATGAGCTCAAACACCTGTGTCTCCTAAATCCTTATTGATGCATGATATAAAGCTGATTGGATTAATTACTGGATAGTGACTTGTCTGTGCAAGTAAAAGGGAAAAGTGTGAATTGAATTGGTACTTTTGTTGAATAATAAGAATTAACGGTCAAGGGTCTTGGGATGCTCCTAAACCCCTCCATTAGAGGGTTTTTCTGCTAAATCATAGTGCTTAAAAACAGTGCTGAGGAGCTCCGTGAAGTGAGGAAATAAGGAGGTTCCGGAGGGAATGGCGGAGCTCTAGGGATGAGGTGGCTCTGGGAAGACAACAACAGGGAGCTTTTTTTTCCACCCCACAATCTCACTGACAGTTGAGAATGAAGAGATTTAACTCAGTCTCCTGTCTGGAGACAGTCTGTGAGAGGAAAGGCCCAGGAATGTGTCTCTGCCATAAATGCCTGGGCTCAGGGAAGAACATGCAATAAGGCAGTGTAGTAATGTTGATTGAGTGTTGAAGCAAGATGTGACATAGGGCACCAGACTAACAAGGAGTGAGAGAGCTGTAGCATCCAGGCCAGCCCGTGGTTGCTGATCTCCTATCAGGAGATGATGTAGAAAAGTAAAATGAAAATATTTCTGTATGGAAAACACTGTGGCTTATTTAAGTATTGATGAGATTAAAGCTTAGTGATCTCCCTGTCTCAAACCCCAAATTTTCTTATCCAATTACCTCCCTGTCTTGCTGAAATAGGGAGTGAGTGAGCAACTGGGTGGGCATTTGGCCCTCAGTTGAGGTTAGTCCCCCACACAGAGTCAACTTCTGAGGTTTATGCATTCATTTAACTCATGGAGGTGAAGCTGGGGGAAAAAAAAAAGGCACTTAAAACCTTTTCAGTACAAAGTGACTTCAGCGTGAGATACTTTAGGTCTATATCTTCTTCCAGGACTTTTTTTTTTTGCTTCCAGACAAATACTTTAGCAAATTATAATAGGTGTTTGTTACACCTGCAGTCAGAGTAGATGCTGTGATTTTTAAAGCAGTTGAAACAATGGTAACAGACAATACCTGTTTTTGTTTTGAATCTTTCTCTTGTGTATAGCCTGAAACTACCTACCTGGCAGAGTTTATTAAACATATACTCATGAGAACAACCATAACATCATTACTTTTGCTTTATGGCAGACATTATGGACCTAGCCAAGCAAGCCTGCTCTAATAGTACCTATCACTACTGCCTAAATGAATAAGCTCACTTTTATATTTCCAGCAATATATTTTCTTCTAATTAAGGATTTTACTGGTACCTAGCATTTTGGAGTGTTTCCCAACACTGGAAGGAGTTCATGCATAATCAAGTTCTTTCCTTTCATTGCAGTTTTAGCTAAACTAGGTAAGTCTAGTAGTCTGGCACACCAAAAGACTTTCTATGCTCTTACTGCATGCACCAATGCATATGATAAGCTATCCTCTTCATAGCAACACTGTTAAATCTTCTTTTTGGCAGGTGGCAAGTAGGAAGTGGTACTAATTATACAGCCATGATTTCTTTCAAGCCTGCCATAAAACCATGGAATTGTTTAGGTTGGAAGAGACCTCTAAGATCATCGAGTCCAACCATTAACCCAGCACTGCCAAGTCAACCACTAAACCATGTCCCTAAGTGTTTCTGCCTCTTCCATTTATTCACGTTGCCGGCAAGTTCAAAAGTCAACAACACTTTATGGTGCACAGCACCACAGCAGTATTAGCATAGGCACTCAGCTAAAGTAAGTTTTCTGAAACATCTATCTTCTAACTTCTGATGAATGGAAACTAGTCAACTCTTCCTCTATTCCTTCTCAAGCTAACCTCTTTGTGAAGATGGAGAAATAAAGAAGCATTGGTGAGAAATTATTTTAGTTAATATTGATGGTTCAAATCTGGAGAGGTAGAAATTAGTGCATGTTTTAGGAAAATAGGCAACTTGTGATGATATTTAATTGCTTTTTATTCTTCTTTGAAGCTATGGCTGGAGCTCTTATTTTCAATAAATTGTTTCTAGGCTTATTCTCTCATGCAATAGAATAATTAGACTTGTGTTTCCTAACTTGTTTTTAACTGTGTGGAGAGGAAGGACAGAAGATTTGAACCCTGGTAAAAATTTATATGTTTCTAATGCATATTCTACTCATCACAGAATATTCTAAATTAGAAGTGGCCCACAAGGATCTTTGAGTCCAGCTTTTAAGTGAATGGCCCATACGGGCACCAGCCCCTGACCTTGGTGTTATTAACACCATACTCTAACCAACTGAGCTAATCTCAGGGTCTTATGTGAAAAAGATAAATGGGAACCACATCAATATGACAGCCTCAGGGATGGTAATTAACTAATTTTGCTATTGTGAGCTCTGTGAAAACTTGGTGCTGCTCTAGATTATACACATACGAAATGCTAGCGCTCTCAGAGTTTGGGCATCCAATTTGTTCAGGTGTGTGCTATTTTTCATAAAACCTGAAATCTTTCCGATATGGTTACTAAAATTATTCTTGTGTTGCTTTAAATATATGGCTGTAAAGCAGTGCTATTATTTATGACACCTAAATTGCTTTAGGATTTTTCCTGTTTTCCTTTAACAATTCATCCCTAGTATTTATCCTTCCTTATATTACCTGCCATTCACGTCTCTGCTAAATCTTTCTAAACAGATTCATTAATATCCTTGATATTATGAAAACATTTATGGAATATGCCTTGGAGGTAAAAGCTGGGGATCAGTAGTCCTAAAATTGTACCACTCTTGTGTCTGGCTTCAATCATCAGCCAGTAATGAGTGACATGTAAGTATTTTTAGTTGTTTTTATCCTGTATTATTTTGATCTATAAATTGATATAAACTCCAGTAAAGATGCTTCCTACACTGAAGAATGCCAAGTAGTCATCAAAAGCTGACAGGAGGGTTTAACATCTTACTGAAGCATAGCAATCATTCATGGACAAGTTAAGTAAGGCAAATGGCTCCAAGTCCAACCTGAGACTTTTGCATTCATTGGTAAAAAGAAAACTTTCAATTAAGATGATGGATGATCTGGTTTTGTTGTTTGAAAGAACAGAAAAAAGTTTTAGGATAAAAAAAGAACGGGTCCAATCCTTTCCTGAAGTCTCAAAAGGGAAACTCCTAACAGATGTTATGATAAGAGAAGGAGTACAGCAGCAGAAACCAAGGGGCAGCAGAGCATGACCCCATTGGAGAAGAGCTGACAGCACACATCAGTTGAATCAGAATCCTCTGACATCAGTTTTGAGGCAGTGAAGGCTTTCAGGAGTGTAGTAGGATGGACATGTTCGAATTTCAGTGGTCAAAGGGAGAATGCCTTTTTTGTGTATTGGACAAGAAAGTACCACTGAGAGGATCAGATCCAATGCTAGAGAAGAGTCTTTGTACCCAAGTCTCAAATTCTAAGTCTTGTAAAAATAAAAAACAATCTTTTTTTAAAAAGAGAAGCAAAAAAAAAAAAAAAAAAAAAAAAGCTCTATTCAGTGCAAGTTTTATAACATGTTGTTTACCTGGAGTAGTGCCTGGTATAAAGGGTCTACCCCTGGAGCCTTGTCCTTGGTGTTGCTACATTCTAAGATCAAATATAACTTAGTGGTAGAGTCTTGTGACTGACAGCTGAATAAAGAAAACAGTGGATTGTAATGTTAACTAATAGTAGGTTAGATGTGATGTGCACAATAAACATTTTTAATAAATATATAATAATGCAGGTAAATGCAATATATGTGGTTACATACAGTGTAATATTTATGTTATTGTCACCATTGTCTTCCTGCAGTCCCAATCTCTTTCTTGCCCCTTTGTTTCATCTGTAAAAGCCTGTTTTGTCTGTACTTGTGGGTTGCTGTTTATTGTGTCTGTGTAGTGCTCTGCACAAGACTCCCATGACCTGCTGGGAAGCCTTGAGGCTTTACTGCTATTTGTAATAAGATAAAATTAGAGTTCAAAATAAAATCAACCAGAAACTAGCCTTAAAAGTGAAATAGACTATTCTAGTTTAATAGTGCAAGCTGGGAGCAATGCAGTAAGTAAACATTTTAGACAGGGGAGAGTGGATTAGATGCTTTAAACTCTTTTGATTTTAATAGTCTCTATAACACAGGCAAACCAATTTGTTAGAAAGTATGATATTTAATCTGACAACGTTCCCTTAATAGTCTACCTATACTTGCTGTTGCTGCCATTGTCTCTTTGCTGCTCTTAAATGTCACTGCCCCCAAAATGCCTTTGCTCTCTCTGCCATACTGGGTGACCAGTATGGCACAAAGACCATTTGGTGCCATTTTGGCTGCAAAGCTTCTCCTTCTCTCCCTCTCTTCCTGAAAAGAAAACGGCTGGATTAGGGACTCTAACAAAGCTAATCTTCCTTGGAAACTTGTGGCCAGTGCTTGCTGCCTCTCCTGTCTCCTGTCACAACTGGGTTGCTGTGGTAGCTCTTAGCTATTTAACCTCTCTGTTTTCTAAGAGGTCTTTACAGTTGTCCATTTAGTAAATTTATGTAGATTTGAGCTCTTGTTTGTCTTATAATGGCCCCAGTTTTTTCTCTGGTGACTTTGGTACATTTTAGGAAGAGCTTCTGTTCTCTACTCTTTCAGTTTGAATATTTCCTTGTCCTGTTACCACTTCCACTAATAATGTTGTGCAAGGAGCAAAACTCATGCTTGAAAATGTAAAAGGAGAACAAGACTCCACAGAGTAAGAGATGAGCACTGCATCAATGCAATTTCAATGGGAAAGCTAACTGTGCAGAAGGGAAGGGTGGAAGACCTGGCCTTGAACATAGAGTCCCATGGGAACAACATCCATTTCTGGGGGTTTCACCATCTAAACTGGGTGACAAAGGTCTCCCAGGAAGGCCTTCATCTTTGGGGATTGCTGCTGCTTTGTGTAGCCTCTCTCTTCCTTTTATTTTAGCTAATCAGACTTTTTGATGTTTTTCGTCAGTGGTGTTCTTTAAAAGATGCTGGAGATGTCTTACAGCATGATCTCATTCATTCAGCATGGCTTACATCTTTCTTTTGCATTTCTGCAGTAGCTTAACAACACAGCTGTCAGAACAAATCACTCTGCAGATCCACCTTTTTAATGTGTAGCTGCGCATGTGTGAGCGCACACACACACACTCTTAAGGTTTTGGTAAGTATCTCCAACAACTTATTAATAAAACACAGAAGAATATGTGATAAGGCAGCAAATGCAGGCCTAGGAGGGAAATAATGCCCATAATCAGGGTATTATCTCTGTTTTCATAAAGAAGGAAACAGAAGGGAGAAATAGAACACTCACCTCACGCAAACATTAGGAATAGACCCAAGCACCAGTTCAGTTCAGCTGTCAAGCATGTATCACGTGTGTAATGATTTTTTTCTCTGTTATTTTTAATGAACAAAGTACTTTTAGAAAGGGGAAATTTACTGTTTGAGCGCCATTTATTAGGAGATTAAGGGTCTCATCGTGTGAGGCATTGTAAAAGTGTATCATAAAAGGCAGTCACTGCTCTGCCCTGAGGGCTTAACTGCCTGCAGAGCCAAACAAAGGGCCACAGAGGGAAATGTAGTGTTTAAAAGGAAAAGCAGAAATGTAAACTGAGGTAAATGGAGAAACCTTAGAATCTTACTCCCATTACAGGACTTTGACAACAGTAATATTTTAAAATTCCTTTGATATCTTTCTCATTTCCCACATTAAGTTATTTGGAAGGATGAGAAAATGCCCTGTGATGATGTAGTGAACTTCTGGTATGTAATGTTTGGAAAGGGTGGACAGTAAATGGGCTTCTGGTCTTTGAAAGACAGAAGTGCTTCACAAGACTGGACCAGATTTTTGCAACTGAGTAGCACCTGTGAAGAGTTATCTAGATCATTGACAGTAACATCTTGTAGTTCTGCAAATTTTACAACAATCTCCTGGAATTCTGATGGAGAGATTATCTAGGAGTTATCAGTTCCCCTAAATGTTCCACCCCTTCACAGGAGGCTTTGAGTGTAAAGTAATACAAACTGCTAAACCTTGTGACACTGCCAAATTTCAGTTGATCAGACCAGGACTCACACTGGTACAGGGTCTTCAGGGACAAAGTATTTAAGGAAAAGATGTTTTGAAAACTGAAATATATGAAAAGTATACAAAAAGCTATTTGATTTCCAGGCAGGAGAAGCAATTCCCTTCCTCAGTACTGGCTGTTTAGGGACAATCAGTGTTGCTGGAGGATAGTCTTGAAAATCTTTGTGCAGGGTAGGTGAAACATGCCATGTTCACTGAAACCAGAGACAGCTTCTCTGCTGACCGCGTGCATTTTCATCCTGAGGAGCGCAACCTGTTATCTGAAAGGTTTTGATCTGTAGACAGAATTTATAAGAATAAAACCAGAACAAAACTTGAGAAAAAAAACCCTCAAACTAATCTATTGAGAATACAAGGAAGTGGCCTCTTAGTAAGTTTCCTTTCTGCTTCTGTATTAATATTGCATTGTTCTATTTGCTGTACTTTGCAGTCTGAGAAAGCTATGAAATATTTTACACATTCTTTACCTTCTTCTCCCCCACTGCTAATGCCTCTTCTCCTGTCTCACAGAAAATATTCAAATTATTTAAATATTTCATGATTTAGGACCTAGCAATACCATGCAATATGTGTAGACACCATTGGGAAATGGATTTTAATATTACTTTTAGAATCACAAATTATTTATGCAGTGCAAATAACAAACGGGTGGAGAGCTCAATCTGTGGTAAAAGCACTTACCTTTTCTTAACATTTTCCGGTGTAGTTGGAGTTGACAGATCATCAGATCTTTAGTACATTATTTATTAAATGTTTTAGCATAACTTTTAAATATTCAGTGAGCACTTAGCCCACAAATGACATGGCTGACTGAAGATGCAGTGATGCTGATGATGGAAGCATATTCCACAGTTTCCTCTAAACTACTGGTACATACAGTTTGTGTTTTAATAAGGACTATTTTTCTCTTGCTTGTATTACTGATTCCATCCTTTTGGGAATTGTGGTTTATGCTTCACTGTGTTGAGAATGCAATCCAATATTTTATGGACTGCTGTGCATGGCTTTACTGTATTTAACTGTGAAGATTAGAAAACATGGAAAGAGTTGCACTGGTTAATGTACCATAACTAAAGTTGAAGAAAATGTGTTTTCTAATCTAACTTATGGTTTTTTAGGAAAGCAAAATGCAAAGAGCTAACAACTTCGGTAATTTAAAACAAGGAAAATGTACACAAGAAAGTAAACAAAAGCTGAACATATGCCTCAGTACTCTGTCTGTTCATTAAGTTTGTCCCGACACATTGAAATGAATAGACTGTATATTTTTGAGAACATAATCTCTTGAATCTATCTCTAGTTCTTCAATGTTTTATGACATGTGGAGATTATGCCAGAGCAATACTTAAGAACAACTTCAAAACCATTTTTTTTTTTTTTTGTAATAGCCCATTTCCTCCCTTTCACCACCAAATTCCTTGTTCGAGAAACAAAGATTAGTGTTGCATTTCAGGTTTATTTCTGACACTACCATGATATGAATTGTGTCATTGCCAACCTATGACCAGCCCAAAAGGTTGGTAGGGTGCATTAGAGAGGAGATGCAAACAAAAACATCAGAAGAGAAATCTCAGTGTAGTGAGGTTTGTTCCTTTTCTGAGCATCATGGTTGTAACCTGAACCTCCAGCGATCACTAATTCAGTTTCTACTTTTAAAAAGAAGATAACACCAGGACTGTATAGGATGGTAGGAAGCTTTGGGCTGAAATGGTTAATGTGCCTAATAGCAAGGCATGTTTGAGGAATACACACCCACATCCAAGCTGCTTACATCAGTCACACTGAGTTATGTTCTACCAGGGAACCTCATACCTTGTGACTAATACAATTAGACGTGGTGTGCTGTAGCCTGGGAAATTAAGAGCCCCAACCAGTTACTCTGTTTAACTGTTAGTAAAGAAGGCATTAGAGAGAGCTCTGTATCCAGGGTTTTTTTTTTTGTTTTGCATCAGGAACAGTCCTCACTAAATTATCTTCACCTGGCCAGCATAACAAGTATAATGAATAAACCAACTCCCTTACAGAAGCAATAGTCACAGCAATGCTACAAAACAGTGTTGTGGGTATTCCTTTACCATAACATTTGTAATTTGTGAATTGAGTCCAAAATGTAATTTTCCAGGAGATGAAGGCCTAAATCAAGGCACAAAGTACTTCTCTGTTGCTGAACTTCACCTTAAAGCGAGCCTTCTTCAAAGCTTTTTCTTTTCTTTCTGCTGAATATTGGCAGATGCCAAGACTTGCTAGGCTGATTCTCTGTTAAGAGAAAAAAAATCTCATTAATTCAGAGGGATGCCTGCTTAGCATAACCTGCTTAATTTCATCTATTGAGAGAGCCCTTGAAGTGTGGTTGTCATACAGTGTATGAACCAATCCCAGTTTAAATAAAGTCAGTGAAAATGCCACAATTCCATTATCAAGAAAAATTCTGTACCTAATCATTGTGTGGAAATAAAAATTAAAAAAAAAAAAATCATGGGACTGAAAGGTTTCAAGAGGTAACTTAGTCCATGACCCTGAAAAAAACTGGTCAAAAATACACAGAAGGTCTCTAACAAATTTCAGTCTAATCAGTCTTAAAATCTCCAAATGAGAATTCCTCAGTGCTGCTGCATATATATATATATATTGTTTGCAAATTGCAATATATAACCAATATCATTAAGAACAGTTTTGCAGTAGCTAACTGTAATCTCCTTTGTTTTAAATCCAATTAGTTTCTTCTTGTCATAACCCCGAGAAAATTTGAAAACAACTGTAACAGTTTTCTTCCTAGAAGCTTTTCAACATTAGGAGGGAATTACTGTGCTTTCCTTCCCGTTCTCTTTCCAGGCTGAGAAAGTCCAGCTCCTCCAAACTTTTCTCCCAAGCTGCCTTTTTCAAGTCTGTTATCATTCTTCCTTTTCTCCTGGATAACAGGCCTTAGACATGAGTCTTAAATAGCACTAAGTAAGGCAAATCAATGACATCTACTATGTTTTGGGTGTGTATTTTCTTTTCCTTTTTTTTTTTTTTTTTCAATTTACAAATTTTCCTGATTTGTTGTCCCTTTGGGTTGTCTTTCCATCTCTTCCTGTTTCTTCAGTTGCTGAAGTCTCCTACTATTTCAGTTTCCTATTCTGGCTTCTTCCCATATTTGACTTTTCTATAGAAAGCAACACTCTGCTCACCCTGGCTGCTTGCAAAATCTTGTCAATAATTATTGTGTCAAAAAAACAGGAACAACAAACCCAAGTTCTTATTTCTCAAAGAACAGTCCTAGCCTAATACACCTATAAATCTGTGTGTGGTTTTGCCCCAGATAATTTCTGCCCTAGATTTTTATTTTCTTTTATTTTCCAAATTCTATGTGGTTACAACAGGGTCTGCTGACAATGTGCATGTACTGTGTAGATGCTTCCAGACATTTCTGGGAGTTTTGATGACCAGGTTGGAAGAGCTGGAATTGTTGTGCAGGCTGGCAATTTGAGTTGGAAGGCAGTTGGGACTCAAGAGGGAAGCAAGGGGAAGATGACATAAAAAATGAGAGAAACCTGTGCCAGCAATCCTTGAATGCTACTCCTGCCATCTATTCCTCTGCCTGTATCTCTGGCTAGATCCAGTGGTAAGCAAGGACCTTATCTGATGTTTCAAACCCTAACCAGCAGGTAAGGTGATGCATGAAGAAGATAGGAATTAACATCAGAAAAAGTTGGACAAGGTCACATCAGCCAGAGCCAGCCAGAGCCTTGAGGTGACTCTGCCTAAGCAATTAATTTAAACCAAGCATGTTAGCAGCACCAGATGGCCTTTGAACAACAGGAAAAGGCTTTTACTGGAACACACACTGGAAAATGGAACATTTCAAACCAGGGAAAGCTCAGGCTGAATCAGAATATGAATAGGAGAGGGATGCACTGAAAATATAGCCGTGCCTTTGTGAGATGGATCCTCACCTCCATGTTGTTCCTGGGCCGGAGGCTGAATGGCTGGGATGCAGCTGCTGATTGGTGCAACAAATGCTGCAGAGCTCTTACTCTGGGTCCTGAGGACAAGCCTTTCTTCTAATATACTGTATCTGCATAGTTACTGTCTCCCTGCTCTGACTAGGACTCTTCCAGTCCCTGCCTCTGCATCTTCTGCTTGCTCTCCCTGCCTGCCTCATCCTTGATGGACTGTGTGTGTGTGTGGGGGGGTCCTCCACCAAAGGGAGCTTGGTTTCTTCCACGAAAAGAGGAATCTCTCCTGTCTGTCAAGCCAAAGGCAGATTTCCTCCGTTCTGCTCATGCATGGCGTTTTGACAGAATGGATTCTGAGCAAATGCACTCCTCAGCTTAACTGAGTGTAGGACATCGAGCAGACACTGTCTATCCTGTCGAGCAGTGAATATCTCATGCTCATAGCAAGGCAGATGTTGGTGTACAGCTACATACCAAGTAACCAATCAGTTACAGAATTGATGTGTCACACTAACAAGTATTCCATTAGTGGCTGAAGTGGCACAGGTGTCTTACACATCACCTGTGCAATGTCCCCAACCTCTCCTGCCCGCTGGCCTGTGTAAGGCGTTCCTTGTTCTCTGGATAGTTTTGCAGCACACTGGCTGGCCAGGAAGCATTCATGTGCTGTTTGGCCAGCTGGCTGCTGCCATCCCTTCATCAGTGGGTGCTCTAATTTAGTAACTACTATTGATTTTATGATGCCATTTGTCAAATATGACTGAAAGTGGCTAGTGGGCTCAAAAACTACTGAGAAGAAGGGAGTGACAGACAGCTCAACAGATGAATGGGCAGATGGACAGTAAGTGTGATTGCTTAAGCCTCCCTTTCATAGGAAGTCAATCTAAATAATATAGAGCAAGAAAAATTATTCCTTTTTCCCCCATCCAGAGATATTAATAAAAACAAACACCTATGAAAACCTCACTCTATTTTTTTTTTGCATTTTTCTGAAAAATAACAAGGGAAAAATATTTCAAGCCAGAGTAGTTCATCAGTTTACAATGAAGTTGATGAGTTGCCTTTGAGTTGCCTAAATTATACCTTTGCACTTGTATGATCACAGTCTAAACTACTGAGAAAACTGCCTTTCTTACCACTGAAGCACTTGCCACTCTGCTTCTACCTGGGGGAATTCCAGTTTAGCCTTGACAGAAAGGCAGGGAGTAGAGGAGAAGGATGGGTGAATGATCAGAAGTATCTGAAGAGAGGGTATAGAAATATAATTTAAATGAAAAACTCCAGATTCCTTGAAGGTTTAATGAAAATGTCTGTGACCTAACACAGTGAGTTTGGTAGTCCAGCATGTAGGCAGCCTGCTTGTATTCCTGATTAAGGTATTTGTACAGTGCCTAAATGCCAAAAGCAATAATTAAAATTCACATAAAGATTCTGGTCTTATCTAGCAGAAATGATTCACCAGCAGCTGTGGGATCTGTCAGAGAAGATTGATGGAGAACTTTCAAAGACCTGATGTGCCCTGAGCATGGTACAAAGGATAGACTAAGACCTTTCATCTGAGGAAAAGGGAAACACATTACATACTGCCATTGATTTCAGTTGAATGCTAGGTGTGTTTTGAACTCCAGGATTAAAAATATCTGCATTTATCAAAGGTAAAGGTTTATCAGATACAAAAACTGCTGTCCATTCAGCCTATATGCTTAATTCCACATCACTTTCTTCTTTCCTCCAATGAGTTATCTGCAATACAGGAGAGTCAGTAAAGACAGAAAACTCTCTTGTTTCAGTATATCCTTCAGCAGCATGAGGTTAGGAACCTGCTGCTCAGCATCAGCTCTCAGCTTGGCAAAACACAGAATGCTGGTAACACTGACTACTCGCAATATCAAATCTCTGGTATAACGGTAATCATACAGAGAAGAGGTTGTTGCACTTGGCTTTTCTTTCACAGGAGCCCATGTGAATGAGTACAGGCTACTTATACCTGGGATCAAAGACAAGTGAAAATCAATCATGGGAACGTTATTGATTAAAGCTATCTGTACACAGATCTTTCGGTGGCATTTTCTGTGTAAACTCCAGACATCAAAGGCACATGGAAGTGAGCTGGCACAAGCGCTCTTTGTATAGCTCTCCTAGGATAAAATATACAACCCTACAGAAATCTTTGTTGGTAGGTAACTAAAACACAAGAGGGGAAATGAAATAAAGGGTTACTCTTTAGGGTCTTAAAAAAAAAAAAAAAAAAGATCTCTGCTACTGTATGCTATTGCCTAAGGGAGCACTGACCCAAGGCCATACATGGGTCAACATTACTTCAAGACAACATTATGTCCTTTAAAGCTGCTCATAATTCTTTACTGAAGAGAAATTTCCGTGTGGTTTGTGCAGACAACTAATACCAGCAGTACTTATTACTAACAGATTAGTTTCTGCTTTGAACTCCACCTCTCTTTTATCATATTTATTTCCATCTTCTTTCTTTACTTTTTCTTTACCATAACCTCTTCTAATTTCTCCAGGTCACTTGATTTATGGCATTCCAATAAATCTTTGCTGAAAGGAACAAACTGACAGTGGCTCACAGATTCCTGCTGCAGGTTGCAGGGCTTTCATTTTGCAAGTACAAAAGGAATGTTGCAGAAATACCATGCTGATGATGAAACATCACAGTTTTACCAGCACGACACAGTTTGATGTCCTGAACTTTCAGAATGGTTACAGAAAGTACATAAAATTACTCCAGATGACAGGCAGAGATTTTAAGTCAGGAAGAGGTATATTGTTTTACTTGTAATTTGAGCATATTTAATGTGGGAGTCACTGAGAGGCAGTAAACACAGACATAGACAGTCAGAGATATTTTCACTCATTTGTTTTGAACTAGAACAACATTTTGGGCCTGAAGCAGTCTATTGACTCTATTTGAAGGAGTCTTATAGGTCTTAATGAGCTTTTCATCAGATATTTCAGTGCCATAAAAGGGGGGAATTACCCAAAGTTCCTTGTGCAGCCCACCCCAGTGTTTGTTCCAAAGGGGAATTAATAATGGTACAAGCTCAGACAAAATTTAACACAGAGGATGAACTGGGAATAAAGAAGCATCAGTTTTGTAGCTTTGCACTTATCACTGGTGGTTTCTGCTAAAGAGGACAACCTCATGGTATTTTCTTCTTCCAATCCCCCCCTCCCCTCTTTCGAACATAGCATGTTTCCCATCAGTCAGGGAAAATCAGTTAGAGAAACATATTTCTGGAAGTTGCAGTTAAAGCAGGATTATTTCTCATTTACTTCCTTTGAAAAACTGCAAACTATAAGAGAAAATGGTAGGGGAGGGATGGAAAAGATCCCAGATTAGAGATTTCCTTGTCTTTGAATGAAAAATTCTCTGATGTTTGCAAACCCCAGTAAAGTAGAAAGAAACTCATGAAATGCTCAATGAAGGAAATCAATTAACATGCAGAAGTTTGAAATAGAATTTTTTAACAAGATTATTCATATTGTCAAAGTTTCAGAAAAATTTACTCTTCATTCTGAAATTTAGCCAAAAATATAGGACACCTCTTGTGGAAAAGAAATGGTAGTAACATGCATTGAAACAATAAAAGTCTAATTTAACTGTACTAGAGTTTAAGGAAAATAAAGTCCACACAATAAAAAGGTTAGTGAAGGAAAGTGAAAGTTCCCATTGAAAGCTGACAGAGTAAAAAGACTTCTTTCTTGTATTTTCGTCATTCTTGGAGCTTTTTAAAGTCACTGGAAGTAATCCACAAAACGAACACAGTGTCCTCAAGAGTTCTTTGCTCACATTTCTTCATTTGAAAGCAGATATAATTTTTAAATATGCTTCCCTCCTTTCCCCCCACAGAATCAGATTTACACTACTACAGTCATTCATGCAACATTATTGCCATGAGCCATTCAGCTACTAGAGCAATTGCAGCCATCTATATACCCTATTATGTGATTCCCAAGATTTGCTCTCCCTGGAGGGCTCTGCTTGTGGTGGCATCATACTTCTGGCTGCCTTGCCTGTCCACTTGAACTGCAGCTGCATGGGATCTTTGGTCTGAACCATACCAGCATGGGGCCTTTGGTCTGAGCCTGGTCTGGGAATGGACAATACATTGTGAGCCACAGACTGCAGACTACTTAAGCAAATGGATTTAAAACAAGAGGTCACATGGTGCCAGTGTGACATTTCCACATTGTGGCACTGCTTAGTCTTTGTGTTGAAGATAATCCCCTCTCTGCAGTAGTCTGTGAGAACCAGCTCTTTAGATGTTGAGTTATTCGGGACAGGGAATTTCTCTTTGGCTAAGCCCATGTTACTAAAATAAATTTGCTGAGACTTGCTCTGTGATCTGAAGTCAATCCAAAGAAAGAGGTGTAGACCCATAGTGGCAAACCTTCAATGCCCACAACAAGCTGGTTGCCAGTGGCATGCCTTCTGTCCTCATGTGTCTGTCTTTACCAGTTTAGATGTAGCCACAATATCTTTTACGGCAAAGCCTGGAACTCTGATTACTCTGCTCTTGTAGGTCCCATTGCTACCATGCATACACAGGTGGTCAGTATTAAAGCAGCTTCAAGTATGGCCTATTCTGTAAGCTTTGTACCAAAGCCTTCTACAGTATATTTAAATGTATTATGAAAGTATAATTAAACACAACAGGGCATTGCTGGTATGGGAAGTAGTTGTTTCTGCTCGTGTTTCAGTATCCTAAGTGCTACTAGAAATGATTTCTTCACAACTACTTTTGTGGTTCACACACATAAGGACCAACATGACCTTTATGCAGTAGGGTTTTTTTATACTTATGCTTCTAAGTTATTTTTTTATGATTTAAAATAAGAGACCTAAGTAGCAGATCTAAATTTTTAGAGCTTTCTAAAGAGACAGACAAACCTCACAGTATATACTAGCCTGAAAAGAGAAGAAAGGTATCCTCCATAGGTTAATTTTTCTGACTTGATCACAAGAAAGGAGATTTCAAATATCCTCTCACAGACTGTGAACAATCCAAAACAGGTTGTTTTGGAGACTGTAAATCTGTATAACTTTGGGTGTCTTACCTGCATGTCCCAGTTTGGAGGCGAGTGCCTCTGGACATTGAAAGCAATGGAGGGAGGGAAACAAGCTCTTTCACAGGGCAGACCAGAGACTTCTGTGTCTACATGGGGTCCCTTTTTCTCTGGGGAAGTCTTTTCTCCTTTCTCAGAGAGATATTAGGGAAAGCAACCTTTTGAGCATTTCAGGTAAGTGTTTAGCAGCTGGTGTCACAAACGCTTCCCATGCTGCTTGTTCGCAGTGCAAAGTTTAAAATCTTACATGGATTGGCCCTTGCTTATCTTACACATCTCTCTTTGCTAGCCCATTTCCTGTCACACTCCAGACTTTGCCATGCTGCAGTGAGGCTGCCTTCACTTGTAGCTCAGGCTGCACAGAGTGATCTTGTATATCACTTTAGCATCTCACTTGCTGTGAGCTCCCCAGCTGGCACACCTTTGCTACTGCACTTTTGCCTCACTATTATCAATTTCTGAACAGATACTTTTTAAACTTGGGAAATCAGTGTGTGCAAGTTTACATATCAGATAAAATTACACTGTATTTCCCAAGTATTAATATATTCTCCTATTTGTTTTAAGAGACAAATCTTTGTTTGAACAGTCTGATGAAATGTACTTAGAAGGAGGCATGAATGCAAAGTTGAAACTGTAGGATAATATTTTAAAGGAAAGAGAAAGAAGGTAATCTGAATGCAGGAGGAAAGGGTTTTAAAAGTAAGAACTGCTTATGCCAGGTAATTTGATACTAATGGCAATAAACCACAAGAAACAAACTCTTATGTTGTATTATTTTAAATTATAATGGTGGGAGATAAAGAATACGTGTATGTTGTTTGGATGAAGGATGAACAGTTCTGAAGAGACAATAACAGCTTTTTGCTACATCATCACCTAATTTATTAGCACTTCCAGTTTATTCTTAAAGCATAAAAATAAAACAGTTACTTCTTTCCAGCAACCCACCACACACCTGATCTGGTCCTGGAAATTTGTGTCTGAATCCTATTTCTCTTCTGAAACCTCAGTCTTCCTTTTTTTTCACATGATATTTCTAAGGAGGATCTAGATTGGGAAATTTTGTCAAGCCACTATTTTCAGCCGTAGTATGGAGAAACCAAACCTACTACATCTAGTCTTGGCAAGTTCAACTTCCAGCTCCTCTCTGACTGATATTGCTTGTTTAAAGTCAGTAATTGGCATTTGGGAAAGGAAGAGGCAAAGTCTCTGACTTTTGTTTTAACCTTTCCTTTTGCAGAGGAAAGGTTATTGTCTAGTGGAGGTACTAGAGCTAAGCTGCAAATGGAGCAGCATGTACCTTGGGGCCCTCAACTGGTTTTAACTTCCTTTGTTATCCATTACCTCCACTTTCAAGATATACCTGCATAAAAATCCATCATACTCCTCAAATTATGGTGCACTTGAATCCCCTCCAATCTCATGAACTCCCATAGAGTTTTCTTGTTTCTCTTTTTAGATTTTGACCACTTACCATATATGTGTGTTCAAGGATTACAGTGTTTTGCTACGAGTTTAACTAGAGGATGTGTAGGGATTTTATAGGAAGAGTGAAGGAGTTTACAGTTGTGTAACTTTCTAGGAGATCTAATTTTGATTTTGTTTTCATGGATTTGCAGAAAACCTTTGTATTACATGCAAAAAGACTGTCAAAGTTCTGTAATGTGAAGAAAGGAAAAATCCACTTTAATTGTGAAATGGGAGATACCCCTGAACCAAATTTTCCTGTTAATTTTTTGTAATGCAGAATTATAAAATGATGCTGAGAGACAAGTTGGTGCAGCTAAATTTAGGGCCTAACTGATGCAAGTTTTTACCTGCAGCACTACAAATTATCTCAGGAATTATATCTCGTTGACTTTCATGTTTCTATTTCATGCATCTTTATATCCTGCAGCATTTTTGCTCATAAATTAAACACCAGAGTGGTGTTTGTTTAGCGATGGAAACATGATCAAGAATAAATGATTTTTTTGGGTGGACAAGCATTCAGAGGAAAGAGAAAAGACAGCTTCAGGCATAGCTGTAATCAAAAACCTGATTGTCTAGAAATGAGATAATTTTAAATGAAGCTCAGCTATCTGTGTTCATTGTGAATTATGTTACCCAGATCCTACTACCTCATAAGGCAATAGTACTTCTTAATCAACAGCGTTGTGAAAGGCAAGATGAAAACTTTATTGGCTCATATTTCTTTCACAATATTAGCTCCAGCTAAAGGGATTTGGTCATGATGTAGGCAACAGGGAAAGCTTGTGGATCCCTGTTGTGTCCTCCCTTAAGAAGCCACCAGTGTCTGGGCAACCTATGTGGAAATTGCTGCTGGTCAAGCTGGTAGGGCTTTCCATCCAAGTTCAGAGAAATTATAATTATCCACTCTGGCCTAAGTGGTATAAAATCAGCTATGGAAAAGGCTTCAGGTAATGAAACTGCTCTGTGTTGCATAGAATAAAAGAGTTATTTTGTCTCAAAGAGAACCTGTGTTGTATAGGTAGAGAAGTGGATGCCTGTGTTCTGCTTCTGGAAAAGCTATCAAAAGAAATAGGCGTTGCTTTAGTATATTATACTAACAAATCTCTAGAAGAGTGCAGCTGTCACAATTTTTCAGCTGTCTCAAGCTGGCATGGATTGCTCAATGTTTATGAACGTACATTTTGTCCCAGCTTGATGTGGAGGGTACTGCAGCTTCCCTGTGCCGAACCAAAAGTATGGGAAGTTTAAGTGCAGCAGAGCTGTCTCTGTCATCCTCGTGTGTTTTTCAATCTAGCAGTGACTCCATGGAGTTATAACACTGCTGAGAAACAAGCACCACCATTTCCTTAGGGCTGTTTTGCACCCCAACAAACCCCTGTGAGTTTGGTTTCTTTGACAGTCTCGGAGTGCTATGGTTTGCTTGGGCCTGGATACCTGGCCAGGCCTTTTGAATTGGTTTATTCCCTTTACCACACAACATATATATATATATATATATATATAAAATATATATATATGTATATATATATAGCTTTGCTGAATTGAATGATAGCTGTTATGGTGATCCTTGCTGAATGGCAGAAATGTTTTTCACTGCATCAAGTAGCTGTAGAAATATGTCACGAAAGGAAGAGAAAAAACAGTGAGCATAAAAAGTATAAACTGATAGTGACAGCCTTTATTATCCCTTCAAACACTAATTGCTGTTTTATTAAACAGCTTCTTCAGTTGGCTGATCACATGAAGTAGAGCAATTAGGAGCTAGGTGAGACTCACTGTGCAAACAAAAATCTCAAGGAAATAATTTGTTTACTGTTTTCAGCATCTTTACAAAATATAATAATATTCTCAGTAGAGCTGGAATATGTAATATGAAAACCAGAGTTGGGGACAAGATAACTTCACACTATCCTGAATATGCATGTTGTTGTAACAGATAGTCAAGCTAATTTTCAATTCTTAGGCATCTGTTCAAGGCTTGTGGTTGTCAAGAAAAAAATTGTAATCCAGGTGCATGCCTGACAAGGAGAATGTCAAGTAGATATGAAAACAAACCTCCTAACAACCAACTTCAATTTGTAGTAAACAAAATGCAGAGAAATAAAACCAGGAAGAGGCCTGAACTGCAGATGTGCTGCTGCGAGTAAAGAGAATGGTATTATTCAGCAGTGGTTTAAACTTCCCTGCACCAAATTGTCCTATGAGTACTCACATGTCAAGATGAAGGAACAGTATCCACGAGGAACTTTAACCAGCTGCAGGAGGTGATATGTGCTTGATCCTCAGGGGTTCATCCAGGTGTGCTAGCAGCAGGCAGTGCTCATTCCCCCTGTTTGCTGACATCAGAGAGGCCGTGGTTTGCTTTTCACCCACTCTATTTGCATCGTCTGTATCAGTTTTAAGTTGTCTGAGGATCAGCTTTTTTGGTGACCTTAGTGACAGATCAGTGCCTGTCATGTTGGCTTTTGTTCTTCACCTGCACCCAGACATGAGTAAAATAAACTCCAGTGATGCTAATAGGGACAATGAGTTTTGATGTGATTGGGCTCAGAGAGGCTCTAAAAGAAAATGTCTTTGAAAGAGAGCAGAGGGAAATCCAGACTGAGGGTTAGTTTAGCAATGGGGGGAAAACAGGCTTCTGTAATTAGTTCTAATGAATTATAATAAACATAGAACAATACCTCCCTAGCTTTACAAATGGAAGGAGTAATGAAATCTGGAATAGGCCACAGATGAAATTCTGTCTTAAATGCAAAGGATTATTTATTTTGTGAAGGTTGAGCTATGTCAGACTGTGCAGCTGTCTTACTGACCAAGGAAATGGTCACTGAATGAGATAATACTAGCAGAAAGGGCAAGGAAATAATATTTCCTTTCAAAATATACTAGAAATAATATTTTGGTCCTATGTTAGTATCAAGCATATAAGGAGAAGTGATAATTAAGAATAAAAAAACTAAAGAGCATGATATCCTGGAGGATATCAGCAGGATTTCCATGGTAGAAATTTATTCCTTGTTGACCTCTTTTAATTCTTTAGACTGCTTGGCAAAATAATGAAGAATGGAGAATTAAGATTTCAAAAATCCTTGGGCAAAGGCCTTCAGAAGAGGTTATTCAAGACACTAATGATGCATAAGGTGAGATGAGAATTTTTCCTGCTGGATTAAATACCTCTGCTGAGCTGTTGAAATATAAGGAAACATTAGGGGAAAAACTTAGGCAATAGTTATGCAGTCAACACTAACCAGAGGAGAAGCAACTTGTATCAGCTAAAGGAACTTTCTCCCTTCTTCTGCCATGATTGCATTGCATCCCTTTTTCGCTGGGGAAACAGATTATTCCTATTGTGTAATTACTTGCGATACTTGCAACTATCATGCTTCCAATTTATCAAACTATAAGTACAGCTGTTTTTATCTTAGGTAAAATTTGCCTGTCTAAACTGAATTTCTTCATGCTGGTTATGTACCTGAGGCAACAGCATACTGGAAAATTGTCTTTTCTTCTGAGAGAAGAGGAAAAAAATCTCCTTTCTCTCTTCTAATTTTTAACATCTTTCCTGTAAAGTTCTAGAGCCATGTGGTTTGGCACCAGTAATTACAACTTGTCTTGGTACGGAGTTCTTGTTGGACCAGCATTTCTCAATTTTGGACAAATTATAGCCTTCTGAAGGTAAAGATATGAATACTAGTTGTTGCAGAGACCAGACTGTCTGGTGTTCTTATGATCTGACTCTTCTTCTCCCTTGGGCCATGTAGTGATGAGCTGCCTGTGCTGGAGTGAAAAAGTATATAGAGCTACTTTGACATGACTAACCTAAATAATCTTGTAAGATTGTAGTGCTACTGTGACAACTCTACTTTTATTTTTCTGGAGCACTGTAAATATATTAAATAAACCCAGTATTTATACTGAATCTTAAGACACTCTCCTCTTATGATGAGTTGTCTGTTTAATCTCACACTTTGTTTTCTGCCAACTGGTCAAATTCTAAAAAAATTCTGGCAAGTATTGATATTTCTTTTTTTTTGACATTCAGTTTTGGGTACTCTTCCACAAGAGAAACAAATCCCAAACTAAACCTCACTGAACCTCCACTTCAAAAAGTTTAATTGAGTTGCTTAGCTTGTAGCTTTAGGGTAGATATGTTTTAATTTTAAGGAAGCTTCTTTCACAAGTTCTTGGAAAAACTAATATAACTAATAAACCTTCTACAATGACTTTCTGGAAAATCATTAACCTTTGTTAAAATTTGTTGCTGTTGATACTGAAGTATCAACATTGATAAGGTCCCCTCTCAGATGAGGTGAAGAAATACAAAAAAGCAAGGTGGTAGTAAGATAAATCTTAAAGGTTGCTTCTACCCTAATATAAAGGCTATAACACACACACACACACATAAAACAATAGAAAAAAATTCATTATTGGCAAAGTAATCTGTAAGAAATGAATCAATCTTTTACAAGTCCAGAGGTTTTTTGTTTGCCATTATTGCGGGGAAATGCCCTCATGGATGCACTGTTACACAAATTAAAAGTAATTCTGATGACTTAAGAACTTTATTTTCTTACTTTTCTGTTCTATGTTTTTTTCTCCTAGCTTTTTTTCAAGCCATCAACAATACAAAAATGCAGAGCAATACACAAGAAAAGAAAAGACCTTGTGGAACCAATTTAGTTGCAAATACACATGAATTGCAGGTGGCACCTGAGCTCTTCATCAAGGATCAACTCCTGGCATTGGTGGGACCTGTGCTGACAGCAGCAATGGCCCAAGATACTTTTCACAGCATGGGGAGGGTGAGATGGACAGAGCGGAGGTGGCATGTTCTCTTTGGGCAGGTTGGTGTGAGTAAGGACTCTTTAATACCTCTCTAAAAAGTCCCAATCCTAGAAGTGGGATCTATGTTCACCCACCAGGAGGGCGAAGCAAATCCAGGAGAGGCATTTTTCCTCTTTGGCAGCCTCTAATGAGGGGTGAGCCACCTGTGACTCAGCTAGGAGCCAGCTGCCTCCCTCGCAGCGGGGGCAGGTGGATTCCCTCTGTGAGTTGTGGCAGGTTTCTGCAAAAGTGTTTTCCATTTCCAGTGCTCACCTGAAGAGTTAATTAGGGACACAACCATTTTTCTTCTTTTGGTAGCACTTAATGATCCCCAAAATGCAAATAAAAGAGAGAGCTACAGCTGTTTAAAATATCCCTGCTTCTATGTTACTAAGTAAAAGGGGATGAACATAAGGGCATGAAGCCTCTGATTAAAAGCAGGTTTGTGTGGTGTACGTGACTCAAACTTCAATGCTGTTTGAGCTTGATGCTGGCTCAATTTTACCCCTGCCCATGAGGCTGAGTTTGTGTCTGAATGTTTTGTACATCTGTGCTCTTTGAATCAAAGAGGATGCAAAATCCCTCTGTTGTAAAGATTTTTAATGCTGGCATTTATCCTACTAACATAAAACTGTATTAGTTGGGAAATATGGCACCACATGGTGCCATAGACTTAAGAAAGTGCGGATGAGTGAGGGAGACTGACTGGGACTGAGGACAAATGGAGCTAACTCGCTGCCTCATCCGTATTTGCTGCACATCATGTGAAACAAAGAATCAGACAAAAAAAAAAAAAAGGTATTTTTCTTTTTTGAACAGACCTGTTTCAAGTGTCTTTGTGGCTCCCACTCAATAATGACAGTAACATGGCTAGTGCCCTGGGCAGGAGGTGTAGTATTCCTGTTTAAGAAAGAGAAATGGAAACAGCAAGCTCAAGTGGTACAGGAGCTCGCCTTGGGCAACTGTGTTTTATAACCTGGTTTAGGATGCCTGTGTGCTATCAGACCAAAAACACTATAAATCTCATGCTTTCCATCATCTTGGTATTTTTGCTTATGTAATATATATATATAACTTTGTTAACCATAAAATAGTATCCAATTCAGAAAGCCACAGGCAAGAAAGGTGAGAAAGGGAAATTTTGCCTTTAGCTAATATATACATATATATATACAGGCCAGGAGAAAAGGATGCTATGTTTTGTCTTCCTAAGGTTAGTCTGACCAATAACATTAAAATTCCCTCTGGCATTCCAGGTTAACCTGGGAGAGTCAGGCCTTAAAAGATTTAGCTCCCAAAAAACAGCTGGAAAAGGTGAATTTGGTTGAGAAACTAGGTGCTGGGGAACAGTGGCTCCTCTCCAGGAGCTCCTTGGACGGTCTGTCCTTTGGCACCATTAGTATATATTTCCATTGCAAGAAGAGCATCTCTGCTGCTGGGATTTATACAAACGGTTTTGGTATCCTTTCAAGGCTTTAATATGGTAACAAGGGTACAGTTCTTACTTGTTTTGGGTTTTTTTGGTAGTGTATAGCAGTAAGCCTTGTCTTGCCCGTGACCCTGAGCAACAGAGCTGGCGTGGGGACTGTGTGCTGTGCTTGCCATCCATGTGTCTTACATTCTGGGTCACAGGCACGACAATATGGTAGCTTGCAACTGCTGTCCAGGAAAGTCGCAACTACCTGTCAGTATAGCTATATGTAATCTAGTTGACAGCTTTCTGTTGAAACTTGGCTGTATGAAAAAAAGGCTGACAGGCACTTTTCTGCACAGCTTTCCGTGTGGTTCCTGAGAACATTCCAGAAGTGTTTGTTGGAATATGAAACGAGTGTGTTTTGACAGTGTCAAAGTCAACATTAATGTTGTTGAAGCCTTTATGAAAAACAGAAGTTTCATGAGTCTGTAACTGCTGGTTAAGGCAGCTTCAAGAAAGGCAGTTCTTGGAGGGGTTTGCATGACAGCTGGTTCCAGCTGCTGCTGGCGTGGCTTGGCCAGGCAATGATGGCTACTGTCCTGGTCAGTACTCCCCTCATTCATCCAGGCAGCAGAGCCCTACGGCACAGTGCAGCACCCTATAGAAATGCTGGCTTTTACCTGAGCACATGGAGCAACTTTTGCATTGCCATATAATGATAGGACAAGGGGGATTGATTTCAAAATGGAAAGCTTTAGGTTTGACTTTAGGAAGACGTTCTTTATGGTAAGGGTAGTGAGGCACTGGAACAGGCTGCCCAGAGAAGCTGAGGATGTCTCATCCCTGCAAGTGTTCAAAGTCAGGTTGGATAGTGTTTGAGTAACCTGGTCTAGTGGAAGGTGTCTCTGCCCACAGTAGGGGATCGGAACTAAAAGATCGTTAAGATCCCTTCCAATTCAAGCCTTTCTGTGATTCTAAGACATTGCAATCACACTGATGGGGTTCTCCAAACAGGGCTTCTGCTCAGGGTGTTGCACTACACGGCTGCAGCACAGTCACTTGGGCTGCTGTGGTCTTTCACCTTCCGGCCTCAAGGGCTGCTGCACATTTGTCTTAGCCCTCCTTTTGGAAGTGTTTAGCTATGAATCACATTACAGCAGATTACTAAATTCACTGTTTTTGAGCTGTGAATGACAAATTCTTAACAGCAAAATCTTTAAGTGAAAGTTTCAGCCAGTCATAGTAGGACTATTAAAAAGACACTATTAGCAAGCATAAAAAGTCACTCTATAATATAAAGTTAATAATGAAATTATAGATTCATAAAAACTCTGAAGAAACAAATACTTAAGCAGTCATTTGTTACAGTTTAACCACATCCAGCAATCAAGCCTCGTGCCGCCTCTGTCTCACTTCACCACAAGTAGGACTGGGGAAAGAATCAAAGACAAAAGCTAGAAAACTTGTGGGTTGAGATAAAGACAGTTTCACAGGGAAAGCAAGTCATGCACAGAAGCAAAGCAAACCAAGGAATTAATTCACTGCTTCCCATGGGCAGGCAGGCATTCAGCCATCTCCAGGAGAACAGGGCTCCATCATGGGTAACAGTTACTTTGGAAGACAAATGCCCTTTAGTCAGCTTGAGTCACCTGTCCTGGTGGTGTCTCTTCCCAGCCTCCCAATTTCCTTGCCAGCGTGAGAGTATGAGGAGCAGAAAAGGCCTTGATCCTGTGTAAGCACTGCTCAGTAATAGCAAAAACATCTCTGTATTATCAACACTGTGTTCAGCACAAATCCAAAATATAGTCCCATACTAGTCCCTGGGAAGAAAATTAACTCTACCCCAGCCAAAACTGGCACATTGTGTTATTCCCTGGAAGTTGTTTCCTTCTTATGCTGCTTCTATTCAGAATACCATCATGTGCTCCTAAAAATATTTTACTTGGTGGCATAAGTCTACAATTTTAGCACAAAGAAATAAAACAAAGAAAAATACATCCCTTGGTAGCCTGACATACAGAAATGGACAAAAATCTGCTGTGGAGATTTGTTTCACTACTGGACTATTAATTCAAAGCCAGTCCATCCTGTAATTGTTCTTCTTAGTCCAGTTTCAAAACCTACTGAAATCCATGGCAAGGCAGGGAATGACCTCTGACAAGGCAAAGAGCACTTTGATGGTTCATTCAGAATTAATTTGTTGGTCTTATTCAAGATTTTCAATGAGAAACATTAGGATTTCAGTGTGAGCTCTTATCTTGTGTTGCTTGACCAGCACCCACTGGACCATGACATGGGCAGTGCAGATGCTCAGCAGGAGAGCTTTGTGGTGGGCAGCATGTGCTCTCTCTTTTGGGGTTTCCTGATGACATGGGATTATTGCCCCTTCACTAAACACTGTAGAAACCACAGAATTTCAGGGATATATATTGTTTTATAGTGTGCCTGATCTCATATCTGACAAGCATTAGCTCCAGTTCCTTCAAATGTTACCAGTGCTCTTCCACCTTAGACTGCCTGCTTATGGTGGCAGAGAGCTATGAGGACTGAAGGAGCTGCATGGAAGCAATTCCAACCTGTTTAGGAGTCACTCTGATGGGTGAAGAAGGTATAAGGCGCAGGAGACTTCTCATGTCATTCAGGCCTTTAAAACATCCCTGTGTTTTAATGCTGTTTCAGTGAGGTTGGCAACCTCCATGACCTGGTTTGTTTGGTTTGTTTGGAGACACTGTGATCTTGCTTCTTGTCCATGCCTTTTATCTGCTAGCTTAACTCTGAGTTAAAACACGCTATTGGGCTGCAGTAAATTTTTATATTTGCTTTGTGGGGATGAGGGTCATCCTTTCTGTCAAGAAGTATGATGTGGTGGGAAATCTGAATTTAGCTCACAAGGCATGACAGCCACTACCTCAGCACTGCTGATAAAGTGAGGCTGAGGCCAGGCAAAGAACTGATGGCTGCTTCAGCCTTGACTGCAACATGTCCAAGAGGAAACACTGCTAAAAAAACCCTCTAGACAGGACGCAGTAACAACAGTCATTATAAAATATTATTGCACGAGCTGCTAAAAACCCTCTGATCTTTGCTGAATCTGAAATGCATGTCCTTGCTGCATCTGAGTCTTTGCTTGGTGGCAGATGTTCCTGCAGTCTGAGTTGATGAAGTTGCTTAGTCATATCAAGAGTACACTGAGCCTTACCTGCATGGAAGGATTTTGTGCAGCAGCAGACCTTTTCCTTTCTTACTCTCATTTAAGATGAACTGTAACATAAGCAATTCAACTCACAAGAAATGCAGACTGAGAGGGCAAGGCAAAGTCCTATCTGACTGCAGTCATATTTTTTTAATACAGCAATTGAGAAAAAAAAATCCTCACTGCAGTTATATCCCAATCAACTTCTAACAATGGGCAGGATTGGGCTGCTCAAGACAGAATGAAAGCAGCTAGGGGAGGACAAGAACCCTTACACAGTTATGTTATCCCTTCCCTTCCATCAAAATGCATCTCATGAGCATTAATGAATCAGGATATAACATTTTGCAGGCAAACAAAGACTTCAGCAGAGCTAAAAAAGGAAAATTTGAAGGGTCAGTCTTGGGGCATTTGGAGAGGCCAGTCTGGGCACTTACATAAGACAAGAAGATGATGAATATGTAAGCATAGGGAGCTTGCACTGAGTCCTTAGGCTTGTTCCAGGCTGTGACTTCAATGACCACTGCCTAAGTGGCATTTCTGGACATTTTCTACACATCAGCCCTACTGTAAGGGTTGAAGCTCAGTGACTTTTCTCTCATGGAGGAAGGAAATATGAACATGTCACAGCTGATATAGCAGCTACTCAAAAACTATTTTACCTCTGTTTTTGTAATTTTGGCACAGGCTTCTGCCAACTGATTCTTCATTAATGTTTAAAACACAGAAATTTCCTAAGTGGAGTGGAGTGAAGAAACTGTCTATCATCAGAGGCTGCATGAGCAGAAGGTGCATATGTGACCAAGGTTTCTGCTGAATCTAGTTGCCAGCAGGGAGAGCATACCAAACTGTATCCTGGGTGACTCTCTTCAAGGCTTGCTATCATTTTTGACCCCACTGGGTCAGCTGTGACAGGCAGTCACACCAGCAGCCCTCTATGCTGGGTGTCAGGGACGAGGATCCTGTGTGGGGAGTGTGAGAGTGATGTCCAGCTGTCCAGCCCCTGCTTCTATGATGGGAGTTGTCATGGCTCTTCTCTGGCTTGCAGAGGTCTCACTTGGCTCATAGTCTGAATGACACAAGAACATTTACTTCTTCTGTGGGTCAGGAAGACCCTCATTCAGGCATGGTCACTGTCACTGCCCGAGAAGCTGGTGTTACTCCTTACAACATATTGCATAGAGGATGTGTCTGCTTGGTAGCTGGTTGGTTTGACTCTACTTTGCATGTGGATGCCCAGAGCTCCGGTTCCTGAGGGTGTCATACAGACACATGGTCGTCTCAGAAATCTTCCTCCGAATCAAAACCCCAAAGGCATTTCTTTAACAGAAGGTCTCTGAGTCTTTAGGGGAATCTGTGTGGAAAGCAAGCTGAAGATCCTTTTAAGGAAAAATAAATCATGATCCGCTCACTACGCAGTATAGGCACAGTTAACTTATGTTTTGGGTACAATATCAGCACATCCTCACAACATTTGTCATGAATCCTGAGAATCTCTGCTGCAGATCCCAACATAATGATGCCAGCACCCTGCCCAAACCCCTCTGTAAGCACTGTGACACTCTGCAGGCACTTGTATTGGCTGGGAAAACCTCACTGGTAGTGAGTAGAAGTCCACTCATACCCTACAACTTGTAGTTCACTAGATCATTGTGACATAATAGTTCCCTTTCAGGAAAAAAATCTCTCAGGTAAAGTAGCTTGTTCATCTCTGGATTTATGCAGATCAGCCACTTGAGCCTGAAGGTCTCATCACTATCTTCATGTGAGGACCTCATTAGTGAGATCCTAAAGTTAACAAGCTTCTTTGCTCCATTCCTGCCCCCGCCCCCCCAAGTTATTGTTTCTTATGTTCAGATCCACTTCTGAGTACATGACCCTTTGTATTTGAAGTCACAGCATTGTAGGAAAGTTTCTCGTTTTTTTTAACAATCAAATTTCTTCTTTTTAGTTCGACAAATTGAATACCTTCCTAAAAAACCCCCCCAGCACTAAAAAATCCTCCCCAAGATGCCAGATCCTGTTTTCATAATAATGGTGATTTAAACACACATTAGCATTCTGTGTTTTATTTTAATTACAGGTGCACCAGAAGAATAAAATATTTATACTTAGGTGCATTTCTTTCACTTCTGACAGCAGAGAGAATATAATGAGCTTTTCTGAGGCTGCATAACATTAATGTTTTTCAACATATGTTAATATAGATATGGTATGTATTTGACAAAATCTTGTTATTAAAGCTGTGGGAGATCCATTAAAGGATGACCCTGCTTGAGCAGGAATCCTGGACCAGATGGCCCATTGTGGTCCCTTCCAACCTTATACATTTTGTGACTCTGTGAAGAAAGTAGAAACAAGTATAGGTCTTAAGCATTTCTCAAGTTAATGGACATGTCTGTGAAGGTGGACACTCATTGCCTAGCTCCAGAAAACCAAAATTTCTCAATCTTTTTCACTAAATCCAGTCATCTTGGATGACACTGCCATAAAATTTCTTTTCTAAATGGAAAATATTTTATCCTCAAAATTCTGTCTAAATTCTCGTTTTCCTCTTCCTAACACCCTCAGTATCTAGAGGCACAGGTAAGTTTGATTGCCATTCAGTACTGTGTCTCACTACTGCTGGTAAAGGAGAAAGACCCTTGAAGTTTGAAGCTTCACCACATCGTCTCCTTGATTAGAAAGGAATTGATTCTCTTTGGCTGGAGTAGTACTAAGAATTACTAAAGAGTGACAGCAATGCACCACACAGTTGCCATTTAATCTGTGTACAGTTTCCTTATTCCATTTAGAATAAAGATCAGATTAGAGAGGAAGCTCTAAAATCTTTATATTAACTTTTTAAAACTACAATCTTGTACCAAATCCCTTGGAGTAAATACATATGGTTGCAATTATTTCATTTGAGCCCTGATGAATTACATTAACCAAAGCTCACATTCTGTTATTACAATGGTTATTATTTTTCATAAGACAATCAGACCCACTGAAATAACTTAAAACTGTATGGACCTGACTGTGCTTTTACAGCCATTGGTGCAATGGCTGTAACAGAAGTAATGGTGAAAGGGAGTGAAAATCAGTTTTGTGTGCTTACTGACAACCCTGCACATTTTCAAGACAAAGCAAAAAGATTTTTCCATTTCAATAACTGATTACTTGCAGACTGATGCCCTTTTTCCATAGGGAAATCAAAGGCAGAATATAGAAAAGGAAAAAAATAATTTTGAACACTGAAAAAAGGCAAAGGTGTAGTTTCTGAATTCTTCACCTGTTCAGTGGAATTCCAGCCTGATCTTCTGTTTCCTTTATCTTCTGACTATGTGGCTCTTTCTGAGTCCTGAACTGCCACTAGTGCTTAAATTAAAATTCCCATGTTGAAGGGAGCTCAGGCTCTGAATCTCAATTAAAGCTGCTACCAGTCTATCTAAGGCTGTCTCCTGTAAAAAAATGATACAAATATTCACTGTGCCTTTGATGTGATCAGGTTAAAAACTACAATTCTGTCATTATTCAGATGAAGTGTCTTTCTAGTTCACTTGCGGCCCTTCTTCATTCACAAAAGTTATTTATTTTCCTGCATGAATTATATTCTTCCATCCAAAGACTGTAAAGTCTACCAGATTTTTACAGACACAGAAGGTGGCAAGAGCCAAATGCACAAAGTTTTGCCCCAGGTGCACTTTCTATTGCTAAATATACTTAGGCCAATTTTATCTGTCCAGGGCCTTCCTCTCCAAGTTATGCTAATCCAAGGCTGCCAGACTTCTTGTTGCTCTATTATTATTACTTGAAATATAGAGTGCCCTCAGTTTCCTGGCTTCCTCAGCTCTGGAATTCGTTGCCATCTGTCAAGTAGTCAAATGTGTATGTTTTCAGCAGTAATATAAATAAATCAAAAAGCAAAGCAAAGGAAGAAAAAACCCGGAAATATCAAGCCCATTGTGGTGGGTAACCTCTGAGGCACCTCAGAAGCAGTACATGGACCCCAGGAGTCCACCTACCACAAGCTGAAAACCACAAAGTAAGATAGAAATACCACTAGCAAAGATGAATGAATTGATAAGAAAGACATAAAAAGGCAGATAACAGCAACATGGGAAACACCAGCCTTATCAGATTGAGTGGTCTTTAATTCAGTGGCTTCTTCCTACCTGTGATGAGAGCTAAAATTTTCAGAAGATGCTATAAAATAAATCATAAGGGAATGTTGTTCAGGGGAGCTTTCCTGGAGCTCCTTATTTTATGCACTGAAAATAAAAATGTTGCTCTCCATTATATTATTTGTTATTCTTTCACTGAAGCGTGTACATACATCACCACAATGACCTGAGCCTTCTAAATCTTTTAGAAGGCTGCTGCGCCTGAGCTAACTAAAATTTTATGGTAAATGAGTTTGACAGTCCAGTCACGCATTTTAATGGGAGTGTTTCTTGATGATATGTATACATTTATTACTTTTCACTTTAGGTAATGGTTTCATAATGTTATGTTGTGGGAAAAGAAAAAAATCTCAATGGACACCTAGTTTTGCTTTACACTGGATGTCAGGTTATATATAAAAAATATTTTGAAATGCTATATTAAACACTTTCCATCTTTCACCTGCAGGTTGGGGATAGAAAAAACCTTACTGAGAGAAATTTAGACAGGATTCTGCTTTTTGGATTTAATTCAAGTTTTCCAGTCAAAGCAGAAGCTTTCTCATTATTTCCATGTTTTTCCAAATATTCCAGGAAAAATACAACAGGTGTAGTAAAATAAACATCTCTTATATTCACTTTTGTATGACAATACTGAAATTTCAATGTTTATGTCTTATGACTTTCTCATCCTTAACACAAACTCTTGAGTGTGATAACCAATGAACCAAATGCACTTGATTTACTGAACAGGATAATAATTCATCCTTCACTTGAAATGTGGAAATTCAGGTGCCTGACTATTTAACAACTTCAGTTGAATAAAAAGACTTTCAGAAAGAGGAAACTAATTCAGATTCAGTTTAATTTTTCTCAGTTATTGTTACTAAATATGTCATGAAGGGTTAAAAAAGAGAGTTAAAAGCATTAATTAAAATATGTTGCCATGTTTCAACACAATGAGTGTTATAAAAGAAAATATGTGTTTTCGTGTATTATCTGTGCCTTGAATAAGCATGTGGTTGGAAATAGCCAAATATGATTTATAGCTAGAGTAAAGTTTGAGTTAGTTTCTTTAACAGATCAAATTCTGGGCAAGAAGAATTGTTGATACTTTTTTTTATTTCATCCATTCAAGTTCTGCATCATACATAATCACACACAGTATGACCTAACACAGTTTTAAATCAGAAAAGGGCCCACTGGCTTGAGTTCATACAATACTGATGTATATTTTGTTTGTTAAATGATAATTTCCATGGCAATCTGCTAGAATAGGCATGAAAAACTCCTTTACTATTGGTATTATATGGTATTAAAACTGACCCTGAAAGCACTAACAAAGAATGAGACGAGAGTTGGTCAGGATTTTTCCCTGGAAAGTGCTGATTCATCAAAAAAAGAGTGTTTAAAAAAGGCCACCTGTTTTGATAAACCTGCTGAGAACTGTGATTAGTTTAGTCCTGGGCCTGTCCAGGCTTCTGATTTCTGTGGCTCTGAAGTTACTTTGTGAGCATGACGATCTAAGGTCTGGCACCTCTGGAGTTTCCAGGGGTCTGGAGTGTCTCTGAAATGCAGATTCAGCTGCTCTTCAGTGCTTGGCCCCTTACAGGGAACCTGAAGAATGCTGCATACCTAATTCTGCATTATTTTATAAGTAAAAGTTAGGAATGCACTTGCATCTGCTCTGGTACGCTGCTAGAAAAAGTCTGTGAAAAAATGACAGAGAAAAGAAGTCAGTAACTAACAGGCTGTAAAAGATTTATCCTGTCTCCAGGTAATAAGACCCTAGCTCAGTAGTGAACAGAATTTCGTCTTTGACTTCAATCAGGGTTGAATACAATCCACACTGAAACAGAAGTCAAGTCAGGGTAGAGAAAACAGAGGTATGGTCTCAATCTTAAATCAGAATATACTTAGGTTTTTTGTCTCAGTAAGGCATCCTTCAAAGCAGATGGACCTAACTGTGAAGGAATGTATGAGCTGTATGAGCTCGTCTGGTTCCCATGGGTTCTTTAAGCTTTGCTTGTCAGTGTTCTTCTGAGGTACCTGAAAAATCACATAGAAAACTTTGCACTGGCAAAAATATGAACATTTTCTTTAACAACTAGGGCTAGACACTGAAGGGGAAAAAAAAAAAAAAAGGAAGGAAAAAAAAAAGAGAAAAAAATACCCAGAAAGAAAGAAGAAAATATCAAAAGCTGAGAAATCAAAACAAAATAACAGCTTGAGAGTGGTGCTGGTTTGTTATGCTGCCACAAAACAGATCAATCCATGCCTTGAAGTGAGCACCCATGCGTATATCCTTTTCAGCTGAGGTGTCTGCAAAACTTAAATAGATCTTCTTCTGCCACATTCTGTTATCGTGAATCTCTAGCCTCTCTCTAGCAGTGTGTATCAGAAATATTTTTCAGGTCTTAGTCTTAATTGCCTGCAGTGCTAGCAGTCAGTTGACAAACACATGTTGTTCAACAGTTATGGAAGTCAGGCTGCACCACTAACTGGTAAAACCAGGTGTCAGGACTCCCAGAAGATGAAATATATCTACTGCTGAAAACGCTTAACAAAATATGCTCTGACAACAGAAGTCACAAGACTTATAACCTTCTGGTGTTTCTGTGATCCTGCTATTATTATGTCATATGCACAGTGAACACCCAAGGGAAGAGAACATAATATTCACAGCCTGCTTGCTGGAGTGACAGGTGAAACACACAATCGTGGAACTGCTGGTGAATGTGATACCCACCCAGTACACTGCTATGCTGAAAACTAGCTTGATAGGAAGGGTTCAATCTTAACACTACCATTTTGTTTATCTACAGAAGTGTTTCACCTGTGCTCTGAGCAGCAGAAATCTGCCAATTTCCTCATACCCAGTGGCCAGACCTCTGGTAACAACATGACACATCCAGCCTTGGGCATTTTACCTTGAAACTTGTGCTTTTGAAAATGCCATTTTTTGGTGAGTCTGGGACATAACCTAATCATTTTCTTCAAAAAATAAATGGAATGGAGTCTTAGACTTTTGTGTTACAGAGTGACATATCTGTTCTCTGAATATTCTCTGTTTTTTTTTTTCAGCATGCTTCTTCAAAGTGTGGAGACAACTCAGTTTTCCAGTAAGAGCTGCAGGAATTAGTAAACATTAGTTTTAGTTTCTTTAATCTCTAGCTATGTTTCATATTTCAATTTTTATTTGATTCTCTCTTTTCACTAAAGAGTCTTCCTAGGAGCTTCTTGGGCCTGAGTATTGGCTATATAATCCAAAAGAATCCCCCAGAGGAGTGGGCCTCCCAGCCTGTTTTACTTTACATCTAGAAGTAAAGCAGGGCAGCCTGATGTGACAGAGTGTTGATATGTGTAGCGCCCTGGGCCTTTCTGAGATCATTTGGCGTGTAAGGCAGGATTATAACTCCCTTGATTTTTATACTGCTTCAAGTACATAATAATACCCATTATAATCCTACTAGTGTCTAAAAGGTAAACTTCTTAGGTAGGTATTTTTGAGACATGTCCCCTGAGTTCACCTTTTAAATATCACTGTCATACTTCTGCAACAGCTAAAGCAGACATCAGTTTTTTTCTTGAATGCACTATAAAGACATGTTTCATAAACTTTATGATGCTTATGCTTGGACAAAATACTGGAAAGAAGGTATTTCAAAGATCCCTGTTAAATATGACTGAAGCTCCACTGAAGAAGCCTTGCTCTATCAAAAGGCCTAGGTTCTCCTGCAGGTAACCACATTATTTGTCATGGTTAGTTAATATTGCTGAATATTGAATATTTTCCGTCTTGTTCTTAACAAAATTTCAATATTATAAACACAAACTTCTAAAGGGACAGCAGTACCATTTTGATAACAGTACATGATTTTTGGAGATTACTGACAATATTGATATTGGGATCAGTGAAAGATTATTTTAGAGAAATTTTCTAGTTTTATTCTATTCAGAAGGGAAGAAAAGTGCTTGCCCTACAAGGCTGTCCATGTTATTCCCTAATCTCCGTAATTTATCACGTTTTTAAATTGTATATAGTTGCGAAGAATCAATGCTACTGTTGATATGCTCTCTTTACATTTTATGTAAAGCATAATATCCTGCTTAAGATAAAATTCTGGTGCTACTTAGATCCACAGAAAGTTTTGGTTTCTGTGAAGGTTTTCCCTAGAACATTTTCTTATAATTTTGAAATAGCAAAATACTTTCAGTGATGATATAAATGCTTATGTAGTGAGAAGAGTAAGTTACAGCTTTAAGTCTTGGGCTTTCTTTGTGTTTCTCTGCATACACACAGACATACACGTGATTTAGATGGTTCAAATACGAAAAAGAAAGGCTAGTCCCTCTACTGGAATACAGAATGCCATTATAGAAGCTTAATGGCATTTTTTTTTTCCTTATACCAGTTTACTTCATGATCTGATGAATTCCTTTTTACTGCAAATGTTAGGCTGGAGTCCTCTTGAGCAAACTTTATTTCACAACATTTGAACCAGCACCTCGAGCAAGTAGAAATGGCATTTATACCAAGAAAACATAACTGAGAAAACTCTTTGAGAGTACAAACAAAGCTCTGAGGAATAATGACAGCTCCTCTCAGAAGTCTAAAAATGTCATGAGTTACAGCTGTTGTAAAATAAGGTACAGGCAAGGTGGGTTTGATCCTGTAACAAAGGTGAAAAGGAATTGATTGAAAGTGACATGAAAGAAATCCCTTAATGGGTTGGTTGGGATTTAATGTTATCCAAGAAATTTGTGACAATACTATTGAAAATCCATTAAGAGTCTGCTGTTCTAATTTATGATCTATAAATAAGAAGGAGAATTGAGAGACTTAATTAGAGCATAATAATGATAACATGGGTAACATCCTGCAGTTGATGTTGACACTGAAATTAACGTTTCAGACAAGGTATGCTATGCAAAGAGAAAATTTCCATCTTCTTGAATGTAGATGTACTAAAAAAAAAATTTAGGGAACTCTGTCCACAACTGATAACAAAACATTTTAAAACTCTGTATGGTGTTTGTTTGAAAATGTTTTTATCTCCCATGTATTTGTGTAAGTTTAATCCTAGACTTGTTTCTTTGCTGATGGAATATACATAAAGGCATTAAAGTCACAAAGAAAAAATGTATAAATGTGTGACTAGAACTCTTACTGAATGAGTCTTATACATTTAAATTTATATACGTTTAAATGCTTTGCTGGCTTCAAGCCACAGGGCAAGTTAACATGGTAAGGAAACCAATCCATTGAAACTATTGGACTTGTTAATCATTCTTTTATGCAGAAATATGTTGGCATCTAGTATAGGATTCACTGCACTCCCTTCAGGCTGCAGACACTGCTGAAGGAAACAATACACATCTTCAAACATTAGTTTGACATTGTAAAAGTTCACCTAGGCAAACTGGGAGCCAATTAGATACGTGGCAATAGACAGCTACATGAAGAGACGGACCAAACTGGGTGTTTCTGAAAAGAGCAAGCTTGATGTGTAGAATCTAAAAATGCTGTTTTTCATGACGGTGCTACAAGTGAGAAAAAACATAGTCACAAAGCACATTTTTGTGCAAAACCAAATACATGAAAACTCAGTTAGGACAGTTCCAATTTTGGTCAAAAAATGCTTAAAGGATGACAAATGTTTAATGCCAAAGTCCAAGCTAAACTAGAAAAATATTAATAAATGAAATGACCACCTATATTAAAACTAGTAACATACTCTAGCAGAATCATAACAACAGATTCCTAACATTACAAAAATCAGTGCATGAGTTCAATCACAAAATGACTGGACAGCTTTGTGGGGTTCTGTTGCCTTGCAAATTTCCTCTGGACTGAGACTCTGTGCTTTGGGGTGTCAGCTACTCCCTCTCATGAAGAATGGCATTTTCTGAAACCTCCTTTCATTGTATACATCATTTTATGCACCATTAACAAGTGTAGTGAACAGCCCTGGCCCCAGTTTTCATGTCTGAAGTATATTTCTACTCACCAGCCACCAAACTCATGCTGCCCTTTTTGTACTTGATGATCTGGACAAATTTGCAGCCCACCTAGCACTTTATGCAGCCCAAGATTATTTGGCTTCCTGCTCAGGAGGCTGTTGTTGACATCAAAAGTGTTATGATATTTGAACCATATGACATGCACCACTTTCTCTGTGCCCACAGAGCCAGCCATTCCATTGTAGAAGGCAATGAGGCTGACCTACCATGATTTGCCTTGGGTAAACCCACACTGACTATTTCTGATTACCTTTTTATCCTCTATGTGTTTGTGGGGCTGCAGATAAGGGCTAATCAGTCTGCAGTTTTCTGGGTTCTCATTTTTCTTAAAGATGTTACTGTTACCTTTTTTCCAATTATCAGAGACCTTTCTCAATAGCCATTTTCTTCCGAGGTGATAGATGATGTACCACCTCTTTCAGAACCCTTGGTTGGATCCCACTTGGCCCCATGGATTTAAATACATTCAACTTCGTTATGTGATCACTAGACATGCTGCCATCTGCTACGGGCTGCCCCTCTGCTTCCCTGACTGATCTGGCATATGAGACATTTGGGAGCAGGCTTTGGCTGTGAACATTTCTCTATCAGCCATCCTGAGTTTGTTTATTTCCCATTTGTCAGTGGAACAATATCTTCTCCAACCTTTTGTTCTCAGCAGTCCCTTGAAATCTCTTCCTGCCACACAATCTATCCCTACTTATTTTTATCTTAATCTGAGCACTGGCCTTTCTGATGTTGTGCTTTAGTGCTGGAGCAAGGCTTTTACATCCTCCTTTATGCTTGTCCTCATTTCCACTTCTTGTATGATTCTTTTTTGCATCTTATTTTACAGAGGGGCTCCTACTCAGACAAATGGACCTGTCACTGAAATTAACAGTAGTTCTGTCCAGGGTAGTATTTGCCTGAGCTCTAAGTAAATTTCTGTATGAAATCATCCCAACTGGCCAAGGCACCTATCTCCTTCACAGTTAATATCCAGGAAATTCCCTTTAGAATTTCTCTAACAAATTCAATTTGCAAGTTCAGACTCCTAATTCTGCAGATCTTATTTCCAGGCATTCTCTGGATCCTGATGTCAGTAATTTCATGGTCACTGCAACCCAAACTGTTGCCTGCAGCCACATCTGCCATCTTTGTGAGTGAATAGCAGGTCAAATACAGCCTTAATACTGCTTGTTCTGATGGCATTTTTACTAAGAAATTCATAGAACAATAGGACTATCTAGGCTGGAAAAGACCTTTAAGCTTATAGAGTCCAACTGTAGATGCCCCTGATCTCAGATTGGATATTCCAGTGTTTAATAACAGGTTTAGGTGAGGAAAAGTCAAGCCATTTGCAGAAAGACTTGTCTTTCAGAGTGGCTTTGGGCTCTGAGTCAGCATGTGGTTATTGGGCACAACTGACAAGACTATCTGCTCAGGTTTACTTAGTCTTTGTAACAAAAGATTCCTGTCTGCCACTGATGTAATTCCCTCATCAGCCCTAATGTCAGCAACCAAGTTATTGGAGTCAGGGATACTTAATGTAATTAAATCAGAAGAGTATTTACTTTTCCCCTTGGGCAGTTGTGACTGCTCTGAAGAAGAGGATGGGGAGAGGAGTCTTGGTGTGGTACATGCCTTTTGCTCCTTCTCTATCTGTGTGGCTGACACCACATAAAACAAAAGATAGACCTCTTTTTAAAATTTGCCCAAAAGTCATGAAGCTTCCAATTATGTGCCAGACAGGAAAGCTCTGCAACCTCTATGTTTATCAAACAAAGCCACAGCCCAAACTTTGACTAGCCAACCACAGCTGAGTGATTAATCCCAAAAGCAAAGAACCAAGTAACAGAGTTGAATTATTCTATTTAATGAACTTGGGATTTGTTCAAGTGTTAGTGATGTCCTCTAGAAACTTCTTGGACAAAGAGTTTCTAATCTTTACTCTTTAAATTTAGTTGAAATTGGCCTTTCAGAGCTATGTCTTTCATGACACTTGTGATGTATTAGAGTGATAAGCATCTAAAGCAGCAAACCCTGATTGTAATTTTACTTTTTTTTTTAAGTTTGAAAAAGTAATTTTGGCATATCTGTGGGCAACAACACAATCCTGGGAGTCAGTGAGCCTGCTGATACTTCAAAATTCCTGCTGTCTTTGTTTACAGACTTACTATTATATATTGTTAAGGTTGGGTGAGGTATTCAGACTGCATTCAATATGAGTAAAGATTTTGCATGACCAGGGGAGAATTAATCATAAAAATCCACACAGATAAAATAAGATGCCCTGGGAAAGCTTGAGGAAGGAATTAGTACCAAGGTTTCTGTAGCTTTGTATTACTCCTTCTGTTTTCCAGTTTCTTAATCCCACTCTCAGAAGTGGCACAGAAAGAAAACATGTTGATACTCAGGCATAGTTTTTGGAGGGATCTGAACAAAATGACTGTGCTGTGAAAATGAGCACAAGCTAGGTAACAGACAAAAAACTCAAACAAGGAAATGAAAGAAGGAAATTAATCAACTGGGGATATTAATACATCTGAGGTGAGAAATATCTTTACTGCAGGTTAATCAGATGGGGTTTTGGGTGCCAAATTAAACAAGTGCCAGGAAATAGAGCATGCTGTGCAGGTCAGATCTGGTGCTTTACCTGCTTTAATCAACCCTGTCTTCAAGCTAACCAATGCAGTCAGAGTACTCTTCTCTCATGGCCATAATTCTTAAGTGCTTCTGAAGCACCACGAGTTGTGCCTACCTACTGCTGTGCTGTACATTGCAAAATATCCTGTGGGAGGTTTGGGTTAGAAATGCTTTTGAAGGTGAAGGTTCCTGCTAGAATGTGTTTCAGGAAATAGATCTATTTGAGAAGAACATATCAATTTTGACCGTTAGTGACAGAGAATTATCAAATCACTCTGGTATTTTCACAGAATCACAAAATGGGTAGGTTGGAAGGGACTACACTGGGTCATCTGGTCCAACCTCCCTGCTCAAGCAGGGTCATCCTAGAGCACATGGCAGGGATTGAATGCAGATGGTTCTTGATTATCTCAATTGAGGAAGACTCTGCAATCTCTGTGGACAATCGTTTCAGAGTGTGGTCATCTGCACAGTAAAGAAGTTCTTTTTCATATCCAGGTGCATCAGTCAACTGTGCATCAGTGTCTGCCTGTTGCCTCTTGTCCTATTGCTTTGCACCACCAAGAAGAGCCTGGCTCCATCCTCCTGATACCCTCCTTTCAGATATTTATATACATTGATGAGGCTCCCTCTTGGTCATCTCTTCTTGAGGCTGAACAGGCCCCACTCTCTAGCCTTTCTTTGTAAAAGAGATGCCCAGTTGCCTCAATCATCTTTTTAGCCCTCCACTGGACCCTCTCCAGGAGCTCCATGTCTCTCATACTGAGGGGCCCAGAACTGGACTAGGGCTGAGTAGAGGGGCAGGATCATCTCCCTTGATGTGCTGGCAATGCTCTTCCTAATGCACCTTCTTGGCCACAAGCGCACACTGCTGGCTCGTGGACAGCTTGTTATTCACTAGGACCTCCAGGTCCTACTCTGCAGAGCTGCTTCCCAGCAGCTGTACTGGTGTCTGGTGTCATTCTTCCCCAGGTGCAGGACCCTTACCTTCATTCAATTTCAGAAGGGTTCTTCTCTGCCCATCTCTCCAGCCTGCTGAGTTCCCTCTGAAGGGCTGCCCATCACTCTGGGGCACTGGCCACTCCTCCCACCTTTGTACCACTGAGTAGGCACTCTATGCCCTCGTGCAAGTCATTGGTGAGTAAGTCAACCAAAACTGGGCCCAGTATTGAACCTTGAGGGACACCACTAGTGACAAGCCTCCAACTAGACACTGTGCCATGGGTTATGACCATCTGGGATCTGCCACTCACCCAGTTCCCAATCCACCCCACTGTCCACTCATCCAACCCACACTTCTTGATTTTGTCTACAAGAATGTTGTGAAATACAGTGTCAAAAGCCTTGCTGAAGTCAAGGTAGACAATTTCCACTGGCCTCTCTTCATCCATCCAGGCAGTTGTTGCATTGTAGAAGGCCATCAGGTTGGTCAAGCATGATTTGTTTTTAGTGAATCCAGGCTGACTACTCCCGATCACCTTCTTGTCATCCATATTGATAGAGATGGTGTCCAGAATAAGGCACTCAATCACATTTCCAGGGATTGAAGTGAGGTTGACTGGCCAGTAATTCTCCTTCTTGCCTTTTTTGAAGGGTGACATTTGCTTTCTTTCAGTCCTCAGACACCTCTCCTGATCTATGCGACATTTCAAAGACAATTGTGAGCGGCCTCTCTGTGGTGTCTGCCAGCTCTCTCAGCACTTGTGGACGCATCAGTGTTTCAACAGTGTCAAAAAGTCTAAACTGGTAATGCCCAAAAATGTTGTTTTGCCTCTTTTTCATTTGGACTTTGTTATTGCACAGTTTACGTCATGGTAATTATGCATCTCTGCGTGTTTTTTGTGAAATTCAGGACAATATCTAGAAACCTTGTCATCTAACTTGCTTTTGATGTGCTTGCACTGAACTATTTCAGGAACCAGGCTTCACGGTAGTGTTTGAATTGTCATTCTAAACTGACATGGAGAGGGACTTTTCAAGTATTGGGATCTCATGAAATGTCACTTCTTTTTTTCCATTAGGTCTCATTCTGACCTTCAGAAGGTGTGTAACTTTAGACTGAAAAAGTCCCAACTATTTTCTGTGAATCTTCTGAAATGAAGAAAGCCATTTTCTGTCAACTCTGCCCTTTCTCCAATGAACATAGCCCTCTAGATACCAGCATAAGCAGATGGCACAGGTAGAGTAAATTCTACAGAGTTCTTGTGTAAATGGTGTGCAGCTTGCAGGGATTGTCAGGTTTTTTTTTTTTTTTTTTTTTCACTTTAAAGGTCATTTTTACCTGTCAAAAAATTTATGATGGCATTGGAGAAGATTCATCTGTGTGTACCTGCTTAGAAAGCAGATTATGTATTATAATTATTATAATTATAATTATTGCAAAAAATATTATATTGGTCTATACTAGAGTTTAATTTAGAAACAGGACAAATGTGTCTATTATTGTGAACACTTTTTGTTATTTAAATTGTAATTTTTGACCCTTAGATTGGAAAGTTAGCACAGTGTCCACTCAAAGCAGTTCATCAGGGAGTTGCAGTTGCTTCCAGGTAACTTTTCTATACCGTGCGAAGTGTACAGAGGTACACTTCAGAGAAGTGGTACCACCTTCAGGCAGGAAAACCCCAGTCAACTAACTTTAAAGCTTTTCTATCTGTAGAAATGATGGCAAAAGCTGGTCCTGCTCCACTATCTTGTTAATGTTTTACTAGCTTATACCAGCTGAAGATTTATGTGTAACAAAGCACTTCAGTGCTGTCAAGCATTTCTCAGCAGTCACATTCCACATTAACAAATTCTCCGAATAAATGAAAATAGCTAAACCAAATAAATTTTATCTGTCAATGGAAGCATGAGAAAAGAGAAATACCTACGCACCTCAATGTTTGATATCTCCTCTTTTCTCAGGAAGCTAAAATAATTTGTGATTTTCTTGCCTCATTTTATTCTCAGTCTTGAACCATCTGACAGAGGAAGAATAGCGTAATACCAAACCAAATGAGAACAGCTACAGGGTATTTATTTGTATAAAGGGACAAACAACCCCTTTTTTTTCCTAAACAGAACAGGTTTAAACTCAAGAATTGTAACAAGTCACTGCTATGCATTTGAATGAAAGTTCACATGGGGTTATTTCCAATCTCTTTTCTATTTTCTAACTTTTTTAAGGCACATGAAAGTCTAAGCAAAAAAAAACAACCAACCAAACAAAAAAGGAGTGGGGGCGAGGAGGAAAGGTTAGAAAAAAGGGCCTGTTCCTCTTTTTGACTTGAGCAAAACTATACTGATGTTATAGTTCACCAAAGAGGTCATGTTCTATAGCTGAAGCTGGGGAAGGATTACTCAAAATGAAAATCACCAATAACAACTTTCTCCAAATCACAGCTAGCCATTATACCAAATGCCATCCTAGGAGGCATCAAAAACATGGAGAGCTCAACACATAACTAGCAATTACTTTCATCCTTCTCCCCTCATTTACTCTTGTAAGGGACTCATTAAGCAGAGGAATGACAACGTTTCTGTACTGAGCCTTTTTGATTACTTTCCTTCCCAACCTGAATTTGTTTCTCGTGACCTTTAGAGCTATCAATTTAGATTTTTCCGTTTAGTCATTTGGGCTTGTGCTTGATTGAAGCATCCTTCTAGGTGTGAATGTGCTAGTGCAGTGACCTGGTGTGGCCCCTACATTGGCAGACTCCATTTCAAAAATATGACACTGTAGAAGTGTTTAATCCAAAACCCAGAACAGTCTTCTCATTCTGTGGGATATTTATTATCTTACTATGTGAAGTAGGAGGTTTAATAACTTTTTTCACAAGAAACTTTTCATCCTTCAAATGAATGTAACAGGGAGAAAGTATAAAAAGGTTCTTAGGCTTCAATATGAAAATGTAAGCTTGTTGATTTGAAGGTAAAATGTCAGTGCCTTGTTAATTAAAACTCCCAGCAGAAATCTATCTTTTTTAATCTGGATATGTCTCTGAATGATTGAGCTCATCAACATTTTATTTGCATCTCCTTCCCTTTCCCTCCCCTAAAGAAAATTAATATATTGCTATGTTACAGACCTCTTCTAGATTTCAAAAAAAGTAAATGGATTTCATTCATTTCCTTCCTGGACACTGACTTTGGCCTTTCTTCTATTTGGTTTGGATTATCTACTTCTGTCTTTATACAAAATTGTATTCCTCAACATTCTTTAGCAAAAAATGAACCTGTGGCAAGACTAAAGTGTGATGATGAATTAGTGATGTCATTACTCTGTGATAATGTTAACCTAACAACTCATGATAATGTTGATCAATGACAGCCTCTTCCTGTTATGGTATAAGCATTATTTTTTGAAAGAAAGTGCATACTTCCAAAATGTGGATGCTTGAAATCTATAGGTAATTTTTCTTTCACTGATAATTTTTCAGGGTAATCTTTTGCCTACAAGAAGGTTACATTTATCACTTTTATATTTCATCAGCATGAAATATATAGTCTTGCTTTTTTTTTCCTCAGAATTTGTTATTATGTTGATGTGGTCTTACCAAAAGAATTGAGTATTTTAAGAATGTTCTGAAAGTCTGAATTTGATAGTTTGTCTAATATTTAGAAATGCCATGGAACCTAATTCTATTTGAGATCTGAACAGTAGACAGATCAATAAATATAAAGTCACATGTCTTTGATATTTCATTGTACTTTGTACCACAATAAATTGCAAAACACCATAAAAACAATTTTAAATATAACACACAAATTCAATGAAAGGCAGGTTGAATTTAAGCAAAACAAGACAGTTTACATTCTCAGGCAAAAGTTTAATGCAATATTCAGAAGAAACAGTTTTAGCTGCTGCAGCCCATATGCACCTATAAACAGGTACAAATGCAAATATGGATGTGAATATTGCTTATTTATTACATATCTAAGAGAATGGCAGAGAGTAGAGCCCCAGAAAATAATTCTGGAGTGGTAATTTAGCTCCAAGGAGTGTGTTCCCTAATCTCCATGCCCTCAGGCTGCTTGGGTTGCATGTGGCTCCTGACCGGTGATTTCCAGCTGTAGTGGCAGCTTTTTGTTTTGTTTTTTCCCACAAAAATTACCGCCCCTATCAGTTTATCTCAAGCTGAAGTCATCAACTAGCTCTACGTTTTTGTTTCATGCTCCATTTTGTTCCCTTTTAAAGCAACTGATTGAATTCCACGCTTCACAGTGCTCAGTAGGACATCTTAATTAAAGAAAGACAGTTTCAAGGAAGACCAATACCATTCAGTGGAACATCTTCCCCTCCCCAGTATTCTGAAATTTGTGCAGAAATCCAGATTCATTAAATTCAAGAGCTTTTTCTTCTTTATTGGCCTGAGGTGAATTCAGAATTTTATCCATAGTACTTCGTGCTGTCTGCCGCTGCCAATTTCATCCCTTATTAACCAAGCACTATTTATTCTGAAAAGAAGTCCTTTTGTAGCACAAATCACAGCTGAAATTGTAGAATATGATCAGCACCTATTCTCTTGGGTTGCTTTCTAGTCACATCCTAGTGACTGGCTGATAAATGAGATACTTTGTTCCTCCTGCCACATGGATGCTCTTCTGCAGAAAATGCTGCTCCCTGGAAAGAACAAATTCAGGTGCACACCTGAACCCAAACACAGCTCCAGGACACCAAGCAATTCTGCACTTGACAAAGAGACATTGCTGGTGCACTGATCTTTTTCTCCCCATCACTCTTTATGCATTTTCACAGGATGATTTGGGTTGGAAGAAACCTTAAAGGTCATCTAGTTCCAAACTCTGCCATAGGCAGGGTCACCAGCCCCTAGATCAGGCTGCTCAAAGTGCAATCCAACCTTGAAGACTTTCAGGGGTAGGGCATCCACAGCTTCTATGGGCAACTTGTTCCAGTGTTCTAGTACCCTCACATAAAAGAACTTCTTACTAAAATCTAATCTAAATCTGTCCTCTGTCAGGTTAATGTCATTTCTCCCTCGTCTTTTACTATCTGTCCTTGTAAACAGCCCCTCTCCAATTTCTTGTGCATACTTGTCATTCCAACTTTGTACTAATGATTCTTTGCACTAGAGTGGAGAAAAAGTCCTGGGAGCAAGTGTCTGAACCTACAGCAGTCTCCTTGGCTGCTCTCTACACTTAGGCCCCGAAATTTTGAAGGATGACCTAGCTTTTAAGAGAAAGTCTCTCCCAACCAGCATAAACCAAGCTAGTAGGTATGATATACAAGGCAGGCTCATGCAGATCTCATGAAAAAGCATAAAGGAGGCAATACAGATGTGTCCAAACTAGTAGTAGCCAACTAAAGGACAGCAGTTTGATGAAAGCAAGTCAGTGTGCTTTTCAGGAAAAAAAGCCTTCTTTAACAAACCTGCCACTGAAGTTATTTTTTGGTTGAAAATACAAGTTTAGTTCTCAAAATAAGTGTTCTTTCATAAGAGATTTCATGCAATGGATGCAGAATGATTCAAAATTAGTTTCAGAAGGAAAGGTAAGAATATGTATGAATATGTAACAATGGTAGTTAGGGCAATGATGATTTTTTTTACTCTACGTTTTATTTTTTTTTTTAATAGAGAGCTATTTATTCTTTCCTTCACTTAGCAATATAAGTATATGCTTATTCACACACTACTTTGTCCTTTAGAAAAATTTGTCTAATCTGGTAGTACTAACTCATTCAAAAATATTCTAACATGGTGTGTGTATTTCTCACTGGGCCAGAAGGGCATGAGCAGTTAATCCCGTTTCAAACATAGTCATTGTTCATTCCTTAAGCACCTCACTAACGATGTTTTTGCTTTAGGTTTCTAACCTTGCTTTTTGCTTTGTTTTGGCTGGTGTTTTATTCACTGAAGCATTCCTCTTGTCAAACAGACAAGTATTCCTGATAAATGTGCTTCCAACGCACTAAAGCTGAACACAACTGCCTTGCACTACATATGCTATCGCTGTTTCTTGATGCGCGAGACCTGTAGGTGAAATATCTTTCATGCAGCTCATCCATGCAAACACTGGCAGTCTGCTAACAAGGAAGACTTTCTCCTGATACATTTTAATACAGGCTATCAATGTCTTCCCACATCCCACTTCCCTTCTCCTAGATACAACACTGCCTGCCAGGAAATGTCCTTTGAAGATGAAGCGAATGTACTTATCGGAGCTCTCCCACTTTGTTTTCTTCCCTGTGTCAGAGAATGAACAAGCTGGAGGTTTTGGTCTGCTCTGCCTGGTGGTCTGTGCTGGGCTTGGATGTCGCAGCTTCATGAAAAATGAAAGGTCTGAGGAACAGAAAATATAGCCTGAGGTTCCTGCAACACCAAAACAAGGCAAAATAGAGTCAGTAGAGATTAGAACTAAAAGAACTATGTCTGAATGTCACCAAGAATGCTGCCTATGGCATATAGGCAGCATTATCCAAGGTTCAAAACTTCCCCATAGAAGATCCACTGAAGCTGAGACAGTAAGGAGATCACTGCTGGCTTTTTCAGATAGTATGGCCTCAAAGGGTACCCAAGGATTTTTGGTAAGCAATTGCCAACATCACTAGTCAAGCTGGTCAAAACCAGATGAGAATAAAAAACCCCAACAATTAACAAAAAAAAAAAAAAAAAAAAAGGCAGGATTCTGTTTACATCTAAAGAGATGAATAAGTTTTCTATGGGGGGTGAGGGTCTGCTAAAACCAGATTTAAAAATTCCTCTCAACCTAAAGGTTATCTCACAGGAACTTCCAGTGTTAACTTAGGATGTGAATGTTGGATACCTTGATTGATGGCACTATCTGAGAAACAGAGAGCAAAGTTATGGCTGCTCAACCCTCAGTCTAAAGCAAAGAATTGCTGTCAGATGTAAGTATTGCTAGAAGAACATCTGAACATTGTTTAGCACTATAGTAATCTCAGCACATTATAAGCTTTATCTTTTGATTTCCCTTCTGATTTCTCACAGTAATTTGACTTCCTAGCACACAGAGTGAGGTGAGAGTCTAGAATGCCTGAAGGACATGATAGTGTTGTGCAACTACACAGTACTTTGAATGGTATGAAATGAAGTAGCAAAATATCACTACAAAAAGAAACTGGATGGTGATAATGCTCTCACAATAGTCAAGCTTAAGCACAGCATCTTTCAGTAGCAGCAGCTGTCTCACAGTGCCTGAGTTTAAAGTTCATACTTTCATTTTGATTTTCTGAAAGACACTGCGCTCTTGTCACCTGTTGAAATGCTACTTGCAGGCATCTATGACTGACAGAAATCCGCAGAAACATGGTCTGGAAGAGTTGTGTATTTTTATTGTGTTTCCAAGCTGTTACCTTAACAGAGATGGAGCGTATATTACAAACATCCTTCAGAACTGAAAACAAAATGCCAATGCTGGGGTTTCAATTTCAACAGCTCTGTCAAATATAGGCACTTGTCAGCGGAAACCATGATATCTACTCAAAAAGACATAGCAGCTATCTGTATGTCTAAGTTGATATTAAAAAAGAGATTGAGAAGCCTAATAGCCCTCAGTTGCCTCTTTTTGCCATGCCCTGCTGAAAGCCAGCACAGCAGGGAGTGGCAGCTGCATGAGAGGCCAGGACTAGCTGTTTTGGTGAAAAAGCCTGTTTCAGCTCTGATGATGATACAGTTGAAAGTCTCGTGCCATCTCAGACACTGTCAGGTGTCATGATCCCTCTACAGGGGACACACTGAGCTGGCATAGTTATATTATGAGAAATTGAATTTCCCACAATACAGAGGCCCTGAAACACTCTGCAAATTACTGCTGCATACTCAACAGGTAGCCTCAACCCCAGTAAAATTTTCTATGGGGGCAGTTTGTATTGGGGAGCTATGGTCTTCATCATCCATCATCATCATCGTCATCATAATTACATACACACATGAACATATACATTCCCCTGCATTTGCAGCTGTGGAGAGAGGAGGAGTGGTGTGCTCAGCCAAAGCAACTTTCACAGACAGATGAGAAGAACATTATCAACCTTTCTTGTCAGTCAGCTTGTAGTGTATAGCAGGTAAAGAGAGACTGACATTCTTTCAGAAATTATGCAATGTGCAAAGTTGGTATTTTGATTGTTAAGATGTCTAAAGCCTGGGAAATTTCAATAACTACGTGTTCATGTCAGCTTTGTACCTGTATACTACCCTCAGGGTTTCATGAACCAAAGCAGAGAATTGTTTCTGCTTGTAGCTGCTTCTTTAAATCTCCAAAATGACATCCAGCAAACATTAGGATCAGAAAAAATTTGTCTAGGGCAACCCTGACATTCCTTTTTCCTTAAAAGCACTGCCAGGGAATGGAGTTCAGAAGTGTTGTGTCAGCCTTGAGCTAGACCTCTGCAGAGGAGGCACTTTGTATTATTATTCTATTTATGAGCCTCATTTTGTAGAGCAGCTGTTGTGCTGTTTGCTGTTATAAGCACTTGACAAAAGCAAATTCCTGTCCCAAGAACTTAAACTTATAAACACAGTGCAAAACTCAGGCAAATCCAATGCATCTCGTCTTACACTTTTTCCATAGGTTTGCTGAAAACAAATTAACTTGTACTGGTAGAGTCAGTGTCTGTGTTAGTAAATGCCTTCTTGACACCTGCTTTTAAACAGTCTGTATTTTGACTGCAAAACATAACAAAAATGATTAAATAATACTGCTTTAATGAGAAAAAAAAAAGTTAGTTGAATTCATGGTTTCGTATTGAGAATCATATTGAAAAAAATATATACCTTCATTATAATGAATCCATTAAAAAGTAGGAAAGGAGTGGGACTGTGAGGGACATCGGTGAAGAGAACTGGAATTTCCATAGACTATAAGCACCAGTTCTGGATATACTTCCTAAAAATATTCTTCCTACTTCTGAAATATTCAATAAAAATAATGCTGCTGCAGACTGTGTTAACTTTAGTGCAATATTTTACTTCTACTGGTTTGATGAAGGAAGCAAAAGTAAAACAGCTTTGTCAAAGTTAGTTACCACAGCAATGATTCTGAATGTATCTTTAACATCCTTCAGTTCCTGAAAGACAATCAAAGTGTTTTTAATTTACTGTACAACACCAATGATAAACCTTTTGTCATCTTTTGCTACTTACCTTTCTGCAAGAACATATTTTATACACTTGGAGTCCTTGTTATAGAATTGTTCCTAAATAATCAACAGAAGGAGGTGTTTGAAGATCTGAGGAACTTTACTGTGTGAATGTTACAAATGACGACACGTCCAGGGTATTTTTGGTCTAGCAGCATTAAACCCCAAAATGACAGCATTGTATCACATAGTCATTAAATTATATGACCTCTTTAATTGAGCACTAATAGAAGAAGCATACTCTGCAACCCGGCAATGGGACACACCTCCAATTAGTCACTGTGTGTCAAATGCAGTTACTACATAAAGAAAGGGAGGAGTACAGAATATCCTAGAAAATAGATTCACTGCAGGGGCATGTATTGTAAAGGGAACGTCCTACACGGTAAAATGAGCCACGGTCCCATGGCAATATGGTAGTTTGTTCCTTGACTTTTTTTAATCAGCCCACTATTTTCCTAGGAAATATAGTCTCTCTTGAGAGCTATAAATATGAAGGATAAAAAAAGGATATTTTACAGAGCTGGATTGCCTTCAAGGTTTGCTTTTGATTAATGACATAATTGCATTCCTTCAAAGGATGTTATGTAAATAAGATTTACTTTCTGACATGATGGAGTGGGGAAGGATTTAAATAATTTTAAAAGTCTTTGTCATTGTTGACTTTTTACTACTTTGACTTTGTGGAAAATGTCTGGTTGAAATCTTAGGAAGTACCTGGAGTAATCAATAGCAGTCAGGGACCTTGAAAAGTAATGAAGAAATCAACAAAATATCTAGCATTGAAATATGTAGAAAATGTTTGGATATACTCATGGGACTGGAGTCATTAAGAAGACATGGTGTCTTTCATAAGTCAGTCAGTCAGTCAATTATTTTCCTATAGAAGTTTGAGGCATTCTTTGCTCTAGAACATATGCAGTTAGAATACTTGAGGTTAGTTCTGCAACTTTCAAATTAAATTAACACTTGTTTAACATGCTGAAATGGTGCTGAGTAAAAAACTACTCTTAATGCAACTGTTTTGTTGAAAGTTTGGGTATTCATTTATGTGAATTTTTTATTATATGAAACATCCTTCTTATGCAAATTTTCAAAATACAATTCGTCCTCTTAATAGAACTGTGAGGAAAAAATGTTTCATATATTGTCAACCTGATTTCCCAAGTATTTTTAATGTTTTGAATACATTGAAATGTGTTTGGTTTGAAAATTTTAATTCCACTCCAGTTAGAAAAAGTCCTTATTTTCAGCTTACTCCTTCTTTACCCCATTTTGCATCAATAGAAAAAAGAAAAGGAGAACTCACATTTTCTTTCTAATTTAAAAATAAAATTTTATTTTATGAGAAAAAACATTTTGTTCCATCATTTTGAACCATTCTATTGGTTGCTAGCACAGCTGGACTTTATCCCCTGTTCAAGGCTTTTTATCAGTGACTTTAAGTGTATTTCTGCTTAATACATACCAGTTACCTTGTACTCCAAAAGATAAGGTTATTGCACTGCCAATTTGCAATCACGTCCAGAATTTGCTTAAAATCTGAGGAAATGTGTTATTTACAGTAGCTGGATTGTTACTGACTTGGGACACTCCCTATAAACCTTCCCATTCCTTCATTGATAGCAAAGAGTATTCCAGATGTAACAGAGAGGTTTGATGTTGATCTAGATGTTTCCATTTTTGGAAGTATTGTTAATGCCATAGACTTTCCAGTTGTTTGACCATATTGATACACATTCAGAGGCTCAGTTGCCTCATGGTCCCACATGTAAATACAGAGTTCTGCTTAATTCAATTTATCTCTAAACTGTAAGATTTAACTTGTTTTGTACTAGTGAGATGTATGTTACAAACACATTGCTAGATTTCTGGCATTATGCTTGTTATTTTAACAGGGTAAAACATGTTTTTTTGTCTGTAACATAGGTATCACTTCATCTACTGTACCTTTAAAAGCTCTGACCGAGAATGGCTTGATTCTCAATACTGTTGACCTGGTGTTGGATTAGTGTGAAATACTACTTTTTCCTATAGTGTGAGATAAACTGAGAGACTAAAAGTGAACAGTCTGTCTATTCTTCATAGTAGGTTAAGCACAGTATTGACTGTCGCCTTTGTCTTTATGTCACTGCCGTGCTTCCACATATATCTCTAAAATCCCAGGTGTTCAGGAGCAAACACGAATAATAAAAGCTAGGAATTAAACTTGGGGAGATTGGCCTCCCCCAGGATATATTGACAGAGCAGGACTTTTTGCTGCTGTATATGTCTGAGTGAACATTGATTTTGGTTCCTTACCTCCTGGGGGGCTCCTCTAGGCCACTGAGTAGAAGCCCTTGCTTTTACCAGCAGGACTCTGTCCCCCAGTAACTTTGCTAATGAGGAATGGCAGAAGAAGGAGCACAGCTTAGAGGAAGATGCTCTCCTTGGGACAAACCTCCTGGGTTCTATTTTTAAGGACAAATGTTGTCCTTTCCTGTTTGCTTATCTGCTTTCCAGAGCTCAGATCAAAGGCTGAAAGGCAGGAGGTTTGATGTGGCTGTAGTGCGGCTAATCAAGTTAGGTTTGTGTTGGTCTCGCTACAGCTCCTCACTCCATCTCAGGGTGGACTGATAAGCTTGTAGAAAGTCTGCATGAGAAAAGAGGTGAGGCATCATAAGTCAAAGTGATGACCTCAACATTTGGGTTTCCTGAATGTCCACACTCAGAAGAGCCAACCACACTAAAAAGTAGAAAACATATTTCCTAAGCTTGTGCCTCCTTTGTGACAGGTGGACACAGGATTGTACACAGTTTTGCTTGCATATATGTTAAGCTCTCAATGACTTTTGAGACACCTCCCTGATAGACATTTACTATTGGCTTTATTTGGGAGGGATGCCACTGTGGGTGACGGGTTCTGTGTCATCAGCAGATTGGAGACATCAGAGGGATATCAAAGAGAAGTACGGAGAGCGAAGGCCATGGAGCCACATTATTTTGTTGTGTGGGGGAAAACCCCTTGCTCTTTCTATAGTTTTCTTTTTTATTTTTGCTAACTGTTTCTATGACGTTTTCCTTCCCTTGGTAGACACTCAGTTCCTTGTAACAACAACAAACTTTATAAAGTCAGATTTTGCTTGACATCTGCCTTGCATTCACACATACCCAGCATAACTGTTTTTCAGTGCCTCATTTAAAGTTTAGCTGATTGCATTCCAGCTTTTCTCTTTGAGCTTTTCTCATTCCAGCTTTTCTCTTTCTCACCTTAACTTTGAGTATCACATTACCTGATGAGTATCAGTTATCTGATCCTTTTCTAGCTGATGCTTAGTTCATCAGTGTTCATCCTCTGATCCCACTCCTTGGATCTAATTTGATTTTTTTTTTCCTGACAGGTGAGCTGCTAAAATTCTTTTCCTTGCTACTACCAGAACTGTAAAAAAACTTTCCTGTTTTACAGGTTTATTAACTTTTAATATGTCTTTGTTTTCATGAAACCATTCTGTTTCCCAAAAATACAGCAGAAAACAAAGGCTTTATGCTGCTCGCTTCTCAGTTTATTTCCAGGCCACATGCATGGGGCAAAGATATTCTGTTCACCTTCTGTACGCTTTGCTTTGTAAGTAACTTTTGGTTAAGGTTTTGTCTTTGTTTCGCCACCTCTGTTTACTCTTTTAAATCTTGTCCAGTTATGCTTTGCAGATTAGAAAATATTCATTGTTTTTAACATTAAATTTGGATTTTCCAAGTGTCCATAGGGCTAGCAGGAAAGCAGGGCACTACTCTGTTATTATTTGACCTGCTCCCCCTTGTGTTAGCAAATCTGTGCTTGCCTAATATGACCATTAGGCTTTTATGACATCTGCTGAGGAGAGTGTTGATTTAGGGCAGATGATTACTTTAGGAATAATTTTTCAGATAAATTGATTAGAACTGTAAATGATTAATGCTAGAGAACCTGTATTAAAAAAATTGCTTTAATTATTTGTAATAGATATTCAGGATGCCCATTCAGCACCCGCTTTAATAGGTTCAGAAAGATTTTGCTAGGTTGATGGACAGCAAGGAACTATTTTACAGAACCATAAATCAGACATTCCTTGGGAATATATGCAAAATTAATATATTTTTATATTAATATATCTTTTCCAAACCTCTTGGATCAGATTGTCACACTAGAAGATTAAATGAAAATTTCCCTGAATGGAAAAACTAATTCATAACACACACTCTTTGTCCCTGTAGAGCAGCTATCCTGGACAGAACAAACTGACACAAATTTCTTCACCCAGAGGGTGTCTGGGCACTGGAACAGGCTCCCCGGGAAAGTGTTCACAGCACCAACTCTGACTGAGTTCAGGAAGTGTTTGGACGATACTCTCGGGCACATGGTGTGACTCTTGGGGATGGTCCCGTGCAGGGCTAAGAGTTGGACTTGATGATCTTTGTGGGTCCCTTCCAACTTGGCATGTTCTCTGATTCTATGAAAAAATCTTTACAGTCTCTTATACAATAAGCTTTTCTGAATGAGGCAGGCCAGCAGGTTCAAAGTGCTGTGTTATTTCAGAGCCTTTTAGGCTTGTGCCATTTTCTGTTATTGGAATAGGCAAAGGTTAGTTTTTGAGAATGTCAAAACCCATCACTGGGTTTCAACAATCTCCATCAGGTTATTTTTAATTTTTGTTCCTCACCTGTTCTCTAGCCTCAGTGGAATTATATAACCATACAATTATATATAACCAGGTTATTGGTTGAAGATCATGTCCTTGTAGTTTGACAGGATTTTGGTCATGAATCCTGGCTAACTGATGCTTTAGAATTAAGCTCCAAGTTAAAAGAAATGCTAAGACAGGGAACGGTGTGATCATTACAGACAAATGAGCTCCATTTTCCTCTACTGGTGAATCAGCAGGTGCTGAATGAGGCTGTGCTCTTCTTCTTAGATACTGGCATAAACCCTGCCACGTGATTCTACCTTGGAAATGTTACAATTTCCCCCTTAAATGTAACTTCCTTTATTCTATTCTTTATTACCTTTAAACTCATCTCTAACCTTTTCCCAAGGCGATTCCTGGCACTTGGATCTGCTTTTACCAGGGTGTACAAGCTGCTGTGAACACATGGGAGCACTGGTGCACGCTCTGACACCTGAAGAGCCTGCATGGGATGGGATGCTTAGAGAAGCTCCCATTCACCCTGCATATGGTCTCTCCATCTGGGGAGCCATTGGATGCTTCTCTCTGGCAGTAGTTAGGAGTGGTTGAGCACTGTGGCTGGTGCCAAGCTGTGGGTTCAAGAGCGCTGGAGATAGATAGTCAAAACTCAGCAGGAGTACACCATGAGCAACCTGGTCTGGATTTGCAGTTGACTGGTCTCAGCAGGAGGATACTTTAGATGCCACCAGAAGTCCATTCCAGCTGCTTTCTTCCTCACCCTATCCCTTCCTCTCTCACTTTATCTTGCTCCCTAACTTATTTTCTGTTTCTTTCTTTCCAGTAGAAACAAAACCTGCTATTTTTCCCTCAGGCACTGAAAAAACATTCAACTAATGGGCAAAATCATCACTTATTAAAGTCAACAGTCAAAGGTGTGCACTAACTCCAGCACCACTGGCCCCTGTTTACTGCTAATTCATTTGCAAAAGAGAACTGAGGTTTGAGTTGGGTTTTATTTTTTTTTCCGTTCCACACTTGTGACATTGCACTTCATGTTTATGAGAAAGCAGTGTTTTGGTACTAATGTGTAATTGGTAAAGGACAACTGGTATAATTAAGCCATGACAGGGACATAAAAATGCAGCCAAAGGACATTATTTATAGGTCACCCCTCATTTGTAAAAATGGTTGTTTTCAAGCAGAGATGTGCAAAGACAAAATCCAATCATCCTACTAATAAATCTTTGCCATCTGACATTTGTGAATCTGCATTTCATCCTTTAGGTCTGAAATACACTATTTTTCCTAGTTATCCTGTTAGCTTGAGTTCTGAACAATTTACTTCATTAATTTAAATTATTTTTTCTGAGATGTTTTTGGTGCTATCTCTCAATGACTAGATTATTTTGTGTAGGAAAGCATTGGAATTTTTTTGGATTTCTGCAGACCTATTCAGTACACATCTAGATACCTCTCAGAATATTTCTCACACAAGTTATATACAGTTTTCCCCTAGAGAAAATATAGCAACTGACTTTATTACATCAGTTCTTGATTTAATAACACCTAGACTCATTTTTTAAAAATAAGATTATTAATTTCTTGGGAAGTTTTATTGCCTCAAGTAAATTCATTAGATGGTCCTAGACAGGGTTTCATTTCTCAAAAGCCTCAAACTTTATATTCGTTAATGCTCTAATAAAAGGAAAGATATATTCCAAAGCAGCTTTGTAATAGACTAACAATTATTAAATACAATTTAACAGGAAAATGCACCCTGATTGGTCTGGTGACTATTTTTAAAGCATTCTAAAAAATTTCATTTTAAGTAAATAACAGTGAAAGCTGATCAGTGCATGTAGGTGTAGAAAGGTTATTACCTTTGACAAACAGATTAATGATGATAAAATCTGAGAGTGCCTCTCTCTTAATCTTAAAGATAGCAACTGTACATTTTGGATATGAAGTAATACATAAATTTAATACGCAATTGTCATAGTTCTGACTTTAGCAAGGAATTTTTCTTCCCTTCCCCTCCCCCTGTGTGTGTGTGTGTGCAGCACACCCATTTAGGTGAAAACAAAAGAACTAGCCGGGGCGCTAATGGTCGAACATTAGTTGCCTAGCAACGAAGGGGGAGGGGTTGGGGCTGGTGTGTGGGCTGGAAGGAGGTGGGGGGGAGAGTCGGGCTCGCGGGGAGGAGGAGAGGCTGCTGTGAGCTGGCAGACGCTGGTTCATTTGGGTTTTTTTTGTTGTTGTTTTTTTTTCCTGTTGGAGGGAAGTTTTTTTTGGCTGCTGCGGTTCCTTCCCAACTATTCCTGTTTGTCGGGGCCCCCCCGGAGTTCGTGAGTTTTTTCTTCCATTGAGAGAACTTTCTGTGTTGTCGGTGTTGTTTTTTTTTTTTCGCTTCCCCCTTCCCCTTCGCCCCCCCCCCCTTCCTCCTTTTCCTCGGGAGGGGAAGAGGAATCAGTTTTTTTGTTTTTTTTTCCTCCGATATACCCGGGGGGGGGTGTTGTTGTTGTTTTTTTTTTTGTTTTCCCCATCCCACGTGGCAGTGACCAGGGATCCCACAGCGCTGCCTGGTGACAGGCACTGGTGACAAGCTCTGCTCCTGTAGTGATCCAACAGCGCCACCTGGTGACTACCATAGGACACTACAGGTTCTGCACTTCCAACGACCCAACAGCGCCACCTGGTGAATGGTACAGGACATTACAAGTTTTACACCTCCAGTGACCCGACGGCGCCCCCTGCTGACTGTGGTTGGAACTACACCAAAGGGTGCTAAAAATTGAACTATTTTAAATTTTCCTTTTGCCGGGCTATCGGTTTTGTTCTTGAAGGGGATTATTGGTGGGTATAGTAGTATTGCTTGGTTGTTTACTTGGGTTCTTTTTGTGTTCTTGTTAATACAAACATACCTTTTAATAAAGGGCTGTTATTTTGTTTTCCCTTTTCCATAATTTGGTTTTTTTTCCCTTCAATCAAAGCTCCTTAGTTTTGGATTAATAATTGCTTAGGAAAAAGTTTGGGGTCTTTTCCTCCTAATCCATCCTCAGCAGAAGACCCTTGTCCCATTTAAACTGGGACATTTTTGGCGCCCAACGTGGGGCTTTGAGAGAGGAAAAGTGGAAAAGGAATAACTGCCCTTTTGTGACTTTATACGTGTTTGTGAACCTGTAGGCACCATGAAGTCTAAGCTCGCTGCTTTTCTGTGGTATATAATTATGCCAAAATCTATGTCTCACCTGTCGATGTTTTTCAGCTCAGACACTATGACCCTCATTGTAATAAGTATGTTTGAGATCTCGCATTGGGTTCATGACATAGCAAACTCAGCACCTGTTATTTTCCTTCGGGACATGTTCTCAAGGATATATTACTGCTCTAGCCTACACTGTCTCCTTTGGGGTTTTAAGGATAATGGCACCTATCCCTATGGAGAAACACAGGGAGGTATATTTACCCAACCCCTCCTACATTTTCTCTTTGGTTCTAATACAACGGCCTCTGAGACATTTAAACTCTCTTTAGGTGTAAGAGACGTTTTCCTTTTGGGGTTTTTCGTGCAAGCTTGTGCCACGGTGTTATATCTAACATTTGTAGTTAGGCCCATGATTAACCAGGCACGGGCACAGAAGCCAGCCCCAGGGGTGGGAAACTTCGAATGGCATGGGCCATGGGAAGACTTGGGTAAATTTCTAGAAAGTGGTTCAGTTCCTACAGCATGGAAGTTCGCTCTCGAAAAACTCCCAGACCCTACACAGATAATAATAGCTGCAAGGGAGAGGAGTCATGGTAAACCCATAGAGAGGCAGGTGGCAGATGCATGTGGGGCTTTAGCCGTTGCCTACCAAAAGGTGCTCGGTATGGTGCAGCCTTCACAGGGAAAAAGAAAAGATGAAAACGAGAGGTCTGATACAAGGGTGACTCCAGATCAGGCCAGTTCCAAGGAACCAAACAAGTCAATGGAGGTTGCACCTATCCAAAGGAGAAAATATAAGACCAAATCAGCCCGCCCAGTTGATGATGATGAGGAGGCAGGACCCTCACAGGCAGCCAACCCGGAGCCAGAAATCATCACTGAGTCCTTATCGTATGACAATCTCCGGAAATTACGGGAAGACGTCATTCGTCAGCCGAATGAGTCCATACTAACCTGGATGATCCGAGTTTGGGATTCCACGGGTGATGCCATAAGCCTTGATGGTGGTGAAGCAAGGTCCTTGAGGTCTATTGCCCGAGATGCGGGCATTGAAGAGGCATTTGTGAGAGAATCAAAGCCCCTGTCTCTCTGGGCACGGCTGCTGGATGCTGTGAGAGAGAAGTTCATTCACAAAGAGGCCTTCCAAGCAGACCACCTTACAAAGAGCTGGAATACCATGGAGGAGGGGATCCGACGCCTGAGGGAAATGGCACTGTTGGAGGTACTGTTTGGAGGGGATATGCAAGCTAATCACGATCCCGACAAGGTTAGATGTACACCATACATGTGGTGGACCCTCATACGTATGGGGCCATCTGCACACATCAGTTACCTGACATCATTGGAGGCTGGGGAAAAGAGAGAGCCAGTGGCGTTTATAACAAATAAACTTCGGATGTACAACAGTATGGTCCAAGAATCACTACAAGCCCGCGTTTCCTCCGTAGAGACCTCGATCAACAACCTCACTACCATAGCTACAAAACTACAAGATCAACAGGAGAAAATCCTAGAAAAGATGGAGAAGAACAGCTCCCAGGTGGCACCAGTGAGAACCAGGCGCCCCCCAGCCAGAGAGGGGAGACAGGCCTCACGAACCGAGCTGTGGTATTTCCTAGCTGGCTCTGGAGAAGACATGGGACAGTGGGACAAGAAACCCACCCATGCCTTGGCAGCCCGAGTACAAGAGGTTAAGGACCAGAGAAAAACAACGTCCGTGAAAGTGAGTGCAGTGCCGGTATCCCGTGGGCAGGGATCTGACCCACTAGAAGGTACCTCCCGCCGGTATTTGCAGACGGAAAACTGTGACGAGCAAGACAGAGACCAGTATTAGAGGGGCCCTGCCTCTAGCCAGGTGGAGGCACGGGACAACCGTGTCTATTGGACGGTGTGGATCCGATGGCCTGGCACATCAGACCCACAAGAATATAAGGCTTTGGTTGACACTGGCGCTCAATGCACGTTAATGCCCTCAGGACATGTGGGACCAGAGGCTATTTCCATTTCTGGGGTGACCGGAGGGTCACAGCTGTTGACCGTGTTGGAAGCTGAAGTGAGCTTGACCGGGAAGGAGTGGCAGAAACACCCCATTGTGACTGGTCCAGATGCCCCATGTATCCTGGGCATTGACTACCTTAGGAATGGGTATTTCAAAGACCCCAAGGGACATAGGTGGGCTTTCGGGATAGCTGCTGTAGAGACAGAAGTGGCTAAGCAGTTGAATTCACTACCTGGCCTCTCGGAGAACCCTTCTGCTGTGGGACTGTTGAAAGTTGAGGAACAGCGAGTGCCAATTGCCACTACAATAGTGCACCGTCGGCAGTACCGAACGAACCGAGACTCTGTGATCCCCATCCATAAGATGATCCGTGAGCTGGAAAGTCAAGGAGTGATCAGCAGGATCCACTCCCCCTTCAACAGCCCCATCTGGCCTGTGCGTAAGTCTGACGGAGAATGGAGATTGACTGTGGACTATCGTGGCCTGAATGAAGCCACCCCGCCACTGAGCGCCGCTGTTCCAGACATGTTGGAGCTCCAGTACGAGCTGGAGTCTAAGGCAGCGAGGTGGTACGCCACTATTGACATCGCGAATGCGTTCTTCTCCATTCCCTTGGCGGCAGAGTGCAGGCCGCAGTTTGCTTTCACGTGGAGGGGCGTGCAGTACACGTGGAACCGACTGCCCCAGGGGTGGAAACACAGCCCCACCATCTGCCACGGATTGATCCAGGCTACGCTAGAGAAAAGTGAAGCTCCAGAACACCTTCAGTACATTGATGACATCATTGTATGGGGGGACACAGCAGAAGAGGTCTCTGAGAAAGGAAAGAAGATCATACAGATTCTCCTGGATGCTGGGTTGGCCATCAAAAGAAGTAAAGTCAAGGGACCTGCACGAGAGATCCAGTTCCTGGGAGTAAAGTGGCAAGATGGACGTCGTCAGATCCCGACTGAAGTCATCGATAAAATCACAGCAATGGCCCCCCCAACTAGCAAGAAAGAAACCCAAGCTTTCCTGGGTGCCATAGGTTTTTGGAGGATGCATATCCCCGAGTACAGCCAGATCGTAAGCCCTCTCTATCTGGTAACCCGCAAGAAGAATGATTTCCAGTGGGGTCCTGAACAACAGCAAGCATTCGAACAGATTAAACAGGAGATTGCCCATGCTGTAGCCCTTGGGCCAGTCAGGACAGGACCAGATGTGAAGAATGTGCTCTACTCTGCATCTGGGGATAAGGGCCTCTCCTGGAGCCTCTGGCAGAAGGTGCCTGGTGAGACCCGAGGCCGCCCACTTGGGTTCTGGAGCCGAAGCTACAGAGGGTCAGAAGCCAATTACACTCCAACAGAAAAGGAGATCCTAGCAGCTTATGAGGGAGTACAAGCTGCCTCAGAGGTGATTGGCACAGAAGAACAGCTCCTCCTGGCACCTCGGCTACCGGTATTGAGTTGGATGTTCAAAGGGAAGACGCCCTCTACACATCATGCCACTGATGCCACCTGGAGCAAATGGATTGCCCTGATCACGCAGCGCGCCCGCATTGGAAACCCAAATCGCCCTGGGATCCTAGAGATCATCACGAACTGGCCGGAAGGTGAGAATTTTAGTCTAGCAGAAGAAGAAGAAGGAGAGCAAGTGGTACGGGCAGAGGAAGCCCCAGCATACAACCAACTACCAGAAGAAGACATATGCTATGCACTCTTTACTGATGGTTCCTGCCGTATTGTAGGAATGAAACGTAAATGGAAAACAGCTGTATGGAGTCCCACACGACAAGTTGCAGAAGCTATAGAAGGAGAGGGTGAATCAAGCCAATTCGCAGAACTCAAAGCCGTCCAGCTGGCATTGGACATTGCTGAACGAGAGAAGTGGCCGAAACTTTTCCTTTACACAGACTCATGGATGGTGGCCAATGCCCTGTGGGGGTGGTTGGACAGATGGAAGAAGACCAATTGGAAACGTAGGGGAAAACCCATCTGGGCCGCTGATATATGGCAAAACATTGCTACCCGGGTAGAGAAACTGATTGTGAGAGTCCGCCACGTAGACGCCCACGTGCCCAAAAATCGAGCCAATGAAGAACATCGCAACAATGCACAGGCAGACCGAGCTGCACAAGTTGAGGTGTTACAGGTGGACCTAGATTGGCAGCACAAAGGCGAACTGTTCTTAGCACGATGGGCCCATGATGCCGCCGGCCATCAGGGCAGAGATGCCACCTACAGATGGGCACGAGACCGAGGGGTGGATCTAACCATGGATGCTATCTCTCAGGTTATCCATGACTGTGAGACATGCGCTGCCATTAAACAGGCTAAGAGACTGAAACCCCTGTGGTATGGTGGACGGTGGAATAAATACAGATATGGGGAGGCTTGGCAGGTTGATTATATCACACTGCCACAGACCCGCCAAGGTAAGCGCTATGTGCTCACCATGGTGGAAGTCACCACTGGATGGCTGGAGACGCATCCGGTGCCCCACGCCACTGCCAGAAATACCATCCTGGGCCTCGAAAAACAGGTCCTGTGGCGGCACGGCACCCCAGAGCGGATTGAGTCAGATAATGGGACACACTTCAAGAATAGTTTAGTTACCACTTGGGCGAAAGAGCATGGCATTGAGTGGGTCTATCACATACCATACCATGCAGCAGCTGCCGGGAAGGTTGAACGGTGCAATGGACTGTTGAAGACTACCCTGAAAGCATTAGGTGGAGGGACTTTCAAACACTGGGATCAACACCTAGCAAAGGCTACATGGTTAGTCAACACTAGAGGCTCTGTCAATCGAGCCGGCCCTGCCCAATCAGAGTCCCTTCACACTGTAGATGGGGACAAGGTCCCAGTGGTTCACATGAGAGGTATGTTAGGTAAAACAGTTTGGGTTAACCATGCCTCGAGCAAAGGCAAATCCATTCGTGGAGTTGTCTTTGCCCAAGGACCTGGTTCCACATGGTGAGTGATGCAAGAAGATGGAGAAACCCGGTGCATACCCCAAGGAGATATTATCTTAGGGTAAACAGGCTATAATTGTACCCGTATTTGTACCTATATATTTATGAATGTGTATGTAGTTTAGAATAATGTATGTATGTATGAAGTTCAAGAAAAAGGGTTCAATTTGATAGATGTATAGTGGCATGGGAATGGGAAGAAAAATTAGGGGTGGATAATGTCATAGTTCTGACTTTAGCAAGGAATTTTTCTTCCCTTCCCCTCCCCCTGTGTGTGTGTGTGTGCAGCACACCCATTTAGGTGAAAACAAAAGAACTAGCCGGGGCGCTAATGGTCGAACATTAGTTGCCTAGCAACGAAGGGGGAGGGGTTGGGGCTGGTGTGTGGGCTGGAAGGAGGTGGGGGGGAGAGTCGGGCTCGCGGGGAGGAGGAGAGGCTGCTGTGAGCTGGCAGACGCTGGTTCATTTGGGTTTTTTTTGTTGTTGTTTTTTTTTCCTGTTGGAGGGAAGTTTTTTTTGGCTGCTGCGGTTCCTTCCCAACTATTCCTGTTTGTCGGGGCCCCCCCGGAGTTCGTGAGTTTTTTCTTCCATTGAGAGAACTTTCTGTGTTGTCGGTGTTGTTTTTTTTTTTTCGCTTCCCCCTTCCCCTTCGCCCCCCCCCCCTTCCTCCTTTTCCTCGGGAGGGGAAGAGGAATCAGTTTTTTTGTTTTTTTTTCCTCCGATATACCCGGGGGGGGGTGTTGTTGTTGTTTTTTTTTTTGTTTTCCCCATCCCACGTGGCAGTGACCAGGGATCCCACAGCGCTGCCTGGTGACAGGCACTGGTGACAAGCTCTGCTCCTGTAGTGATCCAACAGCGCCACCTGGTGACTACCATAGGACACTACAGGTTCTGCACTTCCAACGACCCAACAGCGCCACCTGGTGAATGGTACAGGACATTACAAGTTTTACACCTCCAGTGACCCGACGGCGCCCCCTGCTGACTGTGGTTGGAACTACACCAAAGGGTGCTAAAAATTGAACTATTTTAAATTTTCCTTTTGCCGGGCTATCGGTTTTGTTCTTGAAGGGGATTATTAGTGGGTATAGTAGTATTGCTTGGTTGTTTACTTGGGTTCTTTTTGTGTTCTTGTTAATACAAACATACCTTTTAATAAAGGGCTGTTATTTTGTTTTCCCTTTTCCATAATTTGGTTTTTTTTCCCTTCAATCAAAGCTCCTTAGTTTTGGATTAATAATTGCTTAGGAAAAAGTTTGGGGTCTTTTCCTCCTAATCCATCCTCAGCAGAAGACCCTTGTCCCATTTAAACTGGGACAGCAATTTATGAAGACAAAGCCCTGCATCTGAGAAGAAATGCCATGAGAGAAGTCTTGCTGCTGTTGCTGGCCACAGGAGTACAAATAGATTCACCTTTTATTGGCAAGTGGTTGGAATCAAATTAACCTCTCCTGTCTTGGAGAGAAAGCCTAAGTGGATCTGCCTGATCTGCCTGTCAGATGTTCCAAGGTGGCATTTCCTAGCAACTAGAGAATGCTAATCCATGATGTTGATTAAATTATCTGTGCTAGGCTAGACCTCAAAACTGCCTTTTTATGCTTTGCATTTATTTCTCTATTAAGATGCAAAGGAAGGAGGTTATTGCTGCAGTTCACCATGGCATAAGTGTGTGGAGCACCATGAAAGTGGAATATAAGGAGGAAGAAGAGATTGCAAATGCTTTGAGAGCCAGATGAAAATCTAATAGTGAAAGGAATGTTGGTGATAGAATCAGTTTCTTGAAGAATTTATAGTTTTATAATACAAGATGACTCACAATATTAATCTTCATTGCACTTATTTCTCTAGAAGTGTAGAGTAAGAAGCATCTTTCTAAACAATCTAATACTTAAAAAATAGAATAAATACTGGGAAAACAGCCATCAGCAACTCAACATATAAATCAGTCAAAATAATCAAGCTGCACTAAAAATGTAAAAGTATTAAATGTTTTGTTCATTAGTTGTGACCATAATATGTGTTTCTTGAAAAGTCCCCCCTAAAACATCCCTATGATTCCACTGTTGTTCCACAGTCTCATCTTCCAAACTGAAATAACCCATTTCAGGTACTGGCATGTGTCATGGTTTGACCCCAGCCAACAATAAAACACCCACTGGGGCAGTGCCACCTTCTCATCTCTGGGTCAAAGCCCAAGTCACTCAGTGAAAGGGCAGATGAGAAGGTCCAAGAGGGATGGCAATGGTTGGGTAGGACTCAGAAGATTTACCAGTATGCTGGGTGTTGAAATGCAGACACACATGGTTTCCCAAATGTGACCATATGAAGCCCTGGTGAAGCTTACAAGCTGGAAATTTCAAGACCCAATGAGGTCAACTTTTCAATGAGGTTATCAACATCATATCAGGAGTTGAAAACCATCCATAAGAAAATATATTTTGTTTCTAAGGTTAGCATGCCTCCTGCTGCCTTTTCCTTCAGTGGAGCAACTGTTTGCTAATTTGACATTAGAGTAACTTAGCTGTAGCTATGAGCTCTGACTGTAGCCATGAGTTGGAGGTCACAGAGAAAGCATTGTATCATGTACTAGCAGGAGGAGCAGATAATCTCTCAAGAAACTAAGATTCTGTTACGTGAAAGTGTCTCTGATGATAACAGACTTGAAAAAAATGGGGAAAGCATTTCTTCCTCTCAGCAATTATGACATTAGCAAGAGAAATGTTTTTATGAGGCTTTGGTAGGCTTTCATGGCTGTATTCTCTGGAGTGTGCAGCTGCTTTCATTTCATAAAGGAAATAACACAGCTGCTAGGGGGGAGGGAAGGAAGACTGTTCTTCAAGGAAAGGTAGAATTTGTCTCCTCCAGCCATCTTTTGAAATATTCTTAGATTAGAAACTGTTTGTTACACAAAAATAGATCAATCAATGTTTTCTTAAATAAAATCTCAGGTCAGCAACTTGGCAGAATTCAAGTATTGTTTTACTTCAGTGGGTGATGGATTCAGAAGTGTCCTCTTTTTATTTTAAGCACTTAGTGATTTCAGTCTCAAGATACAGGTAAATAATTTAAATCATGTCATATATTTAGCAGAAATAATTATTCTGCTTTATCTTCATTTACATTCTAGCTGATCGGTCAATGGCTCCAGCAAATTCATACTAACATTGTCTTGGGCTCAGTTTTCTTTGGCTGTGTCACTCAGTTTTTGGAGTGGATCCTTTTTCTGGGAAATCCTGAGCGAGGTTAAGCAGTACAATGTGTAAAGCCTCATGAGGATTTCTTACACTGCTATGAGTTTTTACATGTGTATGTGGTTACTGGAGTCTGGTTGTTTATCAGTGCATGTCTATCGAGCCCTGGGATATACCACTAGTCACTAGCCTCCGGCTCTACTTCATGCTGCTGTTTGCAACCCCCTGAGCCCAGCAGTTCAGTCAGTTTTTAGACCACCTCCCTCTCTACCCATCTGACCCACACTTCATCTAATTTCTATGTACGTAGTATGGGAGACAATGGCATGAGCCCTACCTCAAGTTAAAAACATTTGCTGCTCTTCCCTAATCTACCAAGTCAATCACCTCTTCATGAAAGGATATGAGTTTGGTCAAGTGTGATTTCCCTTTGTAAATCTGCGCTGCTTATTCCCAAGAACCTTCTTGTCCTTGGTATGTTTGGAAATGGCTTTCAGTATTATTTGGTTTACTGTTTTCCCAAATGCTGAGGTAAAGCCAACCAGCCTGTAGATCCCTGGATCTTTCTCTTTGCTCTTGAAAAACGGATTGATGTTGTTTACTTCTAGTCCTCAAGAACTTGCCTAGATCACCATTCAAAGACAGTAGAGAATGGCCTCACAATGACATCAGTTATCTCCCTCGGCACTCATGATGTGTCTCATCAGCTCCAATATGCTTGCGTATGTCCAGTTCACTTAAGTGTTCCCTGAGATGATTCTCTTCCACTGAGAGTGAGTCTACCTTTTTTGGACTTCTCCACTAGTCTCAAGAGGCTGTGTTCCTGAAGACTGGTCTTAATGAAGAGCATGGTGAAAAGACATTGAGTACCTTGGCCTATTTTTTCCAGGTCCCTGTCCCATTCACCATCAAACTTACATTTTCTTTAGTCTTCCTTTTGCTGGTGATAGACCTGTAGAAACCTTCCTTCTGCCCTTCATATTCCTTGCTGGATTTTGCTCCAGGAGTTTCCTTCTGAAGTTTAAGTCGCCTTCAACTGTTCTTCGCTGTGGGTTTCAGCTTATCTTAGACTTTTATTTTGCTTTAGCATTTTCGTTTTTTTTGTCCTAATTAAAGATTTAAAAAGTATTTACTTTAATTCACTTTACACTGCTGCTTGGCTTAAAGAAGTTAACTACATGCGGTATTGCAAGATATGCTCTTACTGAACTCCTCTGAATGCTGAACTCATGACTATTTTATAACTGATAATGCTAGTATCTGAACCATGGGAAAACATCAGGGGCTTAACTGTGCTTGTGAGCATTCTGAACACTACTCTGTGTTCCTCATGATCTGAGCAGTGTGCTTCTTTTATCACAGTAAAATGCCACCAGAACATTCCTTTCTGTTTTGTTTGGCCTTTCTAATTTTTTTTTTTCTTATAAGGTGATTTTATGTCACACATTCCATTTTTACTTTACATTAACCTTGCATCCTCTGTGCATGTGAACATTTTAATTCCACCGGGAACTGGATGCATGCATACAATGATCCAGTGCATTGTCCAGTGGAGGTAGCTGAGAATATTATCTTGAATTGCTTCTAAAAGAGAGGAGACATGCCCCTCTTCCACTGTTTTCTGCCTTACAGTGTGGATTTTATGGTAAACTGTGAACTCCTACAAATGGAAGAGCTAAGTGGCAGTACAATGGGGGATGCAGAATCCAAACTGTAGAACACTTGAATGTTCTGCCCACTTCCATGTGAGGCTGGGGAAAATTATAGATCTTATGGAAAAAAAATGTGCTTTCAGGGCTCCTCGTGAAAGCAATACAGCTCAAAAAATACAAAGCCACAGGGTTGAAAGTACTTCACCCTTGGGTCTTCTGTGAAGGAAGTTCACTGCTGAACTATAGAGAAGGAGGTGAAGTTTCCTTCATCCTGTTTCTCTCCCACATACCAGACTAAGTCCCAAAACCAAGCTCAGGGTGATGATTTTCCTTAAAGCATGGGCAAATATTATCATATTCACACACCATCAAGTTTTATAGCTCATTATATTCTGTGTTTAACTTTGTATTCTTATTACAGATGAAGACTTGGTTCTTTGTAGTTCATGTGTTTCTGGTGAACTTCTGAATACCTCTGTGATTCTAAAATTTACAGTTTCCAAAATACAGTGCAAGCTCCTACTGAAGTTCTGTGATACTGTGTAAGAGTGGAATTCAACCAAAGCACAAAGCACTGGAAACAGTGGAAGACAGTTTAATGAGACTCACTGGAACTGCCATCAAGATTAAAGTTTCATAACAATGATGACTGATGTAATCAATCTTTAAATTCATTTTAACCCTAAACCCCTCCAACCTCGACATAAATCTTAACAAATAATTCTGTATTTTCAGAATAATTCTCAGAGGACCTAGAATCATCTACTTAAAATTCAATACAGCCACAAAATACGTATATTTATTAGTCCCATAACTAATCCAGTTTATATTAAATTCTCAAACAACAATTCACTCTCTGGATTTTTTTTTTTTTAATATTGAACAAAACTAGGCTCGCATAAGCCAAACAAAATAGAAGTGATTTTTCTTCACATCTGAAACAAACATTAGTAAGCTATGAAATCCAGAGGAGTTTAAAGTTCTGTGAGCTTCACAAGCACTTGGCATATTTGCAAGACACCTGGAGCCTCATGATAATTTTTATTTCATAAAGAAAATAGTGGGGACCAGATCTTCAAAAATTAAATCAGTGGAGCTGTGTGGATGACTGCTTGCTGCTATATTTTCAAGGAGCATCCAGTGAAATGGTCTTTTTCAATGTGTAAAGATTTAGTTACACCAAGAGTTGAGAAACCCATATGAATTCTTTAGTCTGCTACAGTTTTTCTTCTCAAAAAAAAAAGAAAGCAACTCAAATGAGTGACCTGGTGTAAAAAAATCTACTGGTAGTCTGAATGCACTGGACATCATCATGCTGTCGGTGAAATACAGTGATCTGCTTCAAGGTCAGCTCCTTTGACTCTGATTCAGGGAGGTACTTGTTTCCTCTGAGTCTTGAAGTATAGTGTGCATTGTAAACACAGCTGTGGGCAGATGCCCATGCTTCAAGAGGCTGTGGTGGCTGGGAACTTCAGTGCCTCCCTGCCCCTGCCTCCCTGCACTTCACACTAGCCTGAGGCTGTGGTGGTCTGAGTTCTCCCTGCTGTGCTTCAGGCAGCCAGCTGGGCTGGCTTGCACAGCTGTGGAGATGGTCTCTGTCCTTTGCAGCATTTCCAACAAATGCTCGCTGATCTCTCCCCATCACACATCTTGTCCAAGAACAACAGTTCCTCCCACATCTCTCCAGAGAAGCCAGACCTTCTGTTGTATAAGCTTTTCCTTGCAAAGGGCCTTCAAACCACTCCAAGGGTCTGGAGAACATCTCACCCATATCCTCAGAGGGCTGCCTGTGGGATTCAGGGCCAGCTTAGTGGTCATGGCAGTGAGGGCAGCCCCTGGGTCCCACTGGTGATGTGGGAAGAAGCTCCCTGAGGTGCTGTGGGGGAACTGTCACCAAGGTCTATAGGAGTTGCTTCCACATAAAGTAAGAGAGGGAGTGGACAGACAGTGTTCCAAGTATGAGTGTGAGCTAACACTGCCATATATACACACCTCACATACTCCTGGTGATTTAGCTGTAAATAAGCTAAAGAGAAGACACAAGTCCCTAAGTTAGGAGTATGATATAGAATCATCAAGACCATCCATGATCACACTATCAAATTACTTCTTACTCTCAGGGTGAAGCTAGTGAGAATAAAAAGCAATACTAAAAAACAGGGCACAAAGCTGCCTTGTGAACTACCTTTATAGAGTATTCATCTCATCTCTTTGTGTCAGCTGGAGATGGTCACTTAAAGGCTCTCTAGGTTTCTCGGGGTGCTATTGAGAAGGGTTTTTCTGCCCCAAATTATTTCTCTTTTCTTTCATGGCACAGTGCCAGTGACAAGGGTAAAAACTACAAAATAAGCCATGGAGGTGACCCTAAAGGAGGTTTCTGAAGTGAAGCAAGTCAAAGAGAACATCTTCAACAAGCTGAGATTTCACTTACTTCAGCAGTGACATTCGGAATGTCAATACTTTCATGAAGATTCGCCTTGCATGGATAATTAATTCCTGGGAAGCTCCCTTCTACAAATGGCATATGTTCTGCCATCTTCGACTGCAACCTTAATTACAGCAGCCCTAACTATTGGATGACTCTGGGCTGGGCTGAGCTTATGACTTGGTTTTCCCAGTGATCAGCTGTTCACTGAGTCATCAGTCTCCATGGGTCACTGCCAGCAAGAAAAGGAACACCGCACAAACTTATAATCAGTTGCTGACATATATAAAGTGCATTGTTACTCCTGAATTAACACCTTTTATGCCACCAAGTTGGAAGTTAAAGGCAGAGGTGACTGTCAGGTTCATGAGAAAACACTCTTCCAAGTATTTTGATCTGAAAGAACAGGCTTTCCACACAGAAGTTATTTTAAACATGGGAAAGCATCTTTCCCTGGTATATTTTTACTGTTTTCCAGCTTTTTGCAGTTACGAAACACAATTTGTAGCACTGTAGAAAATCTTCCTTTTGCTTACAAAATAAATATATGCCTCTCCCCCCCCCCCCTTCATTTATGGATTTATGATCTACAAATAAAGTTAGTCCTTCATGAACAATCTTTGACTGCATAACTGAAAATTGTTCTGTTGTCTGGATCTCATTCTATGTGGGAGATTGTTTGAATCTGTTTGGCAACTGGATCTTTTGCCACTGTTGGCTCTGACTACTATTGTTCACTAAACATACACACGGAGGAAGAATGTTTAATCCCAGCTGACTCGGGCATTAAAAAAGTTTCTTCAGGCCTTAGTTATTAGGATATTGTGTGAGTCCATACATAATTCAGAAAGCAGTCCTGCCAAAATATATTCCAAGAGTTAGACTCTTAGCTATATCCTCATTGCATGTGATTGTGTTTGAAAATCAGTGAAACAAATGAAGACAACACAGACAAAAGTGAAAACGAAATACTGAAGATAGAGTCAGCTTTTCTATTCCACCTGTACTTCAGGAAAATGTGAGAGTAAGTCATCTGAACTGGAGAAAGTGCTTTGGTTGATGTGCTGAATTTTTTTTCTTCAGTCTCTCTGAACAAGTGCTGATTCACTTAAAAGGAGCATTTTGTATTCTCAAAATAATTACTTCAATATGCAACAAAGTCCTGTGGTGATGTTCTTCTAAAAAGTGTTTACAGTGAAATGGCTTTTTACTGTGTTACAGTTAAAATTCTGCTGATGGACCAGACTTTTATATTATTTTATTACTAATTGACACTTAGAAAATTCAATGGCACGTATACAGCTTGATTCCTCTCTCCCTGACTGCTTGAAATGTAGCCATGTTTAAATGGGGAAGATTTTTTTTCACTCACTGAAATTGTCAGAGAGTGGACCAAGTGATCAAGTGGAAGTGGGGTCTTGGACAAAGATGGGAACATTATGTTTAGGAGAGGACAAGTAATGGAGCTGACACTAGGTTTAGCTTTTCCTTGGTGCATAGAGCATTCTACGTCATATATATATATATACATATATATATCATAGGGCAGGTTGTGCCATGCATGATAAGAACACAAAGTATGTTTCGATCATGGGCTGGTTATCTACTTTTGATTCAAAAGCTTCATTGCTTGTTGAAAGTAAGGTTCCTGTCATCCAAACTGACTGCAGAGAAAGTGATATGGTTGTAGAAGCCCGAGTAATGGCTGGAGGGAATTTCTAATTTCCTGTCAGGGTATGACTTGGTGGTGGTGTTTTCACACATATTGCAATTTCTTTTAAAGTTTCGAAGGGTCAGAGAAGCAGCATACCATTTTGGAAGCTGTTGTCCAGGAAATCATCTCTGAAGCAATTTGTAACCATTTTTATGTATGTGTAATTAAATGATATTGATCATGCTTGCATTCTAAGTACAAGCAGAAGAGAAAAAGTAGAAGTCTGGATTAGATGGGCTAAAGATGCAAAGGTGTCAGAAAGTGTTCATAGTGATGTGCAGTACTAAACACAACTGTCTCTAGGGTAAACCTTGCATGGCTCTTTACAGATTGACCTCAAAATCATCATTGCTGTGATAGAAGATGTAGTGTAACATTGTCTTTAATCATAAAGTTTCCTGAAAACACAGGACTCAAATCCTGCAGGGCGGGGGATAACTAGCTGCACCTTAAAAAGCTAGGGGGGTTTCCCCCATGGTTTCCACACACTAAACTTTAAAATCCTATTGTTAAATTTTTTTTCTGCTTGGAATTTTCTGTGGAAGGTGCTCTATGACTGCTCCTGAATCAAATTTCATTAGACTGACCTTTATTGCTGTGTTTTCAAGCAAGAGGAATAGCCAAAGTCCAAATAAAAACTTTAGTAGTAAACTGTGCCTGTAAGCACAGAAAGGGAATCTGGGACCGACATTTTGTTTGGCAGAAACATTAGACTATGGTCTTCCTGAACAGCTCTCTGATTTGAAATGGAGGCTGAGATGGCTGTAGAGGGTTTCCTAGACTGCTTGCCTGGTTTTGTGATGCTGCTTAGAGCATGTCAAGTCCTCCTATCCTCCTGATGTGTTGCCATTCACCTGTGGCCTCAGCCAGGCAGATGACCCAAGCTAGGAAAGCTTCCTGTGATTTTAATGGTGCAGCACGTGAAAATCCTGTGTCTGAGGTGTTTTAACCCAGCTTCAGAAACAAAGCAGGAACAAAGGGATGATGACAGGTAGCTGACAGTCATCGGCTTTGGTTCGTTTCTAGTGGAAGGACAGTTCAGTGGAATTACCTCTTGTATTTATCAGGAATTACTAAGAAAAACCTGTGTCTATAGGTAGTGTTGTGTTTTGAATAATAATCCTCACTTTAAAAATTTGTATGAAAAATATGTTAATTTTTAATCAAATAAATTTAAATACTGTCTTAGAAGAGATAGATCCGTTGTAACTAATGCCAGATCAGTAACTTGATACTCAATTAAAAAATCCATTCTTTCCTAAAATACAAAATTTAGAGGAACAGAAAGAATGTTTCTATTTCAGTGCATATAACATAAGACAACATGAAAGGAAGATGAATTTGCCAAGTTCATGACAAGGTCTTTAATCATTAAGTAAATTTATGATAAAGAAAAGGAATCATAGATTAATTAAAAAAAAGGATAAAGTCAGTGCAAATTTATAGGTATATGGGAAATGCAGAAGAATTCTGTACATCTGTGAATATCCCACTCACTAGTTTCCTCCCCACTGAACCTAGGGCATAAATACACCTCAGAAAGCAGAGCTGTGAGCTCACTGTAACTGAAATAATTCTTATTTTATCAAAGACTGCAGGTTTTCAAGCCTCAAACTTTTCTCTCTTCTAGTTTTCTGTAGATTGAGATTCAGAATAAACCAGCAAGTTCTTTAGTTTGTGATTAAAAAATTCCATAGCCCATCTAGTGCTTTCTGGGGTGATATGCTTCAGATCTAATAATCACCTGGACCCTTTGTGATTTTTTTTTTTAATTTACTTTTTGAAATACCTTCTCTCCTCATATTCTACTTAAGGGCTTCTACCTCTAATTAATCTTTCTCTGTAAGCAATAGCAATTTATTACTTTTGAACCTGGTTATTTTTCCTTCCCTCCTCCAGAGTGGTGAGAGCTAGAACCCAAATTAAGTATTTTTGCTCTGACAATAGGCATACACTTTTGAGGGCATCATGCATTTTGCTGAGCTACAATTATGCTCAGTCTCAGCACATCCAGGTTCTTAAAAGAACCTGTCAATCTCAGTCTTCTTTGAGATTTCTATTTCATTCAGCTGTGCATTCTTGTGGCCTTTTTTCCTGTTTCTGTTCAGTTTTACTTTACCTTTCTCTATTAAAAAAACACACCTTATATTGATAAGCTGAGACAGCTTCCTGTTGGGAATTTTCTAATGCTCCTATTGCATGTTATTTGATTGTTAACATAACAGTTTTACCTTCATAATAAAACCTCTGTTTTTATTTTACAGATTCTCATTTTTTGAGAGCCAAAAAATTGCACAGGAAGACGAGTACATTATCAGTGTCTGTCAGTCATGATGACTTTCACTAATCTAATATGTTTTGGGAATTCTTTGAATTTCAAAGTCTTAATATTTTGAAATCAATCTTTCTTCTTAGATCATTTGACAGAGATGTAGAGGACCTCAACAGATCTGTAACATCTTTTCTTATTGCTTCTGAGTTTATTTGGTTGCAACTTTCCTTTACTTTATCTCCAGAACTTTATGAAAGTTAGCAAGCTAGATTGCTTATGTATTCATCAACAGCTGCTGTTATGAAATTCATATGTTTAAAATACTTAGGAAAAATAGGGAGTGTCTGATTTGTAAACTCAATAACATGAGTGTTGTATCTGAAAACACAAAGGCAATTGATTAATGTGGTAAAGACACAGAAGTTATTTTACATTTTATAGCTTCTTCTTTTTATCTGCATTGTGGTATAGGTGATTATCTCTAAAAATAGAGTAATGATGCTAGGTATTCTTTCAGACTAATACATGAAGATTTAGGAGACTCTTTAACAATGTGGTAAAGTAAAAGAGTAAAAATTAGCCAAAATAATCTAGAACACCCTATTAAATACTCTGTAATCCACTGAGCATTTAACTTTTCTGTTGCATTACTCTGTATGCTTTACTCTTGATTGTGTTTTGGAAATGCAACGAGATAAAAAGAGCAAATAATCTGCATAACTATAGATTAAAGTCAAACTGTCTTTTATTGCCTATATTATTTTATAGATAATTCAGAAAAATATTTACTATGTTTATTATTTACTAAGAACAGGACCTAATAGCTAATCACTGGGATTAACAATATGTATTATAAATCCATGATTACACAAAGATTCATCTTTCTAGGCTCTAGTCCTGCATTATTAGAGCTCAGCAGAAGCTTTTAGATTGTGACAACAAGATGAAACCTCCTGTGAACAACTTACTTTCCAATATACAAAGACGGATTGCATTGCTCTTAACACTGAAAGACAGAAGATGGACTATTCATTTAACAGTCTACTGGAAAACTGTAGCAATGACATTTCAATGTCATTTTAATTAAAAAAAGTTCTCCTTTCTATCCTAAGGTCCTTCTCACATGGTGTCTGAAGAAAAGAAATGTAATTTGCTGAACTATTGATCACAAACACCTAAAATAATGATGAAGGGTAAATTATGGCTCTTTTTGGAAAGAAACAGATCTTTGAGCTATCTATATATACCTACTCCCTATGGCAGATATCTATAGGAACCTGCAGGTAAGTAAAACTGGAAACTTTAGCAATGGTAGCTTGGATGCCAAACCCTCAGCTTTTTCTTATTTTTTGTTACTGTCTTTCTAATATATGTTTTTTAAAGCATATATTCCCATGTGATCTTTATTTACAAATTATTATGAAAACCTCCAAGTACTCTTAATTTCAAATATCAGTTACTGTGCTGTGCCTTTTCTCTTATGAGGATAAAGATGATTAAAAGAACCTGCATGGCCTATTGACTCCGACTTGATAAATGAGCCCTGTGTTATTTGACACTGATTTCTTAGTGGAACAAGGCTTCTAATTGCGTGATTTGTACCTGTGTCAAATAAAGGCAATGGGATTAAAAGAAACAAACATATCAAAGTCAGTTAGTTATTAATAGCTTCCACAACTCCAGACTGTTAATCAAAAATCTCTTGAGAGTCTGTCTTATGGCTGCTTTAACTCCACTTTGGATGGAGTTTCTTCAGCCATTTTAGATATTCTGTCATTAGGCTGTCTCTCTAACAATTATTTCAATGCTTAACTCTCTGTGAGTTTCACAGCCATTCCTGTAATAATGATACTGTCACGAAAAATTATGTTAATCTTAATAAAGAGACTAAGTCCCAGGCTTTGCAGTCAACACTTTATGTGCAGAATTATCTTCTGTTTTCATTCGCTGTATATGTCTACATTTCATTACTTTGTAAATTGGATTCTTATTTTAAACTATTCAAAAAAATGCTTTATCTGAGTTATTTTCAGCTTTTAAATGGTTCACCAAGGTCAGAGAGACATTATTACTTTGACTATTTGCTATTCCTCATTCGTTACTTGTATTGGACAGTTGTTGACTTAAATATTTTTCTTTTTTTTTTTTTTTTTTTTTTTCCTTCACCTGGCTGGATGACTCCAAGAATACAAATAACTTGTAAAATAGAAGTTGAACAATTTTAACAATAATAAAGATAGGTTTCTCAGTCAGTAATTCCCTTAACCCACTTATGAAAAACAGTTAAAAGGAGAAAGAAATCACACGGGTGATGCCACCCTTTTTACTCATTCCTGAAGTCCAAAAATATCTTATAGAAACTAGCTGGACTATCGTATTACCAGTACTGAGTCAAGCCTACATTTACAATATAACATACAGTTTATAGCTTTTTCCAATCAACATACCTTCCATCAGATTTAAGGAAAGCTATTCAAGGAAATATTTTTATATGTTATACAGTTAAGCTTATTCTCCTTTGTTTATTGTAAACACATTTATCATATTGAAGGCATTTTCTTAGCTCATGTAAACCACTGGATTCACAATCTTCAACAGAGCCATACAGGTGTGTATTTAAATCAGCTGAATATCTTTTCAAAAAATGGTCTTTTGAGTAAAAATCTGTACTTTTCTTTTAAAGGGCATGTGGAAGAGCTTAGAAATCTTACAGGTCCTAAGAAAGCCTGAAATCAAAATCAAATCAAGACCTCTCTGCATGATTGACTAATCCTATGAATGGCAATGGAGAAGTTTTTGGGTCCTGGGAGCATCTGTGGCCAAATATGATGATGGAGACTCCTCTCACACCTTTACTTACAGCAATGGGGCTCTTCAGTCATTCCAGTCTGACAGACCAAATATACTGAACATTTTTGGGTTTTTATGGTTTTCTGGCTGTTCAACATTGCCTTCTATTTTGAGATTCTAGAAATAGGTATCTTAACATGGGTGATAGGAAAAACTTCTCCAAACAAGCAGTGTACCTTTTAAAAATAGATTTTTTTTTTTTTTTTTAATTTGAGATGATCTTTATGTAACTATGTCTAATTTTAGAATTATATTACCTACTCTGGGGGTGTTTTTTTTAAAAAAATAAAAATCTCCTTAGCACATAAAAGAACTTTTAAGGTAAATAGATAAATGTAGTTAAATTTATAGTCTACCTGGCCTGTATTTTAAGTGCTCTGATTGATATAATAATTAGATCTGTTAAATACTCTCTGACTTAGGCTGTCTACTTACTATACAAGGATAAGCCAAAGTATTTCTAATTTGAGCTGGAAATATAGTATTATTGCCCTGGTTCTGCATGAAAGAAGAGGTAAATGAGTAAAACCTGGGGTTTTGAGCTCATTTCATGTGTAACTTTGTATGCTTGTTTATTAAAAGTAGGGCTTTTTTAAGTGAGAAAGCAGAAGTAGATATTCTGAAGTAGCTTATTTCTTGTGTAAAAACGGAAATAACTTTTGTTGATGCAAACAGATTTAGAGTGAAACATCTGTGTCTATATTGAAGGTGATCGGAGAAGTTTTGTTTCATCTGTAGTTTTTTCACCTATATTGGTGTGGTTAAATATGTAGAATTTAACAATATACTATAAAATATATAATGGCATGCTCTTGTCTTTGCAGAGGTATAGATAAGATCTGTGTCCTATGCAAGCCAAGACTGCTATTTGGGATTTTCTACTCACATATAAAGCCCTTGAATGTTTCACATATTTAGAGTATTAGGATAAATACCTTTTTCTTCAAGTAAGGAGTTTTGACAACTCCTCAGTAAATCATCCAGCCTATTATGACTCACTATCATGGTCTTCACAATTCATGAAAGAGTCAGATAAGCCCTTTTTTTGTCCCTTTTGCTGATCTCAATGATGATTTCAGCAAGTTAAAGAAAGGGAGGTAATAAAAAACTGATACATAAATTCTCAGATGTTCTTCAGCTCTTGAGAAGTTTAGAGAAGCCCATCCAGTGCTATCAGCTGGGGAAAAGGCTCATACAAACTTTTATGCTACTTTTATCTATTTGACAACATTGAAGGCTGATGTGACTCTTGCAATGACAACGCATCAGAACATTCTGTTACAAAAATAATAGCAATTACAATAATATCAAATATCTAGTAATAGACTAGTGGCATTATAAAAATCCCAGGTTTTTCAGGAATGAGTGCTATGACCACTGACTTTCTGCTCTGCTTTCCTTACTGCCTCATTATCCTCGAGATTCAGCTGTAGACTGGAAGCTTGCAGGCAGGAACACCTTGAAAATGACACTTCAGGAAGAATGCTAGCTTGTACATGCACTCCTCCTCACCAGCTGTGTAATTCCTTGCAAGGAATGGTTAAGATATTAATAGATTGCCGGTGATGCAGAAACAGACATCCCTGCCCAGATAGAGCGGGATGCAGAGCTCTGTGCATTGGTAAATGTTCCTGCCAAAGCCGCAGGGGATGCCGCTACCATCACGGGGGTAACCCTCTGTGGGCTTCAGGTTTGCATCCTCTGCAACCTCTGTCTGTAACCCTTGATGTAACAGCCTTGCCCTACCGCAAGGGCTCTATCTCCCTGATGACCAAGTGTCCAGGATCCAGCTGTGACATAGCACAAGCGTGTAACCTTCCCCTAGACTGCTGAGAAAAAGCATCCAGAAAGAGCTGTGACAAAGTTTGAACCCATGACAGTATAGATAGAAGATAAAAATTAGGATTTCAGGTAAAAATTAGGATTTCAGGTCAGGATTATTAGCAGCTCAAGGATTCAGAAGAGATAATGTTGATGTGAAAAAGTATGAAATCTTAAAGAGAAAAAAAGAGGGAATCATTAGGTAACTCAGTGTGCTGGTTTTTTGTTTGGATAGCTAATTTTCCTCATGGCAGCTAGTATAGGGCTATGGTTTGGATTTGTTCTGAAAACAGTGTTGATAATATGGAGATGCTTTTGTTCCTCCTGAGCTGTGCTTGCACAGTGTCCAGACCTTTTCTGTTTCTCATAATGCCCTGCCAGTTAGCAGACTGGAGGAGCAAAAGAATTTGGGAGGGGACACAGCTGGGACAGCTGATCCCAACTGACCAAAGGAATATTCCATACCATACGGTGTCATGCTCAGCATATAGAGCTGTGGGAAGAGGAAGAAAGCGGGGGGACATTTGGAATTATGACATTTGCCTTCCCAAGTCACCATTACACGTGAGAGAGCCTGGCTTTCCTGGAGATGACTGAACACCTGCCTGCCCATGGGAAGTGGTGAGTGAATTCCTTCTTTTGTTTTTCTTGCACACACAGCTTTTGCTTTCCCTGTAAACTGTTTTTATCTCAACCCATGAGTTTTTTCAATTTTGCTTTTTCAGTTCTCTCCCCAGTGCTGCTGGGGGTGGGGGGGGAGGGGGGATGATGAGAGTGAATGGCTGTGTGTTGCTTAGTTACTGGATGGGGTTAAATCACAACAGTCAGCAATGCTGAGAATCTGTCCCCAAAAAGACCTCCAACAGTCTCCTTCATTAAATTAACCTCTTCTGCAACAGGGCTACCTAGGTCGGAGAACTGATTACGCCAGCTATCTCCTGCACTTTCAAACTGTCCCTGGGGCTGTCCCTGGGGCTTAGTGAATGCAGTGCCTGCAGTGGTGTTCAGCCTGTCCACTGGGGAATATGTCTGCACCAAAGGTAACGTGGTATTTCCAGCAGTATGGACCCTGCAGAGGGCTAGCAACCTGCAAACCTACTTGCTTTTCCAGGCAAGCTTCCTAGCCTTCACTTAGCTCCATGTAACACTACCCATACCAAGTGAGCTTGAAAATGAACAGCAGTTATGGGGTAGTAGGGATGTTCACTGTGTGAACAAACCCAGTGTGAACAAACAGTTGGCTATAGTAAAGTATAATTGATTTAGAGCAAAAGTCTTTAAGAAGAAAAGGATTTAATAAATTGTCTGTACCTGTGTCTAGGCTGTATAGCTATATGGTGATTCCACGTGTTCTCAGTGGCCTAAAACACTTGTACAGCACCTGGGATGCAGGTAGCAGTCTCATACTCACCAGTAATTTCTGTCTTGTCTGGTATCAAGGAAAAGGTCTGTCTGCTGTGTAGGACCCTTTTTAACCTTCCCTCCCCTACAGGAGTGCGAGTCACTTCTGAGCTGCTAGGTGACACCAGCACTGTTCTCTGCAGTGACAAAACATCTGTGTCACAGCTTGGAAGTAGGTTGTTCTGATGCAAGTGCTCTTTCCCCTCCTGTTTATTTTGATGACATTTATGTTATTGCCAAGGTGAAAGGAGTTATCCTCATTTATTTTTTCTGGTTATCCCTTATTTAGTTAGTTAATACTTTTGCAGAAGAGACTATTAACTTCTTATGCAGTAACGTCACTTCCCTGACTAGATTGCATCCGCTATTCATAAAATCATTGCACATCAATGTTATTAGATTATAAAACATCAGCTTCTTGTTCAACACCAGCACGTCCAGAGAAAACTCTACCTGTATACTGAGCATTGAGACAAATTCCTTCCTGTGAAATTTCACGTCTGTGGTTCATACTCCTAAACTGTCTGACATTTGCAAATCAAAAAGGGCAAAGAGGTCAAACCACGATCTGCAAAACACTCCAGACGCCTGCTCTATTTTTGGTAGGAGTCACAATTCAGCTGCCTGGTACGTTGTAGAAAAGCAAAAGACATACTCTTATATCACCTTGTTAGAAACTATCCTTTGACTAGAATTCAGGAGTGAGCCTTTTGCGTTGTTCTGTCCTATGAATTAAGAATGAAAGAGCAAATATAAGGGTTGCTACTGTAGTAAAACCTTTTTAGTCAGGACAGCACAGCAATATACATGGAAAGCTGTTAAATTTGACTGCATGTGCCAAAATAGACTAAATCTAATGATATTATGGCTGGAACAAATTCAGGATCTTTTGAGATAAGGAAAGAAAGTGGGGAGTGAGAATGACTCTGAGTCATAGATGAGTCCTGATCTCAGAGGATGTGCACAGGCAGTACTTTCATTGATCTCAGCAGAGATCATCACTTGCATAACAACTTCCGAATCAGGCCCATTTTGAGTGCTGAGTCAGCCTAAGACTCTCAAACTGAGTTATTTTATCAAGCAGTTAGTTTGGAAAGAGTGGGAAGGTATTTTTGTTTGCTTGTAAACTTTGTGGCTTTTGATATTTCCCCGTCTCCCCACCCTAGCACTTAAAAAGTGATAATTAAAAAACAAATTGGCATAGAAATTAAGGCAGAAGATGATTATTCACTTAAGTCCATTTCTCAGTGTTTCTGGAGAATAAGAATCCTCTTCACATTATAGGGGTGCTGATACTCTGATCTTCTTTCCATTGTTGTTTTTTTTTCATTCATCTTAAAATCTGAGAAAAGAAAATGATGTGGGCAAAAGTGCATATCTTACTAAATGCCCTTTCCTTAAAAAATCCTAATTCAGATCAACAAATACCTAAAGTTTCTCATAGCTTTATACATTTCCCATAGCATTTTGGCATGGTAGGAACCTGCATTATTTCCATATGCGTATGTTGTCCTTGGTCCTTTACCCAGAAATCATCATGAGCTTCAGAGTTCACAGCTGTCAGAGCTTTATGTCTGTGGGTCCTTGCGTCTGCTATGGCTTACACTCCACAAAGGTCTATATCTGAAAGGTGATATCAAAAATAGGTATGATTAGCACAAATATACTTGTAAGATTTATATATATATATAAGGAATGATGTTACTATTTGCTTTAAATGCTGCAGATTAAATAAGAGTTTCACAAGGTAGAGGTTTTTGTAATACTCTTCTGTAATAAGAAAATACACATGATCCAGCAGTAAAATTCAGTTGGTTCTTTCACATACATTAAAAAGGAGGGAGGTGTGTATTTTCCAAGCTTCCTTCATGAATATTTAACAACAGATTGGATCATTGGGGTTTGCTACTTTCAAGCCATTGATCTGAATCAGATTTGTAACTGTGATACATTGATGAATTTATAATGGGCTGAAACAGACACAGTTGTCCTAAAGGAAAAAAGCAGGGGGAAAAAGGCTGAATATTGATTAGGGCATTTGATATGCAATTCAAGAATAATTCTGATTTAAGAATAGTTTTTTAATGGAAGATCATCCCCATAAGCAAGAGATGCAACCGATGAATAAAGACATGCTTACTATGTGAAATCAGCTGTCCAGTGTAGATAACACGCTTTCAAAATCGTTATGGTTGGATCCTGCTAATGCTATAATTCCATGACAACAATTTCAATTACTGGCAAATTACTCTATTATTTGTTTCTGATTTGTCACATTTTTCAAAATGGTTACAAGCTGGTTCCATGGAAAACACATAACAGCTGTTCCACCTCCTAGAGCCTAGAGATGGACAGAAACATAACATTTGCAGAGAAGTGGTTTCCTTTTTTGGAGAAATCTGATCCTTAAGACTGAAATATACTTGTGATGTGATGTTTGCCATTGAGAAAGGATGAGAGGTCTTGCAATTTACTAAAATCACCTGTCTCCTGAACTGCTTACATCTCAGCTAGGCTACACATTTCTACCTGTAAGTCTGACCTAGGTTCACACATCCTTGCATGAATTCCTTTTTTGTCTGGATACGTATAATTTTGAGTGAGTACCACTCAGAGTAGCCTGCTGCTCAAAGGTCAAAGTCTTCTGCCACACATTTTGCATGGGTACAACTTTAATGTAGACACTGCATTATTTATGTTAAAAGTACTCTCTGGAAGTCAGCTGAAATAAATGGTGAGTGAACTTAAACAATGGAAACATAACCATGGCATGTTCTTGACAAACCAGTAAGCACATTTTCTACAGGAATGAACCAATAAAGTGTGAGTAGAAAGAGACCTCCACTGAAGTAGGTCACGCAACATTTGAATAAAATTCACAGAAAAATAAAATGAATTTTACAAGCAAGCAGTGAGTAATCATACAGAAAAAAATATTTTTTTATTTCAAAAGTAGAATGAACAAAATTGGTATTTTGTCAGTTCTAAGCAAAGTCCTTCAGAAGAAAGACAATCTTCTCCCTGACCTGCTTTTGCAGAAGTCTGTAGCGATGACAAATTTTCCCATTTGTAGACCATAAGATTGACACTGGTATGAAGGACCCTTCTGGTGCCAGACACAACCTTAATATACAACACTTGCTTAGCAACCCTTGAAGATACCAGCTTATTTTGTTTCCCTTGATATAGGAAGGACATCTTTTCTTAACAGCTTCTCTGCTTTTTTTGGGAAGGCAACCATATGTTGGCTCAGAAACAAATAGGATCCTCCCCATGGCATTTGTTTTCCTGAGCATTCAGGTCCTTAGAAATGTTATATGAACTAAAATTACCCGTTTCTATATGTAATTTAGCAGATGTTGCTAAATTATTTATTTTGATATTACCTGAAGATCATCTCTCTTTTCCTCTTCTTTGGCACAGACACCATGAGAACAAATTTTACATAAATGCCCTCACCACCTCACCATGATGGGAGCTGATGAATTTCTCTGAGTGTCATCTGAAAGGCAAATCTGGCCTTATGAAGCTGTGCCTGGGTTATGATGAATCCTTAAATATATTAAGGGATTTAGGATGTTAATTTTTTTAAATCCTGCAAGTCTAATAATTCTTTCTTAGTAATTTTAGTGGTACCCTGAGCATTTGACAGGCATTTCCTTCATAACTGCTGATAAAGAGGATAAGTGGAAAAGGAAAACTATGTGTTCAGATCTTTCCGTCTTCCCAAAGCTGAGAAACTCACATGGGGAAGGAAGAAGTGCTTGAAAGAAGCAGAAGTACCAATGGCTGCATCAGAAAGAACATCAGATAATTGTATTGCCAGAAAACAAGTAAATATGCTAGGTGTAGTTCAGGAGCAAATTATCATACTAGGTGGATATTTCCAGGTTGTTCACCTGTTTCAGTGGCAAGATATTAATTTACAATGTTATAATACCTCTTTAGTAGAAAACAGCTGATAACACTTGCAAACTCAGATTTTTGTTGTTCCTTATGACTACTCAGTTCCATTTCTAGATTATGAAAAATCATCATTTATTATTTACTTTGTCTTGCAAAACAGGCATAGACCTCCAAAATCAAACTACTTTTCTAAGATTCAAAAAGGGCATTAGGAACTCATTTCAAGTTCATGGTGAAGCCAAGCACAGTTTACTCACAAGCTGACACAAAGCAGCAGTCTGACAATAGTGCAGTCACAGTGCTTGCCTTAGTCATACAGCACCAACGGGTTTTTCTGTAATTATCACTAAGTCTGCTGGTACAAAACCAGTTCTATTCTGCTCTGTTCTAGCCCCTTGACTGCAATACATCTCTTTTTATATCACAAATATTCAAAGCGTAGAAAGTGACAACACAATTAATGCTAGGTTACTGACACCCAGCCTATTCATGCTGCACAATTGGAGTCCTCTAAATCTTCCAGCAATCACTCTGCAACTACTCAGATGGAAAATAAATCCTCCTTGATGCCATGTAAGAATTCATGTGCATAGAAGCAAGTGCCCTCATGGGTCACACTCACCATTGCAACTCACCCTTTTCTTGATCTTATAGTGCTGCTTTTTTACAAGTTCCACAGTTCTGAAGGTACAAGCAGTGTGCAGCCATCCTGAATTGCCAAGGAAGAGCATTGGTAAGAACATTACTGCTGTAGTTTCATAAGAAGTACTGGTGCTGCTGCTTCTCCTTCTTCAGCAATAGACGACCCATGTCCTCTGTCCAAGAGGAGGCAGCAGTACAAAGTGTTTGAGGACAGCTACAGTAGTCTACATCCATTCAGGAAGGCTAAGATACTTCCAGCATATTCTGAGGGTTTTGGGGAGTCAGTGAGCTAAGACTTCTCTCTGAAAGCTTTCAGACAGCAGAGTTCAGTATTACCTTCACTTTTCCTGGTAACTGAAAGGGCAGGGATCGTTTCTTCCCCCGAAGGACAAATGGCAAGGAACAACATACATTTACAGGAATAAATCCTCTTCCCCCACCCCCCTTGGTGTGATGTCACCCATACCATTTTTTTGAACAGGCTCTGGATCTTACCATATCCTGCAGTGACAGGTTCAAATGTTTAACAGTCAAATACAAGGAAGCCTGGTTCATCCACACAAACACCAGCCTTAGGAGTCCATGAGAATCCCAGCAGAACAGCTGGGCTGGTTGGGTGGCAGAGATAATTTTGATATACCTTTGCAGACACAGTTGTGGCACAGATTTTGATGTGAGAATTGTTAAACTCCTTGCCCACGATTTTTCTTCAAGAGCTTGTGAAACTACAGGTGGCGCAGCAGCTTGGTCAATAAAGAAGGATGAAGAGAAAAGATAAAAAAAATGTTGTCATCTTTGACTGCATTTCATGTGAACACAGGATCTGACTGGACAAAAAAAGAGTGAGCCTGCTCTTCTCAGGCAATCTTGTGAAAGACATTTGATCCAGAATTGCCAGTAAAATACCAAATCCTCACTCACAACAGGATAAAGCACACTGTAACAAGCTACAGCTTTGTAAAAGGCCTGGAAGGTCATAACTATGACGCATCACAGAAAGGTGGGACAATGTCTATCACAGCCAATGTCACAGGTCCCTGCAACTGAAAAAGATTTATTTATGAAGTGGAAATCCCAGCTGACAAGAGCAAATGGATATTGCCTAGTGCTGCTAAGAAAGACAAGAAAATGCCAGCTGTTTCTGTCATTTGGCTATTACTGCTTGCAAATCTGGCAATCAGTTCAGCCCTATGTGGACCACCTTGACACCTCGCAAAGGTTAATGTCATTAGAAACATGGGTTACATCTATGGCTTGCTATTTTGACTGTGGTTTTTCTCCACTGTCTTTAAGCAAAGTAAAGAAAAACAATAATCCAGAATTCTGATAAAATTTATGTAAAGTGTAAGAAGCAGCATAATTTAGCTCACCACTCTGGTGGGCTATCACATATGGTGTTTATGAGGACCCCAGAAGCACTGATAGAATTCCACTGGAAAATATTAAGAGCAGATCACACCATGTGTTTATTTTCCCTGTTCTGCTTCTTAGAACAGTGATTTATCTTATCTGCAAGCAAATGATATAATGATGTGATGACAACTCTATAAAAATTTTCATTGGTTCTTACTTAGCACCTGTGAAATTTCACGTGTCTCTGACACCTCTAAGCTATTATTTTTTCAGAAATGAGTTAAAGGATGATTCCTAAAAGGGGAGAGATACCATTTATTTCTATGTAGACTTACTGTGCAGCTCCTGTATTCCAAATAAGGAATATTTGGAGACCCCTCTTGGCTCTCACAGTTTCACCTCAAAATCTCTGCAGGACTTGAAACCCAAGTTCATTCAACTTTGTTATGACACAGCAGCTCTCTTTAGTAGTCAGCTTTCATTTACCTCAGCAGGATTAAGTGAATCCATTATTTTCAGCTAACAGGCAGTGGCCCTCCTTGATCCTTTGTACATCTTCTCTTTTTTTTCTTACAAAAAAAGAACTTGTACTTATCCATTTAAAATAAAAAGTCACGGAAAGGAGTTTGGGGTCACTGTTTGAAATAAACACATCAATATTTAGTTACAGGGAAATAAAAGTCAAACAGGAAAGCAGAAAAGTCCTATGTGTCACTGTTAAATGGTGAGATGGTGATTTCTGTCAGAAAGACTTGGTTTCCTTTCAACATGTAGGAGGCTTATAAATAAAGTTGCTCACCCACGGTTTGCTCACTTTTGTTTGTTTTCATCCCTTGCAGATCACCCTGACTGTAAATCACGCTGCTCAGCCTCACTGCAGGATGCCTCCAAAGGGCAGCTCTGCCTCCCTGCCTTGCTCCCTGCTCCACTTGTTCCCCTATGACAGCACGAAAAATCCAGTGTCTGGGCAGCCAGCTAGGTCAGATTGTTCATCTGGATGATAAAATAATGTTGGGGTTTTATTATTTTTTTTTTTTTTAATGTGGATCGAATTTTCATCCAGGTGAACTTTTGCAGAATGCCTAATACCAGAAGTGCACAGCCGATTTTCTGGTTTGCTGTTCATTACCTCCACCTTGTCCAAAAACTTCAGCTGACCTCAAATGTCTAAATGTTACATGCAAAGATCCTGGGGCCTTAGGCACATCTCCAAGGCTCCTTACACTCCCAGCTGTTAGAATCTTTCTCTCACAAAGATGATTACATTCATGCCTACACTTTACTCCAGGACCTTAATGAAGATGAAATTCAGGCCCACAACCTCATGCGCTTTTACTGTAGATATGTCTATGCTGCACAGCATTGCCCCACGCAGAGACACCTGCAAAAGCCTTGAATAAACTAGCTCTGGTCTTGACACTAATGGTCAGCCTTGTGCTTCCCCCAGACTAATTAATCCCGCTACAAAGCAAGATTAATTGCCTCAGGCGCAGTGCCAGGCTGAAACAGTTGTAATGCTTCTGTGTCCTGAGCTAACTCGCCAGTGTGACACAGCCCTGTCTAGACACACCAGCCTGGACAAGGCTGGGTCTGGTACCTCTGCATGATGTAAACACTCAGTTCCCATTAGCCAAAATACAGACCATTTCCGATGCAGTAAGCAGGTCACAAAAAAAGATGAGACTGCTACATCAGCTATTTCCAGACATGTTCATCCACTCCCAGTGTAGATGGGATGACTAGTGTTCTCTTGTGGCTATTTTTCCCTCAGGAGAAGAGATCAAGTTTCAGAATGAGCATTAAGAAACCTTTTTTTCTCTATTGCAGCTTAAGCTAAATGCCTGATTGTGGCTAGAGTTTTGTTTCCACACCAGAAAGACCACTGGAACCATTTGTCCATAGATGGAGCTAGGCAAGACTCTTTTTAAACACTGAATTTGTGCTGCTTGTGCCATTTATACTTTTCATTGCTGTTGTACTTCTGTTGCAAAGGTTCTAGGTCCTAGGAAGACCTCTGGGAAAACTTCTACTCAAACATGGGCATGGACACTGTTATGCTTTAGGAATAGAAAAGAAGAAAATTTAAGTTTTCCTCGTAATGGTTCAAAGTGATTTAAGCCAAAATGGAGAAAAGCAGGCCTCCAAACTGGTAGTGTTAATGAATATGTATTGCACTCAGATGAAGATTTGTGAGCATATGACATTTTTTGTAGAGGGTGCTGCCAAGCTCAAGTGTCTAAAAAAGCACTGTTTTCATCAAGGGCTAGACTTGAGGCAAGTCAAGATCTTATTTCTTGTATAATCTACAAAGCCATCAAATCAAACCTGCCACAGCTAAAAGACAGTAGGAAAATGTTGGAGTTTTTTGATTTTGTCGTTGGTCTTCCAAATTTGACATGACAGGAAAAGCTGTATATCAGTTGTCTGACTGTTGGACTAAAGATATACATCTCATATCTAACTTCTCATCAGTGCTTTTATTATCCAAGGACAGCTAAAACAACATTTTGCATATAAAAATTTATGCATATGGAGGAGCCCTTCAGTGCCAGTTCATTCCTTCAGACACGTGGATGAAAAAGGACAACTACATCTATTCTGCTTCTCCTTGGTCAGCAGCATAGCCACAATCTGTGGTCATGATCACAGAAATGTAACATGTCCTAGAGGGAAGAAGGTGTTTGAAGATACATTTCTAAGAGGATAGTTTAAAACTGGCTTCAAGGATATGCTGTGAAATTGCCCCAATCTGAGCTCAAAATTTAGATTTCATGGAGCCCACAAATTGGAAGAGAAGACTCAGAGATGACTGTGCCTTCAGAAGAATAGGTGTTGCTGCATTGCTAACATCAGTGTGCTGCCCTAGGGAGTTCTGAAAGGAGATTAGTTCTTCTTGTCTAGGACTTGGGAGTTTAGAGACTTATGTCCTTCTCTGAGACATAAAAGACGAGATCAAATGTTCTAGAAACAAGGAGTAATATAATGAGTTGAGCTCAAGAAGGAACAGGAAATCTCCAAGAGTTTTCCTTCCTTCATCCGTTAGTTTCTTCTTCATTTCCTTCTGCCCTTCCAACATCCCTCACACACTTCCGTGTATACAGGTAATATCACCATGACAGGCCCAAACTAAGCATGAAAAGTGACCTCTGTAATAAAGGTAAAAGAATATAAAAATAAATGTTTTTACCTTCAGCATGAATGAAATCTCCCAGGTTGTGTTTTATTTGCTCGTGCTTGGATCAGCTGGCTCCTGCACTTGTGAGTTTGTAGAAATAGCAATTTATCAGTAAAAATAATTTAACAAAGGTGTTGCTTCAAAGTGCTTTCTATGTCTTGCTTTGGAATCTGCTGATTATAAATGTTTTATGTATCTGAAGTGAGAGCTTTGTGCCATAAAATCCTCTTTGTCAATTTGTCTGAGTTCTAAAGATATAGGCTGTGGATAGAGAAAAAATTACCAAAAATAGTAGGTCAAAGAGAGAGAGAGAAAATATATGCTGAGAGGTAGCGTATCAAAGGCTCCTAAGAGCTTGTGTGCTTTGTAGACTAGTTGTCTTGTTGGACTTATCAGAGCTGATAAACTCAGGAAACCACGAACAGTCCAGATCAGCACAAGGCCAGCACCACACACCACCATCAACAATGGCTTGTACAAATCCAGCTATATCCAAGAAAGATTTTACGTGCTCTACTTAGAGGGAAAATATGGGATTATACATATGCTAATGAAACAAGGGACCCCTTGAGGGATTTGATGTCCCTTTGTTCTAAGTCCACAGCTGAGTTTGGTCCCTGTGCCGCTGCTCCAGCTGGGCAGCCGTGAGTGAGAGTGGAAGTATGCCTAGGGAATAAGCATGGGAATAGCTTTCTGCTGTTAATGAAAACAGCAGCCGGATACTGTGTTGTTATTATTAACCTGATACAGCTTTATTATTTAAAGTTGTACCCATAAGTATTGGTTGTGACATTTGTTTCCCTTGGTCTGACCCCTTGTCAGAGAAAAGAGAACTTGCAAGACCTGTGCATTGGGCCAAAACCTATGAAGCAACAGCTCAAGTACAGTAAGTAAAGAGAAAAGTCACAGAATGGTACGTGTGCAGCATTGAAAATATGTTTCTGCTCTGGAAGGACCTTTCTGCTCCTTTCTGTCAGGAAAATACCCCGAGCTCTTGAGCAATGTCATGACAGTCAATGTCAGGGACCTGAGCTGAAGAGATTGCTTTCCTTCTTGGGGTTCAGGGTCTTCCCAGTTACCACAGCTCTATTCACACCATTGTGGATGGAAGAAGACAATTCACAGAAGGTTTCCATATGCACAGATAATGCAGAAGAGTGAAAAATATGAGCAAACGGGATGGTCATCAATAGTTCCCCCGTTCTTTGTCAGTGCACTTCAAACCCTGACATATACATGGATATATATGGTTCTGTCCAATAATAAGGCCATAATTTGGGCCAGTGTGACCAATGTGAGGTCAAACTGCTGTGCTCACAGGAAGGCTTACAGGCTTGCACTGTCAGCAGTGACTCTCAGGCTCACCTTCTCTATCCTTTGGTGGCCAGCTCTGGTTTTCAGCACTTACCCTCAGCTCCCGAAGGTACAACTCCTCAACAGCACTGTTCTCATCTTTCCCTTTATTCTGGTAAGACAGCAGCAGATCCCTATTTCCATTTTGTATTTATTACTTCTCACTTTAGGCGACAGTGATAACAACTGGACAATGTGAGAATATCAGGGTGAGGGGGGAGGATAAACAAACCTCTTCCCAAACATGATTTTTTTGGGAGAGGTGGTAATTTAATTTTTTAAAAAACATTGTATTAAAATGTGCTCACTTTTTATTTTCCTGTGAGTGATCACTTTCAATACATGGTGAACTTCTGTCAAGTAATCAAATAATTATGTACTTAACAGACACCAGATTAATCTGTAACTTATAAGATAGCATTTGAAAATGTGATAGTGGTTTGTGTCACATTATCTTGAACTATCCTCAGGTCCCAAGTGCTGGAACCATGACATTCAAAGGATGTTTTCCTGATGAAATGTGCTAATACTTTGCCATATGTAGTGATGAATTACTTTGGCATTCACTGTAAGAACATTAACTAAGATGAACCCATTTGGTGTTAATGTCAGTGTAATATATAGCTCCCTGGGTAACCCCTTGGAGTTTAACATTCATTTAGAAAACACTTTTTCAAAAGAGTTTTATACTGCACTTTTGTATTTTAGATTTAGCAGACAAGTCCTTTTGTATTATATTTTTTGTTTCTGCCTAAATGCTGTGCTCATTGGCTAACCTGCTTTTCAGGACTGAAATCTCTGCACTTGAGGGAAAGCTTGAATGGCTGTCCTACAATATACTCTAAAATCACATGTATACACAGGAATTATGTTATCTCCGTTGAACTGCTACATACATCACCTGAATCATACATCCAAATATCTCTCTTCCATACTACTTATGCTTTTGCTTGTGTTACTGTCTTCTAAATTGGATTTTATACACCAAAACATATACAGATGTTTCTTCCCTTCTTGATTACGATCTAGTCCATGTTTTTTCATCTATGTCAGCCATTCTCTTTAGTCATGTGAAAGAGTGTTATGTTTTGTTTCCTTTATGATTTGGAATACATTACTTGAAATGCTGAAAAAGCACCTCCCTATGCTCTCCTTTCCTGCCACCACTAGAAGTTTGGGTACAAACTGCCTGCAGTAAATGGTTTTGCAGAGCTGTGAATGGTACATGGTATACCTGGTGCAGTTGCTATGTTTGTGTCACTGGAACACTGTGAGGGGATACTGCAGGGTTTTGTTTGTGCAAAACAAAACACTCCCGGGCAGTTGAGGAACAAAGTTTCTATGCTGAAGTGTAAAAACTGTTTAGATTATATGAATTCTTGTTGAACTACAATAGCAACACAGCCATTCTTGTATAATTGTTTGTTTATGAAGATGTTTTGTTAGCCTGATTTTGTTAGCCCAATTTTAATCCATTCAGAGGGTTCTATTTCCCTTTAAATATCAGCTAGTGCTAGGTCAACTGCCCAATTTAATTTAAAAAAAAAAAGTTAATATGACAAGATTTATTTTCCATAAGCCATGTTGATTGATGTTAATTATATTATCATCCATTAGTTCTCCTCAGCTGGTTGTTGCATTATTTAGTTGGTGATCAACATCAGAGTAGATCATCCTGTTTGTCCTTTTCAAAATGTTGTGATGTTTTCTTTCTTGCAGCTTTCTGGGACATCCACTGAGTTCCAGAACTCCTTGAAAGTTGACATTACTGGCCTAGAGAGCTTGAGCAGCATTTTAAAGAGAGGATTTCAAAGTAACTATGCCCACCTATAAATAAACTCTGCAGAATATTGTAGTTTTACAATGTATTTAACATTTTAATGTGTTACTATTGTAAAGGAATTTATTTCATCATCATGATCTGGGATGGTAAGTCATAACTTTTTCTCCCTACGCATACAAAAGAGAAATGTTTGCTGAACACTCCCATTTTTCTACCTAATTATTGATTGATTTTATAACTTTCTTCTACTAATGGACCTGTACTGTCTCCCAGGGGCAATGAGCTCAGCTGCCCATAGTACTGTAATCTTAGATTTTTTTTGTTTCTCAAATACATTTGAAAGATCAAGAAAAAACAACTAGGAGCTATCCCAAGTGTCCAAGATCTCTTCTAACTGGTCTTAATTATGAGACTTAGGTAGATCTTCTTGTATTCATTGACTTTCCCAATGAATTTTCTAGCTTCTAAATTACAGTATTATTAAAACCTTTGCCTTTAGTTCCACATCATATATGCATATATTTTCATGATTGCTTTCACTTTTTCCCTAAAGCAGGTTTTTGCTTTTGCTTTTGCTTTCAACCTGTGTAACGTGACCTCTAGATCCTGGACTTTAGGCAATGATAAGGACTTTTTTGAACATTAAATGAAACGTTCTTCAGATTTTTCTGACACGTTTAATTTTTGTCATTGTTTACTTATTTTTACCAGCTGATTGGGCTTATGACTATTTTTAGATTTCTAAACCCCATTGTTAAAGAACCAAGTCTATACTACTGGCTAACATGTTATTCTCTTCATGATTTAATCAATGTCTTCACTGGTTTAATCAGATCTCTCATGAACTCTTTTTCCTCTGTCATAACAGGTCAACAAAATTGAATACAACTTCTCCTGAAGCTGAAAGTTTTCACCCAGAACCTTCAAGAAATCCAGGCAATATTTTCCTACTGCCAATGCGAGACCCTCTGTACATACCAAGTGGTAATTGTCTAAAACAAAACAGGGCTTTTCATTTTATGATGTACTGAGAAGTGCTCAAGTAATGTTTGACTAGGGGGATGGGCGCAGGTCAGAGAGATGTGTCTATCACAGTGCTCTAAGGAAAGAGCTACCCTAAAGACATACCTGTGGAGAAAGGTGAGGCAAAATGTGGAGGTGTCTGAACCTGTATGAGATGATGGGGCTGCTGTTTTGTATGAAGAGAAATGTTACTTCCCTTTACTATTTTAAAATAAAGTTCCCTGACAGACTCATTTTCATTTCATCTAAGACACATTTTTGCCAATTTCTCTTGAAGAGTGATAGGGATTCCAAGTGTAGCATTAAGCACATGGTGTAAACACACTACAAAATATTTTCACAAATATTTTGCATTCGTTTTCCTCCAAGCTTTGAGCAGGATTTTAATATCAAATGTTAAAATATTCAAAGGAAAAGATTCAGTTGGAAAATTTGTCATTCTGTTGGCTGGAGTACATAAAAATTATGACTGAATCAATGACTAGCAATTTATGAATAGCACATATTCCAAAAAAAAACCTTGGAAAATAAATCCAAGACCACAAATTAGCTAAAAAGTAAACTCAATAATAATGTTTAGAGATAAAGATGTGCATTAAGTTACTTCACTACTGAAGGACCAAATAAAGGAAGTAATCCCACTACTCCGAATAGAAAAAGAAGAACACTATAAAGACCAATGTACATTATCTTCTCTTCTTTTCCACAGAATTCTGCAGCATAAATTCATATATGAAGATTATAAATGAACCCACAGAGGAAAAGATAGAGTCCAAAAGTAAAATTCTTCCTCTGCTTGGAGGTTATCAGCAAGAGAAGCAGTCTTCTTGTTGCATATAACATAGCTTCATCTGGAAGATTAATTCACAAAGGCGCATTAATCCAAATTACTGTTGGTTAGATGTGCTGTCATTCATAAGTGTTGTCTTCCATATAGGGACTATAGATATTATGAAGATCCCAACAGGATGTCTACTTGGAATGACTAGGAAGTATTTCAAATGAGATCTTGTTCTTTCACTTTTCTTCACTTCAGCTGTTCTCCAAAAACCGGACAACAATCACTGGTCTTTGTCAGGACATCTGTACAGTAGGAAGAAGCTCAAACAAAGTCTGCTGAACTTGTTTCATTATGAACACATCTGGCTATGAACTTGCACCTTCCTTGACATAGAAGGACAGATTTTCAGTCATTCTGCAGAAAAACATGACCCAACATTCTGCCCTGACAGATCTGGAGTAACAAGCTGGCAAGGCAATGTTACTCTTGTGTACAGGTGGCCAAACACAGTATGTATTTGCAAGACATTATTTATAGTTTGCATTTATTTTTTATTCTATTCCTCTTTCTGGAGGTATAGATAATGGTGGTTAAGACTGGCAAACTTTGCCATCAAAGAGATAGTCTATGTCATTTTGCCCGAGATTTTGCTGAAGTGCTATTTTGTATTTGGTAATTCTCAGAATTCATTTCAACCAATGTCTCTTTAATAAATACTAATTAGGATTTTGCTTTAGTCCTACAATGTCAATTTTATGGCTTTAGTTTTATTCTGATATCGTTTCAATCTAAGTCTCAGTCTTTGATCCAAATTCATAGAAACTTTTTAAATGAAATTTCTTTCACTGAATGCTGGATCGACAGGTACTTCAGTAGTTGTAGCAAAGTGCTGTCAACCATATAAAACAGGAATATTCTCAGAATTTTAGGTCCTTCCTGAGAATACTCAAATATGAAGATGACACTTCCTTTGAAAACTGCTTTTTGCTTTGTGAAAGCTGGAAATCACTTTCACCTTCTGCAACCTATGACATGACTGTTTTTCCATTTCTTGTTGCAGCAGTAACTTTTTGCACAGCTCTTCACAGGAATGTGTTTGTAATGCAGAATGGGATGGAGAGACTGATAAACTGGATGAATTTGTGACTGGGGATTCGGAGACCATTTATGAAACAACACATGTAGGGTGCCTTCCAGAGTGAGAAAAGCCACAAACCCTGATATCATATTTAATATGAAAATACAGTCTATCTTATCACACACTGTCAGAAATGCTGAGACAATCTATGGAGATGGAGAGCTTGACAAAACCTGACTAGCTGTCAGTGAGGGTGTTTGTCAGCTGAGTTTCAAAGAGTTGTTTTACCTCAGAGTCTGGGTCACAGGTATTTTTCTGGGAAGCCTACACAGCAGCAGTGAGCAAATATGCCCTTTTCGTCTCTGCCTCCCGGGACCTATAATCAGATTTTTTATTTTTCTTTTTGCCTCACTTCTCTACAATGCTGTAGTTCATTTCAGATCTCACTGTAAACTGAAGTGTCTTGTGTGAAGTGGCCATATGAAGGTATTTTTTTACTGATGTCTTCCAGGTTTCTCTGCTCCATGTTCTTTTGAACTGGATTTATCTGGGAAAAAACAGCTCCAGAACTGACTTTCTGCACATCCCTTTATGAGATACAACCCTATGTAAAAAAACCCAGCAAACCAAAACAAAAAAACCCCAAACTCTAACATTGTTAGTTGTTACCCCATCAGCTGCTTTACTTCTTACTTTGCAAATTTCTGCATTGCTGTTAGACATATATGTTTCAGGGTTACTGGTTGTATTTATTCAACAAATTCTTTAGTTCTACTCTATTTCTAAAATCTCTGTAATTTAAGCCCTGTCTGACATCTATTCAAACAAAAAGAGAGGGAAATCCTGAGGTGATTCAAATATCGACTTAGAGCAATCATTGTTTTGCATGCAGTCAATACTGACCTTTTCTATTCAGAGAACTTGAAGGGGAAAAGAATAGCTGTTTTATCCATTATAGTTCTACTACTGAAGTAATATACACAGAGTGTTCTTATGTACTTGGGCATTTTTAGTGTGAAACAGGGGAACCGGTGAGAGTTTTTCGTCCTTATATCATCTAGAAATTATAAGATCTTAAGTTTCATGCCCAACTGTTTGATCCTTTTTGCATAGATGGACCCTTGATGTTCAGGAACATTTTCCCACCCAAAAAACCTGTGTTAGATTGGGTATTAACTTGCCTTACAACAGCAAGCTTGGCGCTGGGTATGATGGCACTGGAAAATGCATATAATGGGAACCTTTTTCCTTCCTAGAGTTTTTTGAACTTAGGCTACTGAGTCCCTAAATGACTTTCATGTCCCTTATTCTCTTCCTCCCCCTCAGGCATGTTTAAACACCAAAGTGTAAGGACAGCTGTTGCAACCAAGAGTTATCACAAGATAGAGAGATGACAGCTAGTTAAAGAGCTTCCTCTTATCAAAAAGACTTTGTTGGCTACCTTTGGTCCATTCATGACATCTTTAAAGTTCCTGACATGTGATGAGTCATCCTATCAGGTAGAAGAAGTCATGTTAAAGTACTATAAACATTATAATACCTAAATGGCATGCTACTGTCCAAATTAATTATCCAAAATTTGAGTCTTCACAATCACTGGGAAAAAACATAATAAAACATATTTATGTTGTGATGGTCTAGATTTATCCCTGGTATGATTTTGCTGATATTAGGGAAAAAAGACTTATTTCCGTGTTAAATCCTTCTATGAAGTTACATGAAGGATAGGTCTGGCTATAGATGTCTACTGTTGTTTGCAATTAAATCATTATCAATGAAATGTCAATGAAGATAAGACTTGACTGAGCTCTGTAGAAGTAGGATATCAGTACTTGTGAAAGGAGAATGTTTGTATGAGAGAGCTCAAAATTTGCAGAAAGGTCAGTGTAAGTTTCTTCCTTGGAAGGGGGAGGGCTCTACATTTCTGAGGTAAAGGCTATGACAGTAGGCTGCCCCTGAAGGTGTTGATGTACGTACATCTTTCTGAAGAGGAGAAGACAACAAACACAACGTAATCCTGTCAGGGACAAAATACTTTTGCTCATGACCCAGTCATACACTTAACTCTGAAAATAACTAGAGTAGCAGTTTAAAGGGGATCCAACGGGTGATGGATCTGACATGGAAACATCTTTTGTTTCTACCTTGCATGTTTTGGTAGACCTCAGAATCAAGGTAATGAATTAGACTACTCAGATGTATAAAATATTCATTTTTGCAGTTTTACGTTTCCTTTTGAAAATGTTTTTGATTGTATGGATTCTATTTGGAATTTTAAATCTTACATTTCAGAGACACTTTGGCTCATGCAGTCTCAATCTCAGCAGATCTGTAAATAAAACTTCAGCCTACTGGTGTTTTACATACTGAAGAAAGTATCCTAAAAACATTCTTGTATAGCATCAAGTTAAAAATAAGCACCTAAAAAATTACTTGTTGAAGCTACAGCTATCATTTTCGTTATAAGTCTGCAGGCAGCATCACCTTGAATATATTTGCGTAATTATAATGCAGTCAGTGGAACGTCAGGGTTTCAACACAGTTTATCTACTGGGCTACATCTAATGTAGAACAAATGCTTACTATTTGTTTGAGGTCCATCACAGAATGGAAACAGCAGGTTTTAATTCCCAGGGCAAGACAGAGAGGGAAAGGAAGAGTTGGAAAAGGAAGGGTTGGGAAGGTTTGGATAGTTTGGGAAGGTGTGGGAAAGGAAGGTTTGGGAAAGGTAGGTAAGGGAAAGAAAAAAGTGGCTTGCCAGTTCCAGGGGACTTTGAAAGTAGAGAGTGTGTTGCTGAGAGTGAAAATGACAAAGCTAAATGAGCACGTAGAGTACAGTTAAGAAGAAGCAATGCTATCTGTTTCCAGTGGTGGTATGTGAAAAACTACAGCTTTTAAAGACAGAAGTCAGACAGATCTGGACTTGCTGTTAGATGGAATAATAGGACAGACAAGCTAGCCAGCCTCTGGTCTGTAGCATTTCAGTGCTCTCATGTTGCTCGGGTGAAAGATGCTGACAATAACTGCATCTCTGAGCTAGGGCAGAGACTTCTAAAGGAAGGATAAAGGCTAATTCACTCCTTTGCAGCAAAGGCATGGATTTACCCTGACATATCCTTTGTTAAAGGAACAGTGCATTTTTTGTGATGCTCAGACTCAGTCCTCTCTGCAGGATACACGTATCTAACAAGCTCTTTCAAGAGATATGGGCCAGTTCAGGGTTCTACTTGCACCGTTTGGCTTTGTGAAAACACCCTATGCAAAAATTCTTTCAATATAAATTGCATAAAAACATCCTGCTTTTCAAAAGTCATCCTCATGACTACTGCAAGAGTAACAGGCCAGCAATACAATTTTCTGTTTCTGTTTTTTGTCTAATACCTCATTTACTGAACTGACCTAAGGTGCAGGACAGAGAAAGCACAGACTACAGTACAGAGTGTTAACATAAGCCGAGTGCAGACCTGGGCACAGTTTCTTAACTGCTAATGATACAGGTATCACTGAAGAAATCAACATCTCTTAAAAAATAGAGGTTTTTGAGAACAGTATCTAAATCAAATGGTCAAGTAGAAACACCAGGTCATAGCTATTACACCCTAATGTGGAAGCAATCAAAGGAAGCTGCTTATGTGACAAAAGAGTGCATTCAGTGTTAGGGTAGAACATTTCATTATTCTTCATCACCAGTGGAAAAATCCATTTCTTTCAAGACACAAAGGAACAATAATAATACTATCAATGGTGTTAAGTCCTTCATCTTTTTTCTTAGCTGTGTTTCAAAGCAATATTTCTTTGTATAAGATAAAAAATAAATTCAAAACTTGCCAAGAACTTTTAGCAAACAGAAGACATAGGAAAAAAAGCAAGCTACACTCAACAATAACCCTCATTAAGAACACACTTTACAAGAACAAAAGGGCACACAACTAAACTATTTTTAATTATTTGGTTATGTATCAGAGTAAGAATCCAGGTGATTAAAAAGAAGATTTAGAAATACAAACTGAGAAATGAGGAATAAAAGAGAAATTGTTGTTGACAGAAGCTTGCTGGGAGGTTATGCAATGGGAATTAAAAATTTAATGTTTGTGGCTTGTTCCTAGAAAAGAATAGTAGAAATTTGTATAGATACTTTTTTTCCACTTCAGAGGTACCATTTTCTAGTTCAGAGTCCTGGAGGGTTTAGGACAGTAGGTTCTAAAAAATTTGGGGTTGGCCCAAAGTAGTACATTTGTTATTGAGTTTTTGACCCTTCACGAGACATAAGTGATTGTGTGTAATGTGAGGGGGAAAAAAATATCTCTATTTCATGGACTGCAACCCACAGGGCATCTGTTGATTACAACCACCCTTAAGCAGTAATTTTTGAATACGGCATGTTCTGTAGGCTGTATCAAATAACTAAATATTAGCTACAAATTGGCAGATATTCTTTCTTGTAGGAAGAGAATTAATCACTCACCTAAAAATTAGCATTTGACTAAGTGCCAGAGATGATGATCATGTGGTTATATTTATTTTCTCCAAATAATTTGTGGTGCCCTCTACTTAAAAAGGAGTCAATAAAAAATATGCTAAATCACTGGCTGGAAAATTAAATGTGTTGCAAAGGTCCCATGGGAAGTGGCCAATGTCATTGTAAGGTTGCTTTGTATCACCTGTGAAAGGTCACAGCAACTGGGGAATCTCCCCGATGAGGAAGGAAAATGTCACACATCTCTTCAGGAAGAAAAGCTTGAAAGACTTGGGAATTACAGGCTGGTCAGCCTAATCTCAGTCTCTGGGAAGCATATAGAGCAAATCCTCCTGGAAATCATACCCACGCATATGAAGAGGACTGGGAACAAGTGAGTGATTTGGAAAACCCAACATTGATTTACCTTGGGAAAAAAAATGCACAATCTTCCACTAGTGGTGGAATAATCCCATGCAACAGGACAGATGTGGGGCAGAATGGCTAGAAAGCCTGGGATTCCTAGTACTCAATAAGCTGGATACGAATCAGGAGTGTGGCTTTGCCATGACAAAGATAACCACATCTCAGTGTGAATTAGTGGGAATGCAGCTGACAGGCTGAAGCAAATGATTGTTCCCTTCTGTTCAGCACCCATGATACCTCCCTGAAGTACTGTATCCATTGTTGGGTACCCTGGCAGGAAAGAACCTCATGTATTGGAGCAAGTGCAATGGAGGGACATCTAGAAGGTAAGGGAGCTGGAACACAGGATGCATGAGGAAAGGTGGAGAGAAATGGGTTTATGCAATCTGAAGTGGATACATCTAAGGGCCTTGAACTACCCTTGTCTTCATCTACCTAATGATGGAGTTTAAAGAAAATGGAGTAAAAGGACAAGAGGCAGTTGATACCGCTTGTGGGGTAGAAACTGCCAATTAGTTGTTAGAAAGAATGACACAATAAGTGTAGTCAAGCACTACAACTTGTAGCTCAGATAGGTTATATAAAGTCTACCTCGACTTATTTAAAGTTCAATTAGACAAGACTCTAGTCTGAAGTTGAATCTTACTTTAAAATTATCCCTATTTGAGTGTGGAGTTGAGCTGGGTGACCTCCAGAAGTCAGTTACAAAGTATGTGATTGTATGATTATATTTCTTTGTGTTTATTCAACTTGTGGCACAGTCAGTAACAGAATCAATTTTCAGTTTTAGTAGAAAAGGGCTTTATTCAGTCAGTACCTAAAATACTGACATTTCCTTAAAAACAAAACAAAACAAAACAAACAAACAAAAAACAAAAACAAAATAAAACCACAAACAAACAAACAAGACATTCAGTGCCCTGAGTAGATTTAAAAAACTAATAATCTGACTACTTTAAGGTCAAGAAACCCTTGGAGAGAGGAGCACGGAGAAGTGTGAGCATGAACCAACACCCAAGTAGGCTGGACTATGAAAGGGAGTATAAATCACCAGATCCAAATTCTCTTCTAGATAGAGGATGGCAAACCTGAGGACTTGAACCAGAAATTTGTCTCCATCCTTGGGAAGTAGGACTGACATCCTGACAACTGACTGATTCAGAGACTGAGAATCCTTTTGGACTAATGTAAGCATAGGTTTCTGTAACTGATTTTATTTCTGTGGAAAATTGTCTTTGAAACCATTGTAACTTTGTATGTAGAAGGTATATGTGATTATAATTACAAGGAGCCCTTTAGGGAGATGTGGTTGTGGAGTGTTATGGTGTATGTTCCCCTGATGCATGTCCTTTCTGCAGCAGGAATTGTGCACTGTAAGGGCTCTTGATCCTTTTCCAGCTGATGATCCCTTTCCAGATAGTTTGATGCAGGCTGCACTTCTCTTCACGTCTTTTAATCCACACCATGGCTGCAGGGAAGTCTTGAGACCTCTTGCTCGTCTTTCTGGCCCTACTGAAGTTAGCTGTTCACAGCCAAAGAAAAAGCAAGATTTTCAAAGGAGCTTTTCAAAGATTTCTTTTTCCAGCCCTTTTTACATTCATACCTGAGGTCAAAGTACTGAGTAGAGTCTACCAGTTCTGTGCATATCTTCAAAGAAATTAAAAATCTGAAGAATTTGCTCTTCTAACCTTCATTTCAATTTTTAAACTAATGAGTTTTAAACTTTTGTTCCTTTTGATTGTCATTTTTTCTCAGTGTTTGGAACTGAGTTTATGCAAGCTTACACCCTATCCTGGAGAAGTTCATATTTTTTTCAATTTTTTTCTTCAAAATAAGTCTGTTTTCCATCCTTTCTGAAGAGTCAGATAGGAACAGAGATCAAAACCAGAATACTAGGGAAGACTATGAGAAAAAGAAGTAAATGTACTGTCATACCTTCCCAAGAAAAACTTTATACTGCGGTTTAGGACTCCCTGAGGTGAAGATTACGTGTTTCTGTCTATTTCTACCTTACCCTGGTGTTAAACATCACTATATATGACATTTCATTTTTACTGATGCAATATACTCTTAAAACCTGGGAATCTGATCATTCTAGCAGTGTCCACGAGCCCAGAATACAGTAAGATGCATCTTTAAGCTGCGTAGGCCTATTTAAAACCTTGTGTACCTGGATGATTTAGGGGAAAGATGTGCTTACTATTGCCAAACATTAACCAAAAGCACATGAGGCTGTACAGGATAGAGAGTGAAGTGCTTGACACCCTTGTTTCTCCAGGAGATTTTGTTGTGAGCAACCAATCCAACAATGACAACAAGATCTAATGAAGGGATGGGAAATAACTGGTAAGATTTTAAAAATCAATAAATACATAATATCTGAAGTTGGAAGGAACCCATAAGGACCATTGAATCCAAAAATGTCTTTTGCCCTGACTTTCACTGTAGAAACTGAGCAATTCCATGGTCCAGAGCTTCTCACCTCACACCTTGCAAGAAAAGTCCCCTTCAGTTTGATCTGTCAAATCCACTGCTTTCTGAGTCTCTTGAGTCGCTTGCCACTACATTTTACTACAACTCAGTTTAAAGGATGGTGCATCAAAAAAAAGAGACGTTTGCAAGGAAAATTGCACAAAGTAAAGCTTTAAAGATGCTTCAGAGCTTGCTGCACCTTCTAGAACTACTACTAAAACTTCAAAATAGGAAGAAAAAACAACCGCATTGAGCTTGTGTAGAATTACTTTTTGCTGATATTAAGATTATGCTGGAGCTGATGTGCTACCTGTGTAGGTTAATGTAGCAATATTTTTCACATGGAATCCAAGCTAGATGAATTGACTAGAAGAGACTTTCCATCACTTCTTCTTCCTTTGTATTATTCTCAGTGACCAGTATTATCTTATTTCTTAAGTTGGAAGTTATAATGAACAGGATAATGTGTGGGGAAGTATTCTCATTTATTGAATGGTTTTTTTTAACTGAGGAGACCCCATTATAATTGACAGGAAGAGTGAAGATAAATCCCTGTTGATTGAAGAATATGCTGCTCTCGGTAGTTTTCAAGTATATCATGCAGTCATATAAGAGGTTTCTATTATCTCATAGAGTGCCAAACGGGGATTAAAGTCTGACACTGAAAACCCTCAGGGAAATGCTTCTACTGCAAAATAATGAATCTACTCATATCTGAATGTATCCTGTCTCTAAAGGAAAAAAAAAGCGTAGGACAAATCAATCCACCATTTAGAGTCAAATGATTGCTCCCTTCCCAGTGTCAACCTGACCAATGTATCTAGTGTGATATAAAAGAGACCAAGTCAGTGATGTAATAAACCTTGCTGTATCAGAAGATGCCAGGCAGTGTGCTTTAAGAACATGGGCCATGGATTGTCTGACATTCGTTTCACTGACATAAGCAGCGGAAGTCTCGAGTCCAGCCTTTTCAAGACGTTTTTTGCCTCCTGCACACATTGGCTCATTTCTGTTGCTGTCCCTGCAGAGCAGACATGAGAGAGCCCTGCAGGGCGCTGGGACTGCTGCACCCAGGGAGATGAGGTAATAAGATAGCTATTTTAATGACAGTTTGTAAAGGATTTACTGTACTGTTTACCATGCGCAGTGGTTCATACTAAATTTGTACATCCTTTACAGTCTTTAAATAACTGGTAATCCCGCAATATGAATATGGTGTGTAATAAAATTCTCTACATTCCCATTTTGAAAATAGAGTCAAGTTCATTAAAGATTCAGTAGGACCAGTTGTGCTCAAATGTAGAGACAGCTTTCCTCCTTTCCTTCTTTGCCATATAGATGACAGCAGGTAGCTTAGGCCTGCAAGTGCAAACTAATCATGTGGCAGCAGCTAAAACACAGGAAACCTACCTCTGACTTTTAAACACAAGGAGACCTTGGACCATCAGCAGAGACTGGAGCAAATATGATGAAAAGGTGCCATGGGACACTCACCCACCCTGCCAAGCTACCCCTCTAATAACAACCTGGTTGCTGGATACAGATCCAGTCATTTCTCTACCTGTTTTCTGTTCCCAAATGTAGAACCAATGCCCATGTGTTGTTAGAGCCTTGAAATGACTGTGGCCTCTTGAGCCAGAGCCCTTGCAAGAAAAGTGCTCTTGACCATGTTTCCAGAAGGAAAATGACAGGATGAGGAACTCTAAATCTAGCTGTGAGTTGGCGTGTGACAGGTGTAGCTAAAGTATTGGCATATATTTTGAAGAATTATAGAATATCCAGAGTTAGAAGGGGCCCACAAGGATCATCAAAGTCCAGCTCCTGGCCCTGCACAGGAGAGCCTCAAGATTCACACCATATGTCAGAGAGCATTGTCCTAACTCTTCTTGAACTCTGGCAGGTTTGATTCTGTGACCACTTCCCTGGGGAGCCTATTCCAGTGTCTGGCCACTCTCTGGGTGGAAAGTCTTTTCCTAATATTCAATCTAAACCTCCCCTGACACAGCCTCATGCTGTCCGCTTGGGTCCTATCACTGGTTACCTCTTGTATGCTGCTATAATAGGTATAATAAAGACTTATATTACATCCCCCAAAGAAACAAACCTTGAGCAAGACCTAGGATGTGAAAGCTGGGAAATTTGGAATGAATATGTCCCTTACCACCCAGACTTGGCCTTTTAGGTGAATGAATGAATACAGAGTTTATACAATAACATGTAATGATTCTTAGCCTCAAGCCTCCTGAGTACTGTCTTAACAAGCCTACCTGCAGTTCTTTTTTCTCACTGTTCATTTAGAGCACTGCAGGAAGCAAATGATTATGTAATTGAAGACTATATCAGAATGCATATGCACAAGGCTGAAGATTAATGCAGACAGCATTAAATCTGACATTTTCTAACACTGGAATGCTTGACTTTGAAACCCTACCTTTCCCTCACATTGATTAAGTCAGAGACTTTAATAAAAAAATCTGAATGGAAAAAACCCAACTCTTAGCATTTGAAACTAATGATAGTATCTAGGGTCAGGGCTTAGTTTTGTACTGCTTCTATACAACTAAGGAAGTAAATATGAGTGACAGAAACCAGAAGCCAGTGTCAGTTCTTAAAGGGTCAGCATTGTAGTGCTTCCTGGAGGCTCACAGCTATCTGAATCAGGGCTGTGGGGAGACTGGGGCCAAGCTACTTGCCTTCCAACAGAAACTAAGATTTAAAATGGGAGAAAGTAATGTCCAGATCGCAGAGAAAACTAGAACTTGAAGGTAAAATATTAAATCCTTCCCTTTACCTAACTTACTAAATATCTACTTAGTTTCTGCTCAGTGTGTCAGTCTCCAAGTCCAATATTATGCAGCCCATATTCAGAATTTTTTCCTCCAATTCCATCTCTTTAGAAAGGCCTAGGAGCTCTAAAAAGGGTTTCTAGAACTCTGTAAAGTGGGTTTGAGGTTTTTTATTATAATTATTTTTTATTTTATTTGAGAAGTGTCTGAATTAGGATAAAATATTTTGTTTGCTGAAGGTATCTTAGCTTAGATATCTGAGAAACAAAGCACACCACTCTGAATGACATCACAGTTTGTTCTGCTTAGCAAAGGTGTGCTTTCAGATAAGAGATATTTATGACTAAATGATTTGTCATCTATTCTTTGTTGCAGTTTATCCCTCAGTGAATGCTTTATGTCATTCACTTCACCCCATACAAAAGGAGTTGCTATTTTCAAACTCTGTCATGAATGACTTTTATTGTACTGTGAAATAAATACAGTAACTGAAAAGTAGTTGTCTTCATCATTCCCAGCCTTAAAGAAGTTAAACTTTTTATCTAGGTGTCTGTTCCTAAGATACAAAGGATCTGTTAACAGTTGAAAAATGGTCAAAGATTCCTTCTGGGTGAGCCTGAGCAGTATTATTGTATAGAGTATACCTCAGCATTCCCGACTGTTTGAAGCTGAAAAAGTGAAACATCTCTTGTAATTCTAAAGAAAGGAATCAAACATTTTAGCCTTTACAATAAAATGATAATTTTTAGCATGAATTGCTACATTGAAAAGAGTATGAACTTGCTAACAATTAAAGCAAAAATCTGTGTAGACGCTGCAGAGTTTTGCTCTGTTATAGTTACTGCTACCAGCAGGGAACAGTGATATGTTCTCAAAAGTTCAAACAATATAACTGTACCTTACTTTTAAATATTCCTAAAGCAATCTCCTTGCTTTCTGGAAAATAATCAAGGACATGATAGATTATTCTGTCTTCAGCTGCACAGCAGCTAACAGTTGTGAGAAATATTTTGTTCTTTGTGCGGCTTGAAAAAATCCCCATTTCAAACAAGCCTTTAATTGTTTTCTCAGCTGAAAGAAGTTCTAGTACACTTTCTGCAAATACAGGATTCTTTTATTCTATCAAGACGTACAATTTTAGCTACAGTGGAATGTTGGAAAACAATAGGATTTAATTTGCTCCCGTAAATGGTTTGTATAACACTATGGTACAATTTTGCTGTTTCAGAGGCAGCTAAGTCTAATTGTCTTCTGTATTTTCATAGTTCCATACCAGCAAAATGTTTTGAGCATTCTGTTTTTAGCAGCCAGAGTAGAGTTCTTTAATGAACTGTCCCGCTTTCATTCTGCTGTATATTTGACATTCAGCCATGAGTAAGTTCAAAAATGACAGCAAGCTTTGAGCCATCGTTGCTTTCTTTACTGATCCATGCTAATTGCGTCCTGGAAAGAGCAAGAACCCTTTTTGTTTCAGGGTATGTCATACTTTACCAGAGCAATTTTAGCACACTTGCAGCTATTATTCTCATAGAACCCAAACTGCCAGCTAAAGTGCACAAATAATTGGCACACCTGAACTTAGATCATGAACAGACTCTCTCCTTTCTGCTTCCTGTAACTTGAAAAGCCAGTAAGTAATCGTAAGTATATGAAATTCATAGTTTTCTGACATCCAGAATCTGAATATTTAAGATTCCACCAGATGTGGACTTCTAGGTAACAGAAGCAGCCTGATCAAAAGCATCAGCAGACATGTCTGAAAGATCTGATGATTATATTCTGCATTATAGCCAGACCTCTTGACTGAACTCCATGTTTTGTACTGCATATTATTGCCTGAACAGATGAAAAGCTAGGATGTGTTAGGAGAGATACGCCCTCAATAGACACTGGCCACAAACAGAGGTACAAAGGAAAAAGGTTATGAAACTTAATTTCAAATTGTTTGAATTAAATTCAACAAAATCAAAATTCTAATGCTTAACAAAACAACAAAACCAAGCAAACAAAAATTCCCCTAAATTGTTTCCCAGCAGATAGTCAGGGAGCAGTAAAATCAGACTTGCTATGAATTTCTGTACTTTGTCTCAAAAAAATCATTTGACAGAAAAATCTGAATCAGCTCTTGTTAAAGGTTTGCAGGCACCAGGGTGCAGCATGTTAGAAATTGTCATTTTGTTAAAAAAAAGATGAACCTGATAGATTTGCTCTACCTAAAATCACCCATATCTGCTTTATGGATCCTTTTGATCTGGTGGTGGCAGTGTGTGCCTGTGGCTGAAAGGAAGCATCAGTGGAATATTCTGAATTACAGAGGGAGAACCGTACATTGGGAAGGATTCCTGTAAGCCACCAGGAAAAGGTTACTAAGAAACCCACTGGTCACTAACGTGATGGGAGCAACTCTCGTACACTAAGGTAGAAAGAGACAAAAGGAAAAAGCCTCTCCTTTGGCAGACTATTTGCAGTCACACCTTACCTATTGCTTCTTGCCCTGCAAGGTGCCTTGCAGCAGCCTGTTTCTCTTAAATGATGGAAACTGGGATAATGAACTCTGCCTGAGGAAAATGCTGAAGGGGAGTTAATGAGGTTATCTGGCTTTACCCGGGATTATTAGGCACAGCCAGCCACGAGCACAGAGTGGGGGTGCTGGGCTGCTGTGCAGCTTGGGGTGTGAGGAGAGACCCACTGGCTAAATTAGGAGAAATTTTCTGTCTGGGTGTTTCTGTGGAGTTTGTTTGTCTCTGAAGCCAATCGCCTGGGGTGACTCTGAGCCTGAGTGAGCAGCCCTAAAGGTCAGAGGGCTGGCAGAATCCACAAAAGGGGTTTTCTTCTCTTATTCTGAAAGGCAAGTATATCCTGTATCCTCAGGCTTTGAAAAATCAAACAGAAGCAAACCCAAAACACAGGCACAAAAGACTGCTCTGTACATGAAGTAGGAGTGGCTCTAGCAGTTAGGGAGGAGGGATTATGACCAAACTCATCCATTCTCTCTTATTACCCCATTAGACCCTGCAATTCCTCCTCGGTGTTCAGCTCGTGCTGCCTGCAGGGTCCCACGTGTGTGCCATGCAGGAATTGTCCCTGGGAGGGAGAGCAGCAGCCCTGGCCAAGGCTCAGGGAAGTTTGCAGTGCTTTTCCACCTACTCGGTGACAACATGTGTAGAGCCAGTTGCTTTCAGACCCCACAAGGTCAACCTTACATTTAAAAATGAAAGAAAGAAACCAAATTCCCAGAGTCATCAGTTCCTAGTTTTCAGAAGTCATGATTCAAGCCAGCGAAAGTGATGAGATTTGCTTGAGTCAGAAATTGTTTTGAACTTGCCTCTTGTTCATTAGTTTCAAGTTTTGCTTCCATTGCTGCCACTATGCCTCCCTTTATTTTCTGGCTTCCAGGACTGTAAAACACATTTGATTCCAGTGTATTTGCAAATTTATCATTACAAGAGAGAATCTAGGCTGCCACACATAGCTGGGTGTTGTTTTATTGTGTGGGGGTTTTTTTCCTGAGATATAAACTGAAATTCTCTTATAGTCAGATATTTCGAGGAGTCTGCGCTTTAAGAAAAAAGACCAAATTGTGTGAGCTGCAAAAATAACACAAGATCTGGCAGCCACAGCGTGTGCTAGGGGTTTTCTTTTTGATCTCTTAAAATAGGTACCGTGGGAAAAACTTGCCTGGAAGGTTAGATGAACATCCCATAGGTTCTCACCAGTTTTGCATCCCTAGGTGGGCACTACTAGTGACTCTGCACTTGTATTACAGTCCTACCTGGGGCTCTGTAAAACTCTGTGTTTCTCCACAGATAGGTTTGTGGCATACAAGATTTCTGTGTGAAAACCAGTGTGTCTGAGCTGTTTTCAGTACTTGAAACAGCTTATGGCATGATTCAGAATTTGATCCAAATTCTAAAAACAGATTTTTCTTATTATTTACTAAGTGGTACCATAGTGCTGGATCCTAAACAGTCACATAAAACTCTGTCTCTGTTTGGTTAAGACCTGTTCCTGACTAACAGGTAGATAGTGATACTCAATCTTGCTCTAAGGAAGCTTCCAAAATAATTTTTTAAAAAATGTTTTAATTTCACATTGATAATGGTAAATTTATATGCCCAACAACTATATTTTTCCACATGGATTTTTGCAAGTTCAGATTCTGCAATATCTGAGAGGAAGAAATGCTGCATCCTTCTGTGCCTATTCTTGTTTCTGTTCCGTGTTAAAAACAATGCTTTTTTTTTGTTTTCTCCCCAGTTATTTATTCACTTAATTGGATTCAAGAAGTGGAGTCTTGCATAACTTGTTAAGAATTGGAAGTGCTGATCTAAGGAAACACTCACTGTGTACTTTGAAAAATTTTATCTCAATGTGAGCTCATAGTAATAAAACCATCTCCAAACAGAACAAGTTTTAATGAGCAAAACAAATCAGTTGTCTTGAAACTTATTGAAAATTACTTATTACAAAGAAATAAATCAATGAACATTTGAACATCCTGACTGCCAGGGAACATTTCCTCTTATAGGTGTCACCACAAAAATTGTTCAGTGCTGTTGAGGGGACACTGAGAGTGTGTGTATATAAACAGGAAGAAAGTAAGCCCTGAAATCTAGGTGTAAAGATGAACTCAGAAACTGTTGATCTGAGCAACAGAGCACACCATGTACTGCTCCTGAGGATCTGCACTCATTTCCACCTTACCCATATTCTCTGCAATCAGGGCAGCATTTACATACATTTACATGGGTTTGGATAACATGTAAATGGATGCAAATCTGGAGGACCCCTGAAAAGATACAGTTAGTCTAAGTTAGTCAAAGCTGCATAATGCAAGTTGAAACCCGGTAAAACTGCCTACTTACAAAAATACGTTAGTTTAACAAATAAGCATGCACTGGTCATTGGTACATTGCAGATGATATGAGGCTACGTATTAACTGTATTAGAAAAATTAGCAAATTTAAAAGTTTAAAATATCCTGCAAAACTATTTTATAATGGGATACTAGGTACATTCATTGCCACGCTCTCCAAGCAAGAAAGTTAATCAACGGTTTGACTTTCAAGTCATTATGTAACATGTAATTAAAGATCAAAATTGAAAAGGTAAGTAAACAAAAAGTAATTTTTTTTCTGTTTGATTTCCTTCTGATCTGTATCTCTGGAGTTATCTATGTATCCATAAGCCCATGCACAGACATTCTCAAGGGAAATACAGCAAGAGCAGCTACATTTTTCACCTCATAGTTTACCTTAATAGAAATTACCTTTTACATGTAAGCAAATCTAAAGAAATACCAAACTAGAAATAGGTACCGTTACTGCATTCATTGCCTTAGCCTTCAGCTCAAAAATTCATTTGGTCTGAATGAAAGGTAGCTCATTTCCATTATGATTCATACAGTGTTTCCTTACTTACTTTTTTTAATTATATGAAGTTAAATGCAAATCCTCAAAGATCCACCTGAAAACATAGACTGTCTCCAGGAAATAACAGCTAAACTTGTGGCTGATCATTTTATCAGGTCAGCATAGATTTACTGCCCCTCTGGGGTAGGTACAGTGCTTGATATATATATGTCAAGGTTTCTTCCAAGCTTGACATGTCCTGTTTTCTTCTCAGAATTGCAAACCTTCAGCCCTAGCACTCTTCTTGTTTTCTGCAGCATTTTTCATCATCTGAACTGATCCTGAGGTGATGGACTTGCATTGCTTCTCTTGAGGTAGTGAGAGGTTTTGAGCAAGTATATTTACCCTCAATAACCAGACAAGAACATTCAAATCCAGCATGATTTCTTTCTCCTGAATGTCATACTGGAACAATTTAGGTGTTTTACCATGAATCCAGAAGTGGAAGTCTGAGCCTGACTCTGAAGGTGAACCCAGCAGCACTCTAGGTAACACATCTATGGATGATTATCAGGCAAGAGAATCAGAAGCATCTGAACTTAACACTGGTCATATGTTATATATATGTTATTATGTTTGTATCATTAACTACCTAGCTTCAGAGAGAATTGTGGGAAAGAGAATATTTAGATGCTTTCCTAGGCTGTACAGGCTTCTTAAATGACTGAGAAATCTTGGTTGGCATGCCTGCTAAAACTTTGCTGGCTTCAACACTGTCTGTGACAATGGAGGATTTGACTGTATGAGTTCAGGCTCACACAGAAAATGTCCTTTCATTGTTGTAAGATTAAGATTTTATGCACTTCCTAGTATTTCACAATTACTCATTTTCACCCATCAGTGAAGACATGTATACAAAAAAATAAAATTTTTCTTTACAGTCATACATAATTCATAGGCATGTAGTGACTCTGGTTCTTCTCTTATTTATAAATATGTTGACTATAGTGAAGTTACTCCAAGTTTTAAGTGATATAAAAGAGGCCCAATATATATAAACTTATTTATTATTTATTAGTACATCATCAGGAGTTATTGATTTAGCTTGCTTCATGTCAATAACAATACTATTTTGTAACTTGGAAAAGTAATAATCTTTTTGCTTTCATTTCCTTTAGCAGGAAAAGCAAAATTATTTCAGTGCCATTTCACATGACTAACACTTTCAGAAACACAAAGCAATGTAAGAATCATTTGGGATGAGGGAATAACACAGAAAAGAAAACATACATTCTGCGGATAACTGTGATACATAGATTATATGCACAGAGAATTAAAAAAAAAAAAAATTAAAAAAAGCTAATAATAATGTTTCTGCGTAATGCTCTCCCAAATTAAATTGCTCTGATCTGGTGTCTCTCATGAATCATTGTATCAGAAACTGCCACAGCTAAAACAAGAATCCTTTGCTATCCTCAGTGTGAATTAAAAACAGCAACATGGCCTTTTATTCTTGAGGTTTACCATCAGCATCTGTTAAAGAAAAATAAAGATTTAAACATGAGAAGACATCCCTGTGATTTTCAAATAGTATTTAAATTCTGCCTTGGACAAATTCAATATAGAATGTTGAAAATATATTCTACAAAGGCAGTGCCGATCCGTTTTGTTTGAGATAAAATCATTCATTTTATTTAGCACAGTAAGATTTAGAAATTGAAATGCTGACTGTTGTCTAATTAAATGTTCAAAACTGGACTCTGAAATTCTTTTTTTCTGAGTTAGGCTGAAGTATGTGTCTTGCACATATGTGCTCCTTAGAGAGTGGATATTGAGTTAAATGAAACATGTCCTGCATCCTGCTATTTCTGGTGCTGTCTGGTCTCAGAGATTCACTATGAGTGACATTTTGTGGCATTAAGACAGTTTATACATGCAAAACTAAACTGTTAAAACTGGAGTAGATATATATTTCACCAAAGAATCCAGTGTTTTATCTTTGCAAAGCATAAAGACATTGAAACATTTATAAATATTCTTGGCTCACCTACCTAATTTTATTACTAGAAATGAAACTTGTTGCTTTTTTTTTTTTTTTTTTAAAGGCAAAACCACAAAGGCAGAGTTCAGTACTTTCCTTCGGCTTCAAGTTGTGAAGCACATTACTAAAATGGTATGTTTTCTATAAATATCAAAACAAGCTTATTGAATTTATGCTGCCTTGCCTTAGTTTGTGTCTCTGGCCCTGGAGTGCATCTTGCAGTTTGCAGGCTTGATTCTCAGTGAGCTGAAAGTGCTGGAAAGCCTCTGTTCATTCTGAAGGTACTTAGGCTGGGCTCTGTGTTCCTGATGGATCAGGATTTGGAAGCTTCCCTACTATCTCAGGGATCATTCAGCAAAACTTTAATCTTTGACTTTGGCCTGGAGTCAGAAAACTTTATCAAATAAGACTCCTGTATGGAATAAATCCTTGTTTCTTTTCAGGGATGCATGATAAGGCAGGCATGCAGCAGGCAGAGTTGGTTGCTGCACTGATAGACAAATATTCGTGTCTCTTCAATTGCATTATATATGTGTTAATTAAACAGCAAATATAAATGACTAGAAAAATTTGTTGTATTGAGTTGACTGTAGAGACATATTGAATGACATGTTTTTTGTTTGCTATAAAATTAGGCTGCCAGTTTACAGCTGTGATTCTTCTGAAACAGATCTGATGAAAGGGACAGAAAACTGTTTCAGCCCATCTCACGTCAGCACAGAAGGCACAGTCAGACTGATCCCACACAGTGAATATAATCAAAGAGGTAGAAAAGCCACAGTAATTTAAAATTATGGAATGTGAAAGTTTCTCACTGCTCTTCCAGTAAAGGCAACAGACTAAACAGGTGACGTGAGCCATCAGTATGGTAAAATATTAGGATTTTTTCTTACTAGGTGACAGCTGGCATAGAACACTGAGCAATCTAAGTGATATTCTGAAATCCTCTTGATTTTCTAATATGAGGGTACATGCAAATTGCTTTTTTTATTTTTGATGTTAGCCCATTAGTGAAAACGAATGTAACCTGGTGAATAAGAAAAGGCCAATACAGATCAAATCACTTATATGACCACTCAGTTGTTTATTTTTTCATTGGAAACACACTAAAATTGTAATCAAAAGTTTCCGCCATGCCCATCATCTGCAGAATTTATGCTCTGAGGACCACCAGGATTTTGGCTGATTCTGGCAACTCAGACAGCTCAGCTCAAATTCCTTTAAACAGATGTGAAGCAACTGGCTCTAATGGGAGTTCAGGAGATCACCATTTTGCAGTTTTCATTCAGCTACCATACTGATCTATGTCTCAAAAGAACTGTGTAGCATCTTTGATAGTGTTACATCATTCTCCCTGATGGCATGAAAAAAACTTTGACTGACCAACCATAATTTGTTGAATGTTAATGTCTCTTAAAGTTTTGCCCTTTTTTTTTTCTTTTTCTCTGAGAGGAGAGGAACAACAATTCAGGCAGCTGATGCTGCCCTCAGTCCAAGGCCCTCTTTTCTGCTTGAGCTTAGCTTAGCTAAGCTGCTGCTGTTAAGTCTCTGTGGATGAGGGGAGGGGTCTGCAGGCACAATTCCCTATGAACACAAAAAATTTGAAGGGAACTCAAAACTGACCTCTGTCCCCACTAGCTGTGGAGCTCAGACTGCTTTGAATTGTGGTTTTTTCATAATGAAAGTATAATACATGACTCTCTAGAGAGTAAATGAAATGTTATTTTAAAAATTGCCAAGTGACATCTGCAGGTGTTTGTTTTTGTTTTTGTTTTTAAATAGAGGAAGAGGTTTTGCCCTTACTTTCCTTTGTTTCACCAAGATAGAAGAAAACCAAGTGAAATAATTTGTTGTGCTCAGTGATCCTTATCTACGGGAAGCACAAAGTTCTTCAATGAAACTTCTTCTGTGTTTGCAAAGCAGTGAATAAAAGGCAAAAAATTGCCATTCATAATTTATATTTTGCAGCTGGCAACAGATGGGATGAGAGCATTGAGATGACTGTGTTGTATTTTAAATTAACATTAGTCTCAAATAAGGTGCTTATTTTTGTGAGTCAGTGTGTTTACATTCCTATCAAATATATACCCTGCTGTTGTCAATCAACACTCATTTTGATATACATTTATCTTATCTATGATATGTGATATTCCAACGAATTTATTATTAACCTTAATATGTTCTTAATCACAACATTCAATTAGCAAATTCTATTACAGTCAAGACCTTTCATTTTGAACCATTTGTTATTGTCATTTCCTAGTCGCATATTTACAGGAGCTGAAAATACCACATCCAGCACAGAGATGCATTAAAGATTTCAGGGCTGTCTAAGCAGATTGTTGGTTGGATTTTTTTGTTGTTGGTGGTTTTGTTTGGTTGGTTTTGTTTTTTTTTGTTTATTTTTTTAAATAAATGTTTCTTAATAGACTCCTTTTACTTAAAATTTTATGTGTCATGGATCACCTATTTATGTCCAAGACATCCTTTTCCAAAAATGGAATCCAGTCAAGCAGCCTTTAATTTTTATGATTCCTAACAGCAGTTTCAAGATTACTTTGCAAAGTAGAAGATAAAACTTGTAATGAGTAATGAGAGATGTGAATGTCCTTTATGAGCTCAAAGCCTGGTTGCATTCATAAAATGGCATTTGCCTTCCCATTGGCCTCTGGAGCTTGGCAGGGACATATCTCTCCATGACTTGAAGGGATTTAGCTTTGATACTCAAAAGTTTTTCAACCTTTCTGATGTCACCAACAGTCTATGTATTCTGGTGACATCATAGCCAACCTCACCTCTGGATATTATTTACTGAATGAAAATTCATGCACACACAATCTAAAGATGGGAGGCACTCCAATAAAACCTAGGATTTTTCAGTTTAAAACTCCCCTTTAGAATGTATCAACAGATTAATGAAAAAATTACTTCGCAGCAACAACAGCAAGATCGTCAGAGACAATCTCTGCAGGGCTTTGTTTTTGTTTCATAGCGTCAATTTTTCTCTTTTATCCTCCCTGTTGCTGTGATCAACAGAGGGCAGTTGGGCTCCTTTCTATTTTCAGTTTCAATTAAAATTTCAAAACTGTTTTTGATTGAACTTTTGAACACATTGAAATGTGAAAGCGCCCCCGCTGTCGCTAAAATGGTCTGGAATGTGCTTCCTGGGCATGAACATTTCAAAGAGAAGATGCCGGTTACAAGCAGCTCCACCTCCGTTCTCTGTTCTGACATGCTTGTTAAAGTCTCAGGAGGGCCCGTTTCTTTTATTTTTTTCTCCTAGGTAAAGTCCAAATGGAGTGCTTTGATTTAAGCTCATTGATAAGGAAAAAAAAAAGTGCATCCAAAGAACCAACAATTTAGGTAAGAGATATTGAACAAAGCAAAAAATAACAATCACAAAAGGTTTCAGAGGGAAATCACAGGGCTTCAGAGGGAAAAAGCTCAACATTCTAGCTAAAAGGAGGTGTGTTTTGAGGATACTATGGAATACCTGTAATGTAAATTTGAGTGTGGATAGAGCCCTTCTTAAATCTTCTTTCTCAAAGCCTAAGCCATGATGATGATGATGATGAAATTTGAGCATCTTCCTGAGAGCTCTGCTTTGTGTTGGGGATATGCAGGTAGAGTCCTATGGAATTCAACTTTTCTCCCAAGCTAAGCAGAGTTGTTTTTCTTACAGGGAAGATTTTGGACCCCTAATTTAGTGCACTTTGGGATATTATATGTGACCTTCATCATGCTGAGTCAGGTCTTTCTTGAGTCTATTCCTCTTTAAAAGAGTGTATGGGCATTTATATGTAATCCTGTTTGTGAATACAAACATCTGATTGATATTTTTCAATTCTGTTTTCAATTTTATTGTGGAATTGTTTGTGTAGATCTATGTATAAATTTCTTCATAAAATGCTATGGATGTAAAAAAGAAATAAAGGAGCAATGACCCAGAACTGTGACATGACCTTATGAGTGTTAGTCACAGCCTAGGAGGACTATCATGTTATGGTAGCAAGAAGAAAAGTCATCTTTGGATGATTCCTAAAACTCCTAAAATTCTGCTACATAATAACACTTCTTATCTTAACATATATGATTACAAATCAACAAATTGCTAAAATGTTTCTTGCTGACTTGAGGACTGTATGTGCATAAGAAATACTAGAACAAACTTTTGAATTGAGAGATTCAAAATAGTGGGGAAAGACAAATCAACATAACCAGTTAAAAAGCAGTAAAACCTTTATAAAAATGAGAATTGCTAAAATGGAGTGAACAGCATGTAACACATTTTCAGAAGTGCTCAGCTTCCTGAAGATGCCTAATACCTACAGTTCCTACTGGGATAAAAATATGATTTTATCACATCTGAAGGGTTCCAATAAATAACTAATTTATATAAAACTAAGATTGTCATAGTGACAGAAAATAATTGGGTAAACACTGAGGCAGTTGTTATAACTGATGACATAAAGCCATAAAGAACTCTGCTTAAAAGGCTGGCTGGTAATGACCACACCAGCAGGCAACTGAAAACCTCCAAGAGCAAGAAAGGACAGCATGTTCTTCACCCATCTATCCTCTTTAAGGAGCAGGAAACTGTCTTTAATCAGATTTAAAAAAAAAAAAAAAATTAATTCAGACAAATTTTTGCAATTCATTGCTTTTTTTGGTGATGCTTCCTCTGTTACAATTACAACACTTTTTGTGTGGGTATGGGATGGATACCTCTATGCCTTTGCATTTACATACTGTAGACAATAGAAGCACTTGAATGTTTTCTTATAGACAATATGCTAGCACTAAAAAAATGTATGTAAAGAAATGGAGGCAGGTGGCACCTGAAAGAAAGCAAAATCTAGCAAAAGCTCAGGCAGTCCGGAAATAAGTGTGGTAATACCTGACAAACTTAAACCAAGAGACTCCAAAAGCTTCTCTTGATAGCAGGAATCTCAGAGTCATTCCTAAATTGTTGGGTCTGCCATGTTTCCAAAGGTCACCCAAGAGAAAGTACTTCAACAACAGAGAACTGGTGTGAGCATTTCCCTTTTAGCAACCCGGAGTATCATGGCTTTTTTTATTTGGGGCTTTGTTTGTTCCCTACCCTCCAAGGGATCCAGAAGCTTCAGAGCACCAGGCATTCAAATATCACCTGAGTATATGTTGCTGGGAAACAATACACTACTTCTCACTGCAGGCAGAGAGACCATTGGAGACAGATCCACAGAATGAAAAGTTGAACCTGCAGTGCCAGCAATAAAGTGCAATAATTCTTCACCCCGTCAAATGCATGGACTGGTACTTAAATGCAATTGCTGCAGGATAAAAAATATGTGCATCCTGCAAATCAGTTATCCAGGGAGCAACAAAACTATGTTTTCACAGCACATTTAGCTGTACAACTCAAATGAGAATACTTACAGTGATTCTACAAGCAAGAAGAAAATAGTGCTCAAGAGCTAGCAAAAAGATGACATAAATGAAGTGCAGAGGACATTAATATAAATCTCAAACATTATTTTGGATTCAGTAAACCAATAATGCATACAGAGAGCTGCTAGCTGCTTTGTTAAAAAAGTTACACTTTATTGTCTGGTGATTCTCCCGATGGCACCTTGTTTAAATAGACATACCTGTTCTGAGTGACTTTATTCACATTATCACTCTCATGGACTTAAAAGTGAAAGCCATTCTTTTATTATAATATTCTACTACACAGCTTGTTTTGTAAAATACAATTTTCTCACTTTTATAGCTCTAAAGGCCTCACTCAGTGTCCTTGGAGCACTAGCTTTTGCTCACAGAGGCATTTTTCTTCTAAATTTATTCTAACAGAAAATTTTGGGTCCTCATGCTCTCCCAACAAGTATTTGAATCAGTAATTAAAAGATTTTTAAAAATAATTGGTCAGCCCATTAGTGGGACTCTGAAGGAAGCCTGTAGGGGGAGATAGTTGAATCCATCCCATGGCCTGCACAGGCTATAATATAACTCAGCCCTATGCAAGCATTCCTCTTTTTGTTGAGTATAGGGGTGGAAAAAACTACCTGCAGTTTCCATGACATAAACACATCATCTAGAAGGGTTCATAAAACATTCAGCCAGCTCACCTTGGCACAGCAGAAGTTGCAAATATTTCCTAATGGGTCTAACCCATGTGCCTTTGTTTCCATGTATATATTGAATCACTGCTAGCCTGAATGTTTCCTTTGATGTTTCAGTAAGTGTGTCAGGAGTTCAAGAATAATGTAAAGTAACACAAAAGAAGAAAAGATTTTTATTTCATATAGGGCTGCCTGGTTTCCCAGTGAAAAAAATTCAGAGAAACTTCCTTCAGATTAAGGATGCAGCAATTCCTCAGAGAAGTTTCAAATCTACACGTTTGATTTGTAGTCTCTGCATTATACTAGGAAAACTTGACACCCTTAATTCAGAAATTCTCTTTGAGAACAGAGACTAATGAACAGAATTGCCAGTCTTAACCCAGAAATATAAGCCCAAATTGTTAATTTAAATTTAAGCAGTGTAAAAAGAAAAATATCCCAAGACCCAAAGGTGGTTGCATTTCACAGTTTTTACCACAGCTCTGCCTTTGCTGTTGCAAAGATGCAGTAAGTCTTATGATCACATCCAGTGCTGATGGCAGTCTGGACTAAGACCAGAGGCACCTGCCCTCTAATGGCTCCTGTTCAATTACAGAGCTGACATGATTGCACCAGAGCTTACATTGATATTGCACCATACTTTCTTTCAGAAAAAAAGTAAATCCCAAAACCTTCTCTGTTTCCTTTGGTTTGCCACTTATGACAACTTAGACTCCGACAACAGCTGCTACTGCTATTACATTTTATACATGTTAATAATTTAAATACATTTTCAAATATTTTAAGAAACATGCTAATTGGGCTGGTTTCTGATCTGCAGTGCCACATCTGGTTCAGATTTCAACATAGTTCACAATTAGAGAGCAGATCTCTCTGCGTGCAAGGAGTGCTTTGGTCACATGTGACTTTTTTTCCTAATGAGCTGTCAACAAGCTGTCAAACGCCGATACAAATTAGAGAGAGTAGACAGTGAAGGGTTGGTATAAAGAACAGGAATCAGCTCTGTAAAACGGACTCTTTCTCACAGCTCAGACACGTGACTTTTTCTTCCTCAGGGGGCAGTTCTCATGCAGTCACCACTGTCAGTCCTCTATGTAGGACCTATTCCCATGATTAGGGTTTCCAGGGATTTGGCCTAGTATGAAGACAAAAATCCGTGTTTTTTTCTGTGTGCCCAGCTTCCATGTTTGTAGCATTTTTATAGTTGTTTATATTTTTACCAAGGGTATTTGTGCTTCTGATACAGAAGGGTTCGATGATAACATGGGGGTGGCTGCTCCCCAGCAGCATTATATGGTGCTCCATCAAGTCTCCTGCTTCAGAAGTCATTCTTCACAACAGATAAAGCGGTGTAAGTAGTAACACTAATATTTACCAACAGAAGATTAGATCTAGTGTGAAAAACTATACCAGATTTTTCTGAGCAATGTCTTAGGCCCCTTGTGCCAGCCGTCCAGGCTCCACTGTGCATGTCAAGCCCTTATTAGAGGCTTGATTCCCCTAACTAGATAGACAGACAGCAAGCAAATAAGGCAGCTTGGCCTGAATCCTCATGGACTACTGACTTAATACAGGAGAATATTAACTTCTGTGAATGCTAAAGACATTGACAGCTGTCACCTACCTTTCCTTCAGGGATACATCAGCCCAGAGGCTGAGAAATTCAGTGTTTATATGACATAACCCACTGTCAACATTACCACCTTGTTCTTGCTTTGCACTCCAGTCTTGGAGCAAATGGTTTTCTGCTTCTGGCACTGAGAGCAGAAAGTACATCTTCCCATCTGTTTGTACTGGCTCCAACAATGAGTCTGAATGATTTTTCTCGGGGAAAGAAAACCCAACTAGCCTGTGGAACCTTACCTGAAGTATTTGGGTATTACTGGAAGGCCTGTTCAAAGGTATTTTGATAATATTCACTTGAGAATAGCATAAGGCTATAATACTGTACAACTGCCCTCCTTTTGCAGTACCATGTAGATGCATATTTATGTATTTTCTCTTGCATAGGCTGTAATCCTAAAAGAATGAATGAACTGCATTACTACATTTCATTTAGCTTTCTAATGAGCAGCTCTGACCTTTATCACAAACCCCCTCCCCACCACCAAACTCCATGTTAATAAAGAGCCAATGTGAATTTGAAAAAGGATCCAATTCCCCAAAGGTTGTTAAATAACATGTTATAGCACTCACTGACTGATCTCCACAGGATAATTAATTCACAGATGAGAAATGTGTCTGCAGTTCATTTTTAGTGGACTGGGATTAAAAAAATGTACTACAACTAACCTTCAAGACAGTCGGTTTGGCGAAATGATTCACAGTGGAAAAAACTTTGTTCCAACAAACTAACAATATTCCCAGTGTGTGATCAGGCATTTTAATCACTGTCTGGTTTCAAATCGCTTTGTCACACTCTACTGATGACTCATCTCAGGTGTACAGGACTGACCCACTGGGCTGAAACAATCAGTCCTTTGCAACTAGCAACAAACAAATGTATGCTTAACAACTTTCTAAGGTACAGTTCGAAGAAAGATATGCTCATGTAAATGCAGCAGATTCAAGCACTGATACTGTGCTGACATGGTAGCAATTGCAGATGGGAGTTTCATTTTATAGTAGCTTCTACTTCTAAAAGATGAGCTGCTGGTGAAACAAACATGGCACCAGAAGTTGCAATTGGTGCTTTATTCATGAGTGACAGAAAAATAAGCTTTCCATAGAGACTACACCCAATGAGAGTTTGAAAGCATCTCTCTCCATCTTACACACTATGGCAAACAGAACACATCAGTGTGATTATGTTTATGACATATTTTATAAAAATCTGTATCATCTCCATATTCTGGAGGGATATTTCATTGTATCTTCATGTGGTTTACAGTTGAGTTACTCTAGAAACTTCTTACTTATAGCTATTTTAACCTCATCTCGGCACAATAGAAAGTGATGAAGTAATTCAATGTATTTGTTCTGGTATAGGATGAACATTTCTCATTGGTATGCACTCACTGCATACAGTAAATTCAAAAGAAATATCTTATAAGCTTCCTGAAAGATGGCACAGTAACTGGAAGGAACTGAATTCCAGATAATGCAATATTGAAAAAAAAATTATCAAATTTGAAGCAGCATCACATGACCACAGAATAGTAACTATATCATTTTTATCTCAAACAAACCCCCTCAAAACCCAACAAAGATATGAGACACTGAGTCTGCTACTCAGACTTCAGTATCATATAAAGCTTTTAAATATATTTTAAAATAAATAATTATGGAAGAAATTGAAGTAAAATAAAATAAAAAGGCTAAAAAAAAAGTTATAAGTCTAAATTAATAAAAAATATTTAATTTGCTAAAAACTTGACTTGTAGTATATCTTAATTATCTGAGCTTCAGTAAAACAGCTGATGTGGTATTGTGTGAAGAATTATTTGTGAAGACATAACTTGTATGAGAAGAAGTCTCAAGGGGAAGAGACAACACGTAACATGGAGATATATTGTAACAGAGCTACAGGAACCCCTCTTATATCCATTACTGCTCTTCATAAAACCAGGCAAATTTCCTGATATCATTTGTGAGGACCACACTTGAAAGTCACTAACAAAAGGAAAGAAAAACAGTATATCATATAAAAAGGCCTAAGTGTCTTTGAAGACTGAAATAAAGAAAATCCCACTGTAAAAAGAGCAAGATGAAGCACTGGAGATCTTATAAGAACTGCTAAGAACTACACGTCCTCTATAGAAACAAAGTGGACTACAGAGGATGTCTTTGTGTTCCAGCTGCCCACAGCACAATAAGGAAATGGCTATGAGAAAGCAAAAAAAGCTTCTTACATGGAAGATTTCTGGCAAAGAAAGGCAGTGTCTTTATCAGTCTTTAGGGCATCTACTAGAGATAGTCTGGAATACTGCTTGCATCCCTGCTTACCCCATTCAAGTCATGCCATAAATGGAGCAGATGAGAAAATGTGTCCAGGGGAACAGTGAGTGTATTTTATGAGAGATTTGAAAAACTGGGTTTCATTCTAGCTGAACGAAAGCTGAGAGACAATGTGATTGCATTCTATAAATTCACAGGGAGGGTAAACACTAGGGAAGAGCTGTTTAAACTAAAAGGCAATGTTGGCATAAGAACAAACGGGTATGAGCTGGCCATGAATAATTTTAAGATGGAAATTAAAGGAAGGTTTGTAACCACAAGAACATTGAAGTTCTCAAACAACCTCCCAATCTCTCTGGGAGAAATCTTGTTTTAAGATGGTGTTTGACACATTTATGAAAAGAGCTATGTGATATGTAGGGGTAACCTCAGTCACGCAGTCCCTTTTGTCCCACATTTCCATATCCCTAGGGGTCTGTGTTTGAAAAAAGGAGAGATGTTTTTCTGCCTCCTTGCCATGGCCTATAAAACACTGGTTTAAATAATGATAGGGTAAAAGTTACTGAGTTGCTTCTACAATAGCTTCTGAGCAGTAATTTGAACAATGAATGCACTAAATAAACTCATTAAGTCAAAAAGATGAATGGAATTGCAGAGTACTATTTTCTGGAAAAATCTTCTTTGGTTGTTGCTGAGTCATTAGAACACACAGCAAGGAAACATAACTTGCTCAAAGTGTCAGTGCACATGTTATTTTAGATTTACCAGGAATATCTGTCTATGTGAAAATGCTTTTACACTGTAAACTTGGAAACAGAAGGAGCAGCCCTTGTAGCAACCTAATTCTTAGCTATCAGTTTGTGTACCTTTTCTGCATGGAAAGCAATACAATAGTTTAATTAAATTTCTTAAGGTCAGTGAAATGTCATTGTTTTGACGATCAGCTGTGATCACATAAACCTCGGGGTCCAGATGGCTGGCTGTTTAATGGCAACACTGCATTGACAAATTCACCAATTAGATAGACATTAATATTACATCTTTTCAGATTCTGTGCACAGCTTGACCTCGCTGAAGTGGGCTGGTGTCTTGGTTAATCCCTTGTGCATGCTCGCAGAATGTTATCGTGCTGTTGTAGTGGGTTCATCCATCAAAACTGCCCTGGCTTCTCAGCATGCTGAACATTATTGAGTTTGTAAAAACAGATGTCATAACACAGTCCTGGCAGAATTGCACTCTCTCGAGGGACAGCAAAAGAAACCAACCCCTCCACACACATGCACGCACAGACATATGCATGTACATGCTGGGGGCATTGGTGTGTTGTGCAAATTCTCCCCTTGTTAACTTCGAACCTGACAGGGAAGGGAAGACCCCTGATTTATGAGTATTCAGAGGCCTGCAGGTCTCAGTGCAGATAACTGCCCTTATGTTGGGAATATAGAATTACAACCTGCATTAAACTGCAGTGGTGTTGTCTTGCATAGAGCAATTCCTCTGCATTTCAGTGAGTTCCTGGGGATGGAACCCACTTTCCCCTTGACTAGCTCTATAGGCAGCTGTGCTTCCAGAAATGTCAGTGTTCCAAGATCTGACAGTTTGACTGAAGCAGAGAAGGTGCCAATGACACCTGCTGATGATCACTTGTTTAAAATTCCCCTCCCCCTCCTTATATTTTTCATCCAGGAGGAAAAAGTCTGTTGTTGCAAATAGATTTTGTTCACTGTCTTCCTCTGGGCAGTGGTGGCAACAATTTTAATACACCTACAGCAACACTTATAGCCTTTTCTTGACCACAGCAACCTCAAGCAAGAGACAAGTTACCCCTAGTGTAGCCTTCCACCAGGCCATCTCTCACTTCTGTGCTTCTCCTATGAAACAACCCTTTTCAGTTTCCCACCTGGAATACCTGTCCAGGGTACAAGAGTTATGGACAATAAGGAAGTTTTGAAGTGTGTGTAGATACTACAACCTCCTCAGTTATATGATGGCTACACTTTGAAATCTTCCTTTTGAGAATAGGCTAGTCTGTCCTATCTTCTGCATTAAAAATCATAGAATCATAGAATTAACTGGGTTGGAAGAGATCTCCAAGTTTATCAAGTCCAACCCTTGATCCAACCCCACTGTGATTACTAGGTCAGTGCCACATCCAGGCTTGGCTTAAAAACCTCCAGGGATGGTGAATCCACCACCTCTCTGGGCAGGCCATTCCAATGCCTGATCACTCTCTCTGTAAAGAACTTCTTCCTAATATCCAACCTAAACCTCCCCTGACAGAGCTTAAGCTCGTGCCCTCTTGTCCTACTGCTGATTGCCTGGGAGAAGAGACCGACCCCCATCTGGCTACAACCTCCTCTCAGGGAGTTGTAGAGAGTAATGAGGTCACCCCTGAGCCTCCTCTTCTCCAGACTAAACAACCCCAGCTCCCTCAGCCTCTCCTCCAGGACTTGTGCTCAAGTCCCTTCACCAGCCTGGTTGCTCTTCTCTGGACCCGCTCCAGCACCTCAATGTCCTTCCTGAACTGAGGGGCCCAGAGATGGACACAATACCCAAGGTATGGCCTCACCAGCGCTGAGTACAGGGGAAGAATCAATTCCCTGCTCCTGCTGGCCACACTGTTCCTGATCCAGGCCAGGATGCCATTGGCCTTCTTGGCCACTCAGGCACACTGCTGGCTCATGTTCAGCCTCCTGTCAATCAGCACCCCCAGATCCCTTTCCACCTGGCTGCTCTCCAGCCACTCTGTGCCCAGCCTGTAGCGCTGCAGGGGTTGTTGTGGCCAAAGTGCAGGACCCGGCACTTGGCCTTGTTGAACCTCATCCCACTGGAATCAGCCCAACTCTCCAGCTTGTCCAGGTCTCTCTGCAGAGCCCTCCTGCCTTCCAGATGATCGACACTCCCTCCCAACTTGGTGTCGTCTGTAAATTTGCTAATGGTGGACTCAATTTCCTCATCTAAATAATCAGTAAAGTTCTTAAACAGATCTGGGCCCAGCACTGATCCCTGGGGGACACCACTGGTGACCGGCTGCCAGCTGGATTCAGCCCCATTCACCAGCACTCTCTGGGCCCGGCCCTCCAGCCAGTTCTTAACCCAGCACAGAGTGCCCCTGTCCAAGCCATGGGCTGCCAGCTTTTCCAGGAGTATATTAAGGGAGACAGTGTCAAAAGCTTTGCTGAAGTCCAGATAGACACATCCACAGCCTTCCCCTCATCCACCAAGCGGGTCACAGGATCATAAAAGGAGATCAGGTTCAGGGATACCACTGAATTTCACAGCTTCTCAGAACTAAGTTTCTCAAGTTTCTCAGAACATGATGTTAAGAGGCACATAATTTGCATTTCTTTAAGTGATCTCCAATTGTCAGGGAGGCATACTGTCAGGAATGCTAGGCTTAATGATGACCAAAAATACTTGCTCTATTAAATGACCAGAACATCAGGAGAAAGAATAATCCATTGACACTGTAAACACTAAAACTAACATCCTTCATTTGTGATGAAAGTGTGCACCTCAAGGTTATGCATACTATCAGAACAACTAATCTCCAAACAGTATTTAGCTATCAGATACATGTTAAGCCTTTTTCACTCTTCTTATTCACCTAAGACTGTTCTGAACTGATTTCTATCTCTGATGGTTAAAATTACTGTCTGGTAGGTTGCCTGATATCACTGGCAGCGGGAAGAAAGATATTTTTCATTGAAAAAAATTAAAGGCATTTTCAGAAAAGACTACTCAACCATTATTTTGAAACAGTGAGTGACTTTTTATTCTATTGATAACCCAAGAACAAACACAGATATTAAATATCACTTTCACAGTAGTGGACTTTTCCTTACAGAAGAGTAGAACTTCACTAATCTACATGTGAATTTAAATTTAGAGTAAATGTGAATTTAGATTAGTACTTGCACATCTTTGGTAAATATACAGTCATGCATCCATACTTATTTATTTAGAAAAGGGAGACAGTAAAAAAAACCCATATCATAAGTTGTTTTGTTGATAAATACACAGTCTCATTAGCTGCAGTAGTAATTGGCCACTTTCTTGCTAATCAGAAAAATATTTGTAAATCTTGAAAAGCTTGTAATTATTTTTCTAATAATTTGTATTAGGACTGTGCTCTTCACTTAGCCTATTGTGATTTAAATGAACACTCAAAGGCTATGAAGAGTAAATGGACTGAGTGAAGGATGTGAGAACAACTTCAATTTGCAGAAAGTATTCAGCAATGACTTTCACAAAGCACTGACTCATAGCTGAATTAAAAAAGAAAAAGGTGCTTAGTTCCTTTCAAAATTAATGAGATCCATGTGATACTTTTTTAGGAAGTCTTTTATAGTCTAGAAACTGATTTTTTTTCCCTGATGTCACAGAAGATGACTGATACACTTAAACATGTTTTATGGTATAACTTTAATTTTAAAAAGCCCGAAAGGATCACAATGTCTTCACCAGGTAAGGCTAATTACGTGCTTGTGCCTTCAAGTAGAAATATTGGAATGGGCTCTGTCTTTTTTACAGAAGGAAAGTGTTTTTAACATCAAGGCATTGTTTAATGATAGATAACAATAAGTATTATAATGGTCTTGTATTTCAGGAAGAATTCAAAACCATAAAGTTAGTCCTGTGAATTTTTAATGTTTATAGAAAATGCTAAAGCAATTATGAGCAATCTATAACTTTAAAGTTTTTGACGTGATTACATAATTTTATTATGTTTCTTTTTATTTCTTGCACACAGCAAGCTTAATTCTGGGTGGGGTCATAAAGTACTAAAAAGAAAGACTTACAATAAAGGAGATACAATTTTAGTTTTAAATTACCCATGAGTGCAGGCTTCCAGTGAGTTTACAGCCAAAACAGAATGCAAAAAACTTACAAAATAGAAAACTGCAAATAGAAAGATCAAATCTTACTCTTTTAGATGGACATGTAAGCTCTGTAAAAAAAACCCAAACAAACCACAAACAACAAACCAAAACAAGAACTAAAAAACCAAACCTCAAAATACCAGAGTTAGCTGCTTAAGTACAAACCCAACCATTTTACTGCTGCTATAGCCTACGGGAAGGTATCTGAGTGCGTAGTTGAACCTCTCTTATAATGGGCAATGGTGAAATTGGATGTAAGGGCAGTTTTCCACCATGTCATGGCAGCCTTATAAGTATTTGAACACTTGTTTACCTCCTAGGCAATGAATCACCATGTCTTCTAAAGCTGGTGCTTCTTGGGACCCTCTTTGGGCCAGGCTGTAAGGGATCAGTCACAACTTTGTCCATCCATTACTTGAGGCAGATTATTTTTGGCTGTGCCCTTTTTGGTTTGCAAGAATAGCTTCACATGCCACTTTCCACTAACTATGAGCGTGGATTGCAGCAATGCCATAACAGGCTTAAAAGGCTCACTCCAAGGCCATGAGGCTCTCAGATACAGTCTCCTTTCCAAACTATGAAGTCATGACTTATATTGCCATAAAGGAGGAAAACACCATAGATGTTTCCTTTTGTGTTGTTAAGATGGAGAATGCAAAAATCCCAGTCATATATTCTCAAATCATATCTTGACATGTTAGAAATACCTCTATTTATAAATAAGTGGTTAATGAACACTTTTATATGAAAAAAGGACACAAAAAGAGAATTACTGTCTCTGTGTAGGATAGCTCAGCACAAGAAAACAGTCAGACCTACCTCATTTCCAATATGACTCTGCTCTTCTCTTCTACCAACCTCCTGAAGCTGCAGCTTCTCTGTAGGAAAGAGGAAGGAAGAAAGAATGAGGTAGCAGGATCAGAACAAAGAGTTATTTACTTTGAGGGTAGTGAGGCACTTGAACCAAACCATTCTATGATTCAGTGAATCTAGGATATTTATTCAGTCACTGGGCAGTGAAACCATGAAACTCTTTGTTACAAGGGTGTTGTGCAGGCACTACGAAGGCAATTAGTTAATGGAAGAAAAATGCATCAGTGACAAAACCCACAAGTTCAAACCCTTGATCACTAAAACACAGATTAAAGCAAAATTAAATAATACCTTGGGGAAAATGTCAGTATGTCCTTGTCTTGGTCATATATTCTTCATATGGCATGTGCTGCAAATGGTGGGGAGAGGATAAAGGCTGGAAGGAGCTCTGACCCCACGTGGTCGCTTTCACATTTGCAAGAATGTGTAGGGTCTGTCACAGAGTTCATGAACGAGATGAGGACTTTGGGAGTACATAAAAAAGGCACAGGACAAGAAGAAATAAGTTCACTGTTCTTACTCTGAGTAATTCACTCATTTCAGATGTCTCATATCTCAAATTCTGTCCACACAGAAGCTCAGCTTCTGAATCCATCCTCTCATGCTGTTTCTGGTTTTCTGTTTTGACCATGAAGTGAGTTACAGATTAGAAAAACTTTTTATCTGTTAAGGAGGCAAAACCTTGAAACAGGCTCCCCGCAAGAGGCCAAACCTCCTGCCCTGGGAATTTTTAAACCAGGTCAGAAAAATTTCTTTCAGGGAGGAACAGAGCACATTTTGTCCTGGAATGAAGCGACTGAGTAGCCTCCTACATTTCACTGTACTTGCTTTGCCCCAGAGCCCCTGTTTCTTTTTAAGACCACAATTTTTCAGGATAATGCTGCCCCTTCTCTTTTCTCTAATCAGCCCTGTGTCTTCTCACTTGCTAGGAGAGGCTGAAGAAATTGATGTAATCCATAGCCTCTACACTGCACCATTTTATACACAGTTTAAAGGGAGTGCAGTTCCCTGTAAGTTATTCTTAGATTTCAACACATTATTGGCCTTTTGTTTGATATACAAGTTCATAAAAGAAAGGCAATTAATTTAGCTAGATCCAGTTATAACTCCTTGCAGTTTCAGAGATAATTTTGTCAAGGATAAGTAAAGATGCCTCACATCATGCTCTGCTGCATTCAGAGTGCAGCACTTCGAGTGCTACCTGCTTTTATGTGGTTCCTTACCTCATTGGAACCCCATTGGAAGAGAGATGCAAATTCTGTTTTCTCCTCAGCAGTCACACAAAGAAGCACTTAGGACTTTGTCTGCTTACAACCAGGGAGGCTTGGTTCCCTTAAAGAATAGCTGCAAAAGCCAAATCACTTTGTTACCAGAAGAGAAGCTTTTGCTGGAGTTTATGGCTGAAGACAAACAGATGCTATGTATCCCTGATTTGGGGGCAAAGTTCTGCAAGTAAGGGACCACGCTTTCACTTACACAACCAAGAGCAATTAAGTAAACAAATACAGCCCCATCACTGAACAGCCCCCATAAAGGTCAAGCTGTTCTTGGCTGTTTTGTTTTACTCTAGGAGGGGAGTCTATTGCTTTTTCAAGGTGTGATGATATTCTTCTCGGAAAACATCCTGTCTCCCTGGGAAACAAGTTCAAATGTAGTCCTTGGAACTGCTAATGCAAATACCTCACTGCTATCAAAGTTACTCTCTCAAAATATATTTTTGCCTGTGTATGAAGTCCTTTCACCCTGCTAGGTCCTTAAAGAACAGAAGCCCATTCAAGTATTTATCTCATTGCCCCAAATTCACCCATAATAAATATAACTCTGACATTTTTTGTTCTACAAACAAACTTAAATACTTGTTTAAACACTTATCAATGGATATGTCTCTCTCATTTCTTCTGACTTCTTATACAGGCAACACTTTCTGTGTATTTCACTAATGTTGCTAGAATATAGTTGAAAATAAACATCATAAAACTGCCGCTTAATTTGTCCTATTTATGCAAATAGTTCTTCCCTATCCTTCATATTCATAACCTTAACACATTATGGTATGCAGTCATTCTTTCAAAAAGCAAAGTTTCTGTATTTGAATAGAGATTATCTTCCCTATATCCATGTTTGTAGCTATTTCTGGGCATTTTCCAGTTTGGATTCATCTTTTCTGAGCAGCATAATGACTTTTCCCTGGAAAAATCAGATATTGGTCATGGCAGAGCTGGAATGTTTACTTAAATGAAAAACTTATTTTTCCCATGGTGAATACTATGATTTTCTGTGTCACTTGATATCTAGTGATTTAAAAAGAATGTCATTATTAGAGTATCATGCAAAATTAAAGAAGAATCTGTTAATCAAGCAAAATAACTGCCAGGAAAACAGTTGATTTTGTATACCCAGGTTACGACAGCCTGGGTTTTCATAGATTTTAAAAATAAAAAGGAACTGCTACAATTATATTGATGGTGGCCAAATGCAGACTAGACTAAGGCTTTCCCTTCTACTGCCTGTGAAGGAAGGTCTGCCTTCCCTAGATAAGATATAATCTTGATTTACAGACTGAGTGCACCAGCTAATTTATTGTCTACTAGAATACTCCTGGCTCAAATGTTCGTGGAAGACCATGGGTGAAAACCTGGATATCCAGAGAGGATGCATATGCACTTGTGCTGGGTTTACCAAGATCATTCTCTTGCAAGGGCTGTTTCACAGTAGCAATTGCAGCTGCCTTGTATTCACAGAGTCCCAAAGGTACTCTCATACAAGAAGTAGAGCAGAAAGACACTGAGGGAGGAACAAATATTTCTCTTTTTCTCTCATAGTTATGGACATCCTTCTGAAAGTGAGAAACATAAATTACTCTCCTGCAACTAACCTCTCTGGGTGTGGGGAGGTGAAGCTCACCTACCTTTCTCTAGCAACATTTTTAGATGCTGGAAGATCCTTGCCCAGAGTTTTCTTTCTTCTGGTCTAAGCGAACCCATACCTTGTAGCCTTTTCTTGTGGGCTATGTATAACCAGTCACAGAATGCCCATTTGCTCATCACCAGTTTATGAAGCTCTCCATCTTATGCAACAGCTTAGTTCCATAGCCCTCTTTTTCAGGCATTGATACTGCACAGGCAGGAGAGTTTATTTCAGTCTTTTTTGGTGGCTGGATTTTTTTCTGTGACTTCGCTTCGCTGATTGTGGTTATTCTGAGGCAATGGTGTCTTGCCTGTCACAAGGAGGTGATCAAGCATGTCCATATGTGAAAACTGGTTCTTCCCTTGAAAAAGTTTTCAAACGGCAAGGTAACTGGAACAGTAGTGGTGTTCCTTTCAAGAAGAGATGTGCAGATTAGCCCAAAGGACCTCTAAATAGCCTGGTTGTCCACTCCTCAGGAGGTTTGCTCAGTGTCAAGAAATAAGTTTGGTGGGCTTCCTGAGGCAGAAGTTGTGCATTTCTCTTCTATAGCTTTCTCTTCCATGAATTTGTCTAGATGCTGTTTGACTGTGGATGAATGCGGACATCCCACATGCCTGGTAGTGATAAGTCCAACAGTGTGATAGCATGATACATTGATGAAGACCTTCTTTCGTTTTGAAGCTGCTTTCTGAGCATATCCTTCAACCCTCTTTAGTTCTTTGGTTTTTAGGTGTTATGTGACACAGTGAACAACCATTCTGCCCCTCCTTCCACCATGTCTGATGTAATTACACAGGTTTTAATCATAGACATTATATCCTGACTGAAGAGTCACTGTTTATTCCTTTCCCGAAACTTTTCAGCATTTTTACCATTCTTATGGCCTTTCTCTTTATTGTTTTTGGTTGTTATATACCTTTTTTTTTGGAGGATAAACAGGAGGGATTATGCCTCTGATTTGGGACTCAGCCAGAAAAAGTAAAGCCCGCTGACAGTACTATTTCTGTACTTTACCTGCTGGTTTTTTAATAGAAAATATGTCACTGGAGCTACCACATACTGAATTTTGCCTGGATCAGAACTGCATCTCTGTATTTCAGATATGAGGTCCAGGGAAGAGATGGCTGGTACGCAAACTTAATATAAGAAATTTTTGCTTGTACCACAATAGGAAAGGTTTACAATGGAAAAATTAGATTTGCAGAACAACAACAAACCTTTACCTCCATTTGGGAATCTCAGTAAGATCCATATTAACTAAAAAACTAAGCATGTCTGGCTTTGCCAGCTATCTCTTCCTAAAAAGTGCCATGAATCAGTAACTTGCAGAAAGTTCCCAATGTCACAAATATTCCACACAAATCTTTACAGAACAAGATTAGTTATATATCACTTTTATATATATCACCATGGTATGGTCCATGAAGATTTTAGAAGTAAACTGAAAGAAAGCCTTTTTAAGTCACTTATTTTGACTGTAGTAAAACTTCATCAGTATAGTTGAAATAGACATGATGCAAATCCCCAAATAATTCTTTTAATAATTTAATTTTAGAAATCATACAATTGGGTGAAAATACTTTTAAGAGAATTGATACAAGAAAAATATTTCACATTAACTTTGTTAATGTTTGGGTTGCTGTTACCTGATACGTGTGTAACATCTCCTCTTTGACAGATGGGTTTTTAAGATATCAATAGAGCCAGCTTGTACTTACCATGAAACCTCACACCCCAGGAAAGGCATAAGCAAGTCCCTAAATGGTAATAATCTCCTAGCAGATGCCTGAGTGTGAATAGCATAGAATTAACACCAACAACCTCCCCTTTAAAGGCAACATTTGAATGTTTGGTCTGTATACAGTGATTAATTAAGAGAAACAGTGTATAACAGACATCAGTGCATTGCTCAGAACCAAGAAAAAATGAGGAAAAGCACGTGCCATCATGGAAAAAGTCTTACAATGGACATAAGGTTGGTTAAGGTTGGTTCCCCATTTTGAAGACTGACGGGCTCTGAGTATAAGGCCAAAGGGTTACAGACACAGTAATGAAGTAGCTAAACTGAGAGAAATATTTCACAATGTTCCCTAAAAAATAATTAGAATCTCTTCATGGAAACAATATGCAACAGCACAAAGTGGGACTTCATGCATTGATTGTGGCACCAGTAAAGTGAAATGATCACAACACTGTGATGCAGTGGCAGAAATCAGCTCAGAAGGGTCGGCAAGCATGGAGTGAGGGCTGTGAGGGAAGGAGGTTGGAGGGAGGACGAAGAGATGCATAAGTTTACTGGGGATGCAAAGGCTATGACCACAAAGTTAGGGCAGAGCCAGTACCACCAAGGCTTGGCTTCTGGCTTTACGAGATTTAGAATCACTGGATGATGTGAGACAAATTGGATGCCACAGTGGTCCATAGGTGACACTGTGTCACAACAGTGATGACCCTTGGTGCAGAGACATTTTCGTCCCCTTGATGTCCCAGGCAAAGCAAAACACAGATCATCTTTTTTTTTTTTTTTAGGTAGATTTATTAAAGAAATGAGTCAGAGCTAAGTACCATTGTACCACATGGCTTATTTGTCTTGTCTTTTGTAGAGAAAAGAATGTTTTCATGTTGCTTTTTTGTTAATTAAGCTTTAGCAGTTTGAATTTTTCTCTGCATTTTAATCTGATGGGATTTCATGTCACTGTTTGCTGTAAGGCCTGCTTGCTTAGTGGGTTCTGGGGGAGAAAGGGAGCTGAAGATGACTGATATTTATATCAGGAATGGAATATTGCTTAGCTTAATTTTTAATGTACTCATTATTTTTCAGTGGGGAGCAGCTGCTGCTTTTCTTTTTATTTGATTGCATTTTTAAGTTCAGGAAAGGTACCTGAAGTTAGATTGGGCTTCATTTGGCTATAAATCTGGAAAAAAAACCCCAACAAAACAGGACAGAACGAAATATTAATTACAATGACCATTTTATTAATCATTCACAATTAAATAATCAATCGTTAGTTCTTTCATACGGACCTTAAACCAAATGATATGAACAAGAGATATGGTCTATGTCTATTAATTCCTATAGGACCTGTGGTGGAAAAGGATGGGACACAAGAATATATGTCCTATTCTTGGCACCTGTTAGAATGCCACTCCACCTCATAAAAGGGCTGAAAAATGTTGCTAGGAGTGGTCAGACTAAATCTTATTTCATTCTTATTGTTTCTGTATCTGTGAGAATAGCAGAAATAGAAATGAAGCTTTTGTAAAAAATTAGACCTACCGTAAACCATCCAAATTTTAGAATTATTATTATTATTGTTGTTGTTGTTTTTCTTGTTGTTATTGTATTTTGTCACAAAATTTAATTTTTAAAGTCTGATTTGTACTTTTAGTGTCCATATGAATAGGATGTGAAGGCAATCCATAAAGAATTTGTAAAAGTAAAGTGTTAATAATGCTTAATTAAAACTTAAAAAATAATTTAAAATTAATTAAAAAATTAAATGAGATCTGAACTTTTCCCTTGTCACCTAATACACACATTACTTACAGAACAGTAGACTTACTGAATTCAGGAGGATGCTATGAAATTATGATGTTCATAAAAAATAAACAAATCACAGCACTGGGCCCTTATTCCATTTTCAAAGCTTTCTTTCCACCCCCCCCAACCCCCACCCCCAGTTATGAATATTTCATATATTTTGAGATTTTATAAAATTGAGATTTAACCTATAAGTTAAATGTGCCCATCTGAACTATTGTATACTGACTGTATGGCTTGGGCAGGAATGTTTGCATTTCCAGACGCAAACTCTGGAACCCTCCCTCTCCCTACCTAGCCATTTCTGTCTTTCAGCTATACCTGTTTATACCCAGTTGCATACAGCTATATGTACATATATGTATATGCATGTATATGTGCATACTGGTAGTTTAAGTAGAAAGGAAAAAACTTATGGCTAATGTAGGTTAAAAAAAGAGTAAAGCAAAGTGAATATAAAAAGAAACAGGTAGAATGAGTGCTTGAGGAGAGAAAATATCTGGATGGTGGCAGGAGGAGTAAACTCACTAGGAAAATGCTGGAAGCATGCTGTTTGGGATAGTCAAAGTGGGGGCTGTGGTGGCTAGAAGTTTACACGGTGAGTGGATTGTGACACATACCTCTGCAGTGTCAAAAGTGGGGAAGGGATGAGCAAAAAGCCTTTCACTCCAATAGCTATTCCCATATGCCTTTCTAAAGACACAGTCAGAAATGCTTTTTAAAACCTGGCTCATATTTTTAACATTTCTGTAGATGAGATGCCTAAGAATACATCTTGATTATAAGACAATAACTGAGGAGAAAATTAAGTCAGGTAAAATAGGCTTAAAAGATTTTCTTTTCTGGCAACATAATCTGGCAATATAGAAGGGTGTTCCCAGCAGGTGCTAGCACATGAAGATAAGCTTATGGAGCAATATACTTTTTCTTTTCTCCTTGATGTGTTTAAAGACTGACTTCAACAGATGAGAGTTTCCAGGTAATAATGACAGAGCTAAAACTGAGTTAAGTCCATTCTTTCAGCTTACCTCATTTTTGTGCAGAGTGGTGCTCATCCATGACTTCACATTTTAATCTGGCGCTTGGGCATAAGCAAATACTCTGAAGGGCTTTGGGACAACAAAACTGACATCTTCTATTCCCTTCATCCCTCACGTAACCACTTGCTTGATTTCCCTAAGCATGAAATGATGCTGATGCAAACGTGTTGAGCCTTATTCGTTTTTATGTATTTCGTGGTTATTATTCCAGAGATCATTTCATAGCGATCAGTGTCAGCAAAAGGGTGGAGCCTGTCCCCCACTAATGAGAGCATATGTCTCTGGACAAAACCCTTTGTGCTGATTTTGAACAGGGTTGAGTTAATTTTCTTCCCAGTGGCTAGTATATGCTTTGGATTTGTGCAGAACACAGGGTTGATAATATAAAGATGTTTTTGTTATTGCTGAGCAGGGCTCACAAAGAGCCGAGGCCTTTTCTGCTTTTTTTACTGCCACACTGGCAAGGAGGTTGGGTATGCATGGGAGGCTGGGAGGAGACCCAGCTGGGACAGCAGACCCCAGTTGACCAAAGGGTTATTCCAAAGGAATATGATATCATGCTCAGCATATAAAATGGGGGGAAGAAGAAAGAATGTGGGGGATGTTTGGAGTGATAGCATTTGTCTTCCCAAGTTACACATGATCGAGCCCTCCTCTCCTGGAGATGTCTGCCCATGGGAAACAGTGAATTCATTCCTTGTTTTGCTTTGTTTGCACTTGCAGCCTTTGATTTCCCTATTAAACTGTCTTTATCTCAACCCACAGGTTTTCCAGCTATTACCCTTCCAATTCTTTCTCTGATCCTCCTGGTATGGGAGTAAGTGAGCAGCTCTGTGGGGCTTGGTTGCTGGCTGAGGTTGAAACATGACACCCTAACAGAACCATCAAAGCCAGTTGTTCATGGTCCCCAGGATGCTCTCTTGGGGCAGCTTTTTTAAACATTGAAAAGATATACATCTACTTCCTGTAATAATTATTATAATATTAACATTAATTGTCATCATAATCAGTATTTTATAATGAGAGTATTTGCAAAATACTCCAACTAATTGGCTTAAAATAGGCTATTGAATATATAAAGTGAAATCATCCATAATGAGAGGACATCACCCATTACAGCACCAGCTATAGGCACCAGACTCTGAGATAATTTGTTTTGCTGTGTTTTGTTGAGGGTTGCTAACTGACCCTCGACCCTTTTACTGAAACAAACAAGTGTTTGAAACAAATCCTTGGCAGAAGTTTGTTTTGTTTTTTTCATAGACCAGTTTCTATACTAAAAAAGGTCTTTACGAAATAATGTTAATCACAAACCCACAGTTTTTAATGAACAGAAACAGGCAATAAAATGTCAATCATTATTTCAGTGATCCCTGGCTGCTAGATTTGATTTAAATATTCATATTTTTAATTAAAAAATAACAATCTTCAAATCTTCTAGAGAGAAACAATAACTATTTCTGTATCTTAGTCTTCCTGTTTTCTTAACTGGATTACGAAGAGAGTGGCCATATTGGTGAAAACAGAAAACTGACTGTTAAGCCTATTGACCCATATTGCTTCTTTCTGAAGCAAAAAGAAATCTTGGGCATTTATAGAATAAACTTTCTCCTTACCATAGCACAAATTCACTGTTTTCCTCCTAAGGAAAATGCTGGGATGTGACTGAATTATGAATTGCATGCTCAGATAGAGGGCTAGTTAATGTCACGTTTCATGAAGAAGACCTACTGAAGACTTTATGTCATTTTCCCTTATTTGCACATTAGTGTCATAGCTTTGTTTATTGAAATAAATTATACTAATTAATTTTTTGCCCAGAAAAAAGTGACAAAGGCATTCAGCAAGATTATGAAGTGCTGAACAACTTTTTCTGCACTAAAGCAAAGTAAATGTCACTTCCAAATGCCTTAATGCCCATTCATCAATTTAACTTGTTCTTTGCTAACTCTTCCTAAACCATTAAAAATTTTAGTTTTCAGACAACCACAAAACAGTTTCATTAAACGTTTTACAGACCTGTGGGGGAAGGAGGATCTCAAATCAAACCCCCCAAATTCTACTCTTTTCTCTGAAGAACTTTGCAGTTGGGAATTCCAAAATCTAATTATACCAAAATCCACATGATATATTGCATAGGCAGACATAGACTACAAATAGATATAAAAAATTACAGATTATATATAAATTATAGATAAAGATAAAATATAGATACAGGATTCCCAAGCATCCTTCCTGTGCTTGTCCCCACCAAGGCATCTCTTTCCCTTATCTCTCAGGTGAATTTTTCCTGCCAAATGCACCAGGTACCAGGTGTGCTCAGGTCCGTTGCTCTAACAAATCCTTTTGTTGAACACGTAGATGAGAGGAAAGCTGGCTTTGAGTAGGGCATATTGAAAGATTTTTTTTGACAAAAGCCAACAAACGGCTTTACTGAAAGCAGAAAGAAAACAGATGTGGGACAAAGTAGCTAGTTCCTCCATTTCTCCAAGGAACTTATGCAGTGGGCCTCTGCATGAAGTGTTTGGCCTCAGTTTTCAGCGGTGGTGCCCTGATCGTGCTGTTGAAACATTTTCCTCTGTGTTTTCCTTCCACTATGCTCTCTACAACCTCACTTCTCCATGTTCATCCCTATTTCATCAATCTCAGACCTACTTGCTTTCGGAAAGTAGGCCCTAGTGATAGATATGCATTAAAGCCTGTCATCCTCATGTTGTCCTATGAAGGAGGGTAGCAGATGTATTGAAGAAAACACACAGTTTATGTACGCAGTCATATAGGCAGACCTGTGCATGCACTAAGGTTTCAGGACTAGCATCTAGCTTGAGAATACTGATCCTTGAACTTTCTTCTGAATCCCAACCAAACCAGGGACAAGCACCATCCTCCTCACTCCCTGCAATACCCCCCACCACCTTCACCCGAAACAAGGGTTAAATTACATTCCTCTTTTTAGGATTTGTTGTCTTAGAGGGATCCCTGCTAAAACCCAGGCTTGTGAGTGGCCTCCTTTGGAACACTGCAATACCATGTCAGACCATTCCCTGTATCTCACTATGCTGAGGAATTAGGTGCCACAGGGGGCTATGTTCACGCCACATGTCAAGCTCAAGTCAATACTGCACCCCTTTTCCTCTGTTATTTCCTTCCATGGCTTAACACAGTGAGGAAACCTTTGTAAGCATCCAGAGAGGGACTGAAGTGCCCTGAAATTCAATTATACGACTGGCATGGCATTTGTTGACAGGTTTGGCCATGCACAGTCACAAAGTAATTTTCAATGCAGCTGCACTCTAGGGACACTTTCCTTAAAACCATCAATGTATAGGAAAAACTTGTTTCACTGCAGCAATGGATACAACACAGTAGGAGGAATCATGCTGTGAAGAGACCATCTCTGTCCATAACTGCCTGTGGCGTATGTTCTGTACGGAAACAGGAATAAAAAATACAGGGGAGGTGCTTTGTGTTTCGGTGTTGAAAATATTATAGTTTCTAAAAATTGCTATAGTTGTGGGGGAGATGCCTGCTATCTATATATACATATAAGGAGGACAGAGATAAAAAACCAGTAAACTTTGTTTAGGAGGTTGACGGCTCATTTAACTGTAACCATGTTATCGGAACTCATAAAGCAAAATACATTAGAAGCAAACACTTGAAAAGACTCCAGTGCACAAGTTGCATATAGTATGCATGTTTGTACATTGTTTTTCCTGATCTACTGGAACAAATGTAGGACTATGTTTTATTCCTAAAATGTACCACAGGTGTTGTAAGTGTAGATGTTAACACAGACATAAGTGCAGTATCTTATACTACTTTTAGATGAGCTACCAGATAGTTTAAATTTTAACTGCTACCCTTAGAAAAAAAAAAAAAATCCTTATTATAGTGTCAGGAAGGGTTAAATTACCACTGGATTATCTTACAATTCAGATCACTCTTTAGATCTTGTGTTTATGTTTTGGCTTTATTGATTTTTCACATGGTTGCCACTAGAGCTTGCTACAATGCAATCAGATAGACTTGAATATATTCATTTCAAATCACTGAGTAATGTAGATTTCAAATTTCCATCCCTTTACCTTGTAATCTCCAAATTAAAAGAAGGATTTTAATGTGTAGGAAAGGTAAATTTCAAAGTGGCCATCAGATAATTATAAGGCTGTTGTTAGGTGTTTCTCAGTGTTTGCTTTGAGAATCCTATTAGTCTGGACTTATGAGGCAAGCTGAGAGAGACTTAGAATTATATTCCATCATATTATGTCACTGTTAAAATCCAATTATTTCATGAAATAAGGCATTTTTAGCTGTGCTTTGATTTTAAAAGTTCAGGGACAAAGTTTCAATAATGTCAAAATAACTGATTTTGACATTTTAATGAAATCTTTTAAGTTTTTCCTTGGTGAAACTGTTTTCATTTTAAAATCTTGCTTTGTTTTAAAGCAAGTTTACATTTCTAAGCCGAACAGTGAAATAACATTGTTTCAATTACTAGAAAAGCATATTTTTTTCTGTCCCACCTCTCTTGGAATTTTTTTTTTCAGATGTAATTTTAAAAAGTTCAGTTTCCTTTCTAACTGGAACTCAACCATATTTCAAAATCTATGAATTATTAGAAAACTGAAGGATTCTGTCATTCATGCAGCTCTTCCTGGGATAAAATTTGTTAAGTCAGTAAACAAAAGTGGGAGAAAAATAAGATTATTTTCTCACCAAAACTGAACACTTGCATTCCAAATCTCAATGAAATGGTGTCTTAAAGTTACACTTGTAAAATCAAAGATCGGAAAAAATTATTATAACAATCTTCTATGAATGCATAATATTTTGGGTACTCCATCTTCCATTGATTTGTTCACTCTTGTTTTCAGTGGTCAAAACTATATATCATTCAGTCAGATGGCCATTTCAGGTCTTGATACAGCCTAACAACTAAAGTCAAGATAGTTCTTTCATACTATCCTCCCTCGTGGGCATGAAATCACAGACCCAGCACACACCCATTTGAGCAGCTTTTGAAGAAATCTTATGGCAATCTCCTTGTTCCAAAGGAGAACATGGTGGAACTTAATGTTGGCTCCTGTTTTGAAGATAGCAGTATGAAAAGGTGAAAAAAGGTGAAACAGATGAAAATGACAGTGAAAGTGGAGAGTAATTTTTCTTCTTTAAGTTAACTGCTACAAATTAGAGGAACTGACCTAGACGAAATCAGGGGAGAATAAATTTGCAAAAGTTCCACACACAAAGGAGGACTGTGTCCAGGGATGTTAGGGGGGAGCTGGAGGACTTAACTACACGGGACTACTTTCCTCTGCTTTCTCTTGTGTATGCTTTTCCTGGCCTTCATTGCACTATTCTATTCAGCATAGTACATGGACTTAATGTTTCCTTTAATTATTACTTACAGTGCAGAATAAACAAACAAATTCCTGGTTTGCTTGCCTGTGCTTTTGTGGTACTTTGCAGTCATCATGAGCTTCCATAGTGCTTCAAGAAGGGGTTGTGTCAGCAGGGCCTTCCCCAGGCAATACAGAATAATGCTGGTCTCCAGTGCATGTTCCTTCAAAAGTTCTTCCATGCTCTGCTGTCCCCAAGAACCTTTTTTTTTAGTCTTAATATTTTCTACATACCTCCTTACCACTCAAAAGTTCTCTCAAAAGCAATTAAATCTTTTTTTTCTTTTTTTTTTTGTTAGATTCCATTAGATCTGGGGTGACTTTCTTTTGAATTAGGAACTTCTACTCTGAGAAATTTACCTGGTTTATCCTTTTAATACCATTAGTTCAATCTTTTTCCATGCTTTTTTCACTGCTTCTCTTGCTTTTCTGGTAATTGACCCTTATGTGGTACTGAGTTGAGGTTCTACTCATGTACAGAGCTTATTATTCTTCTTCTGATCCTTTGTTGAGAAGATAATATAAAATAGGTCAGATAGCTCATTTCTACTCCACAGGAAACACAGTTAATTGTCTTTCAGTATTTTGGCTATTTTAAGAATTTATTTGCAATATTTTACAGCATTATTTAAACAGAAATATAATTAACCTGATAGTGTTAATCAGAAGAATGCATTATTTGATAGGAGCAGGAAGGAGAACATTTTCCTTCAAAATGTTGGCTCTCCCAGTGCTTATATTTGGATGTCCTGTCCTACTCTGGACATTGCCTTCATGTATGTCTTAAAGCACATTGAAAAGGGTAACATTAGATGCATGCATCAGCAATGCAGTAATTTTTTTTATAGTAATCAGAGCCAAAATGACACAATGTTACTTTTTTCCTTCTTTCTTTTTTTTTAAGCATTTCCAAATCAGTTACTCTATGTGCTATTTGTGATCCAGCAAGGAAGTACAGAAAAAGAGACACCAGCTAGAGTTGTCAATGAGTGTATTTAGCATTACTTAAAAATAACTGTTTCCTTTGCGTGTTCTTGTTTTTGTGACTTATAGGCTTATAAAAGGAAATAGGGCTAGAAAAACATGATACGTGAGTGAAAGAATCTCTTTTCTGATTCAAGCAATGCAGAATGATCAAAATGCTGGACTATATTTACAAGAATTCTTCACTTAGATCATATAAAATAGTCCACAGTCCTCATGAATATGTCGTCCTATCTCTATACATGCAAGGCTGAATACAGGAAGAACTAAATGGATCACTTCATATGATTTTTTTTTTTTTTTTACTTACTTATTGTGGAGAATAGATAGCATATGACAGTACGCTAGCAAGCAAGTTGGAGTTCAGACAAATGCTCTTTACAATGGAGAAACTAATTTTTAATTAGTCCTATGGAAATAAAAGACCACTTAGAGAGGGTGCGATTGGATTTTAGAGTACTATGCATTAAATGAAAGACTCACAAAATGTTTTTTACTGAGACTGAAATGCATTAATACATCGATTTTTACTTTGATCAGTAAAAATCAATGGCACCACCACTCTATTTTCTGTATACACATTCTGGCCACATCTGATTTCATCCATTTCATTAAGGCAGAAGGTTCTTTTATGTGATGTTTCAGTATTTCTGAGATTCAGCTCATATTTTGGGGGGAACTTATAATGAATTTTATTCTGTAGAATGTTGTTAGTGGAAATGGACTACAACATAATTGTGTCACAGAACAGGATCTTTCTTGCTCCCTCTGATGGTTTCCATTCTCTACTGAAAGAAGTCATCCTCAGAGAAGAGTTAACACTATGCTCCCTGACCTTCACAGAGCATCTTTCTCTCTTTGTATTTCAGTGTGCCATCTGTGGAACTAATTTTGGTTATGCAAGGGTGTTCCACTAAGACTATTCTGGACCTCTGCTTCATGGTATAGGATGCAATCTGATCTGTAAAAAAAACAGGACATGGCTGATTCATATAATTTCATTTGCATGTGGAACCAAACTGTTTGGTGACAGATGAGAGCTATATTTAAATTGTGATATTTCAATGTCTTATCATGCTTGGTTTTTTTTTGGTTGGTTGGTTGTTTTTTTTTTTTTTTTTTTTTTTAATTTCTAGGTTTTTTGGTTTTAAAGTATTCTTGCTTAGAAACATAAAGGTATTAAGAAATTATATTTTGTTTCATACCATTATAATAAAAGTCAGGTTGATCCAGTGCAAATTTTGTCTTTGATTTTTTGTTCCTATTCAGTATGAATTCTTTTTAAAATTTCAAAATGATTCATTATGCTGAAAACTATTTTCTTACCGGTTCCAGCATCAAATTTACGCTATGGATATCAACTGTAATTAATGTATATTTTCTGGCATTTCATAATTATTATTTGAGAATTCAGTAATAAGCCAACATGCGCTCTTTCCCCCCACCCCCCCATAATTTCTTCTTTTATTCAGTGAAAACCTAGTTTGTTTTTTTTTCCTTTAAAGTTGTATCAGGTTGATGCCTTCTCTTTAGTCTATCCTATGGTTGTATCTACTATTTCAATCTGTGGGCTCCATCACCTCCCTTTTCCCAGTATTAAGCCTGGTAATGAACTACCAAATTTATTCCCCTCCCCTAATAATGTAGAATAAATATAGAGAGAATTCTGGTGTTTTGGGGCAACCTTCACTTCACTGGGTGTTCTCAAATTGCTTCCTTTACTTCTACTAACTGAGAAAACTGCGCAATTTTCCTTACAAATTTAAAGGAATATAACAACAGTAGGATAAGTTTTCATCTTGGTATTAAGTATGAACAACATGAAACTGCTCTGTCCAGGAAGCAAGGGTGTGTCTTAATTCATTTCACATATTTTTCATCTGGAAAAGAGTAAGTCATTGCAGCCTTTTGACAATGTAGCTCAGTAGTCCTTATTGAAGGACTGACTGTTCCTTGTGCATGTTCTTTTTGTTGTTTTTTATCTTCTCTTTTTTTCCCCCCCCCGAGGAAATAGGAAGTTCCTGAAAGAGAAGGACTAACAGCTTTAATTCATGCGAGCTAAATAGAAGGATATCTGCAAACTTTCACAACACTGCTCCAGTGTACTGTCTTCTGTCCTTACAGAATTTCTGTTCTAATTGTATCTAATTTTGGCATAATATTTTGCAGTATTAGGACATAGCGTGACACACATGCATGCTCTGTTAGCTTATTGATGTCCATCTTCAGCATTTGCTAACATAATGTCTCTTGGCTACAGAACAGTCTCACAGATTCAGAATAAAAATAATCAATCTTGAGAAGTATGGGTGTAGCAGCTTGATTTTCGATGACACTTCTTTCATTTTTGTATAATTTTATAATCTTTCCTGAGCAATATAATAAAATTCAAACACCTTGCCATGTAATATGGACTGAATAAATGATGAAGAATAGAAAATGTGAGGAAAACATCCCATACTGTTGTAGGCCATTGTGATGGTTTTGTCCGGGGTAGAGTTAATTTTTTATCAGTGACTAGTCTGGGACTATGTTTTAGATTTGTTCTGAACACATATTTGTGCTGATAATATAGTGATGTTTTCATTGTTGCTGAGCAGACCTTACACAGAGCCAAGGCCTTTTCTGCCTTTCATACAGCCACAGTGGCAAGAAGTTGGGGATGCATGAAGAAGGGAAAAGAGGCATGGGTGGAGTGATGGTGTTTGTCTTCCCAAGTAACTATTCCACTTAAAAGGGGCCCTGCTCTCCCGGAGATGACTGAACACCTGCTGCCCATGGGAAGCAGTGAATTAATGCCTTTCTTTTGTTTGTGCATGTGGCTTTTGCTTTCCCTGTAAAACTGTAGTTACCTCAATCCATGAGTTTTCTAGCTTTCATCCTGATTCTTTCCCTGGTCCTACGGGTGGAGAAGTGAGCAATTGACTGTATGGAGCTTGGCTGCTGGCTGGGGTTAAACCATGACAGTTATTCTCATTTCTTGCACAGCTTGTAGTCTTCTTTTTACATTTTTATGGGGCATAAAGTATTAATGAATTCAGGGCTTGTGAAGGTGGATGAACTCCCACAAAAGTTTTTAGGAAAAAAATAATTGTTTAATGGATCTGTAGGTAGACAAAGGGAAAAATAGGAGCAGGGAAAGGGGATAAACACCCATAAATCTAATGACTTAAAGGATGTTAGCAATATTGTTGCTGAAAAACACTTTCAAATGGAGATAAGATGTTGTTGATTTCTACATAAAACCCCAAAATTTTACTATATATTCTCCTATACTGTCCCAATTTATGTCTCAAAAGGGCTGCTGATGGACGGAACAATGAGTATAAAGTTCCAAACTGTCTATTTTTGGATGGGTTTTCTTATGTATTTAAAACTTTGCATTTTCTAGGAGAATGGCACAATATTTTACATTTTGCTTTGATATGGTGGCACTGGGGCAACTTCTCCATCTGCTGCAACTTCTTTGCTGCCTTTCCAGGGCAGCAGCCCTGCATCTGGAAAGGCATCCTTCTTGGTGACGAAGCTGCTGAAGTTTGAAGGAGTCACCCTTTTCCTGCTGCCATCTCATGATCTTCTCCCTCCTTCTGCCACCTGAGGCCTGGCTGAGTGTTTGATACTGCGTACTACTTAGGCTCCACTACACTTAGGTTCATTTCCCTTTGTTTCTCTGCCTTTTTTGTGCCTTTATTTACATTCTCTAACATTTTCACACAAGGCACCCCCTCACTCTGTATGTTACAAACAATCGTTGACTTCCAAACTGATTGCAGAATAACTTATTTCACTCAAAATTAAAATCCAGTTTCTGGCTCTCTTCTGTCTCTGCCTCAGAAGATAGAATATCATCTGCTCCTGAATTTGCATGTGCTTCCTAATGATTTGAATTGGCCCTGATGATATTAGATTGTATGTTCACTAAAGCAGGGCTTTTGTTTTCCTGACTGGTTTTGAATAGGGTGGTTAGAGATCACATGTAGTTGAAGTTGTGGACTTTTTGATCCTGAAGTTTCAAGTTGTTTCTTTCCTCCTAGGGTTTTTTTTAGAGATTTGGGAAACAGAATCTCAAGACTTTCCTGGCAAACACATTTAGGATACAGTAATGTGAAAGTACACTGCAAGCCCAGAATCCTAAATCAGGAAGTGAGTACAACATTCTGACCCTGAAGAATTTGGATAGCTCAATATGACACAGGAGTTATATTTTAAATAAGATTTTGGTGGTAAAATGCTCCCACAAAAGATTTTTTTTTTTTTATTCCTACTGGAAAGAAGAAAAATTACAGCATTAGTCGGATTCTACAGACTATTATATTCAAATTCCATTATTCTTTGGGGAAGGCAAAGACTTGTGAATGATTTTTGATTAGTCTCATTTATAATTTTTGCATTTGATGTCACTGATGCTAAACCAGCAGCTTTGAATCTTTAGCATGACACACACATTTGCAAATAATAAAATAAAAACAGACAAAAGGAAGGTACCATTGAAAGGGGGAAAAGCACTATTGCTAATGTCACATAGAGAAAGAGATTGAGAGACCACACATATTTTTCCATCACAGATCAGGTCATGCTGCTTCTGCTCAGTGGATGTTATACCCCTACGTGGAAAGACAAATAATCTTAAAAGCCTTGTCTGACACGTCTGCCAGAGATCTGGAAATGAGATTGCTTTATATCTCATTCTAAACTCTAAATCTTTTAATGAGCATTTTATCTGAATTTTAACTAAAAGCATTCAGGTATACATTCAGGCAGGAAAATCTGATTTCTGTTTGCATTTCCACTAGTATTTTTCTCATATTTGCTGTCCAGTAGATTTTTAAGGATTGCTTGGTAGGTTAGCAGGTAAGAATAAGAGTCTGCCTATTAGAGCCAGAAGGGCATCTGCATTGCCATGCTTTAGAAATAACGTTTCCTGCCACTTGACAACTTCTTCAGCAGAAAAAAATTGTAATTACTTACTTCAGATTTGACTTTCATGTTGTAGATTTTTAGACTATTAGAAGTACGTTGTGGTAACTTTACGAAAATTCCCCTATAATATGCAGGAAGGGGATAACTAAGATAACTTTGATTAATCTGGGGCCTTTTAAAAGGAAATGGCATTTTATCAGCACAAAGCATAAGTGTACCGCAGAGAAAGTAGTATCTGGACAGTCTTTATTGAAAATAATAGAAAAATCTGTGATTAAGATGCACTTGTACTATAAAATCTCTTATGGACTGGACTGTTCAAATTAAGCTGCAGTCTATGACAACTGTCAGTCCTTTTAAACAAACTTTCTGGGGGCTATGCAGATCAGCCAAAGTTTTTCCCTGAAAGTATGCTGGATAGTAGGTACTGATCCTACATATGAAGTTTGAGCTTATTTCAAAGCCACTCTGATCAATTTATTGGGTCTCTAAGTCACTAAATCTTCAAAGACATAGACTGTGGTTCCTGACCACTTTCAGTGAACATAATAAGCCATCAAAAAAGTGGTGGGTTCATGGAACAAGGACTTCTGAGCTGCTCCTAGCTGAAAAACCAGCTCTAGGGTTTCACATGAGATTGTCATACATCAGTTTACCCTGTGGATTTGTTCTGGTTTCAGCTGGTATAGAGTTAATTTTCTTTCCAGTAGCTGGTACAGTGCTGTGTTTTGGATTTAGGATAAGAATAATGGTAATAATGCACTGATGGGTAGGTTGTTACTAAGTAGTGCTTACTCTAAGTCTAGGACTCTTCAGTTCCCCATGCTCTGCAAATGAGAAGCTGCACAAGAAGAGGTTAGGTAACCTAGCTGGGACAGCTGACCAGAACTTGCCAAAGGGATATTCTGTATCACTGAACCTCATGTTCAGGATAGAATCTGGAGGAGTTGGCCAGGAGCTTCTGATTGCTCCTTGGGGATGGGCTGGGTATTAGTCAGCAGGTGCTGAGGGGATCGTATTCTGCATCACTTGTTTCTCTTGGGGTTTATTCCTCTCTCTGTCTCTCTCCCCTCTTCATTACAATTATTATTATTACTGTCATAATAATATTTTATTTTATTTCAATCATTAAACTGCTCTGATCTCAACCCATGAGTTTTACTTTTTTTTCCAATTGTTCTCCAAAGCAGGTGGGAGGAAGAGGGGAGTGAATGAGCCACTGCCTGGGACTTACTTGCCCGTTGATATTAAACCATGACAAGATTATACAGTGCTGTGTGGCTTTTCCAGCAACAGCTTGGGGAGTCCCTAGCACCACTGGAAAGTACAATGGAAACCTTTTTCGCTTAGTGCAGTTCTGGCCATATTCTATGGACTGACCTCAAGCTCTCTGGGACAAAGCTCTTTGCGCTTCACTGTCCTTCCAGTATGTCAGGGAGCATCATAGCCCACTAATAGAGTCACTTGAAAAGCAGCTATCTCATCCCTACTGTAGGCAATTAGCTGGGAAAGGTGACATGGAAGGACAAGATGCAATAACTTTAATGAAAACTTTCCCAGACAGAAAGGTTCTCAGGCCAGAAGTGATCATTATGGTAATCTATTCTGAACTTCTGTAAAGAACAGGACGCAGTATTTAATTCAGAGAATCCTTCAGTAAGACCGATACTTAACAACAGCTTCAACAAAATGTCAAGATTTAGAATTTCTTAAGGATATTCAACCCTCTAAGTTCTGAATAAGCACATGTAAGATCCTCAAAGTGTGCTGTTATATTTTAGCAACAGATTTTCCTTTTATGTTCTAATTGAAGCTGGCATATGCTGCTGGCATTTTGAATAGCATTGCCTTCCATATCATCCAAGTCGGGCATAGGAAAATGCCATTCTCTTCCTTCTCATTTCAGTCAGATTTGAGATTTTTTTTTCTTCAATAGATAATAAATAATGTACATACATTTAATAAGAATTATGTCCTGAATAGGGGCAGAAAATAGCTAATTAAAACAATCCTTTTCCTATTCTCAGTAGTCAAGTCAGTGCTCACCCGCATGAGGTCCAAAGGAAAGTAGAGGTGGACATTTATATTTCTGACAGCATGTTAGAATACCATGTTAATGTAAAGTCTGGACAAAGTGAAAATATAATACATGTTATTTCCATGGCTTTTATGATATTGACTTTTGAAAAGGCAAGTTTCACTGATAATTCTTTTATTTCCATTCAAGACACTTGTTTTACACTCTCACTTGACAAACAAGATTCTTTGTCATGGTTTGGATCTTTCCATTCCCTGAGTCATGACTGCCTTCAATCTCAGGAAGAATGGTTTTGAATTGAAGTTAACACTGAAGTCACTTGTCTTTACAAATATAAAAGTTCCTTTCTTCTTATTACATAAAGTATCTGCCCGGAGAGCATTTGCTATTTGGGTTTTGTGGGTAGGATACCACATATGTGCAATTAATTGGCTGCTTTTGTAAAAAGAAGACTATTTAATCATAAAGGCAAAAGGCTTTTGTTCTCTGCAGAGAGCAAGTCATGTTAAATGAAGCAGCTCTTTCCCTTACCATGTCATACTGGCTTAAGATTTGTCTTTTCTTATTAATAGAATAGTAATTAAGGTGAGAAATTTTGAATTTTAGTATTATCCAAGAGAGGATAATACTGCACTGTGTCATACAAAATTTGCTCTTATACATGTCATTCTCATTCTCATCCAGACTTTTTTATGACTTGCCCTTTCCCAGATCTCTCAAATTACCTACACCACAGTTTATCTCCTGTTCACCTCTCTGTTCTTGTTACCACTCTAATTCTAAATCTATCCGCATAAGTAGATATATTCTGTTGTCTCATAGCACTCTACTGCCCTTTCAACTTTTTTTTTTCAGTTTTCTTTTTTTTCTACTTTGTTGGCCTCGAACATCTTCCTTCTTCACACTGACTTTATGACCTCATGGTCTTTTAAGTCCTTCTCTTTAAATACAAAGTGTTTTTTTTTTCTGGTTTGCTGTTTAACTTTTAGGTTTCTTCTGAAATCTTATTGTACAGTTTTTACTGGTGAAATTCTTGTAAAATTTATTCCTATTCTATACATTTTTAATATTATGTTTGGACATTTTATTTACATCATAGGATGAACTAGACTCTCAAAACAGGTGCATGAATGCTTACTCCTCAGAAAATCATGAACCTAAACAGTACAACCTCATGCTCAGAAGTGCTAAGCCATCTGCAACTTACTCTGCTCTCAGTAACAGTACTGGGCTTCAGATGCTGGGCTTTGGTATTTACACACTAAAGACAAAGATCGGACTCACTGACATTCATCTAAAAATCATGTGTCCAGACAAATCCAGTCATTTAACCTTCACCTGTGGCATTAAAGACAGAAGATGACTACTTCATCCTAAAATGTATGGTAACTGAAGGAAATAGTGTCTTCATTCCTCTAATGAATGAAAAGTCTTCAAATCAGAAGATGTGGATATTAAGCTGAAATGAGCTATTTTCTTGCTAGTTAGCAAAACTAGGTGAAAGGAATTGCATTGCTGAAGCTGAAAAAAAAAAAAAAAGAAAAAGAAACATTTCACTTTATATAACTATTAACCTAGGCTGATTTGGATGATTTGTTTTGTCTTTGTCAGAATTTCTTCTAGTCTACCAGGGCATATCCAAATCAATATTAATGCCGATACTTCAGCTACCATTTATCACCTTCTCTGTGCAAAACAAATATTCTTACTAAGTTAACAGAATGGTTTTATAATTTGAATCTTTTTTTATCCATTCCATGAATCTTACAATCTTCCAAGACTCCATGAATCTTATACTCAGTCAGTAGTGCAAGGATAAAAGCAGATTTTCATAGAAAAAAATTATACTTGGCATCACCTCTGCCTCATTCAAGAGTTCAATATTGTCCTTTTCTATAGCTTGAGCATTCTTGAATGTTCATAAAGAAATCTTCTGTGTAAAAATCCATGACAGACCTTGCAAAACAGAATGTGTACGTGAAAGTGGGCCCGGTTTCTTTCACATAGCAGAGTTACTGAAATCCTGTTCAACATATGTGGTTGTGTCAATATTTGAAAAAACCCCAACCAGCCATAGGCTTTTCTGTTATATCTTAGAGAAGGACAATTTAGGCACAAAAATTTTTGTAATGATAAGGAGTTATATGACAAATTATTTGAACATTAGGAACTGTCAGTGAAATCTGTTTTTTAAGGGTTAAATTCAGGGGTGTTCTGTATTGTTTTCCACATATGCTCCTTGTAGAGTTACGACTTTGCTTCTGAGAAGGCTGCATTTGAAATGCATGAGAGACAGATGTAATACCTTCCATACTATAGGTAATCCTGATAAACAGGCTTCTCATCCTGATAGATACATAGATAAACAGAATAAGTAGGTAAGATGATAGCTTTGTACCATAATAGCTTCTTTTTATCTTAAAAAAACCCACCCAGTTACAATATTTGATGCTCATAACTTCAGTAGTTTATAGTGGAAATACAAGACAACCACTAAATTTAAGAGGAAGGTAGTATACTCAGAGATACAATGCAAAAGATAAACCATCTTTAAAGATTCTCAGTGTTTTGAGGAGAGAAGCTACCATTGAACTCTGGTTGCTAGAAACAATGGAGAGAAATCTGTATTTCTATTCACCTGACTAGGAGCATTTAATATTTAAAAGCTGTGTGGCCAGAGACAGGAATACTGGGACGATTAAAATCTTTCAGTCCCCTTCATTGACAAGGACTAATTTTGCACATAACCCAGTATGCCACAGTAAATCAGTAATGCCTGTGCCCCCAGTGACCATCAAGGTTTGAATGGCAAAGTTTGAGGGAGTCCCACAGCACCCTGTGGCTCAGCACTGACCTGAGTTCCGAGGTTGTGCGAGAAAGTTGGGTTTGAAGTTGCTCTTGAGGAGGGCGGACTCAGGGTCCAGAGGTGCAGTTGGCAAGACCATGGATTCCCATATTTAACACCTCAGTCTCGAAACATCAAAAACTCTTCATGGAAAAGTAAATAAACCCCCTGTTTTACCCAGCTCTGTGTCTCCCTTGATGCAGCTGAAGTGAATGGGTAGAACAGGAATGCTGAAGAACTGTGGTTTCTGTTAAGAACGTGTAAAAAAGAGTAAAAAGATAGCTAGAAGGAATAACTCCTCCTCAGGCCATGTTGTATATAGAGTCATGATGGGTTGTTTTGCCTTGGTCTGAAACAGTAGGAACTCTGGGAATGGATTTTTGAAGTTTCCCAACTTCTGGGGATCTGTCTATGACACAAAATACTTCAGATAAAGAAATGTTGCATTTGATAGCAAATGCTCAATGATACTCAGCAGAACAGCTATTTTGGCCAAGAGCCTCAACTTTGAAGATTAAATAATGCTGATCACCTCTCCAGAGTGATTTGACAATTTATCTTAGTTAATTGGGCTTCAGTTAAGGTTGAGGGATTTAGCTTGGCCTATGGCCCATCTGAATCAGAGGAGCCGACAAAATATCATTTAAAAACAAATGTACAGACTCTAATTTAGCTTTTGTGGAGGTCACACATGATTTGTTTTGACTTAGCTTTAGTTTCTCATAATTTTGCTCTATAAAGTGATGTAACAATAATATTCAAAGTTTCACTGAGAAACTTTTAAAAGAGACATCTACACATTCTCTGTAAGTTTTGGAGGATGATTTTAATATTTGGAAATATTTTTATAAATAAAATAGTACTTTATCCCTTGTTCCAAAGGTATTTCAAAGGAAATTTTATGTGTTTGAGTAGTTTTTAAAAATTTTTCTACAGAAATATATCTTTGAACATATGCTTTAATCCAAACCCTCTTTCCTTCCCTCTTCTTTACAATACTCCTCCCAGTGTTTCACAACATAAACAATAAAAACAGAAGTGAAAACTAATTCTCTCTACCACTCCCTTTGTTTCTTTCTTTGTCTCTTTCTTTCTTTGTTTCTTTCTTTGCTCTAATTGAGCAAATTATGAAACTCTTGTCAATATGTAGACTAATACTTTCCAAGATGATCTACATAATATCACAAATTATAGAGGGTTTACAGCTAAGAGTTTGATGATAGAAGTGAAAGACGATCTGAAGGAATTTTGGAGCAATGACAGTGATTATCATTAAGTAGTTTGGGAAGGAATTTGGGAAAATATGTGTAACCTAATGACAGTTTCACTTTGCCTGTGAAAATTGTTTTGCAATAGAAAATGGATTTTGGAAATGACATAAATCTCTGCTTCCTGCGGGAAATTACAGCTTTGCCCTGTGGTACTTGTACTGCACCTTTGCAGCCTTGTCCAGACTCCTCTGCCAGACTTCACATCCTCTTCAGGTATTATTAGGTTCCACCTGTTGCCACAGCAGTGCTACAGCAGAGGTATCGTGGGCCAAAAGAAAAATCATAATTTTCCTAGTCAATGTAAAAACCTCTCAAAACTCAGGATAAGAGTGTACTTCTGCAACGCTAATCTGAGACACTTTTGGCCTTCTGCTGAGAAAAGCTGACTGCCCTCGAATTACAGCATGTCCAACTGGACCACTCATTGCTCAAAAGCTCTGAAAATCCAAGCTCTTCCAGATATGACCTGTAGAAAAAGAGAGGAAGAAGCTTAAGGTTAGATATTTAAAGATAAGAGTACTTAAAGTGTTCTTATCATTGACTTTCAAACCGTGCATTGACTTTCAAATTCATACTGAGATAAATGGTTTTATTTTCAGAGTTTTTTCTTTGCCCTCTACTGAAGCTACTTTTTTAGACCTCTATTAAGATCCTAAGGGTAGGTTTAAGACTCCAGGTTATTCTCCTCTTTCTGGTATCAGCTTATTATATTATATTAATTGCCAGATGTAGAGCTGAAAAATCATATCACATCTTTGGAATAGGGGTGCAAGTGCTATTTCCAGAGGGAGTTTAAATAATTTTAAAGGATTGATTGTGAGAGATTATATTGTATGAAACTAGGTGGTTTTCTACATATCCATCAGAGGAAGAAGTCAAATATACAGATTGGAAAAACAAATATGCTTTCTCTGAGGAGTTAAAAGAGATTTAGAGAGTGAAGCATGATGAATTCATGTTTTCCTGCTGCAGCTAAAATCCTCACTGGTCTTGGCTTCCTAGCAACAGTGCCTTCCTAACTCATGACTGGAGATATTACAGGCAGAAATCAGTCTATCATTCATCATATAATTGTTCAATCTATTGGCACTCCTTAGAACAATTGTTCTATACCTTTTAACAGAGATATACAATGGCAGTAGCAAGTACCAACATCACACAAACAATACAGAAAATGACATTTTTGGTTCTGATTGGTCTATCTTGTCCTATTTTCTCTTTATCCCTCCCTCAGAATATCTGGAATGATTCAGAAACCATGAATGTTGAAACGCAATCCTCCTCTTAAGGGCAAAATGCAAAAGGAAAAACCCTCTTCCAGTGCACTGCTGCCCTCCTCATCTTCTTAAGACACTTCATTGTATCTCCCCCTTCCCCATTAATGTAGGACTATGTGCTCTCACCTTCACACACAGTACCTCAGAATCCCATTTTCCCCTCCCCACCTCCACCACATCTTAATGACTAATATCCACTCTCTCTATTCAAATTTCCCCACACAGGCAAGCAATTATGGCTGGGTTTCCAGAATAACTCTTCAGGTGTGGATTTGGTGGGAGGAAACTGTATTTCTCCCTGTTGTGACCTGTCCCTGAAGGTGAGGATATCTGAGGTGATCATTAATAGATCTCTTAGGGTGGATTAGAGTGAAATGACACTGAATAACCAGTGTTTATATATATATATGTGTGTGTGTGTGTGTGTGTGTGTAGGGTTTGTTTTAGAACTGCTTAGTTACAATGAAAAGGACGCATGTAGCCATTTTAGTTATTATCTGTAGAATTATAGCAATATAAAAGCATAAAAATATAACTTGAGGAAATGTACAAGGAAAAGTAAGAAGGAGAAAGGACAGGAGTAGAAAGATAGTAGGTAGGAAAGATATCACCACCTTTGGATCCAGCGATGGGACTTGATTATTGCAATTTTGATGTCTATTTATCGAAATGATGGTCACAGTCTTGATCTGCAAAGGTGGGGAAGCCCACGAAACACAGAGTTTGCCATGTTGCTATACATTCAGGTTTATGTGGGACACCCAGGTACCTCCCTGGGGACGGGGTGGGGGATGTTTTACACTGTCTGACGCAACACTGTGGACCTGTTGCAACACTGTGGACCATGCACAGTCCTCTGTTGGAAGGCCCCAGAAATGAGTTTGGGGGCACTTCAGAGGTCTTTGATGCCTTATGACCCCTCCTAAGACATGACAGCTGCCTCTCACATCAGTGTCAGCATAGCTGAGCCAGTTGTGTACCATCAGAAGGGATGAATGCCTTCAGGCCTCTGCGTGAATGTCCTGATAGCTCCCCCAGCGGGGTTTGGGGGGGAGGAGATTTACATCTGAGCCAGTTGTGTAAGGGTGGACATTGCCATTATAAAAGATGCTATCCTTCCTCTGCAGGATCTGCTTCTTATTGGCCTTCTCCCTTGTCTGGCTCTAAACCCAGCTTGTAGCCTCCGGTGGTGGGAGTGCACACACTTTGCATCTGGGCTGTGTTACCTTGCAAGCAAAGCTTTTGAAAATGGCCAATTGTTTGAGTCATTGAGAATTAGCACTTCAGACTCTCACACTCCTACCCCTGCTTCAATTTACTTTTGACTTTACTGATACAATACTGAACACTCCCATGATCCCAGATGTCTGGAATATTGGCTTCTCTCTGATTTGTGAGTATAGGAAGGTGATTTGGGATGTTTTCTTCTCTCTCTCACCAGCTTCACAGCTGCCCTCTCCACTACTCCTCTAGTCTGATTGGGGGGAAATCAGCAGTTATCTTTTTATTTTAAAGGTATTTTTTAACTTCTAACTGGATTAGTTCATTGAGATGGATCTTAAGAGGAAGGAATCTAGTACTGATGAGATGATGATTAACTTGATCACAGGGGTGCTGTCCTAAATTGTATGTTCGTACAAGCTTGGGCTGGCCACTGCTAGGTTGTTCAGTCCATTTTTTAAGATGAAAGCAAAAAAATATTATTGTTAAATTCATCTTTCTTTCCATGGATCAAATCCTAAGTCAGTCTAACCTTGCAACCAGCTTCTTTGTCCACCCCATCTACTCTTGAGAGTTCTTATCTTTAACGTGTTCTTTCTTTAGATTGTAAGATCTTCAAGTCAAGGATCTTTTCTCATATGTTTTTGCTTCTCCATACAAAAATGTTCATATTTATAAAAAGTCGTCTTTATTACCCTTCAGATTTATGCACAATTCAGATAGCTCACACAGCTGAACCAAAAAAAAAAAACCAAAAAGCAAACAAAAAACCAAACCAACAAACCAAACTAAAAACCAAACCAAACCAAAAAAACCCACAAAGAAACAAAAACCCCACCAAGAAACGAAGAGATTTGAAGATAAAAGATAGACGTTTTTCTTCTTGTGGAAGTTACCAGCATATGATTTAGTTTACAAAAGCCTGTTCTGACTCTGAGAAGGGGCAAATCCCCTTGGCTGATGTTGGGGATATTAGGGATACATTTGAAAGTGGTCAAGCAAAGAAAAACGTAGGTGTAGCTTAACATCTTCTCAGGGAACCGGTTTTAGAATACCAATTCTGCAAGTTACTTTACTCTGTTATCAGTTCTGTTCTCACAACCAAGAGTGGTAAGGGCATATCCTCTCTGTACCTTTTAAGCTCCATGGTAATCAATCCCCTTAAGATCTATACATCAGGCTATATAGGAGTGAAATTATCAGATGTTTGATAACACAATTGTGTAAGATGAATACTTTTAGGTTTGCTTAGCATTTCCAGAGGAATTTTAAAGCCCCTGATTTTTTATTTTTCAAACTACTTGCCAGATGACTTCACAACACAACATTTATGCTGTGAAGTCAGCTGAATTTGTCATCTATATTCAATGCTCATGCTTCAATTTTGTATACTTTTAAGTATTCTGTCTTCAAGCAGAGGACACAGTTCAGCTGCTTATTCGTAACTGTTGCCAATAAATCTCTCCCTCTAATATCTGTTGATAAAAGACTGTTATCTGTTGGAATGATTGGAGGAGGTCTGGAAGATGGGTATCACTATTTAACCTACAAACACCAAAGAAACAGGGCTTAATGCTAAATGGTAGGAGTTGCTGTCAGATTATAGCGTCCAGAGTTCAGTTTGGAGGGAAATCATGTAATCCGACATCGACATGGCTTGGACTATAGCAACTTGATTGACTGTTTCTATGAGATATGTTTTTTTGTCTTTCAAGATACTGCGTTCATGAGTTTTACTACTTTAAAAAAAATTCTGGTTTTTAAAAGTCATAATGGGGAGTTTCCGTTCTTGGATGTTAAGTAGTTTGCTATGCAAGTACGATCTTACTGGAGCCATGGAGACAGCTTATGGTAAGTAGGGTTCCCCAGCAGGAGTTAATACCCCATATGTAGTTCTTGAATGAATAATAATCCCAAATGCTGAATAAACACCCTGCAGTTTATGTCTCAGCTTCTCTATGCTATTCTGATAGTGTCCATGATGTTGCAGCTTTCATGCCAGGATTCTAATGGAATTTAAAACCTTTTTTCTTTAGCAAACAGAATCCTGTTAGTATGAATGAAGGTCCAGAATCATTCATTACTTTTGCTTTTATTTATTTTAGGGAGAGATTTATGACCTTGTTTTTTTCTTTGGTTTTTTTCCCTTATTTTTCTAGTCATAAAGCTGTATGTATAAAAAAACAAACCCCTCAAAATGTCAAAAAAGTTTTCTAAAGCCATCAGTCAGATCAAATGCACAACAAACTCAATTTCTTACAATGCAACAATGTCAAAACAGAAGTGAGTTTATTCATAATTTAAATACATTACATGAATTTAGAGTTCCAACAAATAAAATAATTGTTGTTTTCATTAAAGTAGCAGTGGAAAAAGTCCAAAGATTTGACCTTAAGTCTGAATAGTATGTGATGCTCTAGTAAGAAATGAAAACAACCTATCTAGCTGCAAAGATTACTATCTATTGCAAAGAAGACCTCTACAAGGTGATCTGGGAAAATCCGAAACAACATAGGGATGAAATAATGGCCAAAATTTCAAATCATAACACTTCTGGAACTTTTGTTAACTACCAAACAATATTTTGAAGGGATTTTTAAATGCCTTTTAAACTGCCTACTTTGATAATAATATGGTAGCTTCTTGATCTGATTGCTATTGCATTAGGACCTGGGTGCAGCAATGGTACTACAGTAATAATGGTACTATAATCAAATAAAGAAATGGACCAACATTCCCTGATTCACTTCTACTTTTTATCTTTGTGCCTGAAATTTTCCACATCTTTACAGATTTTTTTTTTCTCCCAAGCCTTCTTCAGGATTTCCCTTATCTCTGCCTTTTCCCCACTCCAAAGCAACTTTGCTTTGCCTCGGATAATAATTACAAACATGATCACAGCTACAAAATGGCACGTTACAGGAAACATTTTAATGCAATAGGGTTCTTCAGCCTAAATGACAGTTGTTTGAGGGAAGATATTACAAGTTTATACACGTTTCTGACTTTTTAAGGGGCAAGAGGAGAAAGGATTTTCAAAATAACCAAAGGAAGGTACCTATATATCACTGCATGTAACTAAGTTGTGGAATTTCTTACTAAGACACGTTGCACATGCCAAAACTTTATGTGTATTCAACAACCGCCTGGAAGAACAAATCAAACATGAAAAAACAAAAAAAACCCCAAACATTTAGGGATATTAGACAGTAAAGTAATACCTGGGTGATGTCTTCACAAGGCTAGTCTCTTTCATGGATCAGTAGAGAGGGCAAATGTAGAAAGGCAAATGTTGCCCTTGTCTTCAAAACAGAACAAAAGATGATACAGTATAGTAAAAACTCATCAGTCTCAGTTTGGTTTCTTGGAACACATGGAACAAGCTTTCCTGAAACACAGTTCTGGTCAGAACAAGAAGGTTACTGTGATGTCAGCATAGATTTACTAATGGTAAATCATATTTGACCAGCCTGATTGACTTCTGTGATGAAATAACTGGACAAGGAAAGAAGAGCAATTGTTATTTCCTTTGATTTTAGCAAGATTTTAGATAATGTCTCCCACAATATTCTCAGACACAATTTGAAACATTATAGTCTAGATAGATGGAAACTACTGGCTGGATTTTTCAGTCTTAGAGGGCAGTGCTTATGTCCTGGATTACACAAAAAAATCCTGGTATCCACCTTTTTTTTTTTTTTTTTTTTTTTTTCTCCAAATATGCCTTTTTGGATTTTTAGTGTTTTGCCTTCTTTAAAGAGACTGAACTTCTAGTAATTATTGACTCAAATATTTGGCCACCTGCAGTGACTGCCCAGGTGCTGTAAGAGGGTGGACCTTTGGTGCTCATGGCTCAGTCAGCAGTGCCTTGCTTAACACTGTGCAGAGCAGCCATTCAGGCAGGGGCTGAAGGCATGCACTTGCAGCACCTCAGGCTACAAACTGGGTGTTAAAGAAGGTAAGGAAAGAGGCAAATCCCCCTAGGTGTTTCTTTTGCCTTACACAGATTACTCAGCTGTGATAACTCCCTAGAACATTTACACCTAGCCTGAAAGTATTCATCTCTTGTTGACGAACCATAATAGGCCATAATGGACTCAGCTGCACCGACAGAGACAGCTGCAACATTTTAGGAGGTATCAAATACTCATGAAGTATCCTGTGTCTCACAGTATTACATCACCCATTGTAAAACTCCCTTCCCCACAGGAGGTACCGGAGGTGTTCCCACCTGAACCTGAACTTGAGCCTGTGGACCTCTGAGCTGCGGGGCTTCCCTCACCGCCTGGGGCTTCCACCACCACCTTCACAGATCTGAACTATAACCACAGCTTTGACCAACGAGCATCAAAACTGAAACAATCAACTCTCTTTGCTGGATCCAATGGGCATCTTGTGGGTCCTTCTGGTTGCCTTGGGGGTCCACAGTCCTGGTCCAAATGCCTGTACCAGCACCACAGCCTCACTCTGTTATAAATTAGTATAAGAATTTCGACAACTCAATTCCAATTAAACATTGATAAATTTATTAAGCGAGCGACAGTAAAGCAAAATACAGCGCTGGGTGTCCTGGAGGCTAGTGAAGTCAGTGTCTCTTCTTATACATTCTTGAGGCTGTTAAGTATATGTTAAATGCTGTCTGGCACTGGCTTTTCGGATGGAAATTTGCTCGTGGCTTGAGTTCGGTGGTGGCTCGGTAAGTGGTCGTCTGGTACTTATCAGAGATGAAAAGGTGCAGTTCTTATCAGTTGTTTATTGACGCTTGATTAGCAAGCTGTCTGTGGAAACTCCTCTAGTTTAATTACAACAAAAAGTTTCTGACTCTTTACATAAGATTTTATGAACAAAGTTAACCCTTCTATTACAACTCCAGCACCACAAAAGTGTCTGCCGGTATTGAATCCCAACTATCTGCCGTTTCCTGCCAGTGCTGTCTCTCCTCCTGCCAGGTTTTTGGAGTATGGCAGAGGCTAACGACATGAAAGAGTGGCCCCCTTGTCTTCGTAACGTTGCCACATGTTTTTTTTTTTTTTTGGGGGGGGGGGGGGGGTGGCCGCCATCCCGATTTGGTCCAGTGGGTGTGGCTTGGGAAGTTTCTCCTCATTGGTTGGTTTAATCAAGTTCTATCGGTATTGATTTTAGCATTCTTCTTGCTAAAGAATTATTTTTTCACTTACATCCCAGTGTATTTGGTTTCTCTGCTGTACTGGAGAAAATGGGAGTATTGAATCCAAGGGAGGTGACTTCTGTCCAAGGTCTCCACCCCCCAAATTGTCTCAAACCAAGACAGTTTACTAGGTCGTGCTCTATCAGGTAACAAGATGGCCTTGTCCTATTTAACAACCTTATCAATATCCTGAAGGAGGTAACAAAGTGTGCTCCTGTCAAGTTTCTAGATAGCACCACACTGGGTGGTCATCTGATACAGCCAAGAGGCAGGGTTGACTTCCAGGGGAACCCAGACAGGCTGCAGGAATGCAATAGCAGAAATCTCATGAAAGTACTGAGAACAAGTGCAAAGTCCTGTATGTGGGAAAGAAGAGCCCCAGGCGAAGAGACAGGCTGGATACTGAGTGTCCACAGAGCTACTCTGCAAAAAGGGCCCTGGTGTTTATGGAGGACAGTGGAACAGAAGCTCCAGCAACCTGGCAGGTTATTACAGCTTCTTGGGCTTCATTAATAGGATCTCAGCTAGCAGATCAAAGGGAGTGAGTTTGGCCTTTGCTTGGCATTTGTTAAACTGCACCAAGATTTGGGCCTCCAAGTATGGGAAAGGTATCAGTAAACTGGAGCAAGTTCAGTGGAGGGACACCAGTTCAGTCAGGGCTTGAGCAATTGCTCTGTAAGGGGGGACTGTGGCACCAGGTCTGGCTTAGTGTGATAGTTTGGACCTTGGTTCCTTGCCAAATGCCCAAACTTCCAGTTAGCGGGCCCCCCCGCCTTCCCCCTTCCTTCTTCCCTTAGGGTAAAGAAAGAAAAGAAAAAAACCTATAAAAATTAAAGAACCCAAAGTCAAGCTGCTTATATAAAAATATATATATATTTGCGTAGATCACAGTTATATGCAGTTAAGATGCTATATACACAATAAAAGGGAATCAACCCCCCGAAGGGATAGGGAAAGGGGAAAAAGGGACAAGAGGGAACAAAAAAGGGACACCGAATAGATATGCACAATCAAACCCGAGAACTAGTAAAATAATTAGTAAAACAAATCTCACCACGTCCCTTAATACAGCAGCGTTGGCAGACACGGCCAGCACTCTCCAAACCTCCACGTGGCAGGACAGTGGATTCTGCAGGCCTCAGCCTTAGATAAGCGAGACCAGCGCAGGGACCCACTGTTCCCAAACCTCACCGGAAGAGAAGAGAGTGAGGTCTCTCATCTCCAACTTATTTATACTCTGGTTTACGTAAAAATCGTATGGAATACTGGGTACTTGGCCACTTCCTTGGTTACAAACTGGTCACTAGGAAGGCCTAGATCAAAACCATCACACTTAGCCTGGAGACAAGGTGGCTTTGGGGGGCACCTAACAACAGCCCCTGGTTCCTGCAGTGAAGTTATGGAGAAGATGGAGCTGGGGTCTTCACAGTGGTGCATGGTGGGAGGATGAGACACTACAGGCACAAGCTGGAACAAGATAAACAACTGGATATTCAACTGAATAAACACATTTAATAAATAACTGGATAAGAGGAATGCCATTTTCAACAGTTACGATAATTTTGATTGGTTCTCTTCTTTCTTAATTAAATTCAGACAAGACTTTTAGGAAGGTCAATTGCCACCAATATTAATAAATTCAAATCATCATATTTGCAATATTGCAGTTAGCTGACTCTGTGCCTCTGTGCTGTGACAGAACTATAGTTCATATTAACACTAGGCAGTCTAGAAATCTGAGAAAAAAAAAATGGGCTAGAGTTCCATCATTAATCAAATGGGTTTGGAAACTAGGCTGCCTAGATCTGGACTCTCTTCATCTGACCTGCTGTTTGTAAATCTGCTATCTGCCTCAAAACCTCTGTTTTAGAAATAGCTCAAGTAAGTCATACACACTGTGGCCACAGAAAACATGCAAAACTCTTCCTAATCATATATTTTAAGGTAAGCTTTAATTTAAAAAGGATCAAGTTTAACACATGTACTAAAAAGGAAGTGATTAAGTTGAGAGTAATAAAAGCTAAGATCTAATATGTTCAGAATAAATGTGGTTTTTTAGCAGAGCACTACTCTTTTTATTGTTTATTTATAAGTCTGCAGTACATAAATCTTTTCAAATATTTCCAAAACTGAAATTATTCATAATTTGGGAATTAGAAGATTAAAATGAAGTTATGAGATAAGACCTCCCCCAAAACAAAACAGAACAACTAAAACATGAAAAACTGATAGACTGGAAGAAGAATAGATGTAGTGAAAGTGATTTGGAGACTGACAGCACAAACTTAAGTGTTTTTATAAAAAACATTGGAAATGTAAGCTGGCAGAAGGAACTTAAACTTATTTGTTGGAAAGGAATTTAACAGCCATGCCATCCTAAATCAATGTTACTTCCTTCTAGGGAGTGACATCAGACGTCTTATCTCATACTCCACTTTACTGAATCCAAAAGGGCACTTTCACATTCACCACACAGCAATCTTGGGGTGTGCAGGGGATGAAGAAGAGGTAGGAAAGTTCAGAACTTGAATTGAACTTCTCTGAATTTAACCATGTAAAAACCAGCCATGATGCAAACTCTTTACTCATACAGTAGTATTGCAAAGACTAGAGAAAACTTTCAGCTGTGCTGTTTGGTATCTGCTAGGTTACCATTTTCAGACCATGCACATTCACAGAGTTTGTGTCCATTAAAGGAAGTTGACCCACCTATATGAACTGCTTCTCATCATGGGAGACTTGCAGAAATTAAAGGATATGGGAAAACCAGTGGTAAATGTCACGGAGCAGCAGTTTTCTAACTCAGACAGTGTAAGAAAAATCACCATGTCTGGCTAGGATGCTGGACAGTGAATTCTATTAAACAATCTTTTCACTGAACTGAGTGAATAAGGTCAGGGAATCTTAGACAGCTTTAGAAGTTACTCATGCCACAAATCTTGGAAGAGCTGTCCAGAGCTTAGAAAAGTGGAGGATTTTATCCTTATTCAGATTCAGATGCTGTGAAAGACCAGTGTGGGCGCCCTGTTTCTGAATCAAGGTCAGCCTGTGAATTCTTCTCCTTTACATTTTTTGCTCTGCATCATCCTTCTCCAGGCAGAGAGAGATGACAGTAGATCATCTTTGGCGAATGTACATATACAGGGCTTGTAATTAGAAGAAAACTTCTGAAGTCAAGATTGCTTCAAACCTCTCAAGCATTTTATGAGGTACTTAAAATGAGATTACAGTAATCATCATCAATATACCATTTTAATCTCTAAGAAAAATGGTCATGTTGTCACTTTGATAACTATTCCAGTTGTTTAAGACTGCTCAGATTTAAATATATCCTTAGGAGCCACAAGCTCTTGCATATTTAAAAGCAGGTCTTCTTTTCCAAGGAAACATCATTATTGTCACTTACAATAAAGCATTGATGGCCATTTTCAATATTTCTTATGCTCAAGTATCAGGATAATGACAGCATAATTTTTTTACTGATGAGCAATAACGAATGGTACAAAAATTTTAATTTGATTGAAACTAAAGATTTTTGGGAGAAACTAAACACCACTAAATTTCTGCCTAGAAAGTGGGGGTAGATATGTGGAGTTGGAAATTCGTACTGTTTTTCCCCCCTTCATTTAATCTCTATCTTTTAATATTACTCCCATTACATATTACTAATGGGATTACAGATGTTCCAGGCAAAATCGGGAGCTGATCGTGCTAGGGATTATATGAACACCCAGGAAAGCTGGTTATAGCCACAGACATGTTGATACAGAGGTCAGCTGTATCCTAGGAAAAGGTCTGAGTTCAGCAGTCGGTTCTTGAGGGGGTTGCATGACTGTGATTTTTCTGCATGGCAAGAATACAACCATCTGCTAATGAATCTGTCTTTCCTGAAGTGAAGATATATCCCTTGAGGACAGATTGTAGACAAGGTTGTGAAACTAATAAATGCTATATATGAGTCCAAGTAGATGGATAAAAAGGAGAAGGTTTTGACTGAGACGAAGCCTCATGGAAAGGCTTAAGCTTAAGTAGACCCACTAGTGAAACACTGTCTTTGGGTATTGAGCATTTCGGATAAACTTTTACAAGAAACTTCCTAATGACTCTATGTGAAAGCTGCTTGAAAGGCCACAACTACCATCTCATTTGCTGCTCCCACTCTGCTGAAGGAAGAGGAAGCTCTGTGTTTGCTGTACTTGGCAAGAGCCAAGCGTAGCTTGCTCTCAGTTGATTTATCAGCTTGATGTATCAAATTTGAAATGACATGGTGTAGTTTTGATGCTGCTCCAATTAAACACCATCAAGCACCTGACCCAGCTCCCCTTCAGCAATCCTGATGGGCTGCCTTAGGTCCAAGGTGCTCTTTCCTTTGTCAGAGGAATGTTTTGTGCAAAGTGGAAGTGCCTTTGTGAGTCTACCGTTCTCTGTCCAGTGCTCCTTACTGCTCTGTGTATCCCGGCTGCCAGCCAAAAAGAGATTTCCTTAGACTGAAAAATCCATCTTGTGCCAGTCGGATTCACCAGCTCCATGGCTTCCTTGTACTATTAGAGTGCACAGAGGCCTCTAAGTCTGGTAAAAAACTGGCCTTGAATCTCCAAACAAAAAAGCAGGGAACTTCTCTACAGGTTTTTTTTGCTGTTTTGTTTTAACAGATGGTGATAAAAGTCAGAACTTGCCCACTGACAATCGTCTATTTTTATCAGAAAGGAACTTTTGAGGATCAGATCGTTTTAGAAAGAGTGTATTTCAAAACAACTGTGAAAGTAACTCCTGGTGTCATTGTATCAGAGAAGAAATGGCAGCCAAGGATGCCAAGCTCTTCTCTTTTTAGCACAGGACTATGCCAATCCGAATTCAGCCATGGTCTGGATGAGTGGCTGTATGATTGGATGTGCTACCACACCTGCCAGTGCCACAGCTATGTGATCACTTGGAATTCGTGCTAATTCTTTACCTATTCTTGAAGCTCCACTGTAGAATGATTTCAAATGAGCACAACAAATGCTTCAGTTTACACTATTAACAGGCAGGTGTTTTTCAAGCAATTTCCCACAAGTCTCTTTGTCACATTGTGGATCAATTATCCATACAGTCACTTGTGTCATAGGACATATCCCAAATCTCAAATGAAACCTATTTCCATCAGTGGCTTGAGTGATCAGCAGGTTCTCAAAACTAACTAAAGTTCTATAGTTTGAAATATGTGACTATCCTCTCACTTCCAAGTTTTCTTGTTTTGTTCACTCATATGCAAATTCTGACTAGAAACTAAAGCACACTGAAATCATATGGGAGAAAAGCTGATTGCACTGTGCCTGTACCTCCAGGGAAACAAAGAGGACTCTACAGAAAGGAAGGGAAGGAAAGTACTGTGATTCCAACTGAAGTCTGCAGACTCCACAGACTGGTATTACTTAAGAGTTTTTGGTATCTAAATACAAACCAAGAAGAGAAAAAAGCCTGTAAATAGTTGATTTGTATAGACTGGACTGGATTTGTATATTCCTGGACACCCAGGCTTCCTGTACAAGTGCAAATTACCTTATCTGGAGTACACATAAAACCAATTCTTAAGGTAGGACTAAGCCAAAAATTGGTCCTTTTCTGGTCCTGCAAGAAGGTATGAAAGTTGTTTAGCCAGAATAGTTTTACTAAGCCAGATTCCATTTAGGCAAACAGAAGCTGAGAAACCCATATGGTGGTTCCTTGCATGGGATTACCTTCCTAGTTTTCAGTGATTTATGTCTCAAGGACTTTCTGAGTTGGAAGTAAACCCTTTGTGCCCAGGGTAGAGGTGATGTCTCTTTTGTCCATACACTCTTGGTAAGTGTGTCATTACATGCATACTGCCTCTGTATCCTAAACAAGCTTGGAGGTTCTTTGGTGTTCTGGAAAAGATAAATAATTAGGCTAAATGTAGAAAATTTTCTTGCTTTTTATAGTTTAAGGCTGAAGTGGTGGCTACTGCCCAAAGGGTATACTTTGTGAGCTGAATAAAACTATTTCTGGGAGAAAAAAAATTGTACATTGAAAGACTGCAGTGCGCTCTAATATCTGTGCATGGTGTGAGAGGTGGCAACTTGTAGCAGATCTGAAGGAGTATTCTGGAATTTATTTTTCCATTCTTGCCTTTCAACACTGCCAAAAGTTCATCTCCATCTTTATGGAGAATGATGAGATTAGATGAGAGGTAAAGGACTATCATACATCTGAAGGAATGTTCTGGCATTTTCTATTTCCATTCTTGCCTTTCAACACTGCAAAGTGTTCTTTCAGTGTTATTCCTCTGCCAAGGACTTGATCAAACCTTGGTGGAGAGGCACTGTTCATCAGTTTGCACTATTCTATTGAGCCTTATATGGTACAAGGAATCTTATGCTGATTCCCTCCCTTTTCTACAAGACACAGGCTCTCTTTTTTTTACTGTTGATGGACTTTTCAAGTATTATTTTCTTGTTTGCCTAAAACATGGATGTGTTGCTTGACACATATAGTGGCCACAACTATTTTTTGTCAGTTACGTGCTCCTTCTTATTTATTTTTGCTTTTTCTTTGTTTTCCTGAATTCTCTTTATACAATGAGCTGCTTTATGAGCTAGTTATCACTGGACACTGGTTTAAAAAGCCAATTTAAATCTTGAAACAATGGAGCTTGAAATAGTTTGGTTTCCCTCTATGTCAAGTCTTTGCTACATCAGATTCTATATAGGCTTTTGTATTATGTCTGGCCAAGATTTTCCAGTATGGCACTCACAGTGCTGTGTTTTGCACTGCTAGCTTGAAAGATGTTAATAACACACCAGTGTTTTGTATAGTACTGACCAATGCTGAAACAGCGTCTTCCCAGCATTCCTTCTCATCAGTAGGGTAGGCGTAGGCAAGATCCTGGGAGAGAACATAACTAGACCAGCTAATCCAAATTAACCAAAGGGATATTCTATACCATATGAGATAAGATCAGATATAAAAAGCTAGGAAAAGGAGGAAGGGGGGGCATTTATCATTTACAGTGTTTGCCTTCCAGAATAACCACTTCGTGTTCTGAAGCCTTGCTTCATAGGAGGTGGCCAGGCATAACTTGCTAATGGGAAGTAGAGAATAAAATTGTTATTTATTTTCTTTTTGCTTGTGCACTGGCAAACTTTCACTTTTGCTTTAGTAAACTGCCTTATCTCAACCTATGGTTTGTTTTCCTTCTTATTTTCTCTCCCCTGGGCAGCTGGGGAAGGGGGAGTGATAGAGCAGCTTGGTAGGCATTGTGTCCAGGCAAGGTCAAACCACCACAGCTCTCTGGTCAAGGAGCTGAGAAAGGGGAAGTTTTGTCTTAACTTTAAGTGAGAAATTCTAAATGTTCAGTTTTGTTAATAAGTCATTTGTAGTTTATTAAGTCATAGTTTATAATGTTCAATGGTTATTGTTATTTATTAAAAAAAAAAGACATAGCAAACAAAATATTCAGTTGAAAGCTCTGAATACAAAACTGATTGACTTCCAGTGAGTTATCCCAAAGAGATGGAGGCAGAGAAAAGTAAAAAAAAATTTACATAATTTTTCTTATATTTACTGATATCTATCCAGCAGCTTTAGAGTAGGACTGAAATTATAATCAACTTCGTAATGTATATTTCAGAAGGTTTCTTGTGAGCCTTGGCACAGAAGACCAATGTACAGAAGTCTGATGTAATTTTTTTATTGAATCCAGCACCAAGTCTTTTCATATAATTAAGTGGGAAATATTGCAATGCTTATAGCATACTCTGTCTTAAATCTTACTGCTTCAAAGCTCTCAGAGCTAGTCTTGTTAGACCTGCTTTCACAACTTATTAATGTCATTCAAAAATAATAAGCATATTGAATTTACACTATAAAATGTGAATTAAATAGAAGTAGGCAGGAGTTCTAATATCAGTGCAACTCCTTTGTCATCAGACACATTGCCTTCATTCTCTTTTCATACAGGTTATAGAAGTGATTTATAAAGCAATACAATAACAATGGAGGAAGAACTGGACATCGTGGGTACCTCCAATCCTCAGTGTTTCATACAGCTATCATCTCTAAATTCTGCAATACAATGAAAGTACTCTCTTGTGCAAAAGTGCTTATAGAACATCCATAATGAAAGTGTGTAGACATGGAAACTGAAGAAGAAAATAATTATTAGACTGTTTCTCAAAATGACATTCAGATATTAGTTATTTCTTCACATGATTTTGCAGTACAGCTTTGAGACATCAGAAAACTAAGTGGAGCAACACCATCCCTGTCAGAAAACCAAGAAACAAACAGGTTTCATTTATAGACTCATATGCGAAAGAGAAGTTCAGAAAAAGAAATTAACATCTTTGATCTCAATAGTCATATAGAGTCAATTGACCTGTAGCAGGAATAGATCCCAACTAATAAGAACTGTAATAATGCATATTATATGTTAGAATGGAATATTTTTCCACTCTCTAAAAGGAAAGGGAAAGAATAAAGTATCTTACGGAAGCTAATTTAGTTTACTGTAGTCTACTGAAAAATTACAGGGGAAGAAGAGAACAAATACTCAAACGCATGAAGTGTGACAAATTAGTAGAATTTATAGAAGCTTCTTATGTGCACGCATCAGCCTAGATGGAAGGATCTTCAGATGTTAACTTCTGCTCTTGTTTGGCTCCAGTCTGACCACCACCATGGGTGGAGGCAAGTCAGAGCTCACAGTGTTCCCAAGCTGAGAAAAAAATTTCCTCAGCAGACTAGCTGTTTCCACAGTAGCCCATCGCTTTACAGTCCAGTCTCTTTATGTTGCAGAAATGAAGCCCAAGGGTGAGTAAGGAAAAGGAGAGAGAAATGAAGCTTGTGGTGGGAACACTGGCATTTGTACCTTAGGGTGTGTTTAACACCTTCATTCTTCTCTCCACTGCAAAGTGTTAGCTGCTAATTTTACAAGGCTACCCTAATGCAGAGGCAAAGTGAGAGAACACCAGGCTGACCATTATGTCTGCAGCTTTGGTATGTATTACTTTCATTTAATTCTGCATTTTACTGTTCCCTGGGGTTGGTTCTTTGCCTACTCATTTAGAGTCTGCCTTCTTTTCTTCTTCCTTTTTTCTGTTTCTCCATCCTCCTAGCATTTCTTTCTTAGATTTCAGTTACCTCCCCTATAGTTTTTATACTTTTTGCCCACTTTTGATATTTTTTTCCTCTTTCTTTGAAAACAACCTCCTTTTGTTAGTACCTTGAGTCTCCAGCCTCTCTCATACTGAATTCCTATTGCTACCCCTTTATACCTTATCTAAGAGGGAAATAACATCACCACCACCACAGGCTTTGAAGAGAAATTATCACAACGCGCTGCATTTAGACAAACTCGGATTTGATTGAACAGTAACTTTACGTGTAATTCAGCAACTAACTTACAATAACATGACTCAGAAGAGAAAATCATGTGGTAAAACATTACATTAAATGGGAAATGATTCAGTGAAAACATTATTCAGAGTAGGCAATTACTGAGTGAAGATATTATCTGCAGCAGACAATTACTCAGTAAAAATATTATACAGTGCAGGCAAATATTCAAGCCAACATTTGACAAGGACAGCAATTATTCAATAAACAATCATAATTGCACCCAATGGAGCACACTTGCCATGAATAGTGCAAATAATTAGCAGGCTCAAAGGATGTTACTGTGACTGCCCAAATTTACATGGTAGTTAAGCTCTACAGGACAATCAGAATCTGTCAGTGAGGGACAACTTGTTTTTCCATTTGTTTCTTCAGTTCTAAGAAGTAATATCACAGTTCTATCAACTTTAATGAAGAAGCAAGTGTAGTTTCATCCATTTTCTGAAGTTAGTTAGTTATCCTTTTCCAAGAATGGCATTACTCACATGATTCCTTTTTTCAATTGCTTCTTCTGTCACACTTTCAATCCTGTGCTTTCCATTTCACTTCCTTAATAGCTCTAGGAACTGGCTTCTTTTTTTTTTTTTTCCCCACAGTCAGTTTATTTTTCAAATTTCTCCAGTTTTCTGTTTTCAAAGAACAAATTAATTTCCGCTTCTTGTTGCCTAAAGACTTGTCACATGAATTTCATTTCTATTTGTAGTAAAGTTCCAACTCCTGCTCTCCTTCATTGTTACCCAGCAGGAGACAGCTCTCATTCTCCTTTAGTCCAGAACTATCTTTTCTCCTTTTGCTTCCCTAACTAGATAATTATTCTTGTTCTTCTGTCCATCTTACACAACTCTGTTTCCTCTTTCAGACATTCTCAAACTGTATCTCAACTGTTTCCTTTTGACTTAACCCAGACATTGATTGTTTGCTTTCACCAGCATCCACTGTAATTTCACAGAATCATTTTTTATTTGAAAATCTTAATGTTTTTTATTGCTGTGAATGTATACTTTTGTATCTCTTGTCTTGCTTCATTGACTAATTATAGGATTTTTAAGCAAACCATCTGATTGAATTATGGATTATTCTAATTCCTTTCAGCACAGTTTGGTTTTCTAAGCATCTGCATTTAGACATATGTATCAAAAATGACTTATACAAAAAAAAAGAAGTAACAGGAGAGTTGGGATACTGTAACTAGAGTAGCAACATGATTATAATTACACTGACTTCTGTATTGTAGATTAGGATAAATAATGTCAGAATCAGGGTTCCCCAATGTAAATGCATCACTAAACAAGTATAAGTATTTTAGTCTTATTTTTAAGGAGAGGTTGGCCACAGCACTCCAAAAGTATTACAATATTGCAACAGCAAGGCCAGCAGAATTTCAGTATAACTTGGTAAAGTGACAAACTACCCTGAAAAAAGCACTTGTACTCATGCAGAAGGTACCTGCATAGGGATTTACATCACCATAGCTACGTGATATACTTTTCCCACTAGAATTCTGCTGGACAATTTCCCTATGAAGACAGTCTTCAAATGATGTAACATTAGAAGTACCATGGGAGCGGTCCTCAAAGTGATAAAAATTCTTCCCTCATTAAAATTTAAAACCATTAAAGTCTCAGGGAAGTTTGTGCATTGGAACTGGACATTTTTCAGTTGAATACACTGAGTATTTTCTATCAGTCTCTCTCTGAGTTTGAAGTCACCAAAACTCAGCCAAGAAAGGGCAAAAATTTCTCTTCTGATTTGTATTTGATTATAATTAGAAATTGAACTATTTTTAATCAAGAATAATTTACCATTTTGTTAATTACCTTACATACATTTCCAGTCTTAAAATGTTAGAAATAATAGATAACAACCAAAGTCATCCTACCTCTCTCTTACTCCTTCTATCATTCTTCTTTCAGCCCAGCTTTCCCAAACACTTGCTTGAACCCTTTTACCAAAGTAACTTCAATAAGCTGGGAAGATTTCTGTGCCTGATTTCTTGCTGCAAATCAGGACCAAATTAATATAAGAGAAAGAAAACACTTACCAAAAATGATGTGACAACTTATATGAAACCAAAGTAAAATGCAGAATCTGTACTTTGTTCACGCTACACCAGCAACAAACAAGGTTTCAATAAATTAATTGCCTGAATCATATTTGTCTCTCTCTCCTCCTCTCTCTCTTCAAATTTTCTTGGAATTGCTTATATTTCTACTTATCTGGGATCCTTTTTGAACTAATTTGTTACAAGTCTTTAGTCACATAACTCAACTGATTTTAATACATTTACAATGCTGTAAAGTAAGAATCAATCCTAAAAATTATTTTCAGAAGCTACTTCTGCACTGATGACTTTCTGGCTCTATTCTAACTGGGAGGAACAAAGGAAAATTTGTTAAGAAACCTCACTAGTTTTTGTGTCAAGTAAACCGGAAGCCTGCTCTGAGTCACTTTTTCAATAAGAATCATTCACACCCCATTAGACAGACACTAGCTGTAGCATTTGAATCTGACCCCTGATTCACTACCCCCATTCATTGGCAAGTGATGTCTTTTTTTTTTTTTTTTTTCCCCTTTGGGAAACAAACATAATTTTAAACCTTCAGGAGACTGGAATAATGTGAAAATGATAATAAAATATAGTTGCTCAGTCTTATATTACTTCTCAGTTGATGATTCACAATAAAATATCTCAAAATGTAATCCAGAAGAGAAATGACTTGTCCAGTGCTACAAGCTAAGCTTTCACTAAACCGCCTACAAACATGTGCTGATCTCACTTGGGAAGTATAGATTATAGACATTATGAGATGGTTCTTCACACTTAAAGCAGTTGCTGCTTGTCTGATTACATTTTCACTCTTTTTTTTTTTTTTTTTGTGCCAATGGCTTATCATTAAGTATCTGTGGGTACTTCTTGGGTATGCTGAGGTCATAAATGTGCGTTTGGGATAAACCTACCTGAGTCGAAGCACTAGACAGAAACCTGCAATAAGAATCTGTCAGCTTTCTTATTTGTTGTTTTCTGTATCTGCCTCAAAGTTCCTCTATTTTCTCACTACCATGCCAATCTTTCTTGCTTTTTCTTTACTCATACTTGCATGAGTGACAATTGCTGTCCACAGCTGTTATTGTCCTTTCAGTATTTCTGTCCTGTCCTTGTGATAGTCTGACTCTGTTTCAGTCATGTTCTAGTTTTTAGTGTTTCCCCTTAAATGGCAAATGCCTGCAGTACTCACATTGCATCACTGACCTTCCCTCCCGGTACAAAAACTTGTTATTTAAGAAATCCAAGAATTTGTACAACAGAAAAAAGGAGAATATGGAGTAAGCATGTGTGCTGACATTTCAACTCCTCTGAGCTTTCCTGCAAACTCTGATGATAACAAACACCTGCAGTTCTCCAGCAGGCTGATCTTTCTCTTCTCTTCATTGGTAACTAGGGAATGCCTTTGGCACCTGTGGGCTGACACCCTCTACAATCTAGATATAACATTACTGGCTTCAGTGAAGCCCAGTTAAAGCAGCCACCAGCCCACAACAGTGTTTAAAACTACAATCAGAACCTGAGAGATAGGCAAATTGGCTTTAGAGCTCATTGCAGAGAGCTCTCCCCCAAAATGGAGAATTTGGCCGTGATAGTCTCTCTCATGCTATGGTCCCAGGTGTAATGAATGGGCCACGATGTAGTCATGGTACTGCCCCAGTCTGTCCTCTCTTTGGCCATCACAAATGCAGAGCAGCGTCAGGATCACAGGGAACTGGGGAGGGGCTGAGGTGCCACTTACAATCAGGATGGAGAGATTTGGCCCATTACCACTAACATGAATCATTGACTTCCCTTTAAAATCAAGATTCTGCTTTCCTCTTGTTGCTAATACTTAAACAATTATCATCACATGCCGACAGCTCAAGATCTTTTTCCTTTCAAATTCTTCCCTGCAAGATTCAAATGGTTTACTGTGTCTAGGTAGGAAAACCATCTCAGGTTGCATGTATGTTGCTGGTCAAACCACTTAAGGTTTCTGGTCAAAAATGCCAGCATGCTTTCCTTGAAAAAAGAGACAGAAAAATCAATAAAGTGTGGTATTTCATTTTATCCAGGATAATGGGAAAGTAAATTAGTCAATAATGGGATCTTGTAGGTAAGTCGTTCTAACTCTGTTTGTTTCACACAATCTTTTGGGATAAATGTGCTTAATATCTTTATGTGGAATGCCTACAATTTGTTATAATTTTATACTCTTTTCTCTCTGAGGGCAACTGAATCTTAGCAATGCTTTGGAAATGGAATTAGAAGAGAGGCTTGAAAGGTTTAAAAATCTTTTTCACAGTAAAGCAGTGTAAAACTGTCAGCAGAGTAAATTTCTTTAAAGGAATTTCCCTAGATTTTTACTGCTGTAAATGAAAAGTATAGCCCAATGAATGAGAGCCTGGAGTTTGGCTTGATGTGGGCAATCTATAATCTTACAGAAGCTGGCAAATATGAACTGTTCTCAGTAAGCAAATGTTTCCACAACTGAGGAGATGCATGTGTCACAGGAGATAATTCTTCACAAGAACAAGAAGACTTTTATTGCTCATTTCCATCTAACTTGCACAAAATGTTTCAAAAACATCTTGCTAGAAAATGTAAATATGTAAAAACACAGTTTAAATATTGTATGTTAGTTTTGCCTTAACTATAATTTTTGGTGAGATGCTTGTTGGTAGCACAGCTGATAAAATGTATAATTGTTTTTTCTAAAAAATGAAGCATGAAGTGGTAAACATCTCTGTAAGTGATAATGCAAACAAGACACATAATTTTGTATTTGACAATTCGTGCAAGCAGAGTTGAGTCATACAGGGTTCTGTTCAGCTGTAGAGCATACTCCCACCTCGCTCAAACAAAAAAGCTGCAGAAGTTCAAAGGACAGTTTCACTTGGTGAGTTATTCCATTCAAAAAAAGGAGAAAAAAAAAATTGAAAATTTATTGTAATACATCCTTTTACTCTCCTGTTCATGACTAAACCAAATTCAACAGTGTCAAAAACCCTCTTGCAGAAACCGCTGCTTAACACTTGGGGTAGCTGTGTGGTTGAATGCAAAAAAAGCCAAAAAGCTACAGTGGTGTTGGAACTAGAGAGTACTCCAACAAAAGACTGGTTACAGGAGGTAGTTTTTACTCTGAATGTTGATTTTCCCAAGGACATGTTGTACGTCAACACCTAAACTGTGGTGACCTGAGTTTATTTCTTTTCATTGTGACAGTGAAGTCTGTCACGTGCCCAGAAGCTGGTGAAATGACCCTTAAAAGTGGCTTTACTGCTGCAAAAGTCAATGTTATGAAAGACCGAGGAAAATTTACTTTGCAAGAATGGCTTCACAAGAAACCTTACTTCGTTTATTTTCCAAATAGTTACTTGCAGCTGAAGTTGTAATAGCCAGCCATCTTAAAGTTGAACTGTATCTCTTGGGCATGACAACAAACTCCACTGCTCTGTAGCATTCCCTCTGGTACCACCCACACCTTTTTTCTCCATTGGCTTGTCTGGATTGTAGGATGCAGCGGGATTGAGACTCATATTCCTGTCTCTTTTATCTAGTTTGCTATCCTGCTAGTATTGACACACAACATTGTACTTTCATAGTTAGGACCATGAATCAAATTTACATGTTTGGGGATGAAGCCAATAAGTAAAAATATTTATGACACCACAAATACTATCTTAATTATATTTCCAATTCTTTGGTCAGGAACTGGACTCACCTTTGTTCTGTGATGCTTAGCTTGATTACATGTGTCTGCATAGATAGACTCCTGTGTTTTGTGGATTCTGACTTCACCAAGATCCTGACCTTGTTGCAGAAATATAAGTAACCTGTCAAGCATCTCTATGATATATCTATCCATAGAGCAAAGAAAATAACCCAGTGGTCAAAGCCTAAATTAATTTAAATCTCCATGTCCAAAATCTCATCCATACTCTACAGATTCTGTTGCTAGTAATCAAGAATGTTTAACTGTGCTTAGCTTCAGATGAGAATTACTTGACTTTCACTTCAGAAAGGAGGCTTCTCAGGCCTCAGGTCTCTAGTGGGTAGTACTGGTACACTGACTCATCCAAAAACTCTCCCCAGTTCTAATGAAAAAATCATCTGAGCTGTGTAACTGTTTAACTTCAGTAGAAGGTCTACAGGGTACCTTTCATAATACAATTTGTAAATAATTGGATATTTCATTCAGTTTTCATTCAGGATGAATATGCTTCCTTTCTTGACTGCTGCTGGCAACCCAGGATTTAAATTTTTTTCTACAAGACTATTTTTGAGACAAAATAATACCACTTCTTAATATGCTGGAATAATTCTGAGAAAATGAATGAGGCGGGGCGTATAATGTGATTAGGCACAGGTAGAATAGGGTAAAATATCATCTCAAATAAAATAAAAGAAAATTCAAAAAATCTCTTAAAGCCATTTTACATGTATTTTAAATAACTATTTGCTATCACATTTTATCTAAAACTATTAAGGAAAAGAAAATGTGCTCAGTTTGAATGAAAATTAAATCTCTCAAAACTGAAAAATTCCCTACTGGCTCCATACAAGACTTCGAACAGTTAATTACATTCTTTTAAACACTTTTTCAATTCAGCAAATTTTGGCCGTGTGTGAAATAGTCCCTGTCTTCTTTAATTACCTATCACAGAGGAAATATGTAAGTAACATAAATAGTCTTCTTAGGACTTCAAATAAGAAATAAACATTTCCCTTGCAATAAGAAAGTTAGAGGAAGTTTCACTGTGAGGCACAGGGAAAGAGTGGGTAATTCTAAAACAGTAGTCAAAGTAATTCTAAAACATCTGTCAAAGAACCTGCTTTTTTACTGTGAGGAAGAAATTATTCTCTGGCACTTTTTAACAAGGTCAGACGTCAGACGACATACCTCGAATACCTTTGGAGTCTCAAATAAAGACCATTACAGCCATGTGGGTTCTCAAGCAGGAAACTCCCTAGTCAACATCTCAATTCTTCCCTTGTTTGTTTGTTTGTTTTTACATGTAAATTCCCTGAAGTTGTATTAAAACATTCCCTTGGTGTCTACTTAGTCTGCTGTAGAGTTTATCACATAAGAAATAGACAAAAGCCTCAGAAGTTTATAATGGCTGTTTGCTTATTAGTTTGATGTCTATGGTTTCTGTGTCCTTGAGTGTTCCCTTCAACCATCATAGAGTAGCAGAAAGATTACTGATGAACTGGAGAACTGTGGGATATATGAGTTATTTTTGGCCACTCACACATCTCACCAGGCTAAAAGTGGTGAGAACAGATGACCAAAACTTTATCAGGACTTGAATCATGCATTTCAGAGCATTTACATTCTTTTCAGTGCTCCCATCACCTCATTAGCTTTTCTGGTTTTAGCGGGTAACATTTAATTTATCTCCAATTTTCATCTACTAGTGTTAAATGAGAAAGCAGTCTTAAAAACTCTGTTTTCATGAGCACTGGGCTAAAATAATTCCTATGAGTGAAGTCCTTTTTTTTCCAGTAGGAGCTTAGGGCTGAAAACCTTGGAAACTAAAATCTTACATGGAAATACAAGTCAGAGATAATTCTGATGTGTGTTAGCTGAATTTTTCTTGGCTCCACTACTCTGTAAGCAGGAGGATTGTTCCATTGTCTGTTCTATTCCTTGACTCCTCACTCTTAAATCAAAGTCAACTTTCAATTCAAATGCAGAATAAAATTGTTCAACTATGCTTATTTTCAATAAAGTTAAATTTCCAAGCTTTTAATGCTAAGAGAAATGCTACCTTGAAATTTATGTGATTGTAGTAAAATTAATAGGTTGAGAAAAATATTTGCTTTAAATTTTCTTTAATTTCTACATAAAATTAAAATGAAGACATTACCTAGGGTGATCTATGTGATTTTGTTGTATAACACTATTTAAAACCTTATCAGCTGCCTCTACAGTAGTTTCCATGATGAAAAACTTCTAGTAAGCTTTCACTGAGATACACATTAAAGCATCCTAAAATTAACCCAGCTTGTCAGCTGCTATCCACAAGAAGAGCATTCTCATTAAGGAAAGTAGAATATCAGTTTTAGGGAAATAAATTGGCTTCTGACATCAAAAGATACAGATACATCTCAATTTGTGTCAATATGTACTTTCATCAGAACATACTAAATAGCTAATGTTATGCAAAACATTTATATCTAATGAGTGATTCATATTAAGGGATAAAAGCTTCCCATTTGTTTTCTTCTTTAACATCTTTAGTTTTTCACTATCTTCTGTAGTGCAGAGATCATCATATGGTTTTCCCACCTCAGAACACCAAGGAATTGAGAGGATCTCAGTGTGATTAGAATCATCAAATCATTGAATCAGAGAATATCCTGAGTTGGAAGGGACCCACAAGGATGATTGAAGTCCAACTCCCAGGCCTGCACAGGACAGCCCCAAGAATCACATCATGTGCCTGAGAGCATTGTCTAAATGATTCTTGAACTCAGGCAGGCTTGGTGCTGTGACCAATCCCTTAATCAATTAGCCTTGCAATGTCACTAAGTACAGATCTTTAGGACTGCTGTAGGGGTTCCCTACTTTCTATCAGAATGATGTAAAATATAGACCTTTATACATATAAATTTTATACAGAGATTGAAGCTTGACATAAAAGAACTAAAGAGAAGGTAATTTCAGCATATTCAGCCCTTCCACCTTGACCCAGAGACTCTAAGGAGTGTGAGAGGCACTATATTAGCACTAACCACCTGCTGGTAAATCCTTGATGGATTTTTTACAACCTATTACAATACTGGCATACTGTAGGGCTGAAGAATGCAGATCACATGAAGTCATGAAGGACTTTCATTATACAAATGACGCTGGACTTAGATGATAGATTACTCAGTCCAAGTAAAGGTGCAATCTTATTAAAGCTGCCACAGGTGGGGAGATCTCTTCTGAGAGATACTGAATATGAATGTATTGTGCAATTGATTTATGAAATATTTTTGGCAATATATCAGTAGCAGAATCTTAATAGTGAGTGTGAAAAAAACCAATATTGAGTAATACCTGTAGATTTTAAAAATATGTTAACTGAACTAAAAGTGAATGGAATGGGACTGATATGAGAACTCATAATGCAGGCTGCAGCACCAGCGCTCTGGAGATAATTACTCCAAAAGCTTGGAGTAACATATTCAGGTTTCCTTTAACTTTCTTAGAGTATCTGTGTTTTGGAGTAGCCTGAATTTTGTGTGGAAACTGTTCTTTTTGTAATCCTGTAGTAGTGATGTTTTTCTGCTGATCTTGAAACCTTCCTGGGATAAAGCAGGCTGATCAGGAGGCTTGCCTACAGCTTTTCTTCCACTCAGGAGTGCCTTTCTGCAGTGTATTTTAGCTGATTCATTATGCTATGGTTCATAGCATGGTGTTCTCTAAGATATCATGCATTGGGTTAATTTCAGATGCTGTCCAGGACCACACCAGCCATAAACACACATTCTGTCCCTGAGACAAGACCAGATATTGCCCAACCATTAACTCAGTCCACTGATAAACTATGTCCCCCAGTGCTACCTCCACCAGCCTTTTAAACATGTTCAGGAAGAGTTGCTCAACCACTTTCCTGGGCAGCCTGTTTAAATGCCTGACCACCCTTTCTGTGAAAAACTTTTCCTTAATATCCAATCTAAACCTCCTTTGGTGCATTTCCTCTGGTCCTGTCACTTGCTACTTGGGGGAAGAGACCACAACATCCTTTCAGGTAGTTGTAGAGGTCCCCACTCTGCCTCCTTTTCTCAACACTAAACAATCCGAGCTCCCACAGCTGCTCATCATTAGATTTGTGCTCTAGACCCTTCACCATCTCTGTTACACTTCTCTGGACACACTCCAGCACCTCAATGTCTTTTTTGTACTGAGAGGCCCAAAGCTGAACACAGGATTTGAGATACGGCCTCACCAATGCTGAGTACAGTGGAAAAACACTGGAGAAGGAAGGCATCCATCCTGCTACCTCTTGCCAAGTGAGTGCCTGACCATTTGAGTTATTCTCCCTATTCTTAACAGAACTTTTTGACTGCTGACAACGTGCAAACAAATGTCAATCGTGTTGTCTGTGTTCACAGTTGTTATCTCGTCCAGGTACAACCATGATACTAAGATGATTGCAGATACTTCATTCCTTGTGACAGAATTAAGTGCCTATTCTCCCTTAAAAGAACTTTGTATTTAATTGCAAAGGTGTTATTATTGAAGATAAAATGCACTCTGAATGACCCACAACACTTGATCAGTGTAAGGATCCCACAGCTGTCCATATTTGCCCCTAGAATGAAACTCCTGGGGAGTCTGCCTTCTCCCTAGGAAGGTTATAATAGCTCATAAAGCATGTTGGTCAAGTGTCAGCCTATTTTATAGTCACTTGATGGCTCCTGTCATATTATGTAATATTGTGTCTCCACAAGGTGGTAGAAGTGGGTAATTAATTCCACAACAAGTAACATTCATACTTTGATTGCTTTTACTCTGGTAATGAAAAGATACCTTAGTTCTTTATTTTATAAAATTTTTTTTTCTAACAATGACCAATTTTCTTATAAATCTCTTGCTAATGACCAGCATTTCATTCATCTTGTCATATTTTGTTGTAAACAGTTTTTCATTTAATTAATCTCATCACTGTCTCGTTATCTCCCTTTAATGTTGACTTTTCTAGGATTCTTTTATTTGTAGTTCAATTGTACTGTTGAAGCATGATACCTAATGGCTTGAAGCCAAGGTCAAATAGCTTGGAATGGATGAATCATACTCTTTATGGATAGATCTTCAATGAAATACTGAGTGGTGAAACCATGAAAAAGGAGACCAGGCCAAAATTTTCAACAGGAATGACTCATTCTATAATGTACACTTCAGAATATTCCATGTCGTTGCAAACTGTCACAGTAAAATAGCAGAAGAAAAATACTTCTTGTTGTTTCCTCTGTGTTGCTGAGATTTCAATGGGTGTCTGAATTCTGTCTAGTGGGAGGACATCTTTCACTCCATGTGTTCTAGCTTCCTCACTTATGAGCTTTATCATTACTCTCTATAAATGCATAGACTCTATTTTTGTAAACCATTACCATATATTTGCAGTCTCTTTAGATAAACTTTTTATATAAATAGGATCTAATTAAATTCAAAGAAAACACTGAAATGGATGGCAGTGTTACATTTGTAGTTTCAAGTCTTTTCTCACATCAATATTACTCCATTTTAACTCACTTATTTTCTTTGGAGTTAGGATTTATATGCTTGAGAAGGGAGGAATACAGTATCTTTTTACTGATTAAATATTAATTTTTTAACTGCATATCAAATCTGGGTATTTAATTTAAGGGCTTGCCATCAAGTTAAACTTTTTTATTACATGGCTTCTAAATTTAGATTTTTGTTAGATATCTAAAGGTTTTAAATAAATAAGGCTAGATTAGGACTGTCAGTTTACAGTTATGGAAAATTCAAGTAATTGTGCACTTCTCCTCCAAAGAAATATGAAAACAGATTGCCAGTATTCTTGAAGCTTTAAGAAAATAATAAAAAAAGGGGAAAAAAAAAGCTGTTTTCCTTTCTAATAAGATGCACATAAGCAAAGGTTACAAGTATATACAGCTTTGTCAAACAAAAAATGAAGATCTGAAGTCTAGCACACCTGCCAGGTTCTAAGCATTGTCTAGGCTCTTTTTCACACAAACTGTCTCAGAAATCTTGAATGAAAAAAGTATCAATTCAAAGGAATAACTTTGCATATGTCTTAGGCCCTCTTCAAATGACAAAGAAAAACATTTAAGCCAGAATAGAATGCATTTCTGTAGTGAAGATGCCAGTGGAATGAACGAGCATTTAATTACGCAAATTTTGTTTATCTAATTTTTAAAACATCATTTCTAAATGTTCAGACTCTTGCAAAAGGTCCTGTTGAGTAATATTACTGGTGCTGTGTGGGCCACAGATTCTCATTTTTCTGTCTATCTGGTCTATGTCTTAAATTAATATATGAGTTTAGGAAATGGGAATGGAAACTTCTGCAAATTCTTCTACCCTTCAGCCATAATCAGTGCTTGAGACACTTTCTTTGATATTGTAAACTTTCCCAGAGATTTGTACATGATAGGTAAATTTTTAGAACCTAGACCATCTATCTTAATCAAGGCTCTAAGATTTATTCAAATAAAAGTACAGCATAAATGCAAGGCTATTCCATAGGTAGCTTAAACAATATTAAAAAATCACTCTAAATTCCAGGTGAGTAATGCACCTTGACTCATAATGACGAAAAAATAATTTCATCTTGGAGACCGTAAGGAAAGGAAGATCACAAATTGCCTAGTTATAAATAGCAGGGAAGAATTAGAAGCATCTATCTTGACTACTGCAGGTGTAGACTCCTAACAGTAACATTTACAGAGACAATTAAATACTGTTCATTTGCAGCAAGGGATTTAATTAGTATTTGTTACCATGACTGAAGAAATAGTTTGTCCAGTCTAGTGATCTTGTTTTAACTTTTAGAAAATTTACAAACTGAATAATGAGGGGATTGTACAGGAAAGTAATCAATTTAGTCCCACAGAGATGTTTTTTAAGTTACTGTGTGGGCAAGAACAGGAGGACTGAAACTGGTCTTTGCGTAGCTGATGGAATAAAATAAGTATTTCATAATGGCAGCTATATGATAAACTAGTGGTAGTATAATCTGAAAACTTAGATTCAACTACATCTGTCTTGTGTTTTGGTCTTCAAAAGTGTATATAAATTTTCATAGCCTTCATCAGTCCCACAGTCTAAAACTTTTCAGTCACAGTGCTCCTGTTGAGTGCTTTATAAAAAAAGTCTACTCAGGTTGGATAGATTAGTATTCTGATTTTGGCTGGGACAGAGTTAATTTTCTTCTTAGTAGCTGGTGCAGTGCTGTGTTTTGGATTTAAGTATAAGAGTAATGTTGATAACACAGGGATGTTTTAGCTGTTATGTACTGTTCGCCTGAAGTCAAAGACTTTTCAGTGTCTCATGCTCTGCCAGTGAGGAGCTGCATAAAAAGCCATGAGAAAGCATAGCCAGGGCAGGTGACTTGAACTGGCTAAAGGGATTTTTCATACCATAGAATGCTGTGCCCAGTATATAAGCTGAGAGAGTTATTTGGAAGAGGGTTGATCCCTGTTAGGAGATGGGCTGGATATTGGTCAGTGGGTGGTGAGCAATTGTGTTGTGCATCACTTGCTTCTTTTGAGTTCTGTTATTCTCTCTCCCTCTCCTCACAGTTACAATTATTACTATTAATACTAGCAAATTCATTGTTATAATGATAATATTTTATTTCAATTATTAAATTGTTCTTATTTCAACCAGCAAGGATTACCTTTTCCTTCTGATTCTCCTCCCCAGTGGGGCAGGGTGAGGGAGTGAGTAAGCAGCTGCGTGGTACTTAATTGCCAGCTGGGGTTAAACCACAGCAATTACTTAGGGCACATAGTTTTGAAGAATGTTTGTTCTTGTGGAAGAAAAATGTCCTTAATTTCCAACTCTATTCTTATGGGATGTTTAGCAGCTTTTTATCTGAGTTATATTAAACTATGGCTAATTTTCCCTACTAAAGAACTGTCACCAAATGAAATCATCTCATCACTAAAAGCAGTTTTGATGAGCTTTTATGAACAACAGGCACGAACCTCCTCTGTCAGTGTCATATCAATATATTTGCTAACACACTGCTCAGAAGTTGGTGTATTTTTTGACCACAGAAACTGTAAAAATTGAAAAAAAATATTTTCTATGTCAAAGGCAATATGAGATTATAAAACTGGAGGCATATAAGTACAAAAGGTTAACAAAAACTTACATATCTCAAATATTTTCCTTTTTTAATGACTTAAAAAGGAAGGAGGAAGTACTAGAGAATCTCATATTAAGAAAAACCATAAACCAGCAACAATTTTAGTGGTTGTTCAATGCACTCAGATGGAGTTTTGCAGAGGTGCAGGTATGTTTTGCAGAGGCTGTTTTGAGCTCTTGGCTTTTGCACATGCTCAGTGTGCATTGGTGTCTGAGATTCCTCCCAGTCTGAACACTGACAGTCCTGCAGTGTATTGTGTATATAATGGAGGAAGAAGCTGGCTGCTAGAGAATTCAGTTTATCTCCCTTAACTTTGTTATAGTGCCTGCTATAATGATGTTTTCTCACTTGACTGCTGTTGAAGAAAACAAACAAATAAGTAAAATGCTTGGGTGTCTCACACCTGTGAGGCCAAACTAGACTTCCAGGAAAATAGTGTTAACTCTGGTGGAGATGGGAGAGTGCAGCCCTATTTCATGGCAGCATCAATTTCTCTGATTGCAGAATTATTACCGGTCTTTGAAGCTCAAAATTTTTCTAAGGGGAAAAAGCAGGCCTTTACAGTTACGAAGTATTAACTTTATTGATAATTAACCTTAAAAAAAATTAACTTTAAAAAGCTTATAGTTTTTTCACAACAACTCTAAGAATTGTCACCTGCCACCAGTGACGCCCTTGCTGAAGGCCATTAGGAAGTGGCATTAATTACTGGCCGAAGTAAATCATCTCCATGCTTTTAAGAACATTCCCTTCAACTTATGAAGAAACAAGTCATTCACAAGGACTCGATGTGAAGATATTCTTACACTGAAATGTCACCTAATAATTTAAATATGCATGATAACATTTCATTTGCTACAGTGGATCAAAAGCACTTGCATTTGGTCAATGGTTAATTGGTCAGCCTTACACACAGGAAAGAATCTCACATCTTAAACTAAGCTATAGTGAGCTGTGTGAGTTCACCACAATGCCAAAGAATAATACTGAAAATTTCACCATTTTCTTTATTTTCTGCCCTTTAAAAATCTATTCTGACACATTGAAAGCTATATGGTAGGTGAATACAATAAGCTATTCAATCTTTTTTTTTTACTACAGTACCATAAGTCTGGGAAAAAAAGCCTGAGAAATCTAATTGAAATTGTCACTGGTTTTATTGAAGAGCAAAACCTTCTGGTTTTATGCTGTCTAATAACAGCTTGCATAACTCTATATTTTCGATAAACTGTGGGCTGAAAAGAAAAACTCAAATGAAGACTGTGTTTTTTTCCTAAGAGGAGATACTGGAGCCAAAACTGAGCAAAACTTTTCTTTACATTGCATGTTTGCAATTCTCCAGGCAAAATGTCTTTTGCACTTCAACTGATGGAAACAGTAATTTTTTTCAGGCTTTTCCTCTTCCAAAACTTTGGTTACTCTCTTAAATTCTTTAAGAAGGGCTTAAATTTTGCTGTAGCATTCACTGTGAGTGATTCAAAGTAGCTCTATTTTTTTTTTTTTTTTGAGGTTTCTGGTATCTGTATATGATGCTCCACTCAGTTTCAACTGTGAACATACTTTCTCTGGAAAGAATGTACAGTGTAACACTAACAACATAATACTAACAATTTTTAGAATCATAGAATACCCATAAGGATCCTCGAAGTCCAACTCCTGGCCCTGCACAAGACAACCCCAAGAGTCATACCCTATGCCTGAAAGTGATGTTCAAATGCTTCTTGAACTCTGTCAGGCTTGGTGCTGTGACCACTTCCCCAGAAGCCTGTTCCAGTGCCCAACCACCCTCAACACACTATCCTAATTGCATGTAGCCTAATATATGCTTTATACCTGATATAATTGTCATACTGCCTAACAGCCTAATGTTAATTAGGTTATTGTAACTTCCAGGATTAAAATTATGTTTTAAAAAGGATAAAGGAACTGAGAGGTTTTAGTCCTCCTGCATACTGTGGAGGAAGTGAAGGGGAGAACTCACTTCTGCATCAATTTCCTGAAACCAGAGCCTTGACAGTAAATATCCTTCTTTTGAGGCACTTTGCCTTCAAAACCCTCTCTCTGCCTTCTAGATGGCTCAAGAATCCTTAGCCTTGCACACAGCTGAAAATCCCTCTTGCTTTGAACCCAGGGAAACAGCTATTAGAGTAAATTAGGCCTAGTTGAAAGTTAGTATATGGACTTTAGTTATCCCCACAGGACAGAAGAGTAACAACAGAGCGTCATTTCAAGCCTAAGTGATCTGCTAATGATTGTGAAAGTTGTTACTGTGTCAGTCACTGTGGAAGTTGGGGTGCTGAGAACCTTTGAATTTGAGCAAGACAATGAAGAATAGAGCATTCTCTATAACTGACATTGCCCAGGGTTGTATGGGGAGAGAACCAGGGACCCTCAACACTGCACCAGGACTGTGCCTGACACAGCAGGAACCACTGTCCATTAACACTTCTACAAAAAAGGCCAGTCATTTAATTAATAAAATTACGTGTACTTGTAAATAAAAAGTTTTTGTGTCAAGCCCAGTTAATATCCACATTTCCACTTGGTGTTTACTGTAATGGAATACCAACCACATGAATTGCAGATAACTAATATGTGGATAGATGGGCACTGGGCTCTTGGATGTGAGGTTATGGCAAGACCTTGCTCCAGGGATGGGGTTGGCACAGCGCAGGTTGCATGCGTTGCAGCCTTTGCCCAAGGTCAGGATGATGGGAGTGAGGTCATGCTATTCACTAAGCTCCAAAGGCGGAGGTGTGAGTTGATGTGAATATATATGTGTACAAAAATTTGTAAAATGTTCAAGTGTAAAGGCAGAAGAAATCTCTGGTCCTTCAACGAAAGGATGAATGAGGCCTGCTGGCACAGGGTTTGACCTGATGGCATGTTGTGATTTGTCAGGGAGTATACAAAGGTGAAGATGGAGACACCTGGAGCATTGGGAGACCAATATGAAAAGGGTTCAACATGTGAGGGAATGGGGAAATAAGTCTTAAAGTGAGTCTGTGCCTTTGTTGGAAGAAGTATGGAAACTGGATGAAGAGGAGGATGCTCCGGAAACCAGTGCACACACTAGTGGGCAGGTAAGAGAAGCTCTGAGAACTGCCCAGAAGGACAGGGATATATAGAACAGCAAAATCCTGAGCAGAGAAGTGGGGGAGGTAGCTTGTCAAAAGGCAGGACAGCTGCACTGCTAATCAAAAGGGCTGAGATCTTGGTCTCTAAGATCATGGTAGCAGGGGCTTCCCATTGGGATCTGGAGCATGGAAATAAGAGACATCTGGTCTTTCTCTGGAAGTCTTTTTTGGAGTCTCAGTGTTCTAGTGGGTGCACATTCCCAGGTGCAGCCAGTGTTGGGAGCCACAGTAAGCATGTTCAAAATCAAAGTTGTGTGGGCGTGCAAGTAACAGTAAGCCTGTCAACAAGTGAAACAAGTTGTAGCACACCAGTGACATTGGGCCCTAATGGAGATGGTGGTGGAGTACAAAATATCCTGCAGGTCTCTGCTGGAATCTGATGCCAGTCACTGGGAATTTGAAGCTACAGATACTGGGGATGAGAAGCTAGCCACACAGTCCAAAAGAAAGAGATCTGCAACACCTGTGCTGGAGTCCACAAAGCAACTGAAATACCAGGAACAGAACAACAGCTTTAGTTAGTGCCTCAGCTGCCAATAGTACACTGGATGTCCATAACAGCTCCTGGATGACAGCCTACTGCTATGTGGGAATGGATTAAACAATGGAAAAAACGCAGATGGAAATATTTGGGGAACCCATCTGGGCCACCAAGGTCAAAAAAAGACATCATGACATACCAAATCTGTTTAGCTGTGCTTGGAGGACTGCTATGTGCTACATGTAGTGCCAGCATATGCCATCCACCCACAAACACTTCTGCTACCATGACTCTCACAACAGACTGCTGGAAAATGAGTGTATGTGTGTGTGTGTGTGTGGGAGATTTGCAGTAGGGCAGGTGTACAAAAACACGTATATAACAACCTATGGGCAAGGCATAGATGGCAAGCAGTGTCTTCCACAGAAGACCTAATCTTGACTCTAGTACACAGCAGCACTGAGAATGATAGACAGGTTACAAGTAACTAGGCAATTGGCTGTGTGAATAATGCCACATTTGTAATGAGTAATTTAGTGGCATTAACAATCAGTTCATATATTAAGATCTGGAGAATGTCTCAATATGTATACATAATTTCACAAATGGCAATGAATGAAACTAAGCTGTATGGATATTTACGAGCATGTCTAGATAACAAAAAGGGGGCTGTGCAGCAGTTAGGTCCAGCAGTCAATACTATTAACATATGGACTTTAGTTAACTGGACAGGATAAGGGAGTAACTTAGTTTTAGGAATAGAAATGTGTAAGCAAACCTAATGTGTGTTGTGTAATCTTTGAGACAAGCATATTGTGAACACCAAGCAAGGTGACAGGCATTAATGGACGCTGCATGAATTTCAGTGAGATAACCAAGGATTTATTTTTGTCTACCAAATCCAATAACTGATGATCACCAGGTTATCACTAAGAGAGGACCCAAAGAACTCCAAACCTAAATAAGGTATGTGCATGGCATGTCTAAAATTTAGCCTAACTCAAGCAAGTTCTCTCCTGGACAATATCGTCCAACCCGCAGAGCAGACAAGTCCAATAATTTGTAAAATTGCATTTATTTTTGATCAATTTGGTTTTGTATCCAGTTCCAGTTAGACAGGACATTATCATTTGGTTTTAATCCACAAAAAGAGGACTCCACATTTCCCAGTACACGGTTGCACCTGCTCACCAGTACATCAAACATTCAGCCTCCTACTTCAGACCTGTCAGGGTTATGCTTGTATCTCTTCAAAGATACTTATTGTCTGTACATATTATGGCTTTGGTAGCAGTTGTCATTATATGTTAGGATAGCTAATAAAACTGGCAGGCAAACATAGGCTCTTCATATTATTGCCTGTTAAAGCTTTCTCATCCTCTATTTCATTCTTTTTTTTGGGCTTGCCCTGATACGAGATCCTTCCCGCAGTGCCAAATCCTTTCCCTTTTAAGCCCCCCTTTATTACTGAGAGCTCAACCTTTACAGCTCCAAATCTCACTCTGACTCTTTGCAAGCCTTGTCCAAATCTTTCTGATTTGACTTGCCCAGCCACATAAAAGCTTCAAGTTCTCCATATTTCTGCAGCCCTTTGGTCCCCACCCTCATTTCTCACACTATGGCCCTTCTTTGACATGGTTCCTATATGACTGTTCTTGTTCATTCTGTTCAAAAATCCCTGCTGCCAATCCCCTCCATTCTCCTAGGCTTGACCACATCTTTTTTGCTTTGCTGCTGCAGCCTACTGACACTCTCCATCATTCTAACCGCGAAGGTCCAATAACTAATCGATCCAAGGTTGGGGGTGAAATCTGGAATTCTTTATTGAAGACACGCTTTGCAATATATTAGTCGGGCAGTTGGGGCATGTTAATGAGGAGGACGGGTTATGCTAACTAAGGGACGGATTATGCTAACCAGAGGATTACTCAATTCTCGGGTACAGTTACACAAACTGGTTAATATTTTCCTGTAGGGAGAAATCACAAGGGAAGAAAGAACAGAGGGGTTTCTACACATCTTGCAACATCACCAAAAAGCCTTTACATGTCTTGCTGAAGGAGACAGGACAATCAACATAGCTAAATGTTAAGGGGTCTTGTGAGGAGGCTTTTGCCTCTCAAAGCAAAGAATTTTAGCTTCTGCTTCCGTGGCTTGCTTTTTGAATCCTGTCAATTCTCCTTCTGCTAATAGCTGAGTTTTGGATTCCAACACTAACTTCCTATAGGCTCTAAAAGTGGATCCAGATCTGACTGCTATTTTGAAACCTAAATATAAGTAGGCACCACATAATCCAAGTCTATCCACATCTACTCTATTGTCTGGAAAAGATGACTTTGCTGAAGGAGAAGAAATAAAAATCAAAAAATTAAAAAAGGAAAAGTAAGTCAAACAATATACACAGTAGGCCTATATTTTCATAGTAGCAGTTGAAGCATTGCTTTGTCTTCTGGCTTTAGAAGAAACATAGTGCTTACAAAATTACTATGGTATGCCTGTTCTGGAGGAAAAGAGGACAAGAAGAAGACTGTGCCCTCCATGAAACTGTGTCTAGTAGGAATAAAGTTTGCATTTTAATAGATAACACTGAGGAATAGCATGAGTTCCTTTTTGTTCACTGTGAATGCTTCTAAGTTTAAGGTTACAGTTCACATGTGCTCAAACAGGGGTAAGAAAAATCAATAACAGAGTTTCTTTGGGCTCCTTTCCCTCAGAGAATAAAGGGGGAAAAAATGAAGTATATGAAAAGCTGGTCTTTGAAAGATCTGTGTTGCTTTCAGAAGAACTAGAAACTTTTGACCTACATGTTACCCTGACTTATTGGTGATAGGTGCTCAGGAACAGGGAAAATTGATCTTTTAACTCAGAGTCTTTCTGAACAGGGGACTTGAAAAGGGGGTATGGTAATTAAGTCCCAATAGAACTGCTTTCATTAACTATAACTGATAATTTTTATTGAGAATTTGGCAGGAAATGCCTGCTTTAAGAATGAATATCACTTACTCAATGACACTCAGAAGTACAAGTAGATTTGTCAAAGCAGTATTTTATTCCAGGACAATTGAGTCATCCACCACATAGCCAATATATTTTCTAAGAGTTACGCAAGTGGCCTTGAAAAAAAATGGAATATCTAGGTCTTATGCATCTCAATGAAGGAAGCAGATTGTCATAACAACTTTGAAAATGCCATTCTTTCAGTCACAATTAATTTTAGCCCAGCCCAGGCACTTCACAGAACTGCAAATCAGAAATTCAACAATAAAACTGAAGGCGATTGCTGAAAGGTGCAGGTTATGAACTCTTTCCGCTTCTAGCTTGTGAATGGATGCTGCAGCAGTCCTCACTCTGGGCATGAAAGAACAAAAGCCAGAGAAGACAGAAAACTGAAGTCCATGAAAAAATCTTGTTCTTTGTACATTGTGGAGAATTTGAATAGTGCGTCTTCAAATGTAAGCTGTCTGTGTTACAAGGAGGGCCTCAACTAATTAACAACAATTAATAGGTTTAAAGCACATACTCGAGTGCTTTACTGAATTGAAGCCTAAATAATGGTAATAAAATAATCCTGTATATGAACTCTTTTTGAGTGAGCAATTTCTTCTGTATCACTCAGAGACTTCATTTTCATCACAGTAAATAGTGCTTGGGATGCATGTGGCTCTCCCTAAGCATCTAGGGCAGAGAGACCAGTCTGCAGCCTAAAGACTTGACACACTAACACTTCCTCCACTTTTAAAAATTGACAAACTCAGAGAAGAGCTTTTCTGATGAAGTGCAGATCAGTATTGATTTCTTTACATGGAAGATTTATTTAATGTATATGTGTTATGTACAAAGCAGGCAACCTGCATGATTACAAACACATCAGTAATACTGAAATTCCTTTGTATTTTTTTTCTTTTTGTTTCTGCTTTTCCCTCTTTATCATCTACTGTTTGATTGTCTTTCTCTCACCCATATCATCTTGGCCTAGAGCTAAGGGGAAATAGGAGATTCTGCCAAGAATTTTTTAATGTAAAATCCCCTTTCCATATTGGCAAGACTCTAAGCAAATCAGTTTTTCTCAGCTGGAGTGTTATCTGCTTTGGCTGAGAAGTGAGTTTTGAAAAAAAAACACCGCTTGAAAAAGTGCCACTCTTTGTTTCATCCAGGCTGGTATCATATGTCATATGTATTGCTAGTATTTATTTAGCTGGACTGAGCAGCAGTTTGTTTCTATTTGATCTCTTTGACTTTTCACTTTGCTTCTCCAGGAGTCCTTTTTTCTCTCCTCTTCATCATGCTTCATCCTGTGTGAATGGCCTTTCAACATTTGTCGATATCGTGATCTACCCTGTTTTTGTTTTTGTTCTTACAGGCTCAAAAAGGCAAGAGGAAACATGGGAAAGGAGAAACACTCTTTGTACCTGACTTGCAGAAAGGCACATCTTGAATGTTTTTTTTTTAATTTTCAAGAATATTGCTAGATTGAAAGAAGATTATTCTTTCTGAGTAATAAACTCTCTGCTTATTACACAATAGATTTAATCAGAAGATCACAAAATACCTTTCAAACCAAATTAACATCATTACCTTATTTTCATGAAACTCTGATTATTGAAAAGATTTATCTGCAGTGACTCGGCAGGTCTGAGGAACTGTTACTCAGACCAAGATATTTTTGAAATAGGAGTCTGACCATTATAGCTAAGAATATTAATTATTTAAAAGATATTTCAGATATTTTTCTTTTTGGAAAATTACTCTCAGTTTCCTATCATCACTGAAAGGTCTTCACAGTTCAAGTGAAAGATGAGGGCAGACTTATCGTAACATGGACAAGCCCACCACAGACTAGAGTAAATACAAACTCTGCAGAAAGATGATGGGGGCTGTAGTAAAGGGAGGGTGGAGAAGATTCCTGTTGCTAAATAGGGTCTTATAATGCTTATCTTCAAGCAGATATTCTGTCTCTTTGAGGTCATCTAACAATGATGCAGAATCCTTTCATTTGGCTGTATCACAAATGGACTTCAGGTAGTGTTTGCCACCACTCTTTTGTATGTTTTGTGCACTTATATCAAATGTGTAGTTCTAGCTGAATTGTTCCTTCATGATAAAAGTTAACCTTTATGTTAAAATACGTGTTCTGGTATGAAAATACATTATTTTGTAGCAACTCATTGCTAATAATTACTGCTCAAGCAGTCATGTAATGTAAGTTATGTGTTTTAGGATAGTTATGGAACCAAATACTGAGTAAGAGAAGAGAAAATAAGTAATGAAAAAGGATAGGAGATCATGTAATAACTTGCTCCCATTTGTACTTGTATCAAGTAATTCAATGTATTGACTGTTGATTTCATAGGTAAACAGTGTCTTCATAGGTAAACAGTATTTTTTGTCACATCATCCTTCTGCAGGGCAATTAATAGTTGTACAAGGCAGGTATTTTTGCATAGGTGGGTATTAGTATCTTTACACCTGCATCAAGAAATTTAGAGGCTTGTGTCCTCTGATTTAGAAAGTGGACCTTAAAAGACTTATATCCATTGATCATGAAACCCTGTGAAACACCGTAAGTGAAAGATGTCATACCTTCACACAGTTCTATTCACTTAAAACACAAGCTTAGTTCAATGTATAAATATGGGATTTTCTGTTAATAAGCTGTTGAAGACAATCAGGTAACAAACTCTTTTAAGGATGCCCTAGACTCCTAAGGTGTTTCATTTCAACATCTTCTCAATGACAGCAAAAACTCAGGGATACAACTAACACTGAAACTTCACTCTTTCTCCTCCCTCCCACCCCCCCCCCCCGTGTATGGAAATATTCTCCTTATATTTCAAGGCAAATAAAACAATTGCTGCCGCACTCCTGGACTTCAGTGCTCTTGGATTCACAGAGAAGACTTACAAAATTATCAAATAATGTGTGCTGTTTTCTTCTGAATTACTTCTTTAAAACTGAAATATAAAGTGCCTCTCCAAGGAATGACTTTGCAACATAACATTTTATTCCATATTCCAAAGACAATTGTTCTATTTTAATGCTGAATGTTTATGGAAACTATTCTTCCAGCTGTGACACACTGAAATGTACATGTCATAGAGGCTTGCTACAAGACCTCTGTCAGCAACATTTTGCAAAAATACATGTATTCAGAAAAATATGACAAAATATTGCAATGCATCTATTAGACTGTCTCTGATAACAATCTACTGATTGTTACAGTCATGCAAGTTTTCACATAGCAGCGCATTGGTGCATGCACTGTACATACATATTTGTATAAGTTAAATTGCGTATATATACGTATATACTAAAAAAAATACAGACTGCAGTTTCTAGAGACTTGTCTCCTGGCTTGTAGATAATAATAAACATGATTGACTCCTGCAGAATGTAGCCTTAAACAAAGTGGATTGAAGTCTCCTGTCTATTTATACTTAATACCAGAGTTTTGGGGGTTGGTTTTCTTGAAATGAAGGCCTTCAAACCTTTAGGGTATGAAAAATTAGAATGATATATGGTTGCTATATAACATGTTCCTCAAAGATATCCACAATGAGATTATTAAAAATGTATTTAATGTTGATTCCTTCATAGTAGTTTCAAAAGCTATCAGATTATAAGCAGAAAATATGCAGAGAAAGTATTACTAAATTTCAAGGATATCTTTAAGTGTGGAGTAGAACAACAGCAATCTGTCTTTCTTAAAATAGGATTTCCCAAATTTAATGAAATATTTCTTTGTCATTCTGTCTATTCTAGGATGACAAGAAAACAGTGATCCATTGAAACTGCACAGGTAAAACATGGGGAAAATTCTAGAAATCTTAATGCAGAAAGTGTGCTCCCATATGTCAGTGGCTGTCTTACATCAGTGAAATCAAGCAGAGGGAAAGACTGCAGTTTCTTCCTAATTCCATAGCAACAGAAGACCAGACATGTTAAGCTCTACCATCAACAATATATTCAATTTTGTAAGACTCTTAAAAACTCTTAAGTTAACTTCTTTCAGAAACTTTTAAGCTAATTTCCTTGGGAAAGATTATGTTGGATGGTCTCAAAGGTTTAAAAATTCTTTCCATGAAGTAGAAATTATTTCTGTTGAAATTCGTGGCTATAAAATAAATGAGATTTCATCTCATAGCCATAACAGTCTGAAAAGTGTTTCTGGAATGGTGTGAGATCCAGTCACTTCTGCCTACATGTGGGTAACTGATATTGACAGGAAGGACTTTTTTGCATGCAGATGGAGGGGAAAATAAACACGGGACATCTAACTGGCATCACACTGCAAGCAAAATAGGTATTGATACCAAGCTGGAAGTTCAAAGGGGGACTTCTATATAGTTATAGGCAATTTACATTCCCATAGAGCTGAAATGAGAAATACACACCTTAGAAGGAGGAATAGATCTTTTCTTGCAGTAATGGAGTTGAAGTTCAAGGTTATTTCCCTATATTAAGAATGCATTCATGTATCATAGCTAATATGCTTAGAAATATTTCAGAAATGCTTGAAACACATCAAACACATCAAAGCATTTGTTACTGTGAGACTGTATTTCTATACAGGGCTATGAACAACTTTGCTACCATGCAAAGAAGAAATCACCAAGAGTCTCTTCTCTGAACAAAATTACTTTACACTGTGGTCACTCTGATTCCTTTTACTTTGATAAAAACTCCAGTGTGTGTGGATATGAAACACAATAACAAAAGCACAGAAGGTTGAAAAGCTATTAGAAAGAGATCATGAAGGCAAGTGCCAACCTTGAAATGATGGGGTTATTATAAATCATATCCTTGAAATACCAAGGAGAGGAGAGAAGCCTTACGTGTCCTTACATTTAGTCTGAAGAGGGCTAGTTGTGAGCAGTTGTTCTCATCTACTATCCTATTCCACAGAATTTGAATATACACAGAGACACAGACACACTCATACATAAAAGAGCAAATGTAAAGAACAGAACTTTAGGACTTAGTAGCATTAAAGCATTTCAGGGACATGAGATAGTTTATGGAGTCTCTGTGGCATCTCATCATCTGTAATGATATCATGGAGTTTTAGATTTATTTCATATATGTTAGAGGCACGTTTGTCATATAAAGTATGAAAGATTTTATTTTTCTATTGACTTTTATTCCCATTCCTTTCCATATACAAATTTATTTTTTGATTGCAAAGTCTCAGAACTTCTTAGGTTGTGTCCTTGCTGGTCTGGATCGGAATTTTTTTGAAACTCAGAAACTACATTACTGTGTGGAATGGCAAAATTAGCCATTGCTGGTGCACCCCACAGAATGACTCTGCCATAACAGCCTTTCCAAAACTCAGCATCAGCATTCACCACTTGCATCTCATTTCCCTTTTTTTAAATAAAGAAGTGATTACGGTATTACTCTGACCTTGGCCAAGACAAAAATTCTTTGGGCAGTGAGGGAAGAAGGAAAATAAACAAATTAGGCTAATTCTATCCTAACCAGACCAACCAATTTAAAAAAAAAAAATTAAAAAAAAAAATAAATTCTTCAGGATTTTTTTTATCTTCTCTTTAAGCTGTATGGTTGGAGGACCTTACACCCTCTTTAAATCCTTATTAAGGTTAGTTGAGCACAGACCTTCTTATCTGAGATATTCTCCTCAGGGTTTAGTACCACATATACTTACTTTCAATCAGCTTCTTTAATCATGGCAACAAAGTCTTATTTTAAGTCTGGTTTCTTCTAGACAGAGCCCAAATGTGTTCCACAATTTCTATTCATAAAAGATGGTAATTTACAATAAAGTTTAACTGTTTAAAAGGATGTGCTTTTCAACAGATAGTTCTCCTATTGTCTTTCAGTTTAGAGTTATATTGTTTTATCAAAATAGTGTGATTACATAAATAGTGCAACTGCAAAACAGAATGGAGGAAAAAAAATGCCATTGATTAGAAAATTCAGTTTTGGAGGAGAGCATTATCTCACAAGAAAGTATTAGTCCTAAGAAAGGGACTGTAGCTACAAACTGTCATGATAATGTGTATTTTTAATTATATCAGTAATGTTAATAGATTAACAGATAATGAAGAGAGATATCAAAGACATCAATATTACTTGAAATGCAGGCTAAATATTTAATGTATATGTTGAAAAATCCATGTAAAAGTAAAATTCCCTAAGATAAACAAAGCATGTTAAATAGATCTGAATGACAGAGATTGGTTAACTCCCTAATTGGAAGAACACACAAGTGAAACTAACCACATAAGTCACAGAATAAATGAAGGAAAGGCTGCTACAGAGATTAAAGATTTATACAGCTGTTTCATCCATCTGGTGTTTAACCAAGCAAAGGCTGGTGGAGAACATATGACTCGGATGCCTATATTGCAGGATAACTGACTGATTAAATGAATTTGTACATCCATCAAAGACCAGAAGACTTTAAATTAGACTTTCCAAAAAAAGCCACACAAAACATTTTGAGTGCACAGAGAGCTTGTACAAGAGTAGTCACTGATTTTCAAAGCAGTTTAGGAAGATCATGGAACGACATACTAGGATAGGTTTTGACACTGTAGCAGGTTTTAAGTGCTTAATTACTGGAAGCTATAAGCTTTAATACATTGCCTAAAATATTGCATGATTTTTAAAATGTAAAATTAAAGCATGCAGTGGTGAGTTATACTTAAAATATGAAGCCAAAGAGAAAATTTCCTATGAATTTTGTTCAACTGAAGAAAAAAATGAACTGATGTTAGTACCACCACTTGTGAAATCAGCTCTGCAATCTGCTATGCTGAGCATCCTAAATCTCAAGAAAAGCTGCTGATTTAATTGAGATGCTTTTCATATGCCCAAACGTTTAGAAGAAAATCAGTTTTTCACTTCTAAACTTTTCACTGAAAGCCCTGGTGACATGTACTGAGTAGATCAGCAAGTAGTAGTTTACTGTTTCAAAGGGGACATTTTTGCTTTAAGCCTGTCTCATCCCCAGCAGAGCATAAAAAATACTGGAAACAAAAACATTCAGTCTAACTTCACACAGTAGTGAAAATGCTTTCATTAAGCTAAAACATCACATACATAAATGCACTCGAGATGTTTATTGCTTACGTTTCTCCCCCATACCTTTACTAATGAGGAACTCTGCACACTGAAACATCATCATGATGCAGTGACTGAAACAATAGGCAGAACCATCTTGATGAGCACAGTGAAAGGCAAAGCCTTGGGAAGATCAAGAGTGTTGGATATCCTCGTAACAGACCTGTCTAGGTTTGTCATGAGAGAAAATGCAGTAAAGGATTGTACTTAAGTACCCAAAAAAAAAAATTCTTTGGTTTTCTCTCGAATATCGGTAAATGTTCCCCCTATCTGTCACCCACAGCTATACTGCAGCAAAGAACACTCCAAACAATATCCAAACAAGATATTTGAGAGAACACTGTGGCTTGGGTTTTTCCCAGATGCTTTCTCCTTGCCTTTTCCTGATAACCATTTTACTGAATTTGTCACAATTTTAGCATTACACAACACAATAAGGCATGAGATTTTAAATGTGCTACATGTGATACTACATGCAGTATTCACTAAATTAACCATGGACCTTGCTATGTTGGGCTATATAAAACACTGAGTGTGCAAAGCATGTCACCCTGTAGAAGTTCTACAGCTCAGCTTATGCACAGGCCACTGTCAATAGTTGAATTATGCTTGCTTTTACAAGACTCCCAGAGTGCACATCCTGCAAGAATATAGGGCAAAAGCCCTCCTTTTATTTCAGGCAAGTTCACTTTGTAAAATATGCAGGTCATATGCATGTAGCTACCTCCAGGCTGTGTGAGCTGGGGTCATCTTCTTTTACTTAGACACTGACAGAATGGCCATTTAAGCCCATCAATCACATTATGGTCAATAAGAAGACACAGGGAACTCAAGAAAGTGACCTGTCTTGCAGGTACCCAGTCTAGTCTGAGATAAATAGTACCTTTGAAATAGTTATTTCTTTCTGATGATATGGAAAGAAGTGTTGGAAAGGTGGCTAGCTCTCACTTAGTCTAAGACTTCTACATATCTGCTTTAGGCTCCTTTGCCTTTTTCATGGTTGTATTCACCTGCTGCCTAACACCAAAGGTGTTGGTCTGTTTCTTTTACCATCATTTCTTTGTGTACGGTCAGCACAAAGTCAGTGCACCTTAAAATTGCATCTTAGTCCTCAAAAAGGTCTTGAAAGGAACTGGGTTTGGCTGGCCCCTGTCAAGAACTATTCCACCTGTGGGACATGATGTACAGAGTATTCTCACTGCCTGACATTGAACTCTCACACAGGTCATTGCATGACGATGGAGAGCAGCAGGGAAAGCTGTGTACAGCCACTCACAAAACAGGTTCCTGGCTGTCAGACATGGAGAGTGTTGAAAATGCCCCGTGGACTTCTGAAGAGTACGAACACAATTTTTACTTCTCTTGTGGAGAAAAGGCTGCTGCTGACTAGGTGACACATCTTGGAGCAAAGTTGATGGATGAACAGTGCTGACAACAAGGAAGCCTTGAAGAGGAAATGGGAGATACTTATGTGGACATTTCATCCTTCCTCTTTTGTTTTGTACGGCCTTGATTTTTTTAACAAGCATAAGGAGTAATATGGAAGGGACTTATAGTATTTCAAAGATCAAAAAGCAAAGTGAATTTGCAAGTGAAAAAAAAAAGAAAGAAACTGTATGGACTAAACTGGTTATAAAGCTTTGGGAATTAATAGTTTCATTTGCAATACTTCTCTGTGTATTCCTTTCCACTATTCTGCTTTCTCCTAAAAGACAAGTATCAACATCTACCATTGGCATCATCGATTTCAGACACTTGTGCTGAAGTTTGATAATACTTTTTTTTCTGACAAGACAGATAGCACCCTTTCTGCAGAATATATGCAAACTGCTCTATAGAGAGGACTTTGAGATAAACAGGAAAAGATATTAAGAGCACATGGTGCAAAAGATACATCTGTATACAAATATGCATATAAAAGTCAGATAGTTATTGATTTTTTGAAAGTATAGGGAAGCTGCTCTATGAAAATTTTTTTTAATAAGCAGAGGTAAACCATATAATGCATGGTTTAATTTGGGGAAGTTTTTAACCAGCTTTTGAAATGAAGGAGATACAAATAAAATTATAAAGATGGGTATGATCCTTTTATTCTTCCCTATGGCTGATAAGAAGGCAGTAAGTCACACTTCAAATGACCTGGATTTTAGAATTCCTGATGTGGATGTGTTGAGAAAATTATGGTGAAAATGGTCAGTTCGAGGAAAGTGCAAACTGCAGTTGGAGAGAATGTGGAGGATATTGCAGGCTTGGCTTTTAGCAGGTGTGTCTTTCTTTCCTGAAGATAGCTTTGGGACACAACACTTTTTACAACAGTCATTAAGTATTTTCAGTGATGCAGTAATATGAGCAAAACTCTCAGCAAGATCAAGAGCTATCAAGAGAATGATTTCATGGCACTGATGACCAATCCCACCAGAGACCAACATCTCACACACAATACCTGCCTTTTGCATTCTAAAAAATTTGCCCAACTGTTATCCGTGTGTCTTTTCCCCCAGGACAAGAATGCAAAATAAGGACACTGGGGAAAACTGGCTTATTCTTTCTATCCATTACGGTTAGAATTAATCAAGGATGGAAAGTTTCAAAGGTGTTCTTTCTCTTTCCCACTGGATTCAAACAATAAGAGGAAAATTAAACAAAAGGAGGAAGATGATGAATCAACCTCAGAATATGAATAATTTGGGGACCAAGGAGCTCCAGACAAAAGAAAACACAATTCTCATCTTCACAGTTCATCTTTCATTTTTGAATACTCATCATCACCTACTGCCAAAATGCCAAGATTAAAATCTGTTTCTCCATTTGTCATCTCTTATTTCAAGTGAGTTCAAAGAGATCACTGGTCCCAGACTAAATGAATGTACACTACTCTCAAAGCATGCAAAACAACATGAGTTTGCAGAGAAGATCAGCACGAAGGCATTTATGAAATCATGTATTTCTGATAGTAAAAAGTAAGGAAGAAGAGAAAGAGGTATCCTTTTCTCATGATCTTTTAAAGTGTCTTCTTGCTGTTTTATTTGTTCTGGAATCCTTTCTTTCTCAATTTCCTCTCTTTCTCTCTTTCTATCATAAATACAGAAATGTATTTTGACTACAAAGGGTAAGTAAGGAGTGTTGATCTGGCGTCAGACAGCAATGGGGTAGTCAGAATCTGGATCCTATTTCTATCAGATTTCATGTATGATGTCTCAATATCCCACAGGCCATCTTTTCCCTGGCTTCACACTTGTGGTAAAAGCTATATTGCCTATTGAGTTTACAAGGCCACCTGCTGACTCTGTGTTTTTACCAACAGATCCAACCTCCCACAGCACCCCAGTTCTCTGGACATTCTGTGTTCTGTGCTGTAGCAATCATAGAACCATAGAACCAACTGGGTTGGAAAAGACCTCTGAGATCATCAAGTCCAGCCCTTGATCCAACACCGCCGTGGTTACTAGACCATGGCACTCAGTGCCACATCCAGCCTCGGCTTAAAAATCACCAGGGACGGTTGAATCCACCACCTTCCTGGGCAGCCTGTTCCAATGTCTGATTACTCCCTCTGTAAAGAATTTCTCCCTAATATCTAACCTAAAACTCCCTGGCAGAGCTTAAGACTTGTCCTACTTGTCCTACTGCTGATTGCCTGGCAGAAGAGACCAGTGCCCCCCGGCTACAACCTCCTCTCAGGGAGTTGTAGGGATTGATGAGGTCTCTCTCCCCTGAGCCTCCTCTTCTCCAGACAAAACAACCCCAACTCCCTCAGCCTCTCCTCACAGGACTTGTGCTCCAGTTCCTTCACCAGCCTGGTTGCTCTTCTCTGGACCCGCTCCAGCACCTCAATGTTCTTTCTGAACTGAGGGGCCCAGAACTGGACACAGCATTCCAGGTGTGGCCTCACCAGCACTGAGTACAGGGGAAGAATCAATTCCCTGCTCCTGCTGGCCACACTGTTCCTGATCCAGGCCAGGATGCCATTGGCCTTCTTGGCCACTCAGGCACACTGCTGGCTCATGTTCAGCTTCCTGTCAATCAGCACCCCCAGATCCCTTTCTGCCTGGCTGCTCTCCAGCCACTCTGTGCCCAGCCTGTAGCGCTGCAGGGGTTGTTGTGGCCAAAGTGCAGGACCCGGCACTTGGCCTTGTTGAACTTCATCCCGCTGGAATCAGCCCAACTCTCCAGCCTATCCAGGTCCCTCTGCAGAGCCCTCCTGCCTTCCAGCAGATCAACACACCCCCCTAACTTGGTGTCATCTGCAAATTTTCTAATGGTACACTTGATCCCCTCATCCAGATATCAATAAAGATCTGGGCCCAGCACTGATCCCTGGGGGACACCACTGGTGACCAGCCCCCAGCTGGATGCAGCCCCATTCACCAGCACTCTCTGGGCCCGGCCCTCCAGCCAGTTCCTAACCCAGCACAGAGTGCCCCTGTCCAAGCCATGGGCTGCAGCTTTTTCAAGAGTATGCTACAGGAGATGGTGTCAAAGACTTTGCTGAAGTCCAGATAGACACATCCACAGCCTTCCCCTCATCCATCAGGCAGGTCACCTGATCATAAAAGGAGATCAGGTTGGTCAGACAGGACCTGCCCCTCCTAAACCCGTGCTGGCTGGCTCTGATCCCTTGTCCATCCTGTAGGTGCTTGTGATTGCACTTAGGATGATCTGCTCCATAACCTTGCCAGGCACTGAGGTCAAGCTGACAGGCCTGGAGTTTGCTGGGTCCTCCTTGAAGCCCTTTTTGTGAATTGGCATGACATTTGCCAACTTCCAATCATCTGGGACCTCCCCAGAGAGCCAGGACTGTTGGTAAATGATGGAGAGTGGCTTGGCAAGCTCTTCTGTCAGCTTCCTCATCACCCTATGATGGATCCCATCTGGTCCCATGGACTTGTGTGGATCCAAGTGGCTCAGCAGGTCGCTAACTCTTTCCTCCTGGATTACAGGGCGGCTATTTGGATTCCTGTCTCTGTCTACCAGCTCCAGAGGCCATTTGTCCCAAGGGAAGCCTGTTTTACTGTTGAAAACAGAGGCAAAGAAGGTGTTAAGTACCTCAGCATTTTCGTCATTTTTGGTGTCTATGTTCCCCCCCATGTCCAACAAAGAATGGAGTTTTTCCTTGCCCCTCCTTTTGCTATTGTTGTGTTTGTAGAAACACTTCTTGTTATGCCTAACAGAAGTAGCTATATTGAGTTCAAATTGTGCCTTTGTCGCTCTAATTTTCTTTCTACATGACCTAACTATATTCCTAAACTTCTCATGAGTAACCAGCTCTTTTTTCCATAGTTGGTAATCTCTCTTTTTTCCCTCTATTTTTCTTCAAAATCTCCCTGTTCAGTCAGTCTGGCTGCCTTTCCAACCTGCTCACCTTTTGGCACACTGGGACAGCCTGCTGCTGTGCTTTCAAGACTTGCTTCTTGAAGCTTGTCCATCCCTCCTGGACCCCTTTGCTTTCAAGGATAATTTCCTGGGGTACACTCTGAACCAGTCTTCTGAGTAGGCTGAAATGTGCGCTGCAGAAGTCCAGGGTAGAAGTTTTATTGATGGTCCTCCTTGCATTCCTGAGTATTGAAAACTCTATTATTTCATGGTCACTGTGCCCCAGATGGCCTCCGACCACCACATCTCCCACCAGCGCCTCTCTGTGAACAGCAGGTCTATTGGGCTTCCACCCCTGTAGGTTCATTTACCAGCTGAAGCAGAAAATCCTCTATACACTCTAGGAACCTCTTAGACTGCCTCTTCTCTGTTGTGTTGAGTTTCCAGCAGACATCTGGCAGGTTTAAGTCACCTATGAGAACAAGGGCTGGCGATTTTGAGACATCTGTCAGCTGCTTGTAGAATAATTCATCCCCTTCTTCATCCTGGTTAGGTGGTCTATAACAGACTCCCACCAGGATATCAGCCTTGTTGGCCTTCCCCCTGATTCTGATCCACAGGCACTCATTGTTACTGACTTCAAGTTCTAGGGAGTCAAGAGACTCTCTAACATATAGAGCCACCCCTCCACCTCTCCTACCTTGCCTATCCCTTCTGAAGAGCTTATAGCCATCCCTGGCAGCACTCCAGTCATGCAAGTCATCCCATCCCATTTTGGTGATGGCAATTACATCATAGCTTTCCTGCTGCACGATGGCTTCCAGCTCCTCTTGCTTGTTTCCCAAACTGCGTGCATTGGTGCACAGACACTTCAGCTGGGCTGCTGATTTCACTTCTAATTCTGGCTTTCCCCCCTTCAGCTCATCTCTGGAGGGCCTGGATTCAATCCCTTCCCCCCTCAAACCTAGTTTAAAGCCCTCCTGATCAGCCCCGACAACTTATGGGCTATAGTCTTTTTACCTTTGCTAGACAGATGAAGCCCATCTGACTTTAGCAGCTAGGTACCATAAAATTTGCCCCATGGTTGAAAAAAACAAAATTCTGCTGGTGGCACCAATCCTTTAGCTGCTTATTGATTAAATGGGTTTTCCTACTCCTCTCCTCATTCATCCCTGCTACTGCAGGAATTAAGGAGAGCACCACCTGTGCTCCTGTCCTGTTAACTAATTGACCCAGCTCTTTGAAGTCCTTTTTAATTGCCCTGGCACCTCTTACATTAATGTCATTATTGCCAGCCTGGACCACAAGAAGTGGATAACAATCAGAGGGCTGGATTAGCTCGAGGAGTCTCCTACTAATATCCCTCACCCAGGCCCTGGGAAGGCAGCAGACTTCCCTGTAGGATGAGTCCAGTTAGCATATAGGGCCTTCAGTTCCCCTCAGAAGAGAATAACCAACTACAACTACCCTTCTTTTTTCTTTATAGCTGTGATTGTAATCCATCTGGTAGACGGGGTGCAACCAGGAGACCCTCCAGACAGATCCTCTTTTTGACTGCACTCTGCCTGACTCTGGGTCCAGGGCCTCAGACTTGTTCTTTAAGGGCACCTGGAAAGGTGATGGGAGTCAGGAGGGGATTCTTTACTTCTTTGTTCAGGGACCTGTTTCCATTCCCCCCATCTACTTTGTTTTCTCCTTCTACCTGATGGCAGGAGTGGCAGGGCTTCACCATCTCCTGCTGGCTTCTCTTAGGGTTGAAAGGATATGACTCCACCAGTCTATATCGCGGGACGGGGGTCAGCCCCGCGACAAGACCCTTGAGGCACATTTTGTATGGGAGACAGGTACACACACGAGATGTGACCCACAAAATGGTGATTTATTAAAACAAGATGACAGCTTATATACAGGGGAATACAGAAGTTTCAAGAATAGAGGTAGGACCCCGGCTAGGAACATCAAATCCTGAGAGCTACTGATATGGGAACTTGGAGGGATAGGCTATTGGAATATGTCAGGTCACTCAGGGGGAAGGGAGAGCTAGAGAATAATGGGGTTTTGTGTCCAGGGTGCACAGACAGGGGAATCTGCTGAGGCTGCAATGCTGCGGCCTTGTAGCTGGGTCCCAGGCAGTTCTGCACAGCTACAATTGCTAGAAGTCTTCTAAATAGATCCTTTCTTCTGAGCCTTCTTTGCAGCTTTTTTGCATTTTTCTCCACTCTCTGTAGACCTCTTCTGGTCCACCCCTGACAAGTCTATTTCCCTTTCACCCTCCCTAATACTTCTGAGCCTCTTCACTTCTTCCTTGAGCTCTGCCACTAAACATTACCTTTCTTTTAGAAGAGCTCAGGAAATCTTGACCCTCTCTATAATATCTACATAGAGAAACTTATATGATGGGATCTAAATATCATTTACTTGACACCACGAGGAGCAGAGACTTTTGCATCCAACTGGCATACAAAAGCCCAGCAACCCAAAACTATTGCATATGGGTCGACCAGTGGCATGGGAAGAGAAGGAGGAAGGTGAATAGAGCACTGATGCCTGGCAGAATGGGGGCTGTACTGAGAGCACTCTCTCAATCTCAGCGTGAGCAAACAGAGAAATCAGAACAATAACATAAGAGGTATATCCACAGTTTCTTTGGCCAGCTCTACTACCTCAACTTCATTGCCTCTTTCCCAAATGGCTTGCTGGTTCTAAAACCCCTCAGTCCTGGTGGTAAACCATTATGGGCAGATGAATCCAGGCCTCATAATTGGAGCTCCAGCAAGTCCCTGGAGTTTGTTCATCCAGTTGTAAATTATGAGATCTCCCCATTCAGATCCCCCTTACCCTGGAACTGGCATGGCACTGAAAGTATGGATCTGAGAGCATGCTCCATAAACTCAGCTGGGATTGTCAGTGTGAAGACACATTCAACACTACTAAAACATTGCTGTCAATGTACATACTTTCACAGAATCACAGAATCATAGAATATGTTGGGTTTGAGGGGACCTTAAAGATCATCTCGTTTAAACCCCCACTGCCAAGGGCAGGGACACCTCCCACTAGACCAGGTTTCTCACAACCCCATCCAACTTGACCTTGAACACTTTCAAGGATGAGTCATCCACAGCTTCTCTGGACAACCTGTTCCAGTGCCTCACCACCCTCACAGTAAGTAATTTCTTCCTAATATCTAATCTAAACCCACTCTCTTTCAGCTTAAAGCCATTAACCCCCATCCTATCACTATATGTCCTTTTTAAATGTCCCTCTCCAGCTCTCCTGTAGGCCCCCATTTTGTACTGAAAGGCTGCTGAAAAGTTTCCTCCAAGCCTTCTCTTTTCAAAGCCGAATGACCCCAACTCTCTCATTCTCTCCCCATAGAAGAGTTGTTCCATCCCTTCCATCATCATCATAGCAAAGTCTGTTTAATATTGAAATTATGTCTTGAAATTCTGACTCATCAGTGAGTCTTTATAGGAAAGGGTATGTGTATCTTAAATGATATTAATGGCTACATCTTGTTTATTGTGTTTTTCATCATCATAAAGAAAAATATGGGTTTTTTTTTGCATTTGGGTTCAAAGTATAATTACATAAGCATACCCATGTGTATTCAGGGCAGATTCTAAGTATAAATATATATTCTAAATGTGTAAGTATAAATGTAGGAAGGCACATAGACTAATATTATCTTAAATATGGCAGATGTATACGTGTGTTCACATATGCATATTTATGTGCACAATACAAAGTAGACTAATGCTTCCTATCTACTCTAAGGATAGCTGTTGATATATATAATCACAGCAGAAATACTTACAACAAAGTAAAAATCCAGTGGCTTTCAGATTAATGGAATTGTTGCTAGAAATGTTTATAGTCCTGTAACAATATTTTTGATTTATTGTACTCTTGTACCTGTAAAAACAAAAGGAAAAAGGTAAATTTTATTATATCTAATGATTTTCAGCCTATATACCAAGTTACACTGCAACTTTACTGTAATTCTGTGTGGCTGAAAAAAGCCAGTATTTTATTTTTATTTCAAAATATACCAACTACTATTATGTAAAATGCATTAAAAAAAAGAGCAGCCATTTCCCCTTATTTATTTTGTTTTTCTTTAAAAAGATGCTTTCCAGCCAAGAAAGTATTCTAACAATAAAAATATGAATAAAATACAAGTAATTTCAAAATGGTTTGGGACTCTGGGGAACAGAAAAAAAATGTTTATAATTAAAGACTACATCATAATGCCTCTGAAAAAACTGATTGAAACATTTTTCATGTGATTTTATTGTGCTGAGGCCAAAACAGTTACAGAAGTAAAAGAGTTGAAATGTATGTTTCTAGCAGGAACATTTTTTGGTCCAGCTTCTCAACTCACAAATAACCACAGGAAGCGACTAGCTCACATTTTTAGTGCTGCAGTCATTATAAGCTGAGTCTTTAGCCTCACTCTGTCCATTTCAGAGAGAACTATAAGGAGATGCTTAGCCCTAAAGGACGGAGGAAAGTGCTCCCAGGCAGGATCATTAAGAATTAACTTGACGCCCTAATCACTTTGAAAACTCATAAGACAAAAGGGTTTCAAGTTTCATGAGTATTTTCCAAATGTTTTTAAAGTACATGTTTGGATTTTGGAATAGTCCAGCAAAACCCTGCCTCCATAAAAGCACTAAAGAAGTTCAACACTGGTATGAAAAGAGGACTTGGAAAACCAAGTGTTGTCATGGAACAACATTATTCAAGATAATTTGAAATCACAACTCTCTTGTAATGAAGCATATTCTTTCACTCCTTCCATATGTTTACTTACCAGTAAGTCTTATGCTGAAATCTGTATCATCGTTCTTGAGTTTCAACGGGATTGCTGACTTTCCGTGAAATTTGATGTCCTTATTTTTTAGGGTTTTTTTTCTGGATTTTTTTATATGGAAGGAACAAAGCAGGAATTCCTGATTCAGATAAGGAATAAGTGCTTAATTGTCCTTGTCTAGGAAATATTGCAACTCTGCTGTTTGAAACTCTCACAAGGTACCTCAGGTACACTCTTAATAAGAGGATCAAACCCATCTGCCTAAGTCTGAGCCCCTTTCTGAATCCCTCTTGGTAGGCCAGCCTGGCTAACTCTGTGGTGTAGCACCATGCAGAGTTGCTGCTGGAAACCCATGCAGTGTCTACCCCTGGTTATGTGTCAATGATGCCTGTGGATTACTGGGTCTCAGCAAAAATCAGGCTAAGTGCTGCGGTGACACAATTCTTTTGCCTTCTGAACCAGAGGTATAGGTACGTTAGAAATAGGTATACATATGGTCAGTGTTCATTCATTGCCTGGTAATAGCTCATGGAAGAGCAGCAGCTCCAAATGTGCATGGTTGGATTGTTCATATTAGAATGCAGTTAAGAAAAAAAAGCACTTGACTCATAGCCCAGAATCCCAGTGGGATTCCCCAAGGCAGGAAGAGCATCTCAAAGCAATGTGGAGACCTCTAAGAGCAAATATCCAGGACATGTGGGAAGACAGCTACTGTACCATGATATAAGAATTTCTTATACTTGTGAGCAACCTCAGCTAGAGATAGAAACTGTTACAAAAATAAATGAATTCATGCTCCACAAAACTGACACTATAAATGAATAGCAGGAGGAAAAACCTTTCTTTTTGTTATCTGTTCATAAGTAACAAACAAAATAAAAGAACCTGAAAAAATAACTAAATACAGAAGCTTCAAGCCCCTTACATAAACCTAAGAACAAAATACATCTCTTATTTATCTCAGTCAAGAACTCTAAAGACAGTAACAGCTGTTGTGGAGAAACTCTCCCACATGTAAAAAATGGTATTTACGTCAGGAAAACAAGCATTTCCTCTTGGGTTTGTAACCAGACACTCCATACAGGGCTTTGTGAGAAAACAGAAGACCATCCCACACAGTGGAGATGTAGGAATGCACTTTGTGGTCTTATTTACCGAAGCATTTCAGACACATCTTACCTAAAGAAGAAATTTTGTAAACACATAAACCCAGGGAAAGAGAACTGAATCACAGGATGGCAGGAAGAATATATGACCTAGCAACCTACCTAGGGCAAGGGACTTTTTCTGCACACTATGACAATCGCACACCATGGACTCATTGGAAAGACTAAAAAACTGAAGATAGGATTGCCTATGTGCCCATATTCCACAGCTTCAATCCAGCACACAGCTTAGGAAGCAAGTCAGTAATAACACCTCCCTTGGACAGCTTGTTGTTGCTTTGTGTTCAGCGGAAGCACTAGAAAAAGATGGAATATCTTGAGCACCGTAAGTGGACAAGCTAATGCCCCTCGAGATCGCAAAGTCAAATCACATTTCAGCTGATATTGATCTGGGGGAGATGACCCTGTTAGAAGAGGACCATCAGTAGAAATTAAAGAAATTGCTTTGCAGAAAAACTTGACAGGTAGCCCAATTTTTAGGATTAAATGTTGGGTTATTGCTAGTGATTCATCAAAGACTGTTCCAAGATAGAAGCACTACTTTTCATATTAACTGTCATAATATTGAAGAAGGAGGGGACAGAGGTTAGAAGTGCATACATCAGACATTTTTCTGCATGTGGAATAGCAAGAAGCTTCCAGAGAGCTAAAACAAAACAGCTGAGACTGGAAATCCTACTGAGACATGCATGTAGACGAAAGCAAAGTTGGCAAGCCGGAGAGCAAAAATGTAATTACCTATACTTTCCAAAGCTCTCAAGTGGATCCTATCTGGGACTGCTGGCTTTTAAGGGTAGAAGCAGAGACTGGAGAGAGATTCCTTTGCCGTACACCATACTATATTCAAAGAAGGTGCTGGCTCAAAAGCAAGCAGTATCAGTCCAGGGGTGAGGGCAGGCCAGGTGCAGAATCAAATCTTGGTTGTTTACAAGAGCACAGTTGAACAGAACATCAACCAGCTTGTTTGTCAGGAGAGGGAACACCATGTCTTCATGTCCAGAGCTCCTTTGCACTTTGCTTTTCTCTGCACACTGCCTAACACAATTAAATAATGGTGAATATGTGCTGGTTTGTGGCTCAGACAGACATTCATCTCTCCTTGTCTAATGTATTTAGGAATGTCTGATCCTTCAGAACATCTTGGTAGGGAATTTACGCTAAGGGTAGTATAATACTGTACAAAGAGACTTCACACTCCCTCATTTAATTATTTCTATCTCTGTCTCCTATCTTTCTCTCTCTCTCTTTTCCTCTGCTGTCATCCTCCTTTTTCTTTCTTCATTTCTCATTCATGAAAGTGCCATTTTATTACTGGAGAGGCATTTTAAGGCACTAAATGGTGACCTGAAAAAGCAATGTTAGAAAAGTCCTGCATGAGCAGCGGAGCCTTCAGTCACAAAAGGCTGCTCCCTCTGGGTTTCAGCTCGGTCTCCTGAGACCTCTCCTCTTGGCTCTGTCATGTCATTATCTCTTTGGAGCAGTTTCTCTCTGACAGACCTTTTAGGCAGGGGCCAGGATTTTTAATTGCATTCTGAAATGAAGGATGCAGACCTACACTGTATCTGTCTCTTTGTTCAACAGGAAGGCAGCTATAATCTGGATTTTCTGTGCAGCGCTCATGCCCTTGCAGACCTTGCTTGCATAAAAACTTAACAGCAGACTTTGCTTGATCATGAGGGCTCATAGGCACTGCTGTTGCAGATTTTATACTATTTGTAGTTGCCTTATTTGGCTGAGAAAGAATGTATTAAATGCCTGTACTAATTACTGCAAGACAGTTGCAGCAGCTGATTTGTCAAACCTATGCAAATACTGTAGCCTGATAAAAATTAAATATGTCTGAAAGTCATTTAATTTTGGGAGACAAAGTAATATAAAATTTTAATTTATTACCTTTTAACTGTTAATGTCAATCATACTGATAATAGATTCTTTCAAATCACTCTTTAGAGAAGGAGAAGGGTATTTTTAATGTATTTCTTTAGCATCCTGACAAATTGAAAGGTTTCCTGCAAGATTTTGCCACACAGTATGCTGGCTGCACTACTAATTAAAAGCTTGTAGTTTCTAAATTAACTTGTGAGTACCTACAGTGATGGAAATTGCCTCCTTAACAGTATTATTTACTGACAAAGCAGGTGATGACCTGCTTGTATCTCCAGAACAAGTTCATTAGTTTGTCCTAATGCCTACTGCAGATAAACACTCTGATATTTCATTATCATACTGCCTACAGAAGAACGAGCTGCTAAAACAAAAATGAGGAAAAAAAAGAAAAAAAAAGAAAGAAAAGAAGAAAAAAAAAAGCCACAGATTTCCAGCTAACGGGCTTCTAGTATGGCCAGTGTGACTCATTCTTGGTCAATAGATGCATACCTGACAGCTGCCATTAATAACTATTAAAGTGCTGTTTGAGCTCCAGGGCAAGACATACTTCAATGTTCTAAAAATAAGTTATTATCATTCTGCAAGAGTAATAGTTTAGGCAGCAGTGGTTTCAACCCTCTTGGTCTGACTCTTCAAACTGACATCATTTAATCTAAATGTTCTGTCCTGCCAGGTCTCCTTTTGGGTACGCAGTATGATGAAAGAGCTCAATAATACAAATGTTTCTATAGAAAGTATTGGCCATCTACAAGTGGCTGTCTCATACATTACCTGCTGAGAAGACAAACATGAATCCTAAGCCAACAAACTTATCAACGAACCTCTTGCTGCCAAAAGACTGGATGACAACACTAGTACACTGCAAAACTAAGCTTCACCACTAACTTGAAAGGAGATGAATTTACCTTTTTCTGAATGCTGCTGCATCCTCTGGTAAACAGAAATTATTTCAGAGAAATTTCAAAACAATGTTTGAGGATCTTATTCAAGTTTGTTTTTGGTTTCGCTGGAATTTACAAATATAGATTGATGACTAAGACTCTAAAAGACCTTCCCACATTGTGTCCTTGGTTTGGTTTATATAAGCTGATGCTGAATACTATTTCTTTATAACTGATCTAATTTTAGGGACAGCCAAACTTCCAGTTTCCAATCAATTTTAATGGCCATTTCCAGGTACAGAGAATTTGGCTTGGGATCTTTTTGGTCTAATGCATTTAGGACACATTTATTTGCCAAATGATACTGACTCTTTCCATGATTCTGTTTAAAGTAAGTTTTTGTATTAGATGGGAAGAAGATGAGAAGGTTTCACAGTGTTCTTTTCTGTCTTTAATATGAACGTCTTTCCCAGACATTGAGTTTTTGTCTATTTCTAGAGAGGGATTTTTTTGTGTCAATCCCCATGTTAAAATGTTTGAACAAAGAGCAATGGATAGTGCAGGAAATTAACCCAGTTCACATCACTTCTAGTCATGATCAGAACATTTCTTCCTGAGTTGAAAAAAAAGGGACATATTGGGAAATATTTTGTATAAATTGTCTTCATCAATAACCACTCCAGTGAGATTTTGAAGGCTCGACTAGCAAAACTATTTTCAAAGCCATTAACCTAAGTAACATAATTTGCTACTGATTATGTAACTGGAAGAATCTTATGACTTCTTGGCGTAATGTTACCTCAGACACAAAATTATCCCCCTTTATTTAGCTTGCTTCCTCCTTCTGTTATTTCCATTTTGGTGCTTAAGATTTGCCTACACAGCACTCTGTAATGCTGTGTCATCACACCTGAAGGAGGTCAGCTCTGCAAGCACAAGATTCTCCAGGGTCTTTTGAATTGCTTCTAAACTACTGGAAAGAGGTTCTGTTTGCAGAATTCTAACTTCTTCCCATTGCTTCTGCTCAGTGTCTTGCATTTGCTGAATTATCCCAGTCTTTCCATGAGTATCCAGATCACAACTTAAGAAATTCTGGGGCTTTAATCTTAGAATACATCTAAACCGAAATACAGGTAGCTGTACTTTGAGGTGCTGCATGGAGATTCATCCACACAGGTGTCTAGATCAGGGAATCAGTGTCAAAGCTTCTTCCTAACTTGTTTGCTGGGCTCTTATGACAGAGAGAAGACATGTCATGAACTGGGATCTGATTTCAGCCTAGTCACACCTAGAGTGTGTATCTGTATTTAGGGGGTTAAATAACTCTTCAGACAGCTCACTGGTGTCCAGAGGCGTCCTGCTGTCTCTTGTGGTGGTACCTTCATGTAGTACGATGAAGGAAGAAGTTTACATACATGCACACTGTGTAGTAAATGACCATAGTGAAAATGTCAGAATGCCAGTCTGCCACTTGTTCATCCAAGGTTCAGAAATCTATGTCTTTAACAATTTTCAGCCGGTTGGGCTGGATTTTTTGGCTATTTTTGTTGTTGTTGTTGTTTGGATTTTGCTTGTTTGTTTTGTTTGGTTCCTCGGTTTTATTGTTGCTGGGTTGAATTTGGTTTGGGTTATTAATTAATTTTTTTTTTTTTTTTTATTTTAGCCCGGTATTCTTTCTTCTGTCTGAAATATGCATGAGTTCTTTTCAAGACAAGCTATTTGGAAATGCTGATCAGAGATCTCTGTTTTGCTGCTGAGGTCTGATTTTCAGCTTGGTCTGTGCCACTCCCTGCAGTAAAGCATTTGCCCTCCATAACCAGAGACTTCTGTGGAGAAGCCATGGAGAATGAGAATCATCAGCATACCTCTATATACTGTACTGCTCACAAGGGAAGTTTGTAAGTTATGGTTTTATTATTTTCTGTGGTCTAACATGACATGAGAACAAAGGTGGACTGTTCTTGTCTCATGTGTGCAGGATGATATTGCCATCTTTATTACTCTGGAACTTCGGGGATTGAAGCTATTTGGAATATAAGAACAAGCAACAAGTGACTCTTTAATTAATCCCTGGTTATCACAACAGCTGATAGAAATGGAAGGAACATTATGTTCTCACACATAAGAAGAAAAGAAAAAAATCTTTTAGCTCCTGTATACCTTGGAGACTAAAGAAGAGTTAAAACCACTGTGAAATGACTGCAATGAAAGAAAGCTCTGATTGTCTCCAGCGCTGATTTACAGCCTTTGCAAGACTCTAATCAAGAATGAAATTAACAGTGCAACAGTAAGACAATGTTCTTTGGGTTTTTTTGAACACATGTGCTCACTAGGGTGTATGTTATCCGCAAGCACAAAACAGACAGAAAACACTGCTCAGCTATTTAGGCCACACATGCTGCAAACAGCGCTTCAACTAGCTCTCATTAGAGATACTCTGGCCATTTTCACCTTTGCTTTTTCAAGATCAGAATACTAAGGAAGTACACTGGAGCTTTGATTCTGGGTATGGGTTTATAAAGCATCATGCTAAAATTTATTTTAAGATAAAATGAGGTACTCATTTGTTTGAGGTTAAAGTATGTATAGTCTGAATTAATGTGGGTGTATTCCTTTGAATTTTATTTGTTTCTAACTAGATTACTCATTTGTATGCTTTTTCTTATACATATGAGTCTACCTAAGGCTTACGTTTAATGGGAAGAAACATCAAGCTCACTGTATGGAAGGAAACTGAACAACGACCGCAAAACACAGTTCTCATTGTATCCTTGTTTGCCCCTCTATCTCACTAAACAACCCACCAACAGCAAAATGTATTATACCACACTTCCAAGATCTGCTTGTGAGAGAAGGTGACAAAGTGACAGTGGCAGAGCACAGAGGGCTGCCAAGGAGCAGAAGGAAAGAGGAATTTCTTTGCAGGATAGTGCTCTAGGACTGTGCAGATGAGAAGGCAAGAGAATCCGAAGCTTTTGAAGTTTTAACAGGCTCAGCTTTCAGCTTTGTCCAGGAGAAGCATGTGAAAGCATTTTTCTGCAGCTAAAAACCAAAGGCAGCATTTTGAAATGATAAATATTGTACTGGGAAATATTAATGCAAAAAATGTTTCCCTTTAAGTTTCAGTCCTGTTACATTACGATGCAATGATTAAGTTAGCTTCTCCATTAAAAAAAAAAAAAGAAAAAAGAAAAAGAAAAGAAACCTCCATTCCTACAGAGTTGAAAAGAAAATTTTAATGGATACTAAGAAAAGTTAAAAAGATCAGAAATACAGAGGATCTGTCTGAGGGCAACTATTAAGAATAGATAAATAAAGGGGGGGATAACAATATTTCCACTGATGCCAACTTTATGAGCTTCATTTAATAATAGAAACCTTAGAGAGGCTTGAAGAGAAATATTTAGAGTTCCAACTGCAATTTACTATGTCATGTTCCATTACAGGACAGTGTTGGGTAAATAGTATAAAGAAAAGAGAAACCATTTAAAATAGATTTTTTTTTTTTTAACTGACTGACACCCCAGGCTTGTAAGGACACTATCTCTAATTCTATCATCAGTAAAGGTAGTTTAGCAGACCACTGTTTCCAGAATAAGACAGTGTCCCACCAGGGAACAGAGTAGTGATGAGCAGTTCCTTTCTTGTATTTTTTTTTTTAAGTGTCCATTTTGATATATCTGGAAATCTGGATCTATTCTTAGCATATTCCCCATGAAATCCTATAATTTCACTATGCAGGGTACAGAATAAAAATAATCAAAGTTCAGATGCAAAAAAATTTCACTCCCAGAAATCTCTAAATAAAAGAACTGTCTTCTTTATTTGAAAATTTTATTTATTTTATGAAGTTAAAAACCCTTTCAATTTAAAAATTATATCACTGCAAAATGAATAAGCACTCCATTTTATGAAAAGTACTTTCACAGTATTTTTCAATAAATCACCATGTCAGTCTCTCTCATTCCTGACTCAGCCCTATCTGTTTCCAGCCCTTTGGCTGCTTTCAGCCACACCTGGCAGCACGAAGGAAGTAAAGACAATCACCTCTCTGGAAGCAAGGTGAGGCCTTGGTGAGGACTCTCCCAGCCAGAAAGTTCACTTTGTTAGGCACCAACAGTTCATGTGAAACAAAAGTATTTATAGAAGTCCTGAATACTGAAAAAGGCTTTGTGTAAGGCCTGGGAACTTCTGGATAAGGCTGTGAAGACAGGCTGTCTCTACATTGTAGGATATGGGAGTACAGGTGACTTGCAAAGGTTCTGAGCTATATCCTGGCTGCCTGGTGGTGTGAGAAATGGCATGTATGCAAGTGTCTGCTGTGCCATTAGCTTTCAGCTGGAGATGGTTAGGGATGAGGCACAGATCTTTAACTGCACTGCCTAAAAAGATTTGTATCTTCCATTCTTGTGGGCAGTGTGAACTGCTTCTCGAGGCACATCCTTTGCATTCTCCTTTTCAATATTTTAATACAGCAGCTTCTCTGTAGACCAAAATGGAGTGAATGGCTTCCAGAGGCAACGGTAATATCTTTCCCTTTAATTAACTGCTTAGGAGGTACATCATGCTAAACAAAGACCAAGCACTATTTGAGTCACATTTATATTAACCCTTCATCCTAATTGGAATTGAGATTGCTTATTGCCTTGATGTCCATACTTTTATGGTTCTTCAGTCCTGGTGTCTTGTGGAAGTCAGGCAGGTCTGTACACTTACTAGAATATTGACCACTTTTCTTAGCAGGAAAGGACATGGCTTTTCAGACTCTGTGCTCTCCACCCAGCCAAGCCACCCAGGTCCTGTTAGTGAAGTGGGAAGTAACTGTCTTGGACGGTGATAGAGAGATGCCTCAAGTATGTTCAACAGCAGCAGCAGTGACTGGTTTGACATTTGTTTGTTTCATGCTAACTCAAAAATAAAGGAAGTGTTGTTGCATATAAGATATATGCAGCCTTTCCAAAAGAGCAGTCTGAATATTGAACTTTCCAAATTAAGTAGAAAGGCTTCAAGTTGGCATGAAGACTGACTCATACTGCATGCAAACAGGAAACAACAGGATGCTGGTCCCTAAGAAACTGTCTCAAAATATCAGTTCAAATAAACAGGCAGACTAGGCAGTAGTGTCTAAAATTTCATTATGTAATCTTATTTTTTTAACAATTTTAAGCAACAAACAGATGGACTAAGCAGTAGGTCATTACCTTAGTGAAAAATTAACTCCTGTTATTTGCAAAATTCACAGTCTGAAAAATGTTCACTTTTCTGGTCCCAGAATGTTCTAGAAAAGTTCTAAAGATAACTTGACATTTACTGTTATATTTAAATCTGACAGGGTTTGGATTTTGAAATCGATCACAGTAAGAACCATATAAAGAAGTAAACTATCTATCAAAAGAATCTTGCTTCCCCTCCCCCCTTACCCCTACTCCCAATTCTGTGTAAATGACAGTACAGTATAAAAAACCAAACAACTGGAAGAGTTTATTTTTAGCTATATAATTGAAAAATATTTACTTTATTGTGTTTTCATCAGGTGAACTCTGGCAGGAAAATCACTAACTGGGTGCCATTCCAAGACAAACAAGCACTTGTTCGTAGTACTTGCCCATAAAATACCTCCTTTCGCTTCTCACCAAGGAAGAGGCATATTTCATCAGAGAGTACCTAACATCGGAGTAAAGTACTAATGGAGACCACACAATAGCTAGAAAATGTATGCTAGATTACACAGAACATTTCTCTGATACAAAAATAAAGTGCTTGAACAATTAAGGGAGAGAGTAATTTCATTCATGTCATGTATTTTTCTTCTCCCATGGCAAGCAAATTGTCATGAGATTATGGACAAAGTATCCTTTGAATAAGAAATTGATTTTATAGCCTTGTTAGCTTGACCTTTACATGTATTTTTGCAATTTTTATTGGAGACTGTGTTAAGGTTCGGCAGTTTATGTAAATGGTATCGGGGTTAATGATTCATGAAGGATTATATGGTACTGAAGAGTTGGCTGGATCTTTTAATGGTTCATCTCTAGGCTTTCTATTGTTTGCAATACCAAAATGGCACATTTAAGAGGAGGCTGAAAGAAACTTCATCAGGTTTCTGTTAAAGTAACTACATATCTTTTAACATATGTTCAGTGTTTTTTGAAAACATAGCCTTTAAATGAATAGTAAATGATATTTGTAATAAGGACAAGATGATCAGTTGATGTAAATAAGTATTTCTTAGTTGATCTGAGATCAGAGAGGGTTTTTTTTTTTCTCTCTGAAATCTTTTCTTCAATATGTTATGAATTTTCTGTACTACTAATCCAGTTACAAAATTCTTACACAAGTGTAGTGGTTTAGGTCATAGCTCTATGTTAACCCAGCCTCCTGTCCCCAGTATGTGGCCATACGTGCTCCTGTTTCAATTGCTCTGTAATGTTCCATTTATTTCCCCTTTTCAAAATTTACAGGCACTGAGAAAGTTGGGGGATGAATTAGAGCAGTTGGCTCCACTTAAAAGGCACTACTTAAACTGACCACCAAGATTCATTGCCATTGTTAATACAGATTAAATCAAACTTTTCTTTTAAAGAGTGTTATATCACCATTTCGATGTGATCTCTGTGTAAAATAGTGGGTATAGCAAGTTAAGACAGATGAAAGTTAGTTGAAACTGGACTTTACTGCAGTTTGGCTCCCTAGGGGCTGTTGGGGAAATGAAATATTCATGTAGTGGCAGGAAAAGTTCTGTCCGAAGAGGAAACTGGGAAGATGGTAAGTAAGCAAAGATACTCTGCTTTCCCTGCATCAGTGATTGACCCTGAGATGGTGTTAGTCAAAAGGATGTGGCACTAACTAGGAAAAATGGCTAGCTTTCTTGGTGAAGATAAGTTATTTCCAGCCAAAGAAGAAGCATGAAGTGATACAACAAAGACACAGAATTTGGCAAACATGACAGGAGATTACGTTGGCAGGGGTAAAAGCATGGTAATGGACAAGGGGACTAGTAATTCACGGTACTCATATTTGTTAGTGGTGTGTAAATTAACTGTGACTATACAGGACAAAGACTATGGACAGCTTAGTGAAATCGTCTGCCACAAATTAAAGGACTTCTTGGTTTCTTTCAGAGAAAGGTACAAGATTGCAGCAGCTGTTTATGAAACAGTTACTTAGGTCTACTTGGTGCATTGGGGCACTGCTGGTTTAATCACCTCAAAGTCTCATCTGACATATAGTGTAGGCATGTGAGGAAATGTGTGGAGGGAGAAGGAGCTCAGGGTATAGCTGTCTGCAGTAAGATTTACAGTCAGTTGGAGCTTTTACCAGCTTGTTTCTTCCCACTGGCAGTTCCAGATCCCACAGCTCGACTAAGTCTTTCACAGTGTCATTGTGGTGCTAACGTCTGTGAGAATTTGTGACTGTATTGAAACAATCATGCTAGCTTCCCATCACAGTAGATCTTGACATCAGGAGGAAATACTGGTAGCTAAAGTCAGAAGCAAAGCTACATCAACATCTGTGACAAACAATGAGTCACAGTTCTCTTGCAATATTTCTAGTATAACATGAAATAATAAAAAAACAATAGTGTTCATGCTGTCACTCAAAAGTACCTTCTGGATACTTTTCCAGTATGAGGAGATATTTGTATGAAGGTCTAAGAAGCAGAAGTACAAATCTGTTGTTCACTGACACCCTCTTTCTCAAATTGCCTCTTCACACCACACATCTGTTATAATTTTGGGAAGTCACTGTCTGTCATGCATTCCTAAAACAGGAAAACAAGGATAAATTTTTCAAAAGTTTTGTTTGGGTGCAGCAGACAAAGGGCCTGACAGAGACCTAACAGCAGTCCCCGATTCTGCTCTAATCTGGGCAAGTAAAAATCCACGTGTGGTAGCCTTTAACTGTGTTGAGAATAGGGCTGCAAGAGTAGCCTCATTCCCCGGCAAATCAAATTTGGTGTCTTTCACCAGCACCTTCCCACCCAGTGACTCTTTCAGAGGGGGTGAGAACAGAGGGGGCACAATCCCTCTTCTACCAACTTTATGCTGAGCTTCTGCCCTTATGTGGGCAATTCTTTGCATGGGCACAAAAGTTTGGTCAAAGTTCAATAAGTCAGAACAAGCACTTGCTTTGACTATGGAATCTGCCTCTGAAAAGTCCCAGAAGTGTAAAGCAAAGCACGACATTTCAGTAACTGTTGTGTTTCTTCCTACCTTCATAATTCTTAGTTATTCCACACAGGTAACCTTTCATTTAGAATAGCTATAAATTTTTGTAATTACAAGGATGTGGTTGAATTACTTTTAATTTCAAAACGAGAAGATACAATTATAATAGCAACTTAGTAAAATGATTCTATTTTACCATGTTGCAGAGATAACTTACCAAATTACATGTGTTTGTACATTTGTTAAAGTATGAATAAAATCAAACCTGAGTCAGGTATTCCCTATAGATTATTCATTGGGAGGTTATAAGAAAGAAAAATTCCCAAGCAGTTCATGCGAGTGGAATGGAAATAGTTTTGCAATCTTTCTCTCCTTCTTCCATTTCTCTGGTTTTACAAAAGGGGATATTGAAATGTTCTCAATTATATAACCTTATTTAACTTGACCTTCAGATAGCAAAAACATTTGGATTTTTTAAATAAAACTGTATCTACCACTACGAAGCTTATTTTTATGTAATTAAATTTAGGTTGTATGTTAGCTAATGTTACAATATAGACAATATTAGAATTCCCAGAACTTGAATTTGAGAGATGCTGATGTGGCTTGGATCTTGCCAGAAACAACTGCAAAGAGATTACCTGCAAACGTGTGCACAGGTTGATCATCTGTTGTATCAGGTGGCCAGGTTTCATGAAACAATTGAAAGACCACATGGTATTAGAGGGGTTGAGATGGAGATGGATAAGTGGTATCAAAACCATGCTCCTGTGGAAGAAACCACAGAAACCGAGGCACCTTAAACCCTGGTAACTTAAAAGAGCAGGACAGTGCCAGGATGTGCAGAAATGCAGTTGGAAAAGCAAAAGCTCAGCTTGAACTGGTCAGAGGGGTCAAAAACCACAAGAAAGGGTTCTTCCAGTACATAAACAGCAGATGAAAACTGAAGGAAAATATTGGCCCACTTTTAAATAGGAGAGGTGAATTAGTCACCAATAATGCTGAAAAGATAGAGATTCTCAACACTTTCCTCACCTTTATCTTTAACAAGCACCGTTAGGTCTCCAGCCTTGGGAAAAAATCCAGGTAGATGCAAACACTGACCCCACTATTTATGAATGAAGAGTTGATGTGGGAACAGTTACAGAAGCTTGACCACCACAAATGAATGGGCCCTGACAGTGTCCACCTGAGGGTATTTGGAGAGCTGGCTGGTGTTTCTGCAAGGCCACACTCTGTAATCTTTGAGAAGTTGTAGAGACCACTGGACATCCCAGAAGATTTGAAAAAAAGGCTGATGTCATCTCCATCTACTGGAAGGGCTTAAATGACAATCCAGGCAATTACAGACCCATTTAGTCTTACTTCACTTCCTGGGAAATGTATGGAACAAAGTCAGATAAAGCATGTGACTGTGAAAAACCAGCACGGATTCACCAAGGGTAAATGGTGTTTGACAAACCTGATCGCCTTCTATGACAAAGCAACCTGCCTTGTTGATGTGGGGTATGCAGTGGATCTTGTCTGCTTGGCTTTCTCCAAGGCTTTTGATACACTTTCCCACAGCCTCCTCCTGGAGTAACTGATGGTGTAATGGTCCAGACATGGTGGGGAACTGGCTGACAGATGGCACTCAGAAGGGAGTGGTAAACAGCTCCTTGTAAAACTGGCACCCTGTCACAAGTGTGGGCCCCCAAAGACTGGGCCTAATTCTGTTTAATACCTTCAGAACTGATCTTCATAATGGGTGCTGGGCCATGTTGTCTTTCCAGGCTTTTGCCTGGAAAGGTTGGAACAGATAATCCTAGGGGTCCCTTTCCAACATGGTACTTGATTGTGCCTTCCCACACCTAACAGTTCTTTGGTATCAGCCAAAGGAAATGTCCCTATTTGCCTGTTTGACATTGACTATTCCCTCCTAAGCCCAAGTGCCAAAGTACTAGAAAATTCTAATTTTCCTTCCTGTTGTGGGGAAAATAAAAAAAAAAAGGGGAATAAAGAAAATGTAGTAGATCAGAATGGTTGTGTCAGGCTGGTTTTCTTCCATTCACTTGTTCAGAATTTCATATAATGCCTAAGATTTTTGGAAGGTACCCAGAAGGGTGGGGAAGGCAAGAATCATTCTGTAGACTTTTTTTTAAGTTTCAAAATTGTTCCTTCTCAAAATAAAGATGAAGCATACAACTCTGAAGAAAATTATGTAAACCAGGAAGATATAACAGGGTTCTTTTTCATTGGGGAATATTTTAACATTTTCAAAACATGTTATTTTATCTGATGTAAAATGCTGTTAAAATATCTTTACAGTATATACTAACTTATAAATAAAAAATAGTCCTATCACAAAAAAAGGAATAAAGCTGCTATTTAAAAATGTAATTAAACAGGGTGAATAGCAACTGCAAAAGATATTTCAAAAGAGAGGAGTCATGCAGGACCCACCTGTATCACTTACAGAAAGCTTTTATAGGGTTCCTGTGCATTCTGAGGTTAAAACAAGTACTTGCTAGAATTTCCCAAATAATTGTGAAAGAGGATGCCGGCAACTTTTACCTTCAGGCATTCAAGTTTACAAGATCACATGAAACCCAAGACCCTCTGCTTTAAAGACCATGTTCTCAACTTCATCTTTCACTTGCCAGCTCCTGAAACATTGTCTCTTTCCCTTGACTCAGATGTTCAGCCATATTCCTTGTGATCGCCCCATGAGCACAGTTCTGAGCACTGGAGATTTTGGTGGTGAAAATATTTCAGGAGTCCATAATGATATCCCTGTTGGATGAGGTTAACAGGCAAGAGTAGATAGGCTCTGGAAGCATGCATTTGGGCTTGCTGGATGAGCAGAGAGCAAGGGACCAGACTTGTGAATTTCTAAACATTAAAGCCTTAGCTCAAACATATGCAAGACTTATTTATCACACACCAGCAGCTACACTAAGGGAAGGTCTGATACACCACAGCACTGCCAACCCCACAAGAAAGGTCTCCCCTTCTTAGCCAGGCTGGATGAAATGCAGGCATCCCTACCATGGTGCTATGCACAGAATATGTTAATTTACTTTAACCTGAGAAAATGAAACATTATTAAATCTAATAAATATTGGATGTAGGCTGCATATGAAAATACAGATTGTTCTGGATATTGTTCAGATTCATATCTCTTAGGCAATTAAACAGAGATTGTTTCCCTTGACAATAATGCTACACTGATCTGCTGCTATATATATGCTAAATGTCTGGGGGTAGGAGACACTTCAATCACTGTGCTGATGCCAGATTTTTTTGGTTTTAATTATTGGCACATTCAGAAAACAAGAAACTCTAAAAAAAGAGAAACCCATGGAACTCTGCCAAAGTTATGTTACTTGATTTGATTCCTCTTGATTATGATTAGGAATTGAAATTAATATTCATACTGTATTTGCTTCTCCAACTTTTCACATCTAATGCATTTTAAATCAGCCATGCTGGCATCCTCTGTGTAATTTGGTTGCATAAATGGCCAGGATTCTCCAGCTGACTTAGTCATGCAAAGCATAGTCTCTTTGGAGAGACAATGGTTTTCTCTTCCATTGGCAGAGCAAAGTTGTCCATCTCTTCTGGGATGTGAGTGTGACTGGTAATGGAAAGTGGTAGTTAATTTAAAACTCACATTCAGAAAGCCCAAGATCTTAAGACATCCTCCTATTTTTTGCTTAGCTCAGATGGCTTACAAGAAGCACATTATCAATGACATATATTTAAAAAAAATAAACTGCTTGAGACAACTTGTTAGAAATTTTAATACAAGTTGAAAGTAAGACATAAATTAGTGTAAAAGATTTTCTGAAATCACAGAATCATTATGATTGGAAGGAAAACCTTGATATCATCGGGTGCAACCTTCTGTTAAAGCAGAGTTAGAGACGGTTGCCCAGGACCGTGTCCAGGCAGCTTTAGACTATCTCCAAAATGGAAACTCCACAACCTCTATGGGCTAACTCTTTTAGTGTTTGACCACTTCAGCAATGAAAAAAGTGCTTTTTTGTGTTCAGATGTAATTTCTCTTTTTTAGTTATTATTTTTTCTTACTTTGTACTGGTCTTGGTTTTATCAGCAGTGTGTGCCAGAAGGCAGGACCTCCAATGCAAATAGAAACCCCTCTCTCTGAATTAAGAAATTTTGAAATTATGAGGTGTTGGAGTGAAGTATAAAAACGAATAACAGTTTTACTAAAGACGGAGAACAAAACAGAACAAAACAACAACCAAAAAATACCAGAAAAAATGTCACCTAAGACTACTCCTTCAGTTCTGTGTCACTGAGATGGCGTGGGTCCAGCCGGTGCCACACGGCCGTGAGGTGGTGGTGGCCGAAAGGCAGAGGCCGTGGGGGTAGTGGGGGTGCAGCAACTGATGACCGCCTCTTGGCTGCAGGAACCAAAAAAAAATGTTCCCATTCCATTAGCTGTTTTATATTCCGCCTAAACTCTTATGGCATCTCCCGTGAGAACCTGCACCTTCCCTCTCTGCTCCCCACCCAGCCATTCGCGAGGGGAAAGAGGGGAGGTTTTTGCCGTGATCTCCAGACCCGAGTGATGACATGGAAAAATTCAACAAGAAAATCTAAACCACAGTGGTACCCATTGCCTCTTGTCCTGTCACTGGGCACAAGTGAGAAAAATTTGACTCCCCCATCTTCATTCCCTCCCATCAGGTATTTAGACATGTCGATGAGATCCACTTGAGCCTTCAGTTCTCCAGGCTGAATAGCCCCAACTCCCTTAACCTCATATAAAAGATGTTCCAGTCCTCTAAATACTTTCCTAGAAAACAGAAACATCTTCACAAGACAAGAAAAAATGTCCTCAAGTTGCAGCTGGAGCAGTTTAGATTAGATGTTAGTAACAATTTCTTCACAGAAAGGCTTGTAAAATATTGGAACGCACTGCCCAGGGAAGTGGTGAGGTCACCATCCCTGGAAGCATTCAAAAAACATATGGATATAGTACTTGAGGACATGAATTCATGGTGAACATGGTGATGTAACCAGGTTGATGGTCAGACTTGATGATCTTAAGGGTCTTTTGCAACTTTCATGATTTTATGATTCTGTTCCTTTGTTGAACTCAAACCAGCATATCCATGTCTCCCTTGTACTGGGGAGCTGGAACTGGACCTTGCATTTCAGGTGCATGTCATTAGTGCTGAGTAGAGGGGAAGGACCACATCCCTCCATGGTCTGATGACCCTTCTCCTAATGTGTTGCAGGATGCTGCTGGCTGTCTTTGCCATGAAGGCACACTGCTGGCCCATAGTCAACATTACTGTATATTAATGCCACTATGGCTTGCCATTCCATTCAATGTTTCCATAGTGTAATAGATGGCCTGGCTTCATTAAAAAGGATATAGAGATATTGAACATCTTTTTTTAAGGCAGAAGTGAGGTTTGAGTGAAAGAAAGCAACATACCACTCATCTAGCCTAAATTTTTTGTTCTCTCATTTGGACAAAATCCACTCAGGTTTCCTTTAAGTAAGGAGTGTTTTGAAAGTGTAGCATTCAATGCTTTGAAATGACAAATCAGAAAACAAACCAAAGCTGATAATAATGCTGAAATCTTTCTTAGAACTTTAAAAGCGTGCTCGTAGTTTAAAGACACCATCTCTAGGAAATAACAGAAAAGAAGTATCAGAAGTATAATAGCTTTTAAACTCTGATATTCATTATTTGTGAAATTAAATAGTTAGGGCTTATCTTGAGAAAACAGTAATTGAGGCCTGCCAATAAATTCCTTCCTAACTCTGCGTTTGTTTTGTTTCATAGGCAAAGTTAGGGAGTCTTACACAAGCACCTACAATAATCTGAATGAAAGAATCTAGGCTTTCAATTCATACACAGGACATGCTTCCTCGAGAGAAAGAAAATTAAGTGAAAAGAATAGAAGAGAGAAAGAAATTATAAATGTGAACCATTTGGGGCCCAACCTAGATTTTAGTGAAGGAGAGAGTACTTTGGCTGCATGTTATCTGAAATACTCTCTGACAACTTAATGTAACAGATGCTACAGGTGCTTCAGCTGTGGAGTAGACCTACCAGTCGTATCTACTAATCCACTTCAGAAAAATTCTCTACCAGCTGGGAAACATTAGCATATGTTCATTACTTTCAGATGGTGTCTTATTGAAGTTCACTGGTCAGTTTGCTTCTAACTCAACAATGAGGTTTCTTGAGGAGGGACAATAAAAACATGTGCAATATTCCCCAAAGTGGCTTTGCTCAGATATCAGTAGTCTTCAATGTGTATCAGAAAACTGCAATCAAGAGTTGCCTCCACAGCCGTAAGATGTAAACCTGAAGACACTAAAATACTTCGTACTGTGACATCTGACTCCAGCATCAACAGATTAATTGTTCCCAGAGTAGTCTCTCATTCCCCAGTTAGTAAGGTAATTGAGAACATTCAGCAGACAGTATTTATTGTTATGATGTCTTCCACTAAATATTCTATTATGACAGCAGACTTTTTCAGAAAACAAAGCAATGCATCAGCTACATTACATGACACTGAAAAGGCAAAAAAGTCCTTTTTTACCTGCTTTTCTTTGACTTTCTATTGATAAATGTATAAAATTATATATAAAGGTGATCAGGCATAGGACTAACCTTATATATAACTACAAATTCGCAGTGAAGATCTTGATTCAGTACATATTTTCATCTTATTTTCTTTCTAATTTTGTTCCTTCCATTCCTTGTTCTGATTCCTGCAGAACTGTGTCCTGTCCTATGAAGTCTCAGATCCTCTAATTTGGATTGAATCACATATAGAATCTTCAGGTTAGTAAAACGTAGGATCTTGTCTTCCCTCCTCTCTGCCTCTGTGGAGACAGAAAAATAGATAAATAAACTCAGAAGACACCTTTCCATGAGTCAGTTCATGGGTTTAGATTCATTGCTTAGTTTTCACCATCACTCATGAGAAGGGGTGATGGTCCCTGATTCCTTTCCTTCTGCTAGAGGAAAAGCAGGCTCTAGCATTTGTTACTTCCAGATTAGACTGAGATAGCACAAGAGACGAACAACAGCAATTGCAACAGATAACCATTCCCTTCAGCGTTCAGCCACAGGAATAACCCATGTTCATAGATTCCTAGGTTTGGTGAACTGAAACTTTTGATGCTGTAGGCTTCAGTGTCTTTCTTGCTGGACTGGATGTTGGTGATGTTACTCTGAGTGGTTATTGCATTGAGCAGGCTATAATCCAGAAAGTGTGGAGGAGAAGAGTGTGAAGCTTGTCCTAATATATAGTAAAGCTTGAAAAGCCGATGCAAAGAATGACTTTTAATTTGCAAGAGCAAGGACATTCTTCTTTTTTAAATAAACCAGTTCATAGCAGATGATCCTGTCAGAAGTGTCTACCACAATGTGACAGGGATCCCTAAACTAGCTCTGAACAAATGGGTGAAGCTCTAAGGACAAAGCAGAGCTGAACACGTATATTGGTCTGGAGCTAAAGAAGAAGAATTGTGGTAGTGTGGCATAGAGTCCAAGTGCTTATTAACTCCTGTTTCTACATCTCTCTTGCCTAATGTTAGCTTAGGCATTTCAGTACACAATGCGTGTTTATCTTTCAGGGAATTTCTGCCCTACTGGGGGCATGTGTATGAGTCATTCCTTTCTGTCCAGTACAACTGGGCTGGCAAGAAGCCGAACTACAAGTATGAGTTTCGTTAGCTGGTTCAATGATATTATTTTCGAATTATTTTCCCTAAGGCACATATTTCTGTATTGCCTGCTGAAACCTTATCCTTGGTCCTGAGTAGTCTCCCAAAGTGCCATGGGTTCAGTCTGATGCCATCTCGCAAGACAAGCATTAATAAGACTGTAATGAGCACATGGACATGCCCTTAGATCAAAGCCCTACTAATGATCGGGGGAATTTTTTCTTTTCATTTGACTGACTTTCAATCAAGCTTTTAGCATTGTCAAAAACTTTGAGCTATTTCACTCCAAAAAATGTTTTGAAAATATGTTAGACATAGTCAATAAACATACAGATAATGTAATAAATAAAAATTGGTTGTTGTAAACCAATACTGGGATTCAAACAGCTAAACTTTATGAAAACAGTATAATGGTGAATAAATCTTCACTGACAAGTGTAATTTGAAGGAACAAAAATGCTTGTAGCTTTTCTTTCATCTCAAGGGAATGGCTATTACCAGAGTTCTCCATTATCACTACTATATTTTATTCAATAAATTACTTCTAAGTTGTTATAGTATCATATAGATCATAACTTAACAATTCTGAAAGTCAACAGATTATTCATAGAATAAGATATCTCTCATTAGGAACACGTTTGGCAGAAGCTGTCTGTACTGAGTTCTTGCCTGTGCTTTCCCTTTATCAGTTGAATAGTTAATTTGTTTCCTATCATGGGAAGGATTAATTAAATTAAAAAAAATAAAAAAAAAAAGGAAAGGAAGTATAGCCTCAACACTTATGACAAAAAACTAGCAAAAAAATTGCCTTATATTTCTGTCTGCTATTACACTGAGCATATATTATCTGTGGACTGTGACTTGGACAGAGTGTGCATTCACAATGATAAAGGGAAGCAGAAAATCTCACACCTTCTTTGTGACCATCTGGATACGAACAGGGTGCTAAAGGGGAAGCAGATTTAATGGATCTTTGAAATACATCTCCTACATCCCAAAATCCACAAACCAGAAGCAGGAGGGATACTGATGGAGAGTGGATGAGGAGATTAGGGTGGTCCTGGGCTTTGCCCCTCACAAGTGCACTGTTGTCCAAGACAGCTGGGCTAGTTGAAGGGATTTATAATTTATTTTTGGGATAGACTAGTCAAACAGCTAGATGCTTGTCACATACAAAGAAAGACATCTGCTGCAAAGGTTTCTGGCTGAAGTGTGTTGCACTTCATCCCATGATCAGGACTAAGCCTGTACAAACACCTACAAAAAAATTTTTAGAGTTACTATCACCTAATTTTTATCACCATGACACCATTGATTTTCACTGGAAGTATACTGGCTATACATCAGCTGAAGAACTGGCTTGCAAATTGAATTTCTTTTCTGAGGCAGTAACTATTTAGGGAGAGGCTTCAAGTCAACAAATGTGCAGAAGTATGTGGAATTTGATAAAAGCTTTATCAGCTCCTGAGATTGAAAGATGTCATTGTAGGCAACAATTTAATGAAGGATAATGCTGCATGAAAGGTGTACTGTTCTTATGAACAACGGGTAATAAACTCTTTTTTTTTTTTTTTCTTTTTTAAATCTGAAAACTGGCAACTCCTTAGAAATGGTGTGATTCTTATGGAGGACATGTTTAGCCACCTTTGGAACATGTACAAAGCTTTTGGGGAAAAAAAGTTTCATATCTCAGGCTGCCCCATATGATTCTGTTTGACTATAGCAATTACTTTGCTGAAAACATTTTCTCAGAGAAGTTGCATTTCCTTCACGGGGACATCTAGGAACCACTTTTGCTGTACAATAGAACAACTGACACCAAAAAATCCCTCTATTAAAACACATTCCTACTTTTTTCGTTATTGCTACTTGCACTGGGACATAGTCAAATTTTATCAAGATAAATGGGAAGAATCCCACTGATCTTGGTGCCCTTTGAATCAGATCTATCAGGACTGGCTCAATTCCACTTGACAATTTTTCCCCCATTATGCTCGTGAAGTTTTGCTCTAGCAATCCTAGTCTCTCCTTGAGCACTTTGATCCTTGCCTTTTGGGTATTCTGTTCACCCACTCCAACAGTGTGTCTTTTTAATATGAAGCTTTTTTCAGCTTCTGTTTTCTCTTGAGTGTTGCAGATGGAACAGGGTACCACAGCTTGATGACGTATAGAGTCCCTGTTGATTCCAGATTGCTTACAGATTTCTACTAGGCCCTGCGGTTTGCTTCATGAATCATGCCAGTCTCATCTTCGGTACTATGAAAGAGCTCTGTGCCCTGGTGATGGCTTATGAATAAAAGCAAAACCAAGATCTAGAGAATGAGTTGGATATGGCAGAAGAATATGGCCTGCAGAAAAGATAGAATTTAGATATAATCCAGTATCAATTCACTGTAAGAAAGGATTTTTATTGGTTTCAATGAATGCTGAATCATATCCCTGTGTAATTTTAAGAAACTCTAATATAGTTTCTTGCAGGCATGCTGAAACCTGTTTTAGAAGTGAACTTTTTTCGAAAATCTGTGAAACTGCAGCTGGAACTGATAAGGGAAGAGACAGGTCAAGCATAGTATTCTTGGGTTTTCTCCTCACAGCAGTGTTTTGTGGGGTGACATCACCCTGGTTTGCTAAGGTGGATTTTTCTGAAGCAAAGGCAAAATAGAAAAAGATAGGGAAGTAAGAGGAAAGCATGCCTAAATGTATGAGTGGCTATCTTAGGTCAGTCTTAGACTAGTCTAGACTAGAGATTGGCACGGGAGGAATAGAAGAATAACAAACATATTGTTTCTGTAATCCTTTCAGCTTCAGGTATTTGCTGACTGAGATGCTTCTTGATCCAGGGTTTGGTTTTATATCTTTGCAATCAACTGAAAAAAAAAGGAAGAAAAAAGGTGATAGGGAGAGTGACATAATAGCAAAGGAATGCCAGAATAATAGTCTGACAATTCAGATGGTGCTCAGGAAACAAAGCTATGCTGACCTTATTTTCCTATTCTTACCTGACCAAAGCAGAACACTTTTAGGGTTAAAAAATTAAAGTCACAAAAGTGGTGCTGGTAAGTCCTCCCAGACTAGCCTTGTTGAAGAGGTGTGATCCTTTGAATACGCAGAAACCTCTTCTTATGTTATAACTGATGTCCCTCTCTACTTGTTTTTATTCTCAATCCTTGACACCCAGTATTGGGTTTGGCTGGGATATAGTTAATTTTTTTACATTGGCTAGTATGGGGATAAAGTTTTGGATTTGTGATGAACACAGCTGACAACATAGAGATTTTTTGGTTAACTCCTAGCAGAGCTTTCACAGCATCCAAGCCTTTTCTGCTTCTCGTACTGCCCCACATTGAGGATGCTGTGGGTGAACAAGAAGCTGGGATGTTACATTACTTCCCTGACTACAGGGATATTACATTTTCCCAGAAGCATCGCTAGCCTGGCTTAGGGGCTCAGCTGTGTCCTTCACTTACAGACTCACCTCTGCAGTCCTTTGCTGCCAACACCTTGTCAGTGATGCCCAATACTCCATGTGACATCCCAATATTATTAAATAATATTATTTATAGTTTTGGTTTAAGCTATACCTAAATACAACTCTCTTTTGAAGAGGAGCTGAAGGCAAACAGCAGGGATGTCTTCACAGTTATGCTGTCTTAGCTTTTCCTAAACTTACATCTCCAGCATAGAGGAATGCAGGGGGACCTCTGCCATGAGAATCCACATTGCTTTGGCAGCAGTTGGTGGTAGCTCGTCTCTGGGAGGTGCTCTGACTAGACAGTGCACCTCCAGGAAGTGAAACATAGCACAGTATATAAACCTTATAGCTGGATAAGGGGAAATGACAACCCTAGAGTCTGCACTATGGCATAGCTTGGATGAAAATTTTCCCTCATTTGGGGTTCTTGAAGCTCATCCATATCATAACTTAGCCTTAGCATATAGCGTGGATGTGTGGCAGCTGCCAGCACAAGCAGAAATGATGGCTTGCATGTTCCCAGGTGCAGCACAGAGGAGGTGCACAGAGGGACTGAGTGCACGAGCGTGGCTACAAGCTTTTGCAAAGGGGTGGTTTTTACCTTGTGTGTCTATTACCATTTCCTTGTTTTAATGACAATATGTTCAGGAGGTGAGACCTCCAATGAGATGAGCTCTCCCTTTTATTTCTCTTCCCCCAATATAGACATGGTAAAAAATTATGAGAAGTCTAAATGAAGAAGGAAAATTAACAGTAGTACTAAGAACAGAAAGAACCAAAAAACCAAACAATAGCAGAAAATATTACCTAGCTACCCTCCTCCCAGGCTATAACAAAACCTGGAAGGATATTTCATCCAAAGGAGAGTCCTATGCCACTGAGATGGTAACGTGGATTCTGGTGTAACAAACCATGTGGAGTGACAATGGTGGGGCCTGGATGAGCCAGTGCAGTGCTGGGGCCAGACTGTTTCAGGCCAGGCTGTCGCAGGCCATGCAGTGGCAGCGTTTTGTGCAGCTCCAGGAAAGGGGGATGCCCAGTCTGTTAGAGGTGGCTGGTCATGGTGGGATGGCTCATCTCAGGCTGGGGCGCTTTGTCTGTTGTGAAAAAACAGCTGCAGCTAAGATAGAAAACGCTGCAGGTGAGGAAGGGAAATCTCTGGGAAAATATCCATGGTGCTCCTGTGAGCAAAAACCAGGTACCAAAGAGAGACAGTTCCGGTGCATGCCTGCTTTTATCTCCTGTCTCCTGAGTTCCCGGCACGCTTCACTTTAGGAACCCAGCTTTTTGGTGGATCCTGAAATGCTGGGGATGGTCTTCCCCTGATTCAGGTCAGATGAGGTTGGGGGGCAGTCTTACATGCTCTGAATTACGTGGTAGTATGAAAAAAGTCACTAAAAATCTTTACCATTTTACTGAAACTGCAACAAGCATAAAGTCTTTTCTCTTATGTTCTAAGTAAAGACTGAATTTTATCTTGACTGTGCTAAAATTACACTTTACATATGAAGCTGCATACTGTAAAGTTTCATTAAAATGCATGCAGATATGCATTCACTAGATGAACAGTAAAGTTTTCCTCTGAAAGATGAAGTAGGATTTCCCCTTCGTCAGATTTACACAAAGAAACTGGGGGGGATTTTTCTACCATTTTTTTTTCTTCTTAAAAATTTTCCTTTTGCTAAGAAAAGCACTTGTCAAACCCTCACTCCTGTCAAAAAGGTAGTCAGTTCTCTTATTTCCAGGAAAGCAACAGTATCTGTGAAACATCAGGCAATTAGCAGCTTACAGCCTACTTTGGAATTTGACACAAATGAGAAAAGCCCAAAATTAAAAAAAAAAAAAAAAAAAAAAAAAAAAAAAAAGGCAGAAAAAAAATAGCTCTTTATAACTGCTTATTATCATGGACAGAACTTCAGTTTTCCTCTATGGCAATTTTATATTAACCAAAAACCACAACAGAAAAAACAGTGAATTTTTATGTATTTATATGATACTTTTGCAGGAAGCAAATCAAGCTATGAAAGCCGTGATATGAGTGTGGATTGAAAGGAAGTAGCACAGAAGGGTGACATTTATTAATTTACAGATGGTATTACTCTAGCTGCCTGAAACCATAGTGATCTGGTAACAGACATGGAACTCCAAATGCCTGAAGCAACCCCAGATGTCACAACATACACTCCAGGGAATATAATTTAATAATAATTTATACGGCAAGTATAACACTTGTGAAATATGTCATTCAGCACCATCACTGTGCACATTCCCTGGTGAGTAATTTAAGAACATATAATATTTCAGAGCTTTGAATCAGGAGGGAGATGATAATTAGATTCGTACTTTAAATCAGGTATATGAAGGGGAAAGTTAATCAACTCAAAAAGATAATTTAGCAGATTTGGATTCTCTAATGACACTTCTAATTAGAATTAGGGCATAATTTGGGACACATATAAAGTTGCTAATTATTATGAAAATATTTTCAAACATGCTGCAGGCTAGAAGGTGAAAAAAGTTTATGGAAATCTTGACAATAAAACCTGTCAGATGCTCTATAGCTTGGTATAAATATCTCCTGTGTGCAGCTATGAACTTCCAGTTAAAAATTGTGATTGGGAAGTTTTCATGTGGGGCACCTGGCTCCTAAACTGAATGACCATAGTTACTGAAGAGGTTTATGGGATTTTCTAAGAAGGGATCGATTTTCTTGCTAATTGTGGGTTTCTGGTTGTGATGCCTAATAGTTTGTTAATCGTCAGGATTCACAGATCTTTTCTTAGCAGTAAGGGGGAGGCAGAAACATCTTCCATTCCCAATGCCATTTGGTGTACTACAAGCCAGTGAAGTAGAACTCAGACTCCATGGGAAAGAACAGTATGACTCTAGCATTTAAATATTGTCTTTATACATTTAAGAAAACTCCGAAAGGGTCAACAATATTTTCAAAGTGAATAATCTAACCCCTAGGTTAAAGTTTCCCCCCAACAGAGCGTGTCTCAACTTCTCCTAGGGAGTAGATTTGTTTGATGAGTTAAATAATAAACTGAGAAAAATGCCTCAAAGATACTGAAAAAAGGGCTTGATCTAAACCTGTAACAGAGAAGACTGTGCTGTGCCCATGTCAATCCCAAATGTTGCCTCACACTGTAGTAACTGGAGTGGCTTGGCACTGTGCTTCTCTCAAGGGCTTTCAGACTCCCAGATCTTCATTAGACAGTATAGAATTAAAAACTTGTGTACTTGTTCAAGCACGTGAAGGATCTGCTGCTTCTGATTTTAAAATGATTTGAATATCCCTCTCTCAGATCTATCACACTTTACTTTAGACGTCTAAAAGTTAGATCAACTAAGTCATCTCAGAGACTCTTTCTGAAATCAATGGAGAGAGATGAGGATCTTCAGGGGGCAATTTATTCTTCTGTTCTAGGCACTAAGGACATGAGTCACATTGCTAAAGGTGCTTGCCTTTCACCACTGATTACAGAGAAAGTCAAGATGTATAACTTTTCATCAGTTAGTGAGATAAATTCCACCCACAGTGCCTGCATTAGGCATTTTGATTTAAAGAAAACTTATACAATGTGTGATGTTGCTCAAGTTACAGAGAAGGAAAGGTTTTTACTGTACATCATTGAATCTCATCTGTAGATTCTTCATTTGTATCTAAGAAAAAAAGGAAGTTTAACAAAATGGTAAGCCAAAATGTACACTTTTGCCAAACACACAGCAGTAGTTTTTAAGGGCATTGTTATAAAATTGAACGATTGCACCATCACTCAGTGATGTACTTGTGGAAAAGCTGAATGCCATTCTTTTTGCCATGAGTTTTATATTCATGAATCAGTGTTGAAGATGAGGGTCAAAGTAGTCTCCTTACTCTTTGAAAAGTTATATTACTGACAAGTACCAGAAGAGTATCCCATTGAATAGCAGGTAAATTACAGAGAGAAGCTAGGATTGTATTCATTCCAATCTAATTTCATAAACAGACTTTCTTGAAAAATCTCCAATACACTTAAAATGCCACTGAACTGAATAACCATCAGTAACCATAAACTTCCAGAAAAACAGAAAATCCAGCTAGACAAAGGACTAAGTCCAAATCTCAAGAAACATGAAACTGTCTCCTGAATTAAAAATCTGTTGTCTTAACCTAATCATGTAGAAACACCAGTGCACCATCCTCATGTTTATGTATCAAAAGAATCAAAATTATTTCTTGCAGAACAAGATTTTTATAGTTTGCCTCATATACACTAGGCCTTCAGACTAGGTACGTCCTTTCATAAACACAGTGTTTTCCAAGCTCTTATTCCTTACTCTACTTTAGCTTAGCTCTGTTCTTTTACCTAGCTTGTAGATCCAGGGGCAGTCCCTTCCATATCTGAAGCTGTTTTTGAGAAAAAGGAAAACCTCTGCTGGCACAGTATTTCAAAAGATTTTCCCTGACATGCAAGATCACTATTATAAAAATAAAGGCATGGCCATGGCTTCTTGCTATCCCAGTGTGCCCTTCTGCAGACAAAAGAAATAGACAAATAAGTCAGGGATATTCTGTATACTGGGAAAATCTCTGCCAGACATGTAAATTAATTTTGTATCTGCTAAGTGAAATATTGTTCATCTGAGCAGTGAACGAAAATCTAAACCTAAAATTTTGCCATGCCATTGTTTTAACAATTAGATTAGGTAGGGGAGATGCAAGCGGTAAAACACAGCTTGCATCAGTGTCATTAGGGAAATAGATTGATGCATAGACAAAGAGAACTATCTCTGTGAGGTTTTTGAGATAGATCCCTTACAGAGGAGTGGAGCAGTCTAGACTGAAATATTTAGTCTTTTAATTTGGAGATTGAAAGAACATTTAATGCTTATTGTGGTTTGCCTTATAATGGATAAACTACTTTGCCATTAGGGTTATGTTTTCTGTAAGAAAAACTCTTTGATACCCTCCTAACTACTAAAGTGGGAAGTCCATTTGTTCTTGTCATAATTTAGTTCTGTTCTTTGCATCTGAGTGCTGAAGATAATGATGGTTTGTCTGAAGGGGAGAAACCACAAGGTTAATTACATAAGAGTGGAAAATATTGAAAATAGAAGTGTTTAGAGTTTAATTTGACAAGTTTAGATTTTTAGGACTATTTACTTCTAATCTCAAGGTAATGATAATTTAGTAGAATAATCTGTTAGAATAATTTGCTTCCTTCACATCTTTTTAAACATTTTGTGCTAAAGTTTCAATTCCTAATAGGATATGTAGATTTTATCAGAGTAACTTAAATACCCAATAGCAGAAAGCTTTAGAGATAGTTTCTTCCTTATTATTTATAGCTTCATTATAAAAATGAACATAAAGCTAGTTTCAAATATCTATTTTGCAAATAAAAATCATAAAGCAGATTTTTTTTGAGACAAAAATTGCCTAATACCTCCTTTTATGAAATCTAATCGCTATTAGACTCCTCAAGATTATTTGCTCATGTTTCCTTACAATATCAAGTCTCTTATAAGAAATATTTTGTTACTCAAATGTCTGATGCTTTTAGCTGAAAGGCATGCTTGTTTTGTTTTCATGCATAAGCATTTATTTTGAAGAATCGGACTCAGAACCACAGTAAAATAATAACTCAGAATACGTGTGTATATATATATATTTACATATACAGTGTATCATTAGATGATGCCTGCCAGGAAACTGCACTATCCAAAGCATCAATTCTCATCATGGTTTTAAATCAAATAAATCTTATTAAATGTACTCCCAATGCATGTTTAGTTTACTTGCATCCAAAAGATATCCCATGTGTACGCTACAAGACTGCTCAGCAATCTGAAGAAAAACAACTGAAGGGAGGGAGATTCATTCCTAGAATTGCACTTCTGACTGAATGCAGGTCCCAGTTGCAGATGGCAATGTGGGTAGCCTCTACATGCCTAATACAAACTCTTTCAGCTTCAACATATGTTTGATTTTAAGCTGAAATTTAAGGATTTGAGGAAACCAAGGACATTCTTCAGTCTCATTTATTTTATCCTACTCCCCTTCTCCCCAAGCAGAGCAATGGCACCTCTAATATTTAAAGACAAATGTAAAGCTACGACCTTTTTCCCATTCTTCTGCTACAGATACTAGCATTTGGGACTGGTACTGTACTGGGAAAACCACTACGATTTCAGCACTGGACTAGAAAGTGATTTAAATATCCTTTGCAGAAGGTCTCCACAATCACTTCTGATATAATATTTTATTTATCTCAGTGACAAGATTTATCTGAACAAAAAATTAAGCCAAAGTTAGTTCTTTGCTTAACTCTTACTGTAATATATGTCTTTTAATCCACAGATCTTGTTTACATTTTATTTTCTGGATGCTATTTAATTAAATTATGCATAACATTATTGTTCCCTGACTCTTTTATAGATAGCTGATTTACTTCATGAGACAAACAGGTTTGCCTCAGTACTGATTTCTTATCTTTTCTCTACTAAAGAATCTCTTTATTGTCAAAAAGGGAGAACCATAAATCCCTGAGATATGAGTGCAATTAGTCTTGTTAACTGCTGTTTTAGCCAGTGGTCTTTATTAGCAGCATATCTCCTGCTGGATACTGCCTGAACTCAAGGACTCTGGTAGCTGAACGCTGATCTGCTGCTTTCATCACAAGGATTTTGTGCTCAGTTTGTATGTCCTCTTTTGTTTGGTTTATGTCTAAACGGTCACCCTCAGGGAAAACAAAAAAATCCCCCAAACACTCAAGAATAAGCCTGCAAAATGTCCTTACAAATTGCACTCACAAATTCTCAGTTTACAGGATCAAAAGTTTTCTTTCATCCAATAGTATTTAGTTCCAGAAAATGTTCAGTACAGATGGGTTTTCTTAAACTCTGAACAGCCACAATCTGCAATGTGAGTTTCATTCTTTTGCCCTTTCTGAAATATAAATACAGTTTATCATTATTTATTCCTGTACTCAAGGAAAAATTAATCATCGTGTATCTACAATATACAAAATACAGTAGTAAAGAGGACTAAACACACTCCTAATGTTTAAAAGAATCATGCCTTAGGTACGATGCCATTCCAGGGACTAGAAGTCACACAGAAATCAGCAATAAATACTAGATAAGAAGACACTGATTTGTTTCCTGTTGTTAAGTGATTTTGTTTCCAGGTATTTAGTCCCCAACAAGCTTTCACTGACTGTTGTCTTCTGTGAGAAAAGATAACACTAAGTTACTTGTGCAGAAGGATTTAAAAAAAAAAAAAAAAAAGAAAGAAAGAAAAAAATAAAGAGTACATTTGGAATGGCTTCCTAATTGCTTTTCCTTAAAGACATTTGCATTGTTTTGTTTTCACAAAACTAAGATCAGTGGCAAAATTAAGAGAAGGAAAGACATGTACAATCTTTCTGTGTGTTCCTTGCTTAGGCTTTGAATCAGATCTATAAATGAAAACTGAAACTGAACTTCCACCAAAAATAGGAGACTAATAAAAGAGGAAATCACAAGGTCTTCAGTAATCAATTGTTACCAAAGTTGTAAATCTAACTGGTGAGCAACATTAACTACAAGTCTACCTTCTAAAACAGACAATAGAGTCCACAGCAGCAGAAAAAGCAACCTTAGAGAGAAGTCCTTACACATATATATGTCATCTCTAATGCTGAACTCCAAGGTATGTTCCAGCACACTTATTTGTAAAGTAGGAGGTTCCCAAGTTCAAAGCTAACCTTCTACAACTTTGCTCATTTAAATGTGCGGAAAAGTAGAATCCTATTAGAGTGGTATTAAATATTTATGGGTACTTTCAAAGATATAGAATTTTTAGTTGAGGCAAACACATGACTCACTTCTTTGCTTGAGTTTTCTTTAATATTTTTCTGCTGCTTTGGAATTATCAAATAATACAACATTTTACAGACAATCTCTTTGCAGTCCTGGGAAAAAATATACATATTATTCACAGGAAACATTAGTAACATGAAAATATTTATGTCTTGATCTATTTTACTTCAATTCATTGAAAGATGTTGCTGATGTTTCTGGAAAATCTTAGCAGCATTTCCTTCTTCTCATCTTTCTGACAACAGCTGAGTCAATGGTCATACACTTTGATAAGACACAATGTAAGTGATGTGATTTCTCCATGACATTTATTTTAGCTTTGAAAGAGCATTTCTTCAGAAAGTTAGAGTTGCCCCTCCTGACTTGGCAGTATATCCAAGAAGGCTTCTACACGGAGCTAAGAAATCTAAGTATTTCTGAAATACTGAGGGGGTCTTGCCAGTTTTTACCCCCTGACTCTGTCATAAACAGATTCAACTTCCACTTAAACATAAATCCCTTACTTGTAATACTGAAAAAAAAATAACAGAAACTTTTCCTTTCTCATTGGAATTATTCCTCCATTTGTCTAGTTTAACAGTTCATAACACAAAAAATTTTCTGCAAAGCAGAGTAACATACATATACATATACATATGCATGTATACATATATACATATACACACAAAATTCTGGCTGGCTATGTATGACTTTAAATATACATTTAATTTTTTTTCATAAAGATATACAATCAGCAACAAGAAACATACTTCTAAAATAGTGAAGAGTGAATTGTAATGCTTCAGATATAATAAAATCAATCCAGAGGGACTATCTTCTGTCTAACAAATAGTTACTGAAAATCCCCTCTATATGGAACATTTGCCTAAATTTGTTCCAGGGCTTAACTGTCATTTAGATTAGTAATGCATTTTATTTTACATAAGCCCATTACTTCTTATTCTGTTCCCCACGCAAAATGAAGAATGGGTTGTTTCCCTTCTTGCAGCAGCCATTTATAGATTTGAAGGCTATTGTATGTTGTACTGTAGTCTTATTCTGAACTATATAAGATTTTTGAGTCTTTTGCTTTAGAAACTCATTTTAGCTCATTCTCTTTTGTAGTATCTCCACAATGTCATGATTATCTTGAATGGCAGTGCTGAAAATCAGACAGGGAGAAATTTGAGCTGGGATCTTTATGCAAGGATTCAAACATCCTATGTCTCACTTCTGTTTACACATATATGGTATTTATGATTTTATTTCAATCATCCTTTGGGCTCCCTTTCTCCTGCCATCCTCCTTCCTCTGAAGTTCTGGCTAAGGTCCTTGGAGCTGCAGTAGACCCAGAATGGGAGTTATGAGAAAGTAGAAACTGCCCAAACATAACAGGCTATCCTTTTGGCTTCTTACCCAGCCACTAGTATATAGGGAAGAGGCCTTGAAGGTCATTGCTACACATTAACAATAATGTCTTTCCTTCCAGGGATGCAATCATAAAATATTTAATTGAGCTTTTTTCAAGCTTGGTTTGTGTTACCAAAATGACGTTGAAGAGCTGAATTACACTGAAGAATTAAATCATCCTTCTCTATTAACACATACCCATGAACATGAATGAAATGTCATACTAAAAAAATTTTCATATATCATAAAGAAAATAATTCTATTAACTTGTTTGCATTTCTCAGAAAATAGTTAAAGTCAACATCATTGTGAGTAGCCAGTTTTTGAAATGCAGCTTAACTTCTCAAGTCTCTGAGTCACTTCCTTTGTTAAGCATGTGCAGACATTTCATCTTGTGTTAAACTACAAACTATTTTCTGCAGTTCAACAGAGAACTTCTTTACTTTCTACATTTGCTTCTATAATTAGGCTAAATTTGGATGATTCATGATGTTAAATGATCCTCAAGGTCATGCTTCCAAATTCTTCAATAGTACCTCATTAAGTACAAACCAAAAAAATGCAACAGCTATTATGTATGAATGATCTTAAGGTCTTCTGATGTGTCCTGCACATCTCAGCTCAACAGTGGCAAGACATCTCAATCCCCTCAGTTTGTACGTAACACACTAAAAGAGATTTTTACCTACAAACAAAAAATTAAGAGCACGCAGGAGAGAGCAAAGGAGTCAAAAAAGAGTTACAGACAGCTGGTTTTGCATCCTCCATTTTTGGATAAGCTACTGAGTTGGAATCCTGTTTATATTACCAGCCTCTGTGTAAGATTCTATTAAAAATAAAAGTAATACTGCAAATCTGCAATGAAGTGCAACATATCAGAAGACTCAGTGGCTGGCTGTGCTGCTGCAGAGGAGTGCAAGCTGCCTTTAATTATATGTGACCAGAGGGACCAAAAAAGGTTTCTGTGCTCCAGAGAGTCCCTGTGGTATTGCTACCTCCTCTGTTTTTGTTGAGGTGGTTGGGGGCTTAGTTTAACACAAGTGAAAAACTCTAGAAAGAGTCTGCAGCATCTTCTCCCCCAGGATCTCTTCATCTGGCAGTGACAAGCCAAAGTAGAAGGAGCAGAGACTCTTTGACCACATCTCTGCGAACATACCCATATCACTCTTTTTCTTTTCCCAGCTTGGAAGACAAAACATTGTCGATCTTTATGGCCATGCCCCACTTTCCTGCAAATTCAGCTTTACCTCCTTTCAAAATGTGGTCTGCATACTTTCCAGGGTTTGTTATTGTGTTTGTAATATGATGGTGATAATTATAAACATGCATTTTTTACTCACCATCTCAGAGCTGGAGCAATGTTGGTTTCTCCTGAGGGATGGACTTATTTTAAAACAGCCCATTAATGCATACATTAATACCTATACAGCCACCCATCTGTATTTTCTCCTGAGAATGAAGAAGAATCATGAACCCAACAGCCTGTAAATTTATTTTTTTCCTTCACAATGACTTGTTTCCAAGGATGTGGAATAGCTGTAGGGCTTGTGAAGGCTTTCAGGACACTGTTACAGAGACTCACCAAAAGAATGCCATGATCTCCATGTTGTCCCACAGACACAACCTGCATCCACTGGAACACAGAAAAAAGCTTTATCATTGATTTATTACAATATGTGTTACAGTACTTGAAAGGAAAAAATGAAAAAGTTTTTCTTTAAGATACTCGGTAGCTCTTTCACTTACCTTTTAGTTTGTTAAGCAGGTGGCTTGAAATAAAGATGCAGTAGACTCCTCCCTCTTGGCATTGCAAAAGAAAAGGAAAGAAATTCGGAAAATACCAGTGGCAGAATGTTATCCTGATTTTAAATTTGCTCCCTTAGCCCGATATGAAGACCTAAGTTTTCCTGTCATGGTAGTTGAGTACAATTGCAATGTGTCATATAAAGCAAAGAAGTAAATACTTGGTTAGTCCACACACACCGATCACTGGGCTGACATGGGAGGCTGTCACTTGCATTTCATTGTACTTTCCAGTAAGCCAAATTACTCTGCCATACTAGTAATTGCAGTGTCCTCAATGGTACTCTTTTATAACTATCCACACAACTGAAATTTGTGTGTGTTTTGCCAGCTTACTTTTCAATTACTCAAATGTGCTTTTTTTGCTTTGACAAATGTAAACTGATCTTGCTGTTATCCATTCAGAACATGGCTGGAAATGGCATCTTCACAATCCACTCCACTGGCCGTGCTTTCTCCTACTTTCCTTCATTCTCCTACTTGTCAGGGATATTTCCTTCTGGTCCCTGCCTGCCATGTGGAGCTTGTCAGCTAAAAGCAACTGATGCAGAAAAGGAAGCAGAGGGTCTTTTAAGTTAGTTAGCCATAGATACTTGTCAGCCATATCTATGCATTCTTCTTGCTTTTAAACATTCCATTACAACTGCTTTCCCAGGTAGTACCTCTTTGCTCTGTGTTTGCACAGATACCAGCTCTGTGATGGGGCTCCTATCTGTTCTGGGACACTCTGCTCCCCACATGACAGCTGTCACTACCAGCTAACAGTGAACTGGAAGGAAGCAAAGGCCGCACCAGAGAATTGCAGTGCCACTCACTTAGGTTTTGTGTGCATGATTCACTAGGGATGTATGAGCATTTCCACTGTTACTTTTAAAAGGTTATATAATTAACTCAGAAACTTTTTATGGGGACATGTGGTTCTAGCAAGGAAGCAATTTTTTTCCCTCATTGAAATTTTTATTTTAGTGTGTATTTTAAAAGACATAAAAGTAAGATCAATTACTATGCTATATTGGCTTTGGACACATTTTTCAGATTTCTAATGGCTTTAATTTAAAAATGACTTGTCTTTGGTGAGTGATTAATCAATTATATTTGAAAATTAAATCTGTCAAGATAATGAAGTTCAAATTTAACTGCTGAACATAAAGAATACTACTGTAAGCAATTTTCATAATTTTAAAAATTCTGGATAGTAGTATAATTACAGAGTACAGTCTATGTTCCAAGGGAGCTATTTTCCTTAAATAAAAGAAAAATATTTAGAAATTTTGTACATAGTCAAACCACCAGCCCAAAATAGTCTGATTAATAACACTGTTGTGGATTAATTCTCGGAAGGAAGCTAAGCCACACACACCAAGAAACTCACTTGTCTGCAGTGAGATGGGGGAAGAATCCTAAGGGTAAAAGTGAGAAAATTTATGGGTTGAGATATGGATAGCTTAATAGGTAAAGTAAAAGCCATGCACAAGCAGAGCAAAATAAGGAATTCCTTCACTACTCCCTATGGGCAGCCAGATATTCAGTCCTTTTCAGGAAAGCCAGTCTCCATCCACATTAACAGTGCCTTGGGAAGACAAACTCCATCACTCTCTATTTTCCCCCTTCCTCCCTCTTTCTCCCAGCTTCTGTTGCTAACTATGATATCACATGGCACAGGATACCCCTCTGGTCAGTTGGAGTCAGCTGTCCCAGCTATGTTCCCTCCCATCCTCTTGTGCACCCACACCCTGCTCACTGGTGGGATGGAGTGAGAAAGAGAGAAAACCTTGATCTGTTTAGGCACTGCTCAGCAACGGCTAAAACATCAACACTGTTTCTGTCACAAATCCAAAATATAACTCCATACATAAGCCACTATAAATAAAATTGTCCCAACCAAAAGCAGTAATAACACTAAAAAGTTTTTGTAAAAGCTGAATAAAAATAAAAGGAGAATGTGGGAAAAGGGAATCTGATGACTAAGAATTTTCCTTTCTTCTTCTTGTTAGAGATATTTTCTAGTGTATTCCACTGTTATGTGGAGTCCATCACCTATAAGCTCTTGGATGCATGAAAGTCTTTTTATGTCTAGCAACAGAAAGCATTTGTATGTGCATATCTCTCCACTCAGAGTAAAGCAGAGTGAGGGAGGTAATTAAAAAAAACTTCTAGAAGACTTGCTAAGGCTGTCTACATCCAATACTGTGGTGGATGACGAGTCTAACTGGATCACAGAATTACAGAATCAAATAGATTGGAAAAGACTTCTGAGATCATCAAGTCCAACCTTTGACCTAACACCACTTTGTCAGCTAGACCATGGCACTAAGTGCCACATCCAGTCTCTTCTTGAATACCTCCAGAGACAGTGACTCTACCACCTCCTTGGGCAGCCCATTTCAACACCCAATGACTCTTTCTGTAAAGAACTTCTTCCTAATGTCTAACCTAAACCTCCCCTGGCAGAGCTTAAGACTTGTCCTGCTTGCCCTACTGATGGTTGCCTGGGAGGAGACCGATACCTGCCTCACTATAATCTCCTTTCAGGTAGTTGTAGAGAGTGATAAGGTCACCCCTGGCCAAACAACCCCAGCTCTCTCAGGGTCTCCTCATAGGACTTGGGCTCCACTCCCTTCACCACCCTCTGCTTTGCCCTTCTTTGGATCTATTCCAGCACCTCAATATCCTTCCTAAATTGAGGGGACCACAACTGAACACAGTACTCAAGGTGTGGCCTCACCAGTGCCAAGTAGAGGGGAAGAACCACTGCTCTGATCTTGCTGGCCAGTCTAGTTTTTGATACAGGCCAGGATGCCACTGGCCTTCGTGGCCACCTGGGCACACTGTTGGCTCATGTTCAGCTTCCTATCGATCCAGACTCCCAGGTCCTTTTCTTCCTGGTCACTCTCCAGCCACTCTGTGCCCAGCCTGTAGCGCTGCAGGGGGTTGTTGTGGCCAAAGTGCAGGACCTGGTACTATTTTTATGAAAGTGCTTTAGTTCTCAGATTAATCTCAACTTGTTATCTTCTTTATATAACTTAAAAAATAGAAATACATATTTCTTACTGTATTTTTCTGTCTCCATTTAATGTGCCACAGTTTTATTTATTTGCTTCCTGATCTTTGCTATTATCAATCTTACACAATCTTACCCAAAGCAACAGAACCCAGTGAAGAGTAGTACTGTTGGATGTCTATGTGTCTTAAAAGAGGACAGATCTAGAGATAACAGTTCTCATTTTCCCATTATTTACTAAGTTGAGATGAACATCTCAGATACAGACACCTCCATTTCAGAAATTAAAATTGGGTTAGGAGAATTAGCAGATCTTAATAAATCCTAATATGTTTCTGATTTGAATCTTTCCTATCCAGACAGAAAGAGGAACCAAGGGACAATTATCTCAGAAAGTCTTTAAAGTTATTGTTTTGATGTGGGGCAAGAGAATCTGGTGATCTTTTTCTTACATTCAGACTTAGGAAACCACAAACAGAGGAACATATTTACTTAGCTTGTTTTGAGTGAAAAGAAGGAACCATTTATTTCTAAACAGTTGCTACGGAAATCAAGGGTAGGCTCATTAACTTTAGCTTAATCTACAAATCACACTGACAGTCAGTATCCCACAGACAAACACTTCCCCACTACAGTGGCAAATTGGTAAATAATCATCTCTCCATACTCCTTTCATTTGCTACTCTCTTCTCTATTATGGGTAAGGATAAAGATAAACTGGCTACTTCCCAGCAGAAAAGGACTGTGTCAGTCAGAACTAACTGGAAGGAGCACAGCTTTCGATACATAAGGAAGAAATTTGAAAGGGCTTTTTTGTCTATTTGGGTAGTTACTGCAACTCAGGATGTAATAAACAGTATCAGCATAAGGGTGACTAACTGATGATGTTTTTCAATGTAAGTTACAGAACAATGCAGTATTCCTTCTGTAATTTTAAAATGAAATGCTTTTCTTGTTGAATTCAACGGAAGTCATACACCTATCATTTTGCTCAGAAATCTTGTTCTTCTGAGTCATCTAGTAAGATTGCTAAGCATCTCATATAATGAATTCTTTTTTCAAAGGCAAAACATATACTTGACAAGTATATATTTCAATATATTTTAGTGATAAATATTTATAGATATTTATAAAGATTACACATTATCTGCCATATTTTTCAACATATTCAAGAATATGTATCTCACTATCTTACAAATACATTACCATATGTGTTATTTCTGCAAGTATCCAGATGCTCTTCCTGCAGAATAACAAGTAGATTCATTAGAAAATTCTTCTTTTTAATACCTCTGATTCCTTTTCGTTCAGTTATCTAATTCTTTATATATGTCATCCTCCCGTGTTACCTGTTGACTTGATATGGCAATTGAAGCTTTGGAAAATGCTTAAACTTGGAAGTGCATGCATTTTTTTGAATATAAAAATGTATTTATCTTTGTGGAACTTAGGTGTTTAACACCCTATATGACCCAATATCTATATATAGTGAAGTATGAAACAGGGCCATTATTATAATACCAGGTATGTCTGGAATTACTGATGCTGAAAAAATTACAAATCAGTTTCTCTTTTAAATCTCAGACTTTCACTCAGAACCATCTGAAAAATATTTTTATTTGGATGAAGAGCAAAGGTTAGATACCTATTCATAAAACTGTGTTTTAACAAGATTTTATTCAAGGGTATTCTATATAGGTCTTTGGCACTCAAGATACATCCTAATGAACTATTATCCTCTCACCAGAGCAGAATTTATGAAGATTATGTCAAACATCCTTTGGCAACTGTCAGAAAAATCCAAAGAGAGTTTCAGTTTTGTAGTACTCCAAGTAGTGCTTGTATGTAATACTTTGTATTATAAGAAGTTTATGTAATCTTCTAGTAGCCAAGGTAGTACAGGTATTCAGAGTAGTTTGGATACAATACAACTGTCATTTTATCTGTACACCCCAGAGTTTCAGAAGACCCCACCATGTTTGCCCTAAATCAAAACAACTTTTGGTCCACAATATTTCAGAAAAGAGTTTGGCTATATTCTGAAATATTTCTTTTTCTTTCAGTTAGTTTTCCATGCTCAGTCACTTCAGAATAGAATATTAATAATATAGCCCATATTCTGAAGTACAGTCTGTAGTACAGAATCAAGCATGGCAACATGCAGGAAAACAAGCAAAAGCTTACAGAGATCCATTCCAAAAGGTGGATCGTGACTTTTATTGGTGTGGATGTTATGAAGAGAAACCTCCCTGAAAAATTTCATTTTCCTACTCAGGCATCTAATTTAACTTTTGCCATATAATGAACCCTCTGGCAGTCAACATATCAATCATCCTGGTAATGAATCCTAATTTCCTTGCTATGAGGTGGAATGAGGGGACAGATGAAAATACGCAGTGAACGTTCAAAGCCTCGAGATGTTTCCAGGCACTGCCTCTAATGAACCATGCTAGGGTTTACCCATCCCCTACCTCTGAAGAACTTGTGGAGCCCATGAGCTTCCTCATACCTCACCTTCACCTCTAATGGCCAAAGCAAATGGAGATTATGATTATCACTTACCCCCTCAGACTCATATGTGTCCTAATGAAAGGGGTGAAAAGGATGTGGAATCCAGGGACATGCTCGTCCCCTCTTCAGACCTACACTGTGTTGTGTGCTTGTTCCTTTATTGGTTCAATCACTGTCTTCACACTCCTTTGATTAAGGGACTAATCTACTCTGTTTCTAAAGTGAGTTTCTTAGTCTTGCCCAGTCAGTGGGCTATTGAGATAGACTATTTCAAGAACCTGTGTTTGTTCATTTAATGTAGAAAGTTCATTTAATGTAGAAGAAACGTTTTCTTCTGGTTGTAATAAGGATCTGTTAAGAAGGTGGATGGTGATGCTTTTGTTATTAGCTTTCAGTTAATCATGGACCATATAATGAGGTTTAAAGATATAATATCTAAAGTGTCTGGAGAAATCCTGTCTTGTCTCACAGTTACCAGGAGAGGGAAAAAGTCATCAGTTCCAAATAGACCACAGGAAGCATATGTGGTATAAAGCACAGACGGATGCACTGAATTCTTCAGGGATGTGCAAATAATTTGATGTTCAGTTCAAAAAGAAGTGACAGTAAACAGATTGTTGTCTTCTGTTTTTTAGTGGGCACAGGCATTTCAGGCTGAAATACCTCTTACCTGAGTCTCAACACTACAGTTATGAAATGGGGACAGTGCAAACTTAACTTTTACTTGTTTTGATTCATAGAGACACAAAACAAGAAAGAATCCCCATTTCTTGTCCTAGGTGTCTTAATTCCAAGCATACTAGCATATAGCAGATCAGTCCTTTCAGACAGTAATCAGTAAGTAGATTACCGATACTCAGAAGAAGATGTGATAACTCAGCAGGAAAAGTATGTTCTCCCATCAAAATGCTCTCTACTTCATCACTGTTGGGGGGAGGAGGGGGGAAAGAGGGCTTGAAAAAACCTTCGTGTCTACCACTTTAAGTGAGGATATTTAGAGTATAATGTTAGGTGCCTCTTTTTCTACACCTGACAGGATATAGTTCAGACAGTCTATTTCTAGTTGTGTGTAGGTCTAGGATATGATTACAGATATTGTTGAAATGGGATAACAGCAATTACCAATAGTCAAAATAACTATCTGTAAAACAATCTATAGCAGTAGTGCACATCTTTTGTGTGCACTACCTTCATATTCTGCAGTGGGTCATTTTCTCAGATTTCTTTTCAAACTGTTTGTGTCACCCTGAGGATAATTGCAAAGGAATAAATTCATTGGGAATGTTTTCTTGTGATCTATCTATATTATATATTATATTGGCACATGCATAGCTACAAATATTTGTGCATATATTAATACATAATAATGTAATATATTGTCCAATGCCTTGCTAGTTTGGAAGCTATAGAATAATCTGTGCTCCCATTATGTGGACCAAGAGCTGGATACACTACCTGGTGCCATGCTCTCCAGCCATGGAACAGGAACCTCTCCTAAAAGCTTATTTCTAGTTTGATACAAGATTAAAAAAAAATTATAGAGTTGCTGTGCTGTTCAGGATCATAGAATAAAGATGTGGCAACAAAAACAGGAGTTCTGCTGTTTCTGAATACTACACACCAAACAAGAGCAGAAATATACCCTAAATGTATTTACTAAAGGAGCAAAATGATCACTGAAACATCTTTCTGCTTAACTCTTTTGATATCATCACTTCACACTTCTCTTTTATTCCCATTATACTTGTCTCTTCACCTTTTATGCCATCTAGCAGAATTAATAGTAAGCACCTTGAGGAAGAAACAGGGTTTTTTTATTCTGTTTCTCAAAAACTGCTCATCTATTTCAGTTCTGAGTTGATATTCCTAGGCTCTATCATAACACTTTATAATGACAACATTTATCAATGAATTGATGCAAAGGTGACCTATTTAAAGCAAATATTTCTCTAGCACATATTCACTCTGGGAATTTGCTCCTTTGTATCTCTTTGCTGTTTCCCATGCCTGAATTCCATATTCCATGTGTCATCATTTGACCATTGAAGCATTTAAGATTAAGGAAAAAAAATTACTACATTACCTGGCTTCTTTTTTTCCTAAAAAAATTATGTTTGTAGAAAGCCACATAAGAAATTCCAGCATTTATTTAGCTAGGAATAGAGATGGGCACATAAGTATTTTTTCTGTACTGTATAACTAACTTTCAAGTAGCCTGCTATGCATATTCTCACTGTTATGTTATTTTATTCAAAATGTTCATATTATTTTATCAATGATGTAATTCACATTTCCAAGATTTTTTAGAATCCAACTTGCAGTGGACTTGGCACTGATAGGTTTACAGTTGGATTTCATGATTTTGAAGTTTTTTTTTCAAGATAAGTGATTCTGTGACTTTATCATGTCTTGAAGTTATTAAAACTTTTCCAATTTTTTGTTCTAATGGCATGCTGGTAGCCTAGGTTAGGACATTACTCCACAGATACCTGTGTTGTTAACTGAACTTTTCTAGGCTTTTATTAAGTGGCTCAAACTTTCTCTTAGTTTAAAAACACCTAACTGGTGTGAACAGAAATTACTGGATTTTGAGTCAAACCCAGTTTGTTCTTGATTCGAGTCCATCCAGTAACCCATTTGATTAATTCTCAGAAATTTTCCAAGTCAATAGGCTGTTAAGTTCTTGACTCCTTACTGGGAATTAAACTGTTTCTTTAAAAGTCTAAACTTCATGCTTGGAAAAATGTGTTCATGAAATTATGTTGGGCAGAGCCAGACTAAAATGAAATATCTTTCGATCAGTTTAGAGTTCCTCTAACTAACATTGACCAAAGGATGGAAGCAGGATTCCTTAACTGTCCTTGGATATGATACTTTGTCAAATTAAGAACGGAACTAATTAGAAATCACTTTCTATAATAGCAATATTAATTTAAACAATAGATAAGGAAAATGAAAAAATAATCCATTATCTTCTGATTTGATGTATAAATTAAAGATATAGAAATTAAAGTTTGTAGTTTTAGTAAAGATTTTCCTGTGTAAACACTACACATGAGAGTTAGCTTCCTATAGGAAACTGTGAGCATCAGTGTCAAGAATCTGAGAACTTGAACAGTGGAACACCTGTTTTTTTTCAATTTTGTTGTTCACAGAAGCTCTAGTTTTAGAGAAACACAGAATTTTAAAACTCTACATGCCGTAGGACACAGACAGAGAAAATCTTTTGCCTTGGGGATGTTAAAATGGGGAAGCCAGAAAATAGCTTTCACATCCTTTCTTGTATATCTTCTTTACCTTCCACCCCCCTCTCCTCATCTGTTCCATCTGAACTTGCCTTCTGGTCTCAGGGATAAATTTCTAATATTTACTCACAAAGGGGATGTTTTTAAAGTAACATCCTTCCACATAGACAATGCGCACCTCATATGATCCATCCTACTTCAGAAGTATCATTCCCTGACAATGAAAGAATCAACACAACACTGGAGGCAGAAACAGGGAACACTTGAGATACAAGGTCTAATACAGGAGCAGAATGCATGAGCAGGGAAATTATTATAATTCTGGTGATGTTATAGTAAAATGCCTGTGATTGTTTACACTGGGCTAGAGTTTCATGCTCAGGTGTCTAATCTACTCCAATATTGAATTCCTTTTTTACTTGTAAAAGATAACAAGAAATTATGATGTTCAATAGTCTGTATTTTACTGCTTTTATTAAAATGATTGAATAGAAACAGAATATGAGGGTCTATGAGTGACTAAGTGGAGTTTGTCCTAAGTATTTTGCACCTCAGGAATCAAGCAAGGAGAACCATAGAAAGATTGGTAAATTAAAAATTCCTTCATAGCACTAAAAGTTTCCATGAAAACACAGGGTGAGATATCTCTGAGGCTATCACCTGAGACATTATCATAAGAACTAGATCACTATGATACAGATCTTGGTAGGTCTTGTTTATGATACCTTCTTTTCTGTTGGAATTCTCTGTATGAATTATCCTCTTTTCAGGAGGAAGACAGGAAACATAGAAGGTTTGTGCCAGGTTGCTATTACACTCTAGAATTTAGCAGGTGCTCATCTATTCTTCACTGTCGGCAAAAGGAATAACTATGGTCAATGAATTAGCATGAAAAAAATGATGGAAATAAAACAGTAGAAAAAAATGTCCATGGTCAGTATTAGTGATCTACTTTTTCTTAATTAATTTGCATGTTCATGATGGAAATGTGATGCTGCTAACCAGTCTGCTTGAACATAACATTCCCTCAATACTTTTATTTATTTTTCTATTTTTAATCTTGATGCTCTTGATAACTGTGTAACATCCAACTCATTA